>OX596256.1:11790906-13241599 GCA_951394255.1 Polyploca ridens | reverse complement strand
GTACAGTTGCAATAGCCGATCCGGTGTAAAGTACCGCTTCACCTTACAGAGGATGCCTAACTTTTTTGCAGCGGTTTTAGCCTTTGACTCAATAGAACTACCAAAATTTATTTTGGTAGTTAAGGTTATGCCTAGGAGTTCAAGCTGGTCGGAAATCGGTACGGATATATCTTGAAAAGAAGGAGTGAGGTTGAAAGGACTCCTTTTAGCGGTGAATAGACACGCCTGTGTCTTGGAGGGATTAAACTTGACCTGATTAGCTTTGCCCCAATCGGAGACTGCTTGCAGGTTCAAGTTAATACGCTCAACCATGGCCTCTCTAAGCGTCAAGATTTCTTCCCTGGTGGCCTGTGTGCTTGAAAAATAGCTCTCCATGACAGTGCTGTCGTCTGCGTACCCAAAGATACCGGGTTTTAGCAGATCGTTGATATGCAGCAAGAATAATGTCGCGGAGAGAACTGATCCCTGAGGTACCCCGGCATTAATTGCCAATAGATCCGACGAGCACCCGTCTATGACAACTCGTATGGACCTTTCGCTCAGGAAATCTGAAATCCAGGCACACAAACCAGCAGATATTCCGTACGAAGGAAGCTTACTTAACAGGCTATCGTGCCAGACTCTATCGAAAGCCTTGGAGATATCAAGGGAAACAGCAAGTGATTCACCATATCTCTCAATAGCTTCGCTCCATAGATGTGTGGCATACACAAGAAGATCCCCAGTCGACCGTTTCTGGCGGAAGCCAAATTGGCGGTCACTGAGGAGATCATTATCTTCAAGGTATGCCAGGAGCCTCCGATTCAATACACGTTCCATAATCTTACAGAGTATGGACGTGATCGCAATCGGGCGATAATTTGAGGGGTCAGCACGACTGCCTTTTTTGGGCACTGGTTGCACATTTGCAAGCTTCCAGGCTTTTGGAACTTGACCCGTTAGTAGAGAGAGGCGATACAGGCGTGTTAGGACAGGAGACAGCTCAGGCGCACAGTTCCGTAGGACAATGGCTGGAATACCATCAGGGCCACTGGCTTTATTCACATCCAGATTGCGTAGTACCTTAGCTACCTCCTTTTGCCGAATATGAATATCTGGCATTTGGAGGTCGCAAGAGGGTAGTTTTGGGGGTGATTGGCTACCCGCATCTAGATGTGAGTTCCCCGCAAATAGAGTGGCAAATATATTAGCCTTCTCCACGGCTGTGTGGGCCAGAGAACCGTCGGGTTTCAGCAGCGGCGGTAGCGATGGGCGGCAGAAATTCGCCTCGACCGACTTGGCAAGCGACCAAAAAACTTTACTCCCAGATGGGAAAGAAGAAAGCTTGTCGCTAATTCGGCCAATGTGGTCGGTGCGTGCATCTTTGAGGGCCTTTTTACAGGACTTGGTGGCAATATTAAAAGCTTTCTTCTTGGACTTCAAATCAGGAGCTTTGCGCGCGCGAGCATCTGCCCAGGCTTGGTATGCTGATTGCTTAGTAGCCTCGGCTGAGGTGCAATCTGCATTAAACCACTTAGGGGTCCTGCTGCTGGGGGATACGTCAGAGTATGGAATAAAATATTCCATAGCCTGACATATCACCTCAGAAATGGCGCTCGCACAACTCGAAGGGTCCCCGGAAGAAAAGCACATTTGCCGCCAAGGATAAGATGCAAAGAAGGACCGCATCTCATCCCAATCTGCTGACTTGTATCGCCAAACTCGCCTAGTGCCTTTTTGGCAAGGATCAGGCGGAGAGTAAGACGACACAGATTTCACCAGACAATGGTCGGAAGTTCCAAGAGGAGCAGACACCGACACTGAATACCTGTCTGGATCTGTTGTCAGCAGAAGGTCCAAGCAATTGGCCGTGTGGTCAGCAACATCCGGCACACGAGTGGCTACTTGAACAAGCTGGGTGAGATTTAGCGTCAGTGCTAATTTCAGCGCCTCTCTCCCAGCTAGATCGGTCTCCTGGTATGGGAACAGCCAATCCCGATGGTGGGCATTAAAGTCTCCCAGGAGAACCAACTGTGCCGATGGGTATCTTTGCTGGACCACGTCCGCCGTGACGCTTAGATGTTCAAAGAGCCGTACTGTCTCCTGATCACCGCTGTGCGACCGGTAGACACAGGCATAGACAATTTGCTCTACACCAGTTCCAACCAGAACCCATATGACTGACAAACCGGATTTTTCAAGGCTACGGAGACGCTGACAGCAGATGTCATCGCGAGCATACACACAGACCCCAGCACGTGGTTTAAAATTGTGCTCTAGGGTATACCCGGGGTAGCTGAGGTATGCCGCGTCAGACGGACATCTGATCTGCGTCTCCGTGAGAAAGAGTAAATGAGGCTTGGACGTCTCAAGGTGGTGATGGACGGCGTCGATATTAGAGTGCAAGCCTCGAATGTTAGAGAGGTGCACGTGGAGAGAATGGTAACCGCTTACAGGCAGACCATATGCTTGTTTGCTACCCAGAATAAAAATATAACAATTTATAAGAAGCCCACACTCCTTTGCAGGGTTTCGTACCCAAGAGGTGCCAACGGTATCCTATTACTATATATTTACTAAGCCTGTCCGTAAGTCCATCCATCCGTCCGTCCGTCCGTCCATCCGTCCATCCGTACGTCCATCTGTCTTTCCAGGCCCATTAAATTTTTATTATTTGCTGTTATAGCAACAATAGAAATAAGTACATATTCTATGAAAATTTCAACTGTCTATATATTACGGTTCATGAGATACCTACAGCCCACTGACATACAGACGGATGGATGGTCGGACGGACGGACGGACATCGGAGGCTTAATAATAGGGTCCCGTTGGCACCCTTTGGGTATAAAGGGAACCCTAAAAAGAGCAATCTGAAAATCAAAGTCAGAATCATGTACAGAATCCTCGTATACATTTTCGTTACGATGCCATTTTCACTATGTAGATGACGTAAGCTATTCTAAAATAATGTATTCCATGAACAAGATCTAAAGAGCAGATTGAACATTACAATAAAAATAGTTTTCATTTTATTAACAATAGGTAAAGGTACCTCATCGGTTACTCATTTTTGAGTCGTAAAATCTTGATTTATGAATGGCGAGAGATACAAAGGAAACGTGCGATATATCATGAAGAAGCTATATTTATTTATAGTAAGTGCTTTTTTGTTTTATAGCCATTATTGTTTATTCTTCATTGAAACAATATTTTTTTAATAACGCGTTTTCTCTGTAGGTTATTACCTTATGGTTTTAAAAGAACTAAATCTTGCAAAATGTAATGGTACCCAAAAATAGCATTATACTAGATATTATCTGAATTATAAAGACGGGCCAATTGGCGCGGTTCGACCTATCGCGCCGTAGGTCGTGGCTGCGGCGCGATAGGTGGAATTGTTAGATTCCCACACAGGAAGGAGGTCCTGAGTCTGGGTGTAATTATGTACCTATATTAAGTATGTATTTATAAACAAAAATAGTATATTTATTATATCAGTTATCTGGTTTCCATAGTACCAACAAGCTCCGCTTAGTTTGGGATCAGATGACCGTGTGTGAGGAATATATAATTAGAAACGAATATACGCAATGAAAAATAAGCCAATATGAGTTATTGAGTTGAAGATGCCAATACATCCTAAAACAACTGGATGGTTTTAAATAAACAAATCGCATTGTGTAAACAGTACTTATGAAATACGATTTCCGCACGATTATATGCTAGCATGAATGTGTACCTCAATACAAAATTTATTTCGGAAATTAGTTTACAAACTTGACCTACGTCAATTTACAAATAAATGTCTGAATTTGAATATAAAAGTTACTAAATAACTCAAATTTGTTGAAATAAGATAAAACTTCTGTGATACATCATAAAGAATTTAGGTACATTATGCGAGTAAGTATATTTTATTACTAAAACTTTTTCTTTTTAGCTGATTGATCCTGCCTGAGATATCTGTAGGTACTATGTATGTCTATTTTAAAACTGTAATAAAAGTGTGTAAATGCTACGGTATCGTTTAGGTGGACCATGTGGACGAAGTCATGGGCAAAACTTAGTATCTACTTTATAAATAGGACAGTGAGTTTGTTTTGTGTTTTAAGTTCGTTCCCACTACTAAGAAGAGACTGAAAATAGTGACTTTTTTTTTCATCCTGTTTCAAATATTGAATGAATGGATGCCTTTAACCTTTCCCTTGACTTGCGGTTAACAAATAACAATTGAATTTTATTGTTGTACTCGCCCGCGCGATTCGTTTAACAGTTAAAGGAACATACATTCAATGCATTCAAATTATCCCAATGATTGTGAACAATTCTAACAAGCTTATGAAAATATCAAAACTGAACATTTTAAACTACAATAGAATGTACGGTAAATAATGTTTGATAAAGTTCATAACACACTACGCGTATATGATAAAGTTATCTGTATATGAGCGCATATCTTTCAATATCGCTCCCCATGTAATTCAATGAAGCAACACACAGCGCGTATAGGCACCGACTGATATCGAAATATCGGTCCTTATATTTTTTTTATACGCAGTTAAAATATTATCGTATCAGCTAAGTGTTAACTCGCATTATACAGGATGTTGTTTTGGTCAGCGACAAGCGACCCAGGAGCGGTAGTACAAAATATATATTCTCCAAAAATGGACTTAATTCCATTAAATACTGTAAATATGTTGAGAAATACCTTATTCTATTTGAAATAAAATTACCGCAAAGTATGGTTACTAGGCACGTGCACAGACTAGAGCTAGGCGCAAGCCGCCATCGCCCCACCCCTTTACTCCCTCGTACTCCCGTTGAGTATTATGTGTACATTTTAGCTTATTACATGATTTTCAATTTTTTATTTTTTTTATTTTTATTATTAAAAAAAAAAAAAGTATTTTTTAATATATTTTTTTGCACCAGTATCATTTGTATTATCGACCCTGAGTCGCTCGTCGCTGACCAAAACAACGACCTGTATTTACCGACTGATTATGTCACATATAATACTAATACTAATGACAAAATAAGCGTCTCATATTCAATTTAATCATGTATGTTACGTCATACTGATTAGTCGTGAATGTGAACACTGTATTACATGATAAATTAGTAAATAATCCAATTTTAATTCAAGTTATAGAGAACTAAAAGCATTGACATCATTAGTAAATATTATGATAATTATTATGTCCAATTAAGTGACGTAAAGCACCAACAATAGATTCAAACTTTCATAGGCATGGCCAAATTTGAATGGCTGTATAAATAACGGTGTGATTCAATGTAAACGATAGTGTTTACACAGGCCCGTGTCAAATTGTGCAAACTTCGTTAATGGAGCAGCTATTAAGGCTATACGCGTATTAATATCAACTTTTTGCCCTCGATATCTTGGGAAAGGGTCTAGTTATTTATTACATAGATAATGCGAAAGCATCCAGAGGAAATTCATTGTAACTGAATGCTGCCATATTCGTTTGATTTATTTCAAAGAAAATATTGGACATCTATTTATCAATCTATATTTATAAAAATCAATTGCCGCGTGTATGAAAGACTTGGGAACGATTCGATATGTCATGGCTATTATTTTTTGTGTTCGTAATTTTCAGGAGAGAAAATTTGGTAAAGTAGCCCGGAAAATTGGAAAATTTGGAAAACTGAAAGTTTTTTTTCCACGGGATTGTAGGCTACTTTTAACCCTGGCGGAAACGGAATTAAACCACGGATTATAGCTTTAGTTTATAATAAAATGAAATGTTTGATGCTGCAGTCAAAATCGTAGTTCTTGCGATGAGCTAGTCTTTCTCAAAGTGGATGATAACGTTCCAAATGAAGTAACGTTCGCTGAAGGGAGGGCGGTAGAAGGTTCAGATAAAATAAAAAAATAACTTTTAAATTTAAAAAAAGCATAATTTAAAAACACATAGTGCTAAATTGTGTACTTGCGGTGTCGCACACTTAGGATAGGTTATTTAAAATATAATGCGGAGGAACCAACAGGAGTGGGAGGTACATTGCCGCCTTGCCCTCTATAAAATATTTTTTCAACATTATTTTTCTTGATTCTGCCTTTATTCAGCAATATTCACTAAATAAACTTACAAAATATAAAGTTTTCTTGATATTATAAATTAAAATTAAATATCTACTAGGTTTCCATGATAATTAAAATTAAATATCTACAATTAAGTTTTCTTGATATTATAAATTAAAATTAAAATCTATTACAAGAACATGATTCATTTTGTTCTTATTCCTACCCTGTTTTTTGTATTATCAATCACATCTTTCATAGCCCATATGTATGCCCTATTTGGCTAGCAAAAAATCGGCTGTTTAATACAAACTCAACCCTAGATTATGATAGATTGTTCAACGATTTTGATACTATTTCTATCGACCTATGGTATGAACGTGGATTAAGTGTTGTAGCAACGTCTTGCAATCGCGGTCTTGTGGCTATTTTTTAAGTAACGCGGGAGACCCTATAAGCTAGAGCTGTCAGGGAAGAACAAAAGCTACATGCTTGTATCCAACTAGCTGCTTATATTCCTACACTAGCCCCCTAGTGTAGGACTATATAATTTCGAGCTAGAGAATTTCAAGAAAATGTTTAAAAGATAAACATTGTATGGTGATATGTCGTTAGCAGTTATGATGCGATTATCCCCCTTATCCATATTGATACGTATGATGTTAATCACTCAAAGAAAATGTTGAATAGATTACTTAACAATTCTCTTTCATATTTCACCTGCAGCAGAAATGCATTCATACAGAATATTTTATGGCAGTTTTAAAAACAGCATACATGGGGATGTTACAAGTACGTGCTTTGAAGGACACGGCTAAGTGCCAGTCGGAATCTTGCTGGAGAGTTGCGCACAATCATTATTTTACGTGAAGACGTTTTTAACCGACTTCAAAAAAAGGAGGAGGTTCTCAATTCGGTTTAAATTGTTACCTCTTAACTTCGTAATTTATTAACCGATTTTAATTTTTTTTTGAAAGGGTACACTTCCCGTTTGTTCCCATTGTCATCACATCAGGATTTGATTACTTCTTAGTGTACTTTGAAGTCGGTTTAAGTTTTTTGTAAAACAGCCCAATTACAGTTTTTTAAAAAGATAGTTCCCTATCTAGCATTAAAATGTCAATGTCAATCCCATGCAAAAAAACGCTTTTAGCACAATAAATCATTTTTTTATTCCGTCGGCCTATGAATATGTAAAACAATACCCAAATCTGTCCAGCCGTTCTCATGTTATGCGGTTACCAATGAACAGCATTGCATTATTATTTAAATAAGAATAATAGAGACCATAAAAATACGTATTCTGTGAAAATAACAATTATCTATAATCGTAGTACCTCCTATTACGATCAAGAAGATACAGCCCTGTCATAGACAGATAGATTAACGCAAGCACAGAATAATTAATAGTACTAACGTACGGAAGGCGAGTGTCCCGCCCGTATGATAGTTCTTGGATAGATATATGGAACCCGAGAAAATAATGTTTTTAAAGATGCTTTATAAATTAAACATTCTAAATAATTTAGGTACTTCATCTTGTTTATTGCAGTCCTGGTTATTTTTATTCTGTTTATTAAAATACTCTATCTCCATTACTACTATAAATCCCTTTAATTTCACT
This sequence comes from Polyploca ridens, assembly GCA_951394255.1. Taxonomy (NCBI): domain Eukaryota; kingdom Metazoa; phylum Arthropoda; class Insecta; order Lepidoptera; family Drepanidae; genus Polyploca; species Polyploca ridens. Next base: position 13,233,941 of record OX596256.1, on the reverse strand, counting down.
ATTTTTTTAAAATCAATATAGGTTTATCTTCTTATGTAGTCAAGGCATCAGCTCCCCACATTTTTTTCTTCCCAAAATTGCAACTAAAGTGGCCTAGTATCGATTTTAAGTTAATTATTTGAAAAAAAAAAATACTAAACATAGTCATATTGTCCAAAAAATATTTTAAAAATGTAACCTTGCTGAGTTTCTTGCCGCATTCTTCTCAGTTGAAGGTCAAGTTCCGAACGGGTCGTAACTTCAGTAAATTTGACCTTCATAAGTGCCCCGTCTAGGGTGACCTATTTACATTTCAAGCATGTGTCACAATACTTTGTCATTATGGTTCTGGTTCTCTTTAATTATTATTTTCTTTGTCTAAATTGCATTACAAATAACTTTTAATAAACCGTCACGTTTCTTGTGAGTCAGCACACAGCCGCATCACATGTCAATATAATATAGGTAGATATCCCTAATAAAATCTCGAATAAGATTATATCCAGCTGTGAGCGACAGAATTTAGGCTAAGATAGTTTTTAAGTTATTTGTAAAATATTAAATATAGTTATTTGTTTTTGTGTTATTTATAGACCCTATAGACATAAATTACTAGCCATTAAGTTGTATTATTTTTAGAAGTACGATAATAAATGGGTTTCATTGTTGTAGTTCTCATCCATAGTCCCGAAGCTCATAAAACTTCTTACGCAATATATTACTGTCTAGGAAGAGGTACAAAAGAATCCTTAAGAACAATAGTTTGAGTTAGGTCAGTTAAATATATTTTGTCTTTAAATTGCTACAGTAGCGGAAATAACATTGTGAACAAAAGAAGCATGGCGCCGGCGCGCGCGGCGTGGCGGCGCACGTGTACAAGCCTATTTCACGTGTGGAAGCTTGGGTCTTAATTCTGAATATTTTACGCGCCAAATATGTTGGCGCCAAATCAGAGGGGCTACAATAATTATGCAAGCGGCGTCTCTAGATTTTGTATAGTATTCCACAAATAAGAGGAGCTTCTATTAATGTTGTATGATGTAAGCTACCTCTAGATATTTTGTAATTTGTGTTGATATGAGACGTCGAATCATAGTGCTTGCATAGATATTGGCCAGCTAAGAATCGTATTCTTATTTTGTAAGTGGCGAGTCCCTCTCGATTCCTTATGATTTATAATGTTATACTAATTATTAAGAATGTTTCTATTTTATTAATGTGTGTACCCTATTGTAGTATAGTTGTTTGATCTTGTACGACTTTAGTCGGTAATATGTTATAGAATAAGGTTGAATTTAGGTAGGCAATAATAAAGGGTCATTTCTTGTGGGCGGAGACTTCGGGAGAGGAACATGTGGCTATAAATAGATGTAGCGTCCCTTCAACGGGCAGTTCTTGAGCAGTTCTCGGATAGTTCTCGTTGAGTTCTCGTTCAGTTCTCGTTCTCGTTATAGTTTGAATAGTCATACCATATAGTCGCATGTTTTAATATCTCGCGAAGTCTCTCCATCCTGACCACCAATTTCCTTATACAGGTGTTTTATTTGTCTTTATTGGCATTACCCTGGTATCTGGTAACTCTCAGTATATTCGTTAGTGGTAAACGATTTGTGAAGGTAATCTGCAGCGATTCATTGAATTAGTGTATTGTGGAGCTGCTGCTAAGCTCCGTTGATTGTCCGGCATAGATTGGTGAATTACCGTTTGCCATTTCTGTGCTGAACATTAAATGGTCCTTCGAGCCGGATCGTTGTAGGTCGCCTTATTTACCACTAGAGAGTCCAGACCAGGGACTGGGTGAATTGGTGGTTCAGAGAAATAATAGATTTGGAGAATAATGGTATTAACGAGTTCTCAATGTGGTGATACGGGAGTTGCGACGGTATCGCCCGTATTATCACCGTCGTCGTGCCATGCATTGCGCAAGGCGTCCCTGCCATCCGCCGCAGGCAGGTCGCGTAAAATCAAAAAACAAAAAGATCTAGCCCGAGCTCGATTTGAGCTAGCTGCCGCTAAGGTAGCACTGCTCGAGTCTAGGTATACAAGTGAATCGGACAATGAAAGCGACTCGAATGAAATCATATCGGTACGTAGTAGGATGTGTAACATAACGTCGGTAGCAGACGCTGCTCCTCGTCACGAATCACCCCCGATATCGCGTACTTCATTGGTAAAAGCGCCATCCGTCGTAGGCGCGACGCAGGCTAGCGCCGCCACCGCGACCATAGGCGAAGCCGAGGTAGGCAGGCTAGCACCGGCCGTCCCCGATGTACCGTTCCGGGCCCTCACAGTTGCTCCCATGTCCAGTAGTTCAGTGCCCTTGAGAGGCATGGCTGGCATCACAGGAGCATCCAGGGCCCCGTTGGCAGAGCAGTACAATGGTAAGTATACGCACGCTTTTATTGAAAGGGATTTAGTTAAGGAAAGTTCCCAGAAGGGTGATAAGAAGGCGGTCGCTGATTCACAGACGCGATTTGATATAGCCGACCTCGCCACTGTCAAATTACAGGAGAGTCGAGCCGGCCATACGCCTGTGAAACCGCCAGATCTATTGATTGATTCCGAGGTAAGTAAAGGGCAGGGCCGCGTGTCTACCGCGTCTCAAATCCCGCTGGGCTGTGTGTTGCATGGCAATCACTCCGCTTCGTACCCGTGCAGCGCCACCATTGATAAGGTGAGCCATGATGTGCTACGCTGCAGGGACGAAGAGTTTGAGCGCCTAGATGATAGTAAGCGACAATTAAGCCTAGAGAATTTGGGGGTTGAGTTGCGGCAGTCGTGCAGTGAACCTAGAGCCAGAGCTCCAAATACCTTAGATTACACGGCGCGGGAGATTAATAACAGCGACTACAAACTCTGTTTGCTGTTGCTTACGGATGACGAGATTATTCCAGATGACAAAGATGCCACACTCAACCGCCCGATAGGCGATGAGAGGCAATGTGCTGAGAACGCCGAGTTACAAACGGCGTACAAGAAGCAGGTTAATGTAATAGCTATAGGTCGATTCGCTCAGATACTTCACTTTAGGGTGTCTCACCCGGTAAAGTCAGGTAAGTTAAAAATTGTTTATGATACGGCCGCACGTGCTAAAAATATTTCCTTTTATGATATGCTATTGACCAGCCCGAATTTATTGAAGTCACTACCTGGCATGTTACTGGTAGCGATGGCGGCCGATACAAAGGATTTGTTTTTGAAAATAGAAGCGCATGCGGTCGACCCAGAAGTATCACAGTCTATACGGCGGGAGAACCCGACGGACAAAGAAATGAAAATGAAAGTGGCTTCTGTTTTGCTTGAAGCCACATCTGGTCCGTGTACCGCTATGCATGATATTGAAAACTATAAGACGAAGCTTAAAGGTCATAAATATCCGGCCGTAGCTAAGTCGATTGTGCATCACCATTGCAGAAATGACTACCTGGAAAGTTTTAATTTGATCTCGGAAACTAAAAATACATTGAAACAGGTAGTGGCGGTGCATGAATGCGGTAATTTAGAATTACCGCTACGAATAATAAAAGAGACCGCTGCGTTAAATAGCATGCCTGCCGTGTATACAATACCGATAGATAATAAGCATGGGGTAATGCATGCGGAGAGGTCGTTGGGCGATCCGCTCGGCCTCGTGACGCCGGTTTGTACACAGGTTGATCATATAGTACAATATGTCTGGCGGCACGGGCTCGAGTGGAATAAGCAACCACCCTTAGAATTATGTAAAGAGTGGCTTTCACGTCTCGAGTACACGGCCGAGCTTGAAATATCGCACTGCTATCCCGAATGCGCAGTCGCCGCGGATGCTAAGGTAAACACCTATGAGAATGCTAGCAAAATGTCATACGTGGCGGCAGCGTATTTTAAATCCGTGGAAAGCTCAGGTGTCAGCGTGGTGTCGATAGCCGCAAAGAAAAAAGTCACTTCGGTGAAAGTAACATCGTCATCGCAACTTGAGTTGCTGGCCGCTGTTTTAGGTGTAAGATTTGCTTGCACGGTAGATGAGCCGCACGATCTAATTGTTGCATGTTGCTTTGACAGTGCTAGCTCTCAGACGGTATTGACATTGAAATGGGTGGGAGCCGACACTAGGACTTTCAAACCATTTGTGGCTCTACGAATGGCCGAGATTGAGATCGCGTTATTCAAACGTAGACGTAGAGTTTTTACATTGATTGCCGCTGACGATGCCACCCGGCGGAAGCCACCGGAATACAGATGGTTTGAAGGTCCTGCAGTTTTGCATAAAGCCAAACATAAATGGCCGGAAAAGGTAAATATAAGTTTATTGCCGAGCATCGGCGAGGAGCGTTTCTCGTTTTTGTTACGACATATAGTGGCCATAGTTTGGACGTCACTAATATTTTTGTTGTTATGATAAAATTATGTAATCGAAAATCTATGTCCACCGTCAGAGAGGGAAAAGATAATGACGATGACCCCGCGTGGCAAACGTTGGGTCAAATTAGTGCTGCAATTTGTAACTGTTTGATGTGGCACTCTCTGGCGGCGGACGCGAACAATATTAATGTGTGTTTGTTATTTTTATTTGTAGTTATAAATGTATGTGTCAGATCAACACAGGAAAATTATTTTGCCGCCGAGCTGAATGTGCTTGGCGGAGGAGAGTCGCCGGGCGATCAGAACCGACTGCGGCAGCTCGTCATGGAACGAGACAGGCGCAGTGTTCTCCACCTCAAACCGCGTGTGCTCGCCGGGGCCAGTCTCATTGCTGGCCACCGCACGCCTACGGTCCCATGCAGGGACCATGCCTACGTCCGGCTTGATGCCGACTGGGCCCACAGATTGCTCCACCATGCCGGTGTCGAAACAGTCAGATTCAAGGTGTGCCAGTGCTGTTGGGTCGTATGCTTACGACCTCCTGTGCGCACCGTCATCACTCGATGTCAGGCCTGCCATCTCCGCAGCCTTGTGCCTGCCGACCTGTCGATTGGCAATCAACCTGCCAATCGCCACGCTCATCGCCAGTGCCCACTCAACTACGAGGGCCTGGACTTCTACGGGCTGCTCCCAGTGACCGTGAGCCGCCGTCATTACAAGCGCTATATAGCGCTTGACACGTGTTTGCCGGCCCTAGCCTGGTATTCGGAGGCGGCCGCCTCACTGTTGGCCAGCTCTGCCGACTGCACTCAACGCCGCTCTCATGACAGCGTGCCAGGATGCGCCATTATCGTTGGGCGGGCGTCCGAGGTGCCGCTGCCAGGCACCGTTAACGGCGTCAGCTTCTATGTCCAGTTCGAGCTGCGGGCTGCGCTGGCAAACCACTGCTGGTCGCGCTGTAAGCGTGACTACTGCAGAACCGGCGGGAGCCCCGCGAGCGCAGCATAGATCTATGTGTTGAATCAATGTTTATCCCCGGCGAGTAAGATGTGTGACCCCGAGGATTGATAGCGCGAGAATTCCAAAGATAGTGTTATCGTATTGTGAAGTGAAATTGTGTAATTGACTGTGTAAATGATAGAACAATCAGAACAAAAGTTGATAGTACTCCCAACGTAACCGCTCACCACGTAGCTAAGTACAGCGTGCTGTACGGGCGGGAGTAATGTGAGCGACAGAATTTAGGCTAAGATAGTTTTTAAGTTATTTGTAAAATATTAAATATAGTTATTTGTTTTTGTGTTATTTATAGACCCTATAGACATAAATTACTAGCCATTAAGTTGTATTATTTTTAGAAGTACGATAATAAATGGGTTTCATTGTTGTAGTTCTCATCCATAGTCCCGAAGCTCATAAAACTTCTTACGCAATATATTACTGTCTAGGAAGAGGTACAAAAGAATCCTTAAGAACAATAGTTTGAGTTAGGTCAGTTAAATATATTTTGTCTTTAAATTGCTACAGTAGCGGAAATAACATTGTGAACAAAAGAAGCATGGCGCCGGCGCGCGCGGCGTGGCGGCGCACGTGTACAAGCCTATTTCACGTGTGGAAGCTTGGGTCTTAATTCTGAATATTTTACGCGCCAAATATGTTGGCGCCAAATCAGAGGGGCTACAATAATTATGCAAGCGGCGTCTCTAGATTTTGTATAGTATTCCACAAATAAGAGGAGCTTCTATTAATGTTGTATGATGTAAGCTACCTCTAGATATTTTGTAATTTGTGTTGATATGAGACGTCGAATCATAGTGCTTGCATAGATATTGGCCAGCTAAGAATCGTATTCTTATTTTGTAAGTGGCGAGTCCCTCTCGATTCCTTATGATTTATAATGTTATACTAATTATTAAGAATGTTTCTATTTTATTAATGTGTGTACCCTATTGTAGTATAGTTGTTTGATCTTGTACGACTTTAGTCGGTAATATGTTATAGAATAAGGTTGAATTTAGGTAGGCAATAATAAAGGGTCATTTCTTGTGGGCGGAGACTTCGGGAGAGGAACATGTGGCTATAAATAGATGTAGCGTCCCTTCAACGGGCAGTTCTTGAGCAGTTCTCGGATAGTTCTCGTTGAGTTCTCGTTCAGTTCTCGTTCTCGTTATAGTTTGAATAGTCATACCATATAGTCGCATGTTTTAATATCTCGCGAAGTCTCTCCATCCTGACCACCAATTTCCTTATACAGGTGTTTTATTTGTCTTTATTGGCATTACCCTGGTATCTGGTAACTCTCAGTATATTCGTTAGTGGTAAACGATTTGTGAAGGTAATCTGCAGCGATTCATTGAATTAGTGTATTGTGGAGCTGCTGCTAAGCTCCGTTGATTGTCCGGCATAGATTGGTGAATTACCGTTTGCCATTTCTGTGCTGAACACCAGCCGTATTGTCTGTTAGTAATTGACCTGTCTGACACCATAACCCACAGGGATTTGCAATCTTGATAGGACTGATGGCAATATTTCCGTGCAGCCTTTATATAGGGGTTGGCTCTTTGTTCTTTAGTTTTCGGAACATGCAGTAATTTTATATTTTTTTTTATTATCAAACAAAAAATATCATACATAGGGATTAGTATAAAATCATTCACAATAAAACCACATTTATAATAAATGGAATGACTTACATTCGACATTCGTCCTTTACACAATGACATGCTTGACATGGTATACGTATCAAAGTCAAAATCAAAATCAAAAAGTGATTTATTCAGTTTAGGCCCTAGTAAGGCACTTATGAACGTTACATCACAATGACATGCTTGACATGGTATACATATCAAAGTCAAAATCAAAATCAAAAAGTGATTTATTCAGTTTAGGCCCTAGTAAGGCACTTATGAACGTTACATTGGTACATACAGTTGAATTTACCACCGGTTCGGAATACACTTAAACTGAGAAGACTCCGGCAAGAAACTATACTATATTTAACATACTCATACCTATCATAGGGCCGCACTCATCTCCGTTCACACCGGACTGGCTATAAGTATAACCAACTGTTTAACAGCTTGCCAATCCAGAGTATAAAGAGACCAGTGGGCTATAAATAATAATTTCACACGTAGGTACTACGTTATTTCATATAAGCGTAGGTTGTTTTTTCGCTTTTGGTTTGATTGTAGAGACTTTACGTTCAGTTTAATTTAAAGATCACTTTTTATAATAAAATCCGAAAAAACGACCTTCCTATGTATTTTTCTTGGTACGGACCGGGTAAAAACCCGAACCGCATGACTAAAGCTATTGCTGAATTATAGGTACCTCTGTGACAGACAGATAGTCAACATGGTACCAACTTCTCCAACGAGGAACTTCTAGATAACTATCTTGGCTTGTTATGCAAGTCAATTATACCCAATAAATAATGCCCAATCATCAAGTTTGTTTCACTATTACGCCATGTAAGATTTACTTCCTCCTTTTGCGTTAAATATTTTTTAAGAAAGCTTAGATAGACGTCGTCGTCGTATATGTACTAGGTACTTAAATACATGCCCTATAACTCTCAAATCTATTTTTATCAAACTGATTTTTATTGAAAGAATAACATTTCACCAATAATTACATCAATAAACATATCTAGATAAAAACCCCGAATTTCGATTGCCATTTGATGTTCGAACCTAAATTCACCTTCATATAATTGGTAATCTGTCAATATATTTGATTGCGGTCGACTTTGATTGATTGCGAACGGGAAATGTGCTTAACGCGATGATTTGAATCCGAACTTTTCTGACAGAAATAGCAAACTCACATTTTCATCTTGCCATTTCAGTTCAGTTTAATATAGATTGAGGTGTTGGATGTTTTACAGAGTATTTGTAGTAGAGGTTTTTGCAGCATCTATCAGGTTCTTGATTTAATGACACTGATATGACCTCATTATTCCAGTTGCGGAAACTTATTAGTAGTTCTAAACGTATTTTAAATTTCTTCTTCTTTCTCCTGGCTATTATCCCAAATTATTTGGGGTCAGCCCTCCTAGTATTTCTGCGCCACACCGTACGGTTGTGGGTTGTCTCTTTTACTGTGTTGCTCGGTATCGGGTCATTTTGTAAGCCAGTCGTCCACGGCCTCTTATTCCGGCTTCTATATTCATGAATATCTTAGTCATATGGCCATCATCTCGCCTGATCACATGTCCGTACCACCGCAAGCGGTTTTTACTAAGTTCCTCGTGTATCTTAGCGACTTTGAAAGTACCACAGATATATTCATTTCTTATTCCAACCAATTTTAATCTCCACGAGACCAGCGTAGCAGCTTCATCTCTGTGGTGTGAATTTTTATAGGCCAGCACTCAAATCCATATAGTAGAGTATATGGATCTAAGTGCTGGCCTATGAGGAAGGTAGTAAGTGTCTATAGTTTAAGATCAAATTCAGGGATACATAATTGATAGATCAAACAGTGCTGATAAAATAAATAGGTTTTCAACAACTAATGAATGTTAAGACAATGATAGCGCAGTGGTAGTTGTTTAGGCCAAAATACCTATAATAATATTTATAGTAGAAACCTACTCATATTGAGTTTCAATGACGAGCCTCTACTTCCCGATTCCTCTCCTTTTCCCACATCATATGTGAAAGCGAGAAAAGAGCTTCGGGAATCTTCTACATACTTCGGCAACGCATCGCCAAACGAGTGTGTGCGAATAAAACGAGACGCGCGCCTCGCAACATTCAGTACGAAATACACTACAGATAGAAACGCATGTGAAATTTGTGATTTGTGATAGTGCGCATAATCATTGGATTGCCATAGGAGTTCCTGGTAAGTCCTTACCTTTATCCTGGGAGGCTCCTCGTTTTCCATATTGATATTTTAACGCAAAAACCCACCATTTTTTCTGGTACGCCTTCGAGCGGATTCATTTTGAGTCAGCCATTACAGCAATTTAATTTCATATCAAATCACGTATAATTTCCCGCTTTCTATAGGTTTTATGCCTCTAAATAGGTATATACCTCATAATACGCAAGTCTTATACCTCATAAATAGGTTTTAGACTATATAAATACGATATTTCGTACTCCCGCCATTTTTATCACGCCAATCGTGATAAAAAGTAGTTAGGTATTCAATACCGCCGCCGCTCCTCCATATTTTTAGGACTTAGATTTTATAGGTACCGATTCGTATCTTATTATACGAAATCATATGGTGTACTAATAACCGCAATACGTACTTACTATTTGTACTATTACTACGCATATAATTGCATTCTATGAGCCTTGTCTGTCGACTTGAAATAAACTTTCATACCTATAGGTAGGTGCCTAAACTGTTGGATATACCTACCAGTGTCTCCATATGTAAATCGGCATTTACCGTGTTGCAAGGGTAAAAATACCGTGTTTTTAGGCAAAATTACGGTGGATCAGCTTATATTGTACCGTGTAAATTACCGTGTAATTTTTTAAAGGATAAAAACAATTATATAACCTAGATACCGATTGCACCGTCTTCTGCCGGGCTGAGTTGTGAATGTAAACCATCCAGGGCGCCACCCAAACGCATACAAAAAAAAATCATTCAAATCGGTCCAGCCGTTTAGGAGTTCAGTGACAAACACACGTACAGTAGAATTAACTCTCTGGATGGTTTAGATAGGTTAGGGTAGGGTAGCACTACGCGAACGAAGTTGCGCCGGGCAGCTGATATATCATATAAACCTAAAAAAAATGAGCTAATATTTAATAAAAAGAGAGCTATAGAGCTATATATTATTTTTTAGAGCTGACAATGTTGAAGAAATAGAGCTAAAAGCTTTAAAATAATTAAGTTGGTAACACTGTTCCTGTATGTTTAAATAAGGACGATAATAGATTACCGAGGTTTGGTAGTTTTTATCTATGTGTGAGTGGAGATAGAAGTTTTGATAACCTGAGATTCCCGGTAACCAAGAGCAGTGCTGCCATTACAAAATACATATGTTAAGTTCACTGAGATTCGTTTTACGCAGTATAGTGATTAATAGCGTAATTTTTTAAATACGGTGACATATGACACGGTAATACCTTATTACCTTGACGGTAGATTAAGACCAGATTACGGTGTTTCTACGGTAATTACAGTGTATATGGAGACACTGATACCTACTTACCTACAACATTTTACTTTAATTAGGTAATTTTGCAATTTATTATTACGCAATCTTTCACAATGGAAGCTATTGAAACTAAAATTAAAATATTGGAAGCTAAAAATGAAGCTATTTTTGAACAATTATCGTTCTTATATGATTCTTCTAAGAATATTTCCACGTCCGCGAGTGCAGACCTTCGTTCCTCAGAGACATTCATGGCGGACACTGAAATTATTAGTACAATTCGTCATGAATTTAGTGCCAATTTAGATACAATTAACGCGTTAAATATGCAACTTGATCCAGAATATAAGATTGATTATAAAAAAATGATTTCCTTTGATACAGTGTACACCCGAATAGAAAGGGTTCGTTCTCTTATCGTCAGTAAGACAAATACTACGTCGAATGTGTCCGCGCAGAATACTATTCCGTCCCAATATAAAGGTCGTATCAAACTACCACCAATTCAAATTCCGTCATTTGATGGAAAAATAGAAAATTGGCCCGTCTTCTTTGAATCTTTTAAATCTAATATACATTCAAATCCTGATCTTTCGAATTCTCAAAGAGTACAATATCTTGTAGGTAAATTAACAGGAAATGCTTTAAAAATCACGGCAGGTATTATACCGTCCGGTGATAATTATAATTCTATTTGGGACAGCTTAGTTCAAAAATATCAAGATAAAAGAGCATTAGGCTCACACTACATGTCTAATTTATTCAATATTAAAACCGCATTAAATAATTCCGCGTCTTTAAATACGTTCATTGAAACTTTCCACGCTTCTGTATCTGCTTTGGAACAGTTAGGTATTGAAGATATGAAAGATTTTATCTTACTTTCTTTAGCTTTAAAGAAGTTAGATCCCGCAACCGCTATTTCCTTTGAAATGTTTATGAGGAATAAAGAAATTCCTTCTTATAAGGATTTTGTTGATTTTATTAAATCGCAAGTAAAAATATTAGACCGCACTTCTACGCCAATTGCTGGCTCCGTGCGAACCGCCCCAGTCGGTAGCAACCTTAATAATCCGCCCGCTTCTCGGTCTCAACCGCGTAATTCAAATACAGTCCAACATGCTTTCCTTGCACGCGATAATAATAATAAAAGCACTTGCTTATTTTGTAATAAATCTGATCACTATCAGATTTTTTATTGTTCCTCTTTTAAAGCACTTAATACTAAAGATCGTTTAGATTTTGTTAAATCTAAAAGAGGCTGTGTAAACTGCCTCAGCCTTACGCATACTGCTTCTCAGTGTAAGTCGTCGTATAGTTGTAAAACTTGTAATAAACACCATCATTCTCTTTTGCATTTGGATAGCAATTCGCAATCGCAACAAATAGTTTCTGACTCGCGTCCCTCTCACTCGGCGCGTCTTGATAATAGCGATAACCGCATCGCGCAGCTTTGCGCGCAGCCGTCCGCCGCCGCCCGCGCCGCGCCGCGACCGCTCCCGTGCGCAGCCTCGCCCGCGCATTCGACCGCGTCTCCTTCTAACGCTACGGACGCTCCTCAACCGGTGTCGCTATGCACCCGAGCGCGAGTTGATAAGAATAATGATAACGAACGCGATTCTTTTAATAAATTAAATCCTTCCCATACTACTGTACTTTTATCAACCGCTCAAGTTTATGCGTCTAATAAGGACAATAAATATATTTCAGTTAGATGTTTAATAGATAACGCGTCTCAAAACAACATAATTACAACTGCCTGTTGTAAACAACTAAATTTAAATATAATACCGCTTAGCAATTCTTTTATAAAGGGTGTAGGATCCACTTCGCGTCCTATTCACGGCTACGTTCAACTTAAAATAACCGCGAAAAATAAAAAATATTTTTATAATATTACCGCTCTTGTCGTTGATTGCATTACTGACAGGTTACCGACTGAATATGTTGAGACTTCTATAGTGTAACATTTAGGTAACTTACCGCTCGCTGACCCTCTGTGGCACATCCCCGGAGAGGTCGAAGTAGTTCTCGGGGCACAATTGTTCCCATTTTTATTGTTAGGTCAAAAAATTATTGCACCTCCCGCTCCTTCTGCCCTTGAAACCGTGTTCGGTTATATTCTTATGGGCGACGTTCCCGCTAACTCTAATATTAATAAAAATGCATCCACTTATTTTAATACCGCGACTTTTTTCATTTCTGGTCCCAATGACCTTACTATTTCTTTAGATGATTCCCTACTTAAGTTTTGGGAGCTCGAAGAAATTCCCGCGCAAAAATTTATGAGCTCGGCCGAAAAGGAGTGTGAACAGCTGTTCTCTCGTAACTTCTCACGGGACTCCGCAGGCAGATATTGCACCGCGTTACCTTTTCGTGAGGATCCTGACGTGTTAGGTGATTCCCGTTCCGTTGCTCACCGCCGTTTACTTGCTTTGGAGCGTACCAAGCTACGCGATCCACAGCTACGCGCTAGTTATAATGAGGTTATACAGGAGTACTTAGATAAAAAATACTTATCTGAAATATTGCCTTCCGATTCTGACGACCATGATAAAGGGTACTTCATACCGCACCATCCCGTCGTACGGCAAGACAAAGAAACAACAAAAGTTCGTATAGTACTCGATGCTAGTGCTAAATGTCACAATGGCATATCACTAAATGATATTTTACATACGGGACCCAATTTACAATCTGACTTGTTTATTGTATTACTGAACTTCCGCTTATTTCCCATTGCTATTACAGCAGATATAAAACAAATGTACCTACAAATTGCTGTTATTGATGAGCATAGAAAATATCAAAAAATATTATTCCGCTTTGATCCCAATGATCCGATCCGCGTATTTCAATTTAACCGAGTTGCATTCGGTCTTAAGTCCAGTCCGTTTTTAGCCATGCGCACTGTGCGCCAGTTATGCTCGGATGAGAAAAACCTATTCCCTCGCGCTGCTGAAGTAGCTTCGCGTGAACTATATATGGATGACTTAGCCACTTCCATTCCTTCTTTAGAAGAAGCTAAAGTCTTATCTCAAGAGCTCATCTCTCTTTTTAAAGCTGGTGGTTTTGATCTCACCAAATGGGCAAGTAACTCACAGGAGTTGCTGGTCTCTGTGCCGCAATCCAATCGGGCTGCTATAGATTTTTCAGACAATGATAACCTCAAAATTCTAGGCCTCAAATGGATTCCTGCAGATGATAGCTTCACTTTTACTACATCTGATTTACACGACAAGTGCACCAAAAGATTCATACTGTCAACAATTGCCCGCTTGTGGGATGTACTCGGATTTGCTGCCCCAGTGGTATTGTTTGCCAAATTATTAATTAAAGATTTATGGAATCTTCATATTGATTGGGATGAAACACCCCCAGACTCTATCGTTTCTCTCTTTAATAAATTCAAAGAGCAATTGCCTCTTCTTTCTACATTAAAAATACCGCGTCATTTAGCCGTTTCTATGGGCTGCAAAACAAATATTGTTGGTTTTGCTGATGCCAGTCTTAAAGCATATGGCTGCGTCATATATTTACATGTGACCGATCCTGATGGTAACATACACGTACGGTTGGTGTGTGCGAAATCAAAGGTTGCACCTGTAAAGGTAGTTTCGCTTGCTCGTTTAGAGTTATGCGCCGCTGTTCTTCTGTCAAAACTTATTAAATTAATTAATGAGACTTATAGTGCTCGAACCGCTATTGATAATATATTCGCATTCTCCGATTCTAAAATTACTCTGTCATGGATACATTCATCTCCACATAGATGGAATGTTTTCGTTAGTAACCGCATTGCTAAATGTCAAGAAAATCTTGACCCAAAACATTTCTATCACGTTAGTGGTATAGAAAATCCTAGCGACTGTCTCTCTAGAGGTATTTTACCTGAGCAGCTAGTGTCACATCACTTATGGTGGCACGGCCCGAAATGGTTAAAAGATCCAGTTTCAGAATGGCCTATCATTTAGTCCCGAATGCTGTGAGGACCTACCTGAATTTAATAGTAAAACGCTTGTTACTTGTACCGCGTCCGCTTCTGTTGAGCCTAATTTAATTTACGAGCTTGCTCTGAAATACTCATCATGGAATAAAATATTACGCATAATAGTATACATACTTAGATTTTCTCGCATAATTTCTCGTGATCAAGGTCACAGCCGCATCACAGCTTCTGAGCTAAATAAAGCTGAAGTATATTTAATACGCTCTGTACAACAAGTTCATTTTCAAAATTTATTTAATAATATTCAAAAAGTTAAATCATCTTCCCCTCTTAAAAAACTTGACCTCTTTATAGATCAAGATAAAATTATTAGAATCGGAGGTAGACTTTCAAATGCAAATCTTCCGTATGAAGCTCAGCATCCCGCTCTTTTACCTAAACATGACCACGTTACTCATCTTATTATAGACTATTTTCACCGTGCTCATTGCCATACTGGTGCCAATCTTCTGAGCTCTCTGTTGCGCCAGAAATATTGGATACTGTCCGCTAGAAGTGTCATTAGACACAGAGTACATTCATGTAACTTTTGTTTTAAAAATTCCCCTTCATTTCTCAGCCCAAAAATGGCTGATTTACCCTCTTGCCGCGTTCAGGAGACCAAAGCGTTTGTGCATACGGGTGTTGACTATGCTGGACCCATTAAAGTAACATTATGTAGACGCAGAGGTCAAAAGAGCCAAAAGGCATATATTTGTTTGTTTATATGCTTAGTAACCAAAGCTGTACACATCGAATTGGCAACTGATGTGTCATCAGATACTTTTATTTCCACTTTTAAGCGATTCATTTCCCGTCGAGGACCTGTTTCTTTTCTTTACTCCGATAACGGAACTAACTTTGTCGGAGCTAAAGCTCAATTACAAGAACTACTTACCGATCAGTACCGCATTGAATGGAAAATGATTCCACCCCGCGCCCCACATTTCGGAGGATTGTGGGAATCTAATATAAAATCGATTAAAACTCATTTATACCGTGTTATCGGTTCGCAGCTCCTCACATATGAAGAGCTCCTCACTGTTCTTACCCAAATTGAAACAGTCTTAAATTCTAGACCGCTTTGCATTTTATCTGAGGATCCCTACCCGGAGCCTCTTACTCCCGCTCACTTTATAATGGCTTCACCATTGACTTCATTGCCGCTTCAGAATGTGTCCGAGGAAACCATATCTTTACGTTGTCGGAAACAATTATTAGATCAGATGGTGTGTAGCTATTGGAAAAGATGGCGTATAGAATATTTACATAATCTTCAAGTTAGACAGAAATGGCTCATTGATAAAAATAACATTAAGATTGGTACTGTGGTTCTTATACATCAAGATGATATTCCCCCTTTACGTTGGCCGTTGGGCATAATATCACAAGTTTATCCTGGCAAGGATGGAAATATCCGCGTCGCTTTAGTAAAAACTTCAAATGGATCATTCAAAAGACCCATTGTCAAGTTATGTCCATTACCCTCACAATAAAAATTAATCATACCGCATCTTATATTCAGTACTTTTGTAATTATTATAATCTGTAATTAGTTCTTATAATTAATTATTTTTTCTTTCTTTTGAGAACACTACGTATTCTCAAGGCGGCGGAGGATGTTTAGGCCAAAATACCTATAATAATATTTATAGTAGAAACCTACTCATATTGAGTTTCAATGACGAGCCTCTACTTCCCGATTCCTCTCCTTTTCCCACATCATATGTGAAAGCGAGAAAAGAGCTTCGGGAATCTTCTACATACTTCGGCGACGCATCGCCAAACGAGTGTGTGCGAATAAAACGAGACGCGCGCCTCGCAACATTCAGTACGAAATACACTACAGATAGAAACGCATGTGAAATTTGTGATTTGTGATAGTGCGCATAATCATTGGATTGCCATAGGAGTTCCTGGTAAGTCCTTACCTTTATCCTGGGAGGCTCCTCGTTTTCCATATTGATATTTTAACGCAAAAACCCACCAGTAGTAATGTCGTATACCGTTGTAGGTCGTGGATTCTTTTGGCCAAGGAAAATATTTTAAAAACACGGCGGTAGGATACTTTGTTTTGTTGTTCGTAAAGTATTGAATTGAGAATGTCAAAGCCTAGTATGAATCATGATGGTTTTATTGCTTTTAATGTATTGTTTTCGGGATCCAAGGGCATTTGATAGCTTATCACGTTATACAATTCCATGGGGCAATCACACTACAGCCTTATCGATAACATTTGTGTAGATATCACCGATACTACTAATGGCTCTTGTTTCTATTTATAGAATGTATTTGTTTTACAAACAAATAGTAAAATTAGCTGTGTTTCAATTACTTGACTTATTTTATGTAAATAATCATCATTTACCCTGTTCCTAATTATTTGGGGTTGGCGCAATATGTAGGTACGCTTCTTCCATTTGGCCTTTCTGTCTTATCAGCATTTACTCCTTTCTTACTCATATTGTCATTCACACAATTCATCCATCTCTTTTTTGTTCTTCCTTTTCCCGTATATCTATCCAGTTTCATATTCATAATACTATTAGTCACTTTGTGTTCATAACCATTAGAGGTTTTATTTTGAAAATTCTTTTGTTGATTTATAGTTGAGATTTCATCTACAATATGAGTTGTTTCTTTATTTTTATATATTATATAAATTTTAATACATATTTTCTATTCCCAATACCATTTTGTTGGACTATAAATTCAATACTTTCAGTTTAGTGTTTGAGATAAGCAACAGAAAACGCATATATATTATTTATTATGAATAAGAATTTTTACCTGTTTCAAATAAGATTGGGTCAAGTTAGAATTATACGTTCAATTTTAATACTTTCATTTATTTTAGCTATTGTGATAATATGTGCGCATGCAAAAAAGAAACATAATAGACACTCAAGGCCAAAACCACCGACCACAACAAAGAAAGAACCGCTTCATAAAATTTGTAGGAAATTAGGTGCAACCATGAGAGGTAAGTAATATTAAGTCATCATAATCATATTTCTTCTCTTCTCCTCAGATGAGGAGATCTCAGTTTCTTGTCCTATAACAAATAAGCTTATGGACCGGCTGATGGTTGACGTTCACAGGTCGGTTAACGAAATCTGGCACATTCACAGTACTCACACATATGTAATTTCATGATACAGTTTGTTTTATTACATTATTGCTTCTAATTTGTCAGTCAATTATAATGGACGAATGCAAAAAATACCACTCTATATTTATGAGCAGTAACAAAAGCAAAACTATAACTGTCTCCTTCATACTCATAAGCTTAACCGCGCTCGAGAGAGACGGACAGCGATGTCTAACGCTGCACGCTTATTCATAGACACTACACAAGCGCAATGTGTAAATATGTTGAACGTGCCAGCTTTAGTTAAATGACCGGTACCTTAGCCTATGACTTGAAAGATTACATATAAATACAATACTACTCAGAAGTATTACAAAATTTTGCATTATGTTGTTGCAATATAGATGGTAAATTGATAGTTTCTGTATATTGACTTATACCATTAATTCGCAGCTCGTCACAAAGTTTGTTTCCTTCGTCCTGATACAGGACCATGTAGAGCTGATATAATCCAATGGTATTATGATGTGAAACAAACTAAATGCTACAGATTCTTCTGGGGTGGCTGTCAAGGCAACGGCAACAAGTTTGAAACCATGAGAGAATGTTACACACATTGTTATGTCAATGCCTCTACCAAAAACAGTAAATATTATAATTTTAATTTTGAAATACTCTTGACTACGTCTTTCGATAGTTGTTATTTGCCTATCAGTTCCGTTTATTTGTTATGCATGATGCATGAAAATACACGCTTTTGTTGATAGGCGAATGCGGTCAAGTATTCAATCGAACCCGTTTAAATGATTAATTAAGTTTACCGTTTAAGGGTTACGTAGAAGGACGTTATGACCGCCTATACTTAGTATATCAGTACCTACTCGAAACTATTAGTAAAACTGCTTTAAATAAATATCCTTTTTAATGCTTCTTTAATTAAATCTAAGGCAGATGTTAGACTGTACCAATACATCTTTTTTTATCTGATGAAGTCAGTTAATAAGCATGCGGCTTGCCTGATGGTAAGCGGCTTGCAACACATGCGTTGCCGACCTTTCCCCCCTCCCCAATGAGCTCTGGCGAGCTTACTCACGAGCAGGAACATACTATAAAGTTATTTAGCTGTGGCTCTGTAAGGTAGAGTTACTCCCAGTCAAGTTACTTTTTGAGTGAAATAATGCTCTCTTAAAAAACTTTCCTTGTTTATTTAAACTTATTATGTATTTTTTAGCTGAGATTCCGCATTTCTGCTCTCTTGCATTTGATTATGGAAGTTGTTTTGGCCATTACTACCGCTGGGGTTGGGATCATTTTTCCAAGTAAGTGTAACGTAATGTTATCCTTTCATAAATCGAAAATAAACTATCATGTAATCTACTGTAGGAATAAATGAAATATTCTGACATTTCTGCCCACACGGTCACTCTTCTCTCTACTATTGTTATTCGTTTACTCCGAAACATAGAAGAAACAGAAATGGTCACAAATGTTAGTACCAGATGGGAATCGAGTATGGAAGAACTCAGGGTACCTATCTAGTCTGTCAAATATATTCTAAGCCTTATTCGGGCTATTATGAATATTAAAAAAAAAACACAAAATCGATTCAGCCGTTGTCAAGAGATGCGTTTACCAACAAACAGCATAAATTTTTATTTAATATTTATTTGTAGAGAAGGATTATAGGATTATACTATGACGTTCTATATTTAAGAGCTGTACCCGTGTAAAAAGGAACGTTAGTTTATGATGATGTTTTCGTTTGCAAAAATGTTGTGTGGGAGAAATTTATTACATGTTTATTCCACAAGAACTATAGAGAAAAACAGTAAACGCAAACGCAATGGTATCGTCAATTAATTACACAACGGGTACTGGGCTCTTGTCAGTGTTACTTCCTCCACTCTATTTTGTATCTGTTTACGTATTATCATTTAATTTGCAGAACATGTAAACGACGTCTTTACTCAGGATGTGGAGGAAACCAGAATAATTTTGAAACAAAAATAGAATGTTTAGCATCCTGTCTGACGGCGCCCAAAAATGATTTGCAGATGACCCACGACTCATACACCTGCGTACCTTTCCATTATGAGAAATATGAAATTCCACAAAAGTAATCTTGTATAGTAATCATTTATAATACTAATAGGTCGATTTTAGTTGTTTCTGTTAGCGTTAAGTAGACCAAATAAATATTATATAAAAAAGTATGTTTTTTTTTTGGGAAGGAGATATTGTCACTAGTTTTAACAAAGCTTTATGGTTTGCGGGACCGGTCCAGTAAGCCCAGTACCTACGTAATTTTCTCGATCAGTAGTCCCCAGCAACTACCCAAGCCGAGGTTCAAACCTCTCTCGTGGTATCCTTGGGCTATTTGTCCCATATCGCTGGCTGAGTGCCTCACGCGCTCGCCGTCTCACCCCGTAACCCCGTATAGGTCGTATATAACAACAGGAATTGTCCATTCTAAATTGTATTGTCCTCGGAAAGTTGTAAAATTATCGTCAAGATAGCGCACGTAACTTGTCCTATAGAGCATATTGACATAAATGAACAATTTCGAACTAATATTAATTACTCAAGTACTGACTACAGTAAGAATGAAGTTACATGTAAATCGCATTCACAGTCCAAGTGTTCTCACAGTGTCGTAAACTAAATAATGAACGTAATAAACCAGAGTATTTTGAGTGAATTATTGCGTAGGACTAAAAGCACGCACGAATAATTATCTACTTTTATTTACTTGTCCCGACGGACTGAATTGCAGAGCGTCAGCCGGTAAGAAACTTACAATATTATGGTCAGAGTTTCCTTTCATATAATGTAGGTTCATGTAGACTATGAATGATTTTTGGAAATTCCAGCCCTAAAGGGTTGAAAAGGCGGTAATTTTGTTTGTATGAAATTTTTTATTCCTTGGGTTTTTAAACTTGAAATTTAGCATGATTATTTACCTAAATAAATAATAAAGTTTCTCATAGACATTTTGGTTTATCCTTTTGTGGCCTGAAAAAGGATTTTTGGAAAGCTAGTTCATAATGCAATAAGTATGAACTGTACATTCCTTTATTTGGTATACGATCAGTAATTTTATGACATGAAATAATGAAAAACAAACAAACGGATTTTTTATATTTGAAGATTTTTTATCTGTGCTATTCTCTAAAAAATCGTGTATTTCATAATGTTCTTTTCTGTTCAATGATATTATAATAGACATATGCTATCCTCATACTAAGCGGCGTTCAGTTATTGTTGAATTAGGTGAATGCGATAGATAATACGGCACGTGTGGTACAGAAAGAGATAGCTATATATAGCCGCTAAGCAAAATTTCGACAATTGTCTGAATTTGTCTGCAACAATTAGCGTGCGTTAATCCGATATATACATCTTTTTATTATAATTTCATTGTTTCTGTTACCAAAAAAAGCGGGCTGACATGTAAATGACAATGTTACTCAAAGTCGGAATGTGTTCTGGTTAATTTCGAGCCAAATTAACCTGAACACATTTCGTTGTATTTCTTGAAACCAGTATTATTTCATGGGTAATTTTTCCGCAATATTTTACGGTACGTAGTATTTTAAGGTATTCACTTTTTATAGACATATGAAAGAAAGGTTAATCTGAGGGCGGAATCACAAAGGCTCGAAATAGATAACTTTTTATGCATCGCTCATATAAACCCGGATTCATCAATAGGACTCCTTCGTGAATTCAGATTGATAGGAAAACTGGGCAAAATATACCTTATTTACCTTGTGATAAAGGTAAATAAAAAAAGTTTCCGTGAAAACACCTGTACTGATGTAATGAAATGTCTTCGTCTATCTTGTTTTAGTTTTGTTTTGGATCTATCTACGATGTAGACAGTTTCACTACGATGTTCTGAAGTTTGTGAGTAAATGTTACTTACAAGGCCGTTTAGAGGTCGTCTAATGAAGGTTCTGAAAGACAGTGGGAATGGATGAAGGCATAAATTTAGATAAAGAAACACCGTAACATAAGCGCAGGAAAAATTATTGTTTCACTATTATCTATGTAGCAATACAGGTGCAGTATTAGTCATCCTATCTAGTTATCCTATTAAAACCTAATGAACTGGCTATAATGCCCGCTCCCTTCCTTTGCAACGCTTTTTAAGGTTCCGTCCGTCTACGTCTACTAGTGTTTTCAGCAATGATACATACTTTAGTATTAGCTTTTTGCTTTGCATTTGATATCGTTTCAAAGCTAGAGTCTGGCAAATGAAAGTAGATACTGAAAAAGCGTGGAAATTTTTAAAAATATCAGCATGTCAACAAAATTAGTATGAATTAAAAAACCTACCTATTTGGAATAAAAAAAAAAGTTTTTTGCTCTGTTTTGCATTGCCATATAAAAAGTTTGCAAATAATTCGAGTATCTACTTTTGTTTGTCTGATTCTATAAGAGCCAGCTTGCAGACGGTGTTGTCATTTTAAAATGTGGAAACGTTCATTTTTGCCATTTGATGTGTTAAAACATACTAATTAGCATTTCTGGCGTATACGAAAATAGGACTATAAATTCAATTGGAGTTTCCAAATGCTGACTTTTCTATATTTTAAATGTTACACAATACATTGTCTTAAATCAACATTATAACAGAGATTTTTTTTACTGAAAACATCTCTTTTGTACGAAAGAATCATGGCGAGATTTGTACAAAAAAAAAATAAAGATTTTTAGGGACGTAGTAATTCATGGGGGTCGTGTGAATTTGCGGGTAACAGCTATAGTATTGTGTATTTTGAAACCCATCCAAGCTGGATATAAGTGTGTGACTCCCCCTGACCTGAAGGCTGGATCCACCCTTGACCATTATGTTGTTGTTATGTTTTGCGGGGTTTATAAAATATTCCAAGTATATTAATATGTTGCTGGTAATGTAATCTCAATATTGGAAGTGATTCGAAACTCTCTAAAATGTTTTATTTTTTTGTACAAAACAATTTAGGATCTCGCCATGATTCTTTGCGAGCTTGGGCCATATTCAATGCCGGTGAGAGTATTATACACAACTTAATAATAACAATATTGTCTGCACGCACATTAAACCACGTCAAAAACCATAAAACGTATCTTACCAATCAATTTGTGGTAATAAGGAATGATAAATACCGTGAAACCGGTCGCCTCGCCTCGTTAAATGATACAATTTATTAAGCAATTACATTCAACAGCCATTAGCAGCCATACCGACACTTTTATAATAACAATAATAGTGTTGTGGTAGTTAACTATCTTTCTGTCGACTATTGACGAGGTCATAGTTTTTCTAGTATCATGTTTTCAGGCATGGAATAAACAAAAAAACTGTTATCTGGTTTCCATAGTACAAGCTCTGCTTAGTTTGGAACCAGTAGGGCGATTACGTAACTAAATTTCAATCATTTTCGAATTGAAATCGGTTCAATATAGCGATTTTCAGATAACTTTTTTACGTTCTGATAACTGCAAATACAAACAGAGGTTCATTAGAAATGGAACCATTTCCGATTTTCCGATTTCCGGTTATTTCAATCTGAATTTCATTGAAATAAAGTTGCGTAATCCACGTACTGATAACCGTGTGTGAGGAATGTCCCAGGGTATATTTATTTATAAATATATAAAGTCTGCGCCTCGCTCTGTGAGAATCAAAGGTCTAAAAGCTTAGATTTTCTAAATAGCATAATAAATGTCTGTCATGAAGATTATCGTTATAACAAACTACAAAATTATGATACATAAGTTATTTAACATTAGTTTATAAACCCTCAAATAGCCAAAGGCCTCCCCGATTAAATATTACCATGTATTTCCATATGAGACCCATTGCGAGCATCTATGATTTATCCTAATTAGCCTGCTTAAATATACGTGAATACTCACTCTCAAATTGCCCATTTGGGAAAGTAAAGAGGATTATGAATTAGTTAAAATTATGAGCTTTTGTTACAAAGTTTTATCTGCTTTTAATGAGACGTTAATATTCTATGGTATAAGCTTAAAAAGTTGTGGATAAGTGGTAGCACGCTACGTTCATGGGGTATCAGTAAACCATGGACCTCTGATGGCTGTTATGACATGTCTCTCTCCATGCATGTCTCATTTTGTTTCTAAGTATAGATACAGGCTACAAAACTACCCTCATACCGTGCCACCGAGTATTTTCATAGATACGGAATTTTTACAAAAAAAAATTTTTTGTTTTGAATTTACCCATACTGGCTAGAAAAAATAACACCCTGTATACGTTGATACCCACATGAGATTTTAATTTCAGTACTTTCTTTTCTAGGTGTCAATTAATGTTGCTTATGGAAAACTAGCTGTGCTTTCGAATTATTTCTTTACTAGTTGCGCCTCGCGGTTTCACCCGCGTACCCGAATGGTATCCTAAAGGCGAAAAACTGGATCTTGTTGAAACAACTGTATTTTTAGGTATCACTTTAGATAATAACTTACAATGGAGCCCTCACATTTGTAAATTGGTGGATAGACTTAGTTCTGCAGCTTATGCAGTGAGAAAAATTCGCGCTCTCACTGACGAATCTACGGCAAAATTAGTTTATTTCAGTTACTTTCACAGTTTAATGTCTTACGGTATCCTCCTCTGGGGTAGTGGTGCCGAAATCAATAGAATTTTTATACTACAGAAGAAGGCTGTCCGCGCAATATATAAAATAAGGCCTAGAGATTCTTTGAGAGACAAGTTTAAATCTATTAATATAATGACAGTGTCGTCACAGTACATATATGAAAATCTTATTCATGTGAGGAAAAACTTAAATAACTTTCCTAAGAATAGTGACACTCATAGTTTGAACACTAGAAATAAGCACAAACTTGCTGTACCTTTAACTCGGCTCAGCAAAGTCCTTAACTCTTTCAAGGGGCAATGTATACGTTTCTATAATAAAGTACCCAAAGAAATCCAAGAGCTACCTATACATAGATTCAAAAAGATAGTTAAACAGAAGTTATGCACGAAAGGGTACTATAAAGTTTCTGATTTTGTAGATGACAAGAATGCATTTGAATGAATTGTTCGCTTCGCAGGCTATTGTTATATATATTTTGTAATTGTAATACTTCTATTTACATATTTAAAAAAAAAAACACTTGCTGAGTTTCTTGCCGGAGTCTTCTCAGTTCAAGTTGTATTTGGAACCGGTGTAGAGCCATTTGTTAACGTTCATAAGTGCCTTATCAGGGCCTAAATTGAATAAATGCTTTTTGAATTTGAATTTGAATAACCTACCGTTAAGTTGTCTTAAATTTTCATACACGCTACCTTCATAATTTTTTTATCTATAAGAACCTTCTCCAGTGTATTAGAAAACTTAAAAAAGAAGATGGATGTAATCGGTAAAGTCATAGGCCTGTGTTTGACCGCAATCTCACCATGGTAAGTGATGATGTGGCCGAAGGTGGTAAGCACACAAAGCCTAGAAGGAACTGGCTCTCAAGTGCAGCTATCGGAACACACCGAAAGGTGCTTGGCGACAGATTTTCAACTTGAGGGTGGTTGCCAGCCAGGCGGGTACTACAAAGTACCCTACCACCGTGCTATGGTTTCTTCGCGATGTTTTCCTTCACCGAAAGCTCAAGCTCATTGTAGGATTCGAACCCGGGACCTTCGTCTCGGTATCCGAACGTCGCTACCACTGAGCTATCATCGCCTTAGAAGTTATGGCGAGACCAAAGGAAATACATTTTTAGGTTCAGGTTTCATTTTTATATTATAGAGATACGACTAGAATTAATACGTATCTATTTCTTTATAAAATTGAATCTGTATTTCACAACTCAAATCTTTACAAGCTCATTTATCATCAAAAATTGGCATGTCCTACAAAAAGGACGTAATTTTGCAATTCCACTGAATTGTGCCCGGAATCCGGAGACAACGTTAATTTGCGACGGCATTAATTCCGTTTTAACGACTTCAAATGCTTTCGTATTGCGATTACAATTTTAAGTACAAGCTCAAAATGTTCAAGGAATACTAATGACAAAAAATCCGTGGAAATTTAATAAAGGCAGACTTAATTCAGACAAAAACGGTGAACAGTGGCTGCTACAGTTAATATACTTTTGAGCAAAGATTTTCATAGGGCATCGTGCCTCTACCCAGATGGATAGTCAGCCTTACTAAAGCATGACATTTAATATCACTCCGCTTGAGGGGCTCCTGAGGAAATCGCTCTCAGTTCGTATTGCGCACGGCTGTCATCGCGTCATACTCGCTGTACTGATTAAGTAAAAAATGTCAACTTGGGTATTTAAATACTTTCACAACACTTATAAAAACCAAGGAAAAACTAAAAAACTAACCTTCCATGTGTAAGTATTGCGATTTCGACACTTTTAATTACCTAAACTTATTACTTTTAAATACTGTCAATTATGGCTTGTTTATTTCGTGTTCCCATAGAGGCGACTATCCTTCTGGACGTTTTAAATTCTTTGCTTTTGAGTTGATAATATTTGAGTCTGCAATGTGCCTGTTATGTATCAAACAAGTAACCCAAACAAGCGCAATGTCGTTAATTTGGTTTAAAATCTACTCTGATTGGTTAAGTCAAGGGCACATGCGTTTTGATTGGCTAATACACACCATACATTTGGATGTAGTGATTGCTCAGTATTACACTCCAGGATTTTTTCTCGATGCTACTAGTTTAATTTGCAACAAATATTACCTCTAATAAAATAGAGATTAACTAGATATACCTATAGTAAAATAAACGCATGAGACTTTACATTTGTGTCGTGTAAAAGACACTCAAAATCGGAGACACCTTTTAAAAGAGGTTTTATTCCCACCCGTAAATTCCCTGTAACCATAAACAGACTCACAAAGGGAATGTACTACTAAAATGGTTGCTTGATATTTAAATTAAATTTCAGATTGTTTCGTGGGCTTTTAACATTAAAATACTGCTGGGAACTGTTATTTAACGATCACATAAAATGTGTTTATTTTTCATTTAAAAACTATTTATACCAGTTGATCTTGTAGCAAGTGTAAAACCATATTATGAAATCACTTTTTTTTTTTCAAAAATAGGTATTTAGAAACAATAAAAATAAAGATTATTTTAGATATTGAAGTGTCGCATTTCCCCTAATATCTAATAAGAGCAAAGGTGTCAATCACTCCTGCCTGAAAATCCTGCCTAATTTATATGCAACATTTTTGTAGTCGGCCCACATGGTTCAGAATATTACGTCATATATGAGCCATCTGCGATAATGTGTTTCGGGTTTATAGCGATCGTTTCCGTTGCTATGGCAACCATCCGTATATTGTAAACGAAACTGGGATTTTCCATCAAGCGAAAGCTACATTTTAGATCCAGTCAACACAGTTTAAATTGTGATTTGAGTGGATTGTTAATTGATAAAAAAAGTTTCGACGAATTGAAAACTAATTTTGCAGCTGCAGTTTGCCGAACATTTTCGATGATATTTTTATGCTACAACACGAAATACTTTATTATCGTTTATTTCTGGAAAGTAATATTTACACTCACAAAAATATTTCACCCGTGGGTGGCTGATAAAATATTAACAATGTTTTTTCATTTGTTCACAGATGGACTGGAAACAAACAAGTGTTCCCAGTACTAAATCTTGGCGAAACTAACATGCTATCTTCGTACAACATCAGCTACGATGACGTGGCTGCAGCGGTAGCTGGCAGATATGATCAATCTTCGAGCATGTCTCTGAATGGAACCATTGTCGTCTTGAAAACACTCACAGGAGAATCCGTTGAAGTTATAGACGATCCCAAAACCAACAAAACTACGGACATAATAGACGTCAAAGTGGTACAAGTCGCGTTTTGCATACTATATACAATAATCTTCATTCTAGGGGTGTTTGGAAATGTCCTCGTTTGCTACGTGGTCTTCAGAAACAGAGCCATGCAAACTGTTACAAACCTTTTCATAACGAATTTAGCACTATCTGATATACTGCTATGCATATTTGCTGTGCCTTTGACACCAATGTACACTTTCCTAGGAAGATGGGTTTTTGGAAGACTACTCTGCCACCTCATGCCGTATGCTCAAGGGACCAGTGTCTACATATCCACACTTACCCTGACATCGATAGCCATAGACAGATTCTTTGTCATAATATACCCCTTTCACCCAAGGATGAAATTGAATACTTGTATATTCATCATAGTTTTTATTTGGGTTTTCTCACTAGTAGTAACTTGCCCGTATGGTCTCTTTATGGGAATCCAGATAACAAACAACAGGACCTACTACTGTGAAGAAAGTTGGCCCTCAGATAAATCGAGGAAAATTTTCGGAGTATTTACAACTGTGTTACAATTTCTAATACCGTTTTTAGTAATAGCCATATGTTATACATGTGTTAGTATAAGATTGAATGACCGAGCGAGGTCGAAACCCGGTGCTAAGAACACCAGGAGAGAAGAGGCGGATAGAGATAGAAAAAAAAGAACTAATAGAATGCTTATAGCGATGGTTGCCATATTTGGTATCTCCTGGCTTCCTATAAACCTGATAAATATTTTTAACGACTTTTACGCTCAGATGACTGAGTGGAACTATTACTTCGTGTCGTTCTTCTTTGCTCATTCGATGGCTATGGCGTCGACATGTTATAACCCTTTTCTCTACGCATGGTTAAATGAAAATTTCAGAAAGGAGTTCAAACAAGTCCTTCCTTTTTTTGAATCAACTGGTGGCGTGCGGAACAGCTACCATTCAGGGAGAATGCCAACTCATAAATCTGATAAAAATATATGCAATGGTAATGAAACCATGCAAGAAACTTTAATGGCTTCATCTTTCAATAGAGGGCCGTCGATAAAGCAGCGGATTTTGGAAGGGAATGGGAAGAAAGACGGCGTTGAAGTTGAAAGCATATTGTTGGAGGATAAGACAATCTCAGCGACTTTTCATACAAAGAGTGAAAATGTTAATTTACAATTAATCGATGAAGAGTCTCAGTTCAGCGAGCCCAAGGACAAGTCCCCACCAATCTAACTGTAAGTATACAATCAAAACTTGGTCCATTGCCAATCCACAAATTTATGAGTTGGAATAACTCGGAGTACCTCCATAATATTTTAATAGCTAATTTAGTACTATAATAAATGGAAAAGGGAACTTCTTCCTACTTTTGTATTTTATCATGGTTTGGATAGTTTCCAGACTAGTTTGAATAAGTAAGGTTCAAGGGGGATGACACCTCCAAAATTTCTTAAATATCATGACAAATCAGAAAGCGTGGCAGAAATATTCAAATATTTCTGCTTGAAAACTTCCAAT
Organism: Polyploca ridens; assembly: GCA_951394255.1. Classification (NCBI taxonomy): domain Eukaryota; kingdom Metazoa; phylum Arthropoda; class Insecta; order Lepidoptera; family Drepanidae; genus Polyploca; species Polyploca ridens. The sequence goes on along the minus strand of OX596256.1, from coordinate 13,205,076 downwards.
TTGCCAGTAGAATTAATAGTTTCTCTCGTTTTATTGTCCCCTTTTGATTTTTTTGTGTGAAATTGGAATTCGTTTCAAGCGAGTTGATTGCAAATTGCAAAAGCTTTTTTGTTCATAGTCAGAGCTAAATAAAAAAATGTAGTGTTCATTGAATTTCCTATTGAATATGTGGTATTAGTGGTGTGTTTAGGGAAATCGCATATCACTAATATGATTTTATGTGAGAATTTTAAACACAAATGGCTGACAGAATTATGATGAAATTGGACACACATCGGTCATTTAAGAGAGATTCGTGCTAAATTTCGTGTTTATTAACACAAGGAATAAAAAAATTCATACAAAAAAACCCCGCTTTTCAGCCCTTACAGGTTGAATTTCCAAAAACCCCTTCTTAGTGCTCGCCTACAAAATAAAAGGAAGCCTTGTGCAAACATTCGTGTTCCTAGTCCTAGTATTTTAGGCTGTGCGATGATATGTCAGTCAGTCAATCAGTCAGTCAGTTTGTTCTTTTATATTATAGAAGATAACTCTTTATTGGTACCTATACTATTTAAGAAAAATAACAGAATAACAATAATTACATTGAAAGTGTCACAAAACGTAGCGATCTGAGCCAGGCATCCTTTACTTTCAAAGAAATGAAAGAGGAATGTCCTTTTTTATGCAAAGTTATTCCTTTTGAACCCCTCCTTCAGTAGTCTGATCTTATTATTTTCCATCTCGGACTTTTTATTTTTAACTCTTCCCTTTTATTAGGATAATTGCCAAACTTCTTTTGCAAAACTTTTGAACATCTGACAAAGTCAATTATTAGATGAGCCCTCTCTCCAAGTTCCATTTGGAAAAAAAACTTTAGATATAAAAACGGATTGCGAAAGGTAAAAGTTGTGTAGTTTTGGTTAACTTTATCGTTCGAGTCCACTATAGAGATCACTTGTGACTGTTTGAACGGATAACACCCTTGTTACCTAGTCGTAAAGTACAGAATACGAAAATGTGGGAAGATTTTATTCAATTGAAATGTTACGGTATTGAAAACATTCCGAAGCAGTGCTATTTTTATAAATTGTTATTATACAATTTATCCTCGGATATAATCACTTTTACTTCTTTGTGTGTGTTCAATAGTTGAGTTGGGAAATTGTCGGATATCGGAAAACGTAAAACCAATGTTCAAAAAGTTTATTTAACGTTGTCTTCATATTCTGCTGCCATTATTATACAGTTTTATTAGCCTATTTCAACTATACTGCAGATATAATCCAAGATTTATAGCCGACTAGCTATCCCCCGCGGTTTTACTTACATTCTACAAAAATATACTATGTTTGTTTATATACGTGGTTCAAGGTGCCACTCTGCCAATTGGTTTAGTAGCTAAGCCATGAAAAGAAACAAAGCCAAAATGCTTACTACTTATAGGTATAACGTTTTATTGAAATAACTCAAAACCTAAAACGAGCTTGGTCAGAAGCGATAAAGATCGATAATACGATTTTTTTACCTTTAGCAAAAAAGCTTTATATGATTGGCATATAGCAGCGTACTAAGGTGGTGATCACGCGGCAAATCTTTGTCACTAATCTACAAGCTAACACAACGCAGCCACAGGCTATCTGTGAGAGGCGTACATACATCATATTTTGAGAGAGTATAATTGAGTACTTGTAGAGCTATGAATCGATTAGATCGAGTGTCATTCACACCGAAAATCACTAATATTTTGTACAATAATTTATGAAAATGTAAAATGACTTCTAATTTCAATATATTATAATAAAAATAATTGGGTAGTCAGAGGTTTTAAGTTATTTAGATAACACTGTCGATTATAAATCTTGATACATCTTCATCCATTTAAATATAGGTATAAATAATAATTTTACTTGTGATAATAATATTTCAGGATAATAGCGTAGTTGAAACCAATCTACATGTAAATTAGTTATAAACTCTAGGACAGATTCTAGTGAATTTAGGACATGTCAAGTAATTTAATTATTATACCTGAAGTGATTTACATGTAGTATTTACATAGGTATAACTTTGTTTTTAACTTATCCAAAGCGCCGTGTATCCTCCCAAGTCTCCCAACTAAGTCCTGGTAAATTTATTACTTTCTCAATTGTTGATTGTCTTGTATTTTTTTAAAGCATAAAATGCAGCTATGTCACATTTTTTTTTAAATATAGTTTTTTGCTTATCGTTTAATTTTAATTTTATATTTTGACAAGTATTTTATAACACTCTAACAGCTGTCCCCTGTCGTTTCATCTGGATCGATTCCGAGTTACTTTCGCATTAACATTTTTTTTTGAGAAAGTAAAACATTTAATAAAATAAAAAATAGACTTTAATAATTCGTTTTAAAATATCATATTTATCAAAACCGATATAATGATTAATGATACTGATAAATTTCTCTTCTTAGTCGTGCACTCTTGGCAGAGTGGTCGTGGTCATGGATTGTCCCTTTCTCGCATGACTGCTGCATTTGCAATGTTCCTCAATTTTTTTCTGTTTGTGGCGTTTCGGGAACATTCGGTAATCGTACATTGCGTGGCAGATTTGATGAGGTCAGGCCACCTGGTTGGAGACCGACCACGTGAACGATTGCCTTCAACTCGACCTTGGATGACCAACCTCTCCATAGAATCATGTTTACGGGTGATATGTCCGAAAAAATTTAGGATTCGTATCTGAAGCAGTCCAGCTTATTCTCAGCATCCGTCGCCAGCACCACATTTCCGAGGCGTCGATTTTTCTTCGATCTTGCAATATTAACGTCCATGTCTCAGCTCCATAGAGGAAAATTGGAAAGATCAAGCAATTCATCAGATCCGTTCAAACACAATTCATCTGATAAATTTAATATTATTTAATTTAATTTAATCTAACTTTTTTTATAAGTTTGTCGATGGAGTGAAACATACTGACACCCATGTGGAGATAGGTAGATAGATAAATCCAGCGGTTAGTAATAAAATCCCTTACTCCCCATTTTGCCAGATATGTGCAACTACATCCGGAGTTTCATCATCAGATTAGGGTTAGAGTGTAATCCGGACGTTTGTATTAAATTCCCCGTAAAATACCTTCCAAAAAAGTTACAACTATTTAATACGAAACTAGTTTACGCAATCAAATTTACTTTCGAATTTATTATATTAGCAAGAAAATGAAATAACTTTTCTAAGAATGTGTTTATATGCGTGTCTACTACATCTTGAGAGATAGACACAAGCCAAACGATTGATAACACACATTCATAGCTTTGCAAAAATAAATACGATTAAAATTTCTGTTTAATATATTTTCGTAGACAGGCTTTGAAGGTCGGGATTTATTTTTAGATACTAGAATTAGGGTGAACTTTATTTCAATTCTTATTTTGGTAAAGGTTTTGATGAGCATGAGCATGACATTATCAAAAAAGCATGCCGATTAATATACACTTTGACAGAAGTCCGCCATGTTTTGCCAATGTCGGAAGCTCGGGAATCGAGAGCCAGCCCTTTAAATTAAAATATATAAACTCATTGTAGAATTCTCTGGAGTTGATTAACGTTTTCAATTATCTGTGTTATTTGAAAATGTCATTTCAAAACAGGAAATGTTTTGAAATGACATTCTTGATTTGATGATCTCTTTCCCAAGAACTGTTTTTTTATTTTTAGCTATTTTCGGACCTTCATTTATAAACAAAACTGAAATATAATTAAATTATACAGAAATATATATGCAATAGGATTTAAAATATTTATTGATAGAAAATAATAAAAATAGAACTATTATACAAGATAAATAAACATTAACTAAGATTAAAAATTAGAAATTGAAAACTTGTCCCAAATCACTGCTCTGTGCAAACAATATATGCAATTAATTTGATAACGAACACAGCGTGAATACACTGATTCTAATGAACTACAAACATAAAACTAAGTTTGCCTGACGTCAGTTTCTGCCGTTGAATATTATAAAGCTCTCCGCACACTAACACACACATCTTGAATAATTTTTACATTTTACCTATTTATTCTGTGGTTTTACTTAAAAATGAGATTTGTGGGACTAATTTTGCCAGATCTGAATTGAATAAAAAATTGTAAAACTGATATATCGATTGTATTAACATTAACCAGTAAATTAATAGCAAAACAAATACTATCATCATAAATACAAATAACAGTATGTGACAAAATTAGTTCCACAAATCTCATTTTTAAGTAGCAAGCTTAAGCTGCAAAGCCCCCCAGCCACAGAATAAATAATAGTACTAACGTACCCCAGCCCCTACAGCCGTGTACAGCCGTGTATTTTTTTTATATTATATAAATAGTTTTTACAAATTATTTATTATTTATGAATTTTGAAAGCTGTTCGTATTTACGAGTACTTCCAATCCAGCTCCTTAAAGAAGTGCTAATAAATGACATATAAGGTGGACGCACATTTATCAGAGCCGAACGCGGCGAACAAATCGAATTTAAGAATTTGTATAGAAAATCTTCTCCCGATTCGGACGATTCGATGCGGGCGAGTGGGCGAGTATGATTTCATATACAGAATTCTAAAATTCGTTTCGTTCGACGCGTTCGGCTCAGATAAGTGTGCGTCCACCTTTAGGTAGCCGTGTAGTGTGCGGGAACCTTTGAACTGAATTCAATTGAAACCACTACTACCACCACGAAGTTTGGAGACAGTAGATGAGTAATCTATATTACATTTTAGGTACCCACGGCCATATTGTTTTACAACGAATAGCTATGAATAATGAAGGAAGCTTAAATCATTACTTACATCACATGAAATAGCGAAAAGGGAAAGAATCATGGCGAAATTTGTACAAAAAAATTAAAGATTTTTAGAGACGTTGAAATGACGTTATTATTGATCCTTGGTGGACTTTATACTTCTTGGTGCCTAAGAAATAACATAAGGCATTTAAAATATTTTTAGGTCCCCGGGAAAAAAATGCGACATTCTATGCCATGCCGGCGAATCGCGACCAAAACCGTTTTGTTGTTGTTTTGCGGGGTTTATAAAAATTTTCAAGTATTTTAATATGTTGCTGGTAATAATGTAATCTCAATATAGTAAGTAATTCAAAACTCTCTAAAATGTTTTTTTTACAAATTATTTTATGGATCTCGCCTTGATTCTCTAATAAGGTGTATTTTCAGCCAATATAGTGATAGTTTAGAATACCTATTGTACCAAAGGTTTATTGTAATAAGTTACTGTTATAAATTTAATTTTTAATACAAGCTTTTTTTTGACTGTACTTGCATTGTCTTCCAGTATACTAATGTATATCAAATATTATTTCAATCCGACCATTGGAAGTGGGTGAAATTCGACAAGAGTTGACCCGAACATAATTGCAACTAATTGCGGGTTAATAAAAAGCTTGTAAAAAATACAAACCTTATATGCCCGGGTTTTCATGACACTTGGGCCATCTCCTTTCATATAAAATCATAATAAATCATCTACTAATTGGAGCTCTGACAGACTGTTAACGGGGCCTTCATGGCCAACGCAACTTCATCGCAAGCATAGCCTAAAAGCTTGTGCTTTCATCCAACGTAATGTTTGACTGAGAAAAAAGAGAGACAGCATCAGAGCCATGAAATTTTGCACAGAGGTTACACAACGTAGATGAGCGCTAAGAAAGGTTTTTCCAAATTAAAACCCTAAGAGGGAGAGGGAGAAGCTAGTCATCCTTTAAAAGAGTAACAGGTTACCATAAAGTTATTTACTTTTTGTAATATTTGTTTACTTTCTTTTTTTCAGGTATAGCTACACTGATCCGCAACAACGACATCAAGTAAACGATAATTAAATATTAATTGTAAATTACACTGTTACATTAAATTAGTCATAATGTTGTCGTTTTACAATTTTAAATAAAAAGCTTACAAAAATTAAATTACAATGTTGCTTTGCTTGCTGTGATGATTAAATGTTATAATAACATCAAAGATGTAGGAATAAAATAATGTTTCATGTAAATATTTGTAAATCGGATAATGTTTTTAAATTGTAATTTAAGCCTACTTACTAGTTATAATGCAATTTTAATTAACCTTAAAGAAGCAAGTATCCAAAATGGCCTACTCATCTTAAATAATAATTGATTTTTTTTTCTGGCAACTTTTACAATTGATTAATTTAAACTTTTTGATTTGTGTTTTTCGAATAAACTAATGAGCCCAATTTCAAACTTTGGTTCAAAAGCTTTCGTTGTTATTAAAGGGTTTATTTTATTAAAGTATTTTTATTTCGTCTTTAAAGACTTCGAAGTTCCAACTTTAAAAAAAACTTATTAATGAAACATTTTAAAATACGAATCTTTTGAACAAAAAAGTTTGAAATTATGAGTTTATTAGAAAACACAAATCAAACATATTTTGTCAAAGACTATTAGAATGAAAATGTACAAAATAATTAAGGATAATTAATAGTGAATTATTTAATATAATTATGTAAATAAATTAGAATCAATCAGTATACATATAGAAGTTGGGAATAAGTGTATAAAATAAACCTTGAGTAGTGGTTCTATAAAATATTTTTTGTTTTAGTATGTAACCAACTAGTTTATATGTTTATTGTTGAAATCGTGAAGAAATAAATGAGGATTGGTTGTTTTGTATTATGTAGTTTATTTTTATAAGGTCTTACACAGGGAAGAATATATTGTAACGTTGCACTTGCAAGTTACATAAATAAATATAAGTATAGTTAGAAAACCTTTAATAAAACTTAATTACACTTAAATTAAAATAATATTTACAACTTATTCTAAAACATAATTAAATATAACCTATTAAACTAATAAAACCTAAAAATCTAAATACTTAATAAATATTATTGTACGGAATCTACAAGTACGTATTAATGATGATGGTTCCCGCACCTACGCATCCCTAACAAATCTAACGGGTTTGCGAGCTGCGCCGGCGCGGCGGCCAACGCCCAGTCGTTCAGTTCGAGAATTCTCCACGGCCAGTGCGCTTTGAGACTTCACAGGTGACGGCTGCGTCACTTGCTTCGAATTTTGTATCTAGTTTAATATCACGTGGAATCCCGCTAGGGTAAGTTCCCATGTATTATCTATCTGATTCTCCATTGTAAGGTGTTCTAGCTTTCTATCTTTCCTATCCATGCTAGCGCTGCTTCCTTTTTATTGTTTGTCAGGGACACTGTAACCTAGATTCAAACCTACCTACACAGTTGCGCAGCAAACGCTTTAGCCTTTTTGTTTCTGGCCTTCCAGGATTTACGTCTACATTTACGCCTACCTTGCATCTACCTATGCAGCTTGATAACTAGCTGTGGAACGCTGAGGGACCTACCTCCTGTACTGCCTGCCTGGACTACCTACTCCCGCTGACATCCTGGGAGCTGGACCAGACCGAAGCGAAAACTGAAGCTGCTACTTCTACCTTAGTTCAGGCCAGTGTTCCCCCTGTTAAAAACTGTACCCCCTGTGAAATCTGGACGTGAGGCGGCCACAGAATTTTAGGCAATTAAATGTTTCATTGGACTAATTTCCATTGTTTCATTTAATCGAACCCTACCTACCTATCTGTTGGCGTCCCCCTAAGGGACTTGCCACAGTGGCGCTCTTTACGTGTGTTTCTAGTGGCCTATTCACGTCTAGATTATTCCAGAAGTCAGCAGCTAGTACAATCATCTATCTACCTACATATTGTACTGTGAACGTGAAGGTGACATTGCAGAATAGCGAACTGGTACGTACTATCTTATTTTATTTTTTTATGTGACCGCTTACCCTGATTTTTTCTTTTCTCATTTTTCATTACCTATCATTGTTAACTGCTACGTATTAGTATCTTCCTACTAATTGTGTTAATGATTGAGTAATTTTGTTATATAGTAACTATTTGAATATTCTAAACCGTTATTATTAGTACCTACCTACTGATAATAATTAATATATGTGTAGCGCCACAGACCGCATAGCAACATCAAGATACTCACCTTTACCTTTACCTCAAAACGTACCACATTACCAGGATATATAAATGAAACAATATGCAAGAAAGAACATTTAATTCAAGACAGGAAAATAAAACTCAAGATAGTCACCCCAGTATATTTCACCATAACCTTTTCACCATGTTTGACGTCATGCACAAACAGAAACAATAAGCATGCGTGTTTCGAAAGAAACATTCATGCAATAATATGTGCCACGCAGGAGAAACAAGTATACGTTTGACGAAGTTGACAACAACACCGGAACACTGCACTTCATCTTCGTGACTTGGACACAGCACTTCACTTCATCACATCACCATCTTCACATCTGCAAGCTCCGAGCAACACTTCCGTTCCCTTCGGCGACTGCGGCAAAATGGATGCGGCCCCGCTAGCGCCGCTATTTTTATACACAGCGCGCGGGCAGCGCGTGCGCGCTTGACCGCGCCATGACCTTTCAATTACTGTGCGAGCGAGATGTCAAAAGAGCGAGACATTCAGCGCGCTCATTGGTCGTTCGTCTCGCTACGTTATTATTATTTTAGCATGTAAATATTGTATATAATTAGGGCCATTTTGTAAATAAATTCATTCCATTCTGAATACTTGAACCAAGCGTTTCACTCTCACCTCCGAACTCTAGTCCCCAAAGTGGTAACCCCTACAAGGCAACAGAAATCAAGATGACAGACCAAGCAAACCAGATGATGGAAGACCAATCCACCTCGGTTCCTGCTCCTGCTGTCCCACATCAAGAACTTGCTGGCATCGCCCTCTCCATGCGGATCCCAAAGTTCTGGCGTGACAGGCCTAGCCTGTGGTTCTTTAGCTTCGAAGCCGCTACCGACGACATGAAACGGAGTCAGAAACAACTAGCTCAGATGGTAATCGCACAACTGGACAAGATGGACATCGAACAAATTAGCGACCTACTATATCATCCGACCGAAGACATGTACAACGTCCTGAAAGAACGTCTCATCTCTATATATGAAGAGTCAGACAGCCAGCAGTTCCAAAAACTGCTCCACGATGTTGAGCTCGGGGATCAGAAACCGTCACAACTGCTGCGACGGATGCGAAACCTTGCTCGCGATAAGATCCCAGACTCTACGCTCCGCCTCATGTGGACCAGCCACCTCCCATCACACGTCCGATCTGTTCTTGCTGTCAGCGAAACATTCAAGTCACAGGCTGCGCTCAACGAACTGGCACTGCTCGCTGACAGAATCATGGAAAGTTCCAGCACGCAAGTTGCAGCAGTGTCAGCACCGCCCACGCACACAGACACGCAGTTATTGATGGAAGAAATTAAAAAACTATCGCTGGAAGTCGCTGCTCTCAAATCATCAAATTCAAAACCACAACGATATGACTCACAGCCGTATTATAGACGTCCACCATACCAGCAAAACCGCTCTCCAAGCCGAGAAAACACCCGCACGCGCAGCGTAACACCACCACCTTTTTGCTACTACCACCGTCGTTTTGGCGCCAACGCAAGACTCTGCACGACTTTTTGGCGTGCCTACAGTACTTACGAGTGACCAAGGAAGACAGTTCCAGAGCCAGCTGTTCGCCAAGCTTATGACCATCATGGGAATCAAGACTACACGCACTACACCGTACCACCCACAGTCAAACGGAATGATAGAACGCTGGCACAGATCACTGAAGGCTGCATTGAAGTCCCAAATATGCTAAAACTAAATTGTAAAATTAAATCTATTGTTTGTTATACGTAACAGTTCGCATACCTAAATTCATTCATTTCATACCTTTTCGTTTCTTTCATCTTTTCGTTTTCATTTCATTTTCATTCATTCAAAAAAAAAAAAAAACATTTCAATTTTAATTTTATTTGCTTTGACCATCACCTAATCGTAGATAAGCTTATTTTCTCATCTTGTAAAGAACACCAATCATTCATTTCTCATTATATTCATTAACTACTTAAGTAAATCGTCTAGTTAATCATGGGAACTCATACTATTAAATTCTTTTTGCTAAACAAAAACGAATTAACCTACGAAGTACTCATTAGAGGCGAGGAACCTGCATCAACCGTACTTGGATTACGTAAACAAATAAATAAATTAACACCGCTTATACCTACTTCTGATATTTGTGAATCTGGAATCGATCCGGATATTGATATTTCTGGCGTTAGCACTTCCTTAAGTGAATTTACATCGCGAGTTAAATCGTTAGAGGAGAAGTACGATTCAAATCTCTTTGAACGCACTAGAGCGTTGGGTAATCATCTATATCACCGTCTAAAAAGAATAGATTGCACGGACTCTAAACATTTAGAAAGAGTGAGGGCTTTGTCGAAAAATGTTACGAACTTGATTAATAAAATTTTTACTATTAATAAATCGGCTAATCCGATTCCTAGCTGTGAGCCTGTTGTAGACGTTGAACAGACATCGTCGTCGCTAGACTCTGTACAAAACGTAACGATACATTGTGACCGCTCGCATTTAAATGATATACAAAAAATAAAATTTAACGGCAAAACGTGTGTACATGCATTTGTCCAGAGAGTGAACGAGTGTAGTACTGCTAGAAACATATCGCCTTCTAAATTAATGAACTATGCTACGGAAATATTCACGGACGATGCGTTACATTGGTTTCGTAATATTAAAGACAGTGTTACTACTTGGGATGAGTTAATTTCTTTACTGATTGAGGATTTTAGTCATTTTGATTTCGACTACCGGCTATTGTCTGAGATACGAAACAGAACACAGGGTGATTCTGAAAATATTACTATATATTTTGCTAAAATGTCTGAATTATTTTCCAGGCTAACTAAAAAGATTTCTGAACAAGAGAAATTAGACATCTTAATGCACAATATTAGACCGTGTTACTCTAGCGTACTAGCTTCTAATTCTTCAACTATCAATTCTATCGATAATTTAAGAACCATTTGTAAGAACTTTGAAAAAATTCAGTCTTTGACTTCTCAATTTAAAGAACCTCCTAGAGTGTCTACTGATACGTTAGCTCCTGATCTAGCATTTTCAAAAACGTCTGAACCTAGTACTAGCAGATCTAATACATATAATCAAAATAGATACAATAGTTACAATTCTAATAAATCTAATAGTAATTTTTACAACAAGAAATATAACTATAAAAATCAACCAACAAATAATACTAATTATTCAGGTGTAGCTGCTATTGCTTCTTCTAATTCTAATACTAAAAATGTTTTCTGCCCTCGCTGCCGTAACTCTGAACACTCTTTGAAGCAATGTAAAGCTGATAGGTTCCCCATTTGCTTTAAATGTGGAACAATGAATGTCACTTACCCTGAATGTCCTAAATGTAAATCTCAATCTAATTCAAAAAACTAGCTACTGAAGATTGCTGTAATATAAATGAGGTAAAAAACTTAACTAAAACTACTGATTCTACTAAAACTAAAAATTTTGATGAAAAGGATTGGAAAGCCTGGCTTTCAACTATTAAAATTTTCTTTTCTAGTTATTTCATTACAACAATCTTCGATAAAAAACCTATTGATGATGTTCGTCCTTACGCGGCTATCCAAGTAGGCGACAAAAACCTCTGCGGTTTACTCGATTCTGGTTCTACAGTAACTATTCTAGGTAATAATGCTCATCTAAATTTAATTTCACTAGGTCATACAGTCATTAATAACGATGTTGTGAGAACTTTTACTGCTGCTGGTGGACAAAGTATGGTTTCTATAGGATACATTAATCTTCCAGTTACTTTTGAAAACCAATTTCACTTACTAAAAGCATACGTTGTTCCGACTGTTAAATCAAATTTAATTCTAGGCATTGATTTTTGGACAAAATTTAATCTATTTCCTAAATTTTCAAATTCTATATCTCTGCACGATGCTACTAGTTATGATGGTGATGTGACTACTGTAACTGATGCTAAAAGTATACTACAGTCCTATAATGAACTAACTGAATGTCAGCGAGTTACTGCTGATAACATTATAGAACAGTTTAAAAATATCTCAACTGAAAAACGTGGTTTAGGTAGAACTAACTTAGTAGCACATACTATTGATACTGGCGATGCCTTACCTATTCGGCAAAGATACTATCGCGTTTCGCCTGAAAAACAACGTATCTTATCTGAACAACTAGACGAGATGCTGTCGCTGGGTGTCGTTGAGGAATGTGAGAGTCCATGGTCTTCACCTGTATTATTAACTCCTAAGAAGGATGGCAAGCTCAGATTCTGTCTAGACAGTCGTAAGCTAAATTCTGTTACGAAAAAAGACGCATATAAATTACCTTATATTTCAGAAATTCTAGATAACCTAAAAAATGCTAAATACCTAAGTAGCATAGACCTATCTAAGGCCTACTGGCAAGTGCCTATTTCTGAGAATGATCGGAATAAAACTGCATTCTATATTCCTCATCGTGGCACCTTTAGATTTGTGACTATGCCCTTCGGATTGACAAATTCTCCCGCTACTCAACAAAGACTTGTTGATACTCTTTTCTATGGGCCTGAATTTGAAAACTCAGTCTTTGTATACATCGATGATATCGTCATATGCTCGGCTCAATTCGAAAATCACATTTCCCTGCTTTTAAAAGTAATTAAGAAACTAACAATGGCTAATCTGACTATTAACTACGAAAAATCCGTATTTTTCCGTACGGAACTTAAATATCTAGGCTATGTTGTTGATTCTAAAGGTCTTCACGTCGATCCTAATAAAATTGACACCATTTTAAATTACCCTACTCCTACAAATAAAAAAGAAGTAAAAAGATTTCTAGGAATTGCTTCTTGGTACCGTAAATTTGTCCCTAAATTTAGCTCTATTGCTGGTCCTTTGAATAAGCTAACTTCTACTAATAAAAAATCTAATCCTTTTCTTTGGACTACTGAAGCTGAGGAGTCTTTCACTAAACTCAAAGAACTTCTTGTATCTGCCCCAATCCTATCATGCCCTAACTTTGACCTACCGTTCGAAGTACACACTGACGCTAGTGACTATGGTGTTGGAGGATTACTAACGCAGACTATTGACGGAGTTGAACATCCTATCGCCTACACTAGTAGAACCTTGACAGGTCCAGAGAAAAACTATAGCATCACTGAGAGAGAGGCTCTTGCTGTCTTGGTGGCTTTGGAACACTGGAGATGCTATCTCGATAATGGTACTAAGTTTACTGTCTATACAGACCATTCAGCACTCAAGTGGTTTCTTAATCTAAATAACCCTACTGGACGCTTAGCTAGATGGGGTGTTCGTCTATCTGCATTTAACTTTGAAATGAAACACCGTCGACGTGTTGATAATATTATACCGGATGCTTTGTCTCGCGTTTGCCAAATTTCAGCCATTGATAATAATCTAAACACTACATTAACTACAAATGATCAATGGTATCTAAACATATACAATGGTTCTCAAAATTCTCCTACCTCTTTTCCAAACTACTTAGTCAAGAATAATCGTTTATTTCGCTTCATGAAAACTCATCATCCTCTAAATAAAGAGTTCGAGTGGAAAGAAGTTGTTCCTGCAGAATATAGAACAAAAATTATATCTGAAAACCATTCTGAACCAACCGCTGGTCATTTTGGTATTTTTAAAACTTATAAGCGCATCAGTCTTAGGTACTACTGGCCTGGTATGCACGCTAACGTAGTAACAGCTGTAACATCCTGTGATACCTGTATATCACATAAACACCAAAACCACGCTGCCTTAGGTGAAATGGGTCGGCCCAAACACTGTTCGAGACCTTTTCAAACTATAAGCATAGATTTAGTAGGACCTCTACCGCCTACTAGAAAACTAAACTGCTACATCTTAGTCGTGACTTGTTGTTTTAGTAAGTATTGCTTATTATTTCCAATCAAGCGCGCGACTGCAGAAATTGTTACTAAGATCTTAGAAGAACAAGTATTTCTAATACATGGCATTCCTTCTACTGTGATACTTGATAACGGTAAACAATTTATAAGTGCTACGTTAAAACAGATGTTTGAAAAATATAAAGTACCTAAATTACACTTCACTCCTAAGTATTCACCTCATGTTAATACAGTTGAACGCTACAATAAGACTGTTATGACTGCTATCTCCACATTTATTTCTAACGATCAACGTATTTGGGATCAACTTGTACCAAAAATCCAATTCGCTGTGAATAGTTCTGTAAACGAGGTAACAGGCTACACTCCTTCCTTTCTAGTGTACGGGCGTGAATTAGTTACTTGTGGTTCACATTATATCGATACTGAGAACGATAACGACGTCATCTTTCAACCTCGAGATTCCTACGCTGAGAATATTGGTGTGCTTTCTAGTATCTTTAATAAAGTACAATCACTACTACTACAGGCTCATAGTAGGAATTGTCAACAATATAATTTACGCAGAAGACCTGCTGAATTTAATATTGGTGACGTTATCTGGAAAAGGACTTTTTATCAAAGTGATAAAGACAAGTATTTTAATAAAAAATTAGCTCCTAAATTCATAAAATGTAAAATCATTGATAAAAAGTCTCCTCTGGTCTATGAATTAGCAGATATGTCTGGAAAACTACTAGGTTCCTGGCATATCAAAGATATGAAACTTATTAACTATAAAGAATAAAATAAAACCTATATACTAGCCTTAAAATTAGATTAAAACTATTACCTAAACTGTAGTGTACTAAAGAAACATAAGTATTTTAGTACACCTAACTTATTGTTTGAGTATAACTTAAAATTTACTAATTATACTCTGTTTGTAAGGATCTCAAGTCATTAATAGTAAGATTTGATGATGTTATGAAAGAAGATGGTATGATGCGTGAAGTATAGAATGTAGTCTGTGAGTAATGATAAGTTTAGTATGAAATAATAGGTAGTAGTCGGATTTTGCAGTCTAGTATGCAAAATCCTTCGTTTTTTGGCGGGGTACTGTAACGTTGCACTTGCAAGTTACATAAATAAATATAAGTATAGTTAGAAAACCTTTAATAAAACTTAATTACACTTAAATTAAAATAATATTTACAACTTATTCTAAAACATAATTAAATATAACCTATTAAACTAATAAAACCTAAAAATCTAAATACTTAATAAATATTATTGTACGGAATCTACAAGTACGTATTAATGATGATGGTTCCCGCACCTACGCATCCCTAACAAATCTAACGGGTTTGCGAGCTGCGCCGGCGCGGCGGCCAACGCCCAGTCGTTCAGTTCGAGAATTCTCCACGGCCAGTGCGCTTTGAGACTTCACAGGTGACGGCTGCGTCACTTGCTTCGAATTTTGTATCTAGTTTAATATCACGTGGAATCCCGCTAGGGTAAGTTCCCATGTATTATCTATCTGATTCTCCATTGTAAGGTGTTCTAGCTTTCTATCTTTCCTATCCATGCTAGCGCTGCTTCCTTTTTATTGTTTGTCAGGGACACTGTAACCTAGATTCAAACCTACCTACACAGTTGCGCAGCAAACGCTTTAGCCTTTTTGTTTCTGGCCTTCCAGGATTTACGTCTACATTTACGCCTACCTTGCATCTACCTATGCAGCTTGATAACTAGCTGTGGAACGCTGAGGGACCTACCTCCTGTACTGCCTGCCTGGACTACCTACTCCCGCTGACATCCTGGGAGCTGGACCAGACCGAAGCGAAAACTGAAGCTGCTACTTCTACCTTAGTTCAGGCCAGTGTTCCCCCTGTTAAAAACTGTACCCCCTGTGAAATCTGGACGTGAGGCGGCCACAGAATTTTAGGCAATTAAATGTTTCATTGGACTAATTTCCATTGTTTCATTTAATCGAACCCTACCTACCTATCTGTTGGCGTCCCCCTAAGGGACTTGCCACAATATATTACATGTTAGACAAGCTTTGCGTAATATATTCCTGATGATATTGACGGCCTCTGCAACAGGGCTTGATTCCGATCCCCACAAAAGGTAAGCATTGATGTGTATGAACATAAGTTTGTTCTGAATATAGGTGCAAAATATATATTTCATAATGGGCTATTATTAATTGCACCTCTGTTTAAAAATTACGCAAACTTAAGACTCTCCTCTAATTTACTTCTTTTTTTTTAAAAGCTCTCGCCATCTCAAGTTATTTCCTTATCTTATATTATCGTCACTGTTTATTTTTTAATTTACTCTACTTACCTCTAATTTACTTATTGCATATCAGAAAAATGACTGTTGTACAATTAAACTACCTATTCATCAAAACATGTTCTATCATCCATAACCACTCCAAATACAGTTGGTTAGGTTAGGTTAGAACTGTGACAGTAACGCGCGAGACGAGCGAGCGAAGCGAGCGGTGCCGCGACAGCGGCCAGCGAGCGATAGATGATTATTCAGTTCAAACAGATTTGCATAAACCATAAAACTTTTGATTTATTGATTTATTTAGTGTGCAATTCAGTATTTTTGGTTCTAGTTTTGATTTGTTGTGTTGGAATAGAGAGAATTAATAGTTAAGGCATTAATTACATGCCTTTCATAATTATGTAGTAGTAGTGTGTCTAGCTATCTCCCGCGGTTTCATCCGCGTTCCCGAATAAAAAACCTATAACACTCAGGGATAATGTAGCTTCCTATTAAAGAACGATTTTTTCGAATCCGGCTTGTAGTTCCAAACCGCGGGGGACAGCTAAACTTCGATAAGTTTTGTTGACTTTTGCCTTCACCTTCAGCTCTTGAAAAGCGATTTTGGTAAGTAGTACTTCAAATCCTATTGGAGACTATAGGACTCCAAAAAGCAACTGTCAGGAGCACCAATTTTGCACGCCAAACATGGCAAATACAGTGAGTCACATCATATAACCCTACACTGAAAAAACTCACTGAAAAAAATTATCTACAGAACAAGTTATGTAAGTTGACGTTTTGCTGTCGGGAAACTAACTTTAGTTAGGTACATTTAATCAAATAATTTAGTAATCAACCAAAACTAGTTTTGTTACTGGTAAGTTTAGTTCGCAAGGCACTCTATTTAGGTTATCGGTCGTCAAATTTTGTGTTACTGTTAAATACAATTTTGTAGTCACTTGTAGTTTGTTGTTTTTCAGTGATATCATCATATCTTATAGCTTATTACAAAAAATATATTGGTGCTGATTCTGTTGTTTACAACTAAACTAATTTAGTCTCACTATGTCTCTTCTAACCAAGAACATAAGAAAAGTATATAAGAAATTTAGTACTGTCAAATTAGTCCAATGCTTGTTTTCAACGAAAATTTAGTCGCCATCTATCACTATTACGTCTAAATACCCGCAAATGAAAACGGCAAACACTAATTTTGACAGGTTTATATATGTTCTATCCTTTGTCAATAATGTTTGTAAGAAAGAGATGTGATGTGACTAAAATTAGTTTAGTGCGATTTAAAACAGAATCGGCACCATTGTATACCAAAAATAGAGCTATTGAAATTATATTTGAAAACTCGCCAAGAACGTTCAAAAAGAGTTGGGTAATAATGATATTCTACACATGAAGTATATTACTCTGCTGTACTTTGAAGCGCTCGTGGTGTAGCATGATTAGCCGTTCTTAATCGATCGGCAAAGTTAAGCTACCACCGTCGTGGTCGGTACCTGGATGGGTGACCGCCTAGTGGTATTTCAAATCGAGCGTTTCCGTGCTTCGGAAGGCACGTAAAGCCGTTGGTCTCGGTTATTACATAATTGTGATAGTCGTTAAGCTAGTTGGATGCCTCCTAGGCGGCTTGAAAAATTCCAACAGTAGGTTGACCACTAGCCTACGTCCACCAATTCGCAGTGGGCACGCGTGGTGGAGTATTGCCCATTCCCTTTCACCCTCATTTGTGAAAGGAGGCCTGTTCTCAGCAGTGGGACATTATAGGCTGATGATGATGGTGATGATGATGACTTTGACGAGCATAATTCCAAAACAATACAATTACCTGATTTCACTTATCTTCACACGGCAGCATGGCCATAAACATCCCGTAAGCTGACGAAGATTGGATCCTAAAACATGAGCAACGGTAAGAGGTAATGTATAATCGAGATAAGAATATGCCATCATGCGTGACAAATATCTAGTCTTTGAGACATTTTGACAAAATATTATATAGAGTTTATCTAAATATTATTTCACGAGTATTTCATGGAGCAATAAATTAATCAAAGTTTACTCGCAATTACTATTTATTATTTCGATCAAGAGATAAACTCTCAAAAATTACAACTCTACACTTTAGCTTGATAAATATTTTTTTAAAACACTCCCTCGTAAAGTGACATTTATTGCACCGTTTTCAGTATCTTAATGCAGCTTATTACGCACTAGTGCTTTTTACTTTACATTACCGCACAGTTTTTTGAGAGGTATAATCCCGAGTATGATAAGTTTGTACCTCACTGCATGTGATAATGTGTGTAGACCGAACATGTAAAATAGTTTGATAGCCCACCGAAGCCGCGATGTAAAAAAAAAATATTCGCGCCATATTTGGTAACGTTCTCATTGTGTGGTTGATTATTATCAAAAAATCTAATTAAAAAATACAAGTCTGTTATTTCCTCTCCAGTGTGTTGAAAAACGTCGTATGACACGCTTGTGCATTGATTTATTACACTGTCGGCTCACTTATCGCGTTCGCCTGCGGCTCACGCGCTTAATACCGCCTGGAGTGTTAATAACCAACTTTGCACACATGTATCATAATGTACTATTATAGCTTGTTCAGAACAAAAAGTGGATAGTAATTTTTGGATTTAAAAGTTAAGTAAAATGAGGGAGGAATGGAAGGGGTAAATCTTTCCATCTTTTTTTATACGACTATGTCGGTAAACAAGCATACGGCCCGCCTCATGGTAAGCGGTCTCCGTAGCCATATACTAGCCGGACGCTTGCAACTCACTAAGCATCGCTCACGCGTTAGACCGGCCGCATACTATAAGAAATTTCTGACGCCCGCCTGCTCATACATTTTTGGACGTCAGACACGTCAGAATTTTCTGATAGTATGCGGGGTCTATAACAAAATGTATGAGCAAAGTGCCTTTATAGTATGCAGCCGGCCTTATCGACCTTTCCCCCCTTGGCGATCTTACTCACGCGCAACTTTACACAACATAAAGCTATTTGGCTGCGGTATTCTGTAAGGAGGAAACGGTACTTCCCCAAGTTCAAGCTGCTCTTTGAACGAATAACGCTATGCTCTACCCCTCTGAAAAAGTTAGGTTATTATCGCATAATGGCCTCATATTTCAATTCTAATACACAACACCAAACCTCAAGATCAAAGTGGCAATTGGTACCATAATTTAGTTTTGGAGCAACATTTGATGGAACAGATCTCGTAAAATTGAAGAAAAATAACAACCATCGAGATTCAAACAAAATTACTGAAACAGTATGAAAATCTTTACGATAAGATGTAGGTATATTTGTCGTTGTAAGGAAATGACGCAATAATCGTAACATAGACGTGTGCTATGCAGCATTGGGACCGGTTACAGTGATAAAACTTTATGAGTCGAGCTTTCAATTCGGTATTATATAACTCCAATTTATTCGACCGAGCAAATTGAGTTACCTGACTCTAGGTTTCTTCGCTACATTTTATTTGCTCGATGTTTGTGGATTTTTGAACTCCTATGAGAATTTAGAGTAGTTCGATCCCGATAAATTCCAGTCAACTCATCTTCTCTGTATGTTGTTATTAAAAAAACAACGGGTTGTACTCCGGGAGTGCCGGCAGAAGTGAAAACTTGAATATTAACGTTGTGCATTTTGGAAACTAGACGTTTTTCACATATATTTTTTATACAAGGGAAAGCTAGTTCAAGATACATCTTAAAATGGGAACAAAATTGGTACCTACCTTCCGGCTAGCTAGAGAATATTATAAGAATTTGAACATAACCCCAATAAATACGGAATAAATACAGTCTAATTTGCAACTACTCTCCCTCCGTCTTACGAATTTTCGATCAGGGTCACGTAACATCTGATGCGAGTTTAATATTTTTTACCCATCCCAAAAAGTGCACAACGCCGCTAAAGAAGTTTTCACTTCAAAAATAAAGAATATTCATAGTAGTTGCAAGGATTTTCTTCAAAAAAAACTCACTAAAGATTACATTTGAAATCCTATAAAACCTAATTAAGTAATTCTAACAAAGATATTCAGAAATAAATATTTCCGTAGCTAACAGTAATCAATCACTCAATATACATGAATGTGCTTATAGGCTATGGTGAAGGTATGGAGAAATGATTTATGGTGTACGAGGGTTAAGTATTCGTCAGTATTTGTTATAGGCTAAACATAAGTAATGAAATCATTTCATTTCATCACATTGAAACCAGAATTGTTTCGAACTGTGCGGGCTAAAAGGAGTTTTCTTCCGCGGACGCTCGGACTGTGGAATGAGCTCCCGTGGTTTTCCCAATGGAGTACAGCATGGGGTTCTTCAAAAAGGGTGTGAAGCGGTTTCTTCAGGGTCGACAACGCGCGAGTGATACCCCTGGTGTTACAAGCGTCCATAGGCTACGGTAACTGCTTACCATCAGGCGGGCCGTATGCTTGTTTGCTACCTAAGTGGTATAAAAAAAAAAAAAAAAAAATCTTCGCATTTCTCGCAATGGTTTTCCATCAATGGTGAATCCAAGAGTCTTTGTTTTCAACAAAAAACTGTTTTTTACACCAAAAACTTGCTTCAACTAATTTAAATGACAAAAAGAATAAAAACGATTCCGATTTCATACTAAAGTAATAAAAAAACAAGCCGCAAACTTCATTCATTATAATTAAAACTAATCCATTGTTTAAGCTCCTAAAACTTCCAAGTGAAAGGAAGTGACATCGAGTTTTATTCTTTTATTTCAAAGAGTGAAAACTTTGCGTGACCTTTTGAAAGTTTGAGGAATGTTTTTATGATCTCCACAGAAGCGCCAATATTTGATTTATGAGATATATTAAAAAGTAAATGAGAACTCAAAAGTAATTTTGTTCTAATTGAAATTTCTTTTTATTGACAAATCCACTCATGTACTGGCGGTAACCTCAAAAAAATCTATGTGGAATATATTTCTAATGGTTATTAAAAATGCCGATATGGTAAAAAAACATACCTGAACGAGAAATGGAAATATTTAACCACTTGTCTAATCGGATTAGTAAATAAATTCGTAGGAGAACAAAAATTACCGACATAGCTCGTAGAGTTAGTAAGCTGAAGTGGCAAAGGGCAGGCCACATCGCTTGAAGAACCGATAACCGATGGGGAAAGAAAGTTCTCGAGTGGCGACCATGTACTAGAAAGCGCCGTGTGGATCGACCTCCCACCAGGTGGACCGATGACCTGGTCAGAGTCGCTGGGCGCCGCTGGATGCAAGCGGCCCAAAATCGTTCCAAGTAGAAGTTAATGGGGCAGGCCTATGTTCAGCAGTGGACAGCCTTAGACTGATATGATGATGAAGATGATGAAATAAATCGTTGAACCTTGACTATAGGTAGCTATTAACATATTCCTGAGACAAAATATGATATTATATAACTCTCCTGTCTTTTTACTCCTATTGTAATCCGAGTAAAATTAAAAGACAAAAAGTAAAACAAATTTTAAGAATGCATACACAATTTACTGAAATTGTGATGAACAAGACATAATAAGAGAAAAGAACGAAAAATTGACTAAAATAGTAACAGAATGGAGAGACAGTACAAGGAACAGAGGTAGTCTAAGAGGTTGGAGGATGAAATCTTAAAAATAGCTGGACCAACAGGACTCGTACAGCAAAGGAAAGGACTAAGTGGAAATCTTTAGAGGAGGCCTTTGTCGGGAGACAAGCTGTGGCAGAATAACGACCCTTTACCGATATGTTTACCCTAAATGCTAAGAATCCAAATACATTAAGATTAAGGTATAATTCTAATTGAGAAATATAAAATTAAGATACCAGAAATAAAGGCTTTCTATTTTATTATGTCTCTCCAGTTCCAAGGTCACTTCCTTAGTTATAGTTTAATTTTCTTAAATATTCATGTGTTCGTTTTTAGATGCATAGTAACCCACTTTCATGAATATGAATATTTCGGATATTTTTTATCCGAAATATTCATATTTTCATTAGCAGAGTCCTAGATTTTAACCTCAGGATAGTTATGTTTCTATTGAACACGCAACGAGAAAATAGGTCACTTGTCAATACAGCCTCAGAGAAAGTAGTTCACATTGTATTTTTCATTGGCACTAGATATTTGGAAGTATATGATTTACTTGATCTTACGACGAAGTGTTAGTAAATGTTTATTCGAAATGTTTATCAGGAAGTAGTTAACGTTTCACACTAACATTATAAATGTTGAAAGTCTGGGCATTAATGACTAAATCACGCATAAATGGCTTAAAGGATTTGGAAGAAAGATGGACCCATATAAAAAAAAGGCAAGCTTGACGCTTGAACTCTTCAGCATTATTATATTAGTATCGATAATCATCACAGTTCAAATTCTAGTTTGTTACTTTTTTAATAGTTTTAATTTCTGGATCTATACCAACTTTACCTTTTTTGACGTTAATTCTTAAACTTTGTAAAACAAGGTGGTTAATATCTTCCTATTAAATAAAACAAAATGTTATACGAAAGGTCATTAATAAGTTTCGTAACTTGTAAAATAAAGGCGAAACAAATTGGCAATGGGTTCGTATTTATAAAGTGAACTCAAAAGTTTATTATAATACTTCTTGAAGTCGTTCTCTTTATTAAATTCCAACAGTAGTACCAATTATATCGAGAGGCAGGGTTTGTTTGGAATTAAGCACAAGTATTAGTAAACGTCTAGATCTCATGGTGCATCCATGCTACGCGAAGTGAGCACGAGCTGAGCCTGGAACGAACAGGATTCGTTCGTTGTTCGCGTAGCGTGGACGGACTTCAGAGCCTCGAACGAGCATTCGTCTCGCGCTCGACTGCGCTCCGTCCGATTGTCAGTTTTTTCACGAACACAGGGATTCGCATCGCGCTCGTTGTAACGTCCACACTTGACAAGAGTGCAACGACGAAAGCAACGAATGAATTCTGAAATCCAGTAGGTCATCTGATGTCAAAATCCTGTATTTTTTTCTGTACGGTACAGCAGTTTCCTTATAAGCCGGGCGGTGGGCAAGCGCATTGAGATCGACGCGTATATGGGCAGGCGTGCGTGTAAAGGAGAAATGTTGGAGAAGCAATAGGAATTGACTGCTGATATACATGAAGAAATTATAAATAAAGTTCAAATTTACAGTTTGGCAGAACCAGTATATGTGGTATGTAATTATATGGCCGATGGTGGTAAAACACACTTTGTTGAACGATAGCCTAACACAAGCTTACTATATAAGTAAATATATAAGCCATCTGTAAAGGCCAGGTCTAAGCTCAAATTCACAAAAATGGGTTTCTTTGAGAGTCGAGTATGACGTAACGCAATGAAAATACCTAGCACAAAATTGCTGTAGACAGAAGAGGATTTTGAGAAAAATGTTAACCGAATAGAATATTAAAAAGTGCTTTGATATTCCCAATAAAAAATTCGTAAGTTACGTCTAAAAAAAATCTTTCGCGTCGAAATTCTCCGTAATTTCAGCGATGACAACAATTTTATTTTTAAGAATATATAAGATACAGAATTATATTAGAATGTTAACCGGACACTTATTCAATTTAATGTGTATATTCTGTATAATCTAAAGATAACCCGTAAATAACAGCCTATTTCATAGAGTCGACACATTTATGATTTACCATTTTCAACCCTATTTCAGTGAAGAACGTGTGCTGTCAAAATCGTAGTCAGTCTGCGCCTTAAAACTGAATCCTTTTGTTTTCTTCCCTTCAATCCTTGATATTTATATAGACTTGCCTTATCTCTGGTACATGTTTGATAGCTCGGCTCCTTTACCTACTTATTCATAATTCGGCACAAGCGGCACCGTCAAGTCTGCGGCCGTATTCTGGTGCCTTTGTATTACTAGATTCATTGAATTTGATAAAGGAATGCCTGATGTTATCACGCGTCAGTGAGCGATATGTTCGAGAATGAAATATCAGACTTCAAAGGAAGATGGTATTAATATGTATTATATTTCTTATCTTATCATTTAACCAAGTTAAATTCTAGCTAAAGAGATAAAGATTTTTGGTCATATTTTATTTGTTTGTAGAAGTTTAAGTTAATTTTCCTAACTGGGAGTATTTTGGTCTGAAAACGCTATAAGTGATATAAAATAATGTATAAATAGGTACCATTGAGCGTTGAAAAATTATTGAGGTCATCGTTTTAACAGAACTGTGCCAATTCAGATCAGATTCAGAAATAAGTCAAATCAGAATACGTACTCGTTGCTGAGCGACGTCGACGAATTCGAGATGAAAGTAGCAGGAACATAATACTTACAAATCAAAATACCCAATTGAAAATATGAGATGTTCGTTTGTAATCAATAGTATTTGTTGGATATTCCTTAATAAATACCTACGTCAGTGAACTTCTTTGCTTTGTTTCAAGAACTAAATGATCGGAAAGAACATTTTTTTTTCTTTTTCCAAAAACCCACAAATTCATTTATTTATTTATTTGGGATAAAAAACAGTCTTACATTGCTTATTACAAAAAAATAATATCAATTTATACACTAAGTAAATGCTAGACCAACTACATTATCCACAGGTTAAGTCTGATATTATTATTTGAGCAATGAAACAATGCTTACAAGCAGGCATCCGAATAACTTAAAAACATGTAAAAGTACAAAAACTAGGTAATACTTTATTTACAACAAATATGTACAAAATACAATCTATATATAGAAAATTTCCTCAAGCCTGCCGCTGCTTCCGATTAACGGCAGGGTTCCCAGAAGGCTGGCAGCGTTTCCTCTTTGGTAATACTTAATATGGTTAGGCAATTAAACCTAAATCAAGTGCTTAAGTATGCAATAATATATTTTTTGAATCTGGGTGCGAACAACTGGAAAATCTCAACATTTTCGAATAACTCATTATAAGTATCAACCATTCGGCGGACAGGCGCCCGTGCACCGGCATTAGTACGTCACGGAACCGACGCAAAAAGTCTCCACGTGCGTCCTGTGCGCCGATGAAATCCTCGTGGTACTACATAACTAATTTCATTTGTAATATAATAGCTCTACAATTAAACTTATGTCTACAAATTAAAACTAAATATAAAAATAAAACAGTATTACAAAGTATAAATACATCAAATCTGTGTGTATCGGAAAGAAAAGGCGGCCGACTCATCCTAAGGTTGAGGTGACGAGGCGACGACAGAATATTACACAATACAAACAAAAACACTATCACTGATTCAATATTCCACTGATTTTCATTTCGCATACTCACGAGACGACGACAGAATATTGAATCAGTGATAGTGTTTTGTGTTTTTATAATGAAAATAATCGAACAAATAATAAATACATTAAATTAACCGTTACAACGATATATTCCTATGAAAACATATTAAGCTGAATGAGAGTGAAGCGATAAACATATCATCATCATCATCATCAGCCTATAATGTCCCACTGCTGAGCACAGGCCTCCTTTCACAAATGAAGGTGAAAGGGAATGGGCAATACTCCACCACGCGTGCCCACTGCGGATCGGTGGAGGTAGGCTAGTGGTCAACCTACTGTTGGAATTTTTCAACCCGCCTAGGAGGCATCGATCTAGCTTAACGACTATCACAATTAAGTGATAACCGGAACCAACGGCTTTACGTGCCTTCCGAAGCACGGACACGTTCGATTTGAAATACCACTAGGCGGTCACCCATCCAGGTACCGACCACGACAGGTATAGCTTAACTTTGCCGATCGATTAAGAACGGCTAATCATGCTACATCACGAGCGCTTCAAAGTATAGATAAACATATAGAGCAATTTAATTATATTAAAATTAATTAAGTGTAAGTTCATTTATGTATTTACCTTTTTTTGTATAAAGTTTATAATGCCTTCTAGCAGGTTGATGACCTTGGGCTCTTCAAAACTGTAATTGAAAGAGATCTATTGTGTTGGCATCGCATTGGTAGACACCTGGTGTTACTGGTGTCCATAGACGGTGGCGCCTACCATCAGTTGTATTTTTATCATCCTTCTAACATAAATAAAAAAAAGGTGTCAAGGGTAAGGGTCAACCAGGACGTGACATGACGCGACCCGGCGCGCACTTTTTATGATAGATAAGAAAATACACAGATTACAGAATAAAAGCCAGATGGAGTGCATGGAACATGAAAGAGAAGCCAAAAAAGCAAATACAAATTCAAAATCAGATACCTTGTATTCGTTTTTCAGTTTTTATTTGCTTTGTTTAACCACAGTTTATTAATAAAGAAGTGTTTTTTGTTAAATAGTTTTTTCTTTTTTTTTTCTCTTTTTTTTCTATTTATTTGTTCTAAGAAAATATACAGATTATTTCTTCACACCCTTAAAAACAAATACACATTCAAAAGCGAATACCAGGTTGTACTATGTGTTTTTCAATTTGTATTTGCTTTTTTGGCTTCACTCCCGTGTTCCGTGCGCTCCATCTGCTTATTTTATAATCTGTGAGAAAATATAGAACTTTATTCACGACGCCAAAGGTACATTTTAATTTCCTTGGAAACAATAAATTCCTCATTGATGTTAATGTTATGTAATTGTTGACAATAATTGATTATTGCTTGCGTTATACGTATCTGCATTTATCGGGACAATTAATAAACCCACAGTGATGTGGCATGAACGTTTATGGGAAATGGATGGGGATTTCCTACTACATATTTTTTTATACCATTAAGGTGGCAAACAAGCATACGGCCCGCCTGATGGTAAGCAGTTACCGTAGCCTATGGACGCTTGCAACACCAGGGGCATCACTCGCGCGTTGCCGACCCTGAAGAAATCTCTTCACACCCTTTTTGAAGAACCCCATGCTGTACTTCATTGGGAAAACCACGGCGGGGAGCTCACTTCTTTTGCTGCTTTATATTTAAGCTGCTCGTTTAAAACCAGCATTTAGAACAAAGCCCATATGAAACAAAAACGTTATTTTACAAGTAATATTTGACATAAAATAACTGCTTTCTATGTAATAAATAGTATATCCTTTCCAAATAAGCTGAAAATAGCACTTAAAATGTCACCAGCCCGATTTCTTAGCAGGAGTCTGTGCCAAATGTCGTCGATTATTACGACGGCACTCCACGACGACGTACTTTGAGCCAGACTTTCTTTATATCTACTTTTTATCCAAGAATAAATTATATTATACTTATACCTATAGATACTCGGTAGTGTAATTTTAAGCTCCAATCCCACAAAATCTTGTGTTTGGATGAAATGTTGCATGTCTGAAAAAGAAATCTTCAAAACCTTTAGTTTAAAAAAATAAAGTAATTGCTGGTACATAAGTTCTAAAAAAATTCAAATTCTAAAATTCTACTTCAAAAAGTCTGACTCTAATATCGATTCGGAAGGTTGCATTTGCTGAGAAGAGCCGGAAATAAACTCAGCAATTACAAAGAAACAAGCTTAAATTCATTACATAATATTTACATTTTAATCGCACTGACAACAATTGCGTGCCCCCGCGCGGCGGCAAAACTACAAAGTAGTCTGAATCAATATTAAGCAGACCAGCCCCCACAAGCAGCACCTGTTCAGAAGTATGACGCGTCTGGCATCCATCGCCTTCCTCGCCATATTGGAGGGAAGTGGGCGACCCATCATACGACGCCGCCGCAAACAAAGGCCTTAAAGTGAACATGACTTATTTAAGTCTGCCTTAAAATTTAACTAACACTAAAGGGTATCTACTCATAAATTAGCTCATATTAGCTATAGCCCACTCTCAATATCTTCGTTGGTCAAATTCCTGACGTGGTAAAAGTTTTGTTACAGTACACTGAAAAAAAAGGTACTACAAAATTTTATTTAACAGTAACACAAAATTTGTCGACCAATAACCTAAACAGAGTGACATGCGAACTAAAACTTACCAGTAACAAAACTATATAGTTTTGGAACAAAAGTTAGTTTCCCGACAACAAAAGTTAGTTTCCCGACAACAAAACGTCAACTTACATAAATACTTTTGTAGATCCTTTTTTTCAGTGTAGGTACAATTATTGACATTCAAAGTAAATTCATACTTATCTCTAGAAGGCGCCAAGAAGCCTTGTTTACTTGTTATAAGAAGACAGGAAAATCCCCATTTCCTAATGAGTAGACAAAATCCGTAAAAGTCAAAGAGTAAACAGTATGACTGATGAGAAAACTGATTTATCGTACAATAGACCACTGATGAGGGATGAAACATGCACGCTGTTTTCATCTTTAAAGTGTGGTAATACTGATCATATTGGTTTACCTACAATTTATAATTGTGCTGTTGATCGTATGTAGGCACAGAAGTAAGTATAGCTCATTTATTCTGTGTTTTTGACTGACGCAGATCCATCACAATATTCCAGATTGTATTTAACTTAATTTAGCTTTTATTTAACTTGCAATGTATGTTTGTTCGTTCGGGTGGAATCTTGAAATTCGAATTTCACCTACTTCCAGTGGTCGGATTGACTTGATATTTGGTGTACATTAGTATACTGGATGACAATGTAAGTACAGTCAACAAAAAAAAGCTTGTATTAAAAATGATTTTTTTAACATAAATTTATTAAATGTGAATGCTTTCAACGTAAGCCTGTTTCCATAGTCTCAACTATTTAATGTTTATAAGCGCCTTACTTGGGCCTTATTTGAAAACTTAGTTTGCTCTAACTATATGTTAAAATACAGTTTTTAATCAGCTGAAAAATTATATACTTACCTACTTAGCCTCTTAAATTTAAGTACTTAGTATATAATCCTCTGTTTTTAATGGTGATGGCCTCTTAGAGAGGACAGTTCGTTGTTAGCTCATAAATATACATTATTTTAATTGCAAGGGTCTAATGAAACCTAAAATAAAGTCAGAACATTTTGCATTAAATAGGTTAAATGACTTGTGTTCTTCACTTTAATATGGAATTTAAAAAGTTAATAGAGTTGTCTTATTATGGATTTAAATTATCAGTTAGTTGGTTTAGGGTTGATTTTTCATTTATTTATTTATTTATTTATTTAAAGGTTCACCAACATTTGCTTACACTAAACATATAATTATTACAATTGCAAGTATAAGGACTAAGTGTAACAAACAATTATAGGTAAACACAACATGTAACACGACAAATTTTACTTAGTTATTAACAAATTGATATAAGCACAGTACGCGAAAGAAATATGTATAGCAAAAGAGGAAAAAAATTTCATTTTTTCATTGATCAGATAAGCAATATTTGGTTGTTAATTTGAAATTAGAATAGTTTTGCTAATACTATAGACTATACATATACCCCCTTATTCATTATCGCATTTTAACTAAATCAGTGTAATAGTGTGCCCCGTCTCACTCTTTCGATCACCAAATGTCACCTATCAGATAAAGACTTCGGAATTTTAGATAAATCAATGTTTGATAACTTTATTATGAATAAGGGGTATACATTTTATACATGAAATAATGTTAACTAATAATTATTTAATTCGTAGTTTCAACACACTTTGGATTAAGAAATAAGCTTATTATTTTACAAAAAAATATGCAGGTAAGTAATAAAGGTAATATAGGTATAATGATACGTTTATGCAGGTTTAATATAATTGTATTTTCCGATTTTCTATCGTAAAATTGTAATATAAGTAATCAATTTTTTCAAGTGCAGCTTTTAGAGGTAGTTTCAAATACACGGCCACCAAGTGTTGGAATAACCTCCCGCCTCCAATAAGGGAAGCTAATAGCATTGTGTCTTTCAAGACAAAATTAAAAGTTTTATTAATTTGCTACCAGAAAGATTTTCCTGCAGGTGGTCGAGTAGTTCCATCTTATTTGAGCACTTCCTATCAGTAATTTAGTTTATTTTCCATACTTAAGTATCTGTACTCGCATTATATATTGTATTAAATATTTTCATTAGGTATATCACTATCTCAGTATTTATTTATACGTAAGTATTGCACTATAAAGTTTAAATTAATTGATTTATTTTATTTATATATTTTACACGACACATTTATTTATTTTATGTCAGGAGCACCGCGCGAGCGCATCTCAACTTTTCGGGCTCCACTGAAAATCAGTGCTGATGGTACCTACGTGCCACAGCATATGCTGAGTTGGGGTCCTTTTTGGCATCACACCACAAATATCTATGATATTTCTTTCTTCTTTTGTGGCATATCGTAATTATAAGCTTTTGTGTTTTATTTTGTGTTATTTCTTTTTATTTTTTATTTTAAGCTTTTGTTTTTGTTGTTTGCATACTTGTAATTTTTAATTTTAATTTTTGTGATGTCAAATAAATCTATGTCTATTGTCTATTGTCAATTCAAGGGAAAACAAAATTTACTATTTAAAAGAAGATTTTCAAAGAAGTGACTGAAAGGCGTATTTCATATTTATGTACAAAGAATTTTCAAAGAAATAAAAACGGCTAGTAACAGTGAAAATTCGTTGGAGTGAAGTGATTTTTCCACTTTGATTAACTTTCATCGGAAACCGAGAACTGGCATATTATGAGAAAAATAAGTGGCAAATATCAAATATTTGTGATACATTTTCTCATTTTCCTATAAAAATATATTTAGACCAGATTCGATGGAATAATATTTCCATTGAATTTGTGACTTAATTAAGAATCATTTATTATGCTGCGCATAATATTGTATTCTGGAGAAATGTGCTCCATGTTAAAAAACACAATAAATGATATGATAATTAAACCTTTATTTCGAGTGTTATCTACTGTAAAAAAGAATTAACTGAAAAAAAAAACAAATACCTACCCTAAAAAAATGGACTACAAGTGACTACAAAATTGTATTTAACAGTAACACAAAATTTGACGATCAATAACCTAAATACACTCTGTTTGTGTTACTGTTAAATAAAATTTTGTAGTCACTTGTAGTCCATTTTTTACCAGTGCAATTAATTATTAATATTTTTTTTGTTTTAGTTTTGTTATAATTTTTATATTTCTGTCAGTTGCCAATTAATTAATGATAATTCGAAAGGATATAAAATAATTCTACCATTAGCATAGATCTTGTAGATAATAAACCATTCTAACAACTAAATCCATGACACCATTGAACGTAAGTTCGATTCCAACTCACAGCACATACATAACATAACAAATTCTGTCTTGGTGCAATGGATTATATTATTTTTCTAAATTTTAAAACAATTTCATGTTGGTCTATTTTTGATGTAAGATATTAAAAGAAATATCCTACGATAAATATTTTTTTATATACGAAATTTCATTTTAAAAATAAAATATCTACCAGGAAAATCAGTTTAATATCAGAAAGCATCCGCCTATGTCTATTTACTGTTTGAAATAAAAGTTGATTAGAAAATGTTAAAGTAAACAATTTCAAAGCTCTTACAGAGTTTGTGCAAGCCATAACCTACTTAAATAACCTGATTTCTTATAAAATATCTTAACATAACACATAAGGTAGCTCGATAACAAAGTTATTAACTTTATTTATTATTATCTCAGTTTTCCTTAACAACACTGACCTGAGAGGTGAGAAATGGACTTCTGATGTTCCTCCATTAGGTGGTTATTGTATTAAGTCATAACTTTTGAGCGAAGTTATATGTCTATAAGTTAAAAATCCTTCAAACTTGTTAACATAATAAAAATATTTTGAACGGAAGAAAATCGTAGACTTTATCTAACTCAAAGAGCATTTGGTTTAGGATGGCATACGAGACTACAGATGTAATGCAAAGGCGGACATTTTTTTTTTATACCACTAAGGTAGCAAAGGCCCGCCAGATGGTAAGCGGTTACTGCAGCCTATGGACGCTTGCAACACCAAGGGCATCACTCGCGCGTTGCCGAATAGAACAATTGGGTACTTTCCTGGGTAAGAAATATATTAAAAGCTTGTGAAAAATAAGTTGTGTTTTTTATTAAAATTTAAACTGTAGATTTCGTCTATTGTCAACGATAAAATTATTGTCTTACATCCGATATCTGAGAGAATTATGAGAATGTCAATCGCAAAAATCAAGGATAATTTTGAATATCGGATTCGGGCGTAAGGCCGTAAAAATATCATGTCTTTAACGGAATAGTTAAGATTTCGAAACAGTTTTATTTCTTACAGTTCAAAATACCATAGAACTATAGTGTAAACATGTCGACGTCAATAATTGTGAGGCAACTCTCGGACGAAACGTTGGATTTTTACGCGGGGAGTAAAAGGATTTTTATTGCACATAAAATTATTTTTGTACGCTACCGAGACGCTTCTGTGGGCCGTATTATGTACTATTTGTAAGCGACTAACGAGAAGCGGGGAGCGAATATTAATTAATTATTTTACATACGATACGATGCGTTAACCTACTGAAAAAAAACTAAAGCAAAGCTAACCTTGCGAATCGGTAGGTATAATGTGAAGGCCCGGTTTAAACACAAACTAGTTTTTTTAGGGTGACCTGGTAGGTAAATATCACATCCCATAAAGCGTTTAGCATTTTGAAGGCATTGTGTTATCAGTTAAGTAAAGGTCTCATAGTCTCATCCCATAAAACACTGATTTGACGTTTTGAAGGCAGTCATGGAATTCAATAGTCTTGCTTACTGATCATAGAAATTCAAAAACTCCACGAACTCTAACATTCACGATCAAAAAAACTAAATTCAAAAAAATGAGGAGGTTCAATATTCGACGCGAATACGAGAATTGGTTGAGAAATAGGTCGCATTTCTCAACCAATTCTCGTAAAATTTTGTAAGCAAGATCGGTAGAGGAAAGCAGCCAGAAATCCGGCATTTGGACATACGAAAGCATTTTTGCCGAGTTGAAATAGAGAATTGTTTGCCACCTAAGTGGTATAAAAAAACAAAAGAAACATCTCTTCTCAATTTCCTTTTCTAATCAATTTAAAAAAAAAACATTCGCGTCGAATATCTCCTCATTTTTTTGAATTTAGTTTTTTTGATCGTGAATGTTAGAGTTCGTGGAGTTTTTGAATTTCTATGATCAGTAAGCAAGGTTATTGAATTCCAGGTCATTGTGTGGAATGTTTTTGTCAATCTACGAAATAAAAATCATATAACTATCGTGACTCGTGAGATCTACAGCTCACAAAGCCACTCGTACCTTGTAAGTTGGACCACAAAAATCGTGACACTGACACGTTATTGAATTCTTTTTTGTAAAATACCCGAATGTAGTACGATACGAGTACAACCGTACGACGCGCGAACGTCTTCGTTTCCACAGAATGCAATATAAGGCGATGAATAATCGTATTTTACAGGCAAATTACCTTTTAGACTTCTTTAAAGCTTCTTTGTTTTGTTTTGTTAATGGAATTTCAAAAATCCTTTCATGAAACCAATTTATACCAACATTTAAGTTAATTGAGACACGCAGTAAAATCCCTTAACATAAATATCCCTTTTTACCCCGTTAGGGGTAGATTTTCGAGAAACCCAAAAACACGTATTTCTTTATTGTCTATCTAAAGTATTAATACCGAATTTCGGACCGCGCGGTAGGTTTGTTCCATACAAACTTGAACACAAGGTTTCATTATTATGAAAAACTTTACTATTTATTTAGGTACTATTTGTTTAAAGGCGATGATAGCTCACTGGTAGTGACGTCGGATACTGAGACGAAGGTCCCGGGTTCGAATCCTACAATGAGCTTGAGCTTTCGGTGAAGGGAAACATCGTGAGGAAACCATAGCACAGTGGTAGGGTACTTTGTAGTACCCGCCTGGGTGGCTACCACTCTCTAGTTGAAAATCTGTCGCCAAGCACCTTTTGGTGTGTTCCGATGCTCTTGAGAGCCAGTTCCTTATAGGCTTTGTGTGCTTACCACCTTCGGCCGCAGCATCACTTACCATGGTGAGATTGCGGTCAAACACATGCCTATAAGCAGTAAAAAAACCTAAGTAATCACGGTTTCATATTTAATTTAGATTTATCTATTGGTTCAGTGCTAAGATTCTCACCTTGCTGGCGACTATAAAGTAACCTACCACCATGCCTTGGTTTTCTTTATTCCTTTACCATAGCGCATGCCTATTGCAGGATTTGAACACGTTACCTTACCATGGTATTTGACGTCACTACCACTGAGCAGTTACCACTCCTAATAGGATAGAAAAGGCGGCTATCCTTTTATTTATTTAGACAAAATCCAACTCATTCAAATCACTAACATTAGTTACAACTGATTACCGTCAGAAAACCACGTAAGACTCTCCTAGATTTGGAATAACAAAGAATGTAATTTTGCGGTTTCGGTTACAGCAGAAAGCCAAGTCCGAATAGTTTGTCCCTACGTGACCGAATCTACATGTAATCAAATTATGGAAAACTCAGTTCCAAGAAAATACGGATCTCACTAAAGGAAACTAATGGTTACTAGAAAAAACCTTCTGAATTCGCAATGAAATGCTCAGTTCTTCTTTTTAGCTATTAGTGGGATTCCTTTGATGGACTTGCCTTTATCGAAAAGTTTCTTGATATCTGCCTATGTATGCTCAGGTACACAGATATACATATAACTAGATAACGCAAGTATCATGATCTGTATGAAAAACAAGCGTGCTATTTTTTGAATACGTACTATTTCGGCACAACCACTAATTGGTAACGAAAAACCAACTCTAGAATCTTACCTTTTTTGACTACATACTATGACGTCACTAGCACTATTTAGCGATCGGAAAAATCAAATCAATTCAAGTGAACCGATGCAATGTGAGCGCGATTTTGGCCATGTTAAACGTTTTATGCTTAATACGGGCACTAAACTGTTTTCAGGATTAGAAGATATCGGTGACGGTTCACATTTTCCGGTTCACTCATACTACTTGCGAGTAACTAATATAAAATTTTACAAAAAAATATTTTAATTTCCATTTTATATCATTGCAAAAATACAATATATATCGCTATACATAACTAAGAAATAATTTCAGCACATTAATATAGCTTGGTAATTTAAAAAATGATGAAATAGGATATCCTTAAAATACTTGCTGCATGAAATGGAACATTTACCTACAGTGATTGACAATGCTTGATCGACGGGGAAATTCAAAAAAGTATCGTTATATGTTATATCGATTATTTTTGAATAGGTTTATCAATATTGAAATATTTTTACCAAAAAATTTCGATATATCGGTACGATATCAAAGAGAGAGAGAATATTCTTATATTACTAGGTAAATATCAATTAACAAACATAATTTCTCATAAATCCTGTAATGATTATCTGAAATTAAGAACAACGATAATAGTACAGTATGATGTGACATGTGTGCAAAGTTGGTAATTACACACGAGGCGGTATTAAGCAGTAAGCGGTATAAGGAAATATAATTTGGAAAATAAAAGCACTAAAATGAAAATCGATTAGACTTTCTTTATTAACATTCTCGATACAACAAAAAAAACGATTGGATATCGTTAAGGCGCATGACTATAATTGTCAAAAGTGAACTGTCACCGATACCTTCTAATCCTGAAAACAGTATAAATCTGACGCGCAATGTAGGTGCTCTTGCGTTATCTAGTTATATCTATATCTGTGCTCAGGTAGGATTCAAATTCATTCAAGGAGAAATATTTTTTATTTTTTCTTTGTCTTTTTCTGTTGTTTCTCTTTAACCTCTTTACATGTTGAATTTTGAAAGACATCCATCCTTAATGGATACGATATTCTCCGTCATTCTTCTCACACTGCTTATGCCAAATTATACTATGGAAATCAGGTAACTGATACTTTATACTTTTTATTTGTAAATATATACTTAATATACATAACTAGCTGTTCCCCGCGGTTTCACCTGCGTTCCCGGGATAAACAATATAATAGTAGCCTATAATATTCGGGGATAATATAGCTTCCTAATAGTGAAAGAATTTTTCAAATCCGACTGTTAGTTCCAGAGATTAGCCCGTTGAAACAAACAAACAAAAAAACTCTTCCGCTTTATTATATTATAAGTTTAGATTACTATATTACTAGCTTAGTATAAATTACACCCATTCTGATTGGGAATTCACGACTTTTGCCGTGATAGGTGAATCTTAACCAACGACCTCAACTGGCCCGACAAGCTGTATAACGAATCTATATGCAAAGTTTCTAGACGCTGCAGTTTATTATGTGCGTGAATCTAAATCCACGTTCTTCGATTAGTATTATAATGGACTGAGAGTTACTTAAAGGTACTTAAAGTTACTTAAAATTCACAACAACCGATCCAAACTTCGCTATAGTAAATTAACATGCAGCAAACTTATTTATCTGATGCTAAACCCACTTGTCTACGTCTTGGATCTGAGGTGAAACTGAATTTGCTAACTATTGTTTAAGACCTGCTACTTCGCCAAGTGCTATTAATTTAGATTATAGTCTGGGAGATAGAGGACTCACTTGCTAGTTTTAACTAGTTTGAGATTGTTTGATATCTTTAATTATTGGTTTAAAATTCGATATTTTGATTCATATTTATTTGAATCTATCAGATTATTCAATTATAATATGATATCTATATTTGACGGGCCAGTTGGCGTGGTTGGTTAAGAGTGCGTATAAAGCAAAATAACAATCTTAGAATTGAAAGTTACCCAAGTAAATAGTATTTAAATGAAAAAATATTTTTATATGTGTATTTTCATTATATACGCGAGGGTTCTATCTGAGCAAAAACATAATGGAATGAAATTTCACTACAAATAGAAAAAATCACAAAGCTACCTCTAATAATAATGAATTTTCGGTTTTATTCGTTCATGGTGTATCTAATTAAGACAAAAATTCGATAAATAATATCACTAACATATGACCTAGGGCTGCTACTAACGATTTTTTAAAATATTCTATACTTTACGAGTTATTTAGATAAAAAGCGCTTAGTTCATTTTTGTTCCGCGAAACACGCTATCTCCATCTCATCTCCACGCGAAGATTAGACATAAGTTTGTTTCATCTGACATTGCCATATTTTTCTGGCTTGGTACGCACTCTTAAGACTCTGGTTAAGATTCCACCTATCACGCCGCACCACAGGTCGTGGGTTTGATTCCCACACAGGACATGCATTTGTGTGCATGAACATGGTAAGCGCGCGGTTATCGTAGCCTATAGATGCTTGCAACCCAGGCGTATCAATCGCACGTTGCCAACCCTGCGAACATCTTCTCATCCCAAAGGAGTTTGAAGGCACTGCGGGGACCAGTGCTGGTGAACTCTGAGTGTAACTCAACACATTAAAGAAGTGTGATTTGGCTGCGATCTTCTGTAAGACGTGAATGGGAGAACCCGTTATGCCCTACACCTTTAAATTTCTTACTTTTATTACAAATGAGCAGAGATCCTTTATCATTTCCAAAATAATTTTACATGCTACATTAAACTAAAAAAATGTCTGTTTATTATCTCAGCCGAATATTGTTCGGATAAATGTATGTATGTTTACCCTTATTTTTTTTTCACAAGAGGCAATTACCATCGTAAGCTGTGGTAAATGGCTCGGAAAGTACAGAGAGAACATGTGAGACTTTTGTTTACTCTAGTTATTTATTACAAAAGACAATGTTAATGAAACCACTTTATAAAACGTCTGCAAAAAGAATATTTTTGTTTTGAATATTACACCGTGAATTTATTCGTCTTAGAAACGCAGCCCACTTAATATACCCAATGAATGGTAGTAATCAATCATAAAAATATTTTCTTTTTAATATTCTTATAAAAAATATTCTAAAATTTCATTAGAATTATGAAAAATCGTGTTAATAATTAAATTTACGTATAAAATTGTAAAAAATGGTGCCGATTCTGTTGTAAATCGCACTAAACTAATTTTATCACATCTCATCTCTTTCTTACGAACATTATTGAAAAAGGATAGAACATATTTTAATTTGTCAAATTAATCTTTGCCGTCTTATTTTGCGTGTATTTAGGCGTAACCGCGATATATGGCGACTAAATTTATATTGAAAACAAGCATTGGACTAAATTGACAGGATTAAATTTCTTACATCCTTTTCATATGTTCTTTGTTAGAAAGAGACATAGTGACATTAAAATTAGTTTAGTTGTGAACAACAGAATCAGGGCCAATACCAACCCAGCACACGAGTCGAGTAGTCGTTGCATAAACCATAAAACTGATACTCAGTTGATTTATTTAGTGTGCGTATTTAGTGTGCAATAGCAGTATTTTTGATACTACTTTTGATTTGTTGTTTTGGAATAGAGAGTTAATTGTTAAGGCATTAAATATATGCCATTAAAATACCTACTGAAATAATAAAGTTAAACAAAAGTTATGCACGAAAGGGTACTATAAAGTTTCTGATTTTGTAGATGACAAGAATGCATTTGAATGAATTGTTCGCTTCGCAGGCTATTGTTATATATATTTTGTAATTGTAATACTTCTATTTACATATTTAAAAAAAAAAAGACTTGCTGAGTTTCTTGCCGGAGTCTTCTCAGTTCAAGTTGTATTTGGAACCGGTGTAGAGCCATTTGTTAACGTTCACAAGTGCCCTATCAGGGCCTAAATTGAATAAATGCTTTTTGAATTTGAATTTGAATTTGAAA
Organism: Polyploca ridens; assembly: GCA_951394255.1. Classification (NCBI taxonomy): domain Eukaryota; kingdom Metazoa; phylum Arthropoda; class Insecta; order Lepidoptera; family Drepanidae; genus Polyploca; species Polyploca ridens. Next base: position 13,166,298 of record OX596256.1, on the reverse strand, counting down.
ATATCTTGCAATTTCTGAGTAGCGCAAAATAATTGCTTCGTACAAGTCGTACTAAGCTATACGGTCCAAAATGGTAGCTGTTTAGGCCAAAATATCTATAATAATATTTATAGTAGAAACCTACTCATATTGAGTATCAATGACGAGCCTCTGCTTCCCGATTCCTCTCCTTTTCCCACATCATATGTGTGAGCGAGAAAAGAGCTTCGGGAATCTTCTACATACTTCGGCGACGCATCGCCAAGCGCGTGTGTGCGAGTAAAACGAGACGCGCGCGCCTCGCAACATTCAGTACGAAAGACGCTACAGACAGAGAAGCAGTGAACTTTGTGATTTGTGATAGTGCGCATAATCATTGGATTGCCATAGGAGTTCCTGGTAAGTCCTTACCTTTATCCTGGGAGGCTCCTCGTTTTCCATATTGATATTTTAACGCAGAAACCCACCATTTTTTCTGGTACGCCTTCGAGCGGATTCATTTTGAGGCAGCCATTACAGTAATTTAATTTCATATCAAATCACGTATAATTTCCCGCTTTCTATAGGTTTTATGCCTCTAAATAGGTATATACCTCATAATACGCAAGTCTTATACCTCATAAATAGGTTTTAGACTATATAAATACGATATTTCGTACTCCCGCCATTTTTACCACGTCAATCGTGATAAAAAGTAGTTAGGTATTCAATACCGCCGCCGCTCCTCCATATTTTGGCTTATTCCCGTTTGTCTACGTTCCCGTTTGTCAACGGTACATATACATTGGTTATGTTTGTATATATTACGTATCTGAGCACACGTTAAAGTACAGTTAGAATAAAAAGTTGTGTGCCGAATTTATTTAATATTATTTTTAGTTTGTATATCTACCACGTTAATGACTAAGAACTACATAGAATACATGTAACCTATCTCGTTGATAATATATTTTTAAAAATTCTAAAGAAAGACTAGATGGTACAAAGGGTTTCTGAGTATGCCCTTATTGTTAGTGATTGTTATATGAGCTGTAAGTGAAACTGGAAAATTTTGTGAAGAAAAGATTTGGTATATATATGTACCTATTAGTTCAAGATTTTGATTTTTGATTTTACTTTGTTACGTTCAAATTTTTAATTTTCGATTTTATTGTTTTTTTTTCTTTTTGTATAGTCACAATTAGATAAAAACATTACGAATGAATAAACAACGTTTACCCATTGTATATTATAGTAACGTATGTTGTTGATTTTGCTTTGCATAGGTTAATAATTTCTAGTCATAATATATTATATTTTTACATAATACATAAAAACTACACTATAAAAATCTTAAATATGTACTTATTTAATTTCAAACCAATATTTACATTCCTTTAAAATTAGACTTAACATACTGACTGTACTTGGTGTACGCGATACACCGCTATAGGTAAGTATATGTACCGTTGACAAACGGGAACGTAGACAAACGGGAATAAGCCCATATTTTTAGGACTTAGATTTTATAGGTACCGATTCGTATCTTATTATACGAAATCATATGGTGTACTAATAACCGCAATACGTACTTACTATTTGTACTATTACTACGCATATAATTGCATTCTATGAGCCTTGTCTGTCGACTTGAAATAAACTTTCATACCTATATAGGTAGGTGCCTAAACTGTTGGATATACCTACCTACTTACCTACGTCATTTTACTTTAATTAGGTAATTTTGCAATTTATTATTACGCAATCTTTCACAATGGAAGCTATTGAAACTAAAATTAAAATATTGGAAGCTAAAAATGAAGCTATTTTTGAACAATTATCGTTCTTATATGATTCTTCTAAGAATATTTCCACGTCCGCGAGTGCAGACCTTCGTTCCTCAGAGACATTCATGGCGGACACTGAAATTATTAGTACAATTCGTCATGAATTTAGTGCCAATTTAGATACAATTAACGCGTTAAATATGCAACTTGATCCAGAATATAAGATTGATTATAAAAAAATGATTTCCTTTGATACAGTGTACACCCGAATAGAAAGGGTTCGTTCTCTTATCGTCAGTAAGACAAATATTACGTCGAATGTGTCTGCGCAGAATACTATTCCGTCCCAATATAAAGGTCGTATCAAACTACCACCAATTCAAATTCCGTCATTTGATGGAAAAATAGAAAATTGGCCCGTCTTCTTTGAATCTTTTAAATCTAATATACATTCAAATCCTGATCTTTCGAATTCTCAAAGAGTACAATATCTTGTAGGTAAATTAACAGGAAATGCTTTAAAAATCACGGCAGGTATTATACCGTCCGGTGATAATTATAATTCTATTTGGGACAGCTTAGTTCAAAAATATCAAGATAAAAGAGCATTAGGCTCACACTACATGTCTAATTTATTCAATATTAAACCCGCATTAAATAATTCCGCGTCTTTAAATACGTTCATTGAAACTTTCCACGCTTCTGTATCTGCTTTGGAACAGTTAGGTATTGAAGATATGAAAGATTTTATCTTACTTTCTTTAGCTTTAAAGAAGTTAGATCCCGCAACCGCTAATTCCTTTGAAATGTTTATGAGGAATAAAGAAATTCCTTCTTATAAGGATTTTGTTGATTTTATTAAATCGCAAGTAAAAATATTAGACCGCACTTCTACGCCAATTGCTGGCTCCGCGCGAACCGCCCCAGTCGGTAGCAACCTTAATAATCCGCCCGCTTCTCGGTCTCAACCGCGTAATTCAAATACAGTCCAACATGCTTTCCTTGCACGCGATAATAATAATAAAAGCACTTGCTTATTTTGTAATAAATCTGATCACTATCAGATTTTTAATTGTTCATCTTTTAAAGCACTTAATACTAAAGATCGTTTAGATTTTGTTAAATCTAAAAAAGGCTGTGTAAACTGCCTCAGCCTTACGCATACTGCTTCTCAGTGTAAGTCGTCGTATAGTTGTAAAACTTGTAATAAACACCATCATTCTCTTTTGCATTTGGATAGTAATTCACAATCGCAACAAATAGTTTCTGACTCGCGTCCCTCTCACTCGGCGCGTCTTGATAATAGCGATAACCGCATCGCGCCGTCCGCCGCCGCCAGCGCCGCGCCGCGACCACTCCCGTGCGCAGCCTCGCCCGCGCATCCGACCGCGTCTCCTTCTAACGCTACGGACGCTCCGCAACCGGTGTCGCTATGCACCCGAGCGCGAGTTGATAAGAATAATGATAACGAACGCGATTCTTTTAATAAATTAAATCCTTCCCATACTACTGTACTTTTATCAACCGCTCAAGTTTATGCGTCTAATAAGGACAATAAATATATTTCAGTTAGATGTTTAATAGATAACGCGTCTCAAAACAACATAATTACAACTGCCTGTTGTAAACAACTAAATTTAAATATAATACCGCTTAGCAATTCTTTTATAAATGGTGTAGGATCCACTTCGCGTCCTATTCACGGCTACGTTCAACTTAAAATAACCGCGAAAAATAAAAAATATTTTTATAATATTACCGCTCTTGTCGTTGATTGCATTACTGACAGGTTACCGACTGAATATGTTGAGACTTCTATAGTGCAACATTTAGGTAACTTACCGCTCGCTGACCCTCTGTGGCACATTCCCGGAGAGGTCGAAGTAGTTCTCGGGGCACAATTGTTCCCATTTTTATTGTTAGGTCAAAAAATTATTGCACCTCCCGCTCCTTCTGCCCTTGAAACCGTGTTCGGTTATATTCTTATGGGCGACGTTCTCGCTAACTCTAATATTAATAAAAATGCATCCATTTATTTTAATACCGCGACTTTTTTCATTTCTGGTCCCAATGACCTTACTATTTCTTTAGATGATTCCCTACTTAAGTTTTGGGAGCTCGAAGAAATTCCCGCGCAAAAAGTTATGAGCTCGGCCGAAAAGGAGTGTGAACAGCTGTTCTCTCGTAACTTCTCACGGGACTCCGCAGGCAGATATTGCACCGCGTTACCTTTTCGTGAGGATCCTGACGTGTTAGGTGATTCCCGTTCCGTTGCTCACCGCCGTTTACTTGCTTTGGAGCGTACCAAGCTACGCGATCCACAGCTACGCGCTAGTTATAATGAGACTTATAGTGCTCGAACCGCTATTGATAATATATTCGCATTCTCCGATTCTAAAATTACTCTGTCATGGATACATTCATCTCCGCATAGATGGAATGTTTTCGTTAGTAACCGCATTGCTAAATGTCAAGAAAATCTTGACCCAAAACATTTCTACCACGTTAGTGGTATAGAAAATCCTAGCGACTGTCTCTCTAGAGGTATTTTACCTGAGCAGCTAGTGTCACATCACTTATGGTGGCACGGCCCGAAATGGTTAAAAGATCCAGTTTCAGAATGGCCTATCACTCCATTTAGTCCCGAATGCTGTGAGGACCTACCTGAATTTAATAGTAAAACGCTTGTTACTTGTACCGCGTCCGCTTCTGTTGAGCCTAATTTAATTTACGAGCTTGCTCTGAAATACTCATCATGGAATAAAATATTACGCATAATAGTATACATACTTAGATTTTCTCGCATAATTTCTGGTGATCAAGGTCACAGCCGCATCACAGCTTCTGAGCTAAATAAAGCTGAAGTATATTTAATACGCTCTGTACAACAAGTTCATTTTCAAAATTTATTTAATAATATTCAAAAAGTTAAATTATCTTCCCCTCTTAAAAAACTTGACCTCTTTATAGATCAAGATAAAATTATTAGAATTGGAGGTAGACTTTCAAATGCAAATCTTCCGTATGAAGCTCAGTATCCCGCTCTTTTACCTAAACATGACCACGTTACTCATCTTATTATAGACTATTTTCACCGTGCTCATTGCCATACTGGTGCCAATCTTCTGAGCTCACTGTTGCGCCAGAAATATTGGATACTGTCCGCTAGAAGTGTCATTAGACACAGAGTACATTCATGTAACTTTTGTTTTAAAAATTCCCCTTCATTTCTCAGCCCAAAAATGGCTGATTTACCCTCTTGCCGCGTTCAGGAGACCAAAGCGTTTGTGCATACGGGTGTTGACTATGCTGGACCCATTAAAGTAACATTATGTAGACGCAGAGGTCAAAAGAGCCAAAAGGCATATATTTGTTTGTTTATATGCTTAGTAACCAAAGCTGTACACATCGAATTGGCAACTGATGTGTCATCAGATACTTTTATTTCCGCTTTTAAGCGATTCATTTCCCGTCGAGGACCTGTTTCTTTTCTTTACTCCGATAACGGAACTAACTTTGTCGGAGCTAAAGCTCAATTACAAGAACTACTTACCGATCAGTACCGCATTGAATGGAAAATGATTCCACCCCGCGCCCCACATTTCGGAGGATTGTGGGAATCTAATATAAAATCGATTAAAACTCATTTATACCGTGTTATCGGTTCGCAGCTCCTCACATATGAAGAGCTCCTCACTGTTCTTACCCAAATTGAAACAGTCTTAAATTCTAGACCGCTTTGCATTTTATCTGAGGATCCCTACCCGGAGCCTCTTACTCCCGCTCACTTTATAATGGCTTCACCATTGACTTCATTGCCGCTTCAGAATGTGTCCGAGGAAACCATATCTTTACGTTGTCGGAAACAATTATTAGATCAGATGGTGTGTAGCTATTGGAAAAGATGGCGTATAGAATATTTACATAATCTTCAAGTTAGACAGAAATGGCTCATTGATAAAAATAACATTAAGATTGGTACTGTGGTTCTTATACATCAAGATGATATTCCCCCTTTACGTTGGCCGTTGGGCATAATATCACAAGTTTATCCTGGCAAGGATGGAAATATCCGCGTCGCTTTAGTAAAAACTTCAAATGGATCATTCAAAAGACCCATTGTCAAGTTATGTCCATTACCCTCACAATAAAAATTAATCATACCGCATCTTATATTCAGTACTTTAGTAATTATTATAATCTGTAATTAGTTCTTCTAATTAATTATTTTTTATTTCTTTTGAGAACACTACGTATTCTCAAGGCGGCGGAGGATGTTTAGGCCAAAATACCTATAATAATATTTATAGTAGAAACCTACTCATATTGAGTATCAATGACGAGCCTCTGCTTCCCGATTCCTCTCCTTTTCCCACATCATATGTGTGAGCGAGAAAAGAGCTTCGGGAACCTTCTACATACTTCGGCGACGCATCGCCAAGCGCGTGTGTGCGAGTAAAACGAGACGCGCGCGCCTCGCAACATTCAGTACGAAAGACGCTACAGACAGAGAAGCAGTGAACTTTGTGATTTGTGATAGTGCGCATAATCATTGGATTGCCATAGGAGTTCCTGGTAAGTCCTTACCTTTATCCTGGGAGGCTCCTCGTTTTCCATATTGATATTTTAACGCAGAAACCCACCAGTAGCAGCAGATAATAATCTATGACTCAATAACAATTACAATAAAATTTGAAACAACGCTAGGCAGGTAAAGGTATATCCATACCATAGTGTGCATAACGTCATATGAATGCTTTTTCGGAACATGCAAATGCGATTTTGATAAAAGCAAATACCTACACGTAATATTACTAATTCTATGCCTTTTACATAATCTCATTTTCAAACGACTGCAGTCAACAAAAAATATGGCAACATTCCATCCATTCCAATATTTTTGTTGATTTTACGATGGATTGTTGGTATTTATCGTTAAAATTTTTAACAAATATTCGATAGCAAATAGTTACCACTCAAAAAATAACAAGCCAGTAAAATATACAACATTTTTTTTTAATTGTTTATAGGCCTGTGTTTGACCGCAATCTCCCCATGGTAAGTGATGATGCGGCCGAAGGTGGTAAGCACACAAAGCCTAGAAGGAACTGGCTCTCAAGTGCAGCTATCGGAACACACCGAAAGGTGCTTGGCGACAGATTTTCAACTTGAGGGTGGTAGCCAGCCAGGCGGATACTACAAAGTACCCTACCACCGTGCTATGGTTTCCTCACGATGTTTTCCTTCACCGAAAGCTCAAGCTCATTGTAGGATTCGAACCCGGGACCTTCATCTCGGTATCCGACGTCTTAAAATGAATTTGAAGTCTTAAAATGGATGTATCGTTAAAAATCGCTTGGCAGTCATACATCGATGTGAGAGGACCTTAACATTCCACATGGTTATGAATGTCGTCAGTAGATAAGGATGCTATAAATTGAATTTTACTACATTATAACACACTTTGAGACAATTTAGCGTCTCGGGCGCCCTTGGAGGCAACTTTTATTGCGTGCTCATTCAATTTGGTTGGGTTATGACTTTCGTGTCTCACTTATGTGGATTGGATTAGATAAGGATAGAAAATATGGTGTTTTGTAATTAGAACTGTGGAAACGGATGGTGACCTAAATATACTGTAGGTATGGTGAGATGTTGAGGCACTTGGTCCGCGTAAGAGTGACAAGGCTCTCTGAGCTAACACCTTATGTCAGTACAAAAAGAAAAAAATCACGAGCCACTTGAGAGCCTTACATTTGATTTTACCACAATCATATGGTTCATCCAAAATTAACATGTGTTAAATTTAATTATGTTATATAACCTTATTTTTATAATTCAGTAATGTGTATTTGTCAGTTTTTATTATCTGTGTATTTTGTCAGGACAATTTTGTATTCATGTGGCAACACTCTCTCTCTCCATCTCAGCTGGACTTTTTGGCGGGAACTTGCAGTGACGTAGCTTTTTCATTTTTATTTTCATAAATTCGTGTATTTTGAGTTTTATTGCATATTATCGGTGGTATTTTATCCAATAAAGATCAATCTATGTGCACCAGTGAAGTGAAATGAAATGAATCATGTGTATCGTGCGTTTTCAAGTTGTCTCAAGAAGCCCGTGAAAAGTTTTAGTACAACCACCATTGTACTAAAACATGACTTTTATGGACGGTGACTGACTGAGGACTATGTGAAAGTGAATGTGCGGACTATATTAAAGTGATATTATAAATAAAATGTATGCGACTGAAGGTCTTCGTATCCATGGTCAAGAACAAATTAACAAAAAAAAAAACATCTCAGCTTTGTGCGGGAAACACGCTATAAACATTTTTAGTTTTTTGTGTGTAATAAATCTATACATATATTTTTTTTTTTTTTTTATACCACTAAGGTGGCAAACAAGCATACGGCCCGCCTGATGGTAAGCGGTTACCGTAGCCTATGGACGCTTGCAACACCAGGGGTATCACTCGCGCGTTGCCGACCCTGAAGAAACCTCTTCACACCCTTCTTGAAGAAAACTCCTTTCTCTGTACTCCTTTGGGAAAACCACGGCGGGGAGCTCATTCCACAATCTGAGCGTCCGCGGAAGAAAACTCCTTTGAGCCCGCACAGTTCGAAACAATTCTGGTTTCAATGTGTGAGGATGGATTCCCCGTAGATGGCGAGAGTTGCGATGGTAGAAGGTAGCCGTGGGCATCAAGTCGAACAATTCCTTGGAACACTCCCCGTTGTACAAGCGGTAGAACACACATAAGGAGGCAAAGTCTCTCCTCAGACTGAGGGGCTCTAAACCGTTTGTGAGCTCGGGATCGTCGACAATTCTAGCGGCACGTCGCTGAACCGAGTCTAAAGGCCCAAGCTGGTATCCAGGTGCCCCCGCCCACAGATGACAACAGTACTCCATATGAGGCCGGACTTGCGACTTATAAAGTTGCAGCCTTTGCCCCAATGTGAAGTACTGCCTCGCTCTGTTGAGCACTCCAAGCTTTTTGGATGCCAGCTTAACCTTGTCTTCCAAGTGACTTCGGAACAAAACGTCGCTAGAAATGTCAACGCCAAGGATCCCGATGCTTTGACTGATGTTCAAGGAAGTGTTCTGGAATTGTGGAGCCACAGACCATGGGGTTTTCTTAGCGGTGAACGCGCAGGCTTGAGTCTTGGTGGGGTTGAAATGGACTAGGTTTAGTCGACCCCAATCGGAGACACTAGTTAGTGTACTCTCGATTTCAGACACCAGCCGTTCGCGGCTTTCCTCCACCTCGGAACGAGGGATATTTGCACGGCCCGCGTATTGAGCGTCCCCTGTACTGTCGTCCGCATAGCAATGAATGCCGTCAATAGACAGCATATCATTGATATGCAGAAGGAATAGTGTTGGGGACAGCACAGAGCCTTGCGGGACGCCGGCATTTATGTCCATGCTATTGGAGCAGCTACCGTCGACGACGGCTCTTATGCATCTGACTGACTGATTGACTGATATATCAACGCACAGCCTAAACCACTGGTCCTAGAGACATGAAATTTAGAGGGTATATTCTTTGTAAAGAGTAGGTATCCACTAAGAAAGTGTTTTTCGAAATCCCACCCCTAAGGGGGTAAAATAGGGGATGAAATTTTTTATGAAAGTCCGTCAGTTTCGAAGTTAAGATCTTCAAATTTTTGTGTTTAGGCTGAAGATTAAAAATTTACGTAGGCGTGCCTCAGCGTTTTTAAAAATTCCACACTCGAAGCGGGATGAAGTTGTTTTGTTTTATTGTTGTAGAAAAAGATGTCATTTGTTTCCTGTAGGCTACGCGGGCGAAGCCGCGAGCAGAAGCTAGTAAGTTTATCAAAATCAAAAGTCAGTTTTTTCTTCAGCATCAGATACCTTCAGACAGCACGATATACAAATAAGGCCACCCCTAATGTAGTTGCACACATATTCTATTGCACATTACAGTGCGACCGCCCCAGGAAAATTCAGTATTTTTTTAGCCATCGCAAAGTAGCCATTTCCGCGAATATACCAATAAAATATGTCAGAAACACACTATCTCGTCCGCCAGACTGTAGTAGGATGCTTTGTAGATATTACCCGTATTACTGGCTGGCTATAATCCACGAACTGAAAACATGTCCTCAAACATCCATTGGGGTATTCCTTTAGCACTATATGAGAGCTTTGTGTTCTTATCTATCAACCAAATCATCACTTATTATATTGAGATATTGACAAAACACATGTATTTCTTAAGAAAAAAAGGTAAGGTAAAAAATTAGAAATTAACGAATTTCGATACAAAAGTCTTCAAATATTTTCCCCGTCTACCAGTCTTCTTACAGGTAAGTGTACCCTTACTTAAATTATAAGGAATAAGTAATCAGCTTATCAATATGTCAAGTAGCCATTGACATTTAAGATATTTGGATACTTTATCGCTGAGGTAATTACTGTATACTTATGTCATGTCATAATAAGATTCACTTAACAAAAGTATATGTCCAATTTGTTTAAAAATGTACCTCGCTGAGTTTCTTGGCAGTTCTTTTCAGTTGAATGTTGGCTTTCAAACCAGTGTGGTAGCTTTAGTAGCTTTGACCTTCACAGGTGCCTATCTCAATAAATGGCTTTGAAATTAACTTTTATCCGGATTACTTTACTCCGGATGGTATGTCTTTGATCCCGTGGAGTGTCGGCAGGTCGCTGGTGTGGGATGCCACATGTGTTGATACACTCGCGCCATCTCACTTACCGACGACTTGTTAAATAAAGTTGCAGGGGCAGTTGCAGCCAGTGCGGAAAATTCATAATTCACAAAATACGCATCGATTGGACCATAATTTTTTTTTATGCCTTTTGCGGTCGAGACCATGAGATTGTGGGTGTCCGAAGCTCACCGTTTTGCTCGCACTTTGTCATCAAAATTGATCGACGCCTCCGGAGACCAGCGGGTGGGGAGCTTTTAGAGGAAGCGGTGCCAGCCTTCTAAGAACCTTGCCGTTAATCGGAAGCAGCGGCAGACTTTTTCTATAATTTGTACATATTTGTTGTAAATAAACTTTGATTATCAAATTTTCTTTATAGATCTTTGTTTGACTACAAGCTCAATAAAATAATGATAATGCTGACTAGAATGGCTTTTAAGTCTTTAGGCTATGGAAGTTACAGGCCTAAGCTATAGTGAGTGCCTTAGGCTTATGCTAGTGCGGTGGTGGTTGCGTCTGCTACAGTCGGCCACAGTTGCACGAGCTATTCACGATATAGAAATTTCATACGTTTTGAAGCTCACACTATAGCTTAGGCTATAGAGCAGAAACATTGACCTCAGACGAACGTACGATTGTTTGCTGTTTGTATGTTAAATGTGGGAAAAAATAACAAATAGGTTATTAATTATCTTTTATGTTTTTCTTCTTTGTTTATATTGTTTACCAAAAGCAATGAAAACTTGAACTTTAGGGTCTGTGTTTAGTCTGAATTTACAATTAAGATGATAATTTATAGGCAAATCTGTAAACTAAACAGCCCGCGGACCCTTGGATCAGCATTACAATCTGTTTGGACAAGTAAAAGCGAACCGATTTTTATATGGGACCAAACGGATTTTGTATAATCCGCGGATATATCACGTGGTGGGCAAGTTTTTTAAATCTCACTTTCAACCTAAAAATATTCTTTCTAAAGTTTTTTGTATTATTACTCGTTTTCGCCAAGCGGTTTCATCGTTCCCGGAATAAAATGTTAAGTATACTTCACAGCTATTAATGACATTTTCCGCAGGGCTCTTGTTGTCGCTAACGTTCCTTCCGTACTGAACCAGTCCGTATTGTGCGTACGCGACAGCAAGAAGCCGGATCTGTCTTTGATCCCGTGGAGTGTCGGCAGGTCGCTGGTGTGGGATGCCACATGTGTCGATACACTAGCGCCATCTCTATTATCGGCGACTTGTAAAGTTGCAGGAGCAACTGCGGCCGATTCCGGGAAGGCCGGGAAGTTCTAAATTCAAAAATTAGCATCGATTGGACCAAATTATCATTTTAGGCCTTGAGCGGTCAAGACCATAGGACCGTGGGGTTCACTGTTTTGGTCGCATTTTGTCAACAAAATTGATCGAGACCTCTGGAGACCAGCGGGTGGGAAGCTTTTTCTGCCAACGCATCAGCTTGGCAATCCAAAGAGGAATCTCTGCCATCCTGTTAGGAACCTTGTCGTTAATCGGTAGCAGCGTCAGACTCTAAAAAGTATGGTGAAATAGCTATTTATTTTAATTAGTTGATAAGTAACAAACGTGTCAAATCTTATGAAAAACTAACACGGCCCAACTTTACCTTCCATGATCGAATAATCCGATAATTGCAAAGAAAATATTGACAAATCCAACTAGCTGGACCATGAATATTAATGCGGGATTGTCAAAGAGTTATTACCACGATAGATTGCCGATGCTATCGAGTTATCTCTACCCAACCCTGCCTTTAACAGAGTTAGCGTGCAGCCACTAAAATGTTCCTGCCTTAACTGATTCATTTGATTAGACGTCAAAGGTTGCCAGTATTGGGGATTAAGTTATAGAATTTATTAGGTGTTATGATTGTTAAATAGTTTATTGAGATTGATATAGTGTTTGTTAATTGAACGATTGTTAGTACAGCGTTGTTCAACGGATTTATTTGATTCTAGTTTGGAGATCAAGAGATTTAGAGATCATTTATTTATGTTGTTGTTGATATTGATTATATTTGTATGTGAGTGAGGTTTTCGGTATGTATAATGGTCAATAATGATTTTCTTTTCAATTTTCCATTAAAATGTAGTTTTTCATAAATCATAAATTTAAGGCGATGATAGCTCAGTGGTAGTGACGTCGGATACCGAGACGAGCTTTCGGTGAAGGAAAACATCGTGAGGAAACAATAGCACGATGGTAGGGTACTTTGTAGTACCTGCCTGGCTGGCTACTACCCTCAAGTTGAAAATCTGTCGCCAAGCACCTTTCGGTGTGTTCCGATAGCTGCACTTGAGAGCCAGTTCCTTCTAGGCTTTGTGTGCTTACCACCTTCGGCCACATCATCACTTACCATGGTGAGATTGCGGTCAAACACAGGCCTATAAACAATTAAAAAAAAAAAGACATCAAGTAAAAACTCTCTATAAAAAGTTTCAGCTCAAAATAAATTACTCAAACATTCATACCAAATTTTTGCTTCCAAGTTTATTGAATTAAAATCATAACCAACGTGTGATGAGGGTCAATTATCTTATCACATCACATTGCAAAAATCTCTTTCGCGACCTTCAATCGTTCAACGACATTTTTGAATTATGAATCGACAACCATCTTGTCTACTGGCCCTGTGCGCCTAGTACCAAAGAAGTCGTATACTTTTGTGGAAATACGTTACATGTTGTATACACAATGTGAAAACGTGTAAATAATTATTACTCAATCACTCTGTAATGTTTGAATAGATTCAGTAGAGATTTTATTCGTAGACAGGTAATTTCCATGATTAATTATTTATATTTAGAGAGGTAGAGCGTAGCGTTTTTTTACAAAACTCGACTGGGGAAGTACTTACAGTCCACTTTACAGAATACCGCAGTCAAATAACTTTATGTTGTTCTCTGCGTGAGTAATGTCCAGTTCTCATGGGGGGGAAAGGGGGGAAGGGTCGGTCTAGCGCATCGAGGAAATATCCCTATAGAGTAGTAATACTGAACAATAGGTATATTTTTTTTTTTTTTTTTTTATTTTTTTTTTATACAACTAAGTCGGTAAACAAGCATACGGCCCACCTGATGGTAAGCAGTTACCGTAGCCATATGGACGCTTGCAACACACGAAGCATCGCTCACGCGTTACCGACCTTTCCCCCCTCCCCTATGAGCCCTGGCGACCTTACTCACGCGCAGGAACACAACTTTACAGAACATAAAGTTATTTGGCTGCAGTATTCTGTAAGGTGGAGGTACTTCCCCAGTCGAGCTGCTCTTTGAGCGAATATTACGCTATGCTCTACCTCTCTCACAATATCATAATTCCACAACTAGTCTGATTTGTCACTGAATTTGAACAGTAAGGACCACTCGCTGCGTCGTTTGTTTTTGACTTGGCCAATCAGAGTGCCTTCCTCTTGTCTTATGCCCGGTTTCAATAAACAAAAACGAATCGTTTTGCTTACCAATGGTAGGTTTTTTTATTGCTAAACTGGGCATATAGATCATTTCGTAAGCTAATTTTGCCTGTGATAGCTACTTCCATATGGGAGGGTCTGCTTATGCAAAGTTTTGAGGTCTTTGCTTCATTATTAGTAATGAAATAAGAGTCTTAATTTTAATAAATCTTAACCGATACCGGTCCATAAATTATTGAAACCGGGCATTAACCAATCAGCGCGCATTGTCGGCGGTGGGAAATAGGCGGAATTTATTTCAACCAAAATGAACGTCATTGCTCTTCTATAGGTTAATTGTTCCATGGTCTAGCGTGACTGATGCCTTGTGTGTTGCAAGCATACATACTACGCGATACGATTTCGCGGTAAAATAACTTATCATATTCATCCAATATCAAAACCTATTTTTCTTTTTTGATCGCACAATTGTCAGTGATGACGTGGCCAAAGGTAGTAAGCACACAAAGCGTACTTAGAAAGAACTGACTCTCGAGTCCACCTGTCGTAACTCACCGATAGGGTACTCGGCAACATTTTTAACCACCGTACTATCGTTTCCTCACGATGTTTTCCTTCACCGAAAGCTCAAGCTCATCGTAGGATTCGAACCTGGGACTTTCGATTCGACTTCAATACCACTGAGCCCATCAAAAAATCAAAAAGTCATTTATTCAGTTTAGGCCCTAGTAAGGCACTTATGAACGTTAAATTGGTACATACAGTTGAATTTACCACCGGTTCGGAATACACTTAAACTGAGAAGACTATCATCGCCTTTTCTAGTTTTGACTTCAAGCTTACAAAAGATTATGTTTTATGAAACAAATCGAAGTGAGCGAAGCGTCATTTTACCACCACAAAATAAAGATACGAAACCGTCCGTACACAACTCGAAACAAATGTGATTAGTGGGCAAAAACTACCTTTTGATACCATACATCACGCCCACACTAACGTCCTTGAGACCTGATGAAAGCTTATCTCTGATATAATTTCATTTGCTGCTATTTATCTTTATTACGCCAGAACAAAGACCTGTCATACTCAGCGGCAGCAAGATAATATATTTTAATCAGTATCATTTAACTTACTGATATAATACAAGCGAAAGGTTGTGTTTTTGTTTGTGTTTGATACTCAATCATACCGCAATAGCTGAACGAATTGGCCCAGAAAAACACTAACCCGCTTACTCATAAAACGTTATTACTCTATTGTCATTTTCAAATAATGTGACATTATTTACGTGACCATTTAAACAGTATATTAGTTAAATAGTGCTTTATGAGTAAGGGGATATATCTTCGGGAA
Organism: Polyploca ridens; assembly: GCA_951394255.1. Lineage (NCBI taxonomy): Eukaryota > Metazoa > Arthropoda > Insecta > Lepidoptera > Drepanidae > Polyploca > Polyploca ridens. The sequence goes on along the minus strand of OX596256.1, from coordinate 13,151,075 downwards.
CGTAGATGGTATGTACACACGGCTACAGATCAAGCTATACATTTCCAGTATAAGCTGATCTCGCATTCTATAGGATTTCCATATAATGGGAGGTCAGCTTATACTAGAAATGTATAGCTTGATCCTTAATATAGGACTGACTTTTGACTACTTTCCTGCTCACTATCAAACTATGGTGCCGATTATGTTGTAAATCGAACTAAACTAATTTTATCAAAAGATCATTTTTCCCAATCACGAAGCTCTAATCTATTTTGAAGGTTACACCAAAATAGATTAGCACTCCTCAATTCAAAATGAAACATATTTTATTCTGGTCCATATGTCACGACAATAAAAGTATTTAATAAAATTCCCCAACATATTGCTTTTAAAACACAATTATCGAATTATTTTAAACATAATAATAATAAACATAATGCTTTTATACCCTGCAGAAGTTTTTTGATGAAAAGAGAAAAATTAAGATCGATGATATTATTAGATGGTTATAATTTGAACTATTTTTAAATTTAATATGAAACGTAGTAAGTAGTTATCCTTGAAATTTTAAATATTCAATAATTTATTTATGAATAATTTAAAATTAATTAAACGCAATAATAATGTTAATAATGTAGAAAGTAAGTCAATTATAAAAATACTTTTAATTGTAATAAGTTTATATTTATTTGCTGTGCCCTAACAGGGTTTCATGTTGTGCCTTATTACAATATGTCATCTTCTTGTTACACATGGAAAATGCAATAAATATTTGAATTTGAATTATTCACATCAGATCTCTTTCTTACAAACATTTTTGAAAAGGGATAGAACATATATAAAGCTGTCGAATTAGTCTTTTCCGTTTTCATTTGCGGGGATAAGCAATTACTAACTTGACAAGACTACATTTCTTATATTCTTTTCTTATGTTCGTTGTTAGAAAGAGATATAGTGAGACTAAATGAGTTTAGTTGTAAACAACAGAATAAGCACCATTTTAACGTGTAATTTTTAAGTGACGATACTAAAAAGATTATAATAATATCATTTCTCGATTATTTATGTCATTGTGTGCTACAAATTCTGTAGACTTTTCGTAGCGATGCTACGAGCGTAGCATACAGTTTATAAGAACATACTTTGCCAGTAGACTAGGCCTTTGAAAATGGTAAAAAGTGATAAAAAAATAGTAGAATGAAACCCATTTGAAAAGGAAGAGAATGTAAAAAAATCCCAGCCAAAGATTTTCATAGGGCATCGTGCCCTACAATATGTATTTAAAGGTGTGATATTTAACATAAACATAAAGCAGTAATAAGGTACTTATATGCCAAATTCGCAAATCAAATAATTCTAATCATACGCTTATAAATAAAATCGTGAGGCTGTCTTGATGGTAGTGGTAATTGAAAAATCACAAATCGTCGTTTAGTCTGTCGACAGCGTTTACGGAAATAAGCTGTTAAGCTGTCGTGGAACCGATTGAAAAACGATAATTTACGTTCGTGCGCTTACACAATTATAAATATATTTTTACTAGTTGCACCCCGTGGTTTCACCCGCGTACCCGAGGGATATATTGCTTTTCCGGGATAAAACGTACCCTGTGTAAATCCAGAACATATTCTATCAGCGTACCAAATTTCACCCGGCAGTTATTTGAAAAGGTAAAAGCTGGACATATAATTATCAAGAGTTGATGAATCATCATAATAATACAAATTCAATCGGCTTATCGTAGAATCACATCATTATTTATGGATTAAAGCCTTTCGCAACGAAACGGATAAATTAAAATGAATATTCCGTGAAACGAGAACAAAACAGTCAAAATTAATTATATTCAAATAATTATGCGAATCAAAGACACGTGGAAATCTTGTGATGATTCGAAAATACTCTCGACTAATAAAACTATTTGTTGTTATTATTAAGGAATAAAAAAGGCTTTATTATTATTATTAATTACTCTCGACTAATAAATAACGTTTTTCTTTTTCTTTCTTTGGTATCCAAATACATTTTATTACCACTTATCACACGTGACGCAATACGCCCGATATTTTTTTTTATGTGGCAAACATACTTACGGCTCGCTCGATGGTAAGCAGTTACCGTAGCCTATGGACGCTTGCAACACTAAGGGTATCACTGGCGCATTGCTGACCCTGAAGAAATCTCTTCACACCCTTTTTGAAGAACCCCATGCTTTACTCCATTGGGAAAGCCACGGCGCTGCGGCGGGGAGCTCATTCCACAGTCCGAGCGTCCGCGGAAGAAAACTTCTAAACATGCAATAAGTGCGTTTTTTTTACACACGTATTACAAACTCGATACTCCTAACTTAAGTCATTTTTGCAATGTACTACTTAAGGCAAACGTATCGTAATATACTATAATATTTTTATACTTATAATATTCTATAACGAATTACTCCGTTTGAGAGCTTGCTCGCCGACAACATCCGCGTAAGGGTGATAAAGCTAATCTTTTTTGGTTTTTTTCACCTGAGGTGGTGCCCAGACACAGCGAATGTTGCGGTATGTTTGGATGATTTCCGCGAATGTTCGTCGCGAACATTTCAAACATTTCTGGGTATGTCCAAACTAGTCGCGCGGCAGATCTGTGTCCTCGACACACCCTTATAGAAAATTCAAAAAAAGAAAATACTAATTAATTATTTCCCTAGGCTGATATGATGATGATGATGAATTAATTATTGTCAAATATATGTTTTAGAAATATAAAATTATTGTATTTACTCATAAATCATGTGTTATATTCAGGAATAAATAATAAAATAAAATCATAATAATTTTTTTGGATGAATCATAAAAATATTGGTTAGATATCCAAAAATACCAGATTTTACACAAAACATATAACACGCAGATTTGGCACGTGAGATTGAAAGACCTAGCAATGCTAAACCATATGTTGCCAACATCTAATTAAATAGCAAGTTGTAATCAAAGGGCAACTAAACTTCTCGCTAATAGGAAATGTTCACCATTTGTGAATTGCACTAATTGTTCAACTTCTACGAATATTGCTTTACTAGTTGTCCCACGCGGTTTTATCCGCGTTCCCAGGTTAAAAAGTCTCTCTTTCTCCATACCAAAGGCTAGCTCTATGCCAAATTTGATGATGATGGTTAAGTAGTTAAGGCATGAAAGCGTAACCAACAAATAAACATACATTCGCATTTATATACTGGGACTTTTTTATATCCTGGGACATTCATCACACACGGTCAATCTGATCCCAAACTAAGCAGAGCTTGTACTATGGAAACCAGATAACTGATGTACTACATATACTACTTTTTGTTTGTAAATACATACTTAATATACATAATCACACCCAAACTCAGGACATACAGACATGTTCATGCACACAAATGCATTTCCTGAGTGGGAATCGAGTCCACCTGAGGCGCGATAGGTGGAGTCTTAACCAACTGCACCAACTGGTCCGTCCAATTTTATACTATTATAGTCTATTTCAAATAACATGAGTTCGGTGACACATGGTATTTTATTAAATTTCTCAATGGTTAATGTTCATTTCGATATAATAAAGGAATGCTATGATAGAGCTAGGTTTCAGGAAATATTGTGAATATTATTTCAGAGTAATCAAATGGAATTTCACTAGATATTGGTAATAAACCCTTGACCTTGACGACTCATCCTATGTGAAATAGAGTATAGTTAGGATTTAATACGATGGTGAAAGTCCCATATCGTCGCTATAGGATTTACCAATTTCGACATTAACCCAATATTGACAGATGTCAGAAATGCAATTTAATACTTTGTATCAATATCATAAAAAAAAGTTAAGTAAGTCATGCTCACTTTAAGGCCTTTGCTTGCGGTGGCGTCATGTGATGAGTCGTCCTCTTCCCTCCAATATGGCGAAGAGGGCGGTGGCTGCCACATGCGTCATACTTGTGAACAGGTGCTGCTTGTGGGGGCTGGTCTGCTTGAGTTTGCTGTTAATTTTTAATCCAGTATAGTAGCTTTTAACATATTTTTTATTTGTATATTGGCATACAAACAGAACGTTTGTTTATTGATCTTATCTATTATTGTCTAGTAGTATTACTGTCTAGTATATGTCGTGCACACACATGTTTGTAAATCGATCGATTTAGAATGAACGAACAATTACTGTACTAATTGCAAACGACACGTAAACAGAATTTAATGTTTTTGCAAAATGTGTTGACCTATTATTACTTATATAAAATAAAAGATATAATTAAAATAGATTATATATATTTTTAAAACCATAATAATAGCTACTGAATGCAATAAATCACTAAAAAATCAACATGAACCGATAACAATAATTAATCTAAAGCTATTTCAACTATAATATTTTCAGTAATAAGTACACATTTTTTGCGAGAAGAAATTCCAACTTCCCCCAACAACTGGGTATAAACGTTATCGAGAAAAGCCTATAAATACTATTAATATACCATTCGCTTGCCCTTTCAAATGTTAAGTGGGCTTCAGTCTAGGTGTACTTATAATAGCTAGTGGAAAGAACAAAGGCCTCTTGTAGGCTATCGATGGGGCTCACAATATAGGCCTTGAGTGGCCGAACAAACTCTCGTTGGACAGAGATTATTTATTCGCATGAGATTTTATCATGACATGGCCACTATTGGTACGCTTCATGCTTATTTGCTTAGTTAACGTATTGTAAGTGATTGTAATTGACGTTGTTGTTACGTGAAAAGAATATTTATGCCATGGGCATTTTCCATGTTGATGGCTGATTTTCGACTTGAACGAATTATATATTATTTGTTATTATTCCGTTAGAAACAAGAATTTCTGAAGTATTTATGGAAGATATATATATTTTTCTATGCTTAATGTATTGATTGCTTCAATTATTGTTATTTTATTAATGTGTATTTTTTATTTTTCACCCTTTATTATTATTTTCTACGTTAGTATCATAACCCTATAAATATAACGGCGAAGCCACATATTTTGACTAACATGTAGAGTTTGTAAAGTTAGGGTTTGTAGAGTTAGGGCGGATAAAGTTATAAGCTTGGCTCTACATGAGATGTGATAACTTTTTCACAGTACGAGCCATATGGTCTCATTTTGGAAACATTTTACATGAAAATGTTTTTCGGAGATCATATACAACAATCAGCTCTCAGAATACTAACACTACTTTTTTTTTTTTTATTCTGTTTTTATTTAGGGACTTTTGTCAATTTTGACCATGCCAGTTCCATCATACCCTAATCTAATAATACATTCAATTACTCATATTACAAATTAATTAATTATCAAGTACTTATATTTAACTTATTTATAATCATGAGCAAATTTGTACAACTTCTTAGCCGCGCTACTTGTTGGCTTGGCCAAGATGTCATTTAAAGCACCAATATTAGCTTTATTTAAATTAAGCTCAGTAAAAAGCCTTTCTCTCTCCACTTTGTTGCGGACACATTCCATCAACAAGTGCCGTAACACTACTTAAATCTATACATTTTGTCCGTCAGAAAATAAGGCAGGTCTGGCGGCTCTGGGATCTCAGTATATTACGCAACTCTGTTCCTATATTAACTTAACGATAACTGGATTGTGAAAGAGAGAAATCCATATAAAGTTTTCCTTTATTGGACGAATCCTTATAAAAAATAACACTTTCAGTGGTCTCGCAATATTGCTGTTACTGAGCGCCAGAACATGGTAAGTGTACATAGTCTGTGTGTTTATTGATGTAACGTTTGTCATAAGTACCTACATGAATTATCTCAAATTCAAGGCAGTTAATTCCGTTTGCACCCTACGAGGGCGACCTATGAAGATCGAATCCATTGAAGTTACCACCAATACAGAAGTACACCTCTACTCTGAACTCTCTACTGAGAAGAAGCGGCAAGAAACTTAGCAAAGTTGTAAACTATATTTATTGAACAATTTGACTATATTGTAGGTAAAATCTTTGTTATTACATACCTTAGCAGTTTTTTGCTACGAAACGAAAAATAAATGCGTTTTCTAATTAGGTCGAACTTGGGTCGGTATCCTAGATTTTGAAAAGCAGCACTTATGAATATTATGACTCTAATACTGCATTTAATTTTGCTGAAAAGAACCGACAGTTAACCAGCAATAACTCTTTTCAAAACATTCTTAGATTTATTACATAACATTTACATTCTGATCTCACTGACAACAATTGCGTGTCCCGGTGGGAAAAACTACAAGCTGGACTCAATCAATTTTTAATAAGTAAATAGCCAACTTAAGCAAATAAGGGTTGGGCCCTTCTCACGTCTTCAACACCAATGTCGTATTAGACATTTTCCAAACAAAATGGCGGGTATCTTAAAAAGTCTGTACATTTTGACAGAAGCCCGCCATTTCTTTCACCGAATCTTTAATTTGATATCGATGTCGAAATTCGGCGTCAGCACCTGGGGCCCAATTCTCACTTCCCTCGAACTAGCCTTCGAATCGAACTTACGGTTCGAGTCCTATTCGACTGTAAAATTTCGAGGGGCGGAGTCAATTCGAACGGTCCCGACCAATCAACGCTCTAGCTGACTGGTTTCCCTTCTAAATATGCCGGCCTTGAAATTGCCAGAATAACGTAACGTTCGTAAAAGTTAGAATTCGTGCTTTTTTCGATCGAGCGATCAGTTTCGATTGGGTGAGAATTGGGCCCCTGTTCACAAGTACAACCACGCGTGTGGCAGCCATCAACATCCTCGCGATATTGGAGGGACCTGGTAATTAGCGTTCAAACATACAAACTCTTCTTATAATATATTATAGAAAAAATGTAATTATTCAAAAAAAAACACGCAATGCATTTGTATTATAATAGCAATGGATTATAATAATTATTGTAATTGTCAGCTTACCTTTTCAGCTATGTGAGAGCCATAACTTTTAATTATTTTTATCCCACCTGCCGTATGTGGTAAGTAGTTACTATAAGTATAAGTATAAGTAATATAGTATAAGTATTGCTTTATTATACAGGTCGTTGTTTTGGTCAGCGACGAGCGACTCAGGGTCGATCATACAATAGATACTGGTGCTAAAAAATATATTAAAAAAATACTTTATTTTTTTTTATTAATAAAAATTAAAAAAAAAAATTGAAAATCATGTAATAAGCTAAATTGTAGACATAATACTCAACGGGAGTGCGAGGGTGTAAAGGGGTGGGGCGATGGCGGCTTGTGCCTAGTTCTAGTCAGTGCACGTGCCTAGTAACCATACTTTGCGATAATTTTATTTCAAATTGAATAAGGTATTTATCAACATATTTACAGTATTTAATGGAATTAAGTCCATTTTTGGGGAATATATATTTTGTACTACCGCTCCTGGGTCGCTTGTCGCTGACCAAAACAACACCCTGTATACTGTTGATGCCGATCATGCCGACCATGCCGATGTGCAGCACCGTAAGTCTCAAGGAAATCTAGTCTAAAAGTCCATGTAGATAGTAGATGTTATATTTTAAAATGTTTCTAGTTGGGGTTTGCTTTTAATGCTAATATATTTTTAAACTTAATTAAAATTGCTTTCTAGCATCTACATGCCACTCTCTTTTTGTTAAATACCCGTTTCTAAAAAACGACAGTAACACTATGCAGACATCATAAGTTCTTTTATGCCTATGAAAGACTATCTTATTTTGAAATAAATAAAGTCCAAGGTTAAAAATATCAAACCGCTGCATTCATAAAGCTTCACGTTTTGTGAAAAACGGAAATAAAAATCAAACAAAGAATTGTGGAAAATGGTACACGATAGTGAAACTTGGTTGGAGCCTTGTGAAAATGTTAGTACACATTTTGTTTGGTTATTGTTGGGTAAATTCCAGTGACTTACTTAGTATTTTTAATGTTCACTTGAGCTTAATACTTATTATACTTACATACTGTAAGTCTGGATATCCCATTATTGTAGTAAGTAATAATTCGTCAAGAAACCATTAAGTTTCTTATTATATTCTAAGAATTAGCGTTTCTTCATTGGGCGACACGACACGACACCACACGGCAACGGCAGCCGTCCACGACATCAGTGGATGGATATTTCTATGAGATTGTACTGCACGCTGTCTCACTGGGCCTGCACGGCAACGATATGTCGTTGCCGGCGGTGACATGTTGTCGGCAGCAAGTCTCCCACTGGTGCCGTGGCGGCTCTTTATGCATGTGTTGTGTACACAAACACACACGCAAGCTTCCATGTGGGCGTGCGAGTGGACGCGTCGCCCGCGCTCCCGCGCGGCTCTTATTATTACCGCGTCGTGTCGTGTCGTGTCGTTCTAATGAAGAACGTAGTTGTCGGAGTCGCCCGACAACATATCGCCGCCGGCAACGGCATGTCGTGTCGTGTCGTGTCGCCCCAATGAAGAAGCGTCCAATGAATTTAAAAATATATTAAGTATAACTATAATACTACATAATTATTAAAATAGCATAATTGGATCGCTGTTGCTGACAAAAGCTGATTATTTATTTATATGCCAAATAGGGAAACATGGTTTCTGAATATACGAATTCGAAACCAAACTACGTCAGAAAATACATGAATTTTCGTAACAACGTAACTTGTAAGTATTCAGAAAATTGAAGAGCGGTGTATATTTTGATGTATATTGGTTATTCAAAATAATTGTGTTGGTATAGTTAAATAATTCATCGTACATTTATTCAATATTTCGATTATTGTAATTAATATGGGTAGATATAACTTGGTGGTGGTAATTTCAATACAATGACTTTTTTATTTAAAAGTGTAGAACCGTTGTTACCGAAGATATTTTCAGATATGTTTATATTCTGTGTGAAAAATGAAAACGAAACCACTATTAGCGCTCTTGCTTTATTTTTCTGACACTTTATTACAAGTTTATTGGCGAACGAAGCTAGCTGCACTTTGATCAGTCGGGCTGAATAAATTATAAGCTTTTAATTGACTTCAGAACTGAACTGTTTTAAAATTCATTGGCGATATTAAAACATGGCACCCATTTCAACGTAAATAGGGCCTCATTGACATGCAAAGCGAACGCTGAAATGAAATTGACAATTATTTTAGTTGCGAAGTAATTATTTGAAGTATGCATAGGTACACACGGCTACATATCAAGCTATACATAAATGAGCTGATCTCTCATTGTACGTAAATTCTATACAATGCGAGATCAGCTTATACTGGAAATTTATAGCTTGATCTGTAGATCTGTCTGTATGTACACGGCTTAATTATGAACATTTTGCTAACATTACTATAACAGGTGGTGATTTCGAGATGGCATATTTTCGAAACCTATGTTGGGTTAGTCATACCGAACAACTTTTACTATGGGACCAATACTGAATTCTCAATTATTTTTTTTTACTTTTCTTACAAAGTGTCAACCTTGCTCGATCATAGTGTATGAAAAGTAAAAAGATATATTTGAGAATTCAGTGTTGGTCCCATAATAAAAGTTGTTCAGCATGACTAATCCAACATAGGTTTCGAAAATATGGCATCTGGAAATCTCCACCCAGTATGTTGAACATATGTACCAAATTGTAAAATTATTTTACAATTTCATTTTTAGTTTATTTACTATTTAGATATTATATGAAACTGAATAAATAATTAAATTTTAATGTTAGCTATTTTTATTGGCTTCATAATCTCAGAACTTAATTAATAATGTTTTGCACACAATAATATAATGAAGTCACAGAATTACTTTGTATATAAAAAATAATAGAGCAGAATAAATGTTTGTTACCACTTTACTCAACGGGTGTATAGTGTATACATTTTCTTGAAAGGTACTTACATACTTCCTAACATCCTAAAATCGGATACCGGGACACTTCATCTCGGAAAAATACTAAATATACTACATAATTGGGCCGCAGGTAAACCCGCGGGGTTTCTACTACTTCATAAACCGCAACAATAGTTGAATTAAACAAACAATTACACAAAACAAAGTCTCCAAAACCAAGATGCTCAATTATAACGAGCCTGTCACAGACGGGACGTAAATTTAATTTGAACATTAAGCACAAATCGTCGATTAGCCACAAATCCTTTGAGGAGTTGACAAGGCTCAGCTTAACCCTGTTTGTTTCCGTTCCAAACTTGGCGAGACTTAAACCGTCCCCACTTCCTCTAATGAACAAGTTTGAATTAACGCAATAATGAAAATTACTGAAGCACAATTTCCAAAGGGACAGTTTGTCTCCTTAATGGGTAGCCTTCCTGAAACGGGTAATTTGACATTAATAAACAAGTGCTTGGGTATTTTGCGCATAGACATAAGATTTTACGAGACATGCGGGTTTATTCAAAACAGCTCGGTTGCGGTCCTGATTTGGATGACGAACTGAATGGCTTGTCTTCCAAATGGAATAGCTCCATTTCAGTATTCCATCCGGAATGAGGCAGTCGATTACGGTAAATATAGACTGCTTCAGCATAAAATGAAATAAAATCGGTCCTACCGATCGGAATAGTAACCAAGTAGTTAGGACCATAGAAGTACAATATCAATAGAGCGACTGTACTAGCTGAATGTACTGAGCAACGCTGTCTTAAATTGGAACAAACTGCGCGTTCATATTTTGAACGACTAAATACATATAATTAATGCCAATTTCTAATTTTTTATCGATACTTTTACTGAGATCTTTTTTTCGAACAGTAAATCATTAGTATACGATATATATTTCAATGTATCTATATGCAAACTGCTCACACTTCGCACAAAGTATCTAATATTGTTGGCGCTATATGTCTATTAATATTCTTACTCTATGGTTAGGACTTAATAAGAGACAATCAAAAAATTATAAATGAATGTCGTATAGGCAAGAAAGTAAATATAAATACGTTATTATGCGCTATGCGATTTCATTTCACAGAACACTATTATAAAAGATTAGGCATTTTGCTTTGTAACTGTTTCTAAACATAATTTATTCATGACAAATATATAATTTTGTTTCTATACTTACCCCATAAAACCCTGACATAACTTGCGTTTATAAAGTATTTTAGAGCATAATAATAAAACCTACATGTTGTGATGCTAAATCAAGTCAAGACCCAATTTTCGAGGTTACAAAGACTTGTTTACGACTGCTTCTGTTGAAGGGATCGTTTTGTTATAACCTACATATTGGTTCGAGCCCTTGTAATTGGTATTCTAACAATAGAAGACCATAGTTTACAATTTTACGGTATATGCAGACACTGAAGCGTGATTTAATCAAGATAACCTAATAAGGTAGTAAGGCATAACGCGTTCTACCCTTCAAAGTTCGGAGCAGCCCATCTAGGGAATTAATCTGCATAGTATTGTAGATCGCAGCCAAATATTACTTTACTAGCTCACCTCTGCGGTTTCACCCGCTTTCCCCGGATTTGTCCTTCTCGATATCAACCATGTGTATCAGGCCAGGCGCAGTGTAGGGTTCCGTAGTTGCCCGTTACAATATAAGTAATTTTAATGGTATAGACATAAAAAAAACATATGCTATCAAAAATATTATTTTTCAAGTTTTTATATTACCACTTTGTCGGCGTAATTTTATCAATTGTATTACACTAGCTGTTTCCCGCGGTTTCACCTGCGTTCCCAGGATAAAAAGTAACTTATGCCCTTCTCCATACCATAGGCTATCTGCAGGCCTAATTTCATAGCGATCGGTTCAGCCGTTCAGGTTTAGACGTTAAAGCGTAACAAACAAACAGAGTAACTTTCGCATTTTATGGATCTCTCTCTGTCATACTTTTGAATGCAACGAACATCGATCGTTGCATTCAAATGATTAAATTGTACTATACAAACAAACAGTACCGTGCATATAAATATTTGTGTTTGCTTCTATAAAATATAGGAAATCGAGAAGAGCCTATGAAACCAGACAATCTACGGAGGAACGGTGAGTGATCTTTACTTGTGTTTTCAATGTTTGTATGGCCTCAGGGTATTGAACATATTCTGTTGAATTTAAAAGTAATAAGTGAAACCTGAACCAGGATATGGTCCTTCGAAGATACTCATAGTACATGCAGTAACATAAGTAGCTAAACAAATCGTTTACAAAACACCTGTAAAAGTTGGTATTTGTAGATACGTTTAGAAAATGCATTTATTTATTTTTTCATATAAAGGATAGTTATTATTGTGTTAATGTATCGAGTCTATTTGCTCACAGATTATTATTAAAATATGATTTTGACTAACATTGACGATTCGACCAAGTTGCATTGATCGTGATCACGAGTGGAGTCCACTCGTAATACCTGTCAATATAGAAATATATATTTTTAGAAATACAGTCATATGCCCTACAACAATATTTTCTTTTATAGTTTAAAAGCCTGCACGAAAATATAACTGTGTACAATGACTAAAAAAATACATATGGGTGTGTGGCTAGATGTGGCTAAATTATTTAGTCCGTCTTTTACATCATCAAAAAATATGAGACAAGTATTTTTCTGTGAATTAAAGAAAAAATACGAATATAAGTGACGTCACGTTAAAGTACAATTTTTACTCTAAAGTGACGTCACGAGCCCCCAATCCGAACTTTGACTCGCTTAATCTTTGTCAATGTTTAATGATTTGGTAAAGCAAGAAATACATCTCCAATATTTTTTAATAATCTAACTGACTGACAAATTAGAATTATATTTTTTTTACCTAGGAATCATTCCTATTTCAAACGCACGTGCTAAAAAATATTTAGAAGCATGATATCTATTCAGCAAGTAACGTTGCTGACTGTACCACAGTATTATCTACATAACATATATTAAGCATCCAAGAGTTACTATTTTCTATTTATTATAAATATCCCAAAATAATTACTGTAAAATATTCATGAAATATAATATTGTACAATTATTTTCGATATTATTCATTAACAAAGAACGTAATGGACGGTTGAATTTGTTACAGCGAAAACTTGAGAAACAATTAAATTAAACTAATCCAATTAAGAGGTGCTATTATTGTTTGGGGAGGAATTAGAATAATTGTACATAGTAATAAGAATAATTAGACTAAGCCTAATGGGTGCTCACTAAGTAACAATGGGTTATTATTTGATATTTTAAAAATAAATATCATCATCATCAGCCTATAGTTCCACTGCTGAGCACAGGCCTCCTTTCACAAATTAGAGTGAAAGGAAATGGGCAGATACTCCACCACGCGTGCCCACTGCGAAAATAAATATAATAGCTGGGATAATTTGCCGTATTTCATAAGTTACAACAATGATATTTTTTATTCTAATATCAGTGAGTTACAAAGTCTTTTTTTTTTCAAGAAAGGTAGATTTTTATTTCACATAAATACTTTAGTAAGAAGTTGCTTATGTGAAGATATGACAAGATCATTATGAGAAGTTAGTTTAGTTTGTATAAATAATGGTCGAACTTTCAGAAAAACTATGTAGGTATATAAGGGTATTTAAAAGTAAAAAGCCCGGCTGGCTTCCCTATGTATAAAATATGTCGCAACTAATGATGTGTTCATAGAGTAGGAATATTAATAGAGTGACATCGTTTACAATATTACCTTGTGTGAAGCGTGATACTGTCAGAAAAAACTACTGACGATATGAGTTCTTTCTAATTTGTTCTCGGTAAAAGTATCGATTAACAGGTGCTTATGGGGGCTGGTCTGCTTATGTTTGCCATTTAGTTATTTACTTATTAAATATAGATTCAGTATTTGTAGTTTTGTCGCAGCGCCGGGGCACGCAATTATTGTCAGTGCGATTAGAATGGAAATATTATGTAATGAATCTAAGCTTGTTTTGAAAAGAGTAATTGCTGATATTATTGCAGAAGAGGCTTCTGGTCAAATGCAACCTTCCGAACCGGTATTAGAGTCAGACTTTTCATAAGTGCCTGTGAAGGTCTATTTGAATAAATGATTTTGAATTTTGAATTTAAAATGAGAAAATAGCATTCATTATATGTGTTTATTTATTCATCATACCCGTGTGATGGCACGTACTTCTGGTACAATCGCTCTATTAATATTTTATCTCTATGGGTGTTTTGACAGCAATTTGCATGCAGCTTTTGAGAGCATTTCGTTATTAAAAAAACATAAGTAAGTCTTAAAGAAGTCTTTTTTGAAAATGTAATAGAAATTTGTAAATCTTGAGAGGCGGAGACATAGTACGGGGTCTACTCAGTTTGGACTCCTGTCTCCCGCTACATATTTAATTAAGTCCTATATTTTTGATTAATTATTTTTCTTATAGTTTGTTAAATATTGTAAACGGGAGAAAATAAATAAATTTTATTATTATATTATTATTAAAGAATAATGTTCTACTGCTTGAAAAACCAAAGTACCTTCTAGGCAATTTCTAGGTCTATATCCTACGTTACTTACTAAGCTATAGCCAATTATCGCTTCTTATAACCAACCAATTAAGGCTCACTTGAATACCTACGTGGAAATCGTTCATTGCGAAATCTGAAAATACATTTCTCCGCACAAGTTTGATATCACAACAAACTTTTCAAATTATGGCTTCAAGTTGTTCTTCAAGGTTACCTACACATATGCGTCGCTGGGCGTGCCTATACAAACAAAGTTTGCTAAATTATTATAACTACCTATATAATTTTGGAATATTCATGTTTCTACTACAGAGTTCTATTAGTTTTAATAATGGGAAAATTACGAATTGTATGTATTGTTCAATAGTCTTAGTAAAGATACGAACACTCCATGTAATCAATTTTTTTGGTCACGGAAAAGAGAATACACTCTTTTCCGTGACCAAACAAATTGTTATTTTCTCTGTTTGGTAGTGGGAGTAATGCTCATTTTCACCAATCAATGCCTCACTTTAAAAAACTCCTGACAAATATCAAATAGATAAATGCGTACCTAAGTTGCTTAAGATAATTAAGTTGTGTGTACAGACCCAGCGAATGCCGTGCGACTAGTTTGTGGACATACCCAGAAATGTTTGAAATCTTCGCGTCGAACGTTCGCGGCTGTCGTCCAAATATAGTGCGGCATTCGCTGTGCCTGGATACACCTTTAGGAGTCTTCTAAGCTTTAGCTTTAGGCTTGTGGTTAGGCTCTCAAGGCGATCACGCCAATACAAACAGAAAACCGTTAAGCGGTTATCACACTGCCACGCACCATGCAGCGTAGCGCGTCAATGCGTCTCTTAAGAGGACTCAATTCGTCATACTTTTCATACAAAACCTCTGTACTTATTATGGCGTTGTTAAACATTTTTCGTTAGATGTTTTGAACAAATTAGTATCTTGTGCACTATATCTAGTCGTGTATCTAGGCGTAATTTAAAAAAAGTGTTAAACAAATTCAGTCAACGCCTCCGAAAAACAGCGTTTTTGCCTGTACTTTGGCCATATCTAATGTACCTATAAATTGTAAAAGTAAAGAAAAGGTTAAGATACCAGGCTTGCAAATGTATTGGAGATTCTAAATAACTAACTTTTTTTTCACAAACTTGTAAGATTTTTTCACAAGAAGTATACTCCTGGAACAAGTTTTATGAATGCGAAATCATGAATGACGACCTAGCGAAGCGGGCGCGAGTGATCAGCGGAATTTACCGACTGATAATCTACGGCTATGATGCTGTCTCTCTTTTTTCGCAGTCAAACATTACGTTGGATGAAACAACAAGCTTTTAGACTATGCTTGCGTCGAAGTTGCGCCGGCCACAGAGGGCCGCCTTAACGCACAGTCCAACACACTGAAAATGCATCTACGCGCGTGAGTGCGTAAAAAACCCGCACGATGATGCAGATCTGCGCTCCCGCACCTACGCGCGTACTTGCGGGGCAGTGTGATAATCGCCTTAAATAGCAACAAAGGTACACAATATACTATGCGCCCAGTACCAAAGAACACTGAAAAAAAAAAATTTACAGTAACACAAAATTTGACGACCAATAACCTAAACAGAGTGATTTGCGAACAAAACTAGTTTTGGTTCATTACTAAATTATTTGATTAAATGTAACTAAAGTTAGTTTCCCGACAACAAAACATCAACTTACATACATAACTAGTTTTGTAGAACCTTTTTTTCAGTGAAGTTTACTTTTATGGCTATACCCTTTCTGCAACACGTTGTATAGATATCTGCTATAATTTTACACATCAGTAGGTACATACAGCTAATATTGATTTTATATAATACCCTCGAGAGCTGTCTTCCAGAGACATTTCACTCTGTTTAGCATAAAAGAGCGGATATCCGCTTGGCAAGTGGCTGATAACAGAATTCGCCGAGAGATTTTAATAAAAACGGATTATACGATGATTGACAAAGGATTTAGCTGAAATTATGGGGATATTCCCCATTATACTTATTTTCCTTTTGATGTAACGTAATAAGGAACGTAATCTATTTAGAATTTACATTAATAATTTCATCGTGAATAATGGAAAAATGTCTTTTCTGACAGTGATAATGATGTGGAATAGCAATATTTTCTAAAAAGCTATATTCGGAAAGGTATGCTTGTTTGCCAAATAAGTGGCATAAAAAAATGTTTCTCTCTCAGATCTTCTAATGTCAAGCTATGGTGTAAGTTCGTGCCGATTGTACTCATAAATCTATCGTCATGAGACAGTAACAAATATAACCGATAAAATACTCAAGTTACTGAAAATGAAAAAAACATTAATGTATTAACATTTACATAATTCCACGAAATTTTATCTACACTAATAATAATTGGACTGTTTTACAAAAAACTTAAACCGACTTCAAAGGACACTAAGAAGTAATCAAATCCTGATCTGATGACAATGGGACAAACGGGAAGTGTACCCTTTCAAATAAAAAAAAAATTCCAAATCGGTTAATAAATGACGGAGTTATGAGGTAACAAACATAAAAAAAAACAAATGAATTGAGAACCTCCTCCTTTTTTTGAAGAGAAGATTTGGATTTTCGTATTTTTGTTTGTAATGAATTAACTCAACTACTGGCCCAATTTTATCTATTCTTTCACAAACCGGAAGCTAATTTATCACAGAGCAACATAGGCTATATAAGTATATAAATTTCACCCGGCCGACGCCGGACACGAACAGCTAGTTTAATAAAATGTTAGTCATAAAATAGGTATGATGATTCCTGGGTAAAAAAAATATAATTCTAATCAGTCCGTCAAAAAATATTGGACACGTATTAAAAATTTACAAAGATAAAGATTTACGCGTCAATGTTCGGGCCTCGTGACGTCACTTTAACGTAAAAAGTACAGTTTTTCATAACGTGAGGTCACGCGGAACTTCAACACACGAAATCTTCATATTCTTTTGTTTAATTGACAAAAGAAAAAATACGTGTCTAGTTTTTTTGATAATGTAAATGACGGACTAAGAATGTTTCAGTCTTATGTATTGTTATTTAAAACACTACCATGTTAAATTGTTAGCAGACCAGACCTTATAAGCGATCATATTAACAAATCAACCAATTGCATTAATTATTCGACGAGCGGTATTTCGGTATAGCAACGCGTTATTCTGCCGTCAGCCACAATCGACAGGCTTACACTAAACAATTCATGTTATACACCAAACAATAGGTATGCCTGTCGTACGCATGCACGTTGGATTGAGACACTGTACTCCTGTTATTGTTAATGAAATCAGCCATAATTTTAATGAAAAATAAAGAAAAAGCTGGCACTGTAATACAATTAAATTGGATGTCCTATTCTTAAAGTTGAAAAGAGTTGGTTATATCTGACAGCTGCACTTTAGAGCAGTCAAGAACTAATTTCTTTTCAAGCTCACTATATAAAGGAAGAACTGACTGATTGATTGATTTACTGAGAGTGGTTTGTAGAGTCTAAACTACTCTGGTAATAAATATATACGTAAAATTAAAAGTAAAATTTTAGGAAGTTAGATGGAAGTAAAATGTAGAGTAAAATTTTTAATGTAGAAATCGTATTCTCGGGTTTTATAAGGTTAACACTTCTTAAAGGAAATAATAAAATCCAAAACTTTATATTATATATATATCCCCTAGTAAAATAGTCCTTAGTGATTCATTCCCGGAATCATCCAAACCTAGCCTAAACCACTAAAGATAGTTTTTTTTTATTAAGACAGATTGTTGACTTTATATTTAGACGATAGCGAATAATAAATAATAAGTTGAATGTTATTACAACGATAAAATATTTAATTATTCAATTGATAATCCTAACTATTAAAAAAACATGGTTCCTCTTAAATTTAAAAATGCACCCGTAGAGAAATATTCAGTGAATTATTTATTTAGCTCATTACTTTTTACCTTTTATACGTTCATAAACAACAAGCGAAACATAAAATATATGGACAGCGTAATATGTTTCGTGAGCAAAACTAAAATAAAAACTTCTTTGAGATCTCAGAGGGGAAACTTGCTGGCAACTCAGAAATTAAAAGTACCGTAAATATTTTTCATTTGCAGTTAATTTAACATGAAGCTGTGAGAAAGTAATGTTTTTTATTGCTACAAGATTTGCGAACGTTTAGCTTGAATATTTTTATACATATTTTATTTTCAAAGGTCAATACACTCGTGTAGACATAGAATTAACTTTTAGACAATATGTCTAGTAAAAATACGAGGAGTATTTCATCAACTTTTTTCTTTTTCGCCTGGCAATTTAAATTATTTTTTAATGTTCATTTTTTCAACCAACTCACAAAAAGGCAGACGATCCACCTGATGGTAAGTGGTCACAGCCACCAATGGAATATAGGCTTAGAATTTTCACCACAATAGGTCCCGAGCTACATTCATCTAGTCGCTTTCAGTGATTCTAATTAGGTCGTCTGTCTTCCTGATGAACGGAAATTCAAATCAATTCTTTCAAGCCACAAATCAAGATGTTACCAATCTATGGACGATCATTTAGCATTAACGAGAGTGTTTCTAAACTCAAATGACATTTTGTCTTTGTTACACTCTAACTTATGCAACAACATACCTCCTAATGTGTGTTTACATACACATTTACACAATTTATACCATTAGTGACTTTGACATTTTGACAAAACTTGAGTGAAATCTCTCGTCTACACAAATTAGAAGCATTGTGAATGAGTAAGTTTAGATAAGGTGTGTTTGTGTAAATAAAAGAAAATCGTATTAATATTATAGATACGAAAATAAGGTTTTTTTGTTTGTTACCTTTTGATACCTCAAAGAAGCACTCGTGGTGTAGCATGATAAGCCGTTCTTAATCGATCGGCAAAGAAAAGCTACCACCGTCGTGGTCGGTACCTGGATGAGTGACCGCCTAGTGGTATTTCAAATCGAGCGTTTCGGAAGGCACTTAAAGCCGTTGGTCCCGGCTATCACTTAATTGTGAAGTTAAGCTAGTTGGATGCCTCCTAGTCGGCTTGAAAAATTCCAACAATATGTTGACCACTAGCCTACCTCCACCGATCCGCAGTGGGCACGGGTGGTGGAGTATTGCCCATTCCCTTTCACCCTCATTTGTGAAAGGAGGCCTGTGCTCAGCAGTGGGACATTATAGGCTGATGATGACGATGTGGCACAAATAATAAAATTAACTTATAAACCTTATAAATGAGTTAAAAGATTTTCGTCTTCTGTAGCTTGGCAACATGGAATCATGGCATTGGCAAAATTACTTTTTGATTTGAGTTTGAACATATTTTTTTTTTATTTATTTATTTTTAGAAACAAACGGTCTTACACAAAATTAAATATGTATGTTAATATTAAATATAAATAGACCTATAGTTTCATTACTTTACATACTCAAAATATATCAATTACAAGTGCTTCGTTCCAAATTCAAATCTATAAGAGCTACCATAATTCATACAAAACTCTCCTAATAATACTTATGACTATACAGGGTGTTGTTTTGGTCGGCGACAAGCGACCCAGGAGCGGTAGTACAAAATATATATTCCCCAAAAATGGACTTAATTCGTTTAAATACTGTAAATATGTTGAGAAATACCTTATTCAGTTTGAAATAAATTTACCGCAAAGTATGGTTACTAGGCACGTGCACAGACTAGAGCTAGGCGCAAGCCACCATCGACCCACCCCTTTACTCCCTCGTACTCCCGTTGAGTATTATGTCTACACTTTAGCTTATTAAATGATTTTCAAAAAAATATTTTTTTTTATTTTCATTATTAAAAAAAATTAAGTATTTTTTTGTATATTTTTTTTAGCACCAGTATCATTTATATTATCAACCCTGAGTCGCTCGTCGCTGACCAAAACAACGACCTGTATATATATTATAACTGATTTGACATGTAAGTCGAAATACCATTAAATTAATACTATGAGTAAAAGTTTCTTTTCAATGAGGCTACTGTGCAACAGAATATATCCACATCGACAAATTTATCATGTTCATTGTAAAGTTCACAGGCACGCTTTATAAACATATTCTTTGAGTAACATGTTACGGGACTGACGCGCGAGTCTACCGGGCACCCTGAAAAAGAGCTATTTATTGCCTTAAATTAGATTTCATAAAGAGCTATTTGCTGGTTCAAACTTCGGCCCTCTAGTTCAAAGGAAAAAATAAATGAATACATCGTTTAGCGGGTTTTTCATTTATTGCATTTTTTTTCTATTTGGAAATTCATTAACTAGATGAAAATATTTACAAATGAGAAAAAAATTATACAAGTAAATAAATCAATAAAACCTTTAAGTAAAAGCTTCATTAACTAGGCATTCATTAATTTAATTAGTATTGTGATATTTGATCATATAACGTCTCCTAGCGAATGGTTGTGAATTAGTAGTTTTAAACAAGACGCCGGGACAATTTTCACGCGTACTTTGTTGACATACGCACATACGAACGCAATGTTTTGAATCCATTTTTTTTTGTTTTTGTTTGACCACAATCTCACCATGGCAAGTGATGATGCGGCTGAAGGTGGTAAGCACACAAAGCCTAGAAGGAACTGGCTCTCACGTCCAGCTGTCGGAACACACCGATAGGGGCTTGGCGATAGATTTCCAACTTGAGGGTGGTAGCCAGCCAGATGGGTACTACAAAGTACTCTACCACCATGCTATGCTTCTCATGATGTTTTCCTTCACCGAATGCTCAAGCTCATTGTAGGATTCAAACCCGGGACCTTCGTCACGGTATCCGACGTCACTACCACTGAGCTATCATCGCCTTTATTAAGCAGACAGCAAGTAGAACTTGCTTTCGGTGTCTGCGTTTCCTAAATCTTACTAATACAAATCTCGTTATTACCTACAAATAACTTTAACATGATATTTACATTGGCCCCCGTTAGTGGAGGCATTAGGATAATTAGGGATGTTCTAGGGACTTTCATTCACCAGTGTCAAAATCAAAATCAAAATCAAAAAGTAATTTATTCAGTTTAGGCCCTGATAAGGCACTTATGAACGTTAATTTATTACATACAGTTGAATTTACCACCGGTTCGAAATATACTTAAACTGAGAAGACTCCGGCAAGAAACTCAGCAAGGCTTATTTTTTTGTTTTGTTTGTGGAATTAGTGTAGGTAATAGGCTGCATACACCATCTAAAGTTGCCGGTTCACATCTGACTGCAGGCAGCAGCAGCAGGAGTGATGTTGCCCCGACACGACTTCTTTCTCTTTCGTTCCTATGTATTACTTTGGAGGCGACCGCGACGTGTCGCTAGTTATAGAGATATTTCATATACAGGTCGTTGTTTTGGTCAGCGACGAGCGACTCAGGGTCGATAATACAAATGATACTGGTGCTAAAAAAATATAAAAAAAATACTTTATTTTTTTAAATAATAAAAATAAAAATATTTGGAAATCATGTAATAAGCTAAAGTGTAGACATAATACTCAACGGGAGTACGAGGGAGTAAAGGGGTGGGGCGATGGCGGCTTGTGCCTAGCTCTAGTCTGTGCACGTGCCTAGTAACCATACTTTGCAGTAATTTTATTTCAATTGAATAAGGTATTTCTCAACATATTTACAGTATTTAATGGAATTAAGTCAATTTTTGGGGAAAATATATTTTGTACTACCGCTCCTGGGTCACTTGTCGCCGACCAAAACAACAGCCTGTATACAAACAAGTAGTGTCGCGGCGACATTATCGCCTGCCGGCATTCGAACTGGTACCTTTAGGTTTAATTGTAAATATACCATTTATTGTATTTTGTACATATTTGTTATTAAAGTTTATTAAATAGTTAATAGAATATATTATGTGTACGTTTCTGTATAAAAAAAGATAATATTTAAAAAAAAGGATAAATATTAATAAAACAACTTTTTTATAATTAAGAGTTAAGGTTATACCTTTACATATCTATTATGTTCTCAAATTAACCCATTGGCACAAAGATACAAATAAAAGTCCTTTGAAAAAAAAAACATGAGGACTGCCATTAGAACTACGAAACAAGAATAAATGCCTAACACTTGCTATCCTTTAGGCATCCGCGCTCTCCTCGCGGTTGGTATAGCAACAATAGGAATTATGAATACCAAACGCGTGTAGACCTCGGGGTAATGCCCTGATAAGGACGATTCAAACCAATCGGAAGAATCTCGCAAAATCGAGCATTTTTCCACGTTGAATTAATATTCGTCTTTATCCTATACAAATAAAAGCAAAGAAGTCCTCTCTTTGCGTTTATTTGCCGCTTTGAACTATCTTTTACAATCACATATAAAAGTTGGAAAAAAATGCATTTTATTTAAAATAGTGTTTGGTTTGAATTCGCTTGCATGTCATATTGAATGATAAGACCTCATCCATCGAACAGTATTTATAAGTAGGGTTAATAAACAT
The DNA here is from genome assembly GCA_951394255.1 of Polyploca ridens. Taxonomy (NCBI): domain Eukaryota; kingdom Metazoa; phylum Arthropoda; class Insecta; order Lepidoptera; family Drepanidae; genus Polyploca; species Polyploca ridens. The sequence continues at coordinate 13,128,202 of OX596256.1, read as the reverse complement.
AATAATAAAAATGTAAGATAGGTAAAAAACATATAAGTGTAATAATACAATGGGTGTTCTGGCGCTACACACCACTAATTTAAGAGAGGTAGAGCGTAGCGTTTATACGCTCAAAGAGCAGCTCGACTGAGGAAGTACCTCCACCTTACAGAATACCACAGCCAAATAACTTTATGTTGTGTAAAGTTGTGTTCCTGCGCGTGAGTAAGGTCGCCAGAGCTCATTAGGGAGGGGGGAAAGTAACAATTACACCGTCCTATTTTTAGGATCCTAACTAGGTACCTAACTAGGAAATAGGAAGGTGTAATCGCAGTTAGAACAGCTTCTGCTTCCTAGTCAGAGCGATCCCAGTTAGGATCCTAGTTAGGATCCTACAAATAGGAAGGTGTAATAAGCACTTAACGCGTCAGCGATGCTTCGTGTGTTGCAAGCGTCCATATGGCTACGGTAACCGCTGACCATCAGGCGGGCCGTATACTTGTTTACCGACTAAGTAGTACAAAAAAAAAAAAAAAAAAAAAAAAAAAAAAAAAAAAAAACACATTAGGATGTGGAATGAGTTTCCCTCAACGTTGTTTTGTTGTGACATGGAGTTCTTCAAAAAAGGGCGTATATAAGACCTTTTCAATTGTATGCAATAGATAAAAAATAGCTCTTGATTTACCTACATAAATAACAAAATACCGTACAGAATAAATCAGCGCTGGAATTCAATTACTGAAAGAAAGCACTTTTTTCCGATCAAGTGAAGTTTCACCTCGCCTATTTGACACACATTGCTAGCAATCAATTAGCATCCCCTCGCAATATAATTTATATTCCATTATCATTAACAACTTGGTGATTTAAAGGCTTTTTGCATAATTTACTAAAGGGAATTGAATGGTTTTATTTAGTTAATTTACACTGCTAATGCGTATTGATACTATTGTATTTAATTTTAACTATAATAATCTGTTACGTAAATAATAGTTATTTATGCAACTGTTGTATAATAAGTGGTATTAAAACACGAATGTGGGCTTATCACACGAAGCGAAGCGAGTGTGATAATAGATAGATAGATAGATAGATAACGCTTTATTGTTACACCACATGAAAAAAATAAAAATACAAGAACTTAAAAAAAGAAAGTGTTACAATGGGCGGCCTTATCACTAAAAGTGATCTCTACCAGGCAACCTTTGGATGGAGAGGAGTTAAAATAAACTGTAAAAACGGGGGTGTTCAATACAAAACAAAAAAAAAAAATATAATGAATACCATAGTGAAATACTATTGGACATAATATATAATAAATAAAGCATATATAACAATTAAAGCAAGCAATAAACTAAAATACACATTTAAAAAATATATATGAATACATACTATGATAAAATACAATATAAATATAATGTAAACATAAATACAATATATGTTAACATAAATAAACATAAATCAATAGCTAGAGGGACAAATAAAACTTCTTGACCTGATCCTTAAAAATATTTACTGACTGTGCTCGTCTGATTGAAATTGGTAAGGAGTTCCATAAACGAACCGCTTCAACAGTGAAAGATTTGTCGTAAAAAGTGCTAGAATGTGCTGGCATGTTAAGAGCTAAGTTTACTGATGACCTAAGTGAGTGAGAACAGTGGAGGAAATCAAAGCGTTCCTTGAGGTAGCGCGGGGACGAAGGATTGAACAATATATTGTAAAGTAAGGAGAGTATATGAGTATTCCGGCGAAGTCTAATAGGAAGCCACTTGAGTTTAGAACGAAAATGGGAAACGTGATCATATTTGCGCAAGCCAAATATGAATCTAATACAGAAGTTTTGAAGTCGCTCAAGCTTATTTAGCTGGTCCACCGTGAGATCTAGATAGCAGGCGTCGGCGTAGTCAAGAACGGGAAGCAGAAGAGTTTGAGCTAAGGCAATTTTAGTGGCAGTGGGAAGAAAGTTACGCAGTTTCTTTAATGACGCTGCAGACGCATACAGTTTGCAACAAGTGGCTTGCAGCTGTGGGCCCCAACTCATACAACGGTCCATTATGAGTCCTAGATTTTTGACCTTCTCACTGTACGGAATAATAATCCCATCTAGATTTACTTGGGGAAGCGAGAGCCAGTCTACCTTACACAATAATCTGGAGCTCCCTACAATCATGACCTGAGTCTTACTGGGATTGACTTTTAAACCAAAGGCTTTGCTCCACTCTGTTATGCGATCCAGGTCGGCGTTTACTGTAAAAATAGCTTGCGATAAGTTGTTAAGTGAGGATTGGGAATATATTTGAAGATCGTCAGCATATAGGTGGTAGGAAGAAGAGAGATTTTGAGAAATTGAATTGATAAAAACAGCAAAGAGGAGAGGAGATAGAACGCCACCTTGAGGTACGCCGGCTGACGTGACACACCACGAGGAGAAAGTCTCATCAAGGCGAATACGCTGCCTACGACCATACAAGTAACTGTGAAACCAATCGATCACCGATGGAGATACGTTAATTGAGCGTAACAAAGATAGAAGAATCTCAAAATTGATACTATTAAAAGCATTACTGAAGTCTAACAATGTCAGCACAGTCAAATTACCATTTTCCATGCCAAGCCGAATATCGTCTGTAATTTTGACAAGTGTCGTAACTGTGCTGTGGCCAGGACGGAAACCAGATTGAAAGGGATTAAGGAGATTACGATAGGAAAGAAACTTGCTAAATTGATTGTGGACAAGACGCTCAAGGACCTTGGATAGGAATGGGAGAATAGAGATAGGATGGTACTCGGAAAATGATTTAGGGTTGGCTTTTTTAGGTAGGGGAATTATCTGAGCGTCTTTCCAGATGGACGGGTAAATTCCATCAAAAATTGAATTATTAAAAAGGAAACAGAGGATAGGAAGAATAATTTCGAGGATTGCCATCTAATGCCATCACCGCCTACAGCATTGGAGGTGATGGACAGTAAGCTCTTCTTAACGTCACAAGCGGAAAATCGATCAAAGACAAAAGGAGAGTAGTCGGGAACTGGTAAAGATGAAAGATATGTTATAGTATTATTTTTAATAGAATCATTCATATCGGATAACGTAGAAAAGTACAAATTAAGAGAATCAATGTTTAAATCATTAGGGATAGAAATTTGAAGTAGTTTACCAATTCCCATTGATCTAAGAAATTTCCACACTTTGGCTGGATCTTCATTTTCCACAGAATCATGAACGTGGCGACGTAAAGCGTCTCTGCACACCATATTGCAACGATTGCGGGTCTTTACATATTTGGCTTTATTAAAATCCGTGGGTCGACACTTGAATTTACCTTTTGCAGCAGCCTTTTTATGCATTAAGAGTCTTATATCATCTGTGAGCCAAGGCGCTGGAAGGTGTTTAAGTTTAATGGACCTTAGAGGGGCATGTTTATCATACAGCTGAGTAACAAGGGAGTTAAAAATTGCAACCTGCTCATCTACAGTCTCAGCATGAATAACTGGTGACCAATAGTATCACATGAGGGTTTTAATAACTAATTATGTACAGTTGCATCCAAAACTTTATCTACACCCATGATCATTTTTGTAAACAACAAAGTAATTTTCTGCAATTCTAATATCGAACCAAAATGGCGGGATACGACGACAATTCGAATAACCTCTAAGTTTTTTTTTTATTACGGCGCTGTGATAGTGAAACGCGCCTGCATGAAAATGTTCTTTTTTCGAAATTCATAGGATACCACGGAGAATGTGGCTGTTTGATGAGTAAGAAATGGATGGAAAAAGCAACAAAATAAAAGTGTTGCATAATGAAATTCAGTACAATATTATACACTGTTTTGGATGATATAATGGTTACCATGACACCGGATGTTTTAATGTTGGCAATAAGCTAACTGTTTCAGGAACTTAAATAGAGGATTTATAGCATGGGTGTAGATAAATATTATTATTTTATTATCATTGAAGATTAATAGACAATAGCGTATTAAGCGTGGTTGTTAAGACCCGTATCTATCACGCTGTGGGTCGTAGGTTCGATGCCCTTACAGGACATATTTTTTAGTGCACGGTTGATATGGTTTAACCACTTTCATCGATCTATGAAATAACCATAAAATTACATGGGTTACATTTTACTCTAGAAATAGGTAATATTATTTGTTACTAGAATAAATAAAATATCCTGGGACATTCCTCACACACGGTCATCTGATTCCAAACTAAGCAGAACTAACTATGGAAAACAGGTAACTGATGTCTTACATATAATACTTTTTGTTTGTAATATTATATTAAATGTATATGTCGGAGAGTTAGATCTTTGGTCGGACTCAGTTGGATTACGATATTATCGTGGTACAAGGGTTGGGTAAAATAGTAGCAACACTGATTTGACTTTAACGTAAATAACAGACTTAATGAGGGTATGCGTAATATTAAGAACATTGATTTGACTATAACGTGAATAACAGAGTTTATAAGGGGATGCGTATTGCTTTTGGGATAGTTAGTTTATCACAAGCGCTCGAGCTGTACACATCTCAGTGCAATCATTGTTACACCCGGTTCTGTAGCCTGTAATTATTTAAGACTGTACATGTGTGAAGTGAAGTAATGTGAAGTGAAGTGATTATTTAATTGTAATATAGTGTCGTAATAATAACGTAATAAACACATTGGGCCCGTGAGGAGTTTGTTGCGTCGCTTCTTCTCCTCATACGGGACTTTTACGAAGCGATGGTATAACGTTGTTTTATTGCCTGCACTGCGCCCACCGAATCCCGATACCAGTGAACCCTAATCGTGGTGTTTGTATCGCTTGGCTGTCGCTGACTCCGACATCAGTCGTGGGATAAAGACTGGCAATAAAACTATACTTGGATTGTTACCACATGCTTTAAGCACTGCTATGTGCTTGAGAACCTCGAACACGTGTCAAATAGAGGCTTTTGCCAGCGAGGGATGACGTCAAGAATGAAGACTGAATCAAGTTTGGTGGCATCGTTTCTATAGCCAAGTAACCGAGTAACTAAATGGATCATGAGATGCGCGTGCTTATATGCGACATGATAATAGCTAGATGGTGGTGATTCCATGCTGCGCGGTTGTCTACGGAAAAACAGGTCATGTGATCGTTCCTTTACTTTTTAATCTTTTTTTTGTCTAAGCTACGATCAAATGCTTTTGGTGTTACATGTTACAGATGTGGTGATGCTGGCTTCTTTGCAAGTAACTGCTCTCGTGCCTGCAACTTCACTGCAGTCAAAAGCGTTCGTGGCAACGGCAGCGCGGTTGGCAACAACACCGGTGCAGTGAGCAACGGTAGCAACCAGCGTCGGGTGGACCTGTGCTGCATCCGCAACCAGGCGGAACAGATGACTATTTTCTGTGAGTCGATTTCATGTTGTTTGCTAATAGATTACGATGGTACCTGAGGTACAAGTACCCATTGTTGTTGAGAATTTAGTTGGTTAGCGTTTTAATTGGATTTAAGTGTGTTTCGTCTTGAGTCTTAAATTATTATTTTGCGTTTTGATTACGGGGATAATCACGGGTATAATTATTATTACGGAACTGGTAGTGCTTAGAGCAGTCATAGAGATTATGATCTATAGGGATAGTCACATAAAATATGCACCAAACGATTTGAGTTATACTTGCTTAATAAGATGAACCACACCTAGGCTGCGTGGTTTATTATCGTAGTTTGTGTTGAAGCGTTAACTAAGTAGATGTGTTGTTAGTGTAACGTGACGGTATGCTTTTATAATTATTCTTGTTTACGTTGGTTCGCAAAGAGACTAGGCATTGACGCCGTGCTAATCAATATTGTTTTAACTAGACAATAGAAACCTATCAAAGGTTATGTCCTATTTTTCTAGAGTGAACTAAAGTTCTCTTTAGCGCTGAAACAATAAATTAGTCGCCTAGGCTAGTAGAAATACTATCAGAACTCTTTTAGGAGTATTTTTCTCGCAAACACCGTGATTTTCAAGGTGCTTACGCGTTTCGTTTATCATTCTACAACAACAATTGTGGCCGGATGGCCTCACTTGAACGGAACATAGTTGTGATGTGTGGCGTCTTCTCTATAATAATGGCTTAATGCCAACAACAAGGTTTTCAAAGCTGCGTTTTAGTTTCATGATGATTTTGGATTTGAAAAATGTAGGTAAAAATAAATTGTGATGGTTAATAGTGTAGTCAAGCAACTAACTAGGAGTTTTGTGAGTCCCTTGATAGTGATGTACTGTGCTGGTACAATATGCGGTTGGTAATGTTCTTTGTTTATGTCCCTGATATTTATTCACATAGTGAAGGTCATGTAGGGTTATGCAATGTCTCAATATTTCTAGGTCATTTAAATCGCACAATGTTTTAATCTCCTCCGTCATATAATCTCACGATAGGTTTAGACTAATGCCAATTAGGTAGCACCTGATAAACTAGATGAAACAGAAGACCATTTTGGAGAGAAATTATATCAGTCGTAGTAAAGTTGACATTACCATTAACTATTAGGTAGACTTAACCTGATAGAAATTGGTATCTCTTAAGTAAACTTAAGTAGTCCGTGAAGTGAATCGATTAGTTCACTTCAATAGTGTTCGTTAATTAACTTGTCTCTCTTTCACTGTAAGTTATGACTTTAGGCGTTAGTATTTCTGGTTAATCCCTTGACTTGCGGTTGAAAAATAACAATTGATTTCTATTGTTTTCCTCGCCCGCGCGGGTCATCAAACAGTCAAAGGATTGAGCGTTTTGCTGTCACTGGTCAATTGAAAGATAGTGTAGTACAGATGAGGTAGATTCAACTACATGTAGCTGTTTAACGTTCATAAGTAGGCAACAGGGTCTAAACTGAATACATTACTTTTTATTTTGATTTTAATGTTGGTTAAGAGCTGCGGTAACTGACTTAGCATAGTGGTAGACTACCTACGTTCAGTTCTGGGCAGTTTTTATTATTTGTTAAGAAGGAAAAAGTGTAAAGCACTAGTAGAGTCAACTGAGAAGGTTCACATTCACAAACTTATTGCCTCTTGCCAATACGATATTTTGATTAGTTTTGAATTCATTTACTTTGATAATGCGATTGTTATTCAGCTGTAAGAGATTATTGAACACCACTACGTTGGAGAAATACTCGTGAAGTTCCAAAAGATGGTCATGCATGACTCAATGAACCTCATTAGTCGTAAAGTTAATTTCAAAAACTAACTTTTGTATTTGGTCTGCAACGGTGGTAATTGGTAGTTTATATCGCTTTAGTCAGACGCGGAGTCAAAAGAGTTACCAATCAATAGTTTCCTCCTGATTTAGATATTTTGAGTAGCGACAATAAGAATTACACTGATATTTTAGTCAATGTTTCGGATTGCTATAGTTTTTTTATGCGCAGTACCTATACCCATTGCAAGGGGTAGCACCGTGGCTGAGATAGTTAGCTTTTGGTTATTGAGACAGGGTTGACGGACTGGCCCTTTTGTTTAATGCGGTCCTAGTATTGTTACTATCCCAATATTGATGCGATCTTTTGAATTCGAATAGTTAATTCATGGTTTTAACGTCTTCTATAATTTAGAATGGAGTCTAATGTAGAGTTCATGTAGAGTTCAATGTAGAGCTTATGAAGAATCAATGTAAAGATAAACACAGTAACATATCGTTCTCAATGTTTGTAAAGCCCTAGTAGAGTTTTATTTGGAGCCTAATGCATAATAGGAAGCCTTAAGTGAAGTAAAAGAGAGTAAAATTTGTCGTACCAGAGGTGATAAGGATTTTGGTAAAACTTGAGTTCATATAGATAATAGCGAAGTTCTTAGTCATTCAGGCATTCTACTTGAGTTAGTGATAAGTAGAGTAACTAGAACCCTAAATTTATTAACGTTGTCCGATCGTGAAGTTGAGTTAATTTAGAAGAACAGGCTGATAGATAGTGCTAAATGCTAACGCAAACTTGATAAAGCAAGATTTGAAAGAAAAGAAGGCTATAGTGACTTAATTTTCTGTGAAAGATTATTTTAATGGAAAATCATTCATCATATCAGCCTATGGATGTCCACTGCTGAACATAGGCCTCCCCCATTGACTTCCACTTTGAAGGGTTTTGGGCCGCTTGCATCCAGCGGTGCCCAGCGAGTCTGACCAGATCGTCGGTCCACCTGGTGGGAGGGCGTCCCACTCGGCGCTTTCTAGTACGTGGTCGCCACTTGAGAACCTTTCTTCCACAGCGGTTATCGGCTCTTCGAGCGATGTGGCCTGCCCATTGCCACTTCAGCTTACTAACTCTACGAGCTATGTCTGTCGTTTTCGTTCTCTTACGAATGTCCTCATTGTGAACCCTGTCACGTAGAGAAATTCCGAGCTTAGCTCGTTTAAGCTCGCTCGGAAAATCATTGGTGGAATGAAATAAAATCTAGAACCTTATAGGGTTATTGAGTTGCGTGAGTAGCTGCCGAGGTGGATCCATGTTTGTTGGATGAAAATGATAGTGAGATCTTTGTTTATGAAATACTCGTTGTGTATCTGTGTATGTAATCAGCAGCGTAATTACTGAGTGAGCTATTTACAAGTTGTCTCAACATTGTGTTGACTGATATGGTTCTATGTTAGGTTGGGTTTGGTTGTCTGAACGGTGAGGTGGCCATTTACACGGTATTGTCTAAATAAGGCGAGGTGGCCATTTAGACGGTGTTATCCGCAAGGCTAGGTGGCCATATGGAAGGAGAGGTGAAGAGATTTCCGCAGAGTCGGCACACGCGAGTGATACCCCTTGTGTTGCAAGCGTCCAAAAGCTGCGGTAACCGGCTACCATCCGGGAGGCCGTATGCTTTTTGCCAGAATTTGTGGTAATCTAGAAGAGATTTCTGCAGAGTCGGCACGCGCGTGTGATACCTCTGGTGTTTCACGCATCCAAAGGCTGCGGTACCCGGCTACCATCCGGGAGGCTGTATGCTTTTTGCCAGAATTAGTAGTAATCTAGAAGGCGCGGTGGCCATTTTGATGGTTTTATCTAGAAGGCGAGGTGGCCAGTTAGATGGAAGGCGTGAAGGCCATTGGAGGCCATTTAGACTATTAACGGCGCGGTGGCTGTTTCCATAACACTGAGATGGTTTATTGTACAGCGTGGAGACCATAGATTTCGAATTTCCGTGGAGACAGAGTAGTCCGTGAATATTCTATAAGCAATGGCTTTGGGTTCTATTCTTGCCTAGAAGCTAAGACTATAAAGCTAAAACTGTCTCCCTTAGGTAAGTACGTAGGTAGTAAACGTGCTTGGTGGAGCTGTATGGCTGTTGATCTTAGTCATTGTTAAATTTGGATTGTCTAAACTGTGCTTACTGCTTACCTGAGTTGACTTTAGAGATTGGAACTGTATCATTCATCAGTATGAGTAAGCGTTAGTATAATGATTAAACTGAAGCGATTGATACCAAGAATGGCTCGAAAGTTTAGGCAGGAATGGCCGAGTGAAATTATCAGTTACTGTGCTGGACTTCTTTTGTTTCAGGTACATCTGGTAGAACTTTTCACACGAGGACGTGTGATTCGCAGGATGGCCGTGTCGGAGAGTTAGATCTTTGGTCGGACTCAGTTGGATTACGATATTATCGTGGTACAAGGGTTGGGTAAAATAGTAGCAACACTGATTTGACTTTAACGTAAATAACAGACTTAATGAGGGTATGCGTAATATTAAGAACATTGATTTGACTATAACGTGAATAACAGAGTTTATAAGGGGATGCGTATTGCTTTTGGGATAGTTAGTTTATCACAAGCGCTCGAGCTGTACACATCTCAGTGCAATCATTGTTACACCCGGTTCTGTAGCCTGTAATTATTTAAGACTGTACATGTGTGAAGTGAAGTAATGTGAAGTGAAGTGATTATTTAATTGTAATATAGTGTCGTAATAATAACGTAATAAACACATTGGGCCCGTGAGGAGTTTGTTGCGTCGCTTCTTCTCCTCATACGGGACTTTTACGAAGCGATGGTATAACGTTGTTTTATTGCCTGCACTGCGCCCACCGAATCCCGATACCAGTGAACCCTAATCGTGGTGTTTGTATCGCTTGGCTGTCGCTGACTCCGACATATATATTAATATACAGGGCGAATTTTTATTTCTAGCCAGTGTGGGCAACTTCTGAACTACAGGTCTTAGAGAAAAACGCTGAAAGAAACCCCGAGCTGAATTTTGAAGAAAATTAAAATGCCATTAAAATTTATTTAAAAAAATTCGTATTTTCGAAGATATTGAATTTTTTCAATATCTTCGAAAATTGTAGATTCGAAGATTCGAAGATTGTAATACATAATTTTGTTCGTATTGTGAAGTAAAAGCAGAAAAAGAAAAAAAAAATTTTGAAAAAAAATTTTTTTTTCTTTTTTTTAATGGCATTTTTATTTTCTTCAAAATTTAGCTCGGGGTTCCCTTCAGCGTTTTTCTCTAACACTACAGGTGTTCAGAAGTTGCCCTCACTGGCTAGAAAAAAAAATTCACCTGTATATAACTGCAACCAGACTCAGGGCATTTAGACATGTTCATGCACACGAATCGAACCCACGACCTGCGGAGTGATAGGTGGAATCAAACCAACTGGCCCGTCTAATGTTAATAAAACCACAGAATAAAAGTAAGTTATACCTAATTATTTTAAAAGTTTGACAAATAATATTAAACTCATCAAAACCCCTAAGTCCAAAAGTTTAAACAAATTAACAAACAAACCGCGGTAAAAACATGTTTCCTCAAGTTTTCCCATTACAAAATTTCCCGTTACGAAAAGAACTTCCAACAGCAAATTAATCATTCAAAAAGAACGAATTGATTTGACATTCAAGTTTACGGGGTCGAGAAGCAAAATAACTCTTATATTGTAAGGCTTAGAGTTTATATTTCAAAATGCCTATAAACAACTTTAAAAAGAATTCATCACTCACATAAATTCTATTCATGTGAATGTGTCATGTTTCTGTCTGAAAAATAATATGACTAATATGAGGCTCATGAGATGTAAACTTTACCGACGTAAATGGATTGATTGTGATCCAAAATATTCTTATTTCCATCTTTTATTTGTAGGTATTCCATCTCACCTTGGTTCAAAGATATTTTTTCTCAAAAGAACACAGTTCCCTTCATGAGAATTTTACGTATTGAAATTTGTAAAGATCTTAATAAAATAACAATGAAAACGTAAATAAAGTAACCATTAGGTGCACGCGCAGACGACAGACTGCACTTTTTAGTCTATTAAAATAGAACCTTTAAAATTCTAAGCAGTAACGCACACGACGCGCAAAAAGTCCGGCGCACAACCCTTTGTTTTCAAATAGACTTTTTGTGTGCCACAGACTCCTTCACACAAAAAGTGTGTCGTCTGTGTTGCACCTTAAACAGTTAAGAAGATTTTAAAAAGAAAGTGATACAAATCAAATTGTAAACATAAATAATTATTATGCTTATGAAAGATAAACTATTACATCATAAATGCTGTCAAAACAAACTAGAACAAAATATAACTAAATCAAAACAGCAAAAAACCTCTGGATTATAATAGTTGAGATGGCATAATAGTGTTCCTATATGTGGCTGCTGGCTAGCATTCATCGGCTTACAGATGGTACCACGAGTGGTGAGCACAGATAGGTAGTAGGGGAGGCAAGCTCGCGCATGTACACTTTTGGCAAAATCACTGTAGCCAAACGACACGCAAGAATCCAATAGACGACTCACATCGACTGACGAACTATAGTATATTTCTAATAACATGAGTTCGGTGACACATGGTATTTTATTAAATTTCTCAATGGTTAATTTTCATTTCGATATAATAACGGAATACTATGATAGAGCTAGGTTTCACGAAGTAATTATTGTGAATATTATTTCAGAGTAATCAAATGGAATTTCACTAGATATTGGTAAAAAACCCTTGACCTTGACAACTCATTCTATGTGAAATAGAGTATAATCGTGTGCAGCTCGGCGCTCCCCCCTTCTCCATTCCGCCAAACAGACCGAAAAATTAACTACTGCGCAGCTGTCAATCTGTGCTCACGACTCGTGAACCTTACTATACCCATGCGACTCCTTGGTTAACGGCTTCCTCTTCTTGTTCTTGTTTGTTCTTCTTGTACCGGAGCTCTTGTCCAATAAGAGCTCCCACCGTAGAACAAGAGGAAATATGGGCTTGCCAAGGAAATAATTAAAAATACCAATAATAAATCAAATTTAAGGACACATTCGTATTAGGATATTTTTTCTAATAATTGGAATAAATGAGATAAAAACATATGCTAACACAATATTCGATACGAACTAATAGTGTGTTATTGAAAAATTATTATGTCGTAATTCTTAAATACTCATTAATTATGATGATTAGTTTGTAATATCTGCCCAATATTCTTTATCATTTAATTTAATTTTTTATTTCAGTGTATCAAATTCATTATCTAATTTCTCGACGCCGCGCGCCGCCGCGCCGAAGCTAATGCACCTCCCATATTAATTTGTTATATATACATATTTTATCATTTATCGCTAAGCTCAAGTCGGGGGATCTCATAAAAAGCTAGTTAATGGATTAAGGACCATTTCCAGGAAGGTGTAGGTAATATCTCCATTACGTAAAAAAAAAACAAAAGTTCCTACTGAGAAATGCTTAGAATTTACATAATATTGCCTTTAAAATTTTTGTTTAAATAAAAATAATAATTAACTAGTCATTTGGACTAAGTAATTTCTATAAATTATTTGAGTATATTACTGGAAAAAAATATTATGTAGACGTACAAAAAAAAAACAAAAACATTTTACCTTCCAAGAATTTTACTGGAACTAGCAATATACTATATTATTTAATAAATATCTTACCGTCGAATTCAAAACCGGCTCAACTTCAAAAAACTATTTCAATCATATAAAATGACTTCCTCTAACAATTGACCAGCTCCAAATAAAAGATCGTATTGTGTGGAACAAATCAATCCGTTGGACATTGCTAAGATATACGACGCCATTTGTTAGCCGGTGTCGTGTCGTTACGATCCGGCTCGCGACACTATCGTATGGGGGTTACTGCCCCTATAAGTGAACTACGGTTATTTAGAATTTGCTTTTTATTGTTTTATATCAGGGTGTATTTTCAACGTTCGAATCCAGGCGAGGGAAATGCCCCAACCCGATTTCACTTATAAGGTTCAAATTCTGCGAAGACATTAAAAAATAAAGGAAAGGTCTAATTTTTAAGAAAAAAATATTTTTGTCTACACCCATGCTATAAATTCTCTATTAATGTTCCTGAAACAGTTATCTTATTGCCAACATTAAAACATCCGGTGTCATGGTAACCATTATATCATCCAAAACAGTGCATAATGTTGTACTGAATTTCATTATGCAATTCCTTTTTTTTGTTGCTTTTTCGGTCCATTCCTCACTCATCAGCAGCCACATTCTCATTGAAAAGAACATATTCATGCAGGCGCGTTTAACTATCATAGCCCCGTAATAAAAAAAAAACTTAAGAGTTTATTCCAATTCACGTCGTATCCCGCCATTTTGGTTTGATATTAGAATTGCAGAAATTTATTACTTTGTTGTTTACAAAAATGAACATGGGTGTAGATAAAGTCTTGTATGCAACTGTACATAATTAGGTATTAAAACCCTCATGTGATACTATTATCACAATCGTGTAATAAACCCACATTCGTGTTTTAATACCCCTTATTTTTTTATTTTTTTTATTCCATATACAACAGTAATAATAGTATACAACAGTTGCATAAATAACTATTATTTTTCTTACATTTAATACATCGGAATTATGTTGATATCGCCCCGCGGTTCCACCAGAGATTCCGAGGGATCAATATTCAAAGTTTGCCAAACAAATACGAATGTGTGTTTGTTTGTCTCAACTGCACAACAAATCGTGATGAAAGGAACGCACTACATTATAACTTGGAATAACATATAGGTTAATTTTTATCACGGTTACGCATTAGATCCTTCAGAAATGCGGGTAAAACCGCAGAGTGAAAACTAGTATATATAATAGAGATCGTTTTAGCAAACTCGCAAGTAAAATAGTAATAAGAATAAGAAATTCAATATATCTTACATTTTTATCGCATCATTATTATAAGTATCATTCCAAAATTAAATTATCATAATTTTCTTCTTATGATTCTCGTAGGCGTTACATCGTAGCACCTTGCTACGAAACCACTACGAAGCCGCTACGAAAACGCTACGAAGTTGTAATAAACTGAAAATGGTAATGATAATCTGAAAGTTATTTAATGATATTGGCAAGCCGCAAGGCGTACTTGTATGGAATTCATAAGCCTATATTTTATTGTAGAAATGTAAAAAAAAAAACAAAATGTTACATAAATTATTATGAGTTGCTGAGTATCCGGCTCACCTGATGGTAAGCGGTTACCGTAGCCATATGAACGTTTCCACACACGGGAACGGGACATCACTTACTCAGCCCTAATGAGCTCAGGCGACCTTACTCACGCGCAGGAACACAACATAACATTATTTGGCTGCGGTATTCTGTGAGGTGGAGGTACTTCCCCAGTCGAGCTGCTCTTTGAGCGAATAAACGCTATGCTCTACCTCTCTATAAATGCTTAAATTTGATCTTAAAAATAAATTACCGTTTAGTAATTTACAAGTATTGAATGTTCATAATATTTGTATGACATTAACTCTTATAAATAAATGGTTGGAATTACGAACTTAAACAATAAGTCGACGTGACACCGGCTTCGATATAACTAAGAAACTCTTGTGTCTACAACAACAGAACTAACTTAACTCTCTTTAGTTAAACTTGGAACACTTTCATCGGATACCTGAATCCATCACGAGGATAATCCTTTAGCTGACTGTATAACGAGAAAACTTTACATCAAAGGTGCTTTTCAGTTTTTTTGGTTAATTAGAGTTTCAATGGGACAAAGAAGTCATAGGTAGATCGCTGACCTGGTTGGAATAATATAAACCTCTACGAGAGAATCACATTCTTAAATAAAAACTGGCCAAGAGTCTCGAGTCACGCACTGAGAGTTCCTTCCTTAGACGTATAAATTCTTGGTTTCGGCCAGAACTGGCAAAGTCCGTGTTCGGTTTCTGCCGTTGAATTGAGGGTAGTTGGTAATCCACCGCCACTCGCTTCGACGGTGCTGCGGCTTGAGGGCCGCGACGACCGGCAGGTAGCTTCTACGCGTTGAGAAGGAAGGACATTTCCTGCTCCTCTCAATTGTGACCGATTCGTATCCTCACGTTAGACGTTCTAACTCCCATGTGTATAGTGGTTGTGGATTCTTCATCATTGCAGTGCAGTGCGTAGTTTTTATCACAGTTGGACTAGTGTCAGCCGTGCTGGCCTCCTAACCCGGACTCCACGTGGCATGCCGTGCATGCCTGAAGGCATACTTCAGCTCCTGGATGTTGATCGAGGTAGGTGGTGTTCAATTGCCCTCTTGAAAACTGCGGGAACGAACTTTTTCCACCCATATACATATACATACATTTTTTTACCCAAATTCACAAAAGCCTGCCAGCATAATTTATCTCAAAAGATTGCTTAAACCGCACAGTGCGACATCCTAATTTCGACTCATAGACGACCACTAGTACAGCTGATATGGCTTACCGATGTACCTGCGCAGAAGATACATTTTCAAAGTGCGGGAAATGCTATTGGTCGGCAGCTGCCGCCATGTTAACGCGCGCCGTGCGGAGGGGCGTGACTTGCGAGTGAGACCGAACTAACATCTGCAGTGTATTATGACCCTTATAGTAGTGATTTAAGGTTGATTGTAAGTTTTAAGCATTCTTTCGTTAATCTTCGGGGCCATACTTTCTTTTCTGAGCGAACGAAGATTTACGACGCGCCTTATCAGTTGGGTACTACTGTAACTATTAAGGAACAATAGTCTGCAATATGCTTTTGGTCTTTTATTCAACCATGAAACTGTTACAGAGCTCCATAAGCCCACTAATATGCGAACGTAATCTCTATAATAATATTTGTAACCAAATTCTGTAACACCTGGTGAACTATTGCCGTCGGGAAGTGTAATTACCATTGCATTAATGTTGTCACATTCAGGTTGAATTTATGGAAGTAATTTAGTTGCATGGGTTTGCAAAATCTAATTGAAGTACAGGAAGAAGCGATCAAGAGATTATTAATTGTTTACACTAAAAAATGAACTAAAGTGACAACAAAATTTTGTATTACTGTTAAATAAAATTGTATGGTCACTTTAGTCCATTTTTTTCAGTGTGGTAACACATGAAATAACAATAAATCCATGGTAATATAATAAACCTGAAGAGTTTTTTATTTAATTGTTTATTTGTTTA
This sequence comes from Polyploca ridens, assembly GCA_951394255.1. Lineage (NCBI taxonomy): Eukaryota > Metazoa > Arthropoda > Insecta > Lepidoptera > Drepanidae > Polyploca > Polyploca ridens. Next base: position 13,111,815 of record OX596256.1, on the reverse strand, counting down.
AGTGCGCTAATCTATGGAACAACCAATCGGAGTCGAAAAATTCTTTCACTAATAGGAAGCTACATTAACCGCGGGGGACAGCGATACATTGGTAATCCCTTGGTATTCCTAATGTCTATAGGTGACCGTACCCACTTACCATTAGGAGGAACGACGTACATAATAATATACGCACTTATAGGCAAATCGTACGTATCGACACCACTACAACTGACTACAACACTAGCGAAACGATGCACACTTGCAATGTTAGCGATTAGGAAAAAGAGTTGGGCGTCTTCGTGGATGGCACGAATTTATAACTTTATTAGCTTGGATCTTCAAAGTGCCATCCTAGAGACTTAAATTGAATAAATTGACTCAATAGACCATCGTGCTAGGAAACTAGTCGCCGATGTTTCACTAACTGAGGCAACATTAACGAGGTTTGAACATCGGCGTAAGGTTTCGTGTTTGTCGGTCTTCTATAGGATATAATTTGGTGTGCTACAGTATTATTTAATCTAATTCCTCCATCCCCATTTCTAAGGAGTGGAACTCTCTTCCGGGGTCTGTGTTTCCCGACACCTATAACCTAGATGTATTCAAGACCACAGTTAATAGGCTTTTTCTGGGTAAGCGTGCTACATCCTCGGTCTCGTCATAACTCCTCATGGAGTCAGTCGAAGGTCAAAGGGCAATTAAACCCAAAAAAAATTATTTTACTTTGATATGCAATTTCAAAGAAATGAATAAGAGAGAATGAAAAAGATAAACCAACAATTTTTTTGAGTATAGCTGTGCTACAAAGAATAGACTATATAACAAAGTTATTAGCAAGATTCAAATACTTACCTATGTACTTTATTGCACGACATAAACGGAACAATTATTGATCCCTAGTTTACAATTATTTATTTACACGAGGTTTTCCCGTACTTTTTTTCCATGAAAGCTCAAAGCTTTATTAATGCTCGGTCGTTATTCTATTAATATTTAAGTTGACCGTAGAGGTCAACAAACTTTGTTGAATAAAGACATTATCGTGTTTCTGTCCAAAAAAATATAACTTGACAACTATAATGTACAAACTTAACGGTCATTAATCATTCAACTGTAATGTACAAACTTAACGTTCATAAGTGCCTTACCAGGGCCTAAACTGAGTAAATGACTTTTTGATTGTGATATTGAAGAATTTTAGTAAGGTGTTTTAATAACTATAAGCCAGAGAACGCACGCATAAAAAAATTGAAGATAAAGATGTCTGGAAGTAGGTAGCTGCACTCTGCACAAGTGCACCTTGCTCATGCTTATACCAAAGAATTTAAAACGTCCAGAAGGATAGTCGCCTCTATGGGAACACGAAATAAACAAGCCATAATTGACAGTGTTTAAAAGTAATAAGTTTAGGTAATTAAAAGTGACTAAATCGCAATACTTACACATGGAAGGTTAGTTTTTTAGTTTTTTTTTGGTTTTTATATGTGTTGTGACAGTATTTCAATATGCTAGTTGGCATTTTTTATTTAATCAGTACAGCGAGTATGACGCGATGACAACCGTGCGCAGTACGAACTGAGTGCGATTTGCTCAGGAGCCCCTCAAGCGGAGTGATATTAAATGTCATGCTTTAGTAAGGCTGACTATCCATCTGGGTAGAGGCACGATGCCTTATGAAAATCTTTGGCTTATACGAAAGCCAGTAGGTCAATAATTGTGTTTTTTTTATATTTTAAAAGTCATTATTTATTTTCTTGTTCTTATTTCGTCTGTATCTATGCTTAGGTACTTATATCTTTTTTATTGTTATTTTTTGGAAAAAAAAGCTAAACATAGTCAGATTGTCCAAAAATATTTAAAAAATGTAACCTAGCTGAGTTTCTTGCCGGATTCTTCTCAGTTGAAGGCCGAGTTCCGAGCCGGTGGTAACTTCAGTAAATTTGACCTTCATAAGTGCCCTTCTGGGGCCTAAATTGAATAAATGGCTTTAATGTTGACTTTGACGTAGAACTCTGACCGCAGAACTCTAGACTACAGCGATTGTTCTAGAGTTCTGCGGACAGAGTTCTACGTGCGTTCTTCTTGACTGCCGCGGTCGCCGTGTACAATTCTCGTAACAAAACTTCAACGGTATTGTAGCGACATCGACAGTGTTTTACTATTATAATATCAAATGAACGATTGAAAAATGATCCTATCGACAAACTTTTGAAATTTTTTTATACATAATATTTCACGAAACAATTTAAATAGTTCATCTCGCTATACGACATTGTTGAAGATTTATTACGAGAATCGTGCCACAGGTGCCGATCCCATAGCGAGCGGTCTAGCTATCTACGGTCAGAGTTCTGCGGTCCGCATTTCTGTAATATATGCGGCGCTTTTGATCATTGAATAGAATTCGTTCGTTGCTTGCAATGTCAAGTGTGGAAATACAACAAGCCTACAACACGAGCACAATATGAATCCCTGTGTTCGCGAAAAAACTGACAATCGGCGGAGCGCAGTCGAGCGCGAGCCGAATGCTCGTTCGAGGCTCGCAAGCCCGTCCACGCTACGCGAATCCATGCTCCACGTGTGCTAGGTTCGGCCTCAGTTTTTTTTTTACTGTTTATAGGCCTGTGTTTGACCGCAATCTCACCATGATAAGTGATGATGAGGCCGAAGGTGGTAAGCACACAAAGCCTAGAAGGAACTGGCTCTCAGTTGCAGCAAGAACACACCGAAAGGTGCTTGGCGACAGATTTTCAACTTGGGGGTGGTAGCCAGCCTGGCGGGTACTACAAAGTACCCTACCACCGTGCTATGGTTTCCTCACGATGTTTTCCTTCACCGAAAGCTCAAGCTCATTGTATGATTCGAACCCGGGACCTTCGTCTCGGTATCCGACGTCACTACCACTGAGCTATCATCGCCTTAAAAAATCTTAGTTCGCGTAGCATGGACGCACCATAATATTACTCGTAAATCTATGCGCTATCAAGTTATTCCTATAAATTCTCAAATAACCCTATCCAATTAAAACGGCGGATTGTCTGTTCCAAACTCAATTAACATTAGAACCTCATTTATACCTGCAGTTGAATAGCTAGGGGTGAACGTTCTCCGTCCTTTACATCTGTCGAACAAAAGATAGGGATGGAGATAATAACGTCAGTATTTCAAATGATCAGTATCGTATAAGTGGATTATTCGATGGACAATGCTGGGTTTTGTTTTCAGAAACCCCTCCGCTGTTTTCAACCTTTATTATTATAAATTTATTGCGGTTCTGTTTTTAATACTATCTCAGAGTATATAAATACTACGTACAAATACTATGTTATTTTCTAATCATAGTTCTATGACATAATTTATCTCAATTTGATATCCAAAATATTATTTAGAGATAAGCTAGTACTTAGTACCTACTAACGTAATATAAATTATATTACTGGAACCAGTCGGTATTGCGTGGGGCGATGGCAAGAGACCGGATGGTATGTCTTTGATCCCTTGGAGTGTCGGCAAGTCGCTGGTGTGGGATGCCACATGTGTCGATACACTCGCGCCATCTAACTTACCGGCGACTTGTAAAGCTGCAGGGGCAGCTGCGGCAAGTGCGGAAAATTCAAAATTCAAAAAATACGCATCGATTGGACCCAACTATATTTTTGTGCCTTTTGCGGTCGAGACCATGGGACCGTGGGGGTCCGAAGCTCGCCGTTTTGCTCGCACCTTGTCATCAAAATTGATCGAGACCTCCGGAGATCAGCGGGCGGGGAGTTTTGCCGCCAACGCGTCAGCTTGGCTATCCAAAGAGGAAACGCTGCCAGCCTTCTGGGAACCCTGCCGTTAATCGGAAGCAGCGGCAGGCTTGAGGAAATTTTCTATATATAGATTGTATTTTGTACATATTTGTTGTAATAAAAAAAAATATAATTACTAAGTTTTAATACAGGTTGAGTAGGAACCCAATCCTAAAGGAATTCCAAACTAAGGAATATAAAAAAAATCTAAATTACTAATTTATGGAACTGAATTATAAAAAATTTAATTACTGAACGTTGAAGCAAGCGTAATCACTAGCATCAGCCATTTGCAAAATTTACAGTTTACTATACGGCGTAGTCGGTAAACTAGCATACGGGCCTGATGGTAAGCGGTCACCTATACCCTATAGAAACTCGCAAGACATGGGGCATCACTCATGCGTTACCGACCTGTCCCCCTCCCCAATGAGCTCCGGCGAACTTGCTCACGCGCACAACATAAAGTTATTTGGCTGGAGTATTCTGTAAAGTAAAGGTAATCTGTTAATTGCATCTGCATTTTCTGTTATAGCTCTTCGCCCTACGGTTTCCTTTGATCTTCTGATTTACCCTTGATTTATGAATAACAGTTACCAAACTCCTTGGTATATATCCAAATATTTTTAGAATACATTTGAGTCAAACCGTAATTGCTTAGAAATAAGTAATTTAAATCTCTTCTTCACTCTATGCAATCATAAGAACCCAAATAAATTATATCCCATACAATTTTCAAACTATTGAATCAGGATTTTGATAAACGCAATATATACGGATAATATTGTGAATATTTGCGAACGTCAGCAAAATATCGTTATTTAAAAGTTCAGCACGCCAATATTGTACAATTCAGTGCAATCTCTCGAGTGCAGTGTCAATTCTAAGCCATTTTGTTGCGAAACTTCAAACTTGCATCCACTGTATTATGTAAATAAGGTTCAAATTTGCTTATAAATTGATATTTTCTGGCTATATCCAATAATATTTCTGAATGCATCGAATCCAATGGGGTATGAAATAATGATGCTGGTCAATTTAATCTCGAATTGACATGAATATGAAATGAAAAAAAAAACAATTGAAAAAGTAATGAATGTCGTGCAGGGAAGCGTGGTAGTTGCACGGAAGTATCGCGGTGCCACTTTTTTATACACAAAATGTACTTATGGCCCGACTGGTGGTAAGCGGTTACCGTAGCTATATAGACGCTTGCAACACCAGGGACTGGACTCACACGTTACCGACCCTTCTGACAACATTCAGTTATTTGGCTGCGGTATTCTGTACTTTGTTCGATGAAAACGACACTGCACTTCGAAAAAATCTGACAAGGAACTGCCTGTAGAGACTCGAACCTAAAGAATGAGGACCTACAGACAAGTTCAGAAGGAACGGACGATTCGGAGAGCTAGACCGTGTGTTACATGCCTAGTTATAATACCGCAGTAGTCTGTGATTTGCATATAGTAGTCTATATGCTGATCAAAAACCAAAGTATTATCTATTGTATTGGAAATGTGAAGTGAAATAGGAAATCCTGATAGCGTAACAGTGGAAAATCATTGGGGAAATACTGAATGTAACATGGCCTCTCGTTTCGGATTGTACCTACGAATGCAACATTGTTCATCCTGAAATTGAAGTAGTGTTCATTCTGATTAATTATTTATTAGGTTATATAGGCAAAGATTATAGTATTATTAGTTTTGTTTTGTCTATTTTTTTTGCCATCACTTGCCGGCCCCAAAGGAAGATCAGCGTTGGTTATACCACGTATTGCCAACATTATGCTGAGTTTGAGGACCGTGTCGAGACAATTTTTTGCATGGAGGATCTCACAATTCTACGTGCGCGCAACATGCTTAAAATTGAGTACAAGATTTTTTCTTCACGTATTTATATTTAGAACCGCGTTCCCAGGATTAAAAGTAGCCTATGTCCTTCTCCATACCATCACCGCAATAAGAGTTGATACTAGTTGAGGCTATATGCATGTCAAATTTCATCGCAATCGATTCAGCGGTTTAGGCGTGAAAGCGTAACAAACAAGCATACAAACATAGTTACTTTCACATATATTAGTTAGGGTTAGGATAGTTAGGATAGTATGGATATGCTAATAGGTTATCGGATCTCATAATCTAGAAAAAACTACACCAATATTTTAATAAACGTAAATTTTCATCCATTCAAAATATATAAAGGGAAACCTGAAAAACTATTTATGCCAGGAAAACAAAGGCTTTTAGCCATCTATTTTCATTGAAATGCACACGTATTCTGCCACATCAGTGTGCAGTGCATCCGGCTATGCGCTGCGTTACGCTTCAGTGGTTTAACGTCATCGTCTCACAAAAAATATATTCAATTTGTTTTTACGTGTTAGGGTTGACTCTGTTTAAGTTATATTATTAAGTTGTAATAGTACATGTAGCGACATCTATCAGTAACACTGAGATAGTTCACACACTGAAAGATAAATGGCGTGGCGTCACATTATCCTACATCCTGCATCGCGCTTAAGGCGGCCCTCTGTGGCCGGCGCAACTTCAACGCAAGCATAGTCTAAAAGCTTGTTGTATCATCCAACGTAATGTTTGACTGCGAAAAAAGAGAGATAGCATCAGAGTCGTCGGTTATAAGTCGGTAAATTCCGCTGATCACTCGCGGCCGCTTCGCTAGGTCGTCATTCATGATTTCGCATTCATAAAACTTGTTCCAGGAGTATACTTCTTGTGAAAAAATCTTACAAGTTTGTGAAAAAAAAGTTAGTTATTTAGAATCTCCAATACATTTGCAAGCCTGGTATCTAAATGTTTTCTTTACTTTTACAATTTATAGGTACATTAGATATGGCCAAAGTTCAGGCAAAAACGCTGTTTTTCGGAGGCTTTTACTGAATTTGTTTCACACTTTTTTTTAATTACGCCTAGATACAAGGCTAGATATAGTGCACAAGATACTAATTTGTTCAAAACATCTAACGAAAAATGTTTAACAACGCCATAATAAGTACAGAGGTTTTGTATGAAAAGTATGATGAATTGAGTCCTCTTAAGAAGTTTTCTCGGCGATCTGCATATATACAACTGTCCGACATGTACAGTTGGACCGCGGTCCCCAGGCACGATGACCCAGCCTGGCGGAAGATCTTCCCTTTTAAATGGAGGTGTTATCCACCTTGCACCTCCATAGTGGTGACCCCGATATATGTATATGGTATAATGTATATGGTGCACCTCCATATACATTATGATACATGTGTGAAAAGTTGGTAACTACAGACGAGGCGATATTGAGGTACAATCTTAACATAATCGGGATTATACCTATCCCTTAAGTATTAAGTACCCTACAACCGCTGCCCTAAAACTGTCATTTTTATGACTGATCGTCATTTACTTTCTTCGTTTAGAGTGCTCATATTTTCTCACATTTATTTGTATGAACAGTTTGTTATTGTACCTTTCATTTATCAACAACATGATATAATCGCTTGTAATTTTTCAACAAACATATTTTCACCCGTAGTTTTTGTAGTGGCCGTTTACGACCTGAAATATATCACTGCTTTTTCTCGTTAGCTCTTTATTTAAGTCTTTCGTCCTAGACGACTAAACTTACAAACAAAGGACAGATGACAGCGATCTATTCACTAGACTGATTAATGAAAGCCTTTTCCACTGATTGAATACGAACAACGGTTCTTTGACCTTCTGCGAGACAGCTAATAAATTATGCGTATATATCACATTTTATTTTTTAATCGACAATGAGCATGATGAAAGACAAATTTTAAGGACACTTCAATCACTTAGTGTCAGTAGCTTTACAACGTTAAAGTGTTTTTACAACGAACACGATTATCATTATATTCAGTACATGATTCTGAATCCTTCGGTGTTAGAATTCTTTGTCGGTTTTGAACTTAAGTATTGGCAAAACCTCGGCAGTAAAAGTATTCATAGATTTTTTATTAATAATGGCGAAAAGATATTTGTTTCGTGATACAGAAAATGATTAGTGTTATCTAGCAATAATTAATTTATATAGTAAACAGTGAAAATAAAAGTCAAAAATATGAAAAAAGCGACATTATATGTGAAGTCGGTTAGAAAATTTGGTTTCAAAATTCTAGCACTGAGGATTTCAGAATCATGTACTGAATCAACGGTATCAGGTAGCGGTTATCGTCATGGTATTTAGGAACTTATTTCACTAATTTATTAGATAAATGGAGTATAACATTAGGCACAGAATACATACCACGGCCATTTTTTGAGATAATCAAAATATTCAAGCAGGGTTGGTTTCACCGTTGTTTGTACCCGTTTGTACTAACTTTCTTTTCGTTGATAAACTGCTTACACGTCTGATCGACGCTTCCCGTGACGAGAGGGCTGGCGAATACCTAGGTCAGAGGACAGCCTGGCAATGCCGCCAGCATTCTGGACACTGGTAGCGACCTGGAACAGCTTTCCTTTTTATGAACGGCTGTCTCCCATTTTTCATTCTAATTCAATTAATTTGTGTTCTCTTTTTCTTTTTCACCTTAGTAAATATTCTTTATATTTCTATTTCATTTGTACATATTTTCATCATCATCATCATCATCATCAGCCTATAATGTCCCACTGCTGAGCACAGGCCTTCTTTCCAAATGAGGGTGAAAGGGAATGGGCAATACTCCACCACGCATGCCCACTGCGGATCGGTGGAGATAGGCTAGTGGTCAACCTACTGTTGGAATTTTTCAAGCCGCCTAGGAGGCCTCCAACTAGCTTAACGACTATCACAATTAAGTGATAACCGGGACCAACGGTTTTACGTACCTTCCGAAGCATGGAAACGCTCGATTTGAAATACCACTAGGCGGTCACCCATCCAGGTACCGACCACGACGGTGGTAGCTTAACTTTGCCCATCGATTAAGAACGGCTAATCATGCTACACCACGAGCGCTTCTATCTTTTCATCATGATTTTAATTAAATATAATAACAAGTACGAATAAAACCTTTTGCAGGGTTCTGTGAAAATAAATAGGTTAATTACACATAAATAAAATAATTATAAATAGCTTTTCCAAGAAAAAAGCATCTACCTACAGGTTTTGTTATAAAACAAGATTTTCGTCTGTGTAAAACACCTTTTAAACGTTTGCATCAAAGAAACATTTAATAAAACTCTTTTCGATAACTTCGACGAACAAATCTTGTAATGTTTCAGTGAAGGTTCGGTTATATGGATTCAAAACCGCAATAACTTCGTTTTTGTTTATCTTTTTTATACTCCTCATACACTGATTTGAAACAAAGCAGAGGTTTTGCTACTGAAACAGGAAAATAAGTATTGTATGAAGCTTTAAAATGTAATAGTGTATTAAATACCCACAAATTGTACACTAATTAGTCTAATAACACTAGTTTTATTGAGTGATACATTCACTTCACACAAATTTCTTTAAAGTGTTACCTTAAGAAGTTACCTCCAGTCATCATTATCATCAGCCTATAATGTCCCACTGCTGAACACGGGCCTCTGTTCAAAGGTGAAATACTTCACCATTACACATGACAGTAGTCAGTAGCAGGGGATGGAAAGTTAGTACTTAACCTCAATGAGACACTAATTTTGCATGTAAGGTAACTCCTCTGCACGAAGTTTGGTCTAATTAATTTATGACTTAATTGTTTTCAAAATATTAACTAGATGGCAGTAGTAACTTATGATAAAGCAGTTCAAACGATTCGTTCTAGCAATAATACAATAAGCAGATTTTAATATTTTAAGTTTGTTCCTATTTCACTATTTATAAATATAAATTATCTGTAGTATTTCGTCGCTTTAAACTATTTATTATTTGTACATATTTCTAAGAATATCTGACTTTTTGTTGATAAGTAAGCTATCGGTACTACAATGAAACTGCGTAGAATGAAACGTTATTTCATTCAATTGACATGTCAGCCGAACATTGAATTTAAATTTTAAACGATCATTGTGGAGAAGTTTCCTTGCGAAGTTGCGACTCTATCTTACGTTTATCGTTTTTGTTACCAAATTGATAATTTGTTTTGTTTTTCTCCGTTGTTACTGTTTTCGTTTCCCTGTTAAGTTTTTATTGTTTTACCGTTATTGTTTTTTTGTTACTATGTTCTCAAAGAGGAAAGTGTATTGCATTTTTGGATGTAGTGAATTAGGTAAGTTATATTGTTATAAATACATATAAAAGACCATGCGCACATTTATAAGAAGCTTGAGCTTAACCTACCTACAGGCCTGTTGGTAGGTTAAGCTGGTAAAAAATGGTATAGGTACTTATCAAATGCATGGTATTTTATCTACTTTATTTCATACCATCAGTAGCACTCTTTATTTGATACTTTTTGTTAATATAACTTTGAGTGTTTTACTTCTGACTCATAATTACCAAAACCCTTTGTATCTTCATCTCTATACTTAATTGAAATGCCTGGTCGATTTGATTATAATTTTTCTTACGTTTATAGGTATGCATTTATATTGTTATAAATAAATAAAAGACCATGCACACATTTATAAGCCCAAGAAAAAAAATACCATGCAATTTAGGTACCTACCTGTCAAGTGCATGATATTTTTCTACTTTATTTCATATCTTCATTTCTATATTTAATTGAAACACCTGGTTGAAATGATTATAATTTTTCTTACCTTTATAGGTGCTTACATGCATCGATTTCCTCACCCTGAGAAACGGGCAGCGTTGTTTGCAACATGGTTGTTTATTGTTGATGATAAATTAAGATGAAAGCGACACTATGAAGATCTATAAAAACAAGAGGATCTGTGATTACCACTTTAAAACTGAACACAAAGTGTCTAGTCATCGTTTAATCGATTCTGCAGTTCCATCCCTTCATCTGAGTGGTAAGTCGCATCCATTCATACTAATATTATAAATGCAACAGCTGAACTGACCATGATGAAAGCCTATGGTATGGAGAAGTATATGAACTTGGGTAAAACCGCAGGGGATACATAAGATATATGGTAATGTTTCTAATCACATCTTACTGTCACAGTAACATTATGAATGTGTAAGTTTGGATGTTTATCGACCAATCTCGCATCCCGCCATGGGCTGAACTTATTATGTATAAATCTTGGCATATAGATACCCTAGAATAACATTTAGATACTTTTTACCCCAGTTTTTTTTTTTAAGGCGATGATAGCTTTGTGGTAGTGACGTCGGATACCGGGACGAAGGTCCCGGGTTCGAATCCTACAATGAGCTTGAGCTTTCGGTGAAGGAAAACATCGTGAGGAAACCATAGCACGGTGGTAGGGTACTTTGTAGTACCCGCCTAGCTGGCTACCACCCTCAAGTTGAAAATCTGTCGCCAAGCACCTTTCGGTGTGTTCCGATAGCTGCACTTGAGAGCCAGTTCCTTCTAGGCTTTGTGTGCTTACCACCTTCGGCCGCATCATCACTTACCATGGTGAGATTGCGTGCAAACATTACACAATTACGAGGATGCAGGCGAAACGGCAGGGTGGAATCTAGTTATAATAATATGAATTGGTCCTTCAACACATTTGTTTGTTGTATGTGAAGTGAGGTTCAACAAAAATAAAACATTAAGTACTATTTATAAACAAAACCCCAACATAAATCTGTTTTGAAAGTTATTTTATATTATGTTTCGTAAAACAACTATTGTCCTGTTTAATAATAATCGGTATGATTATTATGTTTTATAGAACTATTCTTAATGTGCATCTTATAATTAATCTATAATTATAAATGATGAAAATGTGAACCACATGTCATGTTTATTCATTACATATTATTATCTACAACTTATAAAATACTAAATAGAAAACCATTTTAAATTCCAAAATTGTTGATTAATTGTGTTTCAATTACTTCACAGGTGTGCATTTATCTAGTGGGATTTCGGTGTAATTGGAACATAACTACTCCTTGCCAAGGATGTGGCCCACAGATGATAATCCCAATCCTAAAATCACAGTTAAAAGTTCTCAACACCAGAATATTTTGGATGAAGGTATATATTTCTATACTCAGATAAACATACTACAATCTTATCTATACTAATATAATAAAGCGGAAGAGTTTTTTGTTTCTTTAAACGGACTAATCTCTGGAACTACCAGTCGGATTTGAAAAAATCTTTCACTAATAGGAAGTTATAGGCAAAAGCCTATAGTCTATAATACTCGGGGATAATATAGCCCAGAGTATTATAGTAGTAGTAGTGCCCCGTATAAAAATACCCGGAATGCGGGTGAAACCGCGGAGGACAGATAGTAATGATAGGTTTAAACATTTCTCCAACTTGTTCTTTATCATACTCTGTCAACAATATGGATAAACAAAATAGGTACTTAATGTATTTGAGCAATTGTTAATACTTCTGAGATTTTTACATTCTGCAACAGTATTAGAATCAGATTAAATAATCATAATTTTTGATATTATCCTTGGACCATCTACAGGTTCTAATCTATATTTTAAACAAGGTATAATAATATAAGTAAAGACTCATATACTACTTAGAATTATACCAAATAGAATTATTTTCAGCCTTAACATAAGCGAATAATATATTTAATTATTTTGTTTTAGAGCTTCAAGCCTCTGCAGGGGTAAATACACAAGTTCAGCCTTCGACATCCCAAGCTTCTATGAAAGGTATTTTTTTATGAAATAGTTAATTTTTTTGTTAGTTAATATACATAATTACACCCAGACTCAGGACATACAGACATATTTATTGTTCATGCACACAAATGCATGCCCTGTGTGGGAATTGAACCCACGACCTGAGGCGTGATAGGTGGAATCTTAACCAATATTTTTTTTTTTTTTTTTTTTTTTTTTTTTTTTACTGTTTATAGTCCTGTGTTTTGATCGCAATCTCACCATGGTAAGTGATGATGCGGCCGAAGGTGGTAAGCACACAACGCCTAGAAGGAACTGGCTCTCAAGTGCAGCTATCGGAACACACCGAAAGGTGCTTGGCGACAGATTTTCAACTTGAGGGTGGTAGCCAGCTAGGCGGGTACTACAAAGTACCCTACCACCGTGCTATGGTTTCCTCACGATGTTTTCCTTCACCGAAAGCTCAAGCTCATTGTAGGATTCGAACCCGGGACCTTCGTCTCGGTATCCGACGTCACTACCACTGAGCTATCATCGCCCAAAACTAATCAATTAATCAATTGTCTAAACTGGCCCATCAAAGTCCGATATTAGTAAAGATTCATACTACTTAGCATTATACCAACAAATATAATTATTTTCAGCCTTAACATACCTATTTACTATAATATATTTAATTATTTTTTTTTAGAGCTTCAAGCCTCTCTATGGGTAAATACAGATGTTCAGCCTTCGACATCCCAAGCTTCTATGAAAGGTAATTTTTTTAATGAAGTTTTATGTCAGATGATAATTAGGCAGATGGTTCACTTAATGGTAAGTGGCTATAGTCAGCTGGTATGGTAGCTAGCTAGCAATACCAGGGGAATTGCCTCAAGTGCAACTGCCGCAACTCACCGCTAACCATGCTTGGTGACAGATTTTCAATTTGATAGTAATTTCAAGCAAGGTAGCCAGGCGAGTAATACTACTATGGTTTTCTCAAGATGTTTTCCTACCCTGAAAGCCCATTCTAGGATTCGAAAACAAGACCTTCATCAAGGCATTCGATGTCACCACTGAGCTAATATCGCTTAATGTATCTTGGCTATTTACATATTAAGTATTTTAAGTATTTGATATCTTACAGAGTACAAAAGGAAATCACCACTTTCAGTAAAAAAAACGAAGAAAGAGATCCAAAAATTAAAACGACAGCTGAACAAATCCCTGCAGAAAACAAAGAATTTCAAAGCACGACTTGCCACTGCACAGAAGTCAATTTCCGGACAGGCATTCAATATGGTGACCAAAGTTGATTCAAACCAAATAATACATTTATATGGTGTACCCCACTTACTCAAAGGCTTAAGAAATAATTTATTAACTAAAGACCTGAAGTATACAGATTTTGGAGATGAAAATAAAACTAAAATTATTAAATGGGAGTACTTCCAAATGCTATATGAAGCAGACAAAAGTTATGGTGATCTAAGGTGAGACCTTTTCTAATACCTTTTATTTTTGGTACTTTTGCATTTATATAAAAAATAAAACTTTTACTAGAATTATTTTACTTTTTCTGATAGGCCATAATCTCAGCTTTTGAAGGTTCATCATTTGAACCATTAATTACAGGACACCTGTATATTTAAGAGAGGGTAGAAAGCAAAATCACCTATCTTTGAATTTAATTTTACCCAAGTAAATCATATTTAGATATATTTTTATATGGGTATTTTCATTATATTATACGCGAAGGTTCACTGTGGAAAATACCATAATCCCATCAATGAGACGTTAATCTATAATGCACGACAAACAACCCATGTGTACAAACAATAATATAGACAAAATTAATATTTTTCAGGTATCTTCACAAGCTAACGGAGGAGCACGTCAACCCACAAAAGATAAAAAAATGCGAGTTAAAATGGCAGCCCAAGTCTTCAGTCATAGCGTAGCTGTAGCGACTGAGCACTTAACTGCAAGAAAAAATTTGCCGGAAGAATGCCGACAAATGATACCATTTGTGCTTTTAGTTGATAAGTTATTTGATAGCTTAAATGCAGGCACCTTTAATATTCCGAACGGGAAAGTTTATAGAGGTGGTGTAAAAAGAAATTCTATGCATCATAAACTGAGGCAGGAGAGCATACATTTTTTTTAAAATACTACATTTATTTCCAAAAAGAAAGAAGGAAACAAAATTCAATTAGTTGAAAAATTTCATTAAAACTATTGAAGGAATGCAAAATTTGTGGAATATATTAAACAAAAAATATTCTTTTGATTGTCTTCTTACAAGGAATTTCAACCAAGACCCAGTGGAAAACTTTTTTGGGAACATAAGGAGTTTAGGGGCACGAAATGTGTCACCCAATTGTCGTGCGTTTGAGGGTGCATTTAAAACCCTCTTACTAAATAATTTTAGCTCAGCCCAAGCCATAAATGCCACTGTGAGGAAGATTTTAATAACTGCCTCCATAATTTGGACTTTTTTATCACTGAAAAAGAAGCTTACAAAAAAGCAGCCATTGAAAGTAGCATGGAAATAAGTGAAAAAATGTTTGAGAAACTCTGTAATGATAACCTCACAGTTGATAATAATCCATTAAATTTGAGCAAAGTTGTAAAATCGTGCAAAACATGTAGAAACACTTTATTGTCGCAAAAAAATGATACTGGGAATGAATATATAAAAGCTAAAGAATACAATCAAAAGAAACAATGGCTTTGCTATCCTTCCAACCAATTGGCCAATAGTTTCAATGAAATTCAAGAAATCACAATCACATTCTTAAAAACGAACTTAAAAAAGACTCAAAATCGAGAAAATATACAATTATTAATAGATTCGTTCGTATCATTCCCATGTGGTTGTGATCTTCATGATGCAGATTTCAAAAAACTTTTTGTTGATTCTGCTATAAACATATTGATATGCAGTTGGAGCAGAACCATGAACCGCATTCTTTCTGGAAAAATAATGTATAAATAATTATACATTATTTTTCCAGAAAGAATGCAGATTTCAAAAAACTTTTTGTTGATGCTGCTATAAACATATTGATATGCAGTTGGAGCAGAACCATGAACCGCATTCTTTCTGGAAAAATAATGTATAATTATACATTATTTTTCCAGAAAGAATGCGGTAATGAAAGAATGAGGTATGCAGAAAGGAAGCATATTATAACAAGCATAAACATACAAAATAGAATAAGAATACTATTGTCAATTAATTTATATATTTAATGTTATAGTTTATACCAAAAATGTACCTATTTATGTCTGAAATAAATGGTAAATCACATTTTTAACTCTTTATTTTGTAGAGGCACCAACTGGCTTAGTAAGCAAATAATATTTCTTTGTATAAATTAATAGTATGCAAGCATATCTTTAAAAAATGAATCCCAAGAAGTATTATTTGCTTATTATTGCAAGCTGGTGCCATCGGTTTCCCTACCTATCTCTATTTAAATAAAAAATACTGTACCTTCCTATATATACTACGTGGCTAAGTATGTATAGGACATTTAGTTTGGCCCGCCAAACGCATGGAGGCGCTACTGAGCTTTCAAAGAACCATTTTGACACGCGAGATGGCTCTCTTTTCCTTTATGGATAGTTACTATACTCTTTGGTCAGTAGCACCATGCTGAGCTGCGCCTTTTTGACGGCACAGACCTACTGGTTATTATTAATTAAATGATGGCCCTGATTCTGTTGTTCACAACTAAACTAATTTTAATGTCACTATGTCTCTTTCTAACAAAGAACATAAGAAAATGATGTAAGAAATTTAGTCCTGTCAAATTAGTCCAATGCTTGTTTTCAATATAAATTTAGTCGCCATCTATCGCGATTACGCCTAAATACACGCAAAATAAGACGCCAAAGATTAATTTGACAACTTAAAATATGTTCTATCCTTTTTTAATCATGTTCGTGAGAAAGAGATGAGATGTAACTAAAATTAGTTTAGTGCGATTTACAACAGAATCGGCACCATTTTTAACTATTATGTGCTCGTTAAATAAATATGTTTCTTTCTTGCTTTCATTCTCACTGTGGATTGGTCGAGGTAGGCTTGTGGTCAATCTACTGTTGGAGTTTTCAAGGCGCCTAGGTGGCCTACAACGACGACGAAAATTAAGTGATGGTCGTTACCAACATTTTTACATGCCGTGCGAAGCAAGGAAAACGCTCGAGTTAAGCGGTCACCCGTGTGTTTAAGATCCTAACCGATGATTGCTTTGATTTCCACCTTTAACCACACCTACGACGATGAGATTATTACTAAGAAACAAATTCAAATTCAAAATCATTTATTCATAAAGACCTTCGCAGGCACTTATGAAAAGTCTGACACTAATACTCTAATACCGGTTCGGAAGGTTGCATTTGCTGAGACAAAACAAACAAACAAACAAACAAACAACCAAAATATGCAGGTTATATTACAAATGTCACATCCCTGGCACAGAACTATTTCTTTTTTATCTACAAAAATGTTTCTACCTTAGTTGACTTACGTTTTGTCTACATCTACATCTACAATAATAATAAAGATTTGGATTTTAGCATTTTTAACCAACTTTAAAAAAAGTAGGAGGTTCTCAATTCGAATGTTTTTTTTTTTATGTTTGTTACCTCATAACTCCGTCATTTATTAACCGATTTGGAAAATTCTTTTTTTATTTGAAAGGGTACGCTTCCCGTTTGGTCCCATTGTCATCAGATCGGAATTTGATTACTTCTTAGTGTACTTTGAAATCGGTTTAAGGTTTTTGTAAAACAGTCCAATTATTGTTTTTAATGAATAAACTCAACAACTACTGTCCACATATGAAAAATTCATTCACCAGGAAAAAAGCTAAAATATCACTGAATAATATAGGCTATATATTAAAAAAAATAGGGATCCCAAGGAAAACTCCAATAATTTAACCACAATTTCGCCCGGGCGACGCCGGGCACGTACAGCTAGTTTGACATAATTATGAGCGTTATTTCTGAAGGAAATTTTAGTTAATTGCGGCGTTTCTTGAAACAGCCCACTACTCTTGTAACCTAATTAATTTAATTCAGTAAAATGGCCGGGCCTGTTGTTTTCACGTCGCCTGTTTAATTTGCAAATTAAAATGTAAATTTTGTCAAATATTCGGCACTTCGTGTCGTGAAGCGTTAAGTATTATTCAAGCTTAGAAGAACACTAAAGAGTGATATTTGTTAGAAACAAGATTTAACTGAAACTGTTTAATAATAATAATCTAATTATGGAAGCATAAGATCTTTTTTTTTTAATTCTATGTGATTATAAATATGCACCGCCCGTTCACAATTTACTTCAGGGGAAAATCAGCGCTGTGTTCTGCAGCAAATGCTAAGCTTGGGCCAGCCAGAGGGCCTACGATATCTCACTCTAAGATTTAAATTGTTATTAATTATTTTAGTTTGTATATGTATAGTTTATGTTTTGTCTTATACGTATTCTGTTTTTAGGGTTCTGTATCAAAAGGAAAAAATAACACTTATATTTTTATTTTATTTATTAGGGTCAACAAACAGTGACACATTGTATACTGTATATATAGAACAGAGAAAAAATAAATTAACAAATGTGTAACCAGCACCGTTAACTATGTTAAGGGTCCGTCGGTGCAACAGTGTAATTAAAAGGCAGGAGCACGTTTTATCGGTTTAATGGTTGGAGAACGAAGAGGCCGGTGTTGCCATGCACAATAATATTATTATGTTTCCAACATAACTCCCAACAGAACAAAACAGATAGAAATCTTCGAATGTGGACTGTATAATCATAAGAAACCTGGTTCTTGAAAGTGCAATATAAAAGAATTGGTCTGTTAGTAGTCATAGTTGTAAAAATTACAATGATAAGTATTTTGTATTGGTACAATTGACTTAAGTCATTAACACTTTAGCTTAATTTCTAAATAAAGTTGTTTATAAAATCATGCATTGTTTTATTTGCCTACTTCATGTTACATAAACATTAATAATGTTGTACATTTGCAATGTGTTTATAAATTATGTTCACCTTAGCAGGTAAGTGGTTACTTTAAAAATATTAGGTAAGTAGGTAACACACTTTTACATTAAAGAGATATGAATCTCTTGGCATCTTCACACATAGGGTTAACTGTATGTGAAGCGTCGCGGCCTACGAGAGGGTGAGTACAGTTTTACATTACATTAGTTAAAGAGATATATGAATCTCTTAGCATCACCTCTAAACATAATCAGCTGCTTGAGGAGCATCTTGGCCTACGAGAAGGTAAGTAAATTTAAGTAATTAACAATAATATTAAGTCTCTTAGCATCACCTCAAAACACAATCAGATGCTTGAGGAGCATCTTGGCCTACGAGAACTATTACTTATAACTATTAAACTAATGGTAGCAAACATATTTTAGTTATAGATGTCTTATGACATCTTCCATTAGCTTTCTTAACTTCCATAGCTCTAACCTTACCATCCCTGCCAGGAAATATTTGAGTAATTCTGGCCATTGGCCAAGTCATAGGAGGGACGTCTAGTTCCTTGAGGATCACAAGATCACCTACTTTTACATTGGGTACATTATCTTTCCATTTAGGACGGTTTTGTAAGTTATTCAAATACTGTTTTGACCATTGTTTCCAGAATTGTTGTTTCATAGCTGTACATTTAGACCAAAACTTTAATTGATTATCTGCTAGATTAGTCACATCTGGGTTGGGTAAACAAACCAAAGGTGCACCCGTTAAAAAATGCCCAGGTGTGAGATATGAAACATCTTCAATGTCTGAAGACAATGGTGTCAAAGGTCTTGAATTTAATACACCTTCTATTTGCACAAGTACAGTATACAGCTGCTCATATGTTAAAGTATGGCTGCCAAGTATCCTCTTTAAGTGGTGCTTAACACTTTTAACGGCTGCCTCCCACAGACCACCGAATACTGGGGAGTAGCTTGGTATGAAGTTAAAGTTGATACCTAGTTTAGAAGCTGTATCTTGTACCTGTTGTTGATGACATTTAGAAGTATTTAATTTATACAATTCTTGTAAATTTTTATTTGCAGCTTTGAAAGTGCCTGCATTATCACAATATACTTCTGTTGGAATGTTTCGTCTTGATATGAACCTTTTGAAACTAGCTAAAAATGTATCAGTAGTTAAGTCAGAACATAACTCTAGGTGTATGGCTTTAGTTACAAAACACACATATACAATTATGTAGCCTTTTGTTACAATTACACTTCTGATACGTGATTGTTTAACTAGAATAGGACCTGCAAAGTCCATTCCAACTTTCTCAAAGGGTCGGCAAGCATTTACTCTATCTGAAGGTAAGGAACCCATCAGTTGTTTAGCTGTATTAGCTTTGAAGCGGAAACAAGTTATACATTTATAAATTACACTTTTTATCAAGCGCAAAGCGTTGATAATCCAGTAACGTTGATTTAAATTACACAAAATTAATTTTTGACTGGCATGTAAAAGTTTGATGTGGACATTCTCTATAATGAGATGTGTCAGTCTTGATTCTCTAGGTAATATAATTTGATGTTTATGAGCAAAGGACAAAGCAGCATGTTGTAGCCTACCACCTACTCTCAGAAGTCCCTCAGAATCTATGAACGGATTGAGACCTTTTATACATTGCTGTACCTGTGAGTTATTTTGCAAGGCTAATATGTCTTTAGCAAAGTATTTTTGTTGCTCATTTTTAATTAATAAATTTAATGCTGAATTTGTTTCAGTATGTGATACAAAAGTATGTCTAATTTTTAATGAGCTTGGTTTGCAATTATTGCAAAATCTTATTACATATGCAAGAATTCTTTGGAGCCTGCCTAAATTAGAATATTTAGTTAAAAGACTGTTTAACATTGTGCCCTCAACTTTCTGTGATACCGCACATACCACCTCGTTCACAGGCAATGTTTTTATTTCAGGTACGTCTATAGGTGCATCAAAACTACAATTGTCAAAATTATAGTCAGAGCTAGACATAATTTGAGGCCCTGACCACCACATTTGGTGGTTTTGTAAATCGCAAGGACTCACTCCCCTACTTAAGCAATCTGCAGGGTTTTGATCAGTCGATATGTAACACCAATTAAAATGACTAGTATTGTCCATAATTAATTTTACCCTATTTGCAACATATGTATTCAGTTTGATTGGCTCAATTTTCAGCCATGCTAGGACTACTTGAGAATCAGAGAACAAGTGTGTTTCATTGACTATGTGTTTTGAATTAATAGTTTTATAAACTTTAGCAATTAATTTAGCCAATAATAATGCTGCATTAAGCTCTAAACGAGGAATACTCAACTGTTTTGTTGTTTTTGGATTTATCCTTGATTTAGAACAAAGAAGCAACATTTTTACATTGCCATTTATGTCTATTGTTCTCAAATAGATTGCACAACCATAAGCTACGTTAGACGCATCTGAAAATCCAATCAATTGAATCTTATGCTTATTATCAATACATGCATTTCGTTTTACTTGAATGGGTGACATTTTAACTAAACTATTGTAAAATAATTGCCATTCTCTTTTCAACTCATTGGAAGGAATTGAATCCCAGTCAGTGTTTGATAGCCAAAGTTCCTGCATAATTTGCTTAGCTTTTATTAATATGGGACCAATTATTCCCAATGGGTCGTAAAATTTACTAATGTAACTCAGTATCTCTCTTTTTGTATCGACGGATTGCTCAGGTGGAGGAGGAAACCTAAAGGAGTCTGTATTTATATTAAAATTCAGTCCTAAAGTTTTGATATCCTTCCCAATATTGATTTCTCCAGCATACTGCTGTTCCTTAGGAATGTCGTGCAATATGCTATCATCATTGGCTGACCATTTGTGTAGGCTAAAACTACCTAAGGCTAGCAAACCAATAAGTTGACCTTTTGTGTCGATAATAGTGTTGAGATCACTGTGTGAATACAAAATATCATCTATGTAAGCTGAGTTTAAAAGCACTGGAGAGGCCAGTGGATATTTGTTTTTAAACCTATAAGCAAGTTCATTTAAACATCTTGTGGCTAAATATGATGAAGTTTTTAACCCATAAGTTACAGTATTTAGCTGCAAACATTTTATTTCACTACTTGGATCATCCCTCCACAAGATGTTTTGTAAAGACCTTTGCTCTTTATTAATTAATATATTCCTAAACATTTGTTTAATGTCACAGATAAAGAAATATTTGTCCAATCTGAACAATATTAGAATGTCAAACAACTCATTTTGAACTACAGGACCGTTCATCATTATATCATTAAGTGATATTTTATTTGCTGTTTTCATGGATCCATCAAATACTGTACGCAAGCGCGTGCTCACAGCATCCTCCCGTATTACAGGATGATGAGGCATGAAGTATACTGCATCTCGAGACAAGTTGTAGCCTGTAATATCAAAATAACTTGCATGACCAAGTTGAATATATTCATCAATAAATTTTTGATATTCCTTGAATAAAGAATTATCTTTATTAAATCGTTTTTCTAAGTTTAGAAATCTATGCAATGCTAATGGTAAGGAACTACCTAATTTATTGTTAACATCACAAATTGGAAGTTTCATTGGCATTGAAACTTCAAACTTATTGTTATTAAGTTTTACTGTATCTTTAAAATACTGTTCACAGTATTGTTGTTCAGATGTGTGATGTTCAGTGTACACCTCTGGTACAGCCTCTGATTGCCAAAATTTTGATAGACTACTGTTTATGTCAGATTCGCACTCATTGCAGAATAAGGAAACAGCAGTATCCTGGAGAAGCGGAGGTGAAGGTACATTGCCTGCGATTATGTAACCGAATTGCGTGTGAACAAGGCGGGGTTGCGCAGGATCACTGAACTTCGTGAACTGTTCCTCAGATTGGGGCAGCAACACCTGAAAAAATATATCAGCAGCTAACAAAGCATCTATTTCATTTGGCACATTGAAAGCATCGTCTGCAAGTTTTATATTTTTAGGTATATTTATATCACCTTTGTTTAGACAGTTCTGTGGTAACTTCATTGCAATATTGTCTGTTACAAGAAAATTGACACTGACTTGGTATGGATATACACATGAGAATATATTAGTTTGCAAAGAATGTTTAATATTCTTTTCAGCATTAGCGATGCCTCTTATACCAACAGTAGTAGCAGTTAGCTTTTTACCTATGAGTTTAGTCATTTTGTTAGTGATGAAAGAAGATTGACTTCCTGAGTCAAGAAGGGCTCTGATTATTATCGGTTTGCCATTCTTCGCAATAATTTTTATTTTAGCAGTAGGAAGCAAAACTTGATTGTTGTTGTTCAACCCTGACAACATAACCACCGGTTTGGTCGGTGTGTCTGACCCAGACTGTGCATGGCTTTCTTCATGCAAAAGCGTGTTGTGTAGTTGCTTACAGCGTGCACATTTAAAGTGAAAGCGGCATTTCCCCTTATGATTGTTCAAACATATTTTACAAAGCTGCCTGCTTTCAGCAAATTTGACACGTTCGTTTACACTTGCCAGCATAAATTTTGAGCACGAATAAAGCTTATGCAACTTACCGCAGAAGCTGCAGGACTGTAGTTTGGATGTTGCAAAATTTGTAGACTTTGTCAACACTTGCTTACTGCTGCTAGTATCAGAGTTCTCCAACGCTAAAGCTCGTGCATCCAAATACTTGATAAATTCTGAAAAAGTAGGTAAATTGGTGGGATCGCGATCTAAACAATATGAAGCATATGTGTTGTTATCTAATTTTTTCGATAAAATGCACACAAGCACACTATCCCAGCTCTCTACTGGTTGTTCCAGATTTTTAAGAGCAGCAACATGCTGCTTTGCTTCGGAAACGAAGTTTCGAAGTGAAGTTACACTAGGCTTAGTTATCGGACTTAAGTCTAATAGATATGAAATGTGTTCATACACAATTTTTTGTTTATTGTCATACCTATCTTGTATAATTTTTAAACCTTCTGCATAACTTGTACCCTGTACTGGTAAATTTTTCACTAAATCGTAAGCCTCACCTTTGAGAAAAGTTCTTAAGTACATAAATCTTTGAATGTCAGTAATTGTTTTGTCATTGTGAACTAATGCATTGAATAGTTCTATAAATGGCTTGTATTCAGAATAACTACCATTAAAGAATGGAATTTTTATGTCGGGAAGTATTTTTGATGCAGATTTATTTTTGATACAGCTACCATCACTCTGAGATACGTTAAAATGAGTGTCAAGTTGAATTTTAATTAACTCTAAACCTTTGAAACATAGATCCTCGGTAAGTGTGGGATCTTCATTATCTTGTATTATCATGTTAAACTCATTATATTGACTGAAAAGAGATTTTAACCTATCTTCCTTCAAAAGTAACATTTGTTGTGTCGCGTCTTTTAGAGAATCTTTGGTAATGGTATTACAAATGCGTGTTATGGTACCTTTTATGTATCCACGTTTTTGTGGCAATGATTTCTCGCCTTCCTCATATTCCATGGTTGGCTTTGACATGGTAGGTTCCCACTATGTAAGTTACGTAAGTTAAGAAAACGTAAAAACCACTTATATTTATCACTGATTGAAATTAAGTACTTAAAACTAGTTCTCTTGGCATCCTCTCAGAAAGTAATCAACACATTCTGAGAAGCATCGTGGCCTCCGAGATAAGAAAAAGTTTGTTTACACAGGTTCGTTCGTAAAATGGCGGATTCAATTTTCGATAAAAAAATATTAAATAAAATTGAGTCGTGTTCCAAATTTGTATGTGTATCACGTTGTAGCATGAAAGTTCTCCGGCAAAAGAAAGAGATAGTTGGCCTGGTGTCCTCTTCTAATCACGGCCAGCGATGATGCTAAAACAATTGCACCGATCGTCACTGGAACGTTACTATTGAGTGAAGAGAACTTGTGCAGGCACGTCGCTAGATGGCGCGAGGGCGCTCCCTAGTATTTCTTCTTTTTTCTTAGGAAAATTTCACAATGGCGATTCACAAATATAGCATCGTCATATAGTAGATTATTGACTATATGCGATGAGATGCGTTGCAGTCTTCGAGGATGCGACGATCTTGCTCGATTGGTGTAAGCACCAATCCGTCCGTGTGGCGTTACCGCTGTCGTTGCCTTAGGGCAAAATAATGGCGGCGTACACTCGTAGGTCACACGTACAGCACTTACACGCGTCACCAAGTTTTGTAAACCCGTACTTTTCGTTGCACTTTTTTGACTAATTGCACTAATCGTGAAGCACTTTGTTAATCCGGCTCGAAGGACCATGTTAAGGGTCCGTCGGTGCAACAGTGTAATTAAAAGGCAGGAGCACGTTTTATCGGTTTAATGGTTGGAGAACGAAGAGGCCGGTGTTGCCATGCACAATAATATTATTATGTTTCCAACAAACTACAGGTTACTTACAATAAGTTGAGAGTAAACAATTATAAGCTCATTGAATTATTACGCAATTCAATGTATAAACTAAGGTAAATGTTAACAATATGATAAAAATGTAAAAAAGCGATCCAATTGAGCTAATTAAGAGCTAGTCTAAAGTGTCAGACTAAACAGAATACTTTTAATCCCAATAACATTAGGATCCTTGGATAATTTGTTACTATTCGTAGTACATTACTAAACAAATCAAGCAACACTTTATTTATTATATCACAAGGTCTAGCGGATAATAAAACGTATTTACAAAGTAATTGTTATTCACTCGTTCAACCAAAGAAAATAAATAAACTCTCATTCCAACCGAAAAATTAACATTGAAATATTTTTTCTAACAAAAAATAATGTATTCAAGTAATAAATTATAAGTTAAAATCACGTTAATTTACCCAGTTGTGAATTATTAGGCTCATGCCTGGTATTTTCTATAAACATTAAGCCGGATTTAGTACACAATTTATTAAATCTTAATGTATTTTACTCATTTGGCATTATTAAACGAAGGATCGTGGTACTTTTTTTTACTGTTTATTGGCTGATGTTGTATCACAATCCCAAGTGCTGATATGACCGATGGTGGTAAGATCACTGAGTATTGAACTGGCTCTCAAGTGCCGGAACACGCGCTGATAGGTGCTTTTTATTATTTGGGTTAAGTGGCTGTTTCGAGTCTTTCCAAAGCTTGTATCATTGACCAGACTAGATCTATTCAGATCGCCACACTGCCAAGACCTGCAGCTATAATAAACTGTACAATATTCTTGGCAGGAATAGATTTCACTTCATCCGGATGTAACAGGTGTTTCCCCAGATGAGTATTTCGTTTAGGCATAAGTGGACAGCACTCACACAAGAGATGTATCGATGTTTCAACTAGGTACCTCACGGCAGAATCTGCACGACCTCGAGTCACGCTGATGGTGAACAGATGTTTGTGCAATCCACAGTGCCCCGTTAAGGTTCTCACAAGTATGCGTAAGTTATTTTTACTTAGAGATAATACCTCTATGGAAGACTTTGATAGGTGTTTGGCAGCAGATTTTCTTGGATATTAGCCAGCCAGGCGGGTATGGTAGTGACGAGAGCTTGAGCTTTGGGTACAGGAAAACATCGTAATGTAACCATAGCACGGTGGTGGTACTTTGTAGTACCCGTCTGGCTGGCACCACGACCCTCAAGTTTAAAATCTGATGCCAAGGACCTACCGGTTTGTTCCAATAGCTGCGCATCAGGTGGAAGCTCAGACTGACGCTCAAGCTCATTGTAGGACGGTAGGAAGACAGTTCAGTGAGTTATCTTCAATTTAAATACTTACAACTTACAACCCTGCAAGGCTGTATACATAATTTTGTTTATAAAATTACTTTGTACCCAGGTTTTATCCCAAGGCGAATCCCCAATAAATTAATAAACAAATAACTTAACCCAAAACACGCCGAAATACTCAACAAAATTAATTTTCAACCTCTCAGCCTACGCATACCATTCAAACGGATAAATATTCAGGAACTATGTAAAACATTTGCCATTGTAATTAACAAATTAGGTGTCTATAAAATTATGGCTAACTACTTTAGTAGCGACATCTATCGATAATACAGAAATGCTTACACTACAAAATGGATAGACGGTGGCACAACCCAACCTCAGAGTAAATAAATACAACGTACAAAAGTTGCTAATAATAAGATTTATAAAAGATGCATAAAGATTCATGCACACACATCAGTCACGTCAATGACATGTCGCCGATCAGTCACGTCAACTTCAGGAACGTGGATTTTTCACATAAGTCAGTCAATTATCTTTGTATAGTCTGGCATAAGAAAGTAGAACCTGAAAAAGAGCGGCAAATTTAAAAAAACTAGATGTGGTATCACTAAGTATAGTAGGAATAAATTGTTTTGATACTTTACAAATAAATTATATAAATATGTTTGATTTTCCTAAGTAATATTTGCATGTAAATGAGTTAAAATTTTACATAAACTCGTTATATCCTATTTTTATATAGAATGCTTTTAAATAAATAAAACTCGTTATATTCTATTTTTATATAAAATGCTTTTAAATAAATATCCTGGGATATTCCTCACAAACGGTTATCTGGTCCCAAACTGAGCGTACTATATATATTCAAATTCAAAAATTTTGGAAATTTAATTATTTTCTAGTCTAATTTTTTTTACCTTCGTAGAACAATATGGATAGATGTTTCGGTGATTAGCGACCGTAGTAGTTCATTTAGCATATTGTAGAACATTAAGGTGATCGAAAGAATGAGAAGGTGGACACTATAACACTCATTTAGCTATAAAGCTATTATGAATAAAGGCTTAGTATAAAAACTCGTTCTGGTAAACTAGTTGACACTTTTTATGCCGGGTGACGAAAGTGACAATAATAGAATGTTGCCATGTAAAGAGTTTCAATTACAGCCAGGCTCAACTTTCGTTTGCCAGACTCTAGCAATCACAATGCAACGTTCACAAATACGCAAGTTGGTAATGATAGCATTTTTGACTTGCCGGTGCCGCAACGTTGACTGAGACGCGCCGGTGACGTGCCTAATGGGTGGAGCCAATGGTGCCGCCTCTGATGTAAATCGTACTAAGTACTAAACTAATTTTAATCTCATCGTATCTCTTTCTAACAAACATGATTAAAAAAGGTTAGTATGTGTAGTGAACAACAGAATCAACACCAATGTCCTACAACTTCTACATAATTATATTTTTTGACGCGAGTGATCGGGTACTTGACGCCTTGAAAGCTGATGAAGATCGATGAACTAAATAAATATCCTGAGAAACAATCCCACTTCTACTTTTTTTATGTAAATATAATTACACCCAGACTCAAGACATCCAGACATGGTCATGCACACAAATGCATGTCCTGTGTGGGAATCGAATCCACAACCTGCGGCGCAACAGGTGGAATCTTAACCAACCACGCCAGCTGGCCCGTCAAATGTTTAGTTATTTAGAGTTACAGTGTGCTTATAATATAAAATAAGCTCAGATTTACCTTGTCCTGGATCGGATATAATTTGTCCAATTGTTACTCGAAATAAATGAATTTTAATTTTATTTATTTTTTATTAATTTTTAACAGCCTTAATTTTCTTTTCAGTTATAACTTTCTGACCTACTTCTAGTTCAAATTGATGTATTTCTACTACTATTCATACAGTTATCATTATCGCTAAGCTATCATTATACAAAGTACATCCATGATACTCATACAAACGGTGTCTAGATGTTCAATGTCACGCCAGTATAAGCCACACGCATATCGGCGCGTCACGTACGTGTTTGTAAAGGCATTACCAGTCGTGACACCTTGCCGCGGTCACGACTCTGAGCCTACGGGAATACCTCGCTTGTACATAGATCAGTAAGATATTAGAATGGTTATTTGGACTTAAATACGAACCTGTTTAATGGTTATTTATTCTAGCCTAAATGATACCTAAATAAATAAATATCCTGGGACATTCCTCACACACGGTCACTTGATCCCAAACTAAGCAGGGCTTGTACTATGGAAACCAGATAACTGACATAATACATATACTACTTTTTTTTGTAAATACATACTTAATATACATTACACCTCAATTACTACTTAATTACAATTACACCTCAGGACATACAGATACGTTCATGCACACAAATGCATGTCCTGTGTGGGAATCGAACCCACGACCTACGGCGCGATAGGTGGAACTTAACTAACCGCGCCAGCTGGCCCGTCCTAATAAAACAAAGCAGCACAAAAAAAATACCACACACACAACAGTAAATATTATTATTATTATTTATTATTAAATATTATATTAGGTAAACTGTATGGATTTGAATGGCAGGACCAGAAACGTGGACCAGTTTAATAATAATGTGAAAAATTACTAAACTAAACATGAATACCCGTTCTAATATGAATTTTATATTCTAAGGTACAAGGTCAATGGCGTAAGATTTAGCAGCAATTTGAGTTCGCTAACCCCATACCCACGGGAGACGCGTTTCCCAAATGTTTGATTGAAGTAGAAGTTGCTTTTTGCGGCTCTCATTCGCGCTGATGGTTTCTTATCCCAAAGGAACGTGGTGGAGTGTTTATTTAATTGTAGAAGTTTAACTGTCTGCTAATTTAATATTTTTTAAATCAAGTGTATTAAATCCCTTACATCTCTTCTTAAGAGGAAATGCTTATGGCGTTTGTTCCATACAAACGTACTCCTCAGTTTCCTCTCTGGGTAATTACACCAGACCAATGATTATTTTACCATACAATCTGTAGGTACCACTGTATGTCCCTCGATTGTGTTTTTCTCCATAAATTAATTAATAAGAATTAGGAGCCTTCTAAAATCACAAAAACTTACCATTTTTAACGCCATTATTATACGTCCAGCGAACAAATTTGACGAATATAAAAAAAAAATAGGAAAACCGACAGACATAGCCAAAGCCCTTCTTATTATGTTTTTTTATATCGATCCAGTTTTGGAGGAGAAAACCGGGGATTACGAAATTGCGATTTCGTCTAATTTAAATAGGTATAATCGGTCCAAGCTGTAGTTGTCTCTATCACCCTCGGGCGGGATAGCTCGGGCACAGCGCGACAGCAATAGATATGTTAAAAACCTATTTTTCAAATTTCTTGCGGCCATCCTAGCAAACAAATAATATCATTTGATATTTTACACACACGGCCATCAGATTACAAACTAAGCAGTAAATATTATATTCACAAGTACATTATATTCATACAAATAACGTTATTAGCTAATGCACAGTAGCTAAATATTTGAAGAATATCAACAATAGTATCTTGAGTATGTTTTATGTTACCTTATTGTTATTCGTCTCTATAATACGATTTGGGACTTTGTTTGAACCCAATCCTTGACAATGGAGTGATAATAATTCCCTCAGAGACTAGAGAGGGACAAAAATGAAAATTATAGCGTACAATGATTTGAAATGAAAAGAAAGAGCCAAGGGTAGGCTGTATTGTTTCACTTTAGTTACCTACCTACATAATGGAATGACATAATAAAAATATCTCAGTGTTTTATTTTGGTGGGTACTACACATCGAAAAAACAAGTCAGTGCTTTTGCACTAACTTTGAACAGTAAGAACCAATCACTGCATCTTGTGTTATAGATTTTAAGCAAAATGCCCTTCATTGCGCTTCTTTAGGTTAATTGTTCGATGGTACTACACATTCAAAGCGTATCACACAAACGAAGCGCTCGTGGTGTAGTATGATTAGCCGTTCTTAATCGATCGGCAAAGTTAAGCTACGCCTGTCATGGTCGGTACCTGGATGGGTGACCGCCTAGTGGTATTTCAAATCGAGCGTTTCCGTGCTTCGGAAGGCACGTAAAGCCGTTGGTCCCGGTTATCACTTAATTGTGATAGTCGTTAAGCTAGTTGGATGCCTCCTAGGTGGCTTGAAAAATTCCAACAGTAGGTTGACCACTAGCCTACCTCCACCGATCCGCAGTAGGCACGCGTGGTGGAGTATGGCCCATTCCCTTTCACCTTCATTTGTGAAAGGAGGCCTGTGCTCAGCAGTGGGACATTTAGGCTGATGATGATCATGATGAGTATACCATGATATGGCTTCTTAACGATCTTTTCCTTCACCGAAGCCCCGAGCTCATCGCTGGATTCGAGTCAACAACTGAGATACGAGTATCATCGCCTTACAGTTGATCGCATTTCACATGACCATATTCTCATACCAAGAAGAAAAAACAACAGTAGTACCCACCTTACTAATATGGCTTACCGATGTACCTGCGCAGAAGATACATTTTCAAATGCAGGAAACCGGCAGCTGCCGCCATGTTAGCGCGTGCCGTGCGGAGGGGCGTGACTTGCGAGTGAGACGGAACTAACAGCTGCAGTGTATTATAAACCTTATAGTAGTGATCTAAGGTTAATTGTAAGTTTTAAGCATTCTTTCGTTAATGTTCGGGGCCATACTTTCTATTCTGTGCGAACGAAGATTCACGACGCGTAATTTAGTTTGGTAAGTACTACTGTAATACAATTCAAAAACATAAACTGAAAATAAAGCTTTATTAATATCATAGGTTAGCCAAGTTCCCAGTGCCTTGATATCCAGACAAAGACGAAGCCGTAACAGCGAATAGAAAGCAAAAGCTCAGCTATTGAAATTCAATCCAATTACCAATGTTATTGATAGCTCACACAACTGTTAATTTGCTTTGAGCTGTGTAAACTTTTCAATGTAAAACGGTTTGTTTTGTTTCGCCGACCGAGTCACGGACGATACAGCGCAGTTGGCTCGAATGGATTTCATTACATTATCATAATACTACTTTATTTGTATCGATACAGTAATAAATGTTTATTGTTTCTACTTGGTGAGCATTTTTACTTAACATCTTAGCTTGAAGAAAACTACGTATATATGGCGTAGAGAACGGTGGTAGAATGATCAATTGCTCCAAGGATGAAAGTGTTAGGTAGTTAGTAGGTGAAAGGGCGATGGCTGCCACACGCGTCATACTTGTGAACAGGTGCTGCTTGTGGGGGCTGGTCTGCTTAAGTTTGCCATTTATTTATTTACTTTTTAAATATAGATTCAGTCTACTTTATAGTTTTGCCGCCGCGCCGGGGCACGCAATTGCTGTCAGTGCGATTAGAATGTAAATATTATGTAGTGAATCTAAGCTTGTTTTGAAAAGAGTAATTGCTGAGTTTATTGCCGGCTCTTCTCAGCAAATGCAACCTTCCGAACCGGTATTAGAGTCAGACTATTCATAAGTGCCTGCGAAGGTCTATTTGAATAAATTATTTTGAATTTTGTTTTTTTTTTAATATGAGAGAAGTGAGGTACCACTCTTGGCCACATCATCAGATAAACATATTTCACACACTCGCTCGTAAATTGACATTTATTGCACCGTTTTTAGTATCTTAATGCAGCTTATTACGCACTAGTGCTTTTTACTTTACATTACCGCACAGTTTTATGATAGGTATAATCTCGATTATGATAAGCTTGTACCTCACTGCAAGTGATATGTGTGTAGACCAAAACGGGTGAAATAGATTGACAGGTCACTGCTGTAAAAAAATAAAATAACTTGCGCGCCATATTTGTTAACGTTCTCATTGTTTGGTTGATTAATATCAAAAAATCTACTTAAAAAGTACAAGTCTGTTTTTTCCTCGCAAGTGTGTTGAAAAACGTCGTATGACACGCGTGTGCATTGATTATTACACTCTCGGCTCCCTTATCGCATTCGCCTGAGACTCACGCACCTCGAGTGCTAATAATCAACTTTGCACACATGTATCATAATGTACTATTATCTACATCTACATTTAAACTAATATGAAAAGGAAAAGATTTGGATGTTTGTATTTTTTTTTAAATTCTTTCACCACGAGAAAGCTAATTTATGACAGAGTAACATAGTTTTTTTTATACTACTTTGGTATCAAACAAGCATACGGCCCGCTTGATGGTAAGCGGTTACCGCAGCCTATGGACGCTTGCATCACCAGGGGTGTTACTCGCGTGTTGCCGACCCTGCAGAAATCTCTTCACACCCTTTTTGAAGAACCCCATGCTGTACTCCATTGGGAAAACCACGGCGGGGAGCTCATTCTACAATCTGAGCGTAATAGGCCATACAAATAGAAATTAAATTAAATTAAATTTATGCCTCTATGTCAAAAAGTCTTCTACGGTATAAAATGCTTTCTTAGCGAGCCAACGTTTCAGATCAATTACCACCATGAGTTTGTCCAAACAAAATATAAATATGAAACATAATAAAATTATGTGTTTAAAAGCGGTTCTTAAGCCATACAGATCTTTCTTTCTACACCATACCTGTGGGTCGATTTTCGTAACAAAAAAAAATAAACAAATATTACAAAAAAAATACATACTTAGGTTATTGGTTGACTGCAATACCTTATAAAATTTAAGTTATATTCAAAATTATATAGATTAAAGAGCTTGTTTTTATCTTTTTAGTTATTTGTTACGCAGTCGGGTTTTTTGTTTATTTTAATAATTTAATTTTTTACTATTATAATGCCAAATGAACGATTGAAAAACGAATGAATATTTTTATATAGAATATTTCACGAAACAAAATTTAAATAGTTGATGTCGCTACGACACCGCTGAAGTTTTATTACGAGAATCAAGCCACTGAGCATCGGCAATTTATTCTGTGGCATCGGTGCAATGATACCTATGAGAATACAATTCTAGATTTATATCTATCATTTCAAATAAAGTTAAAAAGAAATTTATTAAAACATACGTTTGGAGCATAGCACTGTATGGGTGTGAGACGTGGACAATGACACAAAGGGATAGGGAAAGACTGAAGGCCTTTAAAATGTGGTGTTGGAGGAGAATGGAGAGGATTAGCTGGACTGAGAGGGTGACAAATGAGGAAGTATTGAGTCGAGTAAAAGAGAAAAGGAACATTATGAAGACGATAGAGAATAGGAGGGGAAAGATGTTTGGCCATCTTATACGATACGATGCATTCATCAAAAACATAGTAGAAGGAAAGATAGAGGGAAAGCGAGGGAGAGGAAGACCAAGAATAAGTTACATAGATCAAGTAAAGGCAAAAATAGACGTCGTGTCGTATAAGGAGGTGCAAAATGTTGCTAATGATAGAGCGGAATGGAAGAAGCTACACCGACAAGAGCACAGCTATTATACAGAAGAAGATCTATCATTTCATCGAAAGTTTCGGATTAACTGTGTAAAGTTATTTCAATAACCCGTCGTCAATGATTTATTTTGCAGTCTTCTAGATTAACATTTATTTTTAAATGATTACCCTATGTCCAAAAAAATCTGCGACTTCAAATATTACTGTAAAGTTGTTTTTAATTCATATCTATAAGAAATTAAAATGAGGGACAAAATAAGACAACACAATTAAATATTTATTTAATGTCTATCTTCATGAATAACTATCAAATTATCATTAATAAATATTCTGTTTGAATCCCAGTTCCGTAAACTGGTATTCAAACAGAATATTTATTAATGGCACCAAACTTTACGATACCTATGCTATGATACTCAACCGAAAAGAATGACAAAGCATGTTGAAGAATGACAAGACAGAGAATGTTTTTGTTCACCCCACAGGTAGTGTGGGGTGAACAAAAACATGCTATTTCCATATATCATGACATGAATTTTTCAATATCACTATGCTGTGTGAGCATTCCACGTGAACAGCTAACAAACCTGCACAACTGATATTAAATGAATTCTGCTGACAGACCTCTGTTTTAGTATGCATGTGAATGAAAGCGTATGATGCTGCTTGTGCGAAAATTTTTATGTTTGTGCTATTTATAACTAGCTTCTGTCCCTCGGTTTTTCATGCGTCCCCGACTTTTTTTAGTTTTATATATAAACTCTATGTGTGTTTCAAGACTATGATATCCAAGTTTCATTAAAATACGTTCAGCCATTACCGAGCTGAGTAACTTCTAAAATCTTTTAAAAGCCATGCAATAGGTATTTAATTTATTATAAATGGACGAAAGTTTATATTTAAGGCTTAGTGTGCACTTTGGCCATATTATCACTTACTAGCCTAAAATATTTATTGGTAAAAAATAAGAAAAAGAAACATGTATAAATAGGAACAGCAGCAGTAGGTACGGAGTAGACAAACCATGCTTAGGTATGTCGGTATGGTAAAGCGCCATGGAACAATATTGCTATAACCGCATTCCTTTTTATATAAACATGCCTTTAGAATCTTCGAGTTGTGGCTCCACTTAATAAGTAGGCATTTAAGAAGTATTTTTCCTGTTGTATTCTTCTACTGTATAATGGAGTCTTAACTCCGTTATCTCTTTATTATGGATAGGCTGAACTGTCTCATTGCTAGGCAAAGTACCCTCTTTCTTTTTTTTTACTCTTCTCAGTCAGCTGCTAGCCTATTATGGTAATCAAGTTGTCCCTCCTCTAGAAGTCAAATTCATCACGCCATCTCCACCGAGGCCTGCCGCGACGGCACTTAACCTTTTTTGAGGTCCACTGTGTATCTGAAGCCTAATTTTGGATCACGTATTTAATGCTACTCTCACTAATAAAGCTCGTTTCCAGCTTTACTGCCCGCTCTTCGCTCTCACAGCCACCTCACCACAAATGCGAACGCCCATTAGGGAGACAACACAGCCGTGTCAACCGACAGGCCCGTCGCACAAATACACCGTGTTGACACTGTCTCACTGACATTGTCCACACTGCGCTGCGATTTCTACTATACCAGAGTTAGATCACACTATGTCAGTATTCGTCTGTTGTGTGTAGGGCATATTTTGAGAACCGGTTTTTTCGATTCTGGATCTAATCCAGAACCGAGTACCCGGTTCTTTCGGTTCTTGCGGTTCCATTAATTATTCGATATAAACTATTGCTCTTTTTATTAATTTATCATTAAAAACATTATAGGTAGTATAATAATAACAATAAAATTGTTTTCTATGATCGAATATTTCGTAGAATGACAATCAAACAGTGAATTCGGAATCACAGCTTTAATGATTGATTGATATGATTAAAATAACATAAATATAATCAAGTCTTTTAACAATCCAGTTTTTTTTATTTATCTTAGTTTTTTTTTAATAAAAATGTACCTAACATAACAAATTACAGTATTACCCAACTGATATGGCGCGTCGTGATTCGTGAATCTTCGTTCGCATAGAAAAGAAAGTATGGCCCCGAAGATTAACGAAAGAATGCTTAAAACTTACAATCAACCTTAGATCACTACTATAAGGTTCACAATACACTGCAGCTGTTAGTTCCGTCTCATTCGCAAGTCACGCCCCTCCGCACAGCGCGCGCTAACATGGCGGCAGCTGCCGACCAATAGCATTTCCCGCGTTTTGAATTTTTTTCTTCTGCGCAGGTACATCGGTAAGCCATATCAGTTGGGTACTACTGTACTGAGGTGTACCAACAGTATGAATACAGTTGCTATCCATTACGCGATAGCCATATAATGAAGAAACCAGATTAATCAGACTGAAAGGGAACAATATCTTCAAACCGTACGATTAAGTTAATCTTGTGTGTAATACTTAGTTGTTTATCTCTATTGCGTTATATAGGTTTCGGTTACTATTAATTGCGTTGAAATATCATGTTATTGGATATTGATATTAAGGTTTCAGTCAAAGACTGAATATAATTAATCAATTATTGTACTATTATAGCAAAGAACCTCTTGATTTCATGAATGATCTACACAAATAAAGAAATAAATCAGTGCTGATACTTCTATAAGTCGTACTATTATGTATTCCATGATTCTATGTAGGTACATACATGTAGGCAGGCCACATCGCTCGAAGAGCCGATAACCGATGGGGAAGAAAGGTTCTCGAGTGGCGATCACGTACTGGAAAGCGCCGAGCGGGACGACCTCCCACTAGGTGGAGCGACGACCTGGTCAGAGTCGCTGGGCGCCGCTGGATGAAAGCGGCCCAGAGCCGTTCGAAGTGGAAATCAATGGAGGAGGCCTATATTCAGCAGTGGACATACATGGGCTGATATGATGAAGCACGAATTTATTTTACCTTCTTATTCTATTATAATTCTCCAGGTTCCCAATAGACTGGCAGCGATTCCTCTTTGAATAGTCAAGCAAGTGCGTTAGCAAAAAACCTCCGATCCGATCTTAAAGGTAAAACCATCACTTTATTGAACTTTATGCTAAAACGTGACTAATTTAATATAATTTTATTACTTTTACTTAAAATAAGATGCCGTTGTCATGCTGATAGAACAAAAATGTCTAATTGGTGTCGTTTACAAAAACTGGAGACTTCTTAAAAGATTTTCATGATTTGCTTGCGTTAATCATATTTTTTTCATTTTTTCACTTTATTTTTAAACTAGATGTTTCCCATGATTTCACTCGAGTTCTCTGGATAAAAGTAGTATATTGCCATAGGATATCTTCATGCAAAATTTTGTCGCAATATATAAAATCATATAAAATTATCATTTTAAAAATCTTATTGCGTCTGTATGTACACAAAATAATCCATTTGAGTTTTATGTTAAAGAAAGATCTGATATGAAAAAATATACAAATAATATAAATAAGAAAAGGCTACTAAGTTTCCCTCCATTGTCAGTAAAGTGATCAGTTCAATTCTAGAATACAAAATAATCCCAATGGTAAATAAGTAAATAATAACTTAGTTTTAGAAAAAATAAAGAAATATTCCTCAGACTATCGTTTCAGGGGATAATATAAACCAAGGCATTTTCTCTTTTAGAAATAGGCTCACATTATGTGAATATGATTGGACTGTTTTACAAAAAACTTAAACCGACTTAAAAGTACACTAAGAAGTAATGAAATCCTGATCTGATGACAATGGGACCAAACGGGAAGTGTACCTTTTCAAATAAATAAGATTTTTCCAAATCGGTTAATAAATGACGGAGTTATGAGATAACAAACATTAAAAAAAATACATTCGAATTGAGAACCTCCTCCTTATTTTGAAGTCGGTTAAAAAATATGAGTTTGGAACAATTAGGTTATAACAACAGGTTCTAAGGACGAATAGTTTTACCACAGTAGCCTTCTTTATGCTGAAAATCGCAAAACACCTACAGATTTTTGAAGTGAAAACTTCTTTATCGGGGTTGTGCACTTTTTGGGATGGGTAAAAAAGTCACGTGACCCTGATCGAAAATTCGTAGGACGGAGGGAGAGTAGTTGCAAATTAGACTGTATTTACACTGGGGTTATGTTCAAATTCTTATAATATTCTCTAGCTAGCCGGAAGGTAGGTACCATTTGTGTTCCCATTTTAAGTTAATAAAAATCTTATTGAAAAGTATTATACGTACATATCCAGCTTTCCCTTGTATAAAAACACTATGTGAAAAATGTCTAGTTTCAAAAATGCACAACGTTAATATTCAAGTTTTCACTTCTGCCGGCACTCCCGGAGTACAACCCGTTGTTTTTTGAGATTTCAGTGTTTGTGCCATAGTAAAAGTTGTTCAGAATGACTAACCCAACATAGGTTTCGAAAATATGGCATCTCGAAATCTCCACTCTGTATAACAAAAAGAGACGAGGCCACATTAGCTCAATGGCAATGGAGTTGTAGGTAATGGGATCGTGTGAGAATGTCATTTTTCTTTTAGAATTGCAGACTTGGCACCCTGGTATTATCAATGAAGCGCTCGTGGTGTAGCATGATTAGCAATTCTTAATCGTCCGGCTAAGTGATGCTACCACCGTCGTGGTCGGTACCTCGCCTAGTGGTATTTAAAATCGAGCGTTTCCGTGCTTCGGAAGGCACGTAAAGCCGTTGGTCCCGGTTATCACTTAATTGTGATAGTCGTTAAGCTAGTTGGATGCCTCCTAGGCGGCTTGAAAAATTCCAACAGTAGGTTGACCACTAGCCTACCTCCACCGATCCGCAGTGGGCACGCGTGGTGGAGTATTGCCCATTCCCTTTCACTCTCATTTGTGAAAGGAGGCCTGTGCTCAGCAGTGGGACATTATAGGCTGATGATGACGATGATGATGATGAGGATGATGATTGTCAATGTCTTAACCATCAGGTGAACCGTCTCCCTGCTTGTCAGACTTCTGGCAAAAATACTTAAAGCAATCGGATTTTATCTTTTTCAAAGCTATCGTTACATTTATTTGCACTACATTTTCTAAAGGTAATTTATGTTTGTTTACGCACCGTTTCTACCAAATAAGAATCCTTAGTAATTAAACCGAAACGATTTATAGCGAGTAGGCACTACTTATAGCAATATGAAGCACATTATTGTTAAATGAAAATTTAGATACCTGTTTTTCACTACCAATTTTCTCACACCTCATTTTGCCGAGGGAAAACCAACTCTATGACCGGTGAATTGAACTCACTCTTTGATGGAAATGTCATTTCGTGCATTCTCACTGTCATTCGCAGACATAAACGCCGATATAGAGTGAATGTTCAGCAATTTAGGTAAGTGGGTCGGTTGATAATGGATAATAATGTGTTTGCTTCGCGCAGGTAACTTTTAATGCGTTAAAGTATTATAGAGGTATACTAGGTTCACGTTATGATAGGACAGGGTAGGTTACAAGCACAGACATAAACTCAAATAGATAACGTAATGTCACAAGATTGATTTAGTTAGGCTGGCATTCGATTTTTAAGGGATGGGGCGATGGCGGCTTGTGCCTACCTCTAGTCAGTGCACGTGCCTAGTAACCATACTTTGCGGTAATTTTATTTCAAATTGAATAAGGTATTTCTCAACATATTTACAGTATTTAATGGAATTATCCTATACGCTCCTAGGTCGCTTGTCGCCGACCAAAACAACACCCTGTATAAAATCGAAAATCGTCATCTCAAAGTGTATTGCTATTTATTTTATATAGCGGAAGTTATATTTATAGCTAATAAATAATACAGTACGTACGTACGTAACACAAAACACGAACGATATAAGCCAGTCTATAACTTAGTTCACTACAAACTTATCTATGAGTTCTTGAATCAACAATAATTTATTTTTCATCTCATTTATGAACAAGGTTTCCCAAGGGAGTATGGGGTTCTTCAAGAAGGATGTAGAGAGATTTTTGCAGGGACGTTAACGTGCGAGTGATACTCCTGGTGTTGCAAGCGTCTATATAGGTTAACCGCTTACTATCAGTCGGGCAGTGCGCTTGATCATCATCATCAGCCTATAATGTCCCACTGCTGAGCACAGGCCTCCTTTCACAAATGAAGGTGAAATGGAATGGGCAATACTCCACCACGCGTGCCCACTGCGGATCGGTGGAGGTAGGCTAGTGGTCAACCTACTCTTGGAATTTTTCAAGCCGCCTAGGAGGCATCCAACTAGCTTAACGACTATCACAGTTAAGTGATAACCGGGACCAACGGCTTTACGTGCCTTCCGAAGCACGGAAACGCTCGATTTGAAATACCACTAGGCGGTCACCCATCCAGGTACCGACCACGACAGGCGTAGCTTAACTTTGCCGATCGATTAAGAACGGCTAACGTGCGCTTGATACCTTAATAAAAATAATGAATTTCTTAATTCTCTTCAGTTCAAAACCAAACTATTTTACAGAAATTAAAAAAAAACAACTGAATCAAGAAACTTAGAATTACTGAAAAAACTAATCTCTGCCAGTCTACCTTTGTGTGTGAAACTGTTGTGCTAACTTAGGGATAAAATCGAAAACAAATGGTAACACTAAAGCAAGTATCGTTGAAAATTGGTTTTTGTTATGACCACCCCAATACAAGTTAACTGTCGAATACCGAATGAGAATTTCATCACGCGTTGTTCGTCGTATCAACGGGTGTTTATAAATTAGTCCTCTACAATATAGCGGGAAGCGTGCCACCTTGTATCTATACTAAGACTAGTTTAAGAGGAAAGAAAGGCTGCAAGAAATTTAAAAAATTGTTTTTAACATATCTATTGCTGTCGCGCTATGCCTGAGCTATAATTTATTGGTGATTCGTAGTGTTCACGAGTACACTGTACAATGTTTGATTGGATTACTGTCTTCATAAGATCAGTCCAACGAGTATAACATTGTTAGCTATTCCTTATTAACTAGATGAACAGAGTAAATTATATTTGTGTTCATTTAATAAGGTATCACGAAAAGGCCTGAGAAAAATTCCTTGCTGAGTTAATTTGGGAAAACCGTTGGTGAATTATTTACGTAGGGCTGACCCCAAATAAATAGGACTTATACTGGAAGAAAGAAGAATCACCCTGTCCGGAAGGTTTTATTTTATTTGTCACTTCCGGAAACGGGACTTTAAGAAAAAAATTAGATAATATCTTTATCTATTAATTCACCCGTATTCCCGAGGGATCGTATGTTGACCCGGGATAAAAAGTATTCTATGTGTTAATCCAGAATATATGCTATCTGTGTGCCAAATTTCATCCAAATCCGTTCAGTAGTTTTTGCGTGAAAGAGTAACAAACATACATCCATACTCACAAACTTTCGCATTTATAATATTAGTAGGATTAAGTAAGGATTTTATCAAAAAGGTTGACCAATACTACCTGTGTGTGCCGCCTGAATTATTTCAGATTTTAAGTTGGGCAAACTTCAGCTATAAAGGAGAAATCAAAACTTAACTTCACCGCACGGCTCTACGCCTACGGCGCACCTCACTATACCTCTAGGACACCGAAGACCTCATGCGAATGACAAGGAACCCAAATGATGATGTTAAAACCTAAATCTTTGTTATAATGAAACTTATGCCGCTTGCTTACGTTGAGCTCGCTTATTCTCTGTAATGCTTTACCAAAGATTTATGAATTGTACGAGTACCTATACATTTGGCTCCATTATCACTGACTATAGTGATTTTATAGCAAACTTTTCCCATCAATCATTAAATCATAAATACGCTACATACTATGTTCATGATAATATAACAGAACTACGAATACAAGTGATAGATTATTTTTCTATTCATCTGGGAGTTTCTTATCGTGTTCCTAACCGAATGAAATATGAAGGCCATTGGTTGACTTGTTTTTTGACCTTGGCACTACATTAACAAAGGAGGAAGCCTGAATAATGATTCGTAGTAGGTATACCAAGTCTGCGAACTATGTTTTTTTGTAGACTATTCCTTCACGCAACCAGCAGATCCTAAACTTGGTAACCAAATATCTGATTTAGTACATAAATTTACTTTTTAAATAAATACATAGATATAGTTTGTTTTACAGGTTCACAGCCCTCACACATATGCATTTTCACGATACAGTATGTTTTATTACATTATTGCTTCTTATCAGTCAGTCAATTCTAATGGACGAATGCAAAAAATCTATATTTATGAGCAGTAACAAAAGCAAAACAATAAACGTCTCCTTCATACTCATAAGCTTCACCGCGCGCGAGAGAGACGGACAGACTTTTCATGATGTACATGCAGTGTGACGTCACGCCGCGCGCTTATTCACAGACACTACACAAGCGTACCGTGTAAATGTGTTGAACGTGCCAGATTTAGTTAACTGACCTGTACTATGTATATGCAAACACAGGCCTATTTGACCACAATCTCACAAATGTTAGTCATGATGTGGCCGAAGGTGGTAACATGGCCTGGTAGGGAATTGGCTTTCAAATTCAGCTAAAGAAACAATCCGGTAGGTATTAGCAACCGATTTTATACCTGAGGCTGATAGCCGCGGGTACTAAAAAGTACCCTACCTATCGTAGTATGGTTTTCCTCTTGATGTTTTCTTTCATCAAAAGCTCATTGTAGGTACGAAATCACGGTGTTTCAAAAAACCGTGATTTCTTCACGTAATTTGACATAGCATATATAGCTTCGTTGGGTAGGATGATCTTATAACAAAATAAGTAATATGTAATTCCACATTACATTATTATTGTGGCCAACGATCAAACAAATAATTTACTTTTTACTTCATAATAATTCCATGTTTCTTGTACAAAAAAACGGGCGCAACAAAGTTCTAAAGAATTATTAATTACTTACACCAAACGACACGATTACATAACTTAATTTAAATTCAATCTCCGACCAATAAATACATAAATCATAATTGAAAATTACTTTTCTGTTTTCGCACTGGCTGGACCCCCCGGTATTACCTTTTGTGAATTATTCAGAAGATAATTGAG
Source organism: Polyploca ridens (assembly GCA_951394255.1). Lineage (NCBI taxonomy): Eukaryota > Metazoa > Arthropoda > Insecta > Lepidoptera > Drepanidae > Polyploca > Polyploca ridens. The sequence goes on along the minus strand of OX596256.1, from coordinate 13,069,161 downwards.
AGGCGACGGAGCTTGCTTAGGCCTTTGCTTTGACAGAAAATTGCAAAGGTATATAGAATTTCCGTTTATATCACAAATTAATTTGAGGTTTAGGTCAATCACAGAATTAATAATGAGACAGTACCCTACCCTACTTTGTAAAGAATTTGTGTGTTTGCCTGCCCAAAAAAGGCGTGTAGTGTTTGCCAGGTTTTCAGGGGTGTATGGGAGTTTCTTTATTTCACCATAACTTTTAAATACCGAACAGATTTGGATGTATGGGGTATCGCTATGATGCTTACACCATCCCAAGTGGCACTGGCTATAATTTTTTTCACATTTTAGTTATTTTTTTGGCAGGACAGTCGTCTTAATATTTTTTTTATTATCGAAATATAGATTTTAATTATGTTTGATAAACCATCATAATTTATTACTACCACACAAATATAGAAAATATTCTAAGCAAGGTCTCCAGCAGGCTGCCATCATTTACTCTTTGAATAGCCAAGATAATGTGTTGAAAGAAAAAACTCCGATTTAACTAATAATATACCCCCTTACTCATAAAACGTTATTTAACTAATAAGCTGATTAAGTGGTCACCTAAATAACGTCAAATTGTTTGACAATGACAGCAAGGTGACGTTATTTAGTTGACCATTTATTCAGTAGATTTAGTTAAATAGCGTTTATGAGTAAGGCCGATAGTGTTTAATACAATAGAAATAATACATACCCACCTACGTTCAGTACAGTGTTTCTCTAGATTACGCCTTCTCTCTTGCTCCAATCATGTTTATACGTGACTAGCTTTATAGCCCGCGACTTCGTCCGCGTAGATTATTTATTTTTTCTAGATATCATTGTAACAATATAGAGCTTTGTTCATGGCTATTGTCCGCCACTACGTGTGATATTGACAAAAGTTCAGGTAGATTAAGAGCTCATATGCGAGGATGCCACATAAAACTGAAACTGTCCTGCCGCAAATCAACTCTAGCAAATTTCAGAGTTTTTCCCTGTGACTACAAACCTTAATTAGGAACTGTTATCGTTTAAATTCAAACGGAAGGTGATTTGGGATCAATGGTATACGCGGCAAGAAGACTGTTTCTCCTCTGGCAGAACCAGTATATATTTTGGCCTCAATAACATTGCGGCGGAGAGCTGTTACTTGTAGTCTAGTTCCACAGCATAATTTTGGAGGCCTTATCTTTCTTTCTCTCTATAGTCTTTCCCTCATGTCTGAGGATCGTGGTCAACATCGGGTTTGCTTCTAGAGCGAATGATCTGCCTCCTCTGGTTTCTGTATTCTGGTTTCTGTAAAACTTAGTGGACGATGAGTCTTTTACTTGATCGGACCATCTTGTTGGTAAACGACCACGTAGTCGTTTTCCTTCCGTGTACCCAACTATGATCAGATTTCCAAACTTTCATCGTCTTTGCGCACCATGTGGCCGAAATACGAAAAAATACGTTGGTGGCATATGGTGGACAATCGTGTTTTAATTTGGAGCTGCGATAGGATTGATGCATTGTTGCGTTTAGTGGTCCAAGGTATTTCCAACATCCGTCTCCAGCACGACATCTCGAATGCATCAATCCTTTTTCTTTCTCGGGCCAGTATAGTCCACGCTTCCACTCCATACATGAAAATGAGGAATACCAATACTCGTATTAACCGGATCTTTGTTTTAATACCGATTCCTCTCTTTTTCCTGATGTTGTTTAGGCGAGTTATTTCAATACGCCAATACCATAAGCCGAAATAATAAATTTTGAAATTTTCACTCCGAAAATAAAGAACTTCATATACTAAATTTAATCCCCCTTTTCACTCCTTAAGGGATCAAATTCCAACAACACCGATATTCGTTGCGTTAGTTTATAACCATAAGCTTAAACAATAAATTTTGTGTACTTCCATACACAAATTCATCCCCCTTTTTACCCTTTCGGGATAGGAATTATCAAAAACGTTGAGGCACATATAAATTAATTTTCAATCGTCAACCTAAACACAAAATTTGAAGGTCCTAACTTCGAAACTGATGGACTTTCATATAAACTTGCATCCCCTATTTTACACCCTTAAGGATGGAATATCCAAAAATCCTTAGTGGTTGCCTACACTGTGTAATAATATATTAAGTGACGTTTACTTTGAAACTGAATGACTTACATACATCCCATACCTTTTCACCCTGTCGGGGGTCGAATTGTTAAAAAAGCTGAAACATGTATAAATTAATTTTCAATCGTTAGCCTAAATACAAAATTTGAAGATCCTAACTTCAAAACTGACGAACTTTCATACAAACTTTCATCCCCTATTTTACCCCCCTAAGAGTGGAATTTCCAAAAATCCTTCCTTACTTAATACCTACACTGTATAATATTAAATTTAGTGAAGTTTACTTTGAAATTGAAGGACTTGCATACACAACTTCATCCCCCTTTTCCTCCCTTCGGTGGTGGAATAATCACAAACGCTGAGATAACTATACATTAATTTTCAATCTTCAGCCTAAACACAAAATTTGAAGATCCTAACTTCAAAACTGACGGACTTGCATACAAACTTTCATCCCTTATTTTACCCTATTAGGGGTGGAGTTTCCAAAAATGCTTCCTTAGTGGATGCCTACACCGTATAATAATACATTTAGTGAAGTTTACTTTGAAATTGAAGGACTTGCATACACAACTTCATCCTCCTTTTCCTCCCTTCGGTGGTGGAATTATTACAAACGCTGAGATAACTATATATTAATTTTCAATCGTCAGCCTAAACATAAAATTTGAAGATCCTAACTTCAAAACTGACGGACTTGCATACAAACTTTTATCCCTTATTTTACCCTGTTAGGGGTGGAATTTCCAAAAATCCTTCCTTAGTGGATGCCTACACCGTATAATAATACATTTAGTGAAGTTTACTTTGAAATTGAAGGACTTGCATACACAACTTCGTCCTCCTTTTCCTCCCTTCGGTGGTGGGATTATTACAAACGCTGAGATAACTATACATTAATTTTTAATCGTCAGCCTAAACACAAAATTTGAAGATCCTAACTTCAAAACTGACGGACTTGCATACAAACTTTCATCCCCTATTTTACCCTCTTAGGGGTGGAATTTCCAAAAATCCTTCCTTAGTGGATGCCTACACCGTATAATAATACATTTAGTAAGTTTACTTTGAAATTGAAGGACTTGCATACAAAACTTCATCCCCCTTTTCCTCTCTTCGGTGGTGGGATTATTACAAACGCTGAGATAACTATACGTTAATTTTTAATCGTCAGCCTAAACACAAAATTTGAAGATCCTAACTTCAAAACTGACGGACTTGCATACAAACTGTCATCCCCTATTTTACCCTCTTAGGGGTGGAATTTCCAAAAATCCTTCCTTAGTGGATGCCTCCACTATATAAGGTATCTTTGTGCAAAATTTCAAATCTCTAGATCCAGCGGTTTGGGCTGTGCGTTGATATATCAACAATCAGTTTATCATTTTATATATTAAGATTGAGCGAGAGAATGTTCATCGGTACATCTAACTTGTACTGTAATTTATTCGCTCCATCAAATAAATAAACTATCAAACGCATTCGTATTGTATCACACAAAGACAGACCAAGTGTCTATCACAGTCCGAATACTTGGAAGGAATCGGAAGGGCCAATTTGCCATCACTCGTACAACGACGTCCGGACATCTGAGATACACGAGAGATATTCGTGCGTGAATGTTTACTCGTAGGGCGTACACTCAGATGGTAATTTTTTTGTTTTTTTGGTGGTAAACAATAAATAAATAAATAAATATCCTGGGACATTCCTCACAAACGGTCATCTGATCCCAAACTAAGCAAAGCTTGTACTATGGAAACCAGATAACTGATATAATACATATACTACTTTTTGTTTGTAAATACATACTTATTATACATAATTACACCCAGACACAGGACATACAGACATGTTCATTCACACAAATGCATGTCCTGTGTGGGAATCGAACCCACGACCTGCGGCGTTATAGGTTAAGACGCCACGTCTTAACCAACTGCGCCAACTGGCCCGTCGAACACAAGCATACGGCCCGCCTGATGGTAAGAGGTTACCGTAGCCTATGGATACTTGCAACACCAGGGATATCACTCGCGCGTTGCCGACCCTGCAGAAATCTCTTCACACCCTTTTTGAAGAACCCCATGCTGTACTCCATTGGGAAAACCACGGCAGGGAGCTCATTCCACAGTCTGAGCGTCCGCGGAAGGAGGCTCCGGTGAGCCCGCACAGTATGAAACAATTCTGGTTTCAATGTGTGAGGATGGACTCCCCGTCGATGGCGAGAGTTGCGATGGTGGAAGGAAGCCGTGGGCATCAAGTCGAACAATTCTTTAGAACACTCCGTTTTTTGATGTGCGCATCTTAAATTGGCTGATATTTTGAACATTGAACAACAATCCTTGGTTGTTTTATTTTACGACAGAATGCTGTACCACGTTGGATGGCCAGGGATTACCAATGTGTTGTTGACATTTTACAAAGCCACACGACACATTTTGATAGATTATTTTAACTTTGTATATGTTTTATTGCATTACTATAGAGTTTTGTCAATAAACAGACTAGGTAGACCTAACTGATGATATATTGGCTGAGAAGCATTAGAGTCGGAAATATATAGGTCACCACAGATATAAATCTACATAGATACCGCATGTCCCTCCAACCGTATGAAAACCAAGCGTGTAACTTTTTTGTACCTACCATAATGTCACAAGATTGATTTAGTTAGGCTGGCAATCGATTTTTAACGTGAAAATGAAACTATCCTATTTGTCAGCTAAACATCCCTCGCTACACATCTATGGTGACATGCAGCCTTATGCGAGTTCCCTGTTCGCGCGAAACAGTTCCAAAAGAAGAACATTCGGCCCCATATTTGCACAGATTTTGACACGCGAAGTACATACATTTGCGGCATCTATTTAGATGTATATTCTGTGTAGGTCACATTTTCTTCGATATGCCACATTTGTCCCTACAGTGCCCTTTTACTTACCATACATAAAGTATATATTACACGCGGCCCCACCATAGACTGGCACACAAAAATATCAGACGTACGTATGTTATAAGCACCCTGTAGCGCGTGGATTCCACCCGCATAGCTTTTCTACCTATTCAATTCTAAGGTATTCATAACACCACGTGTACATAGGAAATATGTATAGCATTTGTTGAGACGACGCAACAACGACGATTGCGTCGAAATTTTTCATCATCTGCAAACAGCCTTAGATATATATGTGAGTAAATAACTCAGCAATGTATGGTTGATGGATTCGTATCAAAATAAGTACTAAGTACTCTTGAGGGAAACTAATGCTTCAACTTGGCTGTAGCCAACCAAGCGGTAACTTACAATTATATTATATTATGTAGCTTCTGCTCGCGGCTTCACCCGCGTGGCCTACAGGAATCAAATGACATATTTTTCTACAATAATAAAACAAAACAAAACAACTTCATCCCGCTACGAGGGTGGAATTATTAAAAACGCTGAGACACGTATACATTAATTTTCAATCTTCAGCCTAAACACAAAATTTTAAGATCCTAACTTCAAAACTGACGGACTTTCATACAAACTTTCATCCCCTATTTTACCCCCTAATATAGCTTCTAAATTTCTTGTCTCTAGGACCAGTGGTTTAGGCTGTGCGTTGATATATCAGTCAATCAGTCAGTCAGGACTTTGAATTTTATACATATAGATAAGCAAAATTATTCCTTTATTTTTAGTACCTCAAAATTGTGTAATATGTAACAAACCAATTAATAAAAATTAACACATAATATGTTCGTAAAACAAGAAGAACACCAACCGACGGCGTAGCTATAATAATTACGTGTAACAGTAATATTAATTATGTGTTTTAATTAGTTTCTACACATTGGTACGTTCTATCGTTGGCTTTATTAAATTTTATTTCATTCCATAAATTGAATATTTCAAAATGTTATTGTATTCGTGAATTAATTAACATGTTCGCTCTAAACGTTTTAAGATTTCATGAGATGATTGTTCAACAACAATACACTGAAATTAAATTGCGATTTATCAAACTCATCATTCAACATACGACGTTATGATGGTAGTGTGTGGTGGAGAACTTATGGGTGTGACACTGCGCTATGTCTAATCCTCTGCCAGCATACTCCTCCACCTTTTTAAAAAAGTATGATTTTTGCAGAGTCGTCAACGAGTGAGTAATACCCGTGATGGTGCAAGCATCTATATAGGCTATGATAACCGATTACCGTCACGTGATCCGTTTTTTTATACGACTTAAGCCCGGTTTAAATAATTTACGGAACGGTATCGGTTAAGATTTATTAAAATTAAGACTCTTATATCTTTACTAATAATGAAGCAAAGACCTCAAAGCTTTGCATAGCAGACCCTCCCATAAGGAATATAAACTTACCCATTGATAATATATATTGAATGTTCTAAAGCTAACTTCATGTCAAAATCATAGATGTAAATTAATAAAATAATGTTTAAATAGGGTCATTAAAAAATTCATCAATGTCATAATATGGCTTCTTAGACAGCTTCTGTTTTAATGCTTTTGAAAAAATTTGTAGGCTTGTAATGTCTCTACTATACCTTATTTCAGAATTACCTACATAGAGATTGTCTTTGGAATGTAAGCCTATCAAATATTTAATAAGACTACTATCCAGTACACATTTACAAAATCGATTGGATTGTACTTTAAATACCTATCTTTCAATAAACAAAAACGAATCGTTTTGCTTACCAATGGTTAGGTTTTTTTATTGCCAAACTGGGCATATAGATCATTTCGTAAGCTAATTTTACCTGTGATAGCTACTTCCATATGGGAGGGTCTGCTATGCAAAGCTTTGAGGTCTTTGCTTCATTATTAGTAAAGATATAAGAGTCTTAATTTTAATAAATCTTAACCGATACCGGTCCGTAAATTATTGAAACCGGGCCTTAACCCTTTTCAATCTTCACCATGGTTACTTTACATTCGACCTTTGTAGGTCTTATTTATAATATCTTTGATATCGCTTATATGCGTTTCTTCGGAGGTATTTCTTTAATTTTGAACAATATTATTTATAGATTTGTGCGGTTTAACACATGTCCTTACATCTAAGAACCTTAAATGAAGGTCCTAAGCTATCTCACGTTTATTGTGACATCATAATACGTATATTAGTTTAGGAGGGTACCGTGGGTGGGGCAACATGCTTTACATATTTCCGCATTTTTATACCTGTTTCAGTTTTTTTTTTTTTTTTTTTGATAAAGTATGTTTTGGAGTATCTTATCTTACAGAAAAGCTATTCCTCAGATAAGTCTGTACAGAAACTGTTCTAAATTAAAATTAACAGTCAGATACCGATTATCTGAACATTTAAAATCAGCCCTTAGTCATTTAACAGTTAAAATGTAATAAGCAAAAAAGAAGCATTCTCTTGTGTAATTTTACGTAATGTTAATAAAATATGGTACATACACATACTAGGACATAAATGTAATTAATGCAGCTTAAAAGCTAAGACGAAACTACTATTAAATTTAACAATTAGAATAAAGCTGCGAGTCTAACAGTCCAGCACAAAAGACAGTTTCAAGAAACAGTTATCTTAAGACTCCTGTTTTTGCAAGGGAAATAAGACCTTGTGTACAATCTTAGCGTAGTAGCAGTTTTAAACTAAATGGAGGTTGAAATGTGTTAAAACAGTTTTGTACTTTTTGTAGTGCCTCGTTAAATAATCCCCTTTATTACAAAAGATGATTTAAAGCAATTTTAGTAAAACCAGTAACTCGGTCACTTTCTAACGTCATATAATAAAAAGAGACGAGGCTATTATGGGTTTGCTTTAATCCATGTTTTGTAATACATGTAAATATGACTAAATTTTGGTCTTCTGAATTAATCTGATTGCCGTATTATATTATAATATTGTAATACTACGTATTAATCAAGAAATATCTGGTAAAACTGTTTTATGAAGGTCTGAAGTGCCCCGTTAATTTTATCTGTTCGAGCATCATAAGCAAAATTTTTCTGCTTTTTTTTATTCATATCTGGATAACCCATTACCGCATGATCGAGTGACAAACATCCACACAGACATTTACACAACGTTTCACATTTATAATATTTATTTTATGAAAATATGTTTATTATTGTTGTTTGTGGAGTGTGTAGGCGATGGGAGAGAAATTAAAAGCAATATAAAATATTGAACTTTGTATTTTATAAGTACAGGAAAATTCAGAAAAACAATAAGTTGACAACTCGTTAAAATTTTTAGAACATTTGAATTTGAGCGGCAAAGGGGTTATGGTCTTTACTTTTTTTATAGTTTATTTTTAATAGGTCGCATCGCAGCGCAACTAAATCTAATGAGGTTTTACTTATTTTTTTGCATGTAAATATTTGTGTTTTATAATACATTTATTTTATAATATTTCGGGTATTTATGCTTAGCACTACTATCTCTGTCGTCTACATAGTGAATAAATCTAGATTGTTACAGCGAGCATAGATAATGGAAAATATCATAAAGAAAAGTATGATAGTTGTACCTGGCGACTATTTATTTTAAGTCGAAATGACTTTTCTAACAACTGCATTCTTTTTTCTAGGTAAATAGTAAAAAAATACATGAAAATCCTTGTGCTATTCTTGAGAGAATTTTTAAATAAATTTGTTTTGGCAAAGGCTTAGCAACCCCAACGCTGCATGTGTATTTGGAAATGAGCCAAAGTACTGCAAATATGTTCGTGAGGGAAGTTTCAAAGATATTCGGAACGTCATATCTATTTTTCATTTTTGTTATTTTTATTTGGTGTTATCGTCGGGGCAATGAAGCGTCTACATTGCAAATGAAAAATAATAATAAAAAAAAAAAAAGTTTATTTAGATCTAGCTGCCCGGTGCGACTTCGTTCGCGTGGTGCTACCCTACCCTGTGGTGCTACCCTACCCTGCGGGTATGAAAAATAGTTTACGTCCTATTCTCAGACCTACTGAATTTTTTTACACCTTGGGTTCATTATTGGAGTTTTATTTAATAAGGATCCCTAATTTTTTGAAAATATAATATGGCACCCGGGGATAGTGTAGCTCCAAAATCTCTGAACCGATTTGAAAAATTCTTTCACTGTAGTCCCAACAGTGAAAGAATTTTTCAAATCGGTTCAGTAGTTTCGGAGCCTATTCAATGCAAACAAACAAATTATAATATTAGTATAGATTACTTATTATGGTTGTCTTAAGGTCATCGCCTACTATGTCAGCACCGCTCCATCGCAGCAACGCCTCGGCATCTACCATGCCATGCAAGTGAGGCCTTTAAATCGTATGCGTTTACAATAACTAGATAAAATTGTGGACGCCTCGCGGCATGCACGCTTGCCGCTTCCGAGCCACTAGTCCTGCTGACCACTCGCTTCCAGCGAGCGGTCCGCTCCCTTGCTGCGTAACGCCAGCAAGCGGCGCTACCAATTTCACCGGCGCCGCGCCCCGCCCGCGAGCTGCTATCTCGCTAGTGGTTGGATTGAGTTTAGGCGGTGTCGGGGCGCTGCTGCGATGGAGCGGTGCTGACAAAGTGGGCGATGAGCTCTCTATGTACGTCCACACTTGACATAGCAAGCAACGAACGAATAGAGGCTCGGCTCGTGCTCTGTTCGCGTAGCGTTAGGAGTTTTAAACGCTTTTTAAGCAAAGAAAACTAATTTAACTGTAAAACGACTGCAGTTACAAATCCGGTTACAATATTGCTACGTAAACTACAAAAGCACTTGACTCAACCGAGTAAATAAAATTGAAACAAGGTTAATAGTTAGCCGTTCGCAGTTCATGATGGAGCGGAGAAATTCTTAACTTTCCTACAAACAGTTTTACTAACAATTTTCCCATTCGACCAGTTTAAACCCAGCATTGAAAACCATTCGTAACTAGGTTATTTTAAAATAGCATTTTACGTTTTTGACCGCCATTATATTAATGAAGTGTCGGCTCTTCACGCCACGGAATAAACTAATAGATTAATAATGATTTAAATCGTCATTTACTAGATATACCTTCAGGAAGGCGCTGGTGTCTGTAATACAGTAATATGTTACTAGTACAGATACTGACGTGACCCTTAAAGATGCATTATGAGTACCATTGTAAGCCAATTAATTGTGTCTATTTAATGTAACTATGGAGAAATAAATTATTATTATTATTATCATCATCATCAGCGTTTATTCACTCAAATCATCAGCTCGAGTGGGGAAGTACCTCCAACTTACAGAATACGCAAGCCAAATAACTTTACATTGTGTTCCTGCGCGTGAGCAAGGTCGCCAGAGCTCATTGGGGGAGGGAATGGTCGATAGCGCGTGGGTGATGCCCGCGTGTGCTGCAGCGTCCAAATGGCTACGTAACCGCTTACCATCAGGCGGACTGCACGCTTATTTACCGACTTCGCCTTATAAAAAAGTAACATATTTATAGATAACTAGCTTCTGCTCGCGGCTTCACCCGCGTGGCCCAAAGGAAACAAAAAGTTTCACAGAAAATTCAGCCCCCGTTTCGGCCTTTTAGGGTTGGAATTTCGAAAAATCCTTTCTTATTGGATACCTACACTTCACAAAGAACACACCCTCCAAATTTCATGTCTCTAAGACCAACACAAAATTTGAAGATCTAACTTTGAAACTGACGGACTTTCATACCCTATTTTAAGCCCTGAGGGATGGAATTTCTAAAAACCCTTTCTTAGTGGATAATTACTTTTCACAAAGAATACACCCTCCAAATTTCATGTCTCTAAGACCAGCGGTTTAGGCTGTGCATTGATATGTCAGTCAGTCAGTCAGGACTTTGAATTTTATGTATATAGATTAAATACTGCATTTACAGTAAAATTGGAGCCTATACTAATTTACTAATATCTATACTATATCTACAAGTTAATTTATTAGCTTCTAAATGTCCACGGTCCACATTGCATTACCAATTACCACAACTAATGGTCGTACGCCGCCATCCCGCGACCACAGGCAAAAGGTGGTTAATAAAATTAATAATTATAATTATTTATTCATAATTATAATTGCACGGAAAGCTTTCATGTCACCAGCTTGTTTTGGTAAGTTATTGTACATTTTAATTAAAACGCCATGTAAAGTAATAACGAACCGTGATGTAATGAGAACGTATAATATTGTTAAGGTATATTTCAAGAATATATGACAAGTTCAAAGCAGAGTTAACTCATATACAAAGCTGTGTAATAATAAATGGGTCTACTATGTGTTTTATTAATATTTCCCCGCGGCTTCACCCGCGTTCCGTAGGGGTTTAATATTATTAATATAAAATCCTAAATGTTATCCAGTTTATTAGACGGCATGATTTATTAATAGGTTAAAGAAAATATTTATAGATATTTGATAAAGTGGAATATATTTTTATTTACAAGAAATATGTACAAAATACAATCTATATATAGAAAATTTCTTCAAGGCTGCCGCTGCTTCCGATTAACGGCAAGGTTCCCAGAAGGCTAGCAGCGTTACCTCTTTGGATAGCCAAGCTGACGCGTTGGCGGAAAAAGCTCCCCGCCCGCTGGTCTCCGGAGGTCTCGATCAATTTTGATGATAAGGTACGAGCAAAACGGCGAGCTTCGGACCTCACGGTCCCATGGTCTCGACCGCAAAAGGCACAACAATATAAATGGGCCCAATCGATGCGTATTTTTAGAATTTTGAATTTTCCGCACTGGCCGTAGCTGCCCCAGCAGCTTTACAAGTCGCCGGTAAGTGAGATGGCGCGAGTGTATCGACACATATGGCATCCCACACCAGCGACACTCCAAGGGATCAAAGACATACCATCCATTTCATAAAGTAAATAAAATTACCGGTGCACAAAAATCACGTGGATCAAATAAAATAGCACAACATATATTTAGGCGCCGATCTCACAGAGAGAGTTCTGCGTTCCGCATTCATTATTGTAAATACAGCAAGCAGTCTAGAGTTCTGCAATATTCACTACCAATCACGCGTCATACACTTTTTTTATTAGATTACATTATTAGATAGATAGATTACAGTGAACGCGAAACGCAGAACTCTAGAACTCTCTCTATGGGATCGGCGCCAAGCGTCACAGCATTAGGCACCGATCTCACAGCGAGCGGTCTAGCGGTCTATGCGGCGCTTTTGATCATGCCACACAGCGACCGCGGCGGTCAAGGAGTACGCAGGTTCTGTCGGAGTTCTATCACAGATACTATTCTCAAAAGCTGACAGGTCGTGACACGTCTAAGCTATGGGAAAATTTATTGAATTACCTAGCATTTTCTTTTTGTTTTAAAGTAAAAAGAGAGTATTACCTGTGATCGTTAGCGAATATTTCAAACTCTAGACTGCTTGCTGTGGTGACAGCGAAACGCAGAACTGTGTTCGCAGAACTCATGACCACGCACTATGGGACCGCGGCGCCACAGCACATTTATAGTTAAGTTATAGTTATCTGTGCCGGCGGCTTACAGAAAACAATTTTCATGAATAAGAAACCACAGTAAGAAAGTACTAAAAAAATACAAAAATGTTAATGCACTCCTTGTTAAATAAATTAAGATCACAGCCTTCTAGAAACACTTTAATGTGATGCCGTCCCTAGAAGATAGTCATAAACTGGTTGTTCATCCCAAAAGGCTAGTAAACTCGAAGTGTCGTTAAACTAAAGTTGGATGCCTTCGGACTGAAAACGTAGTTTACAGTTCATGTAAAGTACATAGTTGTATTTAAATAGTTTTACGCACTGCTAATTAGTGTGGGCCTTCACCACAGATATTAAAAAAAGTCGGATATATTCTCGCTAACAAAAAACTGTGTCACTCAAGTCGGCCACAACGCTGTACGTACAAGCCGGCACGCACACATTAATACATTAGTTGAGCGCGAGTAATCGACTCTGTCTAAACGGCGACAGAGTCTAATTTCCCGCGGAATAGCCAACTAAGGTGTGCGTGAGAGGTGGCCGACTCCATAGACACAGTTTTTTGTTAGCGAGGATCTGTCCTCCGTAGTCTGTGGCCTTCACATATAAAATCTTAAAATATTTAAGTAATTCGATTCAGTAAGTTATGGCAGTTGCACTTGAGAGCCAGTTGGTCTTTGTAAAAATAATACAATGGTAATTCTTCTAGTATTAATGTTTATGGAGGTACATAGTGTATGACACCTCCATTTAAAATTGAAGATCTTCCGCCAGTATGGGTCATCGTGCCTGGGGACTTCGGTCCGGCTGTACATGTCGGACAATTGATTGTACTCATGATAAGAAACAACTATCACCGAGAAACTTTTATTTTTAATTTACTTAGCACAGGAGCCCATAATATTTAGTACCTAACAAAAATAAGAATACACCATCGGCTTTTATTTAATTTAGTTATTTATCCCTATTTGTTTCTTTGGAAAAGTTGTTTGTTATCATGAGTACAATCATGTCTCTAAGTATCGTTTACTAATTACCAGTCAGTCTCCCTATATATGCAGATTGTCGAGAAAACTTCGTAAACGCGATAAAGGGTGTTGTGGCGCCACGCCATATATCTTTCTGTGTGAACTATCTCAGTATAACTGATAGATTTCGCTACATAGACGACTGTAGCTGCTTACCATCAGGCAGGCAGACTTCGTCATATAAAAAAGAAAGATAAGATTCAAAATTAAAGGGGGTCCCCTTATTGAAAGAAACATCAGCCTTTCGTCCTCCCCAATGAGCTCTTGCGACCTTACTCACTCACAGGAACACCACAAAGATATTTGTTTGGTAAGATAGTTGGTAGGTAGCATGGCAATTCGCCTACTTCTATAACTATTTACATCAGCCTTTACATGCATATGAAACTGTAGCAAGTATAAATTGTAAAAGCAGTCTAGTCTAGACTCTAGTCGTTTGCAATAAATGCTATCATTATTCAAATATCGCCATGCCGGTCAGTAAACACGTGAGCTAAGGTTGCACATCGATGTACGAAAATAACTATATACACATTCGAGTGACAAAACTGAACATAAAAGTCTTTGACTTTGAAGCGAAGTTTAAATCTTAAAAGTGTAATTATCTACTATATTGTTCACTTTTAAAAATGAAATCTATCACCAAATTATTAAATTTTATTCTAAATTATTTCGGCTCAAAAGGTGGTCTCCTGGTAGAAGTAGTGTTTTGACTGCTGCATTTCAGTAGTAGTTTTTTGTGTAATTCTTTTGTTTTAAGTGACTACGGAACAAAACGTCGCTAGAAATGTCGACGCCAAGGATCCCGATGCTTTGACTGATGTTCAAGGAGGTGTTCTGGTATTACAGTATTTTTCAATTTTTTAAACCACATCATCACTACACATCACATTTGCTTTCTACTCTCTCCTATTAAACTTTAACTATACCACATCTCCCATTCCTCCGTGCACGCAATATGCAAAAAAGGGTGCGAAGAATTCTCTTCACGGATTTATATATGGATGATTGTACATCTATTCTATTTTACATCAATGTGCAAGTATTACATATAAAATTAGGTGGGCTTACACGGTTTGGCAAACAGCCAGAAGCACAGTTAGGTATTGTTTGCTCTACGCCACTTAATATTCCGTGTAGTTGAAGATAGTCCTATCTGGAATACTAGTTGATTCGAGTTGGTAAAAGCTTTACTCAGAATACAGTATATTATTATGAGTATTCTAATTCTAATACACTTTATTTACACTTAGATATTAAAATCCTTACTTGTATGTGCTAAGTAGAACTTAAATGTATATTAGCACATACCTAGTTTAGGAGTCAGAACTCACCACCTATGTTTTGGCAATAAAAATACTTATTACTTACTTACCTATACTCATGCCGATCGGTCATGACTGAAAAGTTGAGAGCAAACCGTTTATCATGGTATGGACATGTTATGAGGAGAAATGAAAGCCACGTCACTAATAGAGTTATGAATATGAAAGTGGATGGATATACGGGAGGAGATGGACCGAAAAAGAGATGGATGGATTGTGTGAAAGATGATATGGGTAAGAAAGGAGTGGATTTTGGTATAACGGATAGAAGAGATGAATGGAAGAAGCGTACATATTTTGCCGACCCCAAATGATTGGGATCAGGGCAGGCAGATGATGATGTCCTATAATCGGCATGCATACCTACAAACATCACTTAAAATATATCAAACTAGTACTTTGTAATGGCGACTAATAAAAGAGTTTTGTATTCACTTGTTTACTGTTATTTATTAAACTTCACCTTTAAGAGGAAAGGATGGCTGCAAGAAATTTGAAAAATAGGTATTTAACAAATCTATTGCTGTCGCGCTGTTGCTGGGATATTAATGTATGAGGAACGATAGAGACAACTGCAGCTTGGATCGATTATACCTATTTAAAATAGACGAAATCGCTATTTCGTAATCCCCAGTTTCTTCCTCTAATACTGGAACGTTTTTTTTAAGTATAGTAATAAGGAGGGCTTTGGCTATGTCTGTCGGTTTTCCTTTTATTTTTTATATTCGTCAAATTCGTTTGCTGGACGTCTGATAAGTGCAGTAAAAATGGTCAGTTTTTGTATTTTTAGATGGCTCCTAATTCTTATAATAATTAATTTATGAAGAAAAACAACCGAGGGACATACAGTGGTACCTACAGATTGCATGGTAAAATAATCATTGCTCTAGTGTCATTATCCAGAGAGGAAACTGAGGATTACGTTTGTATGGAACAAACGCCACCAGCGTTTCCTCTTAACGCTAGGTTTTCAGTTGGCTGATGGCCAAGGTGATGAGTTGGCGAAAAAAACAATTGAGGTAGCGTGTATTGGTCCGTATTTAACCATGTTTTTTTGACGACTAAGTCGGTAAACAAGCATACGGCCCGTCTGATGGTAAGCGGTTACCGTAGCCATATGGACGCATGCAACACACGAACCTTTCCCGACCTTTCCCCGCTCCTCTATGAGATCTGGCGACCTTACTCACGCGCAGAAACACAACTTTACACAACATAGAGCTATTTGGCTGCGGTACTCTGTAAGGTACAGGTACTTCCCCAGTCGAGCTGCTCTTTGAATGAATAAATGCTACGCTCTACCTTACTTAAGTAATTCTTTTTAGTCTAAGGCTGTTGCTGTCTCTTATAAAGATAAAAACTTATTTAGGTATATAGGTCAAACTGCGGTTTAGCTCACTGCCCGAAATAAGCAGCTAATGACTCAACGAGCTAATTAGCATTTACAGCGACACGTAATTAGTCGGCGGCTACCAACGTGATAGCCAGCTATTTAGTTCAGCATGTCGTTAATTGTTTGTCAAGAACATGGCTTATTGAATTCTTTGTGTAATAGTTAGCAAATTGAAATGATTGGCGATGAATAATTTACTTAATTATATTATTACTTATTTGTTCTCTCTTTAACCTGAGTTTCTAAGGGATCTAAAATTTTCCGGATAAAAATTAATAATTAAATTTTTTTTTTAAATTTACCAATATAATATTATAGATAAGTAACATAATTATGTACAACTAAACTAATTAACTAACAAAAAAAAAATGAAAAGAACCTAATAATAAAAATAAAAATATTTACACATATAAGATTATAAATAAAACACGGAATTTAGGTCGCTGTCTATGGGTAGGGTGCCCAAAAGACTGGCTACGTTACCTCGCTGGATAGCGAGACTTATCCTCTGACCGAGGTACGAGGTAAAAATTAATTGAAGTAAAGTAAGTTGAAATAAAAATCCAATGGTTTGAGTTTTGGTCTGCTGTTACGAAGCTGAGTAGTAACTGTTGCTTATTTATTTGTTAGGTCACTTCTCTTTCTCCTTTCCTTTTCTTGCCTTTGCCTATCCTGTGACCGCGAGTAGTCATAATCACAGTGTTTAGTTCCTTATGAATGAGTAGCGTAAATCATCTACCTACCTAATGGACCAAAAACATCTTTTTTTTTTTAATGTTTAATGTTTGACCGCAATCTCACCATGGTAATTGATGACGCGGCCGTAGGTGGTAAGCACATAAAGCCTAGAAGGAACTGGTTCTCAAGTGCAGCTGTCGGAACACACACACTAAAGGTGCTTGGCGACAGATTTTCAACTTGAGGGTGGTAGCCAGCCAGGCGGTAGGGTGGTAGGGTACTACAAAGTACCCTACCACCGTGTTATGGTTTTCTCACGATGTTTTCCTTCACCGAAAGCTCAAGCTCATTGTAGGATT
This sequence comes from Polyploca ridens, assembly GCA_951394255.1. Lineage (NCBI taxonomy): Eukaryota > Metazoa > Arthropoda > Insecta > Lepidoptera > Drepanidae > Polyploca > Polyploca ridens. The sequence goes on along the minus strand of OX596256.1, from coordinate 13,051,824 downwards.
CAAACCCGGGACTTTCATCTCGGTATCCGACGTCACTACCACTGAGCTATCATCGCCTTAAAACCTAAATACCTTAGGGCCAACCACAATATAAGTTCTTAAATCAATATTATTATAACTTGACGTGTTTTTCAATTAGGACTACTCAATGTATTGTAATTGTAATGCTGTACATCTAAGTATATAAAAATCAATGCCACTTTTCGTTGTAATTTTATAACTCAAGAACGGGCTCACCTATCCAAACCAAATGTTTAGTCTTTGTTCGGACTATTTAGTGAATAGTTTATGTGAAGTTTGCACAATATCGGTCCAGCCGTTTAGGAGGAGTTCAGTGATATACACACGTACAGTAGAATTAACTCTCTGGATGGTTTAAATAGAGTAGGGTAGGGTAGGGTAGAGTAAGGTAGGGTAGCACCACGCGAACGAAGTCGCGCCGGGCAGCTAGTATACTATATTTATAAAAAAAAAATATTTACCCAATTACATTCAGATTGTGATAAACAGTAACAGAAATATATATTATTATTAGACCGCATTCACTTCAGATTTCTCTGGGTAGGGCTGCTCCATCGTCGAAGCCAAATAAGAGTTAGCTATTGATTTAAAATGGTCTCGTGCCTCGAATGCACATGCTAGTTAGAAAACATATTAAGCAAATAAATAATTTGAATTTGAATTTGAATTTTTAGTGGCACGGATTATTGAGATGATGATTCTTAATCTTAGCCAACCCATCACTGTGCCAGCGGTCAGAGATTGCGGCACCAAGATGATTTACGAAGGTAGTAAGTAGTAGTAGTTATTTTACTTGTCTTTTGTCCTTATTTGACATCCGATGTCGAAACAGGACAAAATAATATCAAGGCCGCCGCTGTCGATACTCAAAAATAAATTCTATAGACGTCATGATTTACCACAAACAGTAAAATGTTCAACGACCCCGTATGCAAATCGAACACCTATTCCGATTGGGAATCTAATAAATGTGTCCCGTTAAGCTTGTCGGAAATTACTAAATCGTTGCCTAATGTTCCGATATACGACAACGTCGTGTACATAGACTTACAAATTAATAGATATCGCAATAATATGTAAAATTGTGGAAGAAAATTACTGTCTACTTTTTACATACCGTTGCAGTCGTATTAGCCCAAGAGCCCACGACGATCTGACCTTCGTCATTTTATAAAACCTGAAAGTTTCTCTGTGTATGTCCCTAATAGAGGTAAAAACGATCCCCAAATATGAAGTTTGGATCGCGGTGGCTTTGGAAGTTATCAGGTAGCAAAGGTGCAAAAAATTGCACCTCAAATTCGTTAAAGTATAAAGGTCAGTTTTTACATATTTTATTTGGACTAATATTAGAAATCACGTCGTCCATTTTCAGACACTTTGAATGGTGGAAACCCTCTGTCAGACACCCTAAAGTATTCAAAAATAATATTCAACTTTCGTCATTTTATAAAAGCTGAAATTTATATATGTTACTTGACGAACTATCAAACTATGATTTCTCAGTTGTCAGACACTTTCGATGGTGGCTTTGCCGTTTCAGACACATTAAAGGTCTACCGTAGGTGCGAGCGCGAGGTATATTCAGTGTGATTTATTTTACAAACGAAAAGAGATAGACCCATAGTTATTTTGGAGAGTTTGTAGATTAAATCATGAAGTTAATAAATCATGCAAAAAAGTCTACATCAATGACCCAGTTTTAAAGTTACAGATCAAAAATCTAAAAAAACACTATTTTTTTGAACATTTTTTATAATCATCGTTATTTTAATAAGATTTTTGTTCCATATTTTTATTTTATTTCTACTTATCAATCAGATAAACTTTCTAGCTTTCAAATGACACTACTTTGAACAAAATACACCGATTATTTAAAAAGAAACAAAGACAAAACTAAAAGATGAGCTTTTCATTAAAAAAATAAATTAAAGCGCCGAACGCACTATTAAGGTACTATTAGTATTTATTTACTTGGAGTATAATGAATTAACGTTAATTCTCCCATAAGTACAAATTTATTGTAAACGCAAACGCGATAGGTAGTTTACTCACGTTAATTCTTTACACTCAGGGTAACCTACTGAACCATATTTTCATTTACCACCATACCATATTTTCAAGGGTGTCATTTTTTTTATATTTTATTTGGAATAATATTAGAAATCACGTCGACCATTGTCAGACACTTTGAACGGTGGAAACCCCCGTCCCACACCCTTAAAGTTTTAAATAATAATGCTCATCTATTCGTTTTTTTCCTTGTTTCTTTTAACGTAATCGGTGTATTTTGTTCAAAGTAGTGTCATTTGAAAGCTAGAAAGTTTATCTAGTTGATAAGATGAAATAAAATAAAAATATGGAACAAAAACTTAATAAAAATAACGACAATTATAAAAAAAAAACAAAATAATTGTGTAATTTTAGATTTTTGATCTGTAACTCTAAAACTGGGTCATTGATGTAGAATTTTTTGCATGATTTATTAAATTTCATGATTTAATCTACAAACTCTCCAAAATAACTATGGGTCTATCTCTTTTCGTTAGTAAAAAAAATCACATTGAATATACCTCGCGCTCGCACCTACGGTAGACCTTTCATGTGTCTGACACGGCAAACCCACCATGGAAAGTGTCTGACAACTGAGAAATCATCTTTTGATAGTTCGTCAAGTAACATATATAAATTTCAGCTTATATAAAATGACGAATATGAATAATCCTTACTATATAATGTTATAAATGCGAAAGTGAGTTTGTTTGTTTGTTTGTTACGCCTTCACGCCTCAACTACTCAACGGATCATCATGAAATTTGGCATACAGATAGCCTATGGTATGGAGAAGGACATATGCTACTTTTTATCCCGGGAACGCGAGTGAAACCGCGGGGGACAGCTAGTATTTTTTAATCCTTTAAGGGTGTCTGACAGGGGGTTTCCACCGTTCAAAGTGTCTGACAATGGATGATGTGATTTCTATTATTATTCCAAATAAAATGTATAAAAACTGACACCCTTGAAAATATGGTATGGTGGTAAATGAAAATATGGTTCAGTAGGTACCCCGAGTGTAAAGAATTAACGTGAGTAAACTACCTATCGCGTTTGCGTTTACAATAAATTATTTGTTATGGGAGAATTAACGTTCATTCATTACACTCCAAGTAAATAAATACTAATAGTACCTTAATAGTACGTACAGCGCTTTAATTTATGTTTTAATGAAATGCTCATCTTTTAGTTTTGTCTTTGTTTCTTTTTAAGTAATCGGTGTATTTTATTAAAAGTAGTATCATTTGAAAGCTAGAAAGTTTATCTGATTGATAAGTAGAAATAAAATAAAAATATGGAACAAAAATCTAATAAAAATAACGATATAATATAAAAAAAAAACAAAAAAATAGTGTTTTTTTTAGATTTTTGATCTGTAACTTTAAAACTGGGTCATTGATGTAGACCTTTTTTGCATGATTTATTAATTTCATGATTTAATCTACAAACTCTCTCTACAAAATAACTATGGGTCTATCTCTTTTCGTTTGTAAAATAAATCACATTGAATTTACCTCGCGCTCGCACCTACGATAGATCTTTAATGTGTCTGACACGGCAAACCCACCATCGAAAGTGTCTGACAACTGAGAAATCATCTTTTGATAGTTCGTCAAGTAACATATATAAGTTTCAGCTTTTATAAAATGACGAAAGTTGAATAATATTTTTTAATACTTTAAGGTGTCTGACAGGGAGTTTCCACCGTTCAAAGTGTCTGACAATGGACGACGTGATTTCTAATATTAGTCCAAACAAAATATATAAAAACTGACCTTTATACTTTAACGAATTTGAGGTGCAATTTTTGACACCTTTGTTACCTGATAACTTCCAAAGCCACCGCGATCCAAACTTCATATTCGGGGATCGTTTTTACCTCTATTAGGGACATACACAGAGAAACTTCCAGGTTTTATAAAATGACGAAGGTCAGATCTTCGTGGGCTCTTACTCTATATGGAAATATCAAGCATATATGATTATTAAAATATATAGGTAATATAATTTGTAGCGACATCTATCAGCCATCTATCAGTAACACTGAGATAGTTCACACACGGAAAGTTAGATGGCGTTGCGCCACATTATCCTGCATCGCGCATACAAAGCCACAACCTTCTGCATCGCGCTTGCGAAGTTTTCTCGACAATTTGTATGTATGTATACAAATGTCCGACATGTACAGTTGGACCGCGGTCCCCAGGCACGATGACCCAGCCTAGCGGAAGATTTTCCCTTTTAGCGGAAGATCTTCGTTTCGCGATGCAGGATATTGAGGCGCCATCTATCTATTGGGGTACGAATTGTTTATGAAGGTGGTCGTAGGATCTTTACGTGAGAAACGAACTCTTTTTTTCTCAGATTTGCGTGCTACATTCGACTACATTACTTATCATTGTGAAATTCTGCTGATTTTAAAGTTGGCTAGTCTCCTATTTAATTAACAATAATTTAGTCAGAGCATGTCAGGCATCTATTACTATAATATTTTTTTTTATTTGTCAATCTACTTTTGCCCAATAACCTTACAAACTAACATAGATATTAAAAGAAAACAGTTTTAGTCAGTATAAAAGCAAAACTATAATCTACATTAATATTTTTATGGGTGTATAGTTTGTAAGTTTGGATGAAAGAGGTAATCTCCGAAACTACTCATCAGAATTAAAAATCTTTCACTGATAGGTAGTTACTTATTTTTATGCCGGGAACGCGGGTGAATCCGCGGTTGAAAACTACTACTATTACTATTAAAGATCAGTCTGCGATTCTATTCGTTAGTAAGTCTATATTCGTATAACAGCCGTTTTTCAACTCGCCACCGTAATGTAGAACATTTAAATTGAGACTGCGTCGGATGGCAGATATTCATTCATCTACTCGGGTATTCCAATTATATTCACGTTCAGTTTGGCTAGCGATGCGTGAAATTAGTTTATTACGTCACCAATTGTGTGACATTTTTAGTTAACTTGATTATGTAATGAAGTGTGCTCCTATTATGATCAAATTTTAGAAAATTGAGAGAGTTAGAGCGTAGCATTTATTCGCTCAAAGAGCAGCTCGACTGGGGAAGTACCTACCATAGGATATCGCCGCCAAATAACTTTATGTTGTATTCCTGCGTATGAGTAAGGTTGCCAGAACTCATAGGAAATAGGAAAGGGTCGATAATGCGTGAGTGATGCCCCGTGTGTTGCAAGCGTCCATATGGCTACGGTAACCGCTTACCATCGGGCGGGCGACTTGGTCGTAAAATTAAAAGTTTCTCGTGTTTCATTGCAATCTCAAAAAGTGACAATAAGGTTGTACATGTTGGATAGTTGTATAAGTACATACAGATTGTTTTTTGAGATTCGTTATCGCGATCCAGGATATTGAGGTGCCATCTATCCATTGGGGTACGAATTGTTTATGAAGGTGGTCGCTATATTTTAAGTGTACAAAATTATGATCTCTACGTGAGAAAAGAACTCGTTTTTTCTCAGATTTGCGTGCTACATTCGACTACATCACTTATCATTGTGAAATTCTGCTGATTTTAAAGCACATACAATAATTTAGACAGAGCTTCATGTCAGGTATCTATACTATAATTTATAATTATAATAATTCTATTATATTATAATATTTATTTGTGTTAAATGTTAGCTATAATAATAGTTACTATATTACCTCTATAATTTCACTATAACCCTAACTCGGTCATAACGTCACAAGAATCTGCAAACAGAACTAAAACAGCTGCATTCAAAATCAAATAAAGAGAACGTAACTTAAATAACATATCTTTAGAAACGTATCTTAAACTTTAACCATTAGGAGAAAATATTGTATTCATTTCAACATTGTCACGACTCGTAACTTTACAGTTTAAGAACCGCTGTTGGTTGGTGATTTCAAAGTTTTAACTAGTGTACCTTAGCTGGGAAGATCGTCTAGTTTATTTAACATTCCTCTTATTATTTTGTAGATGAGAATATAGAGCCTAGAACCACCGTTATCACTTTTTACCATTGGCAGTAAGGCGCAATATTAATGATTCATGTTATTTGGTAAACATTGCTAATGGTTTGATAGACTGCCCGGAACTACTGTCTAAAATTTTGCTGAAAGTACCAACCAAACAACGTAGAAAACCGGTCTTACTATTTAGCGCTAACTTAATTAGGAAACCAATGGCTCTTACTTTTTTTACGAGCACGGAAACGCATTAGTTTCAGGAGATGCACTGGCATAATATAGAGGGTGTTGTTTTGGTCGGCGACAAGCGACCCAGGAGCGGTAGTACATAATATATATTCCCCAAAAATGGACTTAATTCCATTAAATACTGTAAATATGTTGAGAAATACTTTATTCAATTTGAAACAAAATTACTGCAAAGTATGGTTACTAGGCACGTGCACAGACTAGAGCTAGGCGCAAGCCGCCATCGCCCCACCCCTTTACTCCCTCGTACTCCCGTTGAGTATTATGTCTACACTTTAGCTTATTACATGATTTTCAAAAAAAAATTTTTTTTTTATTTTTTTTATTAAAAAAAAATAAAGTATTTCTTTTATATTTTTTTTTGCACCAGTATCATTTGTATTATCGACCCTGAGTCGCTCGTCGCTGATCAAAACAACGACCTGTATAATACATTTAAACTTAATTATTTGTTTTTACTTTTTTTTTTTTTTTACTTTTTGTTTTTGATTTTGTGGAAATGTCTACCTCATTGCTTTGCTTTGTTTAGTTGTAGTTATAGGCCCTATTATAGTTATATATGTAGTTATAGTTTGCATGCTGCGTAGTCCTACGGTTGTTCTTTTTGGAATATGTTTAACTTTATTTATAAGCTAACGGCCTTACTCATAAACGCTATTTAACTAAATCTTCTGAATAAATGGTCAAATAAATAAAGTCACCTTGCTGTCAGTGTCAAACAATTTGACGTTATTTAGGTGACCACTTAATCAGCTTATTAGTTAAATAATGTTTTATGAGTAAGGGGGTATATGTGAAGATTTATAAATGGCATATTGTTATCTGTTACTGTTATTATTACTGTCCAAAGCTGTAAATCTTCTGAAAAACAATAAACAAAAAAAAGAATAACCACTGTCTTCTATAGGCCTGTCAGAACAACGGTTTTAGCCTTAATTAGGGTCATATTTCAAGTATTTATTTTATTTTAATAACTTGTATAGCACTGTATGACTATATCCCACATTTATTATCGTTATCTAAGTGGTCCATATTTACACGGAAAAGCCTATAATAAGTGCATGTTTATGACACATGTGCTATAAAATAGTATACGATACTCGAGACTTTAGTTAAGTCCATTATTGCACGGCGCTTCGACTTACTCAACGACTATGACGATTCAATATATTACTTCGACTCGACCTTCTTTCTTTCCTCCATGGACTCGACCAAATAATAGACTACTCAGGGTAACATACTATAATGTTGAGATAGCAAACAAGCATTAGTAAATTATGATACATATGTGCAAAGTTGGTTAGTAACACTCCAGGCGGTAAGGGAGCCGAGAGTGTAATAATCAATGCACACGCGTGTCATACAACGTTTTTCAACACACTTGCGAGGAAAAAAACAGACATATTTTGCAATTAATGTCACTTTACGAACGAGTGTGTTGAAAAATATATTATGGAGTAAGCGATTCTCGTAGCCTATAGAAGCTTGCAACACCAGTGCCAGTAGACAAGATGGTTATCGACAATCGTCATCGTTAGTAAACGATCAACCTTTGTATGGGATTGACATTTCAAATCGAAATATCACGTGATTTTTAACAATCTCTTATGTCAATCTCATACAAATGTTGATCGTTTACTAACGATGACGATTGTCGGCAATCATCTTGTCTAGGGGGGCTGGAGTATCACTCGCACGTTGCTGAGCCTGGAAAAATCTCTTGGTTCTCAAATGGGGATTGAAGAGGAGACTTGCTATGCCAGGCAGGAAGCGGAAGGGACAAAGCTTTTTGGTATACATTAAAGTGTATCTGTCTATTCTTATGCAACAAACATAGGAACTCTCGTAAATTTTACATTATGCTTTCAGATATTGGTAGCTTTGCATCAAAAACTAAACATATACGTAGTGTAGTTACAAACAATGAAATCATTTCAAAAATAGTCATTGGGCAACTCAAAGTCCCTAAAAAAGAAATATAACAAAATGTATAAAGCGAATTTGATAAAAATATGTGCATCTCAGACGAAGTCTAGCTTGATGATAAACCACTAACATCGTTGGATGACAAATAAATGTGACCCTTAGAAAAGATACCGTGTGAATCAGAAATAAACTAAAATGATGCCGCAGGAAATAGCTTACACAGGAATAAGCAATTATTTTTCAAGCAAACCTTCACAACCCACTTCAACGCCACGTCGTTGCCTCGCCCGGAAAAACGACAGGCGACCTAAAAATAATTGAAAATGGGTAAGTAAAAATCACGTCAATCTCAATTTTCCTTTAGCACCTCGGATGGCTAACCGTTTTATTCCTAGATTAGTCTGCTTTTTAGCTACCTTTTTCATCTGATCCCAAACTGAGCAGAGCTTGTACTATGCAAACCAGATACCTGATATATACATATATTTTATCTATAGATCCAAATTAGCTTAGTTTTCCTAAAAATGCATCAATAAAAACTCCATGCATATAATATCTGCAACTATTGACTTGAATGTGGAATATCCCCAGACTCAGGATAAGCAGACATGTTCATGCACACAAATGCCTGTCCTGAATTGGCATCGAACCCAAGATCTGCGGCGTGACTGTGGTGTAATTAACGAAATAAAATACAGATAGTACAGTTTGTAGCTTAGACAAAAGTTTACCACACACCCAGCGAGTTTTGACAGTGTTAACCGCCACGTTGAAAGGTGATCCTTTCTCCTGTACCTAATTTAGCGCCTTAGTGCTTCAGATGACTGATAGTCCTGATAGTACCACTATAATTAATCAAGTTTTCAAAATAATCAAGCCTTCTGTTGTGCTGTCACAAGGAGCTTAATCGGCAATATTTTCAATTGAGTAAATGAGCCGAAAACAATTCCAACAGAACCAATAAATCGTTGAAAATGACAACCATCCAATGACTGAAATGAGAGTTGGAATCGAGAGGTTCATTTCACCCCGTTTCACCCTTTCCAGTCATAGTTCGTACACAATATGAGCGACAGGCGAACGAAAATAAGCCCGCTTGGCTGACTCATCGCATCTCTGCTGTATGATTGATGAGGGTAACGCAGTTTCACACCAAACTTGCGGTTTGAACGCTGAGAAATAAATTTTGGATCCCTTCCTGCCCAAATTCATAATAAATCATAACGTAGGTATAATTGAGCAGAAAATCAGTGCTTTAGAAACTGCATATACTGAGGTGGGGCATTTGAGTGAGACCCGTCCCATGCATTACACCAAAGGATTTGAAGATTTTGGCATACATTTTTTGCAAATGGCGGGGCACCACATAGCCTATATACATCGTATATATATTTAATAACTAGCTGCCCGGCGCAACTTCGTTTGCGTAATATCCTACCCTATAACCTAACCTACCCTAAGCCACCCTACCGTTAAGTTTTCTTAAATTTTCTAAGTTTCTGCGCAATTTTCTTAATATTTGTTTCCGTAAGAACCTTGTACAGAGTATTAGAAAACTACAAAAAAATAAATAAGCCAAATCGGTCAAGCCGTTTTCATGTTATGTCGTGACAACGGAAAACGGGTTTCATTTTTATATATATAGATAGATAAATCAATCTAGCTACAAACATTTACTGAGTGATATTTCATGGCTATTTACGTTGTCAAACATCGATCTTTTGAAAATAACTCTGTAACGTGACCTTTTAGGACATAGACACCCAAGTAATTTTAGTTTATTTTAAAAAACAAAATGGCGCCTGAGGAGTATGCCGAATTCGAAGCCCTTGCGGCCGATCTAATCTTCCAAGCCTAAAATCCTACTTGCATTACAAAATAGATAACCTTCAAATAGGACCAGGATGGCTAAAAAGGTGCTTCGGAACAGGAATGTGCCGTTTATAAGACAGTTTAAGGGTTACGTATCTATTGACTACGATTGGAAAACAGGAATTTTGTGTACATAAGGGTTAGGGTGAAATCCCTTTTCCCAACTAAATGATCACATTATTAGTGAAAACGTTTAACAAGCCGCCTTATGTACCTATGTAAGTATGTACATTTATTGTGGGTATTTCTCAGGGATTTTCAGTAATCTCATAATTACCGGCTTCTTTGATTAAATCTGGGGGCACGGAAGTACCCCCCACCAAGACAGCCAAGCGAAGCGAAAGGGCACTACCTACCTTTTCTCGAAGCGCTTCGTCGTTTTTTTGAACCCTCATAACTTGGGTTTGGATTATACCAGATAAACAAAATTCTAAGGACATGATGTCAATAAGCTCTTATACTTTAGATTTTATTGATATCTAAAAAACCCCGATTTCGTCACTGACTCACTGATGATCATCAAAACTCATAGGGTACTTCCTGAAGTCCTAGAAAGCTGAAATTTGGTATGTAAGCTTGTATTAGTACACAAACAACAAAAAAATTATAAAACTTGGAAATTTCAAAAAAAAACAAGCAACTTACAAAAATAAGTGAAATCCCACCAAAAACATTTTTATGTAAAATGTTGCCGCCATGACATATGGCTCGTACTGTCAAAAAGTTATCAGATCTCAAGTAGAGCCAAGCATAACTCTACATGCACTTACTGCCATATGTCTTGGCGGCAACATTTTACATAAAAATGTTTTTGGTGGGATTATATTTATATGGGATGAATATATATTTTAAAATTGTATTAGTTTGCGAAACATTCCAAAAGCTTTTGTAAGTACATCTGCGTGATAAGACTTGACAAAACTGTGTCAGATTAGAGTTTCTGCGTCATTATTTCATACTTTAGTAGTAGTAGTTCATACTTAGTAGTCAATTTATTTTTATTGTAGAATGAAATTGATGAAATTTTTTGATAGAAACGCTCGTCTGTATGAGTAGACAGAGCGTTGGCCCGCAAAAAAAATGTTCTACCGTATTTGATATGTATTATGCTTCGGGCTTGCTTTTTTCTCTTTCACTTCTATCACTACCGTCTTTTATTGGTAATGACAGTGGTTTTTTTTTTATAAATAACTAAGAATTTTGAGCGCAAATTTTACGCACAATTTACGTTAAATTGAAGAAAATTTGGTACGATTCATTATCCAACATACAATTTTTACTGAAAAATATATGTGTTTAGAAACTAGAAAACTCGAGAAAAATTAATGTCTCACAGAATTAATTTAACCGTATAATAATAATAACCCTCATGGCTACTAGGGACTTAAGTACTACTTAAAATATTATTATTATTACTTACAAGTTTATATTATATCAAATTTAAGTCAAAGGAGACCGAAATGTGTTTATATTCCACACGGAACAACGTGCATTGATTCCACAAATATTTAATGCCTCTCTACCGCTACAAATAGGCAGACGTCACTTTGACTGAATAAAGCATTAGTTTGAATATATTATGGGTTACTTAGTTTGTATTTTTATTTCCTAGACATATTTCGGTGTTTCATAATTCTTACAAGCTTAGGATCAGAATTTATCGTGCTCTATTTTCGGCTGCGTCATTGTTCTTTATTGGTGGGTATAGAATTATAATGGACTGTCACAGCAAACTGGTAAATAACATAACTCTTGAAAGGTCTCAAGCTGTGATAAATAGTACAAACAACGCAGTATTTCTGTACATTATAGTTCATAAATCATTTTTATTCACATTCTCGCACTATTTTTCATTCTGCACTCCACATTTAGAACAGGTGACTATAATCCTTTTGTCTCGGCATTTATTCAAATACTCCTGTAAAATGGGCTTTATTTGTTTTAACCGACTTAAAAAAAGGAGGAGGTTCTCAATTCGGTTGTTTTTTTATGTTTGTTACCTCATAACTCCGTCATTTTTTATTTGAAAGGGTACACTTCCCGTTTGGTCCCATTGTCATCAGATCAGGATTTGATTACTTTTTAGTTTAGTGTGCTTTGAAGTCGGTTTAAGTTTTTTGTAAAACAGTCCAATTATTTAAGACTACCAGGCTTTTTTTTTGTTTTGTGTGTTCTAAGGTTTGTTTTTTAGCTATTGTGTGGTAGGGTACTTTTAGTAACCGCCGGGCTGGATAGGGTAACGGCGAATCTGATATGATGGGAATTTCACTAAGATGCCTAAGAAAATATGAACCTTCCTGTGAAGGTCCAATCGCATTAAAATAAGCCGTTTCCGAGAAAATTAACAGGTGTCAGAAAGGCATTCACTCGGCGGCCACACTATAAGTTGAAAATCTTTCACCAAGCACCTACAGGTGTTATCCCAACAGTGGCTTATGAGAGGCAGTTGCACTGAAGAGCCTCTTGCCTTCCAAACTTTGTAAATATCCTAATCAGCATTATCATCAACCTATAAGGTCCCACTGCTAACCCATCCAGGTACCGGCCACACCGGTGGTAGCTTAACTTTGCCTATCGATAAGAACGGCTAATCATGCTACACTACAATCGCTTCTATCCGTGGTAATATTCTAATATACTACTTTAGTATGGTGTTGTGTTCTTGAGTCGCCAGAGCTCGATGAGGAGACGCTTTGCTGGCAGTGTATGGAGACCGACGATGTAATACCTAATGATACAGAGTTTTTTCCCTTCCCTTTCGGAAGTGAAGACTTGCAGGATCAGCAACGCACGAATGATACCCTGTAACCGCTTACCATCAAGCGGGCCGTATGCCTGTTTGTCACCTTAGTGGTATAAATAAAAAAGTTTATAGTTGTATGAAAAAAAATCATAGGCTATGTTCACTTACGAGCTGATGGACCTTCTTAAATTAATAAAAAATAAAGCGAATAACTTTCGTTCCAAAGTTGAAAAACCCCTTTCTTATCTCCCCGATTAATAAGTAACATGTCCTTTTCTCTATTACAGACCATTAAATAGGGTATATTGTATCTTGCCGGAGCCTTTTACGGATATTAGTTGAGTAGTTGATGCGTGAAAGTGGACAAGCGGAGTCCCTTTTGCATGTTTTTATGTGTTCGTTCCCACTTAAGGGTAGTATGTAGGCTAGATCGCGCGCCAAAACCAGCATTCATTTGTTACTTTGCAGTTGTGTTACAGGCACGCACACATGCATCAAATCCAAACTTGACGTTGCATCAAGTTAGGTACGTACCACATAACGTGGTACCAGCCGATAAAATTCCAATATTATTAAGTAACATTATATTTAATTTTCTATTTAAATACCTTTTCTAGTGGCTTATTTAAACAAGCGCAACCAAAGTTTACATAATTATTATGCAGAATGGATTCACTACTTATAAGCAAAGGAAATTCAGTGCTATGCCTTATATTAGTACTTTTTTTTTGAAGAAGTAGGTACTAATCCATTCAAAATTCAAATTCAAAATTCAAAATCATTTATTCAAATAGACCTTCGCAGGCACTTATGAAAAGTCTGACTCTAATACTCTAATACCGGTTCGGAAGGTTGCATTTGCTGAGAAGAGCCGGCAATAAACTCAGCAATTACTCTTTTCAAAACAAGCTTAGATTCATTACATAATATTTACATTCTAATCGCATTGACAACAATTGCGTGCCCCGGCGAGGCGGCAAAACTACAAAGTAGTCTGAATCTATATTTAATAAGTAAATAAATAAATGGCAAACTTAAGCAGACCAGCCCCCACAAGCAGCACCTGTTCACAAGTATGACGCGTGTGGCAGCCATCGCCCTCCTCGCCATATTGGAGGGAAGTGAGCGACCCGTCACACGACGCCGCCGCAAGCAGACGAATCCATAGTGAGTTACTATGGATTAGTACCTACTTGTTTGTTTAATAAGTAATAATAATAAATAGTAATAAGTTTAGTCATAAATAATAATTAAATAAAATAAACATCCTGGGAAATTCCTCACACACGGTCATCTTATCCCAAACTAAGCTGAGCTTGTACTATGGAAACCTTTTTGTTCGTAAATACATAATTACACCCAGACTCAGGACATACAGACATGTTCATGCAAACAAATGCATATCCTGGGTGGGAATCAAACCCACGACCTGCACGCTATAGTTGGAATCATAATCAACTGCACCCACTGGCCCATTTGTTTGTTACGCTTTCACGCCTAAACCACTGAACCCATCGCATTGAGATTTGGCAATCAGATACCTATGGTATAGAGAAGGGTATAGGCTACTTTTATCAAGAGAACGCGGGTGAATCCACGGGGTACAACTAGTATCATATAAAAAGGTAAAGTTTGTAAGTTGCATGTACGAGGCTTTGAAATTACTAATCCTATTCTGAACATTCTTTCACTAATAAGAATAAATATGCTTTATTTGTACACCATATAGTAGAAGACGAAACAATACAAAAAAGAAGAAGTGATAATAAGCGGTCTTATCGCTTAAGCGATTTCTTTTAGACAACCTTTGGGTAACAGGATATATGAGAATATGGAAGGTTTAACACATAAGAATACACTTTCATAACGTGAAAATAACAGCTCTAGAAAAATACAAAGAAAGGCAGGAAATGAGGAAGTTTATAGCGTGTGATAGCGTGAAATAACAAGAGATTTAAAAGAGTCTAACGTCGGGGCCCGTCTTATAGTCTGAGGGAGAGAGTTTCAGAGACGTACAGCTTGGATAGTAAAAGATTGGGAATAAGAGTGAGAAGTGTGACTGGGAGTTTGGAAGTTAAGTTCCATGGGACTATGAAGAAGATGATGTTGAGGTGTAGTACTCGAAGCGTTCCTTGAGATAGCGAGGGGCTTTAGGATTAAATAAAACAATGCATAAGAGTGGCAATTTGTGTGTATTCCGCCGAAGGCGGATAGGAAGCCACTTGAGTTGTAATAGGAAGCTACATTATCCTCAAATGCTATAGGCTAATTTTCAATATATTTGCAATATAAATATCTTGTAGTACAGTGCCTAATTAAGCCAGTGCGAGGCCCTTAGCAAATGTTATCAAGGACCTTCGGCTCAGGTTATTTACTTTAATGGTTTATGTGCGGATCTAGCTTTCAGATTAAAAGAGATGGCTGTACAGAGACGTTTCACGACTTCATTACTCTTTTAAAAGATTTGGAAGCCATTCTATTTTATTATTATGTTATTTTTATATTATTATACTATTGGCCATGCAGCGGTTCTATCCCTTACTTTGTATAATTATTAGTATACGCGAACGCAGGCCATTTAACGTGGGCCGTAGCCATTTATCCTGCAATGGCCAATTCAGTACTGGATACTTCATAATTAGCTAACGAACATTTGTTAAATTCGGTATAGCGGCGACTGATAGGGAGTTCTGGGAGCACCCCCGCAACCCGCTACGACTCGTTCGATGATTTTTTAGTATTTCATATGCAATTATTCCGCAGGGTTTCAAAACAGCAGCTTTCCGCAGGGTAAAACAACGTTAAACTGTCGCTTCGGAAATGCCCTGTATGAGGAGAAGAAGCGACGCAACAAACTCCTCACGGGCCGAATGTGTTTATTGTCGTAATATTACAATTAAATAATCACTTCACTGCACTTAACACATGTATAGTCTTAAATAATTATAGGCATCAGAACCGGGTCTAACAATTATTGCACTGAGATGTGTACAGCTCGAGCGCTTGTGATAAACTAACTGATAAACAATGAGGCTCAACACTAATTAAACCAGGACAAAATGCTCATCCATGATCAGATTAAAATCACGGAACTTCATACACCCAGCAGGATAGGAAACCAAAAAAAATACTTTCGGGAACACAAAAAGATATGTTATCCTGGATGTTTCTCATCCCATTAACCAAGATACTTAAGTTTTCAAACACACATCTGATAGAATACAGTCCCATATATTATGGCCATGTTACGGCCCTACAGTACACCAAAATCCAAACCCAGAAAACAGATATTTACTTTAAAAATCAATCGGCGCATGATATAGAATATTTTGACTACTATAATAAAAACCTTGCTGATGTTGTGCCTGGCAACCAAATTGACTCTAGAATAATAACGAAGAACAAGAAATATGTAAGCACATACCGACGCTGAAATGGACAAGGAGCCTCTCAACCACAGAAGCTATACCCGTGCATGGAGGAGGTTAATCTAATGAACAACAAAGAAATAACAAAATCCAACCCAGGAACAAAAAATCAAAATAAGAAAGAAGACAATAAAACCCCAGCCCTCAACATACATCAACGCTCATCCCTCATCTATAGGCTGAACAGTCGGTCGATTGTGGTCAGCTGGTTGCGGTTAGCTGGCCGTCCTCTTCCACCCCAGAGCGTGTCACTCCTATATAACACGCACTCCTTGGTTTCTCCATGGCTATTCCGATACAACTATTCAGGTACCAGTCATTATAAACTAAGTTAGTTACATGGTGGTTGATGTTTGAATGGTTGTATAGGACATGGGTCGGTGGTTGTACTGGCTAAGAGTAGTGCTAATCATCATCATAATAAAATGTATTTCAAATAATAAAAACGTGTTTCTCGTATCGAACGACAAAACTTATTGAACAACATGGTATATTAGCTCTAGAAATAATGTTATATATGATGCACCGGTGGCGAGATATCGAATTTTTATTAAAATGGATAATGCTCACAATGACTTTTAGGCGTAGTAGAGTGTGTCGACGAGAATTAAAAATTATAAGAATTTATATTGTAAAGATTTGCAAAGAGCCTTATTAAGTTATGCTTAATAAAATAAAACCTACAAAGAAAATATCTAGTAATAATAATAGCTAAGAATATAATATAAGAACAGTGAATTATTTACAAATGGCCGTATCCATCGATATAATTGTATTCTACTAGCATTCTACTATATATACACAGCGTTCCCAATATTCACTCGGTTCGAATTAACTGAACTGCGTTCCGTTCACCTTACTTTAGTGTGCCTTCGACATTCATGCAGTGTGAGCGCGTACGGAGCGGCATTAATAATACAAGAAATCAAAGTCAAGTAAGTAAACTTATTTGTTTTTCAAGTGAATAAATAGGTAATAATATCACAATAGAAAAAATATTTCTTCATTTAAATGCCACGACTGCGGTGTAAATTCTATAGGAACGACACGTTGAACGAAACGCGTAGGCGCTATGAAATTCATTGGCGCTTAAGATGTTTTGGTTGCGCGAAAACCATAATCTATAAGCGGCTGGGGCGCTACATTTTTGTATAGTTTGGTTAGACACAGCTTGTACCTGCAACAGTCAGAGTACTGTGCACTCGCTTCGCGCAGGCCCCCTCCTCGCCCCCCCCTGTCATCAAAATCGACGGATTTTTTGTTCGGAACGTGAAATCTAATAAAATACATATATTATATCGATGGCCGTATCCTAACCTTCTGATCAGCATCGACGATTCATTAAAAAGCCGCATGATTAAAAATAGAATCTTATTTATATTTTATTAATAAGACTAGTCTATCTATAGGCAAGTAACAAAATAAGCAATCAATGGCTGAGAGGGAGAACAAGGAAAATATTTTGGCATACGGGACTTTTTCAAAAAGACTAAGGACGTATCAACCAATCATGAAATTGATACCGATTACCAAAAGAACAATAAATTTATCAAAATGTTCATGGTGTATTTCATAACTCTAATAATGTAAAAAATTAAAATGCACTTATTATGTTCTTTTTGACAAGCGTATGTATACAGATATATGGATGACGTAATTTCCGGTGTCAATAAAAAGCGACGTGGTGTCACCTTGGGACACTGGGGGGAACTGAATATTTTCGCGATTGCGTCTTGTATATAAAGCTTCATATGACATTTCATAGAAAAATGTATGGACAAATGGCGTCGCAAAATTGATGCTTATTAATAAATAAATTACGTTATTCTCGTACAAAAAAATGAAAATGTGGCCCCACGGATCTGTTGTACATATATTTGTGATTCGATGTTATATATAATTTTTACAAAATGGATTCTAAATTTGATGGTATCACTAAAGAGGCAAACCTCGATTTTTGTGATTTTGGTAATATTTGTAATGTTTTTGCTAGTTATTGGAGCAAATTAAAAAAAAAGAGCCAACACGGATCTATTAATTGGTGTCTTGATTTTATGTTTATGTTCATATAATACTATTTCTTTCATGTTTTCATTCATAAACTACTAAAATAGCGAACCCTGTTTATGACGTTTAGCTTACATACCGCCCTTAATAACATAGCGTACAGTAGTACCCAACTGATATGTCTTACCGATGTACCTGCGCAGAAGATAAATTTTCAACCGCGGGAAACCGCTATTGGTCGGCAGCTGTCGCCATGTTAGCGCGCGCCGTGCGGAGGGGCGTGTCTTGCGAGTGAGACGGAACTAACAGCTGCAGTGTATTATGAACCTTATAGTAGTGATCTAAGGTTGATTGTAAGTTTTAAGCATTCTTTCGTTAATCTTCGGGGCCATACTTTCTTTTCTATGCGATCGAAGATTCACGACGCGCCTTATTAGTTGGGTAATACTGTAATACACTTTGTCATACTTAGCTAACAAAAATAACTGTTTTGATTGGTCGGACATTGATGCGTGTGTTAGATATTGGGTTAAATCTGATAGTTAAGTGCCTACTTGTTAAATTCATTATTTGCAGTGGTAACACTACTGAACTAAATGTTACTTCCTGTTGATTATTAATTTAAACTTCCGATGCAACTTGATGTTATTTTTAAATTATAATTCTGATAACAATCGGATTAAAATAATTGCAGAGTCATTAAGTGACTCCTAGGACAATTAATTGTTAATAAACATTTTTACTGTAAAGTAACGAGATGTGAATTGACTTCTGATGATTAATATTTCATTGGATAATATAATTGCTTTGATGAATCATATTATGATTATACCTATATTCGATAATAGTTATTTCAATAATTAACAACTAGTATTATATTTTTTATTCATAATGGTTTACTAAGTTATTATTAAGAGTAGTGACATTTGTTGATAAAATGTATTCACGTTGTGATAATGCCCTGTGATTGGTTGAGACTTAGTTGTTGAATAAAGTATTATAAAATGGGCGGGTAGGTCTGGGCTTGGCCAGTCGTCGTTTGTATTTGGAAGTGATTACTTATAGTGGTAATAATGTAGTTAATGGTGATAATGTGAAATTACTGTCCGACGTCCGTCGATATAAAGATAAGTATATTTGATATTCTCAACTGTAAAGATTGATCATTTTATAATATTGTGTGTTTTGTGTATTTGTTGTCTACAGAGAATAACTCTGAATGTGTAGTGGCCGTACATAAGACCTTAATATTGAGTTTCTTACCGGTATCTTCTCAATATGGTCGGCCATCCGAACCGGTGGTAGCTTTGAGAGTAAATTCATAGTTTTGGCCATTGATATGATATTTGAATAAATACATTCTAAAGTCTGGCCTAAATGATTATTTATTATCTTGACCTAAACCCTTTAGTACACAGATACAGTTAGGTATACCTGATTTGGAAATATGCTATATAATTAATTTAGTATTATCATCCTAACGTTTGAATTACGTAATCCGATTCTAATTGTCTATTATCTGAACTGATTAATTTGTTAATAATTATATTAGTAATATAAAAGAGTAAAATCAGTTTAAATATTGAAGTTCAGATCAGAAATCTAAAGGTGAATAAATGAAATACATTGAAGTGTGGTCTTGTGATTTATTTATTAATACCTACCCTACATTGCAACTTCTACATTCAGTAATGTAGAACTTCTAAGTAAATAGTAATTACATAACTATAAACAGTTTGCCAACTTAACACCTGATTGATAAATTCCTCGATTACTCTTTATTTATTTAAGATTGATAGTAACTTGGTAGATATCTACTCTTTCCCAATGATGTTAAACCGCTTAACCTGACATCAGAAGTGGGATACGCTTAATCTGTGCCCTTATAAACTAACATTTTGACTTTGTTTTTTCTAGACTGTCCGAGTTTTGGATCTTGAAGTACATTGAACCAGTTAAGATTGACGATAAGAGCCGCAAATCATGAAGCTGATAATTTGTACAACGACAAAACGTTGGATTCCTAGAAGCCTTATACATCCTGTTTGAACGAAGATCCATTGACGATAAGAGCAGCAAATGATGAAGCTGATTATTTGGTCTGGTAGGGCCTTGCAAGGCTTTGTTTTATGCTAAGATCTTTTATCTCTGTAAACTGATGTCCCAAAAGTTGACAAGATTCACAAAACTAACTTAAAGGTGTGTTACGTGAAAACTTAATTGATTAGTATTTGCGGAACAAGGTTCAGTGTAGTTAAATTGTAAAATGAATGTTTCAAGTACGTATTTGATTATACCGATTTAGGCATAGAAATATTTTTGTCCATCCAGTTAAAAACCTCTACATATTTAACACAGTAGAAATATTAAAAAATGGCTGTTCCCCGTAGTTTCATCCACATTCCCGGGATGAAAAGTGTACTCTGTACACCTAAAGTTCCTATCTTTTTTTTTTAATCCGATTGGTAATTCCAGGGATTGTCCCACTGCTTTATTGTATTAGTATAGATTAAATAACGAAAGCACATATAAATAATATCATTTTGTAGGATAACTTTGATTAAATATAATTCTGGTGTAGAATAAATTTAGATTTCACCAGAAATATTACAGTTTATAACAGGGAGGCACTTAAAACTTTAAAAGTAAAAAAAAATCTAGAACTGTTCGAATCAAATTAATAATAGTATTATAATGGGGATATAGGTATTCCTAAATTGGTGAATAATTGAGCACCTTTCTTGTTTCAAAATTGAAGACTAGTCCTTTTTTTCTTGGTTTATCTATGAATTCCAGTCTTGATATTACTGGAATTATTTTTGTAACAATATTAAAGATAAAATCTGTCTATTTTGGTGAGTTGTTACAAATTAGCGATTTATTATGTTTAATCATCTGTATTTTCCTAAAAAGTAACGTATTTCTGTCACTAAAACATGCCAATGACCGATTCCCAACAATGTAGATTTAAATCGTGTCACGTCAAGAGTCAAGAAAATAAATATTTCATTTCAATTACATCCATAGTACAAAGCTTATTGCAGATTTAGTGTTCTACCCTCCATATTAGTTTTATCATAGTACGGCATTTCCTCGTCTCTATATAGCAATAAGGAAGGGAATGAAATACATTTAGTTATTTATTTCTACTAAGAGTTGCGACGACATTTTCGAATTAATATGGAATAGTTGATTATTTAACTAGAGAAAATCGCTAACAGTCAAAAAGGATTCGGAATCCCAAGTGTTATATTTTATTATTTTTAATTCTGGAAATAGTTAACATGGCTGTATATTTAAATTGCCGTGATTACCTGGTTTGAGTTGATTGAATTTGAGAGGATCATGTATACGAAAGGTTTAAAACTCCCTTTTACTCGGCAAATTCTTTGTTTTTTTTTTTTAAATGTTACATAATAATTGAGCATAAATTATAAATGGCAAATGGATGAACATGTTATTTTGTGAAATTTGGAATTTGCGAAACACTGTGTACAGGGAAATTTTAAATATTATTCTCACTGGCAAAACATATCGAAGTAATGGTAGCTCATAAAATTTCTTCATAAAAAAAAAAATAGTAATTTTTAGCGAGTTCGAAATGGCTTTGACTTGTTACATGTGGTTGTTGCCAATTTCATAATTTATATTTTCTTAGTAATTTATAATCATTGAAAGTTTTTCCTGTTTGATGTTGGTTCAGTAGATTGAAACTAAATATTTGATTCACATAAGGTACTTTGTTTGAAAAATTAAAAAAAAATGTTTGAAATGCGGAAGGTTCGATGTACGATGTTTTTCGTACTATTTGCATAGAATTGTCAGTGTGGCCGAACGGTTATAATTCATTTTGGGGTAGAATTTGATAAATAAGTACATAAAATAAAAACTAAATGCACCATAACGCAGAATATTATTCATACTAGAGTATTGTATTTCTCAAAAACTATGGATGTTGTTACGACAGAATAGTCTCTCTCAGAAGTCTCTTTTAATTAGTTTAATTTTAACCTTGAGAGATTATTTCAACAGCAGATTTAAAATAAAGTTTTTATCTTTCATAAATACCTTATCATATATATGTACATTACTTGAATTTTTTGGGATAATTCAGTATTGCCATGGATTTATGATTTCCTGTAATGAAAGTAATATTTAATAATGAAGCCAATGATTATTTTTTCAGAGTATTAATTCTGTTTTTGATGATTGTTTGCCACTTGAGGAGTGTAGATAGATTGTGTTTGCCACTGAAGAGTGTTGATAGATTGTGTTTTGGTACTGAAGTGTGGAAATTTACTGCTGAAGTCTCCTGCTTTTTCTAGTCTTGACTCATGCGCAGCAGGTGGGGGGCTAGAAGGTACAAAGCGATAGGCCGTTGTTACTTTGTCTTGTAAAATGTGAATTGCAAGACTAGCGATGCAATAAAAAAAAAAAGATTATGTGAACTGCTGAAGTCTCTTGCTTTATTCTAAGTCTGTGAAGCAGGTGTGGCTAGAATATATTGTCGACAAAGCAACGGGCCGTTGTTACTTTGTTTTGTATAAATGTGAATTACAAGAACGGTGGCAATGAACAAATGTTAACTATTTTTATTTTTACTTTTTGGAAATGGAAATATTCTTTATTGACAAGAAACAAATAAACTATAATTGAACTGTTTTACAAAAAACTTAAACCGACTTCAAAATACATGAGGACCAAACGGGAAGAAATAAAATAATAATTTTCCAAATCGGTTAATAAATAACTGTTTTGATAACAGACATAAAAAAAATATTGAAAAAACCCATCAGAATTGAAAACCTCCTTTTTTTGAAGTCTGTTAAAAATGAAATTGAAAGGAAATGGTATGGGATCGAACATAAATTATAATCGATGTCTCTTTATTTTAAAAACTGGTGTTCCTTAAGCTATGCTGAGCTTTTGGTTGTGCGACTATGCCTGTAGTAAGGCGAGTATTTAAATTTAATTAATCACATTTTAAATGTTATAAGTTTCTATAATGGTGACTGTGCCTATGGCATAGATGTGTGACCTGTGGCTATACTTGTTATATGATGTAACTAAGTTATTATGATGTACTGGTTTTCGCATGGGGTTCGCTCACGCAGAATTCTTAAATTTCATTGGTCAACCGATTTCGATGAAGTGATAAGTTAAATTTAATTATCTTGTAGATTCAAATGAGGTTTGTCAAGCATCTATTTTCCGTTTAAAAAAAAAAATCCATATAAGTCCTCCAACTATTTAAACATTTGTGAAAAAACTTCCCTTGTCAAGCGGCGTGAAATTTCGAATATTTCTTATTTACTGAAAATAGCATCAAACTCAGTAGATTGCTCTGAATTGCTTGGGGAAATGGATTTGAACACTCCCTCTAGATCGTATAACTTTCCAATACTTTATGTCCATACACTTGTCAATTCTAATTATGGACACGATAGCGACAACTTTATCACTTTTATTGGGCAACACGATTTTGGCCTTTACTGCACAAGCAGTATATCGGCGAGGCGAATACTTTTTCGAATAATACGGATTGTTATTCGGAGAAGTGTGCTGTGTATTGTATTTCTGTATTATTTGTAATTAAATAATCTAGTGTTAACATTTAAGAATAATAATAAGAATAATAATGTTATTGATAATTTCCATATAGTGTTAAACGTGTTACATAAATGGCCACAGATAATGGTTCTTATACTGGCATATATCCACGCGGACCTATTATTGGCTTCTTGATAACTATTTATATTTTAAGTTTGTTATTGTATAGTTATTGGTTTTCCCGCAATAAATATGAGACTATGAACATTTTTGTTCAGTAGTTTTAAAAACTTTTGTTCTAATAGACACTTAAGAACGACAGCAATTTTCATGATCTTATTTTGTTTTCTGATTAGTTTTTGGTAAATATATTTTAATGTACAAACATACTGGTTCTACAGTTTTATCATATGTTTAGATAATTTGTATGTTTACATATTTTGTTTCTATGACTATGCCAATGGCAGTATACCTTTGACTATACTCGTTGCTATACCTGTAGTGTATCTGTAATTAGACCGTGGCCTTGTTGTACTACTGGTTGTATTTAAGCCTATGGCTAGAACTGTGGGTTTCCTTGTGGTTGTGCCTGGATGCTAGGAATATAACGAGTGTCAATAATAAATGTGATGTTAGTACTTCGAGGACGAAGTACATGTCAGTCTGGCCGTGTTAGATATTGGGTTAAATCTGATAGTTAAGTGCCTACTTGTTAAATTCATTATTTGCAGTGGTAACACTACTGAACTAAATGTTACTTCCTGTTGATTATTAATTTAAACTTCCGATGCAACTTGATGTTATTTTTAAATTATAATTCTGATAACAATCGGATTAAAATAATTGCAGAGTCATTAAGTGACTCCTAGGACAATTAATTGTTAATAAACATTTTTACTGTAAAGTAACGAGATGTGAATTGACTTCTGATGATTAATATTTCATTGGATAATATAATTGCTTTGATGAATCATATTATGATTATACCTATATTCGATAATAGTTATTTCAATAATTAACAACTAGTATTATATTTTTTATTCATAATGGTTTACTAAGTTATTATTAAGAGTAGTGACATTTGTTGATAAAATGTATTCACGTTGTGATAATGCCCTGTGATTGGTTGAGACTTAGTTGTTGAATAAAGTATTATAAAATGGGCGGGTAGGTCTGGGCTTGGCCAGTCGTCGTTTGTATTTGGAAGTGATTACTTATAGTGGTAATAATGTAGTTAATGGTGATAATGTGAAATTACTGTCCGACGTCCGTCGATATAAAGATAAGTATATTTGATATTCTCAACTGTAAAGATTGATCATTTTATAATATTGTGTGTTTTGTGTATTTGTTGTCTACAGAGAATAACTCTGAATGTGTAGTGGCCGTACATAAGACCTTAATATTGAGTTTCTTACCGGTATCTTCTCAATATGGTCGGCCATCCGAACCGGTGGTAGCTTTGAGAGTAAATTCATAGTTTTGGCCATTGATATGATATTTGAATAAATACATTCTAAAGTCTGGCCTAAATGATTATTTATTATCTTGACCTAAACCCTTTAGTACACAGATACAGTTAGGTATACCTGATTTGGAAATATGCTATATAATTAATTTAGTATTATCATCCTAACGTTTGAATTACGTAATCCGATTCTAATTGTCTATTATCTGAACTGATTAATTTGTTAATAATTATATTAGTAATATAAAAGAGTAAAATCAGTTTAAATATTGAAGTTCAGATCAGAAATCTAAAGGTGAATAAATGAAATACATTGAAGTGTGGTCTTGTGATTTATTTATTAATACCTACCCTACATTGCAACTTCTACATTCAGTAATGTAGAACTTCTAAGTAAATAGTAATTACATAACTATAAACAGTTTGCCAACTTAACACCTGATTGATAAATTCCTCGATTACTCTTTATTTATTTAAGATTGATAGTAACTTGGTAGATATCTACTCTTTCCCAATGATGTTAAACCGCTTAACCTGACACGTGCAACAGTTTGTTGCATGACATATGAATTATTTTTCAATAATTCATATGCCAGTTGATTCTTTGACATGGTCTCATCAATACCGTAGAGTTAAATATATATTTATTTACAATAAATATGTACAAAATACAATCTATATAGAAAATTGCCTCAAGCCTGCCGCTGCTTCCGATTTACGGCAGGGTTCCCAGAAGGCTGGCAGCGTTTCCTCTTTGGATAGCTAAGCTGACGCGTTGGCGGAAAAAGCTCCCCGCCCGCTGGTCTCCGGATGTCTCGTTCCGTACAGTTATGGGATATCAAAAGTAACACATTGTATATTATAAAAACGGATTTTACCCAAATCAACCTCCCCGACGAAAAGTTAGTTGGACATAATAACTGATGGTTACCTTGAACATTTTCCGTAGAGCAGATCAAAGTTTCGAGCGAGAAGTGTAATTTTCCACGCACATATACATAGACCGAATGTTATTAGATACGTTCTCGATATGAGCATTCTTGTTAATATTGCAGTGAGGTGAGGTAATCACGTTCTGCCCACGGTATTGGGGTGACCATAATTTCTGATATTGCAGGAAGATTAGTCCCACGCCTATGAAAGATCCAATAACTATCTTCAGGTTTGCTAGTTTTCCGCTAGGTAAACAAAATGCTCATTATTACGGTACACTATTCTGGTCACTTAATTTTTTTTAAATATAATATGTATAGTTACTATCTTGTCTTTACTTTTCCTTTTAAGAAATAGGGATGTTGCCTGGGTAAAAATATAATAATTCTAATTAGTCCGTCAGTTAGATTATCAAAAAATATTGTACACGTATTTTTTGCTTTGCCAAATCATTAACAATTGACGAAGATAAAGCGCGACTAAGTTCGGGAGTGGGGGCTCGTGACGTCACTTGTTCCTAAAAAGTGTACTACACCGTGACGTCACGCGGAACTACAACAAACGATATCTTCATATTTTTTTGTTTAATTGACAAAAGAAAAAATACGTGTCTAATATTTTTTGATAATGTAAATGACGGACTAATTAGTTTTTTTCAGGAAAGTAGCCTATTATCGCTTAAAGGTTTAGCACAAAAATAGGTATTCCAATTGACTCTCTTTGCGAATTGCAATGCATATTTGCCAAATCAGTGTCCATCTTAAAGTAAAGACGGCTTAAAATAACACTGTTTAAACTAGAAAAACCTTCGACATTCGAACAAAGGCTTTATGAGAATTGTCCCAGTTATTATTTGACATATGGCAACTATAACACTACTCAAAGGCTTTGAGCATGCAGAGCTCAAAATTATGCGCACAGTATATTAATAGCAGGAATATATCACAGTATGGAAATTATAACTCATTTATAAATTTTAATCGAATTCGTGTATACACTGTGACTTTTTATTTGTTTTAGAAACGCAGCCTACTTAATTTACCCAATGACTACGTACTAACCATTAAGAAAAAAATTTTTTTGAACATTTCTATATTTAAAAAAAATTAGATTTTTTTAGAAATAATGTAGTTAAAATTTATTAGAATTATGATAAATCGAGTAAATAAATTAAAGTTTACGTATAAAATGGTAGGAAATACCAACCCAGAGCACGAGTCGAGTAGACTGCGCTCGAAACAGAGTGTTTAAAACTACGTCATGCGTCATAATGAATAATATTTGACTTTATTAATGATACAAAAGTAAAAAAAAAAATTTTTTTTTTACATTATGTGGCCTGCTTTTCTAAGACGAATAAAAAGTCACGGTGTATATATTTTATATGTGTATTGTGTACCGTTTACTCTAAAACGGCTTATCCGATTTGGAAGGTTTAAAATGTATTGTATTACAGCACGTATAAATTTTATAATGATCTGACCGTGGTCTTTGAAGATATGACAGAATTCTTCAACGGACAAGATCACAAGCTTCGCGATTGCAGCATATTATTCAATACTTCACCAATTTATCAATATGCAGCTCCTCGTTCAGTGACAAATCTTGAGAGATATTGGTGCCGATTCTGTTGTAAATCGCACTAACCTAATTTTAGTCACATCTCATCTCTTTCTTACGAACATGATTGAAAAAGGATAGAACATATTTTAATTTGTCAAATTAATCTTTGCCGTCTTATTTTGCGTGTATTTAGGCGTAAC
Source organism: Polyploca ridens (assembly GCA_951394255.1). Lineage (NCBI taxonomy): Eukaryota > Metazoa > Arthropoda > Insecta > Lepidoptera > Drepanidae > Polyploca > Polyploca ridens. The sequence goes on along the minus strand of OX596256.1, from coordinate 13,023,846 downwards.
CGCGATAGATGGCGAATAAAATTATATTGAAAACAAGCATTGGACTTATTTGACAGGACTAAATTTCTTACATCCTTTTCTTATGTTCTTTGTTAGAAAGAGACATAGTGACATTAAAATTAGTTTAGTTGTGAACAACAGAATCAGGGCCATTGAAAACATATTTAAAACTAAAAACTGAAATATATTTTTTGTTACAAAAAGTAAGTTCCATTGACAATGTCCAATTCTACCAAAATGTCTATGCTTCCGCAGATTTGCTCGCTGACTTCAAAATGATCATACATATTATAGTGTACGTCGTTATTTCATTATCCAAATGGAAACCGTTCCCTGTAGTTAATGGTTTCCAATTATGAAGTGTTATGTACGTATCTTTCTTTCTAATTTATTCTCTATATTTAACAGTCGCAAAAATAATTTCATGTTTTGAATTAGTTGATTATACCTATCCCATAATACCTTATAGACTGCAATACCTCAATAGCACTCAAGTTATATTCAAAATTCTATAGATTAAAGAGCTGATAATTTAATGACTTTATTTACAACAAATATTTACAAAATACAATCTATATATAGAAAATTTCCTCAAGCCTGCCGCTGCTTCCGATTAACGGCAGGGTTCCCAGAAGGCTTGCAGCGATTCCTCTTTGTATAGCCAAGCTGACGCGTTGGCGAATTAAAGAGCTTGTTTTTCTCTTTTCTGTTAATTTTTGTTTTACGCAGTCGAGTTTTTTTTTTCTTTTAATAATTTAATTTATTTTACAAGCTGATAATAGCCAATGCTTGTTTTATTTTTTTAAACATTTTGCAACTTCAATATAATATTTCTAAGTATAAACATGAAAAATGCGCATCGGTGTATTTTAGATACTGACTTACAGGTACTGTCGACCAGATACTGTTTTTTTTTTTTACTGTTCATAGGCCTGTGTTTGACCGCAATCTCACCATGGTAAGTGATGATGCGGCCGAAGGTGGTAAGGACACAAAGCCTAGAAGGAACTAGCTCTCAAGTGTAGCTATCGGAACACACCGAAAGGTGCTTGGCGACAGATTTTCAACTTGAGGGTGGTAGCCAGCCAGGCGGGTACTTCAAAGTACCCTACCACACCGTGCTATTGTTTCCTCACGATGTTTTCCTTCACCGAAAGCTCAAGCTCATTGTAGGATTCGAACTCGGGACCTTCATCTTGGTATCCGACGTCACTACCACTGAGCTATCATCGCCTTAAAACACTTACAGATACTGTCTTACAGATACTGTCTCACAGATACTGTCGTATAATATCCCTCTAAGAGGGGCTATCTTAAACCCTGGGTTTTAGTATACATAGCTTAAACGTACTTATAACCTTCGGCCAAACCGTTGCATAGGTACCATGGAGAAATTGTGGTATAAGGAATCTTTTAAAGTTAAATCTTCTTTAGTTAAAAAATTAATAAGCCTTCGAATTTAGACTGTAAAAGTGATCACTTCATAAAATAAAATACCTACAATTTATCAAGAAAATTAATTTCCCCTGGGATACGATAATATTAAACTCAACGTATACAGAACAACCGAGATGCTTCCGTTTGCTACATTTTTATAATAACTTAATTAATTTAATATTTTTTTTTTGTCCGTAAAATTATTTAGGTACACGTAGAAATACTTAGCTACCGTACCTACGTACTTACCATCTAGAGCTATCTATGTGCTACTTTATTCGTGGTATTTAATTTAGTTCATAGATTCCTTGTAACTTTCCTAAAAAGGTTTTTTGTTTTAGTATAGACATGCGTTTGACCACAATCTCACTATGGTCAGTGATCATATGGCGTTACATAAAAGTTCACGTATTTTATCTATGGTGCGTCCAGGCTATACAAACCGAGCACGAATCGAGCATACGTGGAGCATGGATTCGCGTAGCGTAGACGGACTTGCGAGCCTCGAATGAGCGTTCTGCTTGCGCTCGACTGCGCTGGGCCGATTGTCAGTTTTTTTACGAACACAGTGATTCGCCTCATATTACTCATTGTACATACGGCTACAGATCAAGCTGTACATTTCCAATATAAGCTGACCTCTCATTGTACGGAAATCCCATACAATGCGAGATCAGCTTATACTGGACAACTTATACATCCACGCTACTTATTTTATCCGATTACAAGTATCAATTAAAATAAAGTACAACATTGTTTGCAAGACATATATTTATTATGATCTTTTTACAAAGGATAGGGTGCTACGTTATTGGAAAAAAATAAGGTTGTTGCACGCTGAGGGCACAAAACCTACCAATTACTCTCTTCCACACAAAAGGTTTTTTTTTTCTTTTACAATATATGCAATGGGATGCTTTTATATGTACCTAAATCATATAATATACAGTTTCGTAGGTACAAACAAATCAACAACCCTCAAACATCGACAAACTCGCAATAAAACCTTGTATCGGGGATATTGCAATTTTTTAACAAATACTAACATATTCGACAATATAATGCCTATTTCATTTTATTGCACAAATCTTGTGTACCTAGTATAGAAAACTATACATACAATACCATACAGAAACTTTACTTACGTCCTCTTTTATATCAATTACTTTACTTAGATTAAAACTTATACTATTCCTTGTACATTATTAAAATGTCTGATTGGCGTTTGAAGAATGTTAAAAAATAATAAATATCTTATATTACAATAAGGTTTATCTGTAAATCAATATTTAATAATAATATGGCTAGTTGTAATGATTAACATTATTCTACACCAATAACGTCTTATATGTGACATTCTTAAACGTCAAAAAGACACTTTAATAACGGACGAGGTGTATATTTTTTAAAAACACACATTTATTTCAAATTAACAATTATACAAATATAAGTCTATGAAATAAAAGCACAGTAATTTCATAATAGCACGTAAAATATAAATATTAACCCAAAAGAATTTAAAAAAAATATGCTACGTATTGCTTATCACAGTACACACTAGTTTTGCATAAACTTAAACTTTCACATCTACTTTTACTATATTTATTTATTTAATTCGTCTGTAGGTATTATATTAATAGAAGAAACATGCTGGTGAACCACAAGTAATTAACTATGAAGTATAATAACTCCTTGACGTGAAAATCCTTCAATATATATATATTTTATATGGAAGTCTAGTATTATTCCTCTTTTATAACGTTTTGGTTAATAGGCTACTTTCCTGAAAAAATCTATTTAGTCCGTCATTTACATTATCAAAAAATATTAGACTCGTATTTTTTCTTTTGTCAATTAAACAAAAATAAAATAAAATACGAGGATATCGTGTGTTGAAGTTCCGCGTGACGGAGTGGTACACTTTTTAGTAACAAGTGAGAGCCTCCACTCCCGAACTTAGTCGCGCTTTATCTTCGTCAATTGTTAATGATTTGGTAAAGCAAAAAGTACGTGTCCAATATTTTTTGATAATGTAACTGACGGACTAATTAGAATTATTATTTGTTTACCCAGGAAACATCCCTATTATGTTACAAGGAACTATTAATAATATTATTAATAGAAATGATAATTATATCTTAATATCTTATCTATAATGTATGTATTGACAAAGGCTCCGGTTGTGCAGGAAAGGCAAGTATCCAATATGAGGTAGTGATTTTATGAACAAGACTTATGATAAATAAATATTACTATATATGAATTGATTCTTTATTCTGAGCCTGTATTTATTCATAAGATATCACACCATTAAGTAAATAAAATCATTAATAGATTGGAAAACAGACTGAAACAGTTGTAGAGCCAATTCACTCTATGACGGGTGGGTGGCATATCCATTGCCACAAGCTAGTTACATTCTCATTTATATTTGTAGGATAATAAGCGTAATATAATTAACAAAATTACCTATACAGGAAAAAACAATATTTAAACGTGATATTTTATCATAGGAACTAACTTTGTCATTTTGGTAGATATATTTAGGGTGATTCTAAAATTTTACTTAATTTTTTTTAATGAACTTGGTTTCATTTTAATTTATTAAACTTTAAGTAAATCGTGCTCTCAATTTATATCTACAGTGTTTTTATATGAGCTAATATCACTATACCACCTGTTTTTTTTCTATTATTTTTTTATGATTACTACACTTAAATGGTAAATTTTGTATGAAGCTTATCTTGTTAATTTTGTTTGTAATTCTGATTAAAGTTAGACTTGGAACTTTTCCGAGCTCCCAACACAAAAGCTAATGGCCCGTGTAGGAAACCTAGGCTACCTAGGCTCCCACAGCACTAGAAACTAAAGTTGAATGAAAAAAGTTTGAAAAAACACTCTTAGCTAGTGATTTTATCGTCCATCTTTGCAAAATCGAATGGTAACTAAACACAACGTATTTCAGTTCTCCTCGTTGCTTAAAATTTGAATTCCAAGACCTTAAAGATATGTGACTATTAAGGGTTAGTACTAATATGTACTTGTAATAAAGATATATTATCTTTATTTACAACAAATATGTACAAAATACAATCTATATATAGAAAATTTCCTCTAGCCTGCCGCTGCTTCCGATTAACGGCAAGGTTCCCAGAAGGCTGGCAGCGTTTCCTCTTTGGATAACCAAGCCACAGATTACTAAATAGTCCAAGCTGACGCGTTGGCGGAAAAAGCTCCCCGCCCGCTGGTCTCCGGAAGTCTCGATTAATTTTGATGACAAGGTGCGAGCAAAACGGCGAGCTTCGGACCCCCACGGTCCCACATACACATTTTGTACATATTTGTTGTAAATAAAGATATATTTTGACTTGTAGAATTTAGAAAAATCTTTGTATCAATGTATATATCTAATGTATCTTTGAATATTTGCACGGAATCAAAGATTGGCCTTGAGATTAACTTTACTAATACGATTTTTGGTAATTTATTCTAAACTCGAACATCTGTCATCAACATTGGGTAAATTACGGATATCAAGAACTATGAAGAAACGATCTCAGAATTTGTTTTACAGGAGGTATTTCTGTTTCTTGCTTCCGTATAAAATTCACGTGAGTTAAAAAAAGATTGCAAACATAATTAGCGCATATCACAAAGGCAATTATTTAAGAATATAAAAAACTTAAAGATAAGGTGTGACATAAACCATTTTTTTTTTGTATTTACGCACACCATCAGTTCGCCGGTTGGTGATTGACAGTTACAGGAATTCACACGATAATGACGCCATTATGGAAAGTTTATAAAAAAAAATGTGAAATTAGCTCATACATTTTATCTATCATAAATAGCACTAGCCTTTCAATCAATAATCTTAACATATATCATAATATACATACTATATACTATATCTACGTAATAAATTGTATTATACAAAAAACTTTGTGCGGGAAAGGGACACTTCACATCACTCACATTTCTATAATTATATTTTTATCAGTCATACTTTTAGCATAAATCCGAATTATGCTTTAGAAGCAGATTTTGAATATTTCAAAATCGTTGTGATATTGATTCATATTCATACATTGATATTTATTTCTTTATTAGCTTATTCTTATTAAATAATTTGAGTTTAAACTTTAAATATAACATTTAAATAACTGACTACGTCGGACATGATCTCGCTGGCAAAAAACTGTGTTTTTGAGAGTCGGCCACCTCTCACGCACACTTTAGTTGGCTATGCCGCGGTAAACGAGACTGTCGCCTGACTAATATGTGAATGTGTGCGTCCCGGCTTGTACCGTACAGCGTGGTGGCCGACTTGATTTCCTTGCATTTACATTATTAAAAAGATTCAACAATATCAATTACAATAAAGTTTTATAGACTAGAGTTGACTATAGACATTTTGTTTCACCATCGTCATCTCTAGCCATAAGATTCCGTGCACTCTAATCTTTATGATTATATGAACGGTAAAAGGTACTAATGTATACAACCTGGGGCCTGATTCTCGCGAAAAACATGGCATCGGAAGTCCGCCATGATTTTCGTCAAATGTCTAATTCGATGTCGTGAGAATCGGGGGTCTGGGGGTTTTATCAGTAAACCATAGACACTGAAAATTAGATCTAGTGTTTAAAACTAGAGATGAAACGGATATCCGGTATCCGGTCTATCCGGCGGTCAATATACTATCCGGCCGGATACCGGATTTAAAAATAGTATGAGTGATCACAAAATTTTCATTCTACTTAGAAAATAAATGTGTACTCATACTGCACTAAAGGCAAATAATGGTGAATGAATACTAATGTCTCTGCATTAAGAGGTAAGAAGCGGTTTCAAGAAGTGTTTTCATAAACAAGGCTAGGCTCAGAAAAAAATCTTTCGTTCGACACACACGCTGAAAGATAGATTTTGGAAAACTTTGTTAAATTTGGGTATTGTTAAGCATTAGCTGCCCACCAAATATAAAGGTCACGGTTGTGTTCAATTCACATGTCACTTAAGAAAAAAATCAATCTCACATACAATTGCGTTTCTTCCTTCATCGTGAGACTGATTAGTATTGTTTTCATTTGCTACCTTATTAAAGCAATCCCAGAAGATGTCGCGTCAACGAAAAGACCCGGATTCAACTGAGTCCGCCCAATTGTTCATGCGCCACTCACGCAAGCTCGCTTCTTGCGCTGCACCAAACGGCAATGTGCCGCCGGATATCCGGTGACTAGATATCCGGCTACAAGGTTGGCAGAATATACGATATCCGGCCAAACAGGTATCCGTTTCATCTCTATTCAAAACAACGTAACTATAATCTGTCTCATTATTTCACGCTACAAAAATCGTCTAATCCACATAAACTTTATTCAATAAAATATACATACAATACATCAGTGCTGGTTTTTTCGTGACAAAACAATAACAATTTCTGTAAAAACCTACACATTCTTATGTTTATTAAACGTATTGCTTGACATTGACTCACATTAATGTTTTTGACACTTTCAGTCATTAATTAAATCATAATCATTATCCACATAATTTTTTTAAATGACTGGGTTTTTATTCTGGTATAAAATAATATGGAATGTGGGTGACTAGTGAAATTTCAAAATAAATATTAACTTTTTCACGTAGACAAGTTTAAATGTATGTAAAATTTCGGATTTTTTATTTATCGGTTTTAATTTCAAGATTTGTCAAATCGTTGATCTCTTGATTTTCATACTTATATCCAATTGTTTTCTTTACATATTAACAATTTGAAATTTGTTCGGATTTTGGTCATTTTTTTAGGATATCCCTGTTTTGATCATTGACATATAATATGTTTTACAGTTTACTGTAAAAAGTCCATACTTTACTTTCTAGTTTTACATTTTAATGATTAATCACTTCGTTAATTTATTTAAAATGTATTTAATTTTTTTTGCTCAATTTAATTTCTTCTTTTTTAATAAATATTCTTTCAATTCAGACTAAGAATATAATAGATCAAACATATAACATATTATTAAAATATTTAATCGAAACCTAGAAGAATATTCATAAGATTTTTGTACGTTATTTACATTTTCGACGAATCGTACGTAGAGGAGACAAAACATTAAGAATTTTAGTAATTACACTAATTACTTCAATCATTACTTATCTTTTTTTTTATTTTTTACTTAACACTCCTTGAATTACAATATTTATACACATAATCAACATAATGTATGGTTATAATTTAGTCTACGTATAACAAAAATAAGTCGACTAATATTAGGAAACAATACGATAATGCGTACTCATTGGATCTTACCTAATATTTTATTTGTTATTATTATATATATCTAAATGGACAAGACTTCGGAATGGGGCAGTGTTTATATTATTTTTTTGTTATATTTGTGCTCTAGGACATTGTTGAGTTTTAAAAGAATTTAACGTTTTATTCTAAAGGTTAGTAAATTTATAAGCGTAATGAAGTTCAGTAGTCATTAAATTGTGAAATAGTATAGATTGTCTTCAGTACAAAATAAATTGATTCCAAAAATATCGGGTGTTCGTATATTCACTATCATATTTTTCAGAGCTGGGAACGTCTCCAACGGCGCACCTGCGTAAGAAAATTAATAAGTCATCAGTATTACCTCCTACTATGGTGTACTAGGGTGTACAGTATTACCCAACTTATATGGCGCGTCGTGAATCTTTGTACGCACAGAAAAGAAAGTATGGCCCCGAAAATTATCGAAAGAATGCTTAAAACTTACAATCAACCTTAGATCACTACTATAAGGTTCATAATACACTGCAGCTGTTAGTTCCGTCTCACTCGCGCGTGACGCCCCTCCGCACGGCGCGCGCTAACATGGTGGCAGCTGTCGACCAATAGCGTTTCCCGCGCTTTGAAAATGTATCTTCTGCGCAGGTACATCGGTAAGCCATATTAATTGGGTACTACTGTACCTATTTTATTTTTTCGACGCTCTGAGACTTACAACTGAGCATCTATAAAATTAAATAAATTATTCTACAAAAATATTTAAGTACACAATACTTACCCGTGACATCAACTGTTAGAATTGACTCTGCGACGGACTCCCGACCCCATCAAAAGATTCTTCATTAATCAGTCTCAGCTTAACCGACTCCCGTCTGAGGTTGTAGCTCGTGGATATATGGCAATGTTTCACATCTACCGTCAAAAGTTCCTCGTTCAACTCAACGCCACTTCTTTCTACATCAGCCGCAGCGCTTGGTTTCCTCTTGTGTCTAAATGAGGCCGCTCGCTGTGAACTAGATCCTAAGTAGCTATCAGTAGTCGTGTTGCCATTGAAAGTCTTCTCCGACGGGCCCAGCTGCTCTAATTGAATATTCCCCCTCTGAGCCGATGAATCAATACAAGGGATCAACTGTTTGAACTCCTTCCGAAAATTCTCGTTCATCCAAGCGTAAATGAAAGGATTGTAACACGTCGACGACATTGCTATCACGTGTGCAGTGAAAAATATCAAGAAATAGTACTTCAAATGGATAGCGTAGATATAATAGTCGTTGCACAAATTGATTACGTTCAAAGGCAGCCACGAGATACCAAATATTGTAACCATAGCGATCAACATTTGATTCGTCCGCCTTTTTCTGTTTTTGTCCAATTCCTCTTTCCGTGAGTTTTTGCTGGCGGCTTTTGCTTTGGCCCTGTCATTCAATTTAAAACTGACGCACGTATAGCAGAAAGCAATCACCATGAAAGGTAAAACGAATTGCAGGACTGATGTTGCCGAACCGAAAATACGTCTCAACTTTTCATTCGGCCAAGTTTCCTCGCAAAATTTACCTATTTCTAAATCATAGTATGTCATGAATATGGCATAGGGAGTCGTAACGGTCACGGCGAAAGTCCAAATCATAACGATGACCGTGATACAAGTCTCAATTTTCATTCTAGGTCTAAAAGGATAAATAATTACAAAGAACCTATCGATAGCAATAGACATGAGAGTCAGTGTGGATATGTATACGCTGCACCCCTGTGCAAAAGGCATCACATGACATAAGACAGTCCCCCAACTCCAAATACCCCGGAATGAGTATAGCGGTGTGAAAGGCACCGCGAAAATGCACAGCAAAATGTCAGAGAGAGCTAAATTACTGATGAAAAGATTAGTGACCGTCTGCATGGCCTTGTTCCTGATTACGACGAAGCAAACTAAAATGTTCCCGAGCAATCCCAGAACGAAGATCACGGTGTAGATAACACAAAACACAGCTTGCACGAACTTGTTGTCGATGATGTTCTCGAAGCCGGTCATATGTGACGTCGGGGTCAGACCGTCTGGCGTCGAATTTCGAAATTTTTCCGAGATATCGTTCAGCGCCGTGTAATTTACTGCTGTTTCGTTCATTGTTCCCATAGTCGGTTTCCTCCGATGTAAAGTGTAGATAACAATTTATTCTTGGCCTTAAAACGTCACTTTTACGAGCATTGACGGCCTGATTTACTGTTCCTGAAGACCTGCAACAAAATAGGGATTTAATTTTACCATTGTCAATAAAACATTTGTAATACCGAACAGCAATTAAGATCTCTTCGATAAATGGTGCTTTATTATCTTGTAGAAATGTCCGCTGGAAATTAATAGTTCGCATTGAATAATCTCGACGACTTTCTCATATTACTTGGAAAACATTTTACTTTTTAATTGAATGCTCCAGAAGTATGACTTAAATTATTATATTTGCATTCATTTTTGCTTTGAATTTGCTAGATATTTATTTGCTATATTCTATAAATAGCACATCCTAATTTAACTTTGTGGAATGATGTTATTACAGTTAAACACCCACAGTAAGAGATACCATTTCGCGGTACACGGGAACTTGACGGTTCGCACAATATTGATTTAACATCAGAAATTCTCACACTGCAAAGATTAATTAATTGGATAAGAGCGAATCAATTAGTAAACGAATCTCTGTAAAATTTATCAACATTTATTCCTTGCAAACCTACATTTGATATCAGACAACTTCGGTTCTTTAAAACAATTTTCGGTTCTTTAAAAATTCCGCTTCACAATCCAAAAGCAATCGAATAAAACTTCTAACAAGTATGTCATAACTCTTTGGAAACTGCATAAAAGCTCGTGTAATAAAATAAAGACTACTTATCATTTCAAACTACGCTTTTAACATAAAATATTACAAATTTATGCTACAGCGGAATGAAATGGCTATGCATTTTATGAAATAAATATATTTTATATGAACCTTATTCATCTAGTTATACAGGTTAAATTGTTGTGTAATATTTAGGTTTCTGTAATCTTAACATGGTAAGTATCGATAAGCCAAACTAGGAACTGGCTCTCAAGTACAGCTGCTGAGAAATACCAGTGCATTGGTAGGTGCTAGGCAAAAGATTCTCAGTTTGAGGGATTAGGCCAAGTAGGTGGAACCTACAAAGTACGGCAACAGATCAAGCTATACATTTCCAATATAAGTTGACCTCTCATTGTACGGTAATCCTAAACAATGCGAGATCAGCTTATACTGGAAATGTATAGCTTAATGTGTAGCCGTGTGTACCACCATGCTAGCTTTGCTAGGTTTCCTCGCGATGTTTTCCTTCAAGGAAATTACGCTTCACCGTATCACTCTCGCTCATTTAAGAGTAACTCTCGCTCAGAAACAAGTCCCGAGTGAAAAATTTTTTGACCCATAAATACTCAACATCGAGGAACAATCCCTAGAGTAGTAATACCGTGCAATCTGATTCCGCAACTAGTCAGTGATTTGTCACTGATTTGTATCTGCTCATGAGCGCCCTTGTACAGTATCGACCAAAACCTCGATCCGCGCGTACGTATCAAACATATACTTTTTGTCAATATTTCACAATGTTTTGCTGTTCAATTAAGTGGTGTGGGAATAACAGTCGAAATTCTAGTTATAAAACAAACGGAATCACTTTTCATCGGTTAGTAACAATTTATTACATGAATTTACTTATTTTTCATCACAGCTCAAGATATACTGGACGCACGCGTTGACGTAATTTATCTCCATCTCACTTTCACCCGTTATATTTCTATTTTCATCCTTTTCTTTCGATGATCGCGCCTCCCCGCTAGTGTTGGGCTTGGATAAGAAAATCATTATCGATATTAGCAAACTTGTTTTGTAAGAAAAATGTTTCAGTTTACAATATTGTATTAATACTGGAATACATAACAGCGAAGATAAAAGGATTTGCAATATTTTTAACGCGGATGTATTTATTATTTAGGTAATTATAATATGAAATAAATATGTCTGTGGTACTGTAAGTTCCTAACTTTATTATTATCACGTACTAGGTATCTTCATACTCTTTTATGTCATACTGGTGACACTGACCTAGGTACCTAATTTCAAAAAAATTGTTATACAGTCAATAACGTTGAAGTTAAAAATAAATTATACATTTGTATTGCGACTTTATATACTTTGTTTCATTACTACTATTATTATCTTCTTAAATAGCCCCTGAAACCATATAGGTAGTAAACATTTTTTTTACCTAAGTAAGTATATATATATATATCTAGTAATTTACTTAAAATTTTATCGTACGAACATGAAAAATATTTAGACAGATGCCAGTTGTTCCAGACGGTAGCTCTTTCTGGAGTACTTTAATTTCATAGGACTGTTGTTACCCAAGGCTTAACAGTAAAACACGCTTATACTCTTCAAAGCAAGCAGGAGGTTTACTTTATTCACTATTTACTCACAATATTCTAAGAGATGTTCACTATGTAAGTTCTCGTGAAGGAATGGATCGTAGCTCTTTTTTTTGAACTGACAGAAGATGACAATTCAGAGAATCTTTACAACTTTACGCGGACAATGCGGCGAGCAAGCTCTCATCCGGTGAATCGTAGCGCCAAGGCGCCTTACCTATAATGATCCAGTATGTTCGGAAATATTCATGAAAAACAAACGAGTTTAATCTAGAACCTTCCTGAACTGGGTTCGAAATCTTTCGATAGGTATACTATGTCTTTCTGAAATGTTCGGGATTATTCTCGAACCTTCCACAATGTTCTAGAACAGATTTCGAGAAGGTTCCTGAAAGTTCTATCGATATCAATTACTTTTCTAGAACTTTCTACAGTTTTCCAGAACCTTCCAGAATGTTCTATAAAGTTCTATTTAAAATTAACTTGTTTTGTGCAGTTTATACCTATTGTTTACACTCCCAAAAATCCGCGCATTCCAAATTTTATCAAAATAGAGCCATTAACGAGAATGATTACATCATACTGCCGAATTAATACCAAAATATACTATGCAAACAATTATTATAAACAAACTTGCTAGTTACGATAACCTAGAAATATTTGTAAAAAAACCATGACAAACTACTGATATTAGAATACTCCTACATTTATATTAGTGCAACAAGTATCGATATCGATACAATTTTCACCCTCATCTCTAAATCTTAGTGTGTCCTTGAATGAGCCAATCACAGCGCACTGCCGGTGGTGGGGAATTGGCGGAATAGATTTCAAGCAAAATGTACGTCATTGCGCTTCTATGGGTTAATTGTTCCATGATACTCAATATTCCATATCTAAAATCTAAATTATAAGAGATTTAAGAGAGGTAGAGCGTAGCGTTTATTCGCTCAATTAGCAGCTCGACTGGGGACCTGACTTCTGACCTTACAGAATACCGTAGTTAAATAGGAACTTGATGTTGTTCCTGCAAGTGAGTAAGGTCGCTAGAGCTCATTGGGGAGGGGAAAGGCGCGAATGATGCCCAGTGTGTTGCAAGAGTTCATATGGCTACGGCTCAGAGTACTACGGGAACCACTTTCCATCAGGCGGGTCGTCGACTTCCTCATATAAAAATTCAAGTGTACGTGAATAAAAGAGCAAATAACACAGCCTCGGTGGCAAATTGGCCAGCCTCCAATACGGGCACATTCCGCCACTTCGTCCCAAAAAGATTAGAAATGCCCTTTTCGATTAGCCACCTAAAGAGGATTTAATAGATGAAAGGTATCCCCTAACCGTAGACTATCGATAAAATCAAAAGGTAATATTGGAAGGTCAAGGGTTGGAGGGTGGATTATAACAAACTAAATTGCGGCAACTCTCATTCCTATTGAACTGTAGGGAAAAAAGTGACAACTAGATTAGGTGAAATTTAATCGCTATATATTACACTAGCGACCCGCCTCGGCTTCGCACGGGTGCAATGTCGCGTGGAGTCGAGCGATTTACGCGCCCGCGCCCCTCTCGGCCCGCCAGTTCACGTTATCGCGAATACTGTTTCTTGCTAATTTTAAATTTGTGATATCTTTTAAAATATAAATTAAAGACATAGAATTATCCAGGTAACTGCTTATTTACTCTCAGATAATTGTGTTGTACAAGGTTAGGAAAGGCATATTTCAAGGATGTACAGAGATAAATTTGTATGTGAATAGACTAAAGAGTGAATAACAAAAATGTGGGTTAGTTTGGATTTGGGTATAGAAAGCCAAAAATAGGAAATATTATGTCAAATAGTGAGGGAAGAGTTATAGAAATAAAAAAAACTTTGTTTTTCAAATCCAAAACAAACATAATAACAACCCTGCTATAAACATTATAAATCAAAAATATAGTCATACTTACACAAATACCTCTGGAGTTATCTAGAATATAATAAATATACAACCCAAGCCAGCTTCTCTTAGTTGGAGTCCGTAAAAGGTATATTCCCCGAGAGTATAATATACTGAAATGAGATTCTACATAATATTTTGTCAATCTACATTTGTGTATACCGGATAATGTATACTGAGAACTTTGCATTTTGATTATTTGCATATTCATTGCAAGAATTTCAGCAAGAATTAAGTTTTTCTCTTGCTTAGAAAATAAGTACCTGGGTGACCGAGCTTTGCTTGTTTTTTTTTTGGTAAATGATAATAGTTTTTCTCACAAAAGAAGGAACTTGACAAAAAAAGGGGAAAAATAATAATCATCTGGATTCGAACCGGGGTCTTCTAGTTTCGGGACTGCCCGATTTCCCACCTGAGCTATTATAAGCTTACTAATGATATTGTTGCAGTTTTATTGCCTAAAAACACGGAATAAACTACGTTTTCTAAAAATTAAACCTAGCTAGATCGATTTATCGCCCCCGAAAACCTATGCATATGTACTGTTTTTTTTTAATAATTTTAATTTAAATAGGGAACACTAATAAGAGTGAACTCTGGGAAAAAGAAACAAAAATAATAATTATGAAGGGATGATCAGTGATGGATTCCAATCCCACAATGAGCTCCCAACTCAGCATAATGCTGGTTACTAATAAACCAGCGCTGGTCTTCCGTTGCGGATATTCGGTTTGTGTGTTTAATTTCCCCAAAATATTATGGCTTTTAATTTACAAAATCCAAGACTTGATTGTGTGGGGATGTGATTATTGAGTGTGCGTAAAAAATGTGTTGTGTAGGTATGTGTATAAAATAATGTGCGTAAAAGTGGATAAATTGTAAGTAAAAGTTTGACTGGTAGAGAGAGATCACTTTTGGTGATAGTGAGCCACCCATTTTAATACTTTCGCTGTAAGTTCCTAGTCCAATAATATGTGGTACAGGTATGTAACAATAAAGTTGTATCTATCTATGCGTGTGTGTTCATTTTAATAACGAATCAAAGAGTTTCATCGAGGATATAAATCACAAAGCTGTAATTTTAAAAGAACTACCACAAAAAAAAAGCCTTGCTGAGTTTCTTGCTGGAGTCTTCTCAGTTTAAGTGTATTTCGAACCGGTGGTAAATTCAACTGTATGTAACAAATTAACGTTCATAAGTGCCTTAACAGGACCTAAACTGAGTAAATGACTTTTTGTTTTTTTTTTAAGTCGTCTCATACTTTCCTGCAATTTCTTGCTTCTCGCATTGCCTACATAATCTAGGTTTTCTAATAGAGTTAGAAATTAACAAAGCAGTTAACTAATTTCCGGTAACCGGCCTTGGTAATCCTGGACATTAACTAAACATGAAGCAGTGTACATCTTTAAGTAGGTACATACATCACTCCCGGTAGACAAAGCGACCACTAAGATATTATTGAAGCATTCATCATCCCCCAAGGTACTGGAGTACCCAACTAAATTAGTCATAAAGGATCTATTCTCTGAACCAACACAACTTAATTTTCAACTGTCAAATATGTCCGACCTTTTCTAACGTTCAAGTGGAAGCGAGACGGTGTATCCCAGACGTTTTGAACTGTTGAATTCATAATAAGCCGTCTCCGCTACCTGTAGGTTATTTAAGGAGTTTTGAATGTTTGGCATTTTACTGTTATAATTTTGGAGGTTTTAAAGTTATTTGTTTTATCAAAAATACTTTTTTTATGTTACAAAATATCTGCATTATTAGGAAGTAGCTAAACTTCCGCCTTGACGTCGGATACCGAGACTTGAGCTTTCGGAAAACATAGTGAGGAAACCAGAGCACGGTGGTAGGGTACTCTGCAGTACCCGCTTGGCTGGCTACCAACCTCAAATCTGTCGCCAAGCACTTTTCGGTGTGTTCCGACAGCTGCACTTGAGAGCCAGTTCCTTCTAGGCCTTGTGTGCTTACCACCTTCGGCTACATCATCACTTACCATGGTGAGATTGTGGTCAAACACCTATGAACAGTAAAAAAACCTTTTTGTCCCTTTAGGGTTAGATTTTCGAGAAACCCAAAAACTCATGATTTTTTTTTAATTTTTTGCGCATAGTATCTATCAATACCGAGTTTCATTTCATTCACCCTCAAAACTATTGAAGTTATCAGCAGTATACAATCAATATGCGTCTTTTAAAATACTTTGTGTATAATATTTACATCTAGACGGTAGTTATTTTTAACATCATGTCTAGAGGAAATTATTTATCCGGTGGCAAGCAGTGATGTAAATATAAAGAAGTGAAAATATGCTTTTAAAATAAAGTGGCGTGAATCCCCCGTTTTGTTCACATTAACCCAGACACATCGCGCGGGAGTGTTGGGGGAGACAATTTAATTTCTTTATCTGGGGCAAGTAACCGTAAGATATGGAAATGTATGCTAAAGTAATATAGCTCCTTTGAGTTGGTTGAAATTTTTTTTGTATATTGATTTTGTAACAACAATTTAAAGGTGAGTTTACGCTAGACGAGCCGAGCCGCACTGCGCGTATTCAATTGCGGCGTTCGTAAAACTAGGCTTTTTGTAAGTTTACTCTTGACGCACGTTGTGAAGAGGGGCTCGGCTCGTGCTCGGCTCGCGTAGTGTAGACCCACCTTTATTGTGCGTCATCGTGGAGCACGGATTCGCGTAGCGTGGACGGACTTGGGAGCCTCGAACGGGTTCGGCTTGCCTCGACTGCGCTCCGCCGATTGTAATTTTTTTGATGTACTCAGGAATTCACATCACGTTGCATGTCCACAGTTCGAGAGCAACGAACGAATAGAGGCTCAGCTCATACACGGTTCGCGTAGTGTAGACGTATATGTCGCGTTCGTTGAACTGTATAATACGCCCAATTTTAGTTAACGGCTTTGATTTTGCTGCCAGTTGTCGCGCAGAAGCTTTTTTTTTTATTAAGAGAATAAATTGAAAAATTTAACACAACTACCGTTGCATAAAGTGAACAAAAAGATCAATTCGTTACATACTAAAATCTTATTTTTTGTCATTTTGACAATTTAGGTTGCCAAAGCAAATAAGGATCGCTAATCTAAGTCGGATCAAGCATTTAGTAGTTATATTGGTATAAATATACGGTCAAAAAATGAATCCTGATAACATCTCTTTTCATTCTTTATATATATTTTATATTGTCTACTCTTGGTAGACAATTAATGTGATAATGAGTACAATGGTGCCGATTCTGTTGTATTCGCACTAAACTAATTTTAGTCACATCTCATCTCTTTCTTACGAACATTATTGAAAAAGGATAGAACATATTTTATTGTCTTATTTTGCGTGTATTTAGGCGTAACCGCGATAGATGGCGACTAAATTTATATTGAAAACAAGCATTGGACTAATTTCACAGGACTAAATTTCTTACATCCTTTACTTATGTTCTTTGTTAGAAAGAGACATAGTGACATTAAAATTAGTTTAGTCGTGAACAACAGAATCAGGGCCATTGCCTTACTTTATTTGCTATTTACAAATATCGATACATGATACATAGGCTATCAAATATTGTTTCCTTTCATGTTGGTCTCAAATAAGGAAATACCTTTCTTTAAGGATATAAACAAATAACATGGATTCGAGAATGGTTCTTTCGTTTGTCCATCACAGGGATTTCTTGGCCACTTGACAATTCTTGACTTATAAGTACAGTCAGCGAAATCGTAAGGAAGCCAAATCTGTACATTTTTTAACAAATGCTTTAGTAATGTTTGTGTGTTTGTTTGTTTGTTCAAGCTGATATGAGGATGTTTAGATGGATGTGTGGAGTGACAAGAATATATAAGATAAGGAATGAGTACATCAGGGGAAGCTTGAAAGTAGCGCCAGTGACTGAAAAGTTGAGAGGGAACCGTTTATCGTGGTATGGACATGTTATGAGGAGAAATGAAATGTGACTAAAAGAGTTATGAATATGAAAGTGGATGGATATACGGGAAGAGGAGGATCGAAAAACAGATGGATGGATTGTGGGAAAGATGATATGGGTAAGAAAGGAGTGGATGCTGGTATGACGGATAGAAGAGACGAATGGAAGAAGCGTACATATTGCGCCGACCCCAAATGTTTGGGAGCAGATAGGCAGGCAGTGGAGCCGATTCCACAGTTTGTGGTCTGGAGTTCTGCGTACGTTCTCAATGATCAAAAGCGCCGCATAGATAACAGTGAACGCGAAAACAAAGCTAATATTTTGATATAATAATGTATTTTTTTAATAAAAAAAAAGCATTACACACTACAATGCTAACATTACATACACTACCATGCGTTTGACACACCACACACATAATACTGTATGAATAAGTGATAATGTCTGTAACATACACTTTTCTAGTTTTAATTGCACGATCGTAATTATTTTCAGTAAAATACGAAATCATACATAAGCACCCGGGTTGATATGGGTTAATAAACGATAATAATTGGACTGTTTTACAAAAAACTTAAACTGACTTCAAAGTACACTAAGAAGTAATCAAAACCTGATCTGATGATAGTGGGACCAAACGGGAAGAGTACCCATTCAATTAAAAAAATATTTTTCCGAATTGAGAACCTCCTCCTTTTTTTGAAGTTAGTTAAAAATATGTAACATTGACTGACGACTAAAATGTCTATGCGTCTCTTTCTCGCATAAGCATTTTTATATTTCGTTTTCATGCTTTGTAGGTCCAGATAGTGTAGCGAGTTCCTAAGTCTATGAGTGTGACAACCAAATTATTTTTCTGACTTATTTTTGCCAGTGTCAAGTATTATTAGTTTAGGCGGATTTCAACTCATGGGCGACCTCTAGTAAGATTTAATCCATCAAGAAAAGTTCTCAAGAAACTAATATTATATTACCAAGCGCTTCTGGCAAAGGCAAATAGTATTTGCGCAACAACAATACTTGTAAACAAGAACGGCATGTTCTCAAATGTCTCTAGGGAACATTTAGGCTAGAACTGTGGTCCAAGTATGAACGCTTTTGCGTAACCAAGTGAGATAATAGATTTTATAGCTTCATTAGGTCCATAATAAGTTTCTTTGTCGAATTCCGTGCGTGTGGTTTCGAATCGTACAATTAAGTTAAGTTTTCGGTTATATAAAGTACGATTATAGGGTACTTCTTACTACCCACTGGCTATCTTCCACCATCAAATTGAAAAGCACCAATCGGTGAGTTCCGTCATATGCTTAGTGCTTATCACCGTAAGGCACATCATCACTAACCAATGATACTACCGTAACATTACCGTGTTATACGTGCGAAAGTCTCGTAGACCCTCTACACCGTAGGCTCTACACCGTAGGCCCTCTACATCGTAGGCCCTCTACACCGTAGGCCCTCTACACCGTAGGCCCTCTAAACCGTAGGCCCTCTACACCGTAGGCCCTCTACTCTGTAGGCCCTCTATACCATAGGCCCTATGCACTGTAGGCCCTATAGATCATAGGCCCTCTACACCGTAGGCCCTCTACGTCGTAGAGCCTCCTTGTCTATATATTATTAATACGTGAAGCAAAAACTTTCGTTCCTTTTTTTAGCATATTGCGCGCACGCAGGAGTGTTAGATTTGGCATAGTTAAAGTTTATATGGAGAAGAAGTGCACACAGCTAATATTTTATATAATAATGCATTATAAATACATTATTTTAATAAAAATAATGTATAATATAACACACACAAAAATGTTTATAGTCGAATTTCAACTCATGGGCGACCTATAGTCTGTTTAAATTTTTCCCATTATTGAAGATATATCGAGGTAAAATTACGATCAAACACAGGGCTATATTAGGTACTAGCTTTTTGCCCGCGGCTTTGCTCGCATAGACAAAATTCATAAGATTTGTATGTTCGCGTAATCAACGCTCAAATGTTAATTTCGTGAAGATTCCTAATTGTTCTTATATTAGGTATAGGTCACAGTTGAAAAAAAAACGAAAATAGACTACATTATAATAAAGTGAGGTATCATGTAAGACTCATAGATACACAGATTCTAAAAGCATATTTATAAAAGAAGGAATGTGGTTATGGCAATCCATCCTTGTTGCTATCCACATCTCTCTACTGGACTTTTTGGAGGGAACTTGCAAAGTGACGTAGCGTTTTCATTTTTATTTTCTTAAATTCGTGAATTTTGAGTTTTATTGCATATTATCGGTGGTATTTTATCCAATAAAGATCAATCCATGTGCACCAGTGCAGTGAAATAAATGAATTATATGTATCGTGACTTTACAAGTTGTCTCAAAAAGTCCGTGTAAAGTTTTGGAACAATTACCACCATTTTACTAAAACATGACTGGACGCTGACTGATCATACGTACTATATGAATGTTAATGTGCGGACTATATGAAAGTGATATTATAAATAAAATGTATGCGACTGAAGGACTTTGTATCCATGGTAATGAACAGATTATAAAAAGAAACTATCTCTACTCTACTATCTTACTTAACTATTAGATAAGAGATAATAAGACTAACGCTACCACTGTGACCATACCCTTATGACTGACACTACACGTGTGCTTTATTTTTTTTACAGTCAGATCAAATAACTTACTTCAAATACATATAAACTTATAGCAAACAATTTACTTTCTAGGTTTACGTTTACAAAAAATAACTATTATTTCAGTACGAACACAACAAAAATAAAACTCTCGAGGAAATTATAACGTTTATTTACAAAGACTCGTTTACTTTTACTTTGTAAATAATGATAAAAAGCTTTCTTTACTCGAGGCGCTCGTATTACATTACAAATCGTTTTTATTTGTGACTCACCACGATTCGATGTTACGGAAATTAAAAACGTGTAATCAATATGTTTGTCGATGAATATTAGGCCTGTTTATTAGGGATTATTTGCATAAGATAATGAAAGGTTATTGGGATAATTTATTTACTTTAAATTTCATGATGGAGGTAACTTATTACGCCTAATATTATCAACCACAGATATTAAAAAAGTCGGATATATTCTCGCTAACAAAAAACTGTGTCACTCGAGTCGGCCACCACGCTCTACGTACAAGCCGGCACGCACACATTCACACATTAGTTGAGCGCGAGTAATCGACTCTGTGTAAACGGCGACAGAGTCTAATTTCCCGCGGAATAGCCAACTAAGGTGTGCGTGAGAGGTGGCCGACTCCATAGACACAGTTTTTTGGTAGCGAGAATATGTCCTCCGTAGTCTGTGTTATCAACTATACATATCTTGTCTAAGCTATACGTAAAGATTGTTATACACAAACGACTTGAAGTGGCTAATTTAACCTTATACTGGGGATTTCGAGATATTTTCGAAACCTATGTTGTGTTATACTCTATTTCACATAGGATGAGTCGTCAAGGTCAAGGTATTTTTACCAATATCTAGTGAAAATCCATTTGATTACTCTGAAATATTACTCACAAAATTACGAAATCTCGCTCTATCATAGCATTCTTTATTATAACGAAATTAACATTAACCATTGAGAAATCTAATAAAATACCATTTGTCACCGAACTCATGCTATTTGAAATCTACTATAGTCATGCTTAATAACTTTTACTATAGGAGCAGCATCTCGACCTGTTATATTTATGGATAAGATTTATAATAACAAAATAATGTTACTAATAAAAGCACTTTTACAGAGGGTTACAAGAAGACACGTGTATTATTCACGCGAAAGGCACATAAAATCTGTTTCATAAATAAAACCTGAATTTAACTTAAAAAAGTTAATTAAATATTGCTATTTACTATAATGTTGATGAGGATTTAAGTAAAAACAACTGAATCAATTTCATTTTGACACAGCCTAAAATTTTAAGGTTAGATAAAGGAGTATTAAATACTTACAAAATCAATCGACGATTTGATACTGACACTGCAACTTATGATAAAAAGCGAATAAATGTTTGAATTTAGAATTTAAAATAATAGAACACTTTTAAAATGCATTTGTTTTGTCAGAAACGCGAGCTGGCGTGGTAGGGTGACATGCGCGGATTGACTCGGCACATGCGCAATCCGCCCCGTTCGGGCTTACAGGCAATTATTTCAGAGTTTCCGCTCCACCGCCCCTATATCGGAAATTTTTAGGGCTTGCCCTTCCCCAGTCGTATCAAAGGCAACGTTTGACAGGTAATATTAACAACAAAATGTTTTAAGCGAAACAAATTTGATGACAGGTATTAATAGAAGGAAAATTGAGTTTTCTTTATTTTTTGTCTTTCTTACGAATTGTCAATAAAGATTGGAGTGTGGCATTTCATGATTATTACATTTAGGAACAAGATGCTAGCTTTTACAATGGAAACTAGATAACTTATATGTACTACATAAATAAATAGATTTACACCCCGACAGTTCATTACATGTTCATGCACATAAATATTTGCCCTGACTGGGAATCGAACCAATGGCCTGTGACGTGGAATTCAGATTATTTGACCTCCATCAACCAGCCCGTTAATTAATACATACAATTTAAAATAAATGCCTGACCACAAAACTATAGCTTTTTTTTATAAGATTGACTTTATTCAAAGTTTCGCTATCGAATCGACTGTAAAGCCGTGGCTGGGTCGGCTCTATTCTCCCGACATTCTATTGTGAATTGTCGCTGTCGGCGGATGTAGCGCCGGAAATAGTTACAAACTATTTTCCCTATAGATATTGCGCTGAAGCAAATCGAGCGCTTGCTGACTGCATTGTAAAATAAAACGATTTTTGTTTCAGGAGACATTACTGTGAGCAAAATGAATTTTATTCTTATTTTGAAAATCAATGTTGTAAGCACCATCAAGTAATTAATAGACCTGTGGAAAGTCGTTGTAACGAACCCGTCGGAGTAAGCGTATGATGAGGATTACTGAGATTTGTTCATTACATAGTGTTCAATACTATACGAATTAATTGTTAGAATTTTGGTAATATTGCCGATCGCTGTACTAAGCTGGTCGATGATGGAAATGATCACGCAAAGCAGTATCCAAACCTAACAGAGGAAAATGCGTGTCCACTAACCTGGTTCCTGATCTTGGTGATGGAGTATGTCAAATCCAGGGTCAGCAGTTCTTGCTGTCGCACCGGTGCACCGGGCTGATGTCTTCTTCGAGAAATTGTTTGTAAAAACGCACTTCACACACTTAAATTAAATGTTTCTTATTTCTTTCAAAAATGTTCGACTTGCAACGTGAGCGCATATTCGAGAGAAGTTTTTTCCCAATCCGTTCAATCCAATCGAAGAGCGGGACGGATTGCTTTTGTGGTATGCGACACTCCACAGGAGGAAGCGAGACAACGCAATAGTATTTCTAATGAAAAATACCGTCTGATTGGTTTGGAGATACATCACGTGACCCACCATACAACCAGCCTGAATATAGTTTTCGGCGCGTATTGTTTTAAATTTACGTGTACGAAACAGTCGTATTCCCGTTCAATAATAAAGTTTCAAAATTACAAGAGCTCAAAACTCTTTGGTCACAAAGGATGACAGATGGTGAAGATATTAAATGTTAAATGTAAAAAAAGTTGTAATGTTTCACCATTTGACTTACCTACTAACGGCCTTACTCATAAACGCTATTTAACTAAATCTACTGAATAAATGGTCAAATAATTAACGTCACCTTGCTGTCATTGTCAAACAATTTGACGTTATTTGGGTGACCACTTAATCAGCTTATTAGTTAAATAACGGTTTATGAGTAAGGGGGTAATATTATAAACGTGAAAGTTGCATGTATAGTTTGTTTGTTTGTTGTATGTTTGTTTCTCTTTCACGCAAAAACTACTGAACGGATTTGGATGAAATTTGGCACACAGATAGAATATATTCTGGATTAACACATAGGATACTTTTTATCCCGGGAAAACATACGATCCCTCGGGAATGCGGGTGAAACCGCGCGGGACAGCTGTCATCATCATACATTATTTTGTTCGTATTGTGACACAGAAGCAGAATTTTGAAAAAAAAAATACTCGAAAATTCTTTTTTTTTTAAATAAATTTTAATGGCATTTTTATTTTCTTTAAAATTCAACTCAGGGTTCCTTTCAGCGTTCTTCTCTAAGACCTGTAGTTCAGAAGTTGCCCTCACTACAAAACAAAACATAAAAATGTACGCCTACATACAATTCCCGTAACACCTAGGCGCCCACGCTCCTCTCGATCGAATAAGATAGCGACTATCTATGCCTACGCTACACAGCAGATTACTACATTTATGTGCATGCACATGCCTGTATGTCCTAGGTAACGAAACGACTAATGCAAAATGAGCATGATTCAAAACGCGGTTCGTACCACTATCTGGTTCGAGCATAGCAGCTGGTACAGTATTACCCAACTTATATGGCGCGTCGTGAATCTTCGTTGGCACAGAAAAGAAAGTATGGCCCCGAAGATTAACGAAAGAATGCTTAAAACTTACAATCAACCTTAGATCACTACTATAAGGTTCATAATACACTGCAGCTATTAATTCCGTCTCAATCGCAAGTCACGCCCCTCCGCACGGCGCGCGCTAACATGACGGCAGCTGTTGGCCAATAGCGTTTCCCGCGCTTTGAAAATGTATCTTTTGCGCAAGTACATCGGTAAGCCATATTAATTGGGTATTACTGTACTCAAATACTCTTTTACAATTAAATTGTTGTAAATATAAGAGTTTATTGGTAGGTACATTAATATTAATACAATATTTAAATTATATTTCGACATATTATCATCATCATCATCAGCCCATAATGTCCCACTGCTGAGCACAGGCCTCCTTTCACAAATGAGGTGGAAATGGAATGGGCAGATACTCCATCCCGCGTGCCCACTGCGTATCGGTGGAGGTAAGCTAGTGGTCAACCTACTGTTGGAGTTTTCAAGCCGCCTATAGGAGGCCTCCAAGTGATAACCGGGACCAATGGCTTTACGTGCCTTCTGAAGCACGGAAATGCTCGATTTGAAATATCACTAGGCGTACACCCATCCAAGTAACGACCACGACGGAGGTAGCTTAACTTTGCCGATCGATTAAGAACGGCTAATCATGCTACACCACGAGCGCTTCTTAAATTAAATTTAAGATAAAATATAGATAGCTTAAAATATTTTAGTAGCATTTCAAATATTATGTTAACTAAATTGAGTAACACTGATATTAATAAAAGAAAGCTCTTTATGGGTACTAAATCAGTACCTAATTCTTTTGTAATGGCCCATAAAAATCTACATAAACGCTAGAGAAATTTGTGGTAGTCTCTAACGCAGATAAAGTAGATATTGTGTAACTACATTATGAACGTACCTACTTCCATTTGAACAACATTAGAATGTATGGGACCAGCATAAAGTATAGAGAGATATAAATAAATGCAGTATGGGTCTTTAGTCATTATGGCCCACTCGCGAATGGCCCGCGGGCCATAACGCCTATTCTATTTTATTTTCAAATTTTGTATTAGTCATTATGGCCCGCTGATAAAACGAACAAAAAACTATCCTATTTTTGGTACGTACAGATGAGTGGAAAAGTGTTATGATAGAAATAATATATTATTATTTATCTCACTAATAAAAAGGGATTCGAATATGTTGGCATACTCTTCGGCCACAATTTTGCGTTTTGTTGCAAATGGCTGCGGCAAAAAAATACTGTCGTATATCTTAAAACCCCACGTTACAGAGTTGTTTGCAAGAAAATAGCAATGCTTACACGCGAACCCTACAAAAATCTTTTCACACCCTGCTTGAAGATCAGTCAAAGTCAAAGTCAATCCCCATACTAGATACCGTCTACTGCACTCTCTTGGGAAAACCAGTGTGGAGAGCTCATTCCCCAATCTGAGTGTCCGTGACAGGACGCTAATTTGAAACCGCACAGTGCGGAACCATTTTGGTTCCAACGTGTGAGAGAACAATACCCCTAGACAAAGTACATGTATGACTCTAGTATAAACAAAAAGTCTGAGTATACTAGACAAAACAACTCTGTCTGTATACCTCACTTATGAGCAAATTACATTTTACAGCAAAATATCAAATGTCTAGTAAAATACTCTGTCAGCCATCTTTCTAAATAGTTTCTCGAGGCGTTCCATTAGTCGCTTTTGTTTCAGTTTACATTTAATTTCTGAAAAGATTGCACATAGTATTATGTTCAGTGTAATTTAAGCCCTATTAACCTTTCAAGAACGCTGTATGCCTGCTAGAGGTCGCTATATATTATTTTAATAGTCTCGTAAGAGTTATTTTATTACAATAAACATTGACAGGAATCCACTTGGGCCATGGAGAGAATAAGTGGTTTTAATAAAAAATCATAATAATTGGAAAATGAGAAAAATATAAAAAAAGTCTTTCAAAGTGAGGTTAGGTTTAGGACAAATGGTAATTCATCCAGTGTTTTTGTTTTTGTTCGATTTTAGAAATAAGTAAGTCATTTGATTTCGAGTAAAGCAATAGATTTAATACAAAAGTAACAATAATTTCTAAATTAGTTAAATGTTGTGGGTATAAGAAAAGTCGGCATCATTCTTTGGTATTTATTTTTTCTTAATCGGGTATTTATTGCTATCTCCAACGACAATTATTTTAAATATTAAGCCTGAACCGACATTGCAAATGTCCCGAAAAGGAGTCCAACTGAAACATAAAAATGACACTTAACTCAGATTACAAAAAATCTCCAAAGCTTCAAAGGAATCTGCTTAATGACATACAGAAAGTGCTCTGAAAACCGTTTTAAAATATAGAAGTGGGGATTCCATTTGGAAGTTAACGAGAAAAAATCTGCATAGTAAGATTAATCTCATTTGCATAGCTTATGTGGAACAACCTTTATTGTAGGAACTGGGAAACGAACGGAATTCCAAGAATGACTGTGTGGAACAAAAATTCAATCAAAGTTGTGTTGTGACGCAATCACATGAGATGAAACAATATTGTTGTCAGGCGAATTCATCAGGAATTTAATTTCAACTGCATGTGAACATTGGAATCGAATATGGGCGGGTGGCTGTCATTTAAGGATATTTGTACCACTACAATTATTCTGTGCCACCATGTTACTATCACCACAGTTAGGCCTGAGGAAGTGGAATTCTAAAATTGTTTGAATTGTTCTGCACAAGCTACTTCCTTATTCAACTATTATAAATGTATGGATGTGAGGATGTGATTTGTAACATGTTAGTTACTCTTTCACATATAATGTTCTGAATTTACATATAGGATACTTTTTATCCCGGAAAAACATACGATCCTTCAGAAACGCGGGCGAAACCGCGGGGACCGCTAGTAAAAATATAAATGGAGTTTCAAAGCATGCTGAGCTTATGCTAATAAAATAACAAAACTACTCAATTCAGCTCTAGTGAAACAACCAAATTACTTAATTCAGCTCTAGTGAAATAACAAAATTATTTGATTCAGCTCTAGTGAAATAATAAAATTATTTGATTCAGCTCTAGTGAAATAACAAAATTATTTGATTCAGCTCTAGTGAAATAACAAAATTACTTAATTCAGCTCTAGCTTTTGTTCTGAAACAGTAGCTTTAGAGCTATTTACCCTACCAAGTTTACTCCATACGCCCGGTGTCTATAAACAAAAACGAATCGTTTTGCTTACCAATGGTAGGTTTTTTTATTGCCAAACTGAGCATATAGATCATTTCGTAAGCTAATTTTACCTGTGATAGCTACTTCCATGTGGGAGGGTCTGCTATGCTAGTTAAACGATACTGTACTTAATAACTAGGATAATAAATCTTATTTTTAATTATATATTTATCACCATCATGTTGTATTAAATAAATTAGAAGGCCAACCCTTGTCGTACATGACGTTAGTGGAATTAGGTATATTAGAATTTTAGCTATTCATAACTAAAATCATCAATCAAATAGATTTAACTGATAATTATAGTAATTAAGGACAGTACTTAAAGGGCCGTTCATGTTGAAATCTTGAAATAGTTAAAGTTCGCTGCATTCCTCTTGTTCTAGGAATTTATTGAGCAGTACGTACCTACTGTATAGGAATCCCTCAGAGAATGTTGTAGGCGTATCTGCCGAAGGCGTTGCATTTCTAGTGTTACAGGATGTTTTTTTGACGTTATTACATATGATAAGATTCACTTTTAAATTAGACTACCTAGTTGCGCCCTGCAGTTTCACCCGCGTACCCGAAGGATATCCTACCCTACCCTATCCTATCGTTAAGTTTTCTTAAATTTCCTTCGTAACTTTCTTAAAAAAACTGTAAGAACTTACTTCGAAGTATTAGAAAACATAAAAAAGTCGGATGAAATCGGTAAATACGTTCCCAAGCTATGGCGTATAATTTTTATTAGTTTAGCAGAACGGAATAACATAAAAACTAATTGTATTTTTTCTTGTATATGTCACCGTATTTTTGTGAAAACCGTTAGTTTATAATCTACCTAGCGAGTTTGTGAACTGCCCGATAAATTGTGAACTGTACACACGGCTACAGATCAAGCCATACATTTCCAATATAAGCTGACCTCTCATTGTACGGAAATCCTATACAATGCGAGATCAGCTTATACTGGAAATGTATAGCTTGATGTGTTGCCGTGTGTACCACACTGCTCACAATATTACGTATTTATTTTCGATAGTTTATAATCTATCCGCAACAAACCGTTATATTGTGAACTGGCATCATACTTCAACCCGACGGAATGCTCTTTGCGCGCTGATTGGTTGAACGTCATGTGTCCCGCGCCGCCATCTTTACCTAGCTGTCATTTGTTATAAACAAACATATTTTTTTGGGTTTTTAATAGTGTTTGTGTTTAAAATAAGTGAAAGTTATCATTTTACAATTATTTGTGAAAATAAACTAGGATTTAAATAATAAGTTAAGTTTCTGTGAAAAATGGTTAGTAGCCGAACATAACCTGAGTTATTCTTTCATGTTTTAATATAATTTCTCGTGTAAGTCAAGTGTTTTGATTATATTTGTGAAACTATTTCAAATTAAATATGACGGATATTGATTCTCGTATTCTACAAAACGCTCTACCGCCCTGACTCACCAATCAGGGACGGTTCACAATATTACGAGTGATAAAATCGGATTGATTGTGAACCCTGTCAGCAAGTGCAGGTTCGTTTTGCAATATGACGGTTTGACATGGATAGATTATAAACTATCGGAAATTAATACGTAATATTGTAAGCAGTATGGTACAGTTCACAATTTATCGGGGAGTTTACAATCTGGCTAGGTAGATTATAAACTAACGGTTTTCACAAAAATACGGTGACATATATATCATGATCCCATTGTATTAACCTATTATAAAAACTGATCAATACATTCCTAAGTAGATATTGCGATTATATTGATACTTAGTGGTTATTGAAATACACTTTAAAGACTTTAAAACAATTTTCGTTATCTTATGTCGCAAATGAAAGTTCAACATATTTTATACGTTTTGATTTCAGCTCATACTCCTGAAATTCAATATGCAAGCTTTAATTAAAATAGAACAAAGGGTTACGATAAATAATACCCTCTATACATTGAAACTTTCGGTCCATCATGTCCCACATTTGTCCAGGTAACCAAACATCAATCATGCAGCTATTGTGTTCGCCGCAAATCTTTCCCATTGTGTGTGACGCGGATATTGTTTGCTTTTCCTGTATCTTTCCGCCATTTTGAATCATTATTACATTAGTGACACCACGGTTATGTATTATGCTTATTATGGGATGATATGGAAGTCGTTTTATTTTTTACATGCTTTTGTTTAACTTGCAATGTATGTATGTATGTTGTTTCGTTCGGGTGGAATCTTGCATGTCGAATTTCACCCACTTCCAGCGGTGGGATTGACTTGATATTTGGTGTACATTAGTATATTGTAAGACAATGCAAGTACAGTCAAAAAAAATACAGTAAAAAAAAGCATGTAAAAATTTCATTTTTAATAAAAACTTATTATTTATTGTGATTTTTATAAAGGCTAAAAATAGGGTAGTGTTTGGGTACACACTCATCTTGTAAGAACACAAACTGCCAGTTTCTGAAAGCCCAATCAAAGTTAATCTATAATCAAAACTGTTGCCGTCTTTGTCATTTCAGACGACATTGACAGTGACAGGTATACTTTCAACAAGAGATTAACTTTGATTTGGCTTTCGGAAACTGACGGAAAGCCTCGTAGAAATTTGACTGTTAGGTTTATCCGGTAGGCTGTTCCTTGAAGGAAATGGCTGTTTTAAAAATATTTGTTTAGTTTTTTAACATTGTATTCAAATATGAACTCTAAACTTATGATGATAGTAAATATATTTGAATGTAGATTTATTATCCTAAACGTTATTTATAGGTTTTGCCAGTAAAGCCCATCACAGACGTAGCTATAATATATATTAATATAAATCATAGCAAGGCATATTACGATATATTTTCAATACTAAACTTCGAGGGACCGCATACGGAGCTATAATATATATTTCTGTTTCTTCGCCAAACTGTACTGTAATTTATATTATAGCTCGGCATATTAATATATATTATAGCTACGTCTGTGATGGGGTTTATAGCTGCGTGTGCGGTCACTCAAAGATTACTATTGAAAATATATAATAATATGCCTTGCTATGATTTATACAAAGAATTTAAAACGTCCAGAAGGATAGTCGCCTCTATGGGAACACGAAATAAACAAGTCATAATTTTCAGTATTTAAAAGTAATAAGTTTAGGTAATTAAAAGTGTCGAAATCGCAATACTTACACATGGAAGGTTAGTTTTTTAGTTTTTCCTTGGTTTTTATAAGTGTTGTGACAGTATTGAAATACGCAAGTTGACATTTTTTATTTAATCAGTACAGCGAGTATGACGCGATGACAGCCGTGCGCAATACGAACTGAGAGCGATTTGCTCAGGAGCCCCTCAAGCGGAGTGATATTAAATGTCATGCTTTAGTAAGGCTGACTATCCATCTGGGTTGAGGCACGATGCCCTATGAAAATCTTTGGATTTATATTAATTATTACAGCTACGTCTGTGATGGGCTTAAAGCTGACATCGGAGACATAGCGATCGTCGCCTATTCGACATAAGTAATATCAGGAAGTTCCCAATGTGTTGCCGATATGTGCGACTCACTTTGAAATTACGAAATATTTCTTTAAAAATCACTGAAGGTCTATATAAACGTTCAATAGTACTACTCATTACCCGTGTACGAAAAACACAAAGAAATTTCCATTTATCTATTTCCTGATGTCTATTTCACATGATCAAAATCCCATGAGATCACCTAAAAATAATATTACAAAGAAAAGACAGCATAATGGAATACTCTGGTACTGAGATGAATGAACGGAACTTCAAAGAGATCGGAAAACATTGTTAGAAAATATACATACAACATTGATAACTTGTTTAAGGAGGTGGTCCTTATTTATCGATAGGTCCAAAAAAAATTTTTGTTTTTTTTTTGGTTTAATTTTTAAGAGAGATAGCATAGCGCTTATTCGCTCATAGAACAGCTCGACTAGAGAAGTACCTCCACCTTAAAGAATACCACAGCCAAAATAACGTTATGTTGTGTTCCTGCACGTGAGTAAGTTCGCCAGAGCTCATTGGAGAGGGTGTAAAGGTCGATACAGTAGTACCCAACTGATATGGCTTACCGATTTACTTTTTGTACATTTTCAAAGCGCGAGAAACCGCTATTGATCGGCAGCTGCCGCCATGTTAGCGCGCGCCGTGCGGAGGGGTGTGACTTGCGAGTGAGACGGAATTAATAGCTGCAGTGTATTATGAACCTTATAGTAGTGATCTAAGGTTGATTGTAAGTTTTAAGCATTCTTTCGTTAATCTTCGGGGCCATACTTTCTTTTCTGTGCCAACGAAGATTCACGACGCGCCATATCAGTTGGGTAATACTATAACGCGTGACGTGAGTGATGCCTCATGTGATGCAAGCGTCTATATGGCTACGTAATCGCTCTTCATGAGGCGGGCTGTATGCTTGTTTACCAACTTCCAAAAAAGATAAAATAATTAATGTAATTTGTGAAAAAAATGAGAGAGTAACTCTCGTATAAATCTAGGTATAAATTCCAAAACACCACAATTTGGCCGCATACATCTCTCTTTAGAGTGTATTTACGTAGTCTTAAATTAATTGTACACTCTCGCATCTGTCATCCATAAGTGAACTTGTTTGTCTCTCAGTGGTG
This sequence comes from Polyploca ridens, assembly GCA_951394255.1. Classification (NCBI taxonomy): domain Eukaryota; kingdom Metazoa; phylum Arthropoda; class Insecta; order Lepidoptera; family Drepanidae; genus Polyploca; species Polyploca ridens. The sequence goes on along the minus strand of OX596256.1, from coordinate 12,991,443 downwards.
GTAACATAATACAGCCTTTATAGCATAGTGGTTTGAGTTCGTAGTTTTGTTCAAGATATTCGCGTGCATTGTGAAATGGATTTTATTATGAAAACCTTTAAAGCTATTATATTATGAGAAAATATGTTGTGGGGCTGTACAAAATACGCTGATGTGCAGAAAGGGTTAAAGACTATTTATAGAGACAGCTTGTACTCATAATATCGTTGTTGTTTACGTTATAAACCAGCTCCAAAATGCAAACGCATAAAATAACATCGTTGGAGTTCCAATCTGATTGCATAACTAGCTACTAGGTACTTTGAATTCTTTTGCTTTGGTTTTCTTAGGCTAACATTTATTTTATCTTATTTATCTATATATATAAAATTCAAAGTCCTGACTGACTGACTGATTGACTGATATATCAACGCACAGCCTAAACCGCTGGTCCTAGAGACATGAAATTTAGAGGGTATATTCTTTGTGAAGAGTAGGTATAAAGTAAGAAAGGGTTTTTCGAAATTCCACCCCTAAGGGGGTAAAATAGGGGATGAAAGTTTGTATGAAAGTCCGTCAGTTTCGATGTTAGGATTTTCAAATTTTGTGTTCAGGCTGAAGATGTCTCAGCGTTTTTAATAATTCCACCCTCGAAGCGGGATGAAGTTGTTGTTCTTTTGTTTTATTGTTGTAGAAAAATATGTCATTTGATTCCTGTAAGCCACGCGGGCGAAGCCGCGAGCAGAAGCTAGTTAACCAAATAAAATCCACAGCTCTTAGTATAATGTGACTTAGTATATAATTTAATAGAATTTAAAATTGTGTATGGATCAAATATGTGGTACGCTTTTATTATGGTATTTTTAAAGCTTTTGAGTTTTTTATGTGTTCAGAATCTATAAAATTCATGAATCTAGCCATAATTATACCGAGTGTAACAAAAAGGGTATGTACATCTGAAAGGGATGAAGGTACAGACTCTCTATAAAAAGTTTCAGCTCAAAATAAATTACTCAAAAATTCATACCAAATGTTTGCTTCCAAGTTTATTGAATTAAAATCACAACTAGAGATTGTGGCTACTTTAAGAATTTTTTATGTCAAAAAATTCGCCAGTAATTCAAGAATGAGTATCGTATTGATTAGTTATATTAATAAAGCAGTTTATTTATTTACCTTTTAGGTTTTGTAGAAGTGTATATCGAGACACACATATTTTATTTATTATAATTTTTTAAAGATGATAGGTGTAAAATCACTATTGATCCAGTTGTGGCCACCTATTTCCACCTAAGTTTCCAGATAGAGGAATTAATTGACTATCAAAATAATATCAAAATCAAGTTCCTAGACATTCATTTAGTATCCTTCAATAAGAATCCACGCAATAAATAAAAATATGAGCGAGATATATATCGATTAATTACCAAGGGTTGCTAATGGCGTATGTTAAGAAATTAACGGAAATTATTATTTTTGCTTTTAGTGTCACAAAAAAGTTACTATTAACTCACTTACGGCGCCACTACAGTTGCTCGTCAAAAGCGATAATCATCGAAGATTTTATTTACAATAGACAATAAACGAGTCAGGCTTCAACGCCTTATTTATTAACCGACTTCAAGAAACGGAGGAGGTTCTCAATTCGGATGTTTATATTTTTTTTTTATGTATGTTCGGGCATAACTCCGTCATATATAGACGGATTTGCAAAATTCTTTTTTTGTTCGAAAGGGGTATATTCCGAAATGGTCCCATATAAATTTCATATAGATCTGATGATGAGTTTCAGAGATAGACAACGAAACTCTTAAAAAAATTAAAGCAAATTAGCCGCGATTGCCGCTATCGCATAAATATGCATTGTTTACGCAATCACACAACAAAACATCAGGCCTGTACGCTCGAAAACGTTACGCAGATGTATTCAGTGTATAATGAAACTAAAAATTCAAAAATAAATTAACTTTCTAACAAAAAAATAAACCGCCTTCAAAGTACACTAAAAAGTATAAAATAACTCTTATCTGACACTGTTTTGAAGTCAGCGAAATATTTTCTATAGAACACGTCATGCGATTTCGCTCACTTCAAAACAGTGTCAGATAAGAGTTATTTTATACTTTTTAGTGTACTTTGAAGGCGGTTTATTTTTTTGTTAAAAAGTTAATTTATTAAATTTCAAAATTGCCAGTGGCCACAACCAGGATAGGTACTGGCCAAAACCGGAGCTCCTGCCCTATACAAATATGTATTCCATATCTTTTTAAAGCCAAGAAAGTCATGTTGTTGGTGAGATACGCTTTTCTCACGTCGAATGTAATATCTAAAATACACTCCTATAAAATATAATGAGAACAAAACCAGACTTTTCCATCTAGCTTCGATAACACGATTTCCCCTACACACTAACTTTTCAATGAATACCTATCGATGGTAAAATAAAAATATTATTTGGCGGAATAGTTTCCGAACCCGTTATTCGGTAACGTGATCGGGTCACCACACACGTTTAGAACTCGTGAATTCGTATATAAAAATTTATTGCATCAGTTGGTTTAGGTTTTTCAACTCTGTAGGTATGTTGGTAAGTTTGTAGCTCCATATCAATATTCTTTGTACAAAAAAATGCACAAAAACGATAAAAAATTCAACATTATTTTATTATCAATTTTGATCCGGTCAACATTGTAGAAGGAAAAAACATGAAGTAATAATAAGTATAACGTAATAAACATAAAATTTCGCATTCTCAGCAATAAGGAAACAATATAAAAAATAAGATGAAGATAAACAAAATAGAAAATAATAAAAATTAAATTACACAGTTCCTTCACAAGCGCATACAAAAGCCGAAAAATACACCCATTACTTCCTCCAAAGCATGGAAAAATAAACAACAAGTTTGATTGGCAAAGTTTGATTATTTTAGCTGTATTGCAATTTTGATTGTAATTTGCCCAATCCAACAATGCTACGGAGTTTATACTCAATATTAATTGTTTGATATTTACTTGAAAAGATTTGAAGCTATCAATAGTTGATTGCTCTGAATAGTACTGAAAAGTAAGTTGGATTAAAAATGAAAAATTAATAAGTCTGAACTAAATTATACGGTAATATTACAAAATGATTTACACAGACAGATCGATATGAATCTTTTGGAGATGCCATAAGCGGAAGAACGAGAGGAACATGACATGGATTTTGGAATTAAGGATAGACTTATTCAAATCATTTCAAAATGTGTAGTATTTATTGTAAGTACACCAATATTTTAATACTTAAACATATTGTAAACGTACACCAAACATTGGACCAAAAATTTATTGTAAGAGGATCTAGGAAAATCATAATTAAATTAAATATAAGGGGCTCACTCACTTATGCTCACTGGACTCGCGTATGACAACAAAGAGGTCGAGAATTACGAAGTTGTCAAGATTTTAGTGCAATTATCTTTAAAGACCGGATTATATGCAACATTAAAAGCTTGTTATATGCATGCAAATATGCATGATAAATGCTTAAAATATGCATGAAACTTATCAGAATATGCATGAAAATTGGCAGAATATGCGAAATTAAATTAAGGTACCCAAAAAAATAAGAAAGGTAATTTTTTTTTTCATTTCAATATCAGAATACAATTAGTAAATTATCCATTGTTAGACGATAATAGGTACATTACTATTACATTACATTTACAATATTTAATATTTTTGTAAACGTAAACTATCAAGTATTGTTCCAAATGTTCAGTGGTAAGAATGTGTCTTCGATCACTCAAAATATATTTTATAAGTGGAAAAGGATCACTCCACATACACTGAAGTATGCAGGCAGAATTTGAACTTGGGTGCTATGTTAGCACATAGGTCGCTCGCTCGATAAATATTGTAAATGTATCAATAATATGCATCATAACTAGATCTTAGGTAAAATATGCTATTGGTGCCGATTCTGTTGTAAATCGCACTAAACTAATTTTAGTCACATCTCATCTCTTTCTTACGAACATTATTGAAAAAGGATAGAACATATTTTAAGTTACTAACTAAACTAATTTTAATGTCACTATGTCTCTTTCTAACAAAGAACATAAGAAAAGGATGTAAGAAATTTAGTCCTGTCAAATTAGTCCAATGCTTGTTTTCAATATAAATTTAGTCGCCATCTATCGCGGTTACGCCTAAATACACGCAAAATAAGACGGCAAAGATTAATTTGACAACTTAAAATATGTTCTATCCTTTTTCAATAATGTTCGTAAGAAAGAGATGAGATGTGACTAAAATTAGTTTAGTGCGATTTACAACAGAATTGGCACTAATATCTAACTATGAATTTCTACTTAAAATAAAATTCTTGTGAGCATAAAAAATCAAAACAAGGCGAAAGCAAAAGATCCAAGACATACAACTTAAAATAACTTGATCTGAAGACAATTAAAACAAACTTCCTCCATCGTCCCTGGAGACACGACGTCGCTCAAAGTTTTAGCATAAACCGTATAGTTTCAAGAGACCTCTCAATACATAAGATAGTGGTTTACGACTGAGGTTTTTATAACGAGTAGTCTTAATTTAAATAATAACGTCATTAAACTACTGTACTATATAATAATGTGGTATAGTACAACAATCTGACATGCAGTGGACATTTTATTCGGTGGACTTCAATAGGTGGATTCCAAGAAGCTGACAATATCTTGTCGGCAAAAGTACCTAAATCTTCTTGAGCATACGTTGTCAAGGCAAAGCTTCAAATTCGCTATTGAACATGAAACTTGTAGAACGAATGCAAATTACTGATGGAAAGCCTCGTATACAATAATTTGGCGGCGTTGAAGTAGCGCTTTTTGTAAACGCGTGCGGAATATCATCAACACCACAGTTTTTTGTTCCTTCCTTTAATATAATATATTATAACAAATATTTTATATAAATACTCTGTTACTGTAAATGTGTTAATATGAACATGGAAAGTTCTCGTAGCATCCTCAGTCTTGTTTGAAAAAATATCTAACATTCAGGCGTTTGCTTCCAATTTTTATTTAACTTACGCCCGTACCTAATTATCTGACTGATATATCAACGCACAGTCTAAACCACTGATCCTAGAGACATGAAATTTAGAGAGTATATTCTTTGTAAAGAGTAGGTATCCATTAAGAAAGGGTTTTTCGAAACTCCACCCCTAAGGGGGTAAAATAGGGGATGAAAGTTTGTATGAAAGTCCGTCAGTTTCGAAGTTAGGATCTTCAAATTTTGTGTTTAGGCTGAAGATTGAAAATTAATGTATACGTGTCTCAGCGTTTTTAATAATTCCACACTCGAAGCGGGATGAAGAGTTTTGCTTTGTTTAATTGTTTTAGAAAAATATGTCATTTGATTCCTGTAGGCTACGCGGGCGAAGCCGCGAGCAGAAGTAGTTTCTTATAAATATTAATGATAGATAATAAGAAATCAACCATTTGTATTTTAGCAAAAATAATCTCACATTCTTTCTTTAAGTCTATTTGAAGAAAATTAAATGCCAAGTCTTGTGGGGTTTGCACGAGTGAAATAATGTCTTGATTTATTTCAAATAGTCTTGCATTGCACGTGAGGTGTATCCAAGTGTTTCTCAAACTGTTAATTCCCTAGTTTTCCTTTTCTTAACTTACGGGTAAAGTAAACAATGGACGTGACCTATTTACTTTTGCCCATCAATATTCCGGTGCAGTTTTCAGGATGAAAATCTTAGTTATGAAATAGTTAGCCGACCCCTCGGTTTCAACTTCGTTCCGGAGATTTAGGCGTCGGTCCCACTATGCACGGTTTTGAGTTCTGCGATCACAGTCCTGCGATCCACGGTCATTGTGCACACAGCCCATCGAACAATTAGCCCAAATGGTGCGTCCATCCTTGCGAGCCTCGAAAGAGCGTTCGGCTCGCGCTCGACTGCACTCCGCCTGATTGTCAGTTTTATGACGAACCAATGACGAACACAGGGATTCGCATCGCGCTCGTCTTGTAGGCTCGTTGCACGTCTACACTTGACATCGCGAGCAACGAACGAATAGAAGCTCGGCTCTTGTTCGCTTAGCGCAATGATGATCATTATTAGCACCAAAGCAAGCGCAATGATGATCATTTTGCTTACAATCTATTCCGCCAATTTCCCACCGCCAACAATGCGCTCTGATTGGCTAAGTCAAGGACACATGCGCTCTGATTGGCCAAGTCAAGGAGACATGCGCTCTGATTGGCCAAGTCAAGGACACATGCGCTCTGATTGGCCAAGTCAAGGACACATGCGCTCTGATTGGCCAAGTCAAGGACACATGCGCTCTGATTGGCCAAGTCAAGGACACATGCGCTCTGATTGGCCAAGTCAAGGACACATGCGCTCTGATTGGCCAAGTCAAGGACACATGCGCTCTGATTGGCTAAGTCAAGAACACATGATGCAGTGATTGGTGCTTACTGTTTAAAAACAGTGCAAAATCACTAACTAGTTGCGGAATCGGATTGCTCGTTATTACTACTCTAAAAAGATTTTTCCTCGATGACACTGCTACATACAGCGAGCAGTCTAGAGTTCTTGATTTCTGCAATTTTCGCTAGGTACGGTCACATCATACTCTATTTATACTTTAAAACAAAAAATGACGCTATTGTCACTCAAATTTTCCTATAGCTCAGACGTGTCGTACCTGCCAGCTTTCGAGAATCTCGACAATTATCAAAAACAATCAAAAATCCTGTGGACAATACTCAACATTTTTTAGTATTTTATCGAAATTCTTATAGGTATTGCTAAAAATCACTATTTATGCCTATGTCCATAACAATCAGTCACCACTATACTATACAGACAGCCAACAGACATACAAACGGACGGACATATTTTATGAATACATGTTACTTACCTACGTTTATATTTTATTATAAAAATAATCCACTGGTCATAGGTGTTAGTGCCTTTGCACATTATAAGAAAATGTCTTGTGTCTTATCAGACATGTCTTATAAGACATTCAGTCGCACTGGTTGTTATATGAGACCGTGCATATTACAAGAAATGTTGGATCAGACACGCCCATACATTTTATGCCTTGTGTCTGTTAAGACACAAGAAATTTTCTTATAATGTGCAAAGGGCCTTAAAATATATCAATCAGAGTAGGTATTTGCCAAGTTGGATGTCAGGTGAAAGATAACAGCTGATTTATTATTTCCCATAGTCAAGATATATGAGTCACACTCACGCATTCCACATACAGGCTACAAACTGGCATATCTTCACACTACCTACATTCCTTAGTAGGCACGCGATGTCAACAGTTTCTTTGATTCTATTCGTAACTTTTATGTATATTGATAAATACTACCACAGAGTTAATAATATACTACGTACAAGTACTACTAAGGACTTAGGTACCTAGTAATCAAGCATACGACCCGCCTAATGGTAAGCGGTTACCGCAAGCCTGCACTGAAAAAAAGGTTCTACAAAACTAGTTATGTAAGTTGACGTTTTGTTGTCGGGAAACTAACTTTAATTACATTTAATCAAAAAAAATTGTAACGAACCAAAACTAGGTTTGTTACTGGTAAGTTTTAGTTCGCAAATTACTCTGTTTAGGTTATTGGTTGTCAAATCTTGTGGTACTGTTAAATATAAAAATATTCAGTGCGCAACACCAGGAGTACCACTCACGCAATGCCGACCCTGCAAAAATATCTTCACGATCTTGTGTGCTTGTACAACCTTGGGTAAACCACGGTGGGGAGCTCTTTATTATCTGAGCGTCTGCGGTAGGAAACTCCTTTGAAACAGCACAGTGCGAGACCATTTTGGTTCTAATGTGTGTCTCCTCCGAAGTCTGTCCTAAAAAGCCTATGTCCTTCTCCATACCATAGGTTATCTGCATGCCAAATTTCATGATGATCCGTTGAGTAGTTGAGGCGTGAAGGCGTAACAAACAAACAAACTCACTTTTGCATTTGTAATATGAGATTAGGTTTTAAAAAAGTTTCGTTCATTTCACTTATAGGTAAGTATATAAAATATCTATAGCATACTAACAATAGCTATTGTATAGGTTTTCACAGTTTTTCTCATCAGAGAATAATCAAGGAACCTCTCGGTGAGTAGCGTTACTCGGAAAACAATAAGACGGCTGTTTCATTGCGCGTTTTTAATTCTCAATCTACCGAACGGGAGGGAAGTGAATGGACTCGAAACAATCAACCGATGAATTCTTGACATTTACTTAGCCGCAGGAGAAAAATCTGTGCCATATTACTTCATATTTGTATAAAGATTTATTAAAAACATACGGTAGGTGTGTGAGATAGTTTATGGGTCGGAAAGTAACATATTGTCTTATTACGTGAGACAATGTTGTGTGTCTTTTAAATTTATAATGATATCTTCCATCATCACTAGACTGATGTCTTAGCATACCCTTTTTCTTTCTGTTACGTATAAATATATCATGTGTTTAAGTTTAATTGAGCCAAGTTTGTAATGGTAGCGCCCATTTAATTATAACACCAAGGCTTACCGAGATTTTAAATAAATCCGTCACTTCCTAACGTCAGATAAACAGAGTCAGGATCTTAAAACCGGTTTTACTAGAATTGGCTTATTGCTATATAAAAATTAATCAAAGGTACAAACAAAGGTTATTTTTAAATCGCCCAATTATTATCTACTAATTGTAAGGGTATTTGTTTTCACCCTAAAATTTAGTTGGGGTGTAGGTATCGATTCTCCAGTGACCATTATCTGCTTGTACCTGTTTCCAATTAATTCAGGGTCGGCACATATTATTTACTGTTCTTCCATTGGACCCTTATCTTCGTTCTTACTCATATAATCTCTCACACAATCTAGTATACTAAAATAACGTTGTATAAATTGAACTATTTGGCATTAAATTAGAGTTCATCGCCAATTATAATAGATTGGTCTAAAAAAAAAGTAGTTTAAAAAAAAGTTGCCTTCTCTTTTTCAACTCCATTTAAACTTTATCTCAAATCTCACACTCCTCCGTGCACACAATATGAGTTTAGATAATTCACAGTGTGCGTTCATCATTGGGGCGATTACGTAACTAAATTTCAATCATTTTCGAATTGAAATCGGTTCAATATAGCGGTTTTCTGATATTTTTTTTACGTTCTTTTAACTGCAAATATAAACAGTGTTTCATTTGAAATGGAACCATTTCCGATTTTGTAATATTTGTACCGATACAGGTTATTTCAATCTGAATTTCATTGCAATAAAGTTACTTAATCCAAGTACTGAACCTTGACTGCAATCGATTGACACGTGTAAGCAAACTCCGCAGACAACAAAATCTCCTTCGATTAAAAGGGTAGTATGTAGGCTAGATCGCGCGCCAAAACCAGCATTCATTTGTTACTTTGCAGTTGTGTTACAGGCACGCACACATGCATCAAATCCAAACTTGACGTTGCGTCAAGTTAGGTACGTACCGCATAACGTGGTACCAGCCGATAAAATTCCAATATTATTAAGTAACATTATATTTAATTTTCTATTTAAATACCTTTTCTAGTGGCTTATTTAAATAAGTGCAACCAAAGTTTACATAATTATTATGCAGAATGGATTCACTACTTATAAGCAAAGGAAATTCAGTGCTATGCCTTATATTAGTACTTTGGGGGTACTTACGTTAACGTTTTTTGAAGAAGTAGGTACTAATCCATAGTAACTCTGTTTGTTTAATAAGTAATAATAATAAATAGTAATAAGTTTAGTCATAAATAATAATGAAATAAAATAAACATCCTGGGACATTCCTCACACATGGTCATTTTATCCCAAACTAAGCTGAGCTTGTACTATGGAAACGTTTTTTGAAGAAGTAGGTACTAATCCATAGTAACTCTGTTTGTTTAATAAGTAATAATAATAAATAGTAATAAGTTTAGTCATAAATAATAATGAAATAAAATAAACATCCTGGGACATTCCTCACACACGGTCATTTTATCCGAAACTAAGCTGAGCTTGTACTATGGAAACCTTTTTGTTTGTAAATACATAATTACACCCAGATTCAGGACATACAGACATGTTCATGCACACAAATGCATATCCTGGGTGGGAATCAAACCCACGACCTGCACCGCTATAGGTGGAATCATAATCAACTGCACCCACTGGCCCATTTGTTTGTTACGCTTTCACGCCTAAACCACTGAACCCATCGCATTGAGATTTGGCAATCAAATACCTATGGTATAGAGAAGGGTATAGGCTACTTTTATCAAGAGAACGCGGGTGAATCCACGGGGTACAACTAGTATCATATAAAAAGGTAAGGTTTGTAAGTTGCATGTACGAGGCTTTGAAATTACTAATCCGATTCTGAACATTCTTTCACTAATAAGATAAGATAAATATGCTTTATTTGTACACCATATATGTAGTAGAAGACGAAACAATACAAAAAAGAAGAAGTGATACAAAATAAGCGGTCTTATCGCTTAAGCGATTTCTTTTAGACAACCTTTGGGTAACAGGATATATGAGAATATGGAAGGTTTAACACATAAGAATACACTTTCATAACGTGAAAATAACAGCTCTAGAAAAATACAAAGAAAGGCAGGAAATGAGGAAGTTTATAGCGTGTGATAGCGTGAAATAACAAGAGATTTAAAAGAGTCTAACGTCGGGGCCCGTCTTATAGTCTGAGGGAGAGAGTTTCAGAGACGTACAGCTTGGATAGTAAAAGATTGGGAATAAGAGTGAGAAGTGTGACTGGGAGTTTGGAAGTTAAGTTCCATGGGACTATGAAGAAGATGATGTTGAGGTGTAGTACTCGAAGCGTTCCTTGAGATAGCGAGGGGCTTTAGGATTAAATAAAACAATACATAAGAGTGGCAATTTGAGTGTATTCCGCCGAAAGCGGATAGGAACCCACTTGAGTTGTAATAGGAAGCTACATTATCCTCAAATGCTATAGGCTAATTTTCAATATATTTGCAATATAAATATCTTGTAGTACAGTGCCTAATTAAGCCAGTGCGAGGCCCTTAGCAAATGTTATCAAGGACCTTCGGCTCAGGTTATCTACTTTAATGGTTTATGTGCGGATCTAGCTTTCAGATTAAAAGAGATGGTTGTACAGAGACGTTTCACGACATCATTACTCTTTTAAAAGATTTGGAGCCATTCTATATTATGTTATTTTATTTTATTATTATGTTATTTTTATATTATTATACTATTGGCCATGCAGCGGTTCTATCCCTTACTTTGTATAATTATTAGTATACGCGAACGCAGGCCATTTAACGTGGGCCGTAGCCATTTATCCTGCAATGGCCAATTCAGTACTGGATACTTCATGATTAGCTAACGAACATTTGTTAAATTCGGTATAGCGGCGACTGATAGGGAGTTCTGGGAGCACCCCCGCAACCTGCTACGACTCGTTCGATGATTTTTTAGTATTTCATATGCAATTATTCCGCAGGGTTTCAAAACAGCAGCTTTCCGCAGGGTAAAACAACGTTAAACTGTCGCTTCGGAAATACCCTGTATGAGGAGAAGAAGCGACGCAAAAAAACTCCTCACGGGCCCAATGTGTTTATTGTCGTAATATTACAATTAAATAATCACTTCACTGCACTTAACACATGTATAGTCTTAAATAATTATAGGCATCAGAACCGGGTCTAACAATTATTGCACTGAGATGTGTACAGCTCGAGCGCTTGTGATAAACTAACTGACAAACAATGAGGCTCAACACTAATTAAACCAGGACAAAATGCTCATCCATGATCAGATTAAAATCACGGAACTTCATACACCCAGCAGGATAGGAAACCAAAAAAAATACTTTCAGGAACACAAAAAGATATGTTATCCTGGATGTTTCTCATCCCATTAACCAAGATACTTAAGTTTTCAAACACACATCTGATAGAATACAGTACCATATATTATGGCCATGTTACGGCCCTACAGTACACCAAAATCCAAACCCAGAAAACAGATATTTACTTTAAAAATCAATCGGCGCATGATATAGAATATTTTGACTACTTTAATAAAAACCTTGCTGATGTTGTGCCTGAGGCAACTAAATTGACTATAGAATAATAACGAAGAACAAGAAATATGTAAGCACATACTGAAGCTGAAATGGACAAGGAGCCTCTCAACCACAGAAGCTATACCCGTGCATGGAGGAGGTTAATCTAATGAACAACAAAGAAATAACAAAATCCAACCCAGGAACAAAAAATCAAAATAAGAAAGAAGACAATAAAACCCCAGCACTCAACATACATCAACGCTCATCCCTCATCTATAGGCTGAACAGTCGGTCGATTGTGGTCAGCTGGTTGCGGTTAGCTGGCCGTCCTCTTCCACCCCAGAGCGTGTCACTCCTATATAACACGCACTCCTTGGTTTCTCCATGGCTATTCCGATACAACTATTCAGGTACCAGTCATTATAAACTAAGTTAGTTACATGGTGGTTGATGTTTGAATGGTTGTATAGGACATGGGTCGGTCGTTGTACTGGCTGGGAGTAGTGCTAATCATCATCATCATCATAATAAAATGTATTTCAAATAATAAAAACGTGTTTCTCGTATCGAACGACAAAACTTATTGAACAACATGGTATATTAGCTCTAGAAATAATGTTATATATGATGCACCGGTGGCGAGATATCGAATTTTTATTAAAATGGATAATGCTCACAATGACTTTTAGGCGTAGTAGAGTGTGACGACGAGAATTAAAAATTATAAGAATTTATATTGTAAAGATTTGCAAAGAGGCTTATTAAGTTATGCTTAATAAAATAAAACCTACAAAGAAAATATCTAGTAACAATAATAGCTTTATAGTTAAAGAATATAATATAAAAACAGTGAATTATTTACAAATGGCCGTATCCATCGATATAATTGTATTCTACTAGCATTATACTATATATACACAGCGTTCCCAATATTCACTCGGTTCGAATTAACTGAACTGCGTTCCGTTCACCTTACTTTAGTGTGCCTTCGACTTTCATGCAGTGTGGGCGCGTACGGAGCGGCATTAATAATACAAGAAATCAAAGTCAAGTTAACTTATTTGTTTTTCAAGTGAATAAATAGGTAATAATATCGTAATATCACAATAGAAAAAATATTTCTTCATTTAAATGCCACGACTGCGGTGTAAATTCTATATGAACGACACGTTGAACGAAACGCGTAGGCGCTATGAAATTCATTGGCACTTAAGATGTTTTTAATCCCGCTGTCATCAAGCTCGATGGATTTTTTGTTCGGATCGTGAAATCTAATAAAATACATAATATACATTATATCGATGGTCGTATCCTAACCTTCTGTTTAGCAACGACGATTCATTAAAAAGCCGCACGATTAAAAATATAATCTTATTTATATTGTATTAATAAGACTAGTCTATCTATAAGCAAGTAACAAAATAAGCAATCAATGGCTGAGAGGGAGAACAAGGAAAATATTTTGGCATACGGGACATTTTCAAAAAGACTAAGGACGTATCAACCAATCATGAAATTGATACCGATTACCATAAGAACAATAAATTTATCAAAATGTCCATGGTGTATTTCATAACTCTAATAATGTAAAAAATAAAAATGCACTTATTATGTTCTTTTTGACAAGCGCATGTATACAGATATATGGATGACGTAATTTCCGGTGTCAATAAAAAGCGACGTGGTGTCACCTTGGGACACTGGGGGGAACTGAATATTTTCGCGATTGCGTCCTGTATATAAAGCTTCACTTGACATTTCATAGAAAAATGTATGGACAAATGGCGTCGCAAAATTTATGCTTATTAATAAATAAATTACGTTATTCTCGTACAAAAAAATTAAAATGTGGCCCCACGGATCTGTTGTACATATATTTGTGATTCGATTTAATATAAATTTATTACAAAAAGGATTGTTATTTTGATGGTATCACTAAAGAGGAAAACCTCGATTTTATGATTTTTGTAATATTCATAAGGTTTTTGCTATTTATAAAAGTAAAATTAAAAAAAAGGGCCAACACCGATCTGTTAATTGGTGTCTTGGCTTTATGATTATGTTCATATAATACTATTTCTTTCAAGTTTTCATTCATAAACCACTAAAATAGCGAACCCTGTTTATGACGTTTAGCTTACATACCGCCCTAAATTGAACAAGCGAAATGTGAATTCCAAGAAGGTACAAGTGTGAATTTAGTAACACAATCTACTGTACATACTGAATCGGTGTTCACTAACAATTTCCAATATCCTATCCGCCATCGGCGTTATGGTATCTATTACGTATCACCATTGAATTTGATCAGGTACTATCTCTTTCATGTCTCACACATCTCTTATAGGTTGTTCATATGTACTAGGGGCCCCTCTGAGGTAAGTAAAAGGTATATCCATTAAACATTTTACACAACTTCTTTGGTTCTAGACGCACAGATCGTGAAAGAGAAAATATTAAAATTAAATAATATTAGCAAGTGAGTTATAAAGATTAAACTTAGAAGCAAACATTTTTGAGTAATTTATTTTGAGCTGAAACTTTTTAGTCTAACCCTTTTTGGATAGATATACCTTTTCCGCTACAAGGTTTTATAACTATTGTAAAATATTGTTATATTAAATTGTATCGATTGCGCCCAAAATAAAATAAAATAAAACAATAATTTGTCATGCAATTATCATGGAAAGGCTAAGGACAAATTGATAGCTAACTCTCCGTTTATTTAGTATCCTCTTGATTATGAAGTAGTTAAGAGTAGCTATTTGAATTAACCATTAAAATATCAATTATTTGCATTGGAAATCAATGGACATATTCGTTGGGATTTCTTCGAACCATACTGTTTGCCTTTTTTGTAAAGCCAAGTCTATATTTTATTAAATTAGTCATTACAATCATAAATAAGTATGTAATAAGTACTATGTTTGATGCAAAATTTGACCGTTTTGGCCAGTAGATAGGATGCGCATCCTACATATACGAAGTGCTTTTTGTGGACTGTACTTGCATTGCCTTCGAATATACTAATGTATACCATATATCAAGTCAATCCGATCACTGGGAAGTGGGTGAAATTCGACTTGTAAAAAAACAGAAATGGGTATTCAAGTGATTAAATCTGTCTGTCTATCCGTCAGTTTGCTATACCTAGTATAAAACCAATGTTAGAAGGTATTCGGAGCCAAGAAATAGCCATGACATAAAGTGTTATGTAAGGAGTGCCTAGCATAGCAATGCGAATGCAACTGCGGCGCACAACTAGTCTTCATCTCTATAGCACGTAATACTTCCATTTCTCAGTAAGCCTGCCAATAAGCGTCGCGTCCGTCGAGTTCGCGACAGTTCCTGACTCTTCACTTCGTATCAAAGAGCTTGCAGCAAATTGTATATAAAATATATTGCTATATTAATCCAGCTCCAAGCTTTTTTCTGCCGATGCCTTCGCCAAATTCTCGTTATCACTGGCCCGAGAAAATCTCAATCATCAATCGAATCGAAAACGTCTGTCTGGCCAACAGATCAAGCGTCGCAAATGGAACTGGATTGACTACACTTTCCTACATTATACTTACCTTACGCTATGGAGTCAAGGTGGATGACACTAATTTTTTTATACGACTAAATCGATAAACAAGCATACGGCCCGCCTGATGGTAAGCGGTTACCGTACCCATAAGGACGCTTGCAACACATGAAACATCGCTCACACGTTACCGACCTTTCCCCCTCCCCAATGAACTCTGGTGACCTTACTCACGCACAAGAGCACAACTTTACACAACATAAAGTTATTTAGCTGCGGTATTCCGTAAGGTGGAGGTACTTCCGCAGTCGAGTTGCTCTTTAAGCGAAAAAACGCTACGCTCTACCTCTCTATAAAAGGAAGATGTCCAACTGTACAAGTCGGGCAGTTGTATACATGCAGAGCGCCGAGAAAACTTCGTAAGCGCGATGCAGGATGTTGTGGCGCCATCTATCTATCTGTGTGTGAACTATCTCAGTGTAACTGACAATAAACAACTGATAAACGGCTGATAGATGTCGCTACAGCGCAATAAGCAACATTTGTTTTATTGTTATCAAATGTCAGCCCATCAATACAAAAACAAAATCAAATTCATTAAAATTAAAACTAACAAACAAAAAATAAATCATTATTTTTAAAAATCTACTGGAATCTACACTCCATTTAAAAACACTGGTGTATTCGACAGTGCTTTGGAAGTGTTCCAGAAACCAGATAGAGATCCGGTTTCCCTGGAAGTAATAAATGTTCCCAACTCAGTTCTCGAAGGATTTAATGCCGCGGATACAAGGGATTTACTCGATGAATCTTATAATGTAGAACTGACTTTAATCGAAAGTTGTGGGGCGGGAGGTTCTGAGTAATGTTTTAACTGGTACACTAAAGTATATCGTCTGAAGTGAGTTCGAGAAGTTATAGTTTAATTAAGTTAACCATGAATTATTATAGCTTACTTGTGAGTTAAAACAGTGGTTTTCGCTGCATTATAACTAATCTCGACCACTGATAACAATACATCGACAAAAATATAGTTAATCTTTACTGAATGTAATGGAATGTCATCATGAATTACTTTATAAGGTAACACTTTATCACATTTTATCATCATTAGCTGCGAACCAAACACAAGAGAGAGTATTTTTTGCTTCTACAATCCACTGATCAACAACTGTCGTAGGTATCCAATGTTTTATGTTAAAAATAATAAAAATATTGAATTGACAATGTATAAATAAATTACGTAAATAATAAATTCTAGACATTTCATTAAACTCTTGTATTTATCTGAGTAGGTATAACCTTCGGTCGTCGTTTCACTTCAAGAGATAAAAATATTCTCTCAGGAAATAGAGAACAACTTTAAATAAATTGAAAAAGATATTATCTGATATTGAAGCAAATAATGAAAATGTTCACCAGTCGTTTGTATGAAACGAAAGACGTACCATTCTATTCTACAGACAACTAGTTACCTATATGTACGAGTTGATTGCTACTTTGAGAAACGCAAATGTCAAAGACGTCTCACTGCAGACTTGTGAGAAGATTGTTTTGTGGTGAGGTGGGGTGATTATGCGCATTTTCTTTTTCGTACTTCTTCACGATTGTCAATCAACAAACAGAGGGCGTGTCAAGCTAATGGTGCTGATTCTGTTGTTAAGACGCCGATCCCGCAGAGAAGAGTTCTAGAGTTCTGCGTTCCGAGTTCTGCATTCCGCGTTGACTGTAAGCTATGTGGGGTCTTTGAAAGTAAAAAAGTGTATGATGTGCGGTCAGTAGCGAATATTGCAGAACTCTAGTACTCTAGACTGCTTGCTGTGTGCACAATAGTCAACACGGAATGCAGAACTCGGAACTCTAGAACTCTCTCTGTGGGATCGGCGCCTTACAACTAAACTAATTTTAGTCTCACTATGTCTCTTTCGCTCGAAGCGCTCGTAGTGTAGCATGATTAGCCGTTCTTAATCAATCGGCAAAGTTAATCTACCACCGTCGTGGTCGGTGCCTGGATGGGTGATCGCCTAGTGGTATTTCAAATCGAGCGCTTCCGTGCTTCGGAAGGCACGTAAAGCTGTTGGTCCCGGTTATCACTTAATCGTGATAGTCTTTAAGCTAGTTGGATGCCTCCTAGGTGGCTTGAAAAATTCCAACAGTAGGTTGACTACTAGCCTACCTCCACTAATCCACAGTGGGCACGCGTGGTGGAGTATCTGCCCGTTCCCTTTCTCCCTCATTTGTGAAAGGAGGCCTGTGCTCAGCAGTGGGACATTATAGGCTGACGATGATGATGATGATGTCAAATTAATCCAATGCTTGTCTCAATATAAATGTAGTCGCCATCTATCGCGGTTACGTCTAAATACCCGCAAATGAATACGGCAAAGACTAATTTGACAGCTTTAAATATGCTCTATATAAAAAACTCTATTAAAGTTTTACGAGCCGAAAATTCCAATAAAAACTTTATTCACGCCGGAATATTTGCGCTGCAACAGTTTAAATATCACTTTACGCCTTTCACGTGTACCGACGTAATTACCTTCAGCTTTTGATGTAAAATGACCTTTAAAACTTCGTTCCGTTAGTTTTAATAAATATTTTATTTACGCAAAGTTTTATTATGTTTGCCCTCTCCTGTGAATACTAAGTAGATTTACGTTACGTGCGAAGGAGAAAAACAGCGATATTATTATAATAATACGTTATATTATTAAAGAACAATGAGTCAGGTTATATGGAACGCGTCCCCAGAATGTAGCACTATAACCTATGGTGGAGATTGTTGGCCACATCGAGGGCATCATTTCATTGTATAACACCAAGTCTGGATTCCATGGGAAAAAAAAGATATTCACGGTTAAAGCAAACAAAATACTGTGTAACTTTGTTACCGTCCCGCAGTATTATAAAAACTTTTCTGGTTTTAAATCATTAGATATGCTAATCCAGAGTGTAATCTTTCTATGTGCTAAGTTTTACCCACATCTGATAAGCCATTTTGGCGTAATTTAAAAATAAATATCGACAAAATCTTAAGCATTTATTACTTACATAACTAGGGTCAAGATCAAATATTATTATTATTCTTTCTTTTTTAATTGGCACAACAAACAAGTAAACTTACATATTACCTGCCTAATATATGATATTTTGTTACATTGCTGTTCTATAAGAGTAATCAGTCCCGTTGTCCACGTATTGAATTAAGTAACGGGTAACGTACTTTAACTTTGAGAGAGGCAGAGCATAGCGTAATATTCGCTCAAAGAGCAACTCGATTGGGGAAGTACCTCCACCTTACAGAATACCGCAGCCAAATAACTTTATGTTCTGTAAAGTTGTGTTCCTGCGCGTGAGTAAGGTCGCCAGGGCTCATAGGGGAGGGGGGAAAGGTCGGTAACGCGTGAGCGATACTTCGTGTGTTGCAAGCGTCCATATGGCTACGGTAACCGCTTACCATCAGGCGGGCCGTAAGCTTGTTTACCGACTTAGTTGTATAAAAAAAAAATGTTTATTAATTAAAAAGTTAGGCTGAATTATATTACATTTTCCAGCTTATTTACTGGACTGATATGAATAGAAATTGGCACACGCGGTAGCATAGAGCCTAGAGATAGACACGCAATACTTTTTTCTCAGGAACACAAGTGAAGCCACAAGGCACAGCTAGTACTTTAATATTATAAACATGAAAGGGGTTTCTCTGTTTGTTATATTTTCACAGCTAAGATACTGGATGGATATCGATAAAAATTAGCAGAAAGGTAGCATGAAACTTGGAGATGGTACAGCAATACTTTTTTCACAGGAACATGGATGAAACCGCGATGCACAGCTAGTACTTTAATATGGTCAATGCGAAAGTAGATCTGTCTGTTTGAAAAGTTTTCACAGCTATGTTACTGGACCGATATCGATAAAATATCAGCAGAAAGATAGCATGGACTCTGGAGATAGCCACACATTTATTTTTCACCTGAAAACGCGATTGGGATCGCTGGTATTGAGTATTCTGTGCCGCAGGGCAAAGCTAATAATAACAAAAAACAATCATTACCAAAGGAACATTTTTGTAACTTCAAATGTGAATATCTTTTTTCTCCCATGGAATTCAGACTTGCTGTTATAGAATAAAATAATGTGCTCGACGAGACCTACAATTACCACTATAGCTCATCGTGCTACAGTCTGGGGACGTTTTTACCCATTATCCTTTGATACAGTTTGTAGGAAAAGGTTAATATGAGTATAATATTATGAATTTTGTTACGAAAAATAGCATGAAATTGGATAGTTTGTGTGTGCGTAAAGAGGCATTGGTGCTGATTCTGTTGTTTACAACTAAACTAATTTTAGTCTCACTATGTCTCTTTCTAACAAAGAATATAAGAAAATGGTGTAAGAAATTTAGTCCTGTCAAATTAGTCCAATGCTTGTGTTCAATATAAATTTAGTCGCCATCTATCGCGGTTACGTCTAAACATCCGCAACTGAAGACGGCAAACACAAATTTGACAGCTTTAAATATGTTCTATTCTTTTTCAATAATGTTCGCAAGAAAGAGATGTGATGTGACTAAATTTAGTTTAGTGCGATTTACAACAGAATCGGCACCGATGTATGAATTGTACGATCTGTAATATTTTTCTTTTATTTTCATTTTAAGATGCTAACAGTGAATAATATAACTAACAGACTACGCATAGAAACAAAAATGCCATAACTTATAATGCTTCTGAAAATGCCATAACGAGTATTGTCGCAATTATTGAATAACACAATAATACGATAATTATATACTAAAAAAATATAACCTCAAACTTCAACCATGAATATAGGGTTTAGTCCAAGTGGGGGTAGCAAGGCTTTATGCATGAATCTTATATATTAGGCTATAAGCTGTCAGTAAGTGCGTATTATAATCAGGCCCTTTCTCTTAATTTCAAATGTTTGGTCTTTTTAAGTTATAATGAGTTTTTATTTTTAATATTTATTTTTCTTGGGGAAATCCTCATAGTATACGACCACCCTGGGGGGGGGGTAGCGGCCAGATTATGCCGGACTTGTACCGGCTAAAACCCCACGGTGGTTGCCACCTGCACTGTATAGAGGGGGCCGGGCTCTCGTGTTGACGCGTACCTGCTCACTCCTCCAAATCTATACTATAATAATATAATAAAGCGGAAGAGTTTTTTGTTTGTTTGTTTGTTTAAACTAATATAATAAAGCGGAAGAGTTTTTGTTTCTTTGTTTGTTTAAACGGGCTAATCACTGGAACTACCAGTCGGATTCGAAATTTTTTTTCACTAATAGGAAGCTACATTATCTCCGAGTATTATAGGCTACTTTTCATCCCGGGAACGCGGAAACCGCGCGAGACAGCTAGTAATATAAAATCCTCCAAATATTTGGAGTAACCCCCTCGTTCCTAAAAGAAATGGTGTAATTTTTGGAATTATCAACTAAAGGAAAACGTTTTTCAGGAACTGCGAGTATTTTATGTACCGCAACTGAAGCATAATGACGCATTGCAAATAAAAAAGACCATCACACGACACTCACATTAGAGCACGGATAATTGCAACTAAATGTTATGTAAAAAATTGTTAGTAACAGGAATAAATGCATAACAACGCTTACACGGCCCTTTGCAATTCTAATGAGTGCTCTACACAGGGCTATTACGCAGATTTCTTATTTAAACACGAATAACATGAATATTTTATAGCGGAAAAATGCATACCGACTTTATAAGCCGAATAAATGTCTACGAGTCTATGACATCAAAAAAACAAGTGTGTTTTTTTTTTCCTCAATGGCGTCACACGGCTTGTGTATTTTGCCAATTCCAAGTAATATTATGAGTTCTAGTCACAATGAATCACTTTCACATAGTCCTCAGTCAGTCACCGTCCATAGTAGTCATGTTTTAGTACAATGGTGGTCATTGTACTAACATTTTTCACAGACTTCTTGAGACAACTTGAAAAGCCACGATACACATAATTCATTTCATTTCACTTCACTGTTGCACATGTATTTTGACTACGGTGTGTAGAGTTTGTGAAGTTAGGACTTATAGAGTAAGTGCATGTAGAGTTACAAGTTTAGCTCTACATGAGATCTGATAACTTTTTGACAGTACGAGCCATATGTCTTGGCGGCAACATTTTACATAAAAATGATTTTGGTGGGTATCTCTTTCTCGTGATATTTTACTTTAGTTATCATCTAGTGATGAATCCATATGAAACTGTTTAACTCAGAACCTACGGGAATTCAAATCTGTATTCAGGATTATCGAAGGTAGAGCATTTATAGGAGCTACAGTAGTACCCAACTGATAAGGCGCGTCGTGAATCTTCGTTCGACCAGAAAAAAAAGTATGACCCCGAAGATTAACGAAAGAATGCTTAAAACTTACAATCAACCTTAGATCACTACTATAAGGTTCATAATACACTGCAGCTGTTAGTTCCGTCTCACTTGCAAGTCACGCCCCTCGGCACGGCGCGCGCTAACATGGTGGCAGCTGCCGACCAATAGCGTATCCCGCGCTTTGAAAATGTATCTTCTGCGCAGGTACATCGGTAAGCCATATCAGTTGGGTACTACTGTAACACAGCTTATGCAATGATAAAAGCTATAAATACTACGCACAAAACTCCTTCAGTTCCTTAAAAGCTGCTTTTGACAGTGAATATCGACCCATGTCCCAAAAACAAGATAAGGAACCCACTTGTCAAAAGTGGCTTTCTAATCTCGAGGAGTTTACTAGTTGAAAAGTTTTCACGTATGTTTTCCTAGTGCACTAGGGTGGCGCTTTCAATATCGATTATATACAAAAAATCTTTAAAAAAGAAAATTTAAAATAAACGAATATTACAATAAAAAATACATACCTACATAGGTTATTGGTTTATCCCCGAATTAGTTTTTGCTTTTCAGTTTTTTCAGTGGTTTATTTTTTTTGTTAAAACGTTTTTATTTTATAATTTTTTGTGGCTAAGAAAATTATAAAATAAAAATTATTATAATTATTTTTATTTTTTTCTACTAATGACTACATGCTTAATTTTTGATTTCTTTTGATGTAATACACAACTCAGCATTAAAATCTGTGAGTGAACAATAAATCACCCCTATTTTCCCACCCTTAGGGTAGGTTATTTGTATCCAAATTTATATTATATGATTTATATGGGACCACCTTCGAGGTATACCCTATCCAATAACAAAAGAATTATCGAAATCGGACTACTCTGTAAAAAGTTATGCGTGATCATACATAAAAAGAAAAAAATATATATATATACGCGTCGACTTGTAAACCTCCTCCGTTTTTCGTCGGTAAAAAAACTGATCAAACATGAGTACATTTTGTGCAATTCTGTCGGTTAATATTTCAAAACGATGATTGGACTATCGTGTATCGGAGTGGACTCACTGTATTTACCCAGGAATTTGCTCCTTTTATAGATATTATAATTATAATGAAATACAAGTTAACTATATCGATGGATAAAATGAAAGATTTAAAATTGTAATAACATGAAATAAATACAAAAGGCTTATATTGCTTCAATTGCAAACATAGCGATATAATCGCTCTATATATAGCTCTTGATCCACTTCAAAGCAATGGATCTCTTAAATGTTATATAAGCTTATCGCAATAATCTTCTTTCGAATAAAATGATATTGCGCTTCTATATTTAAGCCGGTGCTTTATTACGGACTTATCTGCGAGAGGCAATTAATAAAACTTCAAAAAGGATGAAAATATAAATATTATGAAGAGTTTTAGGAGAAATATGAGGCTCGCTTTTTGTTACCTTAAACATCAGTACCGAGGCGGTAAATTTGAATTTTTCGAGTTCTTTTTTACCTTCGTAGAACAATATGGATGGATAGATATTTCAGTGATTAGCAACCGTTGTAGTTTTAGCATATTGTAGAAGTGATACTTTTTGTTTAAGATTATAAATTTTTGTACATTTCCCAAAATAGTCAGTTTTACGGCTTTTAGAGAAACGGTGAGAAACGTTCAAATATATTATACAAAAAACATTCATAGCACAATGTGCCAAGTGAACTTCTATTGGTCGCTAATCACTTTAACATCTATCCATATTGTTCTACAAAGGTAAAAAAAAACCTCGAAAAATCCAAATTTCCCGCCTCGGTACTGATTATTAGTTTGTCACCGACAGTTTAGTTTTTTGACGTAACTTTTTTATAGCGTAAATAGCATGCATAGAAAACAGTGTAGTAAAAAAATATCCAGTAGATCCAACGAAAGCCATTGCAAAAGAAGCTCTAAGCGTTATTAATATCAAACGCCACAGCTTAGTTTCAACTAAATCTGTTATAGGAAACAATCTCTCTCACCTCATAGACTGTTCTAGTCAAGGGAATTTCAACTTTAGATAGTTGGAATACAGTTAAGGTTAGTACCCTTGTTAGTTTTTAGGGGGATTGGAATCCTGTCACTGACAAATAACTAGCTTATCCGCAAGATTCGAAGGGCGATTTTTCAAGCGACTACCTCAAATTGGGCACATGATAGGTATTATCATTTCTATTCCATTTGGGCACGTGACTTGAATATTTTAAAGAGGTTAATGGTCTTTCGATCACGAGAAATTATGCTATTTACAGCGAAGTAAAATAAACCAAAAAAAATATTTGTATTTTTGATAAGCATTCGGCTCCATGTTTTTTTTATTCTATTCTCATACAGGAATACAATGGCAGTTTAGTATTTCACGACTGTCATCAATCTGTGAAACAAAACAACGTCTTCTTATTTTTAAGTTTGGCAACCAAGCCCAGATTAGGGCTCATTTCTGCCAGTGTCGAGTTATATTATAGTTTCCAGCACAATAAATCACTTTCACATATAGTCCTCAGTCAGTCACCGTCCATAAAAGTCATGTTTTACTACAATGATGGTCATTGTACTAAAACTCTTCACTGAGTTTTTGAGACAACTTGGAAAAGTCACGATACACATAATTCATTTCATTTCACTTCACTGGTGCACATGGATGATCTTTATTGGGTAAAATACCAATCATACCGAAAATACACAATAAAACTCAAAATACACGAATTTATGAAAATAAAAACGAAAATGCAACGTCACTCTGCAAGTTCGCGCCAGAAAGTCCATAAAACAACGTCATTAGTAATATTTTCTATTGTTTTTTTTTTGTGTTTCCAATTTTCCGTATACTTTTTGTTAGATATGCTCACATGCTCATTATAAAATTACTAAGAAGCACATTTTTATCACACGTTCGGAGTGGGGATCTAAATGAAAAAACATGTTGCGTGAACCAAGGAGGTGCATGCATCGGCACATATTTTGATTTTACGCTTCGCTTCTATTAGATGTCCCTAAATTATTATTACACATATATTAGACTATCCTTCTCCTATTTTGCTAACTAGGAAATAGGAACGTGTAATCGCAGAAAGAACGGTTAGTGTCCTAAGTAGTGAGATAGGAAGGTCCCAATCGCTCTTCTTCCTTAAACAGGATAGTGTAATCGCGTCGCAAAACATCGATGTTTTGAAATAATTAGAAAGAAATATATATTATAGCTGCGTGTGCGGTAACTCAAAGATTAGTATTGAAAATATATCGTAATATGCCTTGCTATGATTTATATTAATATATATATTATAGCTACGTCTGTGATGAACTTTTTATAAGGACTTATTATTGATATTATTATATAAGGTCCTTCTAAAGTCTTGGCGTATATTTTGAGGGACGTAGGGACTACTTATCGGGGTTCATTCCCCTGTTTTGTATGATTGTTCGAAACAGGATAATCCATACAGTTTGAGTTGATTCATATAAGCATGTGACGACTACGAGACGGAATCGACGTAAAGAATGTTTTATAGAGTAAACATATGCACTAATGTATGCTCGTCCAAGCCACGTCGACAGCTACTCACGAATGCACTAATGTCTGCCCATCCAAGCCACGTCGACAGCTACTCACGAATGCACTAATGTCTGCCCGTCCAAGCCACGACGACAGCTACTCACGAATGCACTAATGTCTGCCCGTCCAAGCCACGTCGACAGCTACTCACGAATGCACTAATGTCTGCCCGTCCAAGCCACGACGACAGCTACTCACGAATGCACTAATGTCTGCCCGTCCAAGCCACGTCGACAGCTACTCACGAATGCACTAATGTCTGCCCGTCCAAGCCACGTCGACAGCTACTCACGAATGCACTAATGTCTGCCCGTCCAAGCCACGTCGACAGCTACTCACGAATGCACTAATGTCTGCCCGTCCAAGCCACGTCGACAGCTACTCACGAATGCACTAATGTCTGCCCGTCCAAGCCACGTCGACAGCTACTCACGAATGCACTAATGTCTGCCCGTCCAAGCCACGTCGACAGCTACTCACGAATGCACTAATGTCTGCCCGTCCAAGCCACGTCGACAGCTACTCACGAATGCACTAATGTCTGCCCGTCCAAGCCACGACGACAGCTACTCACGAATGCACTAATGTCTGCCCGTCCAAGCCACGTCGACAGCTACTCACGAATGCACTAATGTCTGCCCGTCCAAGCCACGTCGACAGCTACTCACGAATGCACTAATGTCTGCCCGTCCAAGCCACGTCGACAGCTACTCACGAATGCACTAATGTCTGCCCGTCCTCGCATCGTCAGCTTATCACGATAAAAAAATATAAAAGAAAAAAAAAATTTAAATCTTTCAAAGTTGTTTTCGTATTTTGCTACACATTCAATCAATCATTAATTAAATAAAAATTCCTTAAATCGGTCACGTCACGTCCTCACTACGTCACTGATAGTTATTAAACGAGAGGAGCAAAAACCCCTGTTCGCACCAATTGAGATTAATGATACAGTCCGTGACACGTCATCAATCAGGGAATTTGAGTGGAGTCCAACCGTGGAACAGAAGAACGTTGGAATAACCATCGTTGCTCTTGAAAGTGGCCACCAGTTTCTGAACGCCTGATGCGATTGGCATTTTCTGTTATTGTTTAGAACTTTAGACATTTCTGATAAACTGCCTTCTACACTTTTAAGCTGAAAAATGTATGCTGTTAATTTTTTTTATACCAAGAAGTCAGTAAATAAGCATACGACCCACCTGATGGTAAGTGGTTACCGAAGCCATATGGACGCTTGCAACACACGAGGTTCATCTCTCACGCGTTACTAACCCGCGCCCTCTCCCCTAATGAGCTCAGGCGAACTTAATCACGCGCAGGTAAATAACATTTAGTAATTTGGCTGCGGTATCCCGCACGGTGAAGGCACTTCCCCAGTCGAGCTGCTCTTTGAGCGAGTAAACGATATGCTCTACCTCTCTCATTTTATCACACGTCCAATCATTTCACTCGTTTAAGAAGTCGCAATTTATAATCTGCTCGTATAGTTTTTTCATTGACCTTCCATATTTTATAATTCCATGGTCGGTCCCTGTACAGCTTAGTCGCGACAGATGAACGGGGTGAACCCGGGGATGGACGTTCCCCTTGCTAATCGTTGTTGTCCAATTTTAGTGTTTACGTTACGTCAATGTCCGCCAACGCTGCGGGATTAAACATCGATATATGCGAAAATTGTTTTAATTGTTTACCATTATTCATCGTTTAAAATTATTGATTGTGAAGGCGATACCCTTAATCTACAAAAGATTAAAAGTGGATCTAGATACAAAATATTGATAGAACATTATTTTTTCAGGATACTGATCGGGCTCCGTCGCCATTGCAGTGCATCAGGTATGTTTGCGGAGACACGTTTCGACGGCTTTCATGCCATAATCCGAAAAAGGATAGCCTCCATGATGCACAGGGTCTGGTGTAGTCCCAATAGCAAACTGAACGCGCAGTGTGTCAAGGCAGCGTTACACATACCCGTGGTCACGGCACATACTCTAGTAAAGTCGCTCTATTAATTATCTATTTCTATGGACTAGCATTACTTGGGATATTGCCAACCTTTACAAAGCCTAAAAGTCTCTCAAATGCAAATACCGCGCTGGAGCCCAGCGGTAGGTAATTGGTTTTTTTTTTACCATTATTGCCTACATAACCTAATATAATCCTAACGTATATATGTCTGTGAACAACCTAAACCCTACCTAAACTTCATCCTCAAAATGCATCTCAATTCCCAACAAATCCTTTCTAAAACCATTTTAAAGAGAAAAATCCAATTGGAACACATCTTATTTCCGAATACTGTCTGAGGACACAATGCAATCATCGTGAGCGATCAGTGAACCGTATGTAATACTCGCCCGTTTGTACAACGACCGACAAGCCACGATGAACGGTTTTAGTTCGCAACTAAACAATGACCACGTTATCATAGTACGGGTTTTAGATGCAGTAATTCAAATACAAATATTTACTTAGTTTTGGCTTGTCGTGTATTCTGTATATCATAACTATTTTACTATGATATTGGGACAAACAAAGCCATGATGGCTCAATGGTAGAGACTTTGAATACCGTCACGAAGATGGTAGGTTGAACGTGGAACGCAAAACTCTGACCACAGAACTCAAGACCTCTCGCTGTGGGATCGGCGCCTAAAGCCCCCAGTGTCAATCTACTGTCAATAATGCAGAATCGTTAGGCTGCTCACAGTCTAACCTAAACATTTATAGCACACAAACCACGACATTAGGAGATTGAACTAGGGGCCAAGTCTGCTAAAATGTCATCCTGACACGATACTATTGCAATTCCATTATCATTGAGTCGATGTGCAGTCTACTAATTCATAATGGCCTCATAATGAACGAAAATAATTATAGTACAATAACTAAAAGATAATTGTGGCACGATCAAAGAATAAGCGTAGCGAAATCCTAAGTCTATGGGCATGATTGTAGTTTCAGTGGAAAATCATCGGAAAGCTATTATGGCGCCATTTTGACGCCATTATGATGCTATTGTGTTAGTAGACTACCAAAACTTACCATTGGAACACAATTGTAATAGCAGACTCGGGCCCCTGGTTTCAAAATTTCGCGCAGTAGGTTGTCTGGAAGAAATCACTTCAGAGAAAAGGCCGCCCGAATGTAAGCTCTTTTTGTTATTTTTTTCGCTGTTTGTTACTATTTTGTATTGTATTGTAGAGAAATATTCCCGCTGGCGTAAGTAACGTATATTTACTGTGCCAACAGGTCAACATATTAAATATGTTTGTTCCAAACTTATTTGTTCCCGTTTAGTTATATCGAATCTTGCTACCTCTCCGTAAGTTCCTTTATCAGTTTGTAACACAATTTTCTTTCCTCATGGAATACTTATTGCCATTAAAGCTATATCATGTGTTTGCGAACCAAAAAACGAGATAAGTACCATAATATATCCCTGCTATTTAATATCAATGCGAAAAAACTCTTGTCTGTTTGTTACGTCTTCGAGACAAAACTTCAAAACCCAAATGCAGGTACACAAAGGGTACTTTTTATCGCGGGAACGCGAATGAAACTGCAGGAACTGCTAGTCTAAATAATGTATCCTGGTACATCCTTCACACACGGCCATCTGATCTCAAACTTACCAGAGCTTGTACTGCGGAAACCAGATAACTTAGATATTACATATACTACATTTTAAGGGCATGTATTGAAAACTAGAATCAAAAATACTGAATTGCACACTAAATACGCACACTATACAAATCAAACTGAGTATCTGTTTTATGGTTTATGCAAAACTGTTTGAACTGAATGATCATCTAGCGCTCGCCGGCACCGCTCGCTTCGCTAGCTCGGCTCGCGCTATTGTCACAGTTCTAACCTAACCTAACCAACTGTATTTGGAGTGCCCCGAGTCGGTTCTGGATGATAGAACATGTTTTGATGAATAGGTAGTTTAATTGTACAACAGTCATTTTTCTGATATGCAATAAGTAAATTAGAGGTGCAATAAGTAAATTAGAGGAGAAATAAGTTTACGTAATTTTTAAACAGAGGTTCTATTAAATAAATATCCTGGGACATTTTTCACACACGGTCATCTGATTCCAAACTAAGCAGAGCTTGTACTATGGAGACCAGATAACTGATATAATACATATACTACTTTTTGTTTGTAAATACATACATTACACCCAGACTCAGGACATACAGACATGTTCATGCACACAAATGCATGTCCTGTGTGGGAATCGAACCCACGACCTGCGGCGCGTAAGGTGAACCTTAACCAACTGCGCCAACTGGCCCGTCGAATAATTAAATATCCCCATTTTAAGTACATAAAGAACCCACCACGCCAACTGTCCTGTCGTAAATATATTATAACTAGCTGCCCCCGCGGTTTCACCCGCGTTCCCGGAATAAAAAGTAGCCTATGTCCTTCTCCATACCATAGGCTATCTGCATGCCAAATTTAATGATGATCCGTTGAGTAGTTGAAGCGTGAAGGCGTAACAAACAAACTCACTTTCGCATTTATAATATTAGTTTAGGATACCATTCTCAACTGTGACTCGATTCTCGTAACAAAACTTCAACGATGCCGTAGCGACATGAACTATTTAAATTATGTTTAACTAGCAGACCCCCGCGGTTTCACACGCGTACGGTTTCATCATATCATTTTTCAAAAATAAAAGTAGCTAAGTTACTCCTTATAACATCAGCTATGAACCGGAAGAGACAGACAAAAATGTCCGATTTTATTCAAAAAAAGTTGAACTCACATAAAAGCCTGGTGCAATGCAAAACTCTTAAAAACTGGAATAGAAGAACATTTAAATCAAAAGCACTAAGGAGTATTGCTATCGACTTCGATGCAAATCACCCCGAAAAATCAAACACGGATATGTTTACTATTAAAACTAAAAACCAATATTATGCACTAACAAATAAAACTCAAAGAATCTTATATATTATTATAACAACAAATGAAAAAGAAATTTAATTAACTACAATCAAACTATTCTAATTAAATAGTGAAAATGAACTTTCAAACACATTATACAGCAATCGCAAATATTCGCTAAGTAGGTAATCTAAGAGATTTCCAAGGAAAATCAAAAGGCATAAGGTAAGTTTTTCATTCAAATATGCAAGAACAAAAAATAATTTTAGTTTCGAATTGTACCATTTAAATATTCTTTTATATTTGACATTCCAATTTTAAAAAGTATTGCATTGCACCAAGTTTTTTGAATAAAATAGGCTCAGATAAGGCAGATAGAGCGCGCGAAACACGGGAGTGAGGCCAAAAAAACCACAAAGTTTATTTAAACGAAAGTGTTTTTCGTTAAATAAAGTTTTATAAACAAAGCAAATACAAATTCAAAAGCGAATACCAGGCCCCTATTTCAGCAAGCTGATAGGTGACAGGTGATATGTGAAAATTTACAGGTGACAGGTTCTAGGCGACAATTCTACAAATTCGCATTAGATTACAAAGGAAATGCGAAAAGTTGTAAAAAAAAATCGTTTCATAAACATTTATTGTTTGATATAATGTTTAGATTTATCTACAATTGTAGTTTTACAATGACAGGCATGACAGGCAACTTTTTATGTTATGAAACAATGTTATTTTTTACAACTTTACATATTTGTAGATTTGTCGAAAATAATTGACATGGGGCAAGATCTGTGTCGGCTTCCTCTACTACAATAATTGTCGTGTTTTTGTTGTGATCATTTCAAATTGGCTCTTTGCGAAAGCAGTAAATAGGTAGGTAGTGGTGGCGATAATAGTTTCAAGTGGTTCTCAAACTGTAAAGAACGAACATTTAAAGAAAATCAGATTACCTAGCGAATCTTTTTTATTAAATTATCTTTTTGTTTATCCATGATAAATATGATAATTATTATATTTAATTTGAAACGCTTGTAGTAAATGCCATGTAATTATTTATGTATTTATAAATAAATATGTAGTCATATAAAATAAAAACAACAAAACAACTATGTAGCAGCAAAAAATATATAAGTATGTGTGAAATTGGTGATCTTATGGCCGATTTCTATAAGTTATGGACCGTTATCGGTTAAAATTAAGACTCTTATATCTTTACTAATAATGAAGCAAAAATCTCAAAGCTTTGCACAGCAGACCCTCCCATATGGAAGTAGCTATCAAAGGTAAAATTAGCTTACGAAATGATCTATATGCCCAGTTTGGCAATAAAAAACCTACCATTGGTAAGCAAAACGATTCGTTTTTGTTCATAGAAACCGGGCATTAGTTGGCCCTACGAACGGCGAGACGTGAGAATTGTAATTTTTCAATACATAACGCCTGTCATCAGCCGACATACCGTCGGATTTTGTTGACATATGGTAGAGGTTTATGAAACAATAATTATCGTGACATATCGGCAATTGCCATATTTTCATGACAATTGTCGCACCTGTCCGTCTGGTGAAATAGGGGCCAGGTATGTGTTTTACAATTTGAATTTGCTTTTTTGGCCTCACTCCCGTGTTCCGGGCGCCCCATCTGCCTTATTCTGTAATCTGCGAAATTCGGATTGAGTTTTCAAACGTGTGTCAAAATAAAATGTAATTTAAATCAAAAGTACTAAGGAGTATTGATATCAACTTCGATGCAAATCACCCCTAAAATAACTTTCTACCCCTTTTTGACCCCGTTAGGCGATGAGTTTCAATAAAATACGAAACACGTCTTCCATCAATTCTGTTAAGGAATGTTTATGCAAAATTTGAAGTAGATCGGACCAAGGAATCACGTTGTCCCATACAAACTTTGCCCCTGTTTTTCACCCCCTTAGGGGTAGAATTTCAAAAAATCCTTTCTTATCGGATGCCTACGTCATACAAAGAACATACCCTCCAAGTTTCAGGTCTCTACGATCAGCGGTTTAGGCTGTGCGTTGATTGTCAGTCAGTCATTCAGGACAAAGAATTTTATATGTATAGATGAAATATTCTGTGTATACAACATTCAAAAGTGTATCTCAATAATTTGTCTATAAGATCGTTTTTCAATCGTTAATTTCATGTTATAATAGTAAATTATTAAAAGAAACAAATATTACAAAAAAAAATACATACTTAGGTTATTGGTTGTCCCCGATTGCAATACCTTATAAAATTCAAGTTGTATTCAAAATTCTATATATTTAAGAGCTTGTTTTTCTTTTTTCAGTTAATTTATGTTTTACGCAGTCGGGTTTTTTGTTTCTTTATTTCAGACTTTTTAGTTTTATACAGAAAGAGTTGTATGTATTAGTAAGTAAATGAGCGGTACGGTAAAGGAACGCTTACAACCATTGCACCTCTGTGATTTAAGTATGGTAACGGCTCAGTACCTACTGTCCTTGCATTAACGTGTTTTTTTTGCAGTTTACGTCAAAATGGTAGCATAAAAGTAGTACAATATATACATATATGGAAAGGTCTATTTACAAGCTTTCATTTGATACCCATATTGTTATAATAACGAAACTTTTATTTTTAATACCCCCTTTTTTTATTCTTAGGCGCCATATAAAAATAATATACCCTGTGACACTCCCCCAGTCAAGTCGAATCTAACGACACCTCATATGCTTAAATCCATCAAGCCGTTTAGGCTGCAGAGCGGCACAAAGAAATAGACATACATACATACATACATACACTAGAAAAACATAACCGTCCTTTCGGGTCAGTAGGGTAAAAACACAGTTTAATCGTTGATGTCGCTACGACATCGTTGAAGTTTTGTTACGAGAATCGAGCCACTGTACGCCAAATTGTACTGCATAATAGGAATATTTTTTGTACTGCATAATACGTTAGATTTTAGAACAACATATATTGTACTGTATATTTCATGCTCATCGCATTCCAGTCTTGTAATTGCATTGTTGCGCTAGACAACTGTATGTGCTTTGTTAAGAATTATTTTACAAAGAGACCGTATTATGCGGGCAAAAGTAAATGTTTTTGTTCTACTTTCTATTTGCAAACTCGTGGAGTATCAGACATTGGAATCTAAACATATGTTCTTTATAAAACTGTAACAGAAGTGTATCCGTACATTATAGATATTAGATATGATGTTTAGTTGTCCCTGACTCCAAATAACCGAATATTGAATTTTTGTATGTTTGGATGGCGAATTATATAAATATGTATATAAATATTTACGAATATATATATATACGAATACGAATACGAATGATATATATAAATATGGCGAATTGAGTGCTCTTAAGTTCAATCATACATATGCTTTTGAATACAAAACTGTTAAAAAAACGGGTCTACTAGTTTTTGTGTGAAGTTCGAACAAACAGTTCGAACTTCACACAAAAACCATATGTATGATTGAACTTAAGAGCACTCAATTCGCCATACTTTTCATACAAAACCTCTGTACTTATTATGGCGTTGTTAAACTCTTTTCGTTAGATGTTTTGAACAAATTAGTATCTTGTGCACTATATCTAGCCGTGTATCTAGGCGAAATTAAATAAAAGTTTGAAACAAATTCAGTAAAAGCCTCCGAAAAACAGCGTTTTTGCTCAAATTTTACCTGAACTTTGGCCATATCTAATGTACCTATAAATTTTAAAAGTAAAGAAAACATTTAGAAAAAAGGCT
Source organism: Polyploca ridens (assembly GCA_951394255.1). Taxonomy (NCBI): domain Eukaryota; kingdom Metazoa; phylum Arthropoda; class Insecta; order Lepidoptera; family Drepanidae; genus Polyploca; species Polyploca ridens. Next base: position 12,957,237 of record OX596256.1, on the reverse strand, counting down.
TGGCTTGCAAGGCTTGCAAATGTATTGGAGATTCTAAATAACTTAACTTTTTTTTTTAGGATGAAACAACAATCTTTTAGACTATGCTTGCGTTGAAGTTGCGCCGGCCACAGAGGGCCGCCTTAAGGTGGTTGCTCAGCATGAGGCGAGAAAATTTGAATTTTCAAGTTTATTTTTTATTTTTACATTCCTAGAATAATATGGCTAAATATTTCAGTGGTAAGCGACCGTAGTGGTTGTTTTGGTATATTGTGGAATTGATAATTTTGTTTATAATGAACTTTTTTTGTACATTCAGTAAAATAGTCAGTTTTACGGTTTTTAGAAGAACGTTCTAATATGAGCCATCATATTATACAAAATACATTCATAAGAAAATGACCCAAATGAACCAATACAGTTGCGTAGCACTGAAATATTTTGCCATTTTATTCTACGAAGGTAAAAATCTATAAAAACTTGAAAAAAACAATTTTCCCGCCTCATGCTGAGCATCCACCTTAAAACAGGTACATATTTTATCTCTTTACGATGCTGGCATCTGGAATAGAACTTAATTTTCAACAACCAATTGTAACCAATATAAGGTGAGCTCCCATTTATTACACTAGCGACCCGCCTCGACTTCGCACGGGTGCAATGGCGAGCGATTTACGCGCCCGCGTCTCGGCCCGCCCGCTAACGGTATCGCGAATACTGTTTCTGACTCATTTTAAATCTGTGATATCTTTTAAAATATAAATGATGATGATTTTCTGTAAAGAGCAAACTTAATCTACATTAAATGTCCGTCGTAACTAAATTATTTAATTAGGTAAGGATTAATAGTATATAGATCAAAATAACTTCGAAAGTACAACCCACAAAAAAAATCTCAATCATATAAAAATGGTTATTGTGGATTATCCATAGGATATAAACATATACCTACCATCGCGGACTTTTTTGTAGATATTTTTAATACACAATTTCGTACTACATCATATTAGCTAAGGTTAGCAAAAAAATCTATGTGCTTACGAAACATTGACTCATGTTCTGTATATATAACATGCATGTATTATACAGGGTGAATTTTTTTTCTAGCCAGTGAGGGCAACTTCTGAACTACAGGTCTTAGAGAAAAACGCTGAAGGGAACCCCGAGCTAAATTTTGAAGAAAATAAAAATGCCATTAAATTTAAAAAAAAAAATGATTTCAATTTTTTTTTCTTTTTCTGCTTCTACTTCACAATACGAACAAAATTATGTATGACAATCTTGGTCTGAAGTTGCTAGAAGTTATCAAAATTGACCTAAATTTTTTGTCAGAATGCTAAGAGCCAATTCTTTATGGCTAAACATAGTGAGGTCCCTGCGAGATCTACTACACCCCGTCAAACTTTACGCAGCATAAAACCATGGTCAAGGAAAATATAAAATATTATTTTGGATAACTTCTAGCAACTTGAGAGCAAGATTGTCTTACATAGTTTTGTTCATATTGTGACGAAGAAGCGGAATTTGGAAAAAAAATTTTTTTTTGAAAATATTCAATATCTTCGAAAATACTAATTTTTTTAATTAAATTTTAATCGCATTTTAATTTTCTTCAAAATTCAGCTCGGGGTTCCTTTCAGCGTTTTTCTCTAAGACCTGTAGTTCAGAAGTTGCCCACACTGGCTAGAAATAAAAATTCGCTCTGTATACAGGTCGTTGTTTTGGTCAGCGACGAGCGACTCAGGGTCGATAATACAAATGATACTGGTGCTAAAAAAAATATAAAAAAAATACTTAATTTTTTTTTATAATAAAAATAAAAAAAATAAATTTTTTAAAATCATGTGATAAGCTAAAGTGTAGACATAATACTCAACGGGAGTGCGAGGGAGTAAAGGGGTGGGGCGATGGCGGCTTGCGCCTAGCTCTAGTCTGTGCACGTGCCTAGTGACCATACTTTGCGGTAATTTTATTTCAAATTGAATAGGGTATTTATCAACGCATTTACATTATTTAATGGAATTAAGTCCATTTTTGGGGAATATATTTTTTGTACTACCGCTCCTGGGTCGCTTGTCGCCGACCAAAACAACAGCCTGTATAAACCTTCCTTGAAAAAATATCTAACTGATAGTGAAAACCTCATCAACATCCGTTGCGTGGTTTAGGAGTTAGCGGATAAACAGACAGACAGACGCGGAAAGCGACTTCATTTTATACTATGTAGTAACTCAGTCAGGGTCAGTTTTAGTGGTCATCGCTAGTGCTAGTAAGCGATAAAATCTCATCGGTACGACGATGCTGACGGTACTCGGTAACCGTTGTCTGAAATAAGATTATTCAATACTGACCGTATTGTGAAACCAAGCGGGCAATATGGAATATCAGGAGCAAATAGAAAAATCTTATGTGAAATGAATTGTAAAAGGTTCTGGTTTCATATTATTTTCCTATTTAGTATACAGGTTGTTGTTTTGGTCAGTGACGAGCGACTCAGGGTCGATAATACAACTGATACTGGTGCTAAAAAAAATGTAAAAAAAATACTTTATTTTTTTATAATAATAAAAATAATATTATTTTGAAAATCATGTAATAAGCTAAAATATAGACGTAATACTCAACGGGAGTGCGAGGGAGTAAAGGGTTGGGGCAATGGCGGCTTGCACCTAGCTCTAGTCTGTGCACGTGCCGAGTGACCATATTTTGTGGTAAGTTTATTTCAAATTGAATAAGGTATTTCTCAACGCATTTACAGTATTTAGTGGAATTAAGTCCATTTTTGGCAAATGTAATTTTTGTACTACCGCTCCTGGGTAGCTTGTCGCTGACCAAAAAAACATCCTGTATAATATTTAAATGTGGTTTTCCCAACGGAGTACAGCATGGGGTTCTTCAAGAAGGGTGTGATTAGATTTTTGCAGTATTGGCAAAGCGCGATTGATACCTCTGGTATTGCAAGCGTCCATAGGCTATGGTAACCGCTTACCATCAGGTGGGCCGTATACTTGTTTGCTACCTTATAAGTATAAAATGTGTATTTATTAGATAAATTATTTTAGTTGTAATCAATACCACAATGTTTTTACTAATATTGTAAACTAACTTCAGTCCCGCGATTTCACCCGCGTTTCCGAGTGACCTTTTGCTTTCCCGGGATATAAAGTACCCCTAAGTGTTAATCTAAAACATATTCTATCTGTTTGCCAAATTTCATCCATATCCGTTCAGCCGTTGATACATAGTAGTATATATAGTATATACCTACCGATCCGCAGTGGGCGCGCGTGGTTGAGTATTCGACCATTCCCTTTCAACCTCATTTGTGTGCAGGAGGCCTGTAGTGCTATTCTGTAAAGTTCATTTGCAATATCACTTCTGAATCCGCGATGAGATTAGAGTTTCCTATTCTTAAAATCATTGAATTCGACACTAACGCCACCGAGTGATGACGGAAATGAGATGAACTACGACAGGTGAGTATTTTGACGTTTTTCAATAGGATTTGGTATTCTGAAACATAATTCACACGCCAAATCGGGTTACGAGGTGATTTGCGAGATGACTTTCGAGATGATTTACCTTTTACAGAATAGCATACCTGTGCTCAGCAGTGGGACATTATAGGCTGATGATGATGATAGTATAATTATACCTATTAAGTATAGTATAAGAAGTAAAATTGGTAGGTTGATAGCTGTTTGTCTATTTGTTAGTCATTGCATTGTATGAAAGTAGGTAGGTACCTACCACTGTTTGTAAAACAACAACGTACAGTAGTACTCAATTAATTAATATGGCTTACCGATGTACCTGCGCAGAAGATACATTTTCAAAGCGCGGGAAACGCTATTAGTCGGCAGCTGCCGCCATGTTAGCGCGCGCCGTGCGGAGGGGCTTGTCTTGCGAGTGAGACGGAACTAACAGCTGCAGGGTATTATGAATCTTATAGGAGTGATCTAAGGTTGATTGTAAGTTTGAAGCATTCTTTCGTTAATCTTCGGGCCATACTTTCTTTTCTGTGCGAACGAAGATTCACGACGCGCCATATCAGTTGGGTACTACTGGTTTTGATTGATGTATTTTTCCTTTAGATATAAATAAATTAAACTAGGTACAATATTCATTTATTTATCAACTATTATAAAATAAATTAAACTACAATATTCATTATCAACTATTTGTTAATGTTCTAAACAGTCTTCAGTTTGCTTCACTTGCAAGTAAAGCACTTCGCTGTTACTCCTGCATTTCTTTGGCTCGTCTTCCGTGCTACCAAATTGATAGCCGCGACTCAGGTAATGAAAAACTGTTATTGAGACGAACATTAGTCCTGTGTACATGAAGAATTGGGTCTCCTGTAACAATATCAGTATTTATATAACCTAAAACCGGGATAAGTCAAAACCCTAATATGGACATGCCTACTTATATCTACTGAGCCAATAATGCTCATACTATACTATATATACTAATGTTCACGCTGTAAGATTTTAGGTTTTACTCGCTGGTCTAATTAGCAAACACTTTAAAATGATTTTAGTACTCACGCGCGAACCATATAGATAGATGACGTAGGTAATGTAAATTTGAGGTTAGGTTCCGGTCAGTGTCATGGCCGACCTAGTGATGTACCGGTGGTGTAGGGATGTAAGCTACAACATACTGGCCGGGGTTGAAGTAATTCAACACGATGTAATGATGGGGAGAGGGCATATGTTATTATATGCTCTCTGTATGACTCCCTTTCTGGTTTGGATATCTGCAACTCTGTTGACATGGTCGGATCCTTGATGTAACTTGACAATTCTGCCCAAGAGCCAGAGGAGAGGTGGTAGATTCTTGTCTCGCACCAACACAAGTGATCCCAGTTTCAGATCATCACCCGACGAATTCCATTTAACCTTTTGTTGCAGGAGTGTTATGTATTCATATGAGAAGCGTTGCCAAAAATGCTGCTTTAATTTTTCGATTCTTTCATACCGCTGAAGTCGGTTGATGTTCGCATCGGTAATATCAGGATGAGGTACCGATGTGAGCGGTCGTCCAATGAGGAAGTGAGAGGGGGTAAGACAGGTAAGATCAGAAGGATCAGAAGACAAAGGTGTTAAAGGTCTGGAATTTAAAATAGCTTCTATTTGAACCAAACAAGTTGTCATCTCTTCATAAGTGAGATGTGTTAAAGAAAGTATTCGTCTAAGGTGATGCTTAACTGACTTCACAGCTGCCTCCCACAAGCCACCGAAGTGTGGAGTATAGGGGGGTATGTGTTTAAAGTTAATACCTTTACTTGACATTTCAGTTTGAATGTCTTCTGAAAATGTCTTAAAAAAGTTCAAAAGTTCGTTGCTGGCTCCAACAAAGGTTGTGCCGTTATCAGAGTAGATAGTCTGTGGTTTACCGCGGCGCGATATAAATCTATGAAGCGCAGCAATAAAAGCTTCTTTAGTAAGATCCGTGACGAGCTCCAGATGCAGAGCTTTTACTGCGAAGCATACAAATACGCAAATGTATGATTTGGTTAGTCTACAGCCCCTACCCTTACGATCAGCAATCAGCACTGGTCCAGCATAGTCTATGCCTGTATTGAGGAAAGGAAACTCCAAGAGCGTTCTATCGCTTGGTAAGTCGCCCATAACGGGTTGGATAGTCTTCGACTTAAACCTGCAGCAACAAATGCAACCGTGAACCACGCGTCTTGCGAGGTTCCTTCCTCCCAACGGCCAATATGTTTGTCTAATATTAGAAAGCAATAGTTGTGGACCGGCGTGTAGTAAATCTAAGTGATGCTTTTGAAATAATATGTATGTAAAGTGATGTTTGCTGCATAGCAGAATTGGATGTTTAACATTATAAGAGTAGTGAGAGGTTTTAAGACGACCCCCTACTCTCATAATATTATCTTTGTCAATGAATGGTGATAATGATGAAAGTCTGTTTTTTTTATTAAGTGACTGTCCTGATTTGATGATTTTGTACTCCTCTGCAAACACTTCTTGTTGTACTGCTTGTAACAATGTGTTTTCTGAAGCCTGTATTTCTGATAATGTTAAATTATTATAAATTTTGCTACTATTTCTTCTACAATTGTTTATAAATCTTTTTACATAAGCAAAAACTCTGATTAGTTTTGAATATTTTGACATTTTATGTATTAAATTTGATATAAAGTTTTTATTTGTGTTTGTAGTGGGTACAGTTAATAAAGTTACTTCAGGAAGAAGTTCTGTATGTTTGTTCGTAATAGGGTTGTTGAGATTCAGGATATTACCGCCAGTGCCAGTTGGAATTATGTGCCGTCAAAAGAGAACCCGGTAGAAAAAAGTGAGTCGTAATAAAAACGTCGATACGCGACGTGCGGCTCAGATTGCTAGACAACATCAGCATTTCTTTATAAATAAATCTGCAAACAGTGGTTTGGTGTTAACTAACCTACAACAATAACTGGAGTACCGTCTACGACGAGATAACCCCAACATCTACATTTAAATTTTTTGGTGGTAATCCTACCCCGCGATACTACGAGTAGCTGTAGCTTGTACTATTACCTATTTATTATGTAGCTGCAGCCCAAGATATGGGCTTGTCTACGCAAAAATATTTTTTATATGGAATTAATATAGTGCATTCAAACCAATGATCTTGTACATGTAGACAGGTCAAAATGCGACAAAAATAAATGTTAGAGATTTGTATGGGAAAAAAAATGTGTGATGTATACTTATATTTTTAGATATAGATAAAGAGGTGTCAACTCGTAAAAACGGATTTTGCAGCCGATTAATGATAATATTTTGACAAAATATAGTTGAAAACATTCTAATGAAAAAATATGTATTTACCTGTGAAACGTATATTTTTGTGGGTTATTTCTTTCTATACACGTCAGAATTACTCAAGGAACAAGTCACAAGACAAAAGTCACAATGTCGATCTCATACACTTTTCTACTCTTATTTTCATGATCGTAACAATTTAATTAAAATGTGAAATCACACCGAAGTATTCGGGACGCTATGGGCTGTTACTCGAATTTTTATTTTACTCACGTCAAAATTGTTTACACTTTTCTTTCTGTCCCGCAAAGTGTTTATAAGGATTGTGATATCCCTTTTCCACGCCTTGTGGGTCTGCTTAGCTTAGCGAAAATATTCTGTCAATGGTAATAATAGGTAAAAACGAAAATTAAACGTACCTGTCTATAATTAACGAATAAGCGAGTGATGATGATGATGAGAACATTCCCGACGGCTTCAGTGAGCAGCCACACAGAGGTCATCACAGCTTTCATACTCCCTGGAGACTCTTTGAAGGCAAACTCGTTGCCTGTTACCGCAAACAAAACCTAACGCAAAGATTTTATCAACTTGGTGATTTAATTGTACATCTTGAAACAATTAAATAATTATAAACAGCATCATAATAAAACTGGATGACAGACAGCATAATCTAGTGGGACTAGAGATTTTTAAGAAATTTTCTTTAGTACCTTAAGTACTTACCAGAGATGTAAAAGTAGTGTATATTTACCTTAACTTCGATGAAACCACTCCCGGAATGTTCCCGGAATAATGATTTGATTTTCGTGATTTTTAAATCCCGAGATTAAAACATCATTATCATTATACCGGAATTTTAGAGGAGGAATTCCACTCTATGTTACTTACTTCCTCGAAGTTAAGGTACTACCTAGATAGCTAAGTCTTTATCTGACAGCTGACATTTGGTGATCGAAAGAGTGAGACGGGGCACACTATTACACTGATTTTAAAAAGCGATTATGAATAAGGGGGTAAGTGTAAAGAATTCATGTTAGTAAAAGCCTATCGCCTTTGCGTTTATGACATTTCTCTATAGGAATCGGCACAGCGCCTCTAGTGGAATACTCATGGTACAAATTTCTCCCATACTAATTGTAAACTCAAACGCGTTACTATGCGCTTATTAACGTTTATTCTTTACACTCAAGGTACCAAACGGTAAAAAATCTAAGGGAGTAAAATAGGGTATTTATTTACACGCTTTCCAAGAAAAGTTAATAAATAAATAAACATCTTGGACAATTCTTCGCATACGGCATCTTATCGCAAACTAAGCAGAGCTATGGAAACCACATAACTGATATACTATAATACAGGATGTTGTTTTGGTCGGCGACAAGCGACCCAGGAGCGGTAGTACAAAATATATATTCCCCAAAAATGGACTTAATTCCATTAAATACTCTAAATATGTTGAAAAATACCTTATTCAATTTGAAATATAATTACCGCAAGTATGGTTACTAAGCACGTGCACAGACTAGAGCTAGGCACAAGCCGCCATCGCCCCACCCCTTTACTCCCTCGTACTCTCGTTGAGTATTATGTCTACACTTTAGCTTATTTCATGATTTTCAAAATTTTATTTTTTTTATTTTTATTATCAAAAAAAAATAAAGTATCTTTTTAATATTTTTTTTGCACCAGTATCATTTGTATTATCGACCCTGAGTCGCTCGTCGCTGACCAAAACAACGACCTGTATATTCTTAATACAGAGTGTTGTTTTGGTCGGTGACAAGCGACCCGTGCACAGACTAGAGCTAGGCGCAAGCCGCCATCGTCCCACCCCTTTACTCCTTCGCACTCCCGTTGAGTATTACTTCTACACTTTAGCTTATTACATGATTTTCTAAAGAATATTGTTTTTATTTTTATTATAAAAAAAAGTATTTTTTTTAATATTTTTTAGCATCAGTATCATTTGTGTTATCGACCCTGAGTCGCTCGTCGCTGACCAAAACAACGACCTGTATACTGTACGCATATAATTCATGGGCGCCCGCCCAAGGACCATAAGAACAGTAATGTTCATGCATATGAACATTTAATAATTTGCATCTGCCATAACATAAACGAATGGAAATACCTAATTAAAGATCAATACAATTATATTTTACTCACACGCAGTTAATAAAAATCATATTATTATGACTACTTATGTAATTCTTACCTCTCCAGCAGACATAATGAAAAATTGCGGAAGCAGCCACGCCATTGTTATTGAATTAGCTGCTGTCATTACAATCACATTTGCTTTCTGTAAGCGTAAAAGGTACTTTTAGTTTATCGTAATTCACCAAAAAAGGCATACTTTGTGTTGCAGGAAACATTGGCCCTGATTCTGTTGTTCACAACTAAACTAATTTTAATGTCACTATGTCTCTTTCTAACAAAGAACATAAGAAAAGGCTGTAAGAAATTTAGTCTAGTCAAATTAGTCCAATGCTTATTTTCAATATAAATTTAGTCGCCATCTATCGCGGTTACGCCTAAATACACGCAAAATATAAATGATACTTTTCCTCCGGGAAACATACGAGTAAAACCCCTCGAGAACGCGGTTACAGGGCAGCAGGCAAAAGCTAGTTTAGTTATAAAACACCATAAATACTGCTATATGCTACAAGATTTATAATATGGAAGAATTACTTTTCTCAAGTTCGGCTTAACAATTTGCATATTTTAGAGGCCTCACACGATGCGATTGGTACCTATCTTTTGTTGATCTCTCCAAGGCATTTGATTGTGTAGATCACCAAACGCTAACTCTCAAACATGAGTTCTAAAGAATTCGCTGAGTGGCCCTCGATCTTATGGTTTCCTATCTCTCAGGGAACCAACTAAAAGTAGGAATCAATGCTACCGTATCGTCGGGCTCCTTAGTCAACTTTGGAGTACCTCAAGGTTCTATTTTAAGGCATTTTCTATTTCTGTTTCGGCACAAAGTAAGATGCTACATAACTATGGGATTGATTCGGCAATACTGTCCCAACTTTTTGGAATATTCATTTAATAACCCTAAGTAAATGCCTCAACTTTTCTCTTGAGAAGCGGTACAATACTTACATAGCCCTCCTCATTTTGATCAATGACAACAGCATAGACTCCACCGCTTTCCATTTCAATACCATTTGTTACAACATTGCCATCAACTCTAACAGAGTAACTTGATGTGAACACCTCTATTTGTTTAGACACACCAATATGGATATTTGCTTCTATATTGTTTTTTAATTCATTGTTTAGTGTTATGTTCGTGGAATTCATTATTTTTGTTACTAGAAATCTGAAATAGTGTACTTATTAGTTATGATCACCCAGTTTCAATAAACTTTGTTAATCTTTGATTTAAAAAATGTATTTGAAAAATTACAAAGAGGGCAATAGATGTGACCATTGATTAACTTAGATTTTGCTTTCAGGAACTAGCGTCAATTAACATATCCAGTGCATGTAACATATCCAGTCATGCTACAAATGTAGAATTGCAATGGACAAAATCGCGGGACGATTCAGTGTTTTCAGTGAGCTCTGATTATGAATACAATCTACGTTTTGGACCGTCCAAAATGGAACTCAATAATGTTTCCGGGTTTCAAACAAAATGAGAACATTTCCGGACCATTTCTCAAGGAAATGTAGTTTAGATCGACCCAAATCGAGTCTTACGATGACAGCAACACGATCGAATTTGCTGCAGTTGCTTTTAGAGTCTTTATAAATATTTTATTAAAAGCTTTTATAGTGTGTAACAGAAAGGTAAAACCAGGATATATACTCGTGAAGAAAAGTGAAACAAATTTTGTAAAACTTACCTCACAATCGGAAATCCAGATTTACTTTTATCCAGCTTATCCATATACCGAAACAACTTATCTCCAGTATAAAAGAAAGAGACGGCACTATTTTCTTCTAACAAAAGCATCTCATCTCTGGGTTTTATACAACTACCTCCAATTTTCAAAGCGAGATATTTAGTTTTTTCTACTATTATATCTCTATTGACATAGTGAGATAGGTATGGTATAGTATACGTAATATTGTGGTCGATATTTTCTATTGATATGGAACAAGGATTTCCATTGAATATCCGTAGTTGTGAGAAGCCTGGTTGTGGCAATTGAGGGTAGGTTGACTGAAAATAATAATAATAGTGAACTTCATAAACGGCCAACGAAGCAGAGCTTATACTATGTACACCAGATAACTGATCAAGGGCGGATCCAGCCTGCAGGTCAGGGGGGGTCACACACTGGATATACCAGCTTGGATGGGTTTCGAAATACACAATTATAGTATTGTGTATTTTGAAACCCATCCAAGCTGGTATATCCAGTGAGTATCTGCTGGTAACACGCTGGGGTAAATAGAAATAGGAAAATAGAGTACGTAAGTACATTTGTAAGAATTTTTAAAATCGGTCTTGTAGTTCTAGTGATTCGAGTTCATTAGTTCCGAGGCCCGGGGGGGTCATGACCCCCCTGACCCCTCCCTGGATCCGCCCTTGTAACTGATTATATATTTATTCTGATATAGATCCACACTCAGGACTTACAGAGATAATTCGACGGGCCAGTTGGCGGTTCACCTTACGCGCCGCAGGTCGTGGGTTCGATTCCCACACAGAACATGCATTTGTGTGCATGAACATGTCTGTATGTCTTGAGTCTGGGTGTAATTATGTATATTAAGTATGTATTTACAAACAAAAAGTAGTATATGTATTATATCAGTTATCTGGTTTCCATAGTACAAGCTCTGCTTAGTTTGGGATCAGATGACCATGTGTGAGGAACGTCCCATGATTAATAAATAAATAAATATATTTATTAATCATGCACACAAATCTCTGTCTTGATTGGGAATCAAACCCCTCCAAACGGCCTATCAGACGCTACGAAGCTCCCGAAGCAAATTCCCCCCTTTAAAGGTGGAATTTGCAAAAACCCCTTCTTAGTGGATGCCTTCGTGATAAAAGGAACATGTGTGCTTTTCAAATTTGTAGCCCCAACGGTTTAGGCTCTGCGATAATGAATCAGTCAGTCAGACAAGTAATTATATGGATATACTACGAATGCTTACCTTTAAATAAATCTCTACAGCTCCAGACGCTATGAAAGAGACTCCTGCCAGAACACCCCCCAGAGTCAATTTGTGGAGGGGGTTCTTCAGTATATTACGGGATTCCAAGCGCGGATAAACGTACTGTAACATTTTTATTCATATAATTCTAACTAATATTATAAATGCGAATGTGAGTTTGTTTGTTTGTTACGCCTTCACGCCTCAACTAATCAACGGATCATCATGAAATTTGGCATGCAGATAGCCTATGGTATGGAGAAGGGTATAGGCTTATCTCGGGAACGCGGTGGAAACCGTGGGGGACAGCAAGTTTCAATATCTTGACACCTTTAATTATTATTTGAATTGTTCAACCTTATTCCACCATCCCCATTTTTACACCGAACCACAAGACGCCGGGAAATGTTTCACCCGTACGTTGTTGACATACCGAATATACGGACACAGCGTTTTGCATCCTCATTTATAATGCGGACAGCAAGGGAGTGGAACTTGCTTCCGGCGTCTGTGTTTCCTGACGCTTACAAGTTACTTTCAAGGCCAGAGTGAATAGGTTTCTTCTGGGTAAGCGTGTTTCATCTTAGGCTTCGTCATTGCCCTTTACGGGCGAGTCAGTGGCCAAACGCAAGCCCATCTAATTTAAAAAAATAAAAAAAATTGATCGCCAGAAATATCACGGTGAGATCCATACAGAAAAAATTAACAGAGAACTGTATTCAAAAAAAAAGCTTACCTTTTGCGCCAGCGGTATCAAAATGAGGATAAATATTGGTCCTAGCACTTGCATCTGATCTGGTTTGATCGTCACCACACCAAATCTACCGTCCATTTTTGTAGCTTGTAAAGTCCAGCGGGAACCCTATAACAAGACATAATTTAAATATTTTAGTCGAATCATTTAGTCGTATTATCTTCTTTCTTTCTAATCAATAATAATCACATATTACAAACATGATTACAAATTGCTTTTCTCAGATCGACTACTCGTAGCTATATGCTACGAGCTACGCGAATACTTGCTACGACGTAGTGCTTCTACGAAAAACGCTAATAAAAGGTAGAGAGTTCCATTAGTGTACCAAATAATTATATTATTTTGAACATTACAAAATATTAAGAGTAATTGTGTAACTAACTACGATTACATAGTTCAACAAATTACTTCCAGAGGCCATGTAGAAGTCGTAAGAGTAGAGTCTGCGTAATAGCTCTACGACAATAGGCACGATTTTTTCGCTACGATAAAAAGGCCAACGAAGAGTGGAAAGAGATATCTCAATCCTTATGAATATTTTGCGAGAGAGAAAGAGACGCATAAAACATTTTGAAGTATGTCAAAAAACGAGTACGAGGCCACAGCGTCCTGAGAAAATAAATTGTTGTGACAAAATTATACATTTCACAAGTAAAAACATATTTTTTGAATTTTTTTATCATTTGCGGCTCCAAAATCAGTTTTTACCGCAGGATATCTATTTATATATAGCAGTCACCATCTTTTTCGCGAAATCTCTAAACGCCTGGTGGAAGCATCTCGTGACCAGAATGCTGGCATATACCTCGGTCAGAGAATCAGCATTGCCATTCAACGTGGCAATACCGCCAGCATTCTGGGAACGTTGCCGTCTGACAACGATTTTCTCATTTAGTTTATTTCTTTTCATTTATATAGATTTTAAGGATTTTATGTTTTTTTATTTTTATTTTATTGGATAGGTTAATTGAAAAAAATATTTATACAGGTTGTTGTTTTGGTCAGCGACGAGCGACTCAGGGTCGATAATACAAATGACACTGGTGCTAAAAAAAATATAAAAAAATACTTTATTTTTTTTAATAATAAAAATTTAAAATTTAAAATTTTGAAAATCATGTAATAAGCTAAAGTGTAGACATAATACTCAACGGGAGTACGAGAGAGTAAAGGGGTGGGGCGATGGCGGCTTGCGCCTAGCTCTCGTCTGTGCACGTGCCTAGTAACCATACTTTGCAGTAATTTTATTTCAAATTGAATAAGGTATTTCTCAACATATTTACAGTATTTAATGGAATTAAGTCCATTTTTGGGGAATATATATTTTGTACTACCGCTCCTGGGTCGCTTGTCGCCGACCAAAACAACACTCTGTATATAGAAAAATATAAGTATGTAACACAAGACTAGTTTTTATTTTTCCCATACAAATCCTTAACATTTATTTTCGTCGCGCTTCGATCAGTCTTTTTACTTCATGTACAGACAAGTTTTTTCAGTAAAACAACCTTTGGAAATACTTTACACACACACACAGGCACCTAACTGACTACCCTCAAGTTGAAAATCTGTCGTCAAGCACCTACCGGTGTATTCCGGCCTTTCTAGGCTTTGTGTGTTTACCACCTTCAGCTACATCATCAGTTACCAGGCCTATACATAAAGTGGCGAAAATTCTCACCATTTGATCCAATAAGGCCCAAAAAACAGGTAGAACTGTAAACAACATCAATATGGACAGAGTCTTCTTAATGTCCTTTATAAATCTTTTATTGTACGAATGTTGTGTGCTGTCCAGCCAATGGTCATTTTTCTCATTAAAGCCGCGTTTTAATATAACGTTCTTTAGTCCCAACTGTGAAAAAAATATTGATTTCATTATGATTTTTTGTGAAAGTACCAAAATATTTATATCAAATAGACCAAATTTAAAGCCGATTTGGGCCCGATTTAAGTTCTACGAGAATAGTTTATGAACATTTTGATCAAACCAGAAAACTTCTTGGCACAAAACATAAACTGAACAGAAGCCAAATGGGTCTCTTTGGTGGTGGGATGTCGGGAACGGAGCGGAGGCGGGCGCGAGACTATCAATTAAAATAATCGACGAGTACGTTGCTCGCTAGTGTACCTGCGCAAACCAATCCCCAATACGCCCAAATTATGCCAAGTTTGCCGGGATCTATACCAACGATTTTCTTGAACCAGCAAATGATATATTTCTAATAGATATTTGACTATTTGGCTTTTTTAGGGTTCTTAATCAAAAAGTCAAAAAGGAACTCTTATAGTGCCACTTCGTCCGTCTGTTTTCTGTCCGTCTATCACAGCGGTATATTTCAGCAACCACTGATGTTATTAATTTGAAATTTTAATATTTTTAAATACTATTGACACAACCTTATAGCAAATGCTCATGTGAAAAAGCTTTGTTTATACATATGGGATAAGTATGTTATACATTAGGTACCTACTTACAAACACACACTTGATAAAATCGACGATGACATTCCCCTCCGGCTGTTTCATCACATACCGCCCTTTAGCGCTCACAAATATCACTGAAAGAGAGAAACTTTTAAAAGGATTCCGAATAACTTTTGTACCCGTCAATATGATTACACGGAATTCCGATGGCAACTTTCGTAAATTTGAGCCCTCTGCCAATATTACATTGTTTATGTGTAAATATGTACTATGTATGTATATTTGAATCATATAAAGAACAGAAAGAAATACATATTTTGTTGTCCAACGTTAAGGCTGCACGTCCACTAGAGATGTTCGAAGTAGCGGAGCTGCGCGACGATGCGTAGCGAAGCTATGAAACGTGTGACTCCTTCCACCAGAGACTTGCGAGGAATGTGTAATGTTTTACTAATTAGTTTATGATGATGGGGCACATGTTTTTTATAAATAGCTTTCTTTGTTTTTGTAAATGGAGTCCATTCTTGGTGCATTTTTTTACTTTTTAATTTGTTTTTTTTTTTATTGGTTAGCGCATGGTGACCATAGAATGTAAAATCATGGCGCTTGGTCAGCTGGCTGGCACATGGGTTAGTTGGATTGGCCGCCATCTTTGGCGTTTTTTTGTGTATTTTTTATTTTTATATTGTATGTTATTAATTATCATTTTCTTGTATGTCACTGTATGTTCGTGATGTCTTGGACGTGGGCCTCGACTGAACACCAGCGCGAGCGTCAGTTATTTGTCAACTGTCCTAAGCATATGCTGAGTCGGGACCAGTCGGGACCCATTCTTGGCATCACGCAACATTACATTACTGTAAAATTTCATTGTTTGTTCTGTCTATATTTCATATTGTATGTCATGTAATGTTATGTGTTGTCATGAATAATTTTTTTTTCTGTCTTTCTTTCTTTCTAGCGGACTCTTTTCGCATTTGACCTCTACCAAACACCATCGCACACATTCCTCGCACGTATTCCTTGCGCGCATTTCTAGCTTGTTTGGTATGTACAAAAACCTCGTTCTGCTAAGCCCATTTCCACCAGAGCTACGCGAAGCGAGGCTAGGTAAATGAAGTGACTCTGTTGGTGCTTAAAAATCATATTTCTCGCAACGCAGCTTAGCACATCTTTGTATGGATTTCTACCTTAAGGGTAGGCTAAGCCTGTATTAGAGAACGAGATCAAACTCAGACCAGTCATGTTAATCGAAAATAAACTTAATATCATTGATACACGTTCAAAATTCTAATGTTTTAATCTCGATTTAAAACATGACTTGAGCATTGTTCTAGAATACGAAGATGTGTAATTTAATTTAACAAGTAATAGTAATTAAACATAAACAAGAGTAGGATAATAAAAGGCAAATATAGAAAAAAAAAAGCTATTTAGGTGTAGTTCAACGTGACATCCCAAATTTTCGAAAAGGTGCCATCGTAAAATATACGCCTAGTAAAAGTATCAACTTTGTAAATCCATGAAACATATTTATTAATAAACGTCATCGAACTAAATCAACAATCATAAACTAAATAAATGTCAAGTAATTAAATAAACTTTATATCAAAAATAATTCTTGTTTACGTATGGTATCATAAATGTCATGTATAAATAGCTAAAATTCAAACAGCAGACATAAGTAATTAAACAAACTGAAAATAGATTTGTTTCGCCTCATCAAATATAGATACTACACTGGAAGGTTAAAAGTGAATGAGTGTATTTTTATACAAATATTGTTTGCAAAAAATTAATGATCTTGACTTGTGTATTACCGTTCATTTACCTTGGCTGAGTAAAGATTGGATACGTTTTTAAATAACGATTTTCAATCGGAGGTTTCGAGTACATATCCCAAACTAGAGCTTCCAATCTCGGTATACCGAGATACCGATATACCAAGATCCCGCATGTAATCTGTGTATAATATACTTATGTATAATTTAATAAAATATGTCATGCTATTTATGAACATTCTTACTGAGAATTTGTTTAATTTAACCTTACTAGGCTAAACTAGACTAAACTAGAGAACCTAAGTCTTTCCATTTCAATAATGAAATATTTGAAAAAAAGATACTGCAAATTATAAAGTGGACCCGTGTCTAGTAATAAAAAAATGTTCCCTGATGCATTTTTTTTTAAATTAAATGGGTTTGCGTTTGGCCACTGATCTGCCCATAAGGGACGAAGACGATGCCCTAGATGGAACACGCTTACCCAGAAGGAACCTATTCACTCTGGCCTTGAAAGTCCCTAGATTGTATGAGTCAGGAAACAGATGCCGGAATCAGGTTCATCCCTTGCTGTCCGCATTATAAAGGAAGAAGCAAAACGATGTGTCCGTATTTTCGGTATGTCAACAACGTACGGGTGAAACATTTCCCGGCGTCTTGTGGTTCGGTGTAAGAATGGGGATGGTGGAATAAGGTTGAACAATTATTTGGGACAGGCGCAATAGATACGCTGTTTCCATTCGGCTCTTCTATCTGACAATATCAGCATTCACTGTTCTGTTACTCAAAGAAATAAATTAGTCGTAACACGAAAAGTCCATCTGACTTAGTGTTTACACTCAACTCAACAGATCGTTGATTACATATAGTCAGTTTTGAATTTTCAATTATTAGTTATGAAAGATCATCATTGAATGTAAGATAACTTACCAATAGAAGCCAACACAACAAATCCCGGCGCTCCAAATGCCAAAGAATAACAATCCTTATCACCAAAGCAATGGACTTCAGATCTCAATATCGGAGAAACGGTCTTCGCTATTAAACTCCCCACACACAGGCTAAAATATAGAATACTGAAGTACATAGCAAGATGTTTTTCTTGTTCTGGAAGTTTGAATTGGTCGCCCCCAAATGCTGTGACGCAGGGCTTTATGCCGCCTGTACCAACAGTTATCATGAAAAGTCCTATTAGTGTGCATAGTCTGTGAAAAATAAAAGTATTTTAGTCTCAGATTACAGAACAAAAGGCAGATAGAGCGCGCGGAACACGAGAGTGAGGCAAAAAAAGCAAATAAATACAAATTGAAAAACACATACCTGGTATTCGCTTTTGAATTTGTATTTGTTTAAAAAAAGTTTATTAAAAAAAAAATGTTTTTCGTTAAATAAAGTTTGTTAAACAAAGCAAATACAACTTCAAAAGCGCATACCAGGTATGTGTTTTTCAATTTGTATTTGCTTTTTTGGCCTCACTCCCGTGTTCCGTGCCTCCATCTGACTTGTTCTGTAATCTGTGATTATAGTCACGATAAGTATACTTCCATGCATTTCTTGTTTTTTTTGGAAATTTTACAGTTTTATTCAATCTTTTATATTTTTTATTATGTGTCAGACAATTGGGTAATACAATAGCTCTACCACAGACCGTGCATAAAACATAAAAAGTGCTCACCTTCCGGGCAGTGCCAGTTGTGGTATTGCAGTGACTGCTACCAGTATATTACCAACAGCATATACAAACATCATGTACAGGATCGTCCTAAAATATTATTATTATAGTTACAGCCAGTCACAGATTCTTTAGGAGAGGTAGAGCATAGCGTTTTTACGCTCGCTTTAGTGGTATAAACAAGGCATTTTCTTGCAATCAAAGTCACATAAATATAAATTTAAAAAAAACTGAGACATTCCCCAAACTAAGCAGAGCTTGTACTATGGAAACCAGATAACAAATATACTGCATGATACTACTTGTTACTTTTAAATACATTCTTATTATACATAATTACACCCAGACTCAGGACATGCAGACATGTTCATGGACACAAATGCATGTCCTTGGTGGGATTCGAACCCACGATCTGCGGCGTGTTAGGTGGAATCCGCCAACTAGCATCGACGAATTCGTCGATGATACATCGTACAGTCGTAGAAGATTTCTAAGTCGATATTGCTTTCCAAAGTCAAAGTACTGTTTACAATCCTACAATGGCGCTCGGGGAAGCTTCGGTACCACTCACTACAGAGGGCTTTGACTAACTTTGTATGAAATAGCTTCAGTTTTTCAGCGGTCACTGACAGTTTTATACTTTCTTTTACAAATATAATGGTGCCGATTCTGTTGTAAATCGCACTAAACTAATTTTAGTCACATCTCATCTCTTTCTTACGACCATGATTAAAAAAGGATAGAACATATTTTAAGTTGTCAAATTAATCTCTGCCGTCTTATTTTGCGTGTATTTAGGCGTGACAGTGATAGATGGCGACTAAATTTATACTGAAAACAAACATTGGACTAATTTGACAGGACTAAATTTCTTACATCCTTTTCCTATGTTCTTTGTTAGAACAGTGACATTAAAATTAGTTTAGTTGTGAACAACAGAATCAGGGCCAATGTGTATTTAATCAATTGTAATTACGAGTTTAATATTAATCAGGATGAAAATTATTTACAAATGAGATAGAAATATAAAGAATATTTACGAAAAAGAGAACACAAATAAAATTAATTAAAATAAAAAATGGAAGACAGCCGTTCATAAAAAGGAAAGCTGTTCCAGGTCGCTACCAATGGGTAAAGTACCCATAACGCTGGGGACGCTGGGCACACTGTATGGAAATGCTAATCCTCTGACCTAGGCATTCTATATTCTTCTAGATTTTCAACATAAGAGCCAACCAGATGGGTGCTACAAAGTCCTACCACCGTGCTATGATTTTCCTCACGATGTTCCTTCACCGAAAGCTCAAGCAAATTGTAGGATTCGAACCCGGGACCTTTGTTTGTCTCGGTATCCGACGTCACTACCACTGTACTGTAGAAGCACCCTTAATGAGATGTGTTCCTGTGATGAATTAGGTCGCCCACGAAGCAATCAGCCGGGTCATACACTTATTTGTTACCGTATTAAAAAATCGGTATCTGAGCCACAACCGCTTTGTAGTCCACTGACCTGTACTTTCCAAGGTAGTTGTCAGCTATGATGCCACCAATCACAGGGAACACGTACACAAACGTGCTGAACACGTGGTACGTCTCCGTGGCTCCGTCATCAGAATATCCTAACTTGCTTCGGAGATATAGTGTAAGGAATGCTGGAAGAACACAAAGACAGCTTCGTAAGCGAAAACAATAAATCTGGGGGCACGGGAGTGCCCCCCGCCAAGCGAAGCGAAAGGGCACTACCTACCTTTTCTCGAAGCGCTTCGTCGTTTTTTTGAACCCTCATAACTTGATTTTGGATTATACCAGATAAACAAAATTCTCAGGACATGATATCAATAGTAAACTTATTAAACATATTAAGTTTCAATAACATAGCTCTTATACTTTAGATTTTATTGATATCTAAAAAACCCCGATTTCGTCACTGACTCACTGATGATCTACAAAACTCATAGGGAAGTCCTAGAAAGCTGAAATTTTGTATGTAAGCTTGTATTAGTACACAAACAACAAAAAAATTATAAAACTTGGAAATTTCAAACAAAAAAAAAACATAAACAACTTACAAAAAGAAGTGAAATCCCACCAAAAACATTTTTATGTAAAATGTTGCCGCCAAGACATATAGCTCGTACTGTCAAAAAGTTATCAAATCTCATGTAGAGCCAAGCTTATAACTCTACATGCACTTACTCTACAAGCCCTAACTTCACAAACTCTACACACCGTAGTCAAAATATGTCAGCGTTGCCTAACAGTTAGGGATTGTAAATTCTTGTACATACTCGCCGATGTTCGTGACTCACGCGTCACAAGGTGCCGACAGAATACCAGTGTTGTGGGTAGCTCCCACAACTTTATACTGAGTCGGGGCCTTTTTTACACCGCGACGCACAGATTATTATTATTATTATTGTTGCTACTGTTTTATTTTTCTTTATTATTGTTATTATTTTGTGTGTACCAAACTATTATTATTCTGTGCGTTCTGGTGGAAATAAATTAATTTTTCATTTCATTTCATTTAAAGCAAAAAAGTGTATGAAGTGTGATCGGTAGTGAATATTGCAAAAGTCTAAAACTCTAGACTACTTGCTGTGTTCACAATAGTGAGTGCGGAACGCAGAACTCTAAACGCAGAACTCTAGAACTCTCTCTGCGGGTACGGCGCCTTCGCCATCGGGATCGGGGCTAAATCAAATAAACATCGTCTGTGATAAACATGCAATTTCGCCCGAATTTAATTTGGAATAGTTCAATTCGATTCAATTCAATTCTTATTTATGGCTTTTGCGGAAATGCCACCACAACTTCGCCAATGTCACGTGATTTCAAAACCGTGAGACGCATAAAATACGGAACAAAAAAAAACCCACGAAACCAAATATTATACTTATTTTAAGCGGAAACAACTAAACTAAACAAATAAATAAAACCTAAATAATAAATAAACATAAAACTACTAATGAATAGTTCAACAACTGCTATCATGATCGTCACTATGACAAGTAGAATAACGCAGAATGAGCGTAAAACGTAACTGTCACTTACACCAGCCTAGAAAAGTTGTCCTGTTTTATGCTAGTAATGCCTGCTTACCTGCGTGTAATGTCATTAATTGGTGCGTTCGTTATTTGACGTAGTACGCAGATATGGCCGGATGTTAGCGCGCTTATTTGCTAATGGCGTTAGGCGATAGCTCAAATCAAATGATAGCATGGCCTCCCATTTAATGCATCATTTATTACACGTTAATTGTTATAGTGTAGTATGACGCAGTGAGCTGTCATTATAGTATGACGACGCTCTTGGTATTTATAACTATTTCATGCAAATAAGTTTGTGTTTCTCAACGAAAAAATGTTCATGGGCTACGATTAATAATTATTCGTAGTTCATGGGTCAGATTAGAAAATATTATTTAGGTAAGTACATAAAACAATTAACCCAAAGATCATTACGGTAATGACGTTCATTTTGCTTCCAATCTATTCCGCCAATTTTCACCACCGACAATGCGCTCTGATTGGCCAAGTCAAGAACACACGATGCAGTGATTGGACCTTACTGTTCAAATTCAGTGCAAAATCACTGACTAGTTCCGGAATCGGATTGTTCGATATTACTACTCTAAAGGGATTGTTCCTCGATGGGTAAGTAGGTACAGTAGTACCCAACTAATATGGCTTACCTATGTACCTGCGCAGAAGATACATTTTCAAAGCGCGGGAAACGCTATTGGTCGGCAGCTGCCGCCATGTTAGCGCGCGCCCTGCGGAGGGGCGTGACTTGCGAGTGAGACGGAACTAACAGCTGCAGTGTATTATGAACCTTATAGTAGTGATCTAAGGTTGATTGTAAGTTTTAAGCATTCTTTCGTTAATCTTCGGGTTTCTTTTCTGTGCGAACGAAGATTCACGACGCGCCATATCAGTTGGGTACTACTGTAGGTACTTTTCATCGGGGACGCGGTTGAACTAGCAGGGCCCTAGTTTTGTATAAAATTGGTTTCCACTTACCTCTCATGCCAGAATATGAAAAGCGTTCACAGAATTCAGCCATAATTATGATAATAGCGATCCTTGGAAATCGGTCTTTGACCTGAAAGAATAGAATTTCAAAAGCTTGCACACACTTTACAGCTTGAACGTAGTTTTTAATAATGGAACACTCTTAACTTCAGTTGCAATAAACAAAAACTGCCAATTACGATACAAACAAAAGAATAAATGGTTCACTCTTTCAATTTTTTTTTTAATGCAATGCTCAGCTCTATTGAATAAACCGTAGTACGTAAAGATTTAAACACACCGTAGGCGGTGAATCCATATGTTTCACATTATTCTCCGGTTCTTTAGCCATTTTTGCCACCAATCTTGACAAGTTTATCAAAACGAATAACAAGACACGAAATAATTGCATTAATTTATATAGTTACATAGATACACGTGTTTCCTAAGCAAACAGTGTTATCTGATACATCACGGCTTGTCTTCAAGAATCCTATTGATAAAAGAGGTCGAACTATCTAATTATTTTACTCATTGTACCTACCTGTTTATATGATAACTAGTATTTCGTATGTCTGTCCAGATGCCCGGATATCCGGATGAGAACAGCTGGACATCCGAACCTGTAGAGGAGAACCTCTACAGCAGGGCTATTTTAAAACGCTCGGATTCGATATCGGAAACGGATTCAAAATCTACCGAGGCGATTTTCAGCAATTGCTATTTTAATTTCCGAATTCGAATATTTTTGGTGTTTCTTTACGGAAATATCAATTCGATTCATCGAAAACTTTTCGGTGATTAAAATAGCAATTGCTTAAATTCGCCTCGTACATTTTTGAATCCGTTTCCGATATCGAATCCGACGTTTTAAAATAGCCCTGCTGGTCGCATTTCTCAACAACTACTCTCGTGAAGTGTGAGCAAGTTCATTAATCGAACTGAATCGACTAAGGGATTCCATATAATTATCGAGATTCGTGAGGTCTACAGCTTACAGAGCCACTATACTCTATTTCACATAGGATGAGTCGTCAAGGTCAAGGGTTTTTTACCAATATCTAGTGAAATTCCATTTGATTACTCTGAAATAACATTCACAATATTTCGTGAAACCTAGCTCTATCATAGTATTCCTTTATTATATCGAAATAAACATTAACCATTGAGAAATTTAATAAAATACCATGTGTCACCGAACTCGTGTTATTTGAAATAGACTATAGTCATTAGGGCGTAGATTTTATGGGTCTTAAAATTATTAACTTTTTTGTGTTATGACAATTTCAGTGAAATATTGGCAGAGAATGAATATGATATGCGTTAGCTCGAATAACTGTACCTATGTTATTCGTATTGCGAATATTTTTGCAATATTAATCCGCATTGACCCTTCCTTTTTTAATTATTTTCCATTACCAGTTTGTTAAGATTATGTTTACTACTACCGAATATAGGTTGGAAAATTATGAGAAAATCCTATTAAGTAACTAGATATAATTCACGATTATGTCAACGTGTACCTAATATTAGCTTGACGGCCAATTTTAAAATTCAATAAACTTCGATCTTTTGAGAGGGGCGAGCGAGCGGCTGCCACCCCGGGCGGTTGCTGTTCACACCCTACGCCCTTGAATATACGTCACTGCTGACCCTAAGAAAAAAACAGATATAAAATATCTGTAGGTACCTACTTACTTAGTTATGGAGTAAATTGGTGTTTTTAAACTGACCTAAAAAGGAGGAGGTTCTACGTTTGACGTGTCTATAAGTATTTTATGTTCACCGAGTTCTCGAAAAAGGCTTAGCTGAATGCAATGATTAAATTTAAACCGTATTATACGAAGGTAAATTCTAATGTGATTCCAATAAAACTATGGTCTGACTGACACTCAAGTTTGACGATATAGTTTTCTTCAACGTCCTTCAATCGTATACATAACCCAAAGAATTTAAAACGTCCAGAAGGATAGTCGTCTCTATGGGAACACGAAATAAACAAGCCATAATTGACAGTATTTAAAAGTAATAAGTTTAGGTAATTTAAAAGTGACGAAATCGTTAACTTACACATGGAAGGTTAGTTTTTATAAGTGTTGTGACAGTATTTCAATATGCTAGTTGGCATTTTTTATTTAATCAGTACAGCGAGTATAACGCGATGACAGCCGTGCGCAGTACGAACTGAGAGCGATTTGCTCAGGAGCCCCTCAAGCGGAGTGATATTAAATGTCATGCTTTAGTAAGGCTGACTATCCATCTGGGTAGAGGCACGATGCCCTATGAAAATCTTTGACATAACCTATCGTGTCTATTTAATTTCACTATGTACGATGTTTGTGAGTTTGGATGTTTGTAACTCAATCACGCTTCAATAATTCAACGGATTTGGATGAAATTTGGCACACAAATAGAATATATTCTGAATTAACACAGGATACTTTTTATCCCGGGAAAGCAATATATCCCTTGGGTACGCGAGTGAAACCGCGGGGCGCAACTAGTTTGTGCATAAAGCACAGAGAACGATATCTAGTACTAAGGTTCTCGGTTATTCGAAAGCATAACATTTTCAGTCGCTACATGACCAATATGTCACTAAAACACAACGAAAGTAAAGTGAACCCATAAAATCTACCCCCTCATGGAAACCTAGAGCCACTCTCTGTTATGGTAATTATGTTAGCCGATTATATTCGCCCGGAGTGCAAAATTTCCCTGCTAGCACGTGCTTGGACTACTACGATATATAACATACCACCATGTTTATGGTCAGGCAGGACCGTTCACTGTGAGAAATATTGGGGACCTATGTTTCTACAGTGGATGTCATTTCCTTTCTAACGATCATAACGCTTTCAGAAACCTGTAAGATGACTATTGAATTACACACTGAACCAGGGCCGCAACGGTAAGCCTGGCCTGTGCATGCTAAGGATTTCTAAATTTCTACGCGTCATTCCCGAGTACATTAAGTAAGTAGGTACTTCTCGAAACTTGTGAGACATACATTGGGCTATCACAAGCTTGGAAAGGTTTTGTTGGCTAGAGGCTACAAAGTAACCCTGTAGTGAGTCTATACCTTTTTTAAGTTAGGGTAGGGTAGGGTAGCACCACGCGGACGAAGTTGCGCCGGGCAATTAGTATACTATATATGTATTACAAAATATATATTACAGTATAGTTTGGTGACGTTTCAGAAATATATATTATAGCTGCGAGTGCGGTCACTCAAAGATTTTATTGAAAATATATCGTAATATGCCTAGCTATAATTTATATTAATCTTAGATGAAGCTAGTAGAAAATTCTAAATCTATGATATTAATGTATTATATTAAAACTATGTGATGGGCTGTAGGGATAACTCAAATCAAATGATAGTGTAGCCACGTCAGAGTAAGTAAGACTTACTTACTTTGAGGGGGCCACCCATTTCGTGCATAATTATTGCACATACATATGTAGGTAGATACAGTTTGCAATGATAACAGTAAAGTAAGTTTACCTATTTATATTTGCACATGCTTACTAGAATAACGCCACATCGTATTTTATTTAACCGTGATTTGTTCCATCGTTTGTAATCACACTCTTCCAACTCACTAAATAAATATTTTACAATTTAATCTTATTCTAAATAATGTATAATACCTACCCAAGATAATGGTGCCGATTCTGTTGTAAATGGCACTAAACTAATTTTAGTCACATCACATCTCTTTCTTACAAACATTAAGCTGCCAAAATTAGTCTGCCGTATTCATTCGCGGGTATTTAGACGGAAACGCGATAGATGGCGACTAAATTTATATTGAAAACAAGCATTGGACTAATTTGACAGGACTACATTTCTTACATCCTTTTCTTATGTTCTTTGTTAAAAAGAGACATAGTGAGATTAAAATTAGTTTAGTTGTAAACAACAGAATCAGGGCCAATACCCCACTAAATTAAACAACGTAGGTACCTATATCATTTCCTAGGAATTGTATAGATTTCCTAGGTTTCATACATTTCCGGTATTGGCATTATTTATATTTGGGTTAAGTGGCTGTTTCAAGTCTTTCCAGCTTGTATCACTGCGACCAGACTAGATCTATTGTGAATTGATCACACTACCAAGACCTGTAGCTATAATAAACTACACAATATTTTTAAAACATTACATATTACATTATTCATACTACATTTCCGGTAACAACTAGGGGAGAGGCGGGTAGCCACGGACACATAAACAAAACTCATATTTTTTTAAAAATGGACAAAACAGTATGTTTATTTATTATATAAACATTAAATAAAACATATATAAAGTAATTTAAGATAAGTAACAATTACATAATTACTTTAAATTAGCTTAAATCAAGTTTAGCAAACAGTCTTTAATTTTCGGCAAATTTTTATTTGGCGGGTAGCCCCGGACATACATATTAGCGATGGCCAAGTCGTTCTTTAGCTTTGCAGACATCACAATAATAGTAAATCTGTGAAGGATCAATATCTACGCATGCTTCATGCGCCCAGTCTTTACACTTATGACATTGTATCCAGTCTTCTTCGAATGTTTCACCGCAAATGATGCATTCTGTTCCCTGATCTCTTGACAAATCTTAAATGTTCTGTTTTGTTTTTATTTTCTTCTTTGTGGCAGTTGCACCTTTCTTTTTAACCGACTTCAAAAAAGGAGGAGGCTCTCCATTCGTTTTTTTTTTTTTTTTTATGTTACCTCATAACTTCGTCATTTATTAACCGATTTGGAAAATTCTTTTTTTATTTAAAAGGGTACACTTCCCGTTTGGTCCCATTGTCATCAGATCAGGATTTGATTACATCTTAGTGTACTTTGAAGTCGGTTTAAGTTTTTTGTAAAAGAGTCCAATTATTATTCTCTATTGCTTTAGCTTTTTTAGTTGCAATCTCGTTTTTCTCCACCAAAGCATTTTTAAATGGAGAAGATGTGAGAATCTCGCTTTTTTGAGTATTTCGTGAATGTGAACTTAACCTCTTGTCCACTATTAAGAGCTTTTATCCGATCCTGAAGAGTACTTCTAGGCACTTCATACCTGTCAGCTGCTTCTCTAAGCGATAACTTCTTTTCTATAACACTCTGTATAGCCTTTTTCATTATATCTCTATTTCAATTCCCTCGTTGAGTCACTCTTTCCTTAAATTTTGACAGTTTTCAGATGATCTACAAACAAATAAATATACTTTATTACTCTACTAAGCATAAAGAACCTATATAATAAAAAAACGCAATAGAATTATTAGAATAAAGATTTTCTCTGCACTCAAAAAGTGTCCGAGGGTACCCGACAAAATTGTGTCCGGTCGTACCCGACCGTCTCGATCTAAAGTTCTATATAAATAAAAAAAACCAACAATCCTAGCGACATGAAATAT
Source organism: Polyploca ridens (assembly GCA_951394255.1). Taxonomy (NCBI): domain Eukaryota; kingdom Metazoa; phylum Arthropoda; class Insecta; order Lepidoptera; family Drepanidae; genus Polyploca; species Polyploca ridens. The sequence goes on along the minus strand of OX596256.1, from coordinate 12,929,296 downwards.
TCTACCCTTTTAACTATAACAAATAACTGCACAGAATAGTTCATAAATGATGATGAAGTACTTACATTCAATGTCCATAAACTGCATCTGAAAAGTAAACGGCGAGCGAAAAAATCTTGATGAAGAAAACAATCAACTGTCACTTGTTGTCCGCTCGGTGATTGCATCACTACTGCGGCGAATATTCAATTACGCGGCGATGCGAACATTTTAAGGTGTGCACTATTTATCTATGTGCCCGTGATTGTCTAGAACCGAAGGTGGCCGAGGCTACCCGCCGGCCGGGGCTACCCGACTCTCCCCTATAGAATATAAAAATATATCTCGAGTAAACTCAAATAAGATAAGGCTGTATGGCTCAAACCTTTGTCGGCCTTCTGATTCAGTGATGCCAACTTAGCAACTTTATAGCTAGATCTAGTTATTTTTTGGTGTTAGGCAGCTTACAGTTTTATGAAACTTGTAGCTTATTTGGCTACTTTTTCTAGCAACTTTTCAATACTTACGTGAGTTCGTAATAGGGCACTGGATCTCGAAAGAAAATGAAATAATTTATTCATTCAAATAGGCCTTCACAGGCACTTATGAATAGTCAAACTCTAATACTCTAATGCACGGTTCGAAAGGTTGCTTTAGCTGAGAAGAGTCGGAAAAAAAAAACTAAGCGCGACGCTATGGGTCTTGGTGTGTATATAGGTCGGTGGCCGGGAATTCCCAGGTTCATTTCTTCATTCAAAGCGTATATTACTCCTATAGTAGGCTGTGCTACTTATGTTCTGCCACTTCTGCCTTGTGTTGTTTTATCAATTTAAAACTAATGCTCGCTGTTTTAATAATAATAATACTTTATTAATTTCTCATCAACACATTAATGGTACAGAGTCATAGTTATTGCAGATAATATAGAGACTGGTGTCTGATTTAGGTGAAACCTGTATTACAGATCACCAGGTATTCCCTCCGTAAGACCATCTTTCAGATAATAGATAGAACTATAAGAAATACAATTTAAAATTAAAAATGCGGAAATAAGAATAAATGATAAAAAAAATACATATTATTGTGAAAATGGAACTAAACTTGAAAAAAAACGTACAGAATTTACTGTTTCAAAAAATCATGTTTTTACAAATCTAATACTCGTATTTGATTTGTTAAAACATAATTTTTATTGTTATCTACCTACTAACTAACATTTAGCTACTTCTAGCACCTTTTATGGGTAACAAAATCTGGCAATCTAGCAACTTTTTGCTAGATGTCTAGCTACTGGCTAAAGCTAGCAGTTGGCAACACTGTTTCTGAGCTGTCAGCAGTGTTGCCAATGCTACGGCAATTACCGTATTCTACGGCTTTCAGGCTAAATAAAAATCACAAAATCCACGGCCTACGGCTGCATCCCTGTGGCCGTAGCAGATTCTACGGCTTTTCTCAAATTCTACGGTAATTAATTGGGTTGGTGTTGTGTTTATAATAAAACATCTTTAATAAGTTAGATCTAGTTTTATTTGAGCACTTGAGCACACACAATGATACATACCTATATATTGTAGAACGTCATAGAGCCATATCTCCACAGACTATCTAAACTATTCGGATACAGATCCAACAGACTATTATACTTATGGTACTGAAGGATTACTCCGTCCCACTCACCCAAATATTGTTTTACAGGAGTTCGAGAGGAATGGCACTATACGATTGTCGTATTTCGAACATTGGAGTAGCTCTTCTGACCGGGAATAATAGTTTAAAGCTATTACAAATTATAAATTGTTTTTTTTTTTTCATGCAAATAGTGTACATTTGCAAACATTCACCAACTGGCGCTGTTTTAAGGATTTTATAGTTAAAAATGTTTAATTTACATTATTTAAAAGTTTTTCTTTTTTTAAGCAGTGACACGGCCCACCGCTGGTCTTTTTCCATATAAACACGGCTTTTTTACCTCAAGTCAGGGTTGGATTTTGTAGTATAATTATACTATTTTTACCATAATTTTGTGATGTGTAGTATGTAGTATCGTAATGCCTTTATACTACGCGAAAATACCATAATTTTACCTTTAGTTCGATTGCTACTGTTATTAGTTGAAATAAATTAAAAAATATTACTTTAATTACGAAATAAAGTTGTAATCGTTGTTGTAGTTGTAGTAAATCGCTCTATTGACTCCTGATACTTTCATGCGATGCTGTGAAAGAAAGTAAATGTACCTAATGTGTATTGAATTGATTCCATCTGAGGACATGCTATGTCGTGTCAATGCCAAAGACGAAGTTCCGATTGACGAATTGGCTGAAATAAACATCTACTTGCCTAAAGGTTGATTTGTACGATAACAATAAAACAAAAACTTCCTTCCAAATACATTTTTATTTAAATTCATAACAAACTGGACGAAAAACGCGAAACGTAGTATTATTTTCGACAAGTAGTATAATTTTATTTTCCATAGACAATAATTTTCTGGGGGTCTGAATCCAACCCTGCCTCAAGTACACACACGGCCGCCAAAAAATATGCATTGGCAACAAACACTCAGTGTTGCCAACGTAGGCAATTTATCGCCATTTAGGCTACTCAGGACGAAAATCGGCGAGGTATAAATCTGAATGGCGACTGGTCGCCTTTTAGGCTACTTCAATGACAAGGTATTTAATATAAGCCGAATCACAAGCAAGCATCATCGTAAGAATAAATAATCTATGCACAAACAAAATGTAAAGTTCAGTGTTATTAACTAACAAAAAACGGCCATCCTATATGTTAGTGGTATGTGAGTTTCGGGGAATACCATGAATTTGTCTTATGCCACGTACTATACGGACTTGAAGAATCTAAAAAGCCCACAAACGAATCGGGTACACGCCTAATGTAGCGGACGCCCTATCTATGAACACTATTCTTTATTGTACTTGTTATATTGTATTGTATTGTTATAGCTCCATTTGGTTCAAGTCAAACTACCGAAGTTATTCAGCAGTTTGACCTTCATAAGTTCCCTAGGGCCTCAATTGAGTCAATGGCTTTGATTTAACACATACATTTTTAAATCTTAAAGTAAATATATAAAAATGTATTGATGACAACATTATAATTTTATTCATAGTTTTATAGTGGCTTTTGGCCCCGAATGTTTTGGGCTACTTTAGGCTACCAGCAGCGACACTGAAATTCGGCTACTTTAGGCTACTTAAGCTATCAAAAATGGCGACATCAGGCCCTGCGCTGTTGGCAACACTGCAAACACTGTCTGTCAGTCAAGTCAACGGTTATTTTTTGATATAGGTACGCGCAACGAGATCTTGTTTGTTTAAATTATTGAATTACATAGTGTTTTGGATAGAAATAATAACTACGTACTGTTAAACAGCGGGAGGATATCATTACCAAATCGGGCAGAAGTTCTTTAGTCCGATATTGGTCTGTATGTTTCAATAATTCTGTGCACTTATTTTATCTCAATTTTCTTTATTATTTGACCCGTAACAACCGTAAAATCTTCTATCAGGATACCACAACAAGCCATGCCAAAGTCGAAGATACCTTCTCCCGCGCGATCCCAGGGGGCTAACCAGACGCCTCGCCGCAACAGATCACGCCGCAGTCACAGTGTTAACTTGCCAGGTCCATCAAATATATCCACGGGAAGGTTAACTGCACTTATAAAGTTCAATGAGCACAACATGGATTCCCTTGTGCTCTCTCCGATGAATAGCAGGCTGTCTGTGTTGACAGACAACACTGAAGTAGAGGACCCGAGAGGTGAGTAGCTTTATTATTTACCATCTGGGTTATTTAACTGTCCCTCTAGAACCCTACATTATCCGGCATGCTCATTATTATTAGTACATCCAGGCAGGGTATATTATAGTTCAATGCAAAATCTCTAAACAAAACTAGAAATTTCCTCATATCCACTCTAGAAATCATCTATGGGCCAAAGTAGCCTCATGATACAGAGATTGTTATTTGGACATAGTTTAGCAGATACAACCTAACCCACAAATGGTAATTTTTAAGTATTTTTGTTTTACGTTTAGATGACAACTATGCAATGTTTTTGTAACTCGGAATATTTCCTAAATTATTCTCACAATTGCAAATATTTATACTAATCATTTTATGTGTCACATACATAAAAATCTAAATTCTTTATTTGTGAGTCAAACATCAAATAATGGTGTAAATTTAAAAGATAGTTTCACTGAGACTTGGTATAAAAAATTAACTAAATTAAATTAGACAGCAAAAATAACAAATATCAAATTTCTAATAATTTAAAGGTGTATATTATTTAACAATTTTTAATTTAACAATATTTAAATATGTCAGACTAAATTCTTATTAAAAAAAAGCATTTGTCAATAAAATAAAAAATAATGGATCTTAAACTATAATTAATACAATTCGATAAAATAATAAAAATCAATCAAAAAAAGATTTTGAGAGCATGCAGAGAAACCATACATATTTTGAGGATTTGGTCATTTTTTCTTAATTGGTTTGGGTTTTATTTTTTTTATTTCTAAAAAAGGATCTAAGCAACAATAAGTTTTGGATAAGCTGATTTTAAATAAAAGTAATTTTGTTCTTATAATCGTTTCTTTAGTAGAATCTAGAAATCTATATATTATAGAAAATTTCCTCGAGTCTGCCGCTGCTACCCATTAGCTATCCTATTTGGATAGCCAAGGGGGCGTGAATTACGTGAGGCGATTTTTGGACCCCCCTCCCCCTTTGGTGAAATATCTACTAATCACGTGAGATTTTTCAATACCTATGCATATTTTTTGTATAAATAAATATATTAATCAACGCTGGTTTGGATTTATTTAAAATCAAAAATACTCAATTTTTTTTTTTATGTAGTCCTCTCTAGATTGGGCTACTTGAATCCAGTTGGAGCCAGCTGTTTCCTTAGCTCATCTTCCCAAACTAGCTACAGGTGTACCTCTCCTTCTTTTGCCTTGCAAGTTGCACATGTGGTCGCCCTTTTGGTCTTACTCTAATCTCATAGGCATGCCAGATGTCCAGCCCACTTCCATGTTAATGATTGAATGTGTACCAATCCATCCCTTGCCTTAATGTTGTTTGAGTCCTTTCTGCTAAACTATGTCATCTGTGTGAAACTAACACAATTATTTGAGACCAACAGGTTTTCAATTTGAAAAAATTATAATCAGCCACCTAGATTATACTTCAGGTACTAAACAAACATAGTAACATTACAATTGAAAGTAACATCTTTTCATGATTTTGATCTGTTTTAGGCAATAGCTGGTGGAAGAAGCTGGATGATGATGAACATCGTAGAGATGTGCTGGAGGTGCTTGAGCACAATGAGGTTGTAGAAACTCAGCATCATAATATCTTGGATGAATTAGAGTTAGAAGTGTTGAGGTATTTTTTTATATATTTTTCTTTTTTATAACTTTGTTGTCCAAATTTACGACTATACTATTATTAGCTGTCCCCCGCGGTTTCACCCGCCTTCCCAGGATAAGTCAAAGCCATTAATTCAATTTAGGCCCCAGTAGAGCACTTTTGAAGGTCAGAGCTGAAGTTACCACCAGTTCGTAAGTCAGCCTTCAACTGAGAAGAACAGTCAAGAAACTCGGCAAGGTTACATTCTTTAAATATTTTTTTTATTGTACAAATAAATAAAGTATAATGTCCTTCTCCACACCAATGGCTATTTGCGTGCCAAATTTCATGATTATCGGTTGAGTAGTTACGGTGTGAAACCGTAACAAACAAACTCACATTTATATTATTAGTTAGGATGATTTTTGTTTTTTTCAACATTCGAGTAAATGACTTGAATTTCAAAAAGTGTATAAAAAAGTAAAGTGTATATTTATGTCCTTGACTGTACCAAGTTTCAGCCATCTTTGCATGATTGAATAAAATAAATGAACACACAGACTATTTCATTTATAATAATTGTAGTATAGTAGGATTATAAACAGTATGGATGTTGAATAACAAACTTTTAATATTTCAGCCCAGAAAAGAATGATACTCTAGAATTTGCTGATAGTAGTGAAAGTGAATCTATATGTAGCATAGTTCTACCACCACGTAAACTATTCGGTCAGAAAGAAAACGTACCGCAAAACGGCAAAAGGTTTGATCAACTAGTTATTACAAGAGAATCTATGTCCAAAGATAACGAAATATATGATAAAACATTGAAAGCTGACACTAAAACCCTTTTTGGGCACAGAACTAAGAGATCTAGGCCGAAATTTCCGGCGAGTCTTCTTAATATATCAAACAATACTATAAATGATACCGAAATAAATGATAAAACATTGAAAGCTCATACTAAAACCCTTTTTGGGCATGGATCTAAGAGATCTAGGCCAATATTTCCAGCGAGTCTTCTTAATATATCAAACAAAACTATAGGTGATAAAACTAAAGACATGCAAGAAGTACCAAGAAATCAAGTTCGGAAATTATTTGGGAATAGACCTACAACAAAAAGAAAAATTATGGTTGATGATTTTATTGTGGCAGAAATTGAAGACGAAATTCCAGAGATTGAGCCCAGACTATTTACTTTTCAAAGGAAGATTGAGACATCCTCTCGCGGCATAAGGCAGTCTACAACGCCTAATGTAACTACTGAAATAGACATGGATGAATGGAAAATGCTCCCCTCATCTACAATGGATGAACATCAACTCGAAAAAATGAATTTTGGGCTGACACCAGTAAAAATGGCGAGACTCAGTAAACTTTCTAATACACAAGGGTCTAGGATAGGAAACATGGAAGTCGATGCTCAACCGAGACATGTGTTACATAAATCATCTGATATTTTACGCCGGCTAAGCAATTTTGAAGAAATAAATAATGAAGGTAATGAACATGAATCTAATATTAACCAGAAACATATACATGAAGAAGTGGATAATGATGAAAACAATTTCACTCTGGCATATGAAGATGATGATAATAAACTTACTGAGTCAGAAGAAAATGAAAATGTAGAAGATAAGGAAACTAATGTGAAGTATCTTGAAAATGATAAAACCTTAACACGAGAGACTGCAACTAATAGTAAAGTTGAGATTGATCAACAGGATGAAAATAAACAAAATATTAGTGAGGTGAAACAACAAAATGAATCTCAAGTTGAATCTAGCAATGACCAAAATAAGAGTGAGATTGAAGAACAAAATGATTCTGAAGACGAAAATGAAGTTGAACAAAATATATCTCAAGTTGAAGCTAGCAGTCAGCAAAATGACAGTGAAGAGGAACAACAAAATGATTCTGAAGATGAAGTCGACCATAATGAATCTGAAGTTGAAGCCAGCAATGACCAGAATGAGAGTGAGGTGGAACAACAAGATGATTCAGAAGGCGAACGAAATGAATCTCAAGTCAAAGCAAGCAATGACCAAAATGATTCTGAAGATGAAAATGAAGTTGAACAAAATATATCTCAAGTTGAAGCTAGTCAGCAAAATTACAGTGAAGGGGAACAACAAAATGATTCAGAAGACGAACAACAAAATGATTTAGAAGACGAACAAAATAAATCTCAAGTCGAAGCTAGCAATGACCAGAATGAGAGTGAGGTGGAACAACAAGATGATTCAGAAGACGAACAAAATGATTCAGAAGATGAACAAAATGATTCAGAAGATGAACAAAATGAATCTCAAGTCGAAGCTAGCAATGACCAGAATGGGAGTGAGGTGGAACAACAAGATGATTCAGAAGACGAACAAAATGAATCTCAAGTCAAAGCAAGCAATGACCAAAATGATTCTGAAGATGAAAATGAAGTTGAACAAAATATATCTCAAGTTGAAGCTAGTGATCAGCAAAATGACAGTGAAGAGGAACAACAAAATGATTCAGAAGACGAACAAAATAAATCTCAATCCGAAGCTAGCAATGACCAGAATGAGAGTGAGGTGGAACAACAAGATGATTCAGAAGACGAACAAAATGAATCTCAAGTCGAAGCAAGCAATGACCAAAATGATTCCGAAGATGAAAATGAAGATGAACAAAATATATCTCAAGTTGAAGCTAGTAATCAGCAAAATGACAATGAAGAGGAACAACAAAATGATTCAGAAGACGAACAACAAGATGATTCAGAAGACGAACAAAATGAATCTCAAGTTGAAGCTAGCAATCAGCAAAATGACTCTGAAGAAGAACAAGAAAATGATTCTGAAGACGAACAAAATGAATCTCAAGTTGTAGTTAGCAATGAGCAAAATGACAGTGATGTAGAAGAAAGTGAAGAAGAAGAAATAGAAGTAGATGATATTGATATTGTTGAAGAAAACGAAAATTATTCAGACAATGAAGATGAAGATCAAGTAATACAAAATGATGGTGGGGAACAAAATTTAAGCCGACAAGCTATTGAAGAAACCGAAGAAATTGCAGAAACACCTAGCACAAGTCACGACACGACCGGCAGAAAAAGACATACAAACAAAACTCAAGATGCAACTCTTGAAACTCGACTTGACACTCAAACGCATCATCAAAATTGCGTATCACCTAGTCATGCTACAATCAGAGGTAGTTTAGGCATTTATGATGGAACTAAAGATTCTAGCAATGAGGGATCAGGTTGGGATTCTCATAGAACGACGCGCAAAACTATACGACAGACTTTCGGCAAAAATAACACGCTGAGAAAATCTTTACGGACTCTTGTCATGGAAAAATCGGCTAATGTAGCAAAAGATCCTCAACCATCTACTTCAAGAGAGTTTAATGATGCAGAGAACGTGGCTGAGCAGCCGGAGATAGAAGAATCTAATCATGAGGCATCTAGAATTTTGCGACAAAAAACTCTGGAAATATATTTGCAGGAGGTAAAGAAAAGAAATACGGACCAGAGAATGAAAATTGTGAGTTTTGATCAATTAAGATTTGTTTAAAATATTTGATTTTAGAGATACGTCCATAGCTTTGTTTTTTTTTTTGCTGTCCCTAGTTCCCGTTGTATTACAGCATAAACCCGTATCTATTCAAGGAACTCTCGTGCTAATAGTGAACCCTGTATCAAAATTCTTTCTTAAATTATTTTCATACAAACATTAGCGGCAGTTGGCGCGGTTGTTTAAGATTACACCTATCGCGGCGCAGGTCGTGGGGTCCCGCCCAATACATGCATTTGTGTCCTGAGTTTGGGTGTAGTTATCGGTTATCAGCAGGGCTATTTTTAAACGCTCGGATTCGATATCGGAAACGGATTCAAAAACTACCGAGGCGATATTGCGCAATTGCTGTTTTAATTTCCGAATTCGAATATTTTTGATGTTTTTTTTACCGAAATATCAATTCGATTCATCGAAAAGTTTTCGGAAATTAAAATAGCAATTGCTGAAATTCGCCTCGTAATTTTTTGAATCCGTTTCCGATATCGATTCCGACGTTTTAAAATAGCCCTGCTGGTATCCATATTACTAGCTCTGCTTATAGGATATTGATTTATTAATTACTAGTTGTCCCCCGCGGTTTCACCCGCCATAGGCTATCTGCATAGAGTAGTTGAGGCGTGAAGGCATAACAAACAAACAAACTCACTTTCGCATTTATATTATTAAGTTAGGATAATAGTAGAGAAAAATCACTGTTCATAAAATCATGCAATAATTATTATTCGATAAATTCTTTATCGTTATTTCCCATTACAGAAAGAAAAAATTGAATCTATGAGAGCAGTACAAAACCGAAATCAAGCGAACATATTCAAGATACCAGCTAGACCAATACCTCGAAAACCAACAAAACCAAAAAGTAAACCTCAAACCATTAACAGAAAAGTGAATTTACCAGCCGAAATATTAGAAGATATGAAGTATAAGCCGCCAAAGAGATTCCGACCTAGCAATGCGTCGTGGCTCACTAAGAGATTGTATAATTTCTTGGAATCTAAACTGGCACCTAGGTAAGAGTCTCAATCACTTACAGCAGTCTATGCTAATCTCAATTACTTACATACATTAGTTAATTGTTAGAGGGCATAAAGGGATCTCCCGTTAGAAATTCTGCGCAGCCCGTCTAGGGAAGTACTTAATTATTTGAATGTGGTGTTTTTGGCTATGGCTTCGACAATAAGCAGCAATGCCGGCGCCGTGAGATAAGGGTAAATTTGCTATATTTACTTTTAGATTATCGCTTCGCTGCGTTTCGACTCTAAGCTACCTTGAATTCACCAAGGCTCAATTTACATTGCCGCGGAATGGAATGGAAGTAAATGAAATTGTGCATAGCATAATGAACTGTATAACATACTAACTAAATACGAGCCAAAAAAGAGGTCGTGCGGCTTCCGGGTAGTACTCGCGCATTCTCGAGAATTTATGTAATGTATTAATTTGTATGTTAATTGACATAAAGTTCATTATGCTATGTACAAATTAATTGCTTCTATTCCGCGGCAATGTAAATTGAGCCTAAGTAGTATTAAAAAAAAACACGCAAAACATAAGTGACGGGCCAGTTGGTGCGGTTGGTTAAGAATCCACCTATCGCGCTGCAGGTTGTGGATTCGAATCCCACACAGAACATGCATTTGTGTGCATGAACATGTGTGTATATCTTGAGTCTGGGTGTAATTATGTTTATAAAGTATGTATTTACAAACATAAGTCGGTATATGTAGCACTAACTGTCCCCCGCGGTTTCGCCCGCGTTCCGGGGATAAAAAAATCCTCCATACCATAGGCTATCTGCATGCCAAATTTCATGATGATCCGTTCAGTAGTTGAGGCGTGAAGGCGTAACAAACAAACTCATTTTCGCATTTATAACAGTTAGGATATCAATTGTCTGGTTTCCATAGTATAAGATCAGATGACCGTGTGTGAGGAATGTCCCAGGTTTTTTTTTTTTTTTTCAGATATGACTACAAAGCTCGCGTTCGCGCGGAAAAACTAGCTGAATATATATACAAGTTCAGTCAAGAAGTGCGACGGCGCCTGACCCCGGCCAGCGCCGAGGCGGTGCGCGACCTCAAACTCGAGATGGCGCGCCTCGACATCGTGCGAACACACTTCGAGTTCTACGAGTTCTTCCGTGAATTTATGCCGAGAGACATTAAGACTAGGGTTTGTAAAACATTCTGTGGGAAAGTAGGAAGCTATACTATCTAGTACAGAGACCCAATTCTCGCGTCCGTCGAAATAACCTTCGAATCGAACTTACGGTTCGAGTTCTATTCGACTGTAAAATTCCATGGATGGAGTCAATTCGAACGGTCCTGACGAATAGAAGCTTTAGTTGACTAGTTTTCCATCTAAACATGCCGGCTTCGAAATTCACAGAATTACGTAAGGCTATTTACACTCGATAAAAGTATTTTTTTTCTATCGAGCGATCAATTTCGATTGGGTGAGAGTTGGCTCCCAGGGAGCCATTATAGAAGGAAAACCAGTCAACTAGAGCTTTGATTGGTCGACACCGTTCGAATTGACTCCGCTCCTCGAAATTTTCAGTCGAATAAGACTCGAACCGTAAGTACGATTCGAAGGTTAATTCGAGGAAAGTGAGAATGGGTCCATGGTCTGTTACCGAAAGCTGGCACCTTCAGAGAAATCACACATATTCAATTTCACGATACAGTATGTTTTATTACATTATTGCTTCTAATTTGTCAGTAAATTGTAATGGATTAATGCAAAAAATACCACTCTATATTTAGTAGCAAAAGCAAAACAATAGTTGTCTCCTTCATACTCATAAGCTTGGTGGCGCGAGAGAGACGGACAGAGTGTTGATGATGCAGTGCGACGTGACGCCAAGCGCTTATTCAGACACTACGCAAACGCAACGTGTAAAAAATAAGTTGCTGCACTTAAACCATTTCCCTCACAGATTCTTGTAAAACCCAGGTTTTAAGATAGCCCTAACTTTTTTTGTGATATGACATTAGAAAGTGATAGATACAATAAAACGTGGGTTTCTAGTAGACTACACTTGACTTAAACCTTCTTTTGTAATAAGGGGTTTAAGTTTTGTGTGCTTTATTTACAACATTTGGTCACAATCATCATCATTTGCATTAGATTGTAGTCAAAAGGACATTGGTGCTGATTCTGTTGTTTACAACTAAACTTTACCGCCAGTTTCCGAAAGCCAAATCAAAGTTAATATCTTGTTCAAAGTATACCTGTCACTGTCAATGTCGTCTGAAATGACAAAGACGGCAACAGTTTTGATTATAGATTAACTTTGATTTGGCTTTCAGAAACTGGCAGTTAGTCTCACTATGTCTCTATCTAACAAAGAACATAAGAAAAGGATGTAAGAAATGTGTCAAATTAGTTCAATGCTTGTTTTCAATATAAATTTTGTCGCCATATATCGCGGTTACGTCTAAAATCGCAAAAGAAGACGGCAGACTAATTTGACAGCTTTAAATGTTCTATCCTTTTTCAATAATGTTTGTAAAAAAGAGTTATGTGACTAAAATTTGTTAAGTGAGATTTACAACAGAATCGACACCAATGTTGCCTCGCTTGTACCTAATTTCATAATTGTTGTAATATCAATACCTCGCTGATCTACCACTCTTGTTCTCACGTAATGTGTTTATTTATTTCAGGTGGTGCCCGATCTATTAAATAATCTACCGCTCCCAAGGCATGGAGTGTTTTCTGATATCCTGTGATGAAACACTGTAAATAATGTTATTTAAGGAATTTATTTTTGTTATTATTGATAGTAGTAAGAACTCATCCCACCAAAAACATTTTTATGTAAAATGTTGCCGCCAAGACATATGGCTCGTACTGTAAAAAGTTATCAGATCTCGTGTAGAGCCAAGCTTATAACTCTACATCCACTTACTCTACAAGCCCTAACTTCACAAACTCTACACACCGTAGTCAAAATATGTGGCTTGGCCGTTTCTCTACCGTCACATGGGAGTAAGATGAAAAATGTATTCACTGTTCATTATTTTTTTGTTATTCAATAGTTCTTGTAGTATTGAAACGGCCAAGCCACATATTTTGACTACGATGTGTAGAGTTTGTGAAGTTAGAGCTTGTAGAGTAAGTGGATGTAGAGTTATAAGCTTGGCTCTACATGAGATCTGATAACTTTTTACAGTACGAGCCATATGTCTTGGCGGCAACATTTTACATAAAAATGTTTTTGGTGGGATTTCACTTCTTTTTGTAAGTTACTAATGTTTTTTTTTGTTTGAAATTTCCAAGTTTTATAATTTTTTTGTTGTTTGTGTACTAATACAAGCTTACATACCAAATTTCAGCTTTCTAGGACTTCAGGAAGTACCCTATGAGTTTTGATGATCATCAGTGAGTCAGTGACGAAATCGGGGTTTTTTAGATATCAATAAAATCTAAAGTATAAGAGCTATGTTATTGAAACTTAATATGTTTAATAAGTTTACTATTGACATCATGTTCTGAGAATTTTGTTTATCTGGTGTAATCCAAACCCAAATTATGAGGGTTCAAAAAAACGACGAAGCGCTTCGAGAAAAGGTAGGTAGTGCCCTTTCGCTTCGCTTGACTGTCTTGGCGGGGGGCACTTCCGTGCCCCCAGATTAGTATTATGTTAATAAGCTGAATAAATATTTAATTTTTACGAACTAATTCACCACTGTTTTTGTCGTATTTCTTAGGTACCATCAATGATATTATAATAGAGATATGCTACCCTCATACTAAGCGGCGTTCAATTATTGTTGAATTAGGTGAATGCGATAGATGCGGAACGTATGGTACAGAAAGAGATAGCTATATGTAGCCGCTAAGCAAAATTACGACAATTGTCTGAATTTGTCTGCAACAATTAGCGTGCATTAATGCGATATCTACCTCTTTTTATTATAATATCATTGGGTACCATGAGTTTCATACGCTACCGTAATCGACACTCCCTAGCGATTACTCTATGTGCTTACAAAAGGATTATTGCAATAAAAAACGGTTTCGATCTGGAATCTAAGACTTATTTATTTCGAAAATATTAGGATACAAATGTAAACCTATGTTACAATGGAGCACCATACACATAAAATTATATATTGCAATAATATAGGTACATAGAAGACATACAGTATCAACTTACACGAAAAATACATCTCACTTAAATAGCTTACTACTAATATGTATAGAAGGATAAAGGCAAACCTTAAGTCTTAGTTTATCGTCTAATTTGGGGCACATTCACACTAAACTTCTACACGATTCAATAATATCTATGAAATTCGAATGCTATATCTGATTCTTAAAATGTATTATTGAATTATGCATTTTTTTTTTCATAAAACGAATATTATCATAAGAATATTGAAACTGATTTTATTGGAAACGTTATTTTAAAGTTTTTCGTCCACACCAGATTCATAAATTAAATGCGACGAGTGTTGCAGTCTCATCAAACCATATAAGGCATCAAAACCAAAGGGTTTCTACCAGAAAAATAGAAAAAATCTAACCGGTTAACGCCTAAGTACATAGGGAATTTCTTTCAGTTTTGGTTCTACCTTCAACCGCAATTAAACTGCTGTAGGCTACAAAAGTTCGCAAAATGGGTTTAGTTGTACAATGCGGTTAATATTGATAAAAAAAGAGATTTCAGTGAGCAAGATAGAAATATAAAGTTTAAGTACGTAGACTAAGTGAGTAAAAAAAACTACAATAACATGTAACTTCACTTTATTCAAGCATTTAGCAGTTTGAAATCTTTTTCTCGCACTGTCGATCCTCACTAATCAAATAAACGTTAAAACGAGAAAATCGATAAAACCGGTTAATTACATTTATTAATAGATCAAATTTAATCCAATTCCAAGCCCTTGTTACCACTAATAGAGCTTAATATCATGCTAAAAAGACACACTTGCGAAATCAGCTGACACAAAATCCCCTGGCGTGGACAAGTCGCAATCTGAATCTGAATGTCCTGAGAAATACTATATAGTGTCTTTAAACTTGTTTACTTTGTTCTATGAAATTTTACATTTACTTTCATCAAAAACACAATGAAATAACTCACTAGTACATACATACATTATGTACAGTACACCATAGAAACAAATAATTTCTATTTTAGTTTACAAAGTGTACATCCACATTTTAGAACTAGATTGTTTTTTTTATACTATATCGATAACAAAATAAACAATCAAATATAGGTTGACTGCATACTAATGAATAAAAAATTGAATTGAACTGATACTTTTTACGTTTTCATTAAATATTATTACCGTGCTGGCAGGCATGTTACTGGGATTTAGGAAATAATGAATACATGTTTGCATTAATCCCATGCCAACGACTGGAATGCCCACTGGAAGCGTGCAGGCTGCTCCAGCAACTGGTATAATATAAACGGGGCCTAATATTTTCAATGATTATAATAAAATCTCAATATTTTAAAAGATAAGAAGTTAATATTAAATAATGTCCTTATAAAATAAATAAATGCTTGTAAAGTAGTTTTTCTGAAGCTAAAATAATAGTCAAAGATAAAAAAATGCATGGAGTAACTATAGTACCTTATATTTATTTAAAAACATTGTGACTACTGTGTGACCGATTCAATAAGTTCAATATAAATTTCTACAAATTGGGTACAAATGTTTGGCACTATTAAGACACAATTTTGGGGGCAGTACCTAATGATTTGAAAGGGTAAGAATTAATAAAGCAATTATAATTAATAATATTACGATGTTAGTTGTATGTCAAAAATATTTTGCGCGATATTAAAGTTATAAAAAAAAAGGAGATTAACTAAAGGTAAGCCAACGAGAGGAGATAAAATATGTAAACCGACCTCTACTGAGTTACATTACGATAGCCAGCGATCATTATCTCTCGGCTGCAATAATGACGTCAGTTGGTCGACGACAGCTGTCGTTGTGTGATTCGTGGTACAGGAAAGCGGTCGGTAAAGCAGCTGTCAACATAATTTCTTTAAATAAAAATTGAAAGTTTGTTTACATTCCTTATCTCGTCTCGTTGGCTTACCTTTAATTAGCCAAATAAGAGATAATTTCGAAAATACAAATGTATTATACAGTTTTTTAGATGGACTAACCTAATTTCTCCTAAAGTGCATTACATAAAATTAATAACAAAATTTCATAATACTAGTTACTTACAGCTAAAAAGCACGATAAAATGCAGTCCATTCTAAAATTAAAGCAGTCAAAGGTCTATAATGTACATTAGCCGAAATCATCTATAGACCTTAAGCGATTGTTATAAAGTTCATAATCGCATAAATAAAATTTTAATAAATAAATGGCAGTCTACATGACGTTAGTAAAATTAAAATCTTTAAATACACACCTAAATTGTATCATACCTTAAATTGCTTTTTATTTAGTGTCGCCTAAAGTTATCGATATAAAAATACAGTTTTGGAAAACTATAACGGCAAAAGTTTGTAACGATTAAAACAGGGATGTTTTGGAGCTCCGTAACCGAAACTATCGGATATCCGAAATAAAAATATATCCGAATCCGTAAAACTAAGACACGTTATGACAGTTTTTCCCGGCCGAGCCGCGCGCTTTCCTAATTAACTAATATCCGTAACTGTAACTATCGGATATCCGAAACCGGTATAATATTATTCATATATACCCATATCCAGATTCGAAATTGCATATCCATAACATCCCATATGAGATTGACATTTCAAATCGAAATATCACGTGATTTTTAACGATCTCTTATGTCAATCCCATACAAAGGTTGATCGTTTACTAACGATGACGATTGTCAACAACCATCTTGTCTAGGGGGACTGAATTAAATGACTAAGTCAGTTAATAATATCGATACTAATTTAGGCGACACTGAAATAGGCATAACGCGTATACCGATTATTTTTTAAGATCAATGAGTTTGACCTTTTTCGGAAGAACTTGTATGAAATTGTGAGTTTATGTTATTTAAATCAGCATTCATAAGATTTCTAATTGTTTCTACAGTCGACTTGCTAAAAAAACATAATTATTAATTTTATTTTCAAATAAATATTAATATATTGAATAATAAAATTTTCATGACATCATATATACATTTGTATAAAAAAACGGAATTTAAAAGTGTACTCATAGAGTTAGAATATTATAGTGTTAGCGTTAACGTTACCTTCTGCAAAGCGTGAGCAGGTTCCATATAATATGCATTCACAGATATATCATACACTAGTTGATTACATTTGTTATCGGTAAAAAGTATCGATAACAAACGAGAAATTGGCATTCTTTTTTTAGTCGTTCAAACTATGTACACGCACTTCGTTTCAAGGCATTTGCACCGTACCGGTGTTCACGGACCGTACAATTAATATTCCAACTTTATGAGCGTACTGCATTACTTCTTAAACAATAATACTTTTTTAGAATACATACTCAGAATTAATATGTTAAAATGGTAATGTATAAAAAAATATTCTAATTATTTAAAAAAAACTATTTATCTGTAGTTGTGTAGTCGTGATTGTAAGAGGCATTTTAGTTTTAAGAACTCATCATAAATATATATTTTGTTATTAGAAATCGGATCATATGAATTAATTAAAATGTCTGAAGGCCTCGAGGTTTATAAGCCAGATATCTATGTTAAAAGAGACAACCACAGCGGGTCAGAGAGCCAACCCAATGCCAACTTTTCAAAACATTGATTTCATTTATGGAGCAGTAAAATTTTTCATATTTATTTTGGGGCCGTTTTGTTTTTTAAATAACGAATGTTCAAGTGATTATCGATCTTACGACAACGATATAAGGTTTAGGCGATTAACGCGGTGCACATGGCAGTAACTCGACGTAGTTGGCAGGAAAGAGGCCAAAAAGACCTCTGGGGCCAAGTCCTTGCCACCACCCCGCGTCTATTTGCTCTATATGAGTGATTATGTCGCCAGGATCGAACGTTATTTCTGATTCATCCGCTGGAATTATAAAGATTTAGAATTTAAAATATAATGATGAATATGTATAATATTGATAGTGGTTCTTCGCCGTTTCTGCTGAAAATCATAAAAGTTTCGGAGAATATTGTAAAAAGAGGGGGTTTAAACAATAGGCTGGATGACTTAAAAAAATTGTTTGTCCGCCATTTACATTATCAATAGTATATTATTAACCACGGGGATAAAGCAGTGTCTTCTGTGGCGGGTGACGATTTAAATCGCGAGCGTAACGAAGGACTCGAGGTTTACTCCCGAGCGTAGCGAGGGTGTTAAAAACTTAAATCACGAGCGAAGCGAGGGATTTAAGTTTTTAACAGACGAGTCCTGAGTGTAGCGAGGGATTTAAGTTCACCTAAGGCTTTAAAACAGCTTTATCACCGAGGAAAATACTCTACTTTTCGTACCATTTGCGAAAAAATTAACACAATAATAATATGAGATAAGCATTTATTAAAAATAATGACAATTAAAAGTAAAAGTTAACATTCGAAACATTGATCCAATTATTGATAGAGTTAAATTTTTGTTCGGTACATTTATTGTTGATGAGTTGATTTGCGTATTCCTTTTTCAAAAAGATGTATAATGCTTTATATACAAACTCAATGGTGTAAACACATGTAGTTCAATATAAATTTCGGTAAGTATTCCAAATTTAAATCACATTCTCCCCCTAGAGGATGAATGAAATTCAGTACAATTTTCTTTCCCTGTTTTTAACAGATTAAAAATGACTATTGTTATGTTCGCTTTTTGTGGCATAGAATGTCACTTTTTTGAGCAAGTGGTACGAAAAAAATATTAGACACTTATTTTTTCTTTTGTCAATTAAACAAAAAATTACGAAGATATCGTGTGTAGAACTTCCTCGTGACGTCACGTTATGGTACAGTTTGTACTCTAATGTGCCGTCACGAGCCCCCACTCCCGAACTTTGAGGCGCTTTATCTTTATAAATTTTATGATTTGGTAAAGCAAAAAATACGTGTCTAATATTTTTTTATAATTTAAATGACGGACTAAATATATTTTTTAAGTCATCTAGCCTATTGTTTAAATCACCTCTTTTTATTATATTCTCCGAAACGAGTATCCAAGTCTTATCCGAGTGTCCAATGTTTTTTGATAATCTAATTGACGGACTAATTATTTCTTTTTTTATCCTGGAGTCATCCCCAATTTTTTCATGTTCTGTTCCTTATGTGGGTAGTAAAAAAGACATTTCACAGAACAGTACATGATTACGGAATCTGATACAGATAATGAATAATTATAGATAATATTACCTGCTTGATAATCATAGAGGGCCCTCGCAGTAAGTCCCGGGTCGTCGTCCAGATCTTCGTATATCGTTCCTTCGTCCTCCAACCCTTCCGGAGACACATCTAAACATACATTATGTTATTTTTTACGGTTATTATTAGAATTTCTTTGACGATTTCGTAAAAGAAAAAGATATCTTAATGCTTTACAATACCACTTTTAAGTTACAAAGGTGTATTTTAAACTGACTTCAAAAAAAGGAGGTTCTCAATTCGGTTGTGTTTTTTTTAATGTTTGTTACCTAATTAATCCATCATTTATTAACCGATTTGAATTTCTTTTTTTGTTCGGTACACTTTCCCATTGGTCCCATTGTCATCAGGTCAGGATTGGATTACTTTGAAGTCGGTTTAAGTTTTTTGTTGTTTTTGGTTTCAGTTTTCAATTATGTGCAGATGCATTTTTTTTAAACGTGCGTAAACACATATCAGCCCCCCTGGACAAGATGGTTGTCGATCGATCGATCGACAAACGATCAATCTTTGTATGGGATTGACATAAGAGATTGTTAAAAAACACGTGATATTTCGATTTGAAATGTCAATCCCATACAAAGGTTGATAGTTTACTAACGATGACGATTGTCGACAACCATCTTGTCTAGACACCGGCAATGTTAACTCACCATCAAGCGTAGTACCGTTCTGATCCTTCTTATAATTGACATTCTCTATAACAGTATTCTGCCGACTCAATTCTGATCTCGTTTCCTCAGCGATATTATTCTTACTATACGGCGACCGCTTAATCGTACTGAACTTATTGTCACTGTCGTCATCATCGTTCTCATTCGAACTAGAATACGACGCGTCAAACATATCATTTTCGAGTATATTTTGTTTAATCATTGGCTCACTTTGCTTCATAGATTCCGACTCGATATCTCTGTAAGAATTCTCATTAACTTCTGAATAGTTGATGGCACTAAATGAACTTGATTCATTTTCCGTACTAGGACTTAAGTCTGCGGGATCGATTATTGGTTCGTACTGTATTTGCGAAGGAGTTTCTAAACTCATTTTAATTTTGTCTATGTTTTTCAACGGGCTTGTTTTAGGTTCTTCTGGTAGGGTTTGTGGTTCGAGTTTAATGGGTGATTTGATTGTGGGAGATGTCGGTTGGGGGGTAGTTTGGGGTTGTGAGAATGTGTTGATGCGTTGCGCTATTACTGAGCTTCGGACTGGCTTTTCTGGTACCGTTGAGTTTGACCTAAAAAAATATTTGTTATGGTATCAAATTTAATTGCAATTTAAACTGTAACCATGACATTTATATTCGACGGTCCCTACGTATAAACAGACATGTCTCATACATGATGTATGGAACATGTCTGTTTATACGTAGTGACCGTCGATATATATACACCGTGACTTTTTATTCGTCTTACAAACGCAGCTCACTTAATGTACACGATTAGATTCTTTTATGCCTGTTAATTATTTATATTTTTGTTTGAACACAATCTTAGAAGCGGCTCACAAGGGCAGCTACGTTAAGTAACTTGTCCCGTTGAGGCATACATTTTTTGTCCTTGATACTTGAGACTAAATCCATTAATTTCACCAACTTTACGCTTACCCATGTATTTTTAAGGCGATGATAGCTCAGAGGTAGTGACGTCAGATGCCGAGACGAAGGTCCCGGGTTCGATCCTACAATGAGCTTGAGCTTTCGGTGAAGGAAAACATCGTGAGGAAACCATAGCACGATGATAGGGTACTTTGTATTACCCGTCCGGCTACCACACTTATGTTGAAAATTTGTCGCCAAGCTCGAATCGGTGTGTTCCGACAGTTGCACTTGAGAGCCAATTCCTCTTGGCTTTGTGTTTACTACCTTCGGCTACATCATCACTTAAACCGGTCAAACACAGGCCTATACATAATAAAGAAAAATAGACTACTAAGTCTATAGACTAGTATAGACTAGTCTATAGAGTAGTCTATAGACAATTGCAACACCAGTCCCCCTAGACAAGATGGTCAACAATCGGCATGGTTACATAAGAGAATGTTAAAAATCACGTGATATTCCGATTTGAAATGTCAATCCCATACAAAGGTTGATCGTTTACTAACGATGACGATTGTCGACAACCATCTTGTCTAGACATCCAGTGGTACCTCGCACGTTGTTAACCCTGCAAAAAATCTTTCGCAGAAGAATCAGTGTGCCGTTAGTTACCTTGTAGTAAGTTGTCCTTGCGCTAGATTCTGTTGGAATAGGGCTCTCGCGGCGGCGGTGGAGGCTCCGATGAGTGTCCGTGCCTCGTGCGAGCGTTGCCGCCGCAGGGCTTCGCTGCCCGACACCGCGCTAGGGCTTAAGGGCTCCGGTGCACTCCTAAGTGACGGTTAGCACATTGCTTATGGAAGCTTTTGGGTCACATACAGGATGTAACGGAAAGTGTATACACATTACAGTAATCCACTTTTTTGGTACTAGGCGCACAGATCGCGGAAGGACGGATAAAATTTTAGAATAATATTAGCAAGGGACGTAAAATGATAATGACCCTCATAGACATGTTGGATTTGAGTCACTTTTTATAGAGTTATAGAGAGTCTCAGAGGGGGTGAAAACCTGGGTGGGTTCCTGATATAGTCTTCACCCCCTTCGGATACACCCTTTCCGTTACACCCAGTATAATGTCGTTTAAGAGGGCGGTAATCATAAACAAGTTTTTGTTATACAAGCTTTTTATGGTGACTGAACTTTTTGTTATCTCTATTTGCATTGTCATCCAATATACTAATGAATACCAAATTTCATCTCAATCGGACACTGGAAGAGGATCTTTAACTTGCAAGATTCGATTACAAACACCGGACAGTTGTTTTCATAGGTATTTTTTATTGATTTTTATTGGTGTCATTCATGGCTGACTTTTTATTGTATAACGGAAGGTTAGCGGCTACCTACGACACAGGCAATACTTAGTGTAGGTACTGCTGTATAATGTAATGTGCACTCTTATGTAAATTATTATTATTATTATTATTATATTATTGTCTAAATAAAAGCTTGTAATAAAAATCATTTGCAGCATGGATGAAAAATAATCTCACTTGAAAACGGGTCGACCGTTCGGCTGTTTTTTTGTTGTGTTCTGAATTACCCGGACAAGGTGTAAGTTTTTTTTTTAATACACCGGAAATGCATTTTGTACGTAAACTGTGCACTTGAAAATAAATCCAAGTAGGTATACAGTTTTAGTTACATCGAAAGTAGAATTTGACCGTCCATGCCCAGTTTGAAAATTCACGTATAATGTAGGTGTCCACTACACAGCGTCAATTTATCAATAAACATTACTTATTTTACAACATAAAACATCCCATACCAGTGCCGTGACTTGCTAGGAGGGAAAAGGTAGAAAATATTTACGTCACTGTTAATATCGCGGCAATGCAACACTTCGTTTATACTGACATACTCCCATGAAAATAATAAGAACATATCCCAGAAAAAGGTGCGAGAGAAACTGCAAGATCGCAAAAGGTGTAAAAGAGACAAAACCGACAGACCCAGGATAAAAGCATCGTTGAAAGTCACAAGGATATAATAATCTAGGTTAATGTTTATTTGAGCAATTAGTGACAGAAGGCAGTTTAAAAGAAGAAGTATCTATGACTATGTCAGAAAATACATTAATAAAAACACTCACTTCTGCTGTTCAGCCTTTGCTCTCTTCGCTGCTTCTAGTTCATCTCTTCTCCTAACATCTTCCTCTGCTTTCCTCTTCTCCTACAAATTCAATATTTTCATAAACACATCAAATATCATCAATCAAGCACGTTTAACCTAATTACTACGAGGTTCTAATTGTTATTTTTTTATTATTTATATAGGAACAGGAAAAAAATTTATATACAATGTGTTTCAAAATTTTACGATAAGCAGGCACCAGAGGGTTGACCTGATTATTTTTGACAACACGAGAAAAAAAAAATTGTGTAAACTCTACCGGTATTCTGGGTTTGTGATGGATAAGCAGTGCTACTTAGGTTGTCGATATAAAATAAACAAATATTAGAAAAAAATGGATGGTTAAAAATATCTTATGGGGTGTCGGTTCGAAAGTTTTTTTTTTTTTTGTAGTTTCAAAAATTTTTTTTTTGCAGGTTCACCCACTGGTGCCCGCTTATCGTTGAATTTTGGGACAATACAATATGTACGTGATTGTAAAAAATAACTTGACCTATTGACACTTTTTCAACTACTTGATAGGCCACCATGGCACAAACTATCACCATGTCTGGTCAATCACATACATTTTATAATTAGTGTAGAATTTACACGTATAGATGTCGCTACAAACATCGTTTGGACTGATTGAGAATTAATTCTTAGTCAAAACGCTACTAAATCACTTTTGATGAAGCTTTGTTGCAAGGGAATATAATTTGAGGTTTAATAATTTACTAAATTCATATGTAAAACTCGTATCTTAAATATTTGCAATTTATGTAATTTTACTTAAATCTTACGACCTTACATAGATGGCCTACGCGTCGCGCGTCAATTTACGAAATTTTTTAAAGGATAATGGGCGGTGTCGTACTTTGTGTTGTAAACCTTATCATATCAAATGAAATCTATGTCATATGAAAGGTCTCCATGAGTATTACATTTGTTAGTATGGGCATATGTAAGTATGTATCGCATGCAAGGAAAAAGTTATAGTGGTTTAATTTATTCAACAAAATAGCTTAGATTACAATTACAGATATTAAGATACTTTTCAGTAAATAGACAGCTTTTACTCGGCGAATTTATTCTAATATAGTAATGTCGAGTAGCAGCTATATAGTAGCTTCTTAAACATGAAACTTGGTAATCGACAACTCTATTACTGCACTCATGTGTGGTATAAACGAGAAATGGTAGCTACTATACGACTATTGAATAAATGTACTATAAGAATATCGAGTATCTATGCTTAGGTATATCTTTTTTATTTTTAATTATTTGGAAAAAAAAAGCCAAACATAGTCAGATTGTCCAAAAAATATATAAAAAATGTAACCTTGCTGAGTTTCTTGCCGGATTCTTCTCAGTTGAAGGCCGAGTTCCGAACCGGTGGTAACTTCAGTAAATTTGACCTTCATAAGTGCCCTTCTGGGGCCTAAATTGAATAAATGGCTTTGACTTTGACTTTTGACTTTGAGTAAACGTTTACACAACACGGTTAAAGCACTTAACACCAGGGGTATCACTCGCGCGTTGCCGACCCTGAAGAAACCTCTTCACACCCTTCTTAAAGAACCCCATGCTGTACTCCTTTGGGAAAACCACGGCGGGGAGCTCATTCCACAATCTGAGCGTCCGCGGAAGAAAACTCCTTTGAGCCCGCACAGTTCGAAACAATTCTGGTTTCAATGTGTGAGGATGGATTCCCCGTCGATGGCGAGAGTTGCGATGGTAGAAGGTAGCCGTGGGCATCAAGTCGAACAATTCCTTGGAACACTCCCCGTTGTACAAGCGGTAGAACACAGATGAAGAGGCAAAGTCTCTCCTCAGGCTCTAAACCTTTTGTGAGCTCGGGATCGTCGACAATTCTAGCGGCACGTCGCTGAACCGAGTCTAAAGGCCCAAGCTGGTATCCAGGTGCCCCCGCCCACAGATGACAACAGTACTCCATATGAGGCCGGACTTGCGACTTATAAAGTTGCAGCCTTTGCCCCGATGTGAAGTACTGCCTCGCTCTGTTGAGCACTCCAAGCTTTTTGGATGCCAGCTTAACCTTGTCTTCCAAGTGACTTCGGAACAAAACGTCGCTAGAAATGTCGACGCCAAGGATCCCGATGCTTTGACTGATGTTCAAGGAAGTGTTCTGGAATTGTGGACCCACAGACCATGGGGTTTTCTTAGCGGTGAACGCGGAGGCTTGAGTCTTGGTGGGGTTGAAATGGACTAGGTTTAGTCGACCCCAATCGGAGACACTAGTTAGTGTACTCTCGATTTCAGACACCAGCCGTTCGCGGCTTTCCTCCACCACGGAACGAGGGATATTTGCACGGCATATTAATTTATTACGAAAATTAGGTTTATCATGGCATACAGAGTCAATCAGGATGTGATAGAATAGTAGATTGTTATTTAAGGGGCTTAAATTACCCATCATACACGAGGTAGTTCTACTTCCGAGCTTTAGAGAGGAGTAAATAGAAACAGAGTAATAATGGGATTTTAGCGCCGTGTGTAACATTCTATTTTTCACTACGATTGCGAGAAAATAAAATCAACCAATACAAATTTTTTTTCTCTTTCTCTTCCATTTGTACATAATGTTCCTTCACACTATATGATAACATGTTCACTATTGTAAAATAAATTACGGTCACCAACTCAATTTGCACTTATTCTAAAGATTTCACGCCAATGCCTTTTATTTAATTTCTTCTATAGCCGTAACGCAATGCATTAGGTCTGTTTTCCGTAGTCATTTGTTGAATGGATATAAATAAAAGAAACTGAAAAGAAAGCGGATAAATTTATTTTGGATGACGAGGATTATTTTTCAGTGGGTCCAATGGAAGAAACAACTTTTATTGGACTTGCTGAACGATAAGTAATAGTGCTAAGTTTCAAATTTATAAACCCAAGGAATGAGATTTTTCAAGAGAAAAAGAGCGCGACGGACTGAGCGAGCATTGGAACATGACGTCACACGCATCGAGTACCGAGCGGTTGAATCGCGTGTCGCGCGCTCATTTAAAAATTCTATATCTCGGAATGTAATTGTCGTATTGAAATAATTCTTTCACATATATTTTTTATTTTCTACAGAAAATACGATTAGCTAACATTCAGAATTAGTGAAAATTCTTCATTGTTGGTGAACAATAGCTAGAGTATTTTGGGAATTGTCTCAATTAACCGTGGGGTAAGATGCAACTTAAAATCAGTATTTTTAGAATTGAATAACATAATAATAATTCTTTGGATTAGTTTAGGACTTAATGTATGGAATTCTTATCTTTTTTGAACAAAAGTATATAGTAAATGCTACGCTCTACCTCTCTTACACAAAAACAAAAAAAAATACAAATGTGCTCATTGTTCTTTAAAATTAAATTCTTTCAACAGTGTCATCTGTTGTCATTTACTGAAAAACAAACATTGCTGTAGTCACTTACAAACCCAGATAGGAATTAGTACCCCAATCTCGCCACCGGCGCTGTACTTGCGCGAGTTATGGTGGTAACTTTTGAAGTATGGGCGCTGTCTCTCTGTTGTACGTAGTATTTATATACTCTGAGCTATCACTATGGACAGATACGGGGCGATTGACAGTTTAGGCTCTCATTATGGACAATAACCTTAAGCTCCCTTGTTGTTTTGAACACGATTAAAGCTAAAAAAGCTTAATAACAATAGACAAACCTCATCTCTCCTTTTCCTTTCTGCTTCTACGCGTTTCTTTTCTTCTTGTTCTTCTTTCAACCAAAACTGATCTCTTTCTTTAGAGTTTATTTCTTGGACTGAAATAGAGGTCAATATTTTAATTATTTATTTATTTATTTATTTATTGTTTAAGGACAGCCAGCAAGGCGTTAACACTAACACATTTACATATTAAAATTGGTAAGATTCATCTATAAGTGCTCCCTTATTTATTGGCTACCACGACATTCACGTGTGGACAAGTTTAACATATTTGTACTATAACACGAGGCTAAAATTTAACAGTAACAATAGTAGAATAATAATAAAATTAGAGTATAGCTTATAAATAACAAAACATGCTTCTGTAATATAGTGTAGATATAGAAGATAAAATAGTGACATGAAAACATACCAGGCAGATCCGTTTTCAAATGGAGTAAGATCTGTCTAGTGATGGGCTTTTTTACATTAATTTTACTTATCTAAGATTAAAATTAAAACAAACATATGCTAAAAGGAGGTAGATGCGAGAAAAGACGAGTTAATTGAGTTAATGAAGTTGAGTTGAGGTTAAATAGTATTATTTTTTGCATTTTGAATTTGAATTTGTTGTTATGTATGTCAAAGCAGATTTTTTAAATTTGGGGAATGAAAAGCTTATGTCGATACCTGTGTTTTTTGATAATGAGAATTTTAAATTGATTAAATAGAAATTGGGATATCATTTATGAGAAAACTCATATTCCGTGACCTAAAACTAATTTCATGAAAATCCGATCAGCCGTTACGGAGCTGAGTGGTAACAAACATACACACTTACAAACTTTTGCATTTATAATCTATCTATATAAGGAAATAATGTTGACTACTACAATCTGAGCACAAATTGATGTGGCGCTCTTAACAAAAATAAAAGGTATATTTCAATTTCAATATACCTCTGCGCAAACTGTTCTTCTTTCTTTTAATTTCTTCAGCAACCATTCTGGACATAATCACTTCATAGCAGTAATGCTTCCTTCTTTCGTAATACATTCTATTGCCCTTAACGCTGTATTACTTTAAGTAATATATAGTTTTGCATTAATAAAATATTATTAATAGTATTATAGTTACTATTGTCCAAAAAGCGTTCATTTTCACCGTTTCATCTCTGGACCTAATCGTTCAGAGTCACGAGTTCAACTGACACTCCCCGTGTATATTATTTATATTTACACTTATTGTTATGCCATTTGTAAACACCATTTGTTTTAACGAGTATTGTAAAACAAGCTTGTTTATGATTGTATTATGAAATACCAAAAATACAAAAGTATTTACTAGATTCCTATAATGTTTGATTCATAGAGGCCATTTTATTTACGGTTGATTCTCATAAATTATCTGTAATTTTTCACTTTTCATATTCCTTTCTGGTTTATCTGGTTTACCAAAACCAAATGGTATACTCTAATGCAGAAAATAACTATTATCAAGCCAGACGCCCGCCTTGTACCCGAGACGTCTGTCGTTACCGATCAATTAAGAGACTTAAATCCAAAAGAGCGAGCTTTGCGATAGAAAGAGAGGCGTTAGTAGGAATCTGAGGAGTGGGCCTTCTGTACGGTAATACTATTTCTTATTCTCTCCTATGCTATTGTAGAGAATATTTAGGCGCCGGTGCCAAAGCGCGCGGTCTCGAGTTCTGCGATCACAGTTCTGCATTCCGCGGTCACTATTGTGCACACAGCGAGCAGTTTAGAGTTCTAAATAGCTGCAATATTCGCTACCGATCACACGTCATGCTCTCTTTTTACATTAAAACAAAAAATATCACTTGTGACACTCAAAAAAAAATCCAATAGCTCAGACGTGTCGTGACTTTTGAGAATGGAACTCCGACAGAACATGCGGTGTGTGCAAAGATCTAAAGCGAACAGTGAACACTGAATTCTATACCGCTCGCTGTGGGATCGGCTCCTTAAACTTACCTGGATTAACCTTCTGATACGTGGTCCCAACTGGTCCACTGGGCGGCATTTCCTCTGGCCTGCTAGCCTTGAAGTTGAAGGCCGACCCTGCTTTAGCAACTTTGTCTAAGATGACCCTTTCATCCAAGTCATCCTCAGTTCTCGCGTGCATGGTGAGGTGGAAACCGGTGAAGAACTGAGCCACATACTTGATGTGGTTCGCACAGGTACCCTTACGAACTGTTGGAGCACCTTCACCCTGGGATTTAGTGAAAAGGTATCATTAGTCGTGTCGTTAGTAGTGGTTAGATCTTTGAAGTAGTGTTTTATTCATTTTTAAGGCGCCGATCCCACAGAGAGAGTTCTAGAGTTCTGCGTTTCGCGTTCACTGTAAACTATGCGGCGCCTTTAAAAGTAAAAAAAGTGTATGACGTGTGATCGTTAGCGAATATTGCAGAACTCTAGACTGCTTGCTGTGCGCACAATAGTGAATTTGGAACGCAGAAATCTGGACGCAGAACTGTAGAACTCTCACTGTGGGATCGGCGCCTTAATAAATCAGTATTACATATTTTATATATTTATATTATTATATTCAGGAAAATAGCATCTACATACTTAAATAGCGTTATTTATTATTTTATGTAAAATGAAATAGATTGGCTGCCTCAATTATTTTATTTTTATTTTATTATTGAGGAAATAGGAAACTATTGTTTACAAATATCAATATTTTTAATATCAATTTACATGCTCTGTAACTAAAATAGAAAAACATCATTACTGTTACAAATCACAACAAAAATAGTAAGTACGAAGTTTTCGAAATCATCATAATTCGTTTACAAACAAACTTCGGTCCGTTTTTTTCTTTTCTTTTCAATATTTATGGCCAACAACCAAGAAATAATCTAGTAATTTAAGTTATAAAAATTACATGTGTTATACAATAAGTATAATAAGTGGAAATGTTTCGTATTTTTTAATAATTTAATGTAAACACGCAATAACATTAAAAAAAAACAAATTCCTCTGTATGCAGATATAAATAGGTGATAAAATAAGTATGAGTAAACAAATAGATAACAAAATGTAATTGTATGAACAGACAGTAAAGTATGTTTTGTCTTATCATTTATCTAATACACATACCTGCCAGTTGATAAGGACATATTTAGATATGCTCCCGTTTGGTAGGTCCACTTTAAGGAATGCATACTGAATTTTACCACTGTTGAAATCATCTATTAATTCCATTAAACCACCATCTCCTTTGCCGATGAATTTCAAGTCGTTAGAAAGTCCATCATACCCAAATAGGGCCCTGCAAAAGACATATATACCATAGTATAAGAATAAATCCTAACTAATATTATAAATGCAAATGTGAGTGTGTTTGTTTGTTACGGTTTCACGCTAAAACAGCTGAACCAATTGCAGAGTAATTTGGCACGCAGATAGCCAATGGTATTGAGAAGTAAATAGGCTGCTTTCTATGCTAGGAATGTGGGTGAAGCCGTGGGGGACACCTAGTTAATAAATACATTATTTATGAGGCGATGGGTTCGAATACTACAATGAGCTTGAGCTTTCGGTGAAGGAAAACATCGTGAGGAAACCATAGCACGGTGGTAGAGTACTTTGTAGTACCCGCCTGGCTGGCTACCACCGTCAAGTTGAGAATCTATCGCCAAGCTCCAAGCATTGGTTTTCTGATAGCTGCATTTGAAAGCCTTCTAGGCTTTGTGTGCTACCATCTTTGGCCACATCATCATTTACCATGGTGAGATTGTGGTCACAGGCCTATAAACAGTAAAAATAAAAAAACCGGCGGCTGCCTGAGTCAAATGGTTCAATGAACTGGCAGAAGGTACAGATATGAATAATATTAAGTAATACTTCATCAGGTAAAACCTATGTCTAATAGAAGTTTAGTTACCTACATGATCAATATTTGTAGTTGTACATAGCTGCCAGACAACACTAATCATTAGACACTTGACTTTAGAGTTTAATACTCACTGTTTATTCTGAATAGATAAGTATTATTGAGAACAATAATAAAATACATATGTTAAGGGAGGCAAGTACTCAAAGCCATTTAATATAAGCACAATGCCTCTCAAACTGTTGGCTTGCGGATGGGATGTGCATCCTATAACTACATAAAAAAAACTATGATACAGTTTGTTTATCTAAAGCTGGCACATTCAACACATTTACACATTGCACTTGTGTTGTGTAGTGTCTGTGAATAAGTGCACAATGTGATATCACATCACATTGCAGTGCATCATGAAAAGTATGTCCGTCTCTCTCGTGTGCTGTCAAGCTTATGAGAGA
Organism: Polyploca ridens; assembly: GCA_951394255.1. Lineage (NCBI taxonomy): Eukaryota > Metazoa > Arthropoda > Insecta > Lepidoptera > Drepanidae > Polyploca > Polyploca ridens. The sequence goes on along the minus strand of OX596256.1, from coordinate 12,898,328 downwards.
GACAGTTATTGTTTTGCTTTTGTTACTGCTCATAAATATAGAGTAGTATTTTTTTTTATTCTTCCATTAGAATTGACTGACTAGTTAGAAGCAATAATGTAATGAAACATACTGTATCATGAAATTGCATGTGTGAATACTGTGACTGGCCAGCTTTCTTTAACCAACCTGTACCAGGACCTGCTAATCAAGTGATTTAAAACCCCAAAAAAGCTATTGGCAATAGTCCATTGATTAAAGTCAAATACCTATACATGGTGACATTTTAATCATCCTTTCACTAAAACAAACATTGTTCAGATCATGGTGTACTAACATTCTATAGCATCAAATAAAAAAAATATGTCATTGGTTAAAAAAAAAACATAAACAGACATATTTCAAAAACTCAGGAAGCCGCAGATTTCCACACATGCTACAAAACTGGCATGCTGCTGTGCCACAATTACTCTTGAAGTGCAAGCGCGATGTCTGGGTTAAAAGGAGTAACCATAAACCCTGACTTTTTATAATTTTTAAATAATAAAATCCAATGACATATCTTTTTTTATTTGATGCTATAGAATGTTAGTAGGCCATGGTCTGAACAACGTTTGTTGTACCGAAACAATGATTAAAAAGTCACAGGGAATATTTTGCATTTTAATATACTTATTGAACAATGCTATTTAATTCCAATATACCTGGGTGACCAAGCTTTGCTCGAAAACTCAGATGAGACCTAGCTTGATAATTTTTTGGACTTCATAAACCCCTGTATGGGTTTATAAGTATTTATACTTAACTTATACAACATTATAAGTTAAGAGGTAATATGTTGTATGAAGTAACAGCATGGCATTTTTTAATATATTTTTACTTAAGTATACATCTTTTTTATGGAAACTTTTAAGCTGAAAACGTTTACAAAGTGGCCAGTCAATTTGTTGGTTTTATCTCGTTTTATAAGTGACCAGGGTAAATACGAAGTAAGTAAAGAAAACATTTAGTTTTAAGTAATAAATAGGTTAATTAGGATGTTAGTATAAAAAAAAAGTATTTTTTTGTCCTGGCCGTGGAAAGTACCTCTTAACTTATAATGACCCATATAGCAATTGAAATTGTTAGAACTGGTTTCGAGATATCAAAAGATACATACAAATATTGCTTGTTTAATAGTATAGGATATTGCAGAGCTTGTGTGCAAACCAGATAACAAATATTTATGTACTACATAATTCATGAAGTTTGCAACCAATCTACTTATATCTTTTTGCATTTCCTGCCACACCTAAACCACTCTATAAACATGAATAATTGCTGCAAAATTAAAACCTACTTACTTCCAACTGATTTATAGAAAAAATATGAAATTATAACTATTATATGCATGGATTGACTCAGTAATTGGGTTAATTTGAAAGTGATATCGCAATAAGTTGTATCGAATACAACTTTTTCGATGGTTTCAGTGATTACTCAATATAATAGCTGCTCTCCATAAAAGTAAAAGGAATGCATTTGTTATCACCAGAGTTGACCGACCGTTCATGTTGCACTTGAGGTCATTGTTGTCTCATAAATGGGCTCGCTGTAAATACCACGCTATTTAATTCAATTGATTATTGTAATCAGTCGGCGCTGTTTATAATTTCCCTGCCAAATAGGTCGGCGAACCAATGTGCACTTACCAGTTTGTCTCAGTTTTCTCATCCAATACATCTTTCCATGCGGCGATCAGGGCTTGTTTGTGTTTCTCCAAATTTATGGCCATTTTACATTATTTGTAGTAACACTTTTCTTGATAAAACAGCCGAATTACAAGGAAAATCGAAATAAAAATTAGTTGAGTCGCCTTCCCTGACTCACAACAATTTTACCACAGATAATTAAAAAAATTGAGCATGTTGGTTGACGATCTGACAAGTGAGTGACACATAGCAATGTTGCCAAGTTAATATCTTATAAATGTACAGATTGAGAGATTTTTTTGTGAGTTTTCTTTTCTGGACTACTCTTATTACTCGCTATTATAGTCTGAAGAAAATCTCGAAGTCGACCTTACTTTTTTGCATTGTTTCTTCTTCTTTGTTTTCAGTTTGTCAGCCAAATATTTATATTAGGACTTATTTTTGCCAGTGTCAATTTTATTACAAATTAAAGGCTGCATTCCGAATTACCGCTGTAATCGCTGTAATCGATTTGAGACACAATAAATCACTTTCACATGGTCTACCCGACATCGGTGCATGGTTTGTGTTTTGATTTTTATGATGTCACCGTAATAAAAAAGGTGTGGAACTCCGAAGGCAAGGATGTTCGCTCGGAAGAAACAACAAGCCGTTGTGAACTCTCATCGTGGACTGATCTAAAAGATGACTTTTTTTAATTATAATCTTTTATTTATAGGAGTAGTTTATACCTACTATAATATCAAAATACATGTCTTCCCATCCATACCATGCATGCCTATCAAGGTAGATACTTTAATTCTAATTCGATATCGCAAAAAGAAAAAAAAATTATATCTCTGTAGTGTATTTTGCTCATCATTAATTTCCAGGCGTTCAGATTATTCTACCATTTCTTCCCATTTCCTTCGCACACTAAACATAGGTAACCAAGGATTGTTCGAGTAGTTTCATGATTCCTAAAAAGTATAATACCTAGCATGTATATTAATTAATTCTAATATCTTGCGCGCGCATTCCACTACAAAGTAGGTTAGCCCTTTGCACTTATTTTAGTAGGTAGAGAAAAACTTTCATTCACCATGAGCCGGTAGTCACGTTAGCGCTCTCTTGGCGGGCAAACGCCGCTGAAACGCGACATGGCTTGTTTTCGTTCGGGAAAAACAAAGTTTGAATAAAAATGTGGGTAGATGTGAGCGGGCGGGAACGACATAATTACACAACGCAAACCAGCGGATCATTTATACCCGGGTGAGACGATGCGTTTGTTATTTTATTTTACGTGAACAGGAAGTAGCGTAAACGATGAAGGAAAGATTTATGCGTGGAACACATTTATAGGGTGGAATAAATCAAGATAAATGCTGACGTCGGACATTTCTTTTTTACGATTTATTTATAGAGCTACTTTACTTAATTAATTATATTTAAATCAAATCTATATAAATAAAAAGGAATGTTGGTAAGCGCATAACTCAAAAATGGCTGGACCAATTCGGCTATTTTTTTTTGTATGTTCCTTACGGCCCAAGAAAGGTTTTAATACTATAAAAAAAAAGTAAGGTATGGTAGGGTAGGGTAGATGCGTAAAGAAGGGGGCGCAGGTGAAACCGCGGGCGGAAAGCTAGTTTCTTAAAAAATGATTTTTTGTCCTCATCTATCTAGGTAGATAGACTGTTGTCTTAATTGATTTAAATAACAACAACAACAAGCTTTTTTACGTTGAATTATGTGAAGCCCCTAATTAATCCTCAGTGCACTCGCAGTAAGTATGTACCTACCCAGCAAAATTTTAAAAGAAGGTACATTACATAGCATGACACCTAACATCTTTATCTTGATGTTCTCATAGGCGGGCAAAGGAAGTGCCTAGAAACCGCTACTGCTGCTATGATGACATGGGTCAAGGTTTCATAAATTAATGATGTGACAGCCTGGTTCCGCCCTACGATTGTCGGTGTTATTGCGGTTTTCGACGGTATTCTGTTGTTTTACTTTGACAGAGGATCGAGTTAGTTGTTAGCATGCAGTGAGAAGCGCTCGTGGTGTAGCATGATTAGCCGTTCTTAATCGATCAGCAAAGTTAAGCTACCACCGTCGTGGTCGGTACCTGGATGGGTGACCGCCTAGTGGTATTTCAAATCGAGCGTTTCGGAAGGCACTTAAAGCCGTTGGTCCCGGTTTTGATAGTGGTTAAGCTAGTTGGATGCCTCTTAGGTGGCTTGAAAAATTCCAACAGTAGGTTGACCACTAGCCTACCTCCACCTATTCGTAGTGGGCACGCGTGGTGGAGTATTGCCCATTCCCTTTCACCCTCATTTGTGAAAGGAGGCCTGTGCTCAGTAGTGGGACATTATAGGCTGGTGATGATGATGATGATGCAGTGAGCTACTATTACTTCGTAAGCTCACTGGTAGCATGATGCATTTGCTTCATAGTTGGTAGACAGTTTTATGATAGATTGGTACTTACAGTATAGTTCATACCTTACCCTATCTTAGACTTCATCAGTGAAGCCAGGATATCGATATTTTAATACTACCTACTAATATTTTGAAGTCCATTTGGATACACTTTTACCAAGAAATCTTCAAACAAAGCAAACAAAGTAATAATTAATTCACAATGTTATTGTTCAATACCTAAGCATTTTTCAAGAGTACCTACCCTACTTATTATAAACCGTTTTGTCACGTAACTAAGGCTTTGAAAAGTTACTCGGCCAATTTACAAAGGACCTTGATAAAGGGAGACCCTTCACGAAATACCAATCTTTCAAACTTCGCTCGACATTAATCTGTTTTATCGTTACTTGTGCAAAAATTCAGGCTGATGACATAAAATACTACACGTACATAAATAACTACGATTAACTTTACCTCAGAGTATATAAATACTACGTAGAAACTTTACTATAAAATGAATGAGGGTGGAGGTATAGGATTGTAGGTATTAGGACTGAAATAAGAAATTATTGAATACAAAAAGAACCTAGTAAAGTTATACCTACATAAATTAAATTCAGAAGTGGGATTCTAAAATTGAAAACTTTTTTCAACCAGCCGTGCAGCCCTAACAAATAAATAGGTAACTATTTGAAAAAAGAAGTAGGTAAGTACCTCAAAAAAAAAATTTATCCAAATCAAGTTAAATCAATAGAATCCATATAGAATCACAAGAAAATCAACCTACAAAAATAAGTTTAATTCATCCATCATCAGCTGTATTCGGAAATGATCTTTATCACCAAAACTATAACCGAGAAAGATTCATTAGACCATCCATCCGGAAGATCCTGGGTTTAACGGTTCGTTTCACGTAATTTTTCACCAGTTTTTGTCTAGTTTAGAGGTCAGACCCGACAGGATATTACGAGAATTACGTCATAAGGTCATGGCATGACACAACCAAAAAAACCACCAAGTGCGTGCCTGGCACACGTTAATATTAGGTTTCATTGTATAAGTTTGTTTGAAATTATGAAACGTTTTGCGTTTTCTTATGGAATTATATTTAAAAGCCATTTCAAAGTTTATTGTTGATATACTGCTGTAGGATATGCAACGGCAAGGTAGTACTTTAATCACAGTAGAAGTAAGTTTTACTGTGCTGTTGTTCTCTTAGCATGGATTACATATTGCACCTACCTAACTAGGTACCTACTCAGTTTGTGATTAAAACGCCTCCGCGCCACGCCACTTTTTAAAATATGCCACGGTCACGTTTACATAGGGTCGCCACCCATCCGGGTTTCCCTGGATTTGTCCTAGTGTATATAGAGGAGGCCGGGGAGATTCCGGGCGCTGTTTCATTTGTAGTCCGAGTTCCAAAGTTTTCGTGTCACAAAGTCACAATCAAAATTAAATCGTATTGTTTTTTTACTGAGTTACTTAAAAAACCGGCCAAGTGTAAGTCGGACTTGCACACGGAGGGTTCCGTACAATAATAATAATAGCTCAACTTTGCCATAAAAAAGACGTTTCTTTTTGCCCTTAAAAAGGGGCTCTTTATTAATGTTTTTTTTAATTATTTGGCTCCCAAAATATAAAGTTGACGCTCAGTCAACGTCTTTGCTGTAACCATAGAAAACGTACCTATAGAAAATCATGACTTCAAAGAGTTGTCCAAGGCACAAGTGCACAACTGGGAACGTAACCATGGCAACGAGGTACAAGAAAAATTTAATCAACAATTTTTTTGTTAGAGCGGCAATAGAAATACACATTCTGTGAAAATTTCAACTGTCTACCTATTACTGTTCATGAGATACAGCCCTCTGACAGACAGACGGACAGACAGTGCAGGCTTATGAATAGGGTCTCGTTGAGTACGGAATCCAAAAAATTACTGTTGACGTGTCCGGGTTCTGGTTGCCAGATTAAAGAGATGACAACCCTAAGTTTTCATAGATTAGAAAAATAATAAAGCGGTCACCTAAATGGGTGCGTACTGCGTACATACCATACGGACCTCGAAAATTTGTCCTCCAATAATGTCTTACCAAGGCTGATGAGAGAAATGTTTTTATTTCATACCCATATAATTACTAAATTTTTTTTATTAATTAATTCTCTTAAGATTGGTGAAGTATTTTTATGGTCACTGCGAAGGTAAAAAAATTAATAACTAGGAGCCCTGCAGCAGGTTTTTTTTAATGGACAAGTTGAGGACCCAAAATTTGGCCTTATCACCCTTATGGACAAAACCTGGAGCAAGATGAGCCCTGAAGGCTTCCTGAAGGCATTTCGGTGTCCTTGATATGTAAAAGTCAAACTTTAAAAATCTCTTATTTTTTTTTAAGTTTCTTTATGAATTTTTAAACAATAATCTCATTCAGCAAAATCGAAAATAAAAATAGTGTAGAGAAAGCAAGTGTTTATTCGATACAAATACAACTCGATTAACAATAGTGTGAAGATTCCTTTCATCGATAGTGAAAACTCATTCGATTGTTCTCACGATTTTCGACTCGATTGTCTATATTCAATGAGCATGACTGAAATAAAGTCATAGGATTATATACTTTATTTTATTTCACAAGTTTCAATGATAAAGATTTGAATAATTAAGAATCAGTCATTCTTAGATAGAAATCTATCTATTCTATATAATAACTAGCAGAACCCCGCGGTTTCACCCGCGTACGGTTTGAATTTTTTTGCCCTGAACATTAATTATTTTTCAAAAATAAAAGTAGCTATGTTACAGTAGTACCCAACTGATATGGCTTACCGATGTACCTGCGCAGAAGATACTTTTTGTACATTTTCAAAGCGCGGGTAACCGCTATTGGTTGGCAGCTGCCGCCATGTTAGCGCGCGCCGTGCGGAGGGGCGTGACTTGCGAGTGAGACGGAACTAACAGCTGCAGTGTATTATGACCCTTATAGTAGTGATCTAAGATTGATTGTAAGTTTTAAGCATTCTTTCAGTTAATCTTCGGGGCCATACTTTCTTTTCTGTGCGAACGAAGATTCACGATGCGCCTTATCAGTTGGGTAATACTGTACTACTTATAACATCAGCTATGAACCGGAACAGACATACAAAAATGTTTAAAAACACAATCCGAAATTATTTAAAAAAGTTGAACTCACATAAAAGCTTGGTGCATTGCAATATATAACTCTTTAAAATTGGAATGTCAAATATAAAAGAATAATTAAATCAAAAGCACTAAGGAGTATTGATATCAACTTCGATGCAAATCACCCCGAAAATAACTTTCTACCCCTTTGTAACCCCTCTAGGTGAGTTTCAATAAAATACGAAACACGTCTTCCACCAATTCTGTTACAAAATTTGAAGTAGATTGGACGAAGGAGTCATGTTGTACCGTACAAACTTTGCCCCCGTTTTTCACATCCTTAGGGGTAAGAACACACCCTCCAATTTTCAGGTCTACGATCAACGGTTTAGACTGTGCATTGATCCAACAGTCAGTCATTCAGGACAAGGCATTTTATATGTATAGATAGAAGATAGATTGACAAGATTTGAATAATTAAGAAGCAAAGACATTCTTCGATAGAAATCTTTTATTCTATACCTAAGTACATATAATAAAACTGTAGAGCCAGCGTATCCACGTTGGTCCGAGTACATTCAATATTTTGGGGATTGATAATTCGTTATTTCTCATCCAATCTGAAATACACTTCCGCCCTGCCTGTTTTAAACCGTAAAGAGATCGCTTCAAAAGACAAGCATCTCCTCCAGCATTGAGATCTTAGATTATATAATTTTCCTAGCACGCTCCGTCCTTTTTCTCTATTTCGATACCTAAACAGTATTTAGCCGGTCCAAAATTTTTCAGCTCAAATTTTTCGGCTCCTAATCCTTCCTAAATATCTCTATCAACTTGATATCCTTGTAAAGGAGGAGGAACGAATCAAATAAATATACCGGCGATCTTTGGTGGTAATCGTATTAATTTCACCAAAAATCACCAAAAATCAAATTTTACATGATCATCAGTTTGGATTTACAAAAGGCCGGTCTACGACAGACGCTGGTGCTAAACTTTTAAAGCATATTTTTGAAGCCTGGGAGAATTCACAGGATGCGGTTGGCGTATTTTGTGATCTCTCCAAGGCATTTGATTGCGTAGATCACTACACACTAGTTTTAAAACTCCAACACTATGGAGTTCGTGGAGTGGCACTCGATCTTATATCATCTTATCTATCAGGTCGCCAACAAAAAGTAGGTTTTAGCGGTACTACGTCCTCAGGGTCTTTAGTGAAAACGGGCGTACCGCAAGGATCAATTTTAGGCCCTTTTTTGTTTCTGGCATATATTAATGATCTGCCCTATATGGTAAATGAATTGTCGGATATAGTTTTATTTGCTGATGACAATTCTCTAATTTTTAAGGTCAATAGAAAAGATACAGACCTTACGCAGCTCAATGACACCTTATCAGCTGTATCAAAATGGTTTGCCGCCAATAATCTTATGCTTAATTCCTGTAAAACTAAATGTATAAGGTTTTCTCTCCCTAATGTTGTTAAGAGTGACACTCATATCTTTGTCGATGGTAAAAGACTCGCACTAGTGGATAAGGCAGTTTTTCTCGGCGTTACATTAGACAGTAAAATACAATGGGGTCCTCATATAGAAAGATTAACTAGTAAACTGAGTTCCGCCGCCTTCGCTGTTAGACTTTTGGGTACAAAACTTTTAGGTACAAAACTTTTGGGTACAAAACGTTCATAATTAGGGCTGTGTTCAACTATAGGGGTAAAACCTAAATTTTCTTACATTAACAATGTTTAAAAAAATATATGAAGATGTAGGGTATAATTACTTTAACCCTTCAATTAATAAGGATATAAGGTATTATTAAAAAAACAACAAGCGCCTATGTCATGAAATGACTGAGTTATAGCTATTTAAAGATGGACAAAACGCTTAAACGTTCATTTATTGGTGCTTCTACCCTACGTAAGTACTAAACTTTTTAGTCTAGGTACCATTTATTTTCAACAATTTTGGTCACATTGTCATTACCAGACTATTATACAATTCAAACTGTCGTTTTCCTTTATCATTGCGTGTCCTTACGTAATGCGCCGGCTCAAATCGTCACGAATACGATAAAAAGAAATGACAATATAAGTATAAAGCTAAAAAAATGATATATTTTAATTTAGTCAACCTTGAAAAGGTATGTCATAGAATCGATTTATCAGCTTCAATATTGCATGCTCGTATTCATGTTTATAATCGGACCTAACGTTCAAATAATTAGTGGAATATTTAATTCTTGCTGTTGCCTTTTTTTATGTGTGCTTGCGATTGGACTCCGACATAAGTAGGTATATGACACTTCCTGGCTGTCTGTAGCCAATTTGTCGCGAAGATTTATAGGGTTCTCGAATAATGAGTATAATATACTACACTAAAATCACAGCATAATCTTTATTCCGCTGGATCGCAAAAAATCTTCGTAGTTTTTCAAACAGCAGTGATCACAGTTTTAAGCATCGTATAGTGGAATCCAAGGCACCAGATGCAAGATATTTCTCTAAAAAATCGTTTCTCAGCTACTCCCTCTGACAGGCAGTCATACCTAGTGGCGGTCGAGCTCAAAGATGTCAATCTCAGCTGAAATAATCATCGCGACCTAAGTATTTATTCCTTTCATTGTCAATCATGTCACATGTAACTATTGCATGCAAGTGATTGCTGGATCTTCATGCATTTACAGTCGTTCGAGCAATGACACGTATAAACGAACACATATATTTAATTATTACTACGTATAGAGAAGACGCCACACATCATAACTATGTTCTGTTGAAGTGAGGCCATCCGGCCACGCTTGTTGTTGTAGAAGGATGAACGGAACGTGTAAGCGCCGTGAAAATCACGGTGTTTGTGAGAAAAATACTCCTAAAAGCGTTCTGATAGCGCTACGTGTTTCTACTGTCTGCTTAGACGACTAATTATTGTTTCAGCGCTAAAGAGTACTTTAGTCGACTCTAAAAAAATGGGACATAAGACATAACCTTTGCTTGTGATAGCTTCTCTATAGTAATAATAGCTCAATGAACACACGTCATATTTTTTGTAAACCCGAATCTATAAGGTACTTTTATTAGGGCTATTAACTTTTGTCTACCGAGTGCGCTAACTGTATATCGAGGAAGTTTCGCGGCGGAGTAAACAAACAATTCACTCGAAAACATGGCACAATGCCATCAAAGTTTCAACATACCTTCAGTTTACGATGGATCCTACGCGAACTCCATTGAAATCAATGAAGTCTCTATTTATTCATGAGGCAATTAAGTGGTCTACCGTAAATTGCTATGGCAGTTAGTAATTAAAGGCATTGCAAAATCATGGCGGAAATTTTCAAAGAAATGTTCGTCACAATTTCATGGAATTTCTTTCCATGAAGGGTTCCATTGTTTAGCTTAACTTTGGATTACTGAAAAATACGTAATTTGGCAACTTTGCTAACATTCGTTCGTGATAAATAAAAACTTTTTAAGAAAAAAAAACGGCGTTTTTTTTTTAATAAAAAGTATTTAATTTTGAGTTTCGAATATGCGTTTTCAAAACTTCTCAAGATTTGTCACTGACCGAGGATGTGCATATTATTGATAAATTGCCGAGAATATTGAATAAAATGCTTCAATCGCGATGTTTCTGCTGCTCTTTTCCGTTGAATTCCATCATATCTTCAATTTCTATGGTCAGATCACGATAAAATTTATATGGGCCCACCTCGTGATCTACGTTGACATATTACAGTTTAAACGATTTAAATCGCATAAGCCATTTCCGAGTAATCGGTGAAAAAAATACATACAGTCAAACATAGAACCTCCTCCTTTTTTGAAGTCAGTTAAAAAGAAAATTTGAGGTGGTTCAGTTGAACAATAAATCATTGCAAACAAAAACTGTATAATACCTACAATTATATGTGGCTCGATTATAGTTATCTTTATCTCGGAAGTACGAGCCATAGGCCGGGAGCTCGCGAGCTCGGTGCCAGGCACACAATCTCAACCCGCTTCCATAATACCTACGACTATACAATTAGATAACTACCACCTATTCAACCTACATTTCATAGTTGTAATAGGCCATAGGTTCGTGATACTAGCTCGTTTGTCAGTTAACTAACAGCTGTGCCACCACTTAACTGGGAAGTTGTTTTAAAACTTTATTGCAAATTGTGACTCTGCTAAGTAGGAATGCCACCTAGTTTGCTTGAATATAATTAATTGATCAGTGCTTTTCCATTTGAAAAGAATAATGAAAAGAAGAATTCCAAATAGAGAACTAGAAAGTGATTTTGAACTGATTAATAACAGTAGATCACTGCATCTAAATGTTTAATGTGTCCTTAACTTAGCCAAACTGAGAGCATGTGTCCTTGACTTAGCCAATCAGAGAGCATGTGTCCTTGATTTAGCCAATCAGAGCTCATTGTCGATGGTGAGGAATTGACGGAATAGATTTCAAACAAAATGAACGTTATTGCACTTTTGGTTATTAGCCCGATGCTAAATGTCTGAGATTTACTACCCCTAAGTTTTGAACCAGATAAAACATCAAACTTTCAGCCATCCACATACAGCTTGAAATGTCCGCTATTTTATTTCACCACAACAAAAAACACTTTTACTTCACGATATCATCGTGAAATCCAAATCCTTATAATATTCAATGAAAATTGAATTATTAAAATGGATCCAAACAATGCACTTCGATTGACCTTTAAGAATATGAGTTTCAAACATCGACACATGCAACCATTTCATGGTATCAAATTCCATTATGCATCAATAGATTGAAAATTGTATCGATGGTGTACCTATGTAGGGGTTCCATGTAGGGTTGCCATCTCTAAAATTTAGCAACCTGGACAAGTCGCGTGAAAACCCCGGATTTTGGAGCCCAGAAACCGGACATGTCAATAGGTTTGAAATTTTTAAACCCGGACTACCAATGATTCCCCGCCCGGACGCTCCCCGAACGCCCTCTAAACTAGGACAAATTCGGGGAAACCCGGACGGATGGCAACCCTAGTTCCACGTAACATAAGTTTCAAGAAAATGTATCTACCGATGGATTTTATCGAGGAACCTGGAATGACCGGTCCGCGGTAGCCTTCTAGCCGTTTTGAATAATTTGTAACGATATAGCATGATATATATGACTTGTTGGTCCTTCAAAGCCTGTCAATTGACTACCTGCTTCGAAAAACTCCGGCAAGAAACTCATCATGTTTTTGTGGATTGACTGGCCAGTTGATGTGTTTTTTTTTATGTTGAATGGGCTTGCGTTTGACCTTCGACTGACCCCATGAGGACCCCTACCGCAGATGGTCCCAGACGCCTCGTAAGGGGTTGCCTGGTATAGTGTGCCGTCTTTTATGACCGAGAGGTTGGTGAAGGTGGCCACTATAGAAAATCTCAGTAGATAAGAGGGGGTATGACCCCATGAGGAGTTATGACGAGGCCGAGGATGTAGCACACTTACCCAGAAAAAGCCTATTCACTCTGGCCTTGAATATATCTAGGTTATAGGTGTCGGGAAACACATACCCCGGAAGAGAGTTACACTCCTTTGCAGTTCGTATAAGAAACGATGAAGCGAAGCGTTGTGTCCGGGTACGCGGGATGTCGACAACGTATGAGTGGAAATCTTCCGGCGTCCTGTGTTTCGATGGAGAAATGGGGATGGAGGAATTGGATTGAATAATACTGTAGGTTGGTAAGACCCTTACCTATCATGCTTCAGGTAGTGGGTTAGATTCCCAAGACAGCATTTGTGTGAATGAACATGTCTGCATGTCCTGAGTTTGGATGCAATTAGGCATATTAAATAGGTATGTATTTACAAACAAAAAGTAGTACTTATATCAATTATATTTACATTAATTTATATCAAGTTGAAAATCTGTCGCCAAGCACCTTTCGGTTTGTTCCGATAGCTGCACTTGAGAGCCAGTTCCTTCTAGGCTTTGTGTGCTTACCACCTTAGGCCACATCATCACTTACCATCGTGAGATTGCGGTCAAACACAGGCCTATAAACAATAAAAAAAAATTGAATTATTACGACTTTCGTAGTACAAGATCTGTGGTACAAGCTCCGCTTGGAATCGCGGATCTGATAATTGTGTGTGATGACTGAAGCTTGGGATTAGATAACCGTGTGTGAAAAAATGTCCCAGGATATACTCATAAAATTGGAAAAGACAGAATCCGTCGAAATGCCATCCCTAAGTATAACGTTTACTATTTCCAAAACACGCCACCTTTACGTAAACTTTAGTTAAAAATATAAAGGTAGTCGCCCATCCGCATCGTGTGAACAAGAACGTATCGTGCGACTACATACATAATAGTGCTATCTCTGAACAATGGATTTGTCTGTTGTCATTCTACTTTCTTTGGTTTGCATCGTGAACGGATATAATCCCATGAGTCGTTGTTTGTTATTCTTGGAAAAATGTGAGTAATTATCGGTAGCAAGTTTTGATCGATTCATTAAATTCTACATTTTTTATTGATAATTGAGAAATCAACGAAGAGCCTAAACCTCTAGCCTTGAAATTAAAAATATTCAGGTACCTACTAATAAAAGATTTTTTCAAAATTCGAATTTCCAGAATACGTATTATGCCATTAATTAGCGCGTTATTTGACATAGTAGGTACCTACGCAAATATGCCGGATGTAAGCGCGCTAAATTGCTAATGGTATTATTAATGTCGTTAGACGTTAGGTGATAGCTCAAATCAAATAATAGTGTGTCTATTTAGTGCACAGTTTAGTGCATCATTTATTGCACGTTACTTTTTCCGATAATTGGACGTTAATGTTAATATTCAACATAATATTGTTATCATACAAGTACCAAGTTGGCACCCAACGAGCATGAGTTGATATACTAATTTCAGGTGTGACCCAATGCCCGCGGCTGATGCACCCCTATCACACGCGATGCAACCGCGACACGATTACGCAACGGACGTGCGATTATCCAGAAGTATATAATTTAGGTACCTGACCTCACCCACCTGGTAACACTCACACACAATAAATAGATAAATATCTGGCACATTTTTTCAAACACGGCCATCTCGGAACTAAGCAGCGGAGCGTGGTACCTACTAATCATAGAGATATCATAAGTACCTATGATATCTCTATGCTACTAATAAACTATACTCTATTTCACATACCTAGGATGAGTCGTCAAGGTCGTGGGTTTTTTACCAAGATCTAATGAAATTCCATTTGATTACTCTGAAATAGTACTCATAATATATCATGAAACCTCGCTCTATCATAGTATTCCTTTATTAACTATATCTAAATGAACATTAACCATTGAGGAATCTAATAAAATACCATGTGTCACCGAACTCATGCTATTTGAAATCTACTATTGATAACTGCATACTGCTTTTGAAGGCATTACCGCAAGCCATTCTTATTTCGAATACAACTCAGTTTCATTTTTTAACACGTCAAATAACTTTTTGATTGATTTTTACTTGCCAGGGGTTCTGAAAAAATAAGCAATCTCCCATATACAAAATTATTCCTATCTAACTAAGGGGGCTAAGCGTTTATCAGAATTCAACCTCTAAAATAAACTTAGGGGCTCGCAGGTGAAAACACGGACGAAAAGTAAACAAAAAAGTTGAACATGATTATTCGCTCGTTTAAACTATTTATTAATACGTATTGATACCGAATTAACATAACATTTAATTATAGGCTACACGTGTGGTTGGTCCCGTTGTGACTGCAACGGCGACTTGGTCCTATTTGAGGACGAGGGGATCTGCGTAGAGCTAGAGGACTGTCCAGAATGGAAGTTTAAAGCTCGAAATAGGAAGAGAAAGCATCATGGACCCAGAGTACATAAGAAGCTACATCTACCACGCCGCGAGCCAGACGACCCCATGATGATTTATGAATAAAAAACCTTTTTATATTCCGTAACATAACTCTCTTTTATTATTCAATTTTAAGGAATATTTAAATGAATGCTTCGGTCTTGCTGATGTAGGTAATAAATCTAATTAGGATTGTTTTAAAAAGAGTAATTTCTGAGAGTATTGCCGGCTGTTCTCAGCAAAAGCAAACTGACCCGAACAGGGCGTCAAATCCGAATGCTGAAACGCCACACAACTGAGTGTCATACACTCAGTTGCATGTATGTAGGTTGGGAACAATTTTAAATTATTTTCTTCAATTCCCAACGGCCCCATCAATAGGGATAGCGCGTTGGGGCGGTTGGGAACAATTTTAAATAATTTTATTCAATTCCCAA
This sequence comes from Polyploca ridens, assembly GCA_951394255.1. Lineage (NCBI taxonomy): Eukaryota > Metazoa > Arthropoda > Insecta > Lepidoptera > Drepanidae > Polyploca > Polyploca ridens. Next base: position 12,882,848 of record OX596256.1, on the reverse strand, counting down.
CGGCCCCATCAATGGGTATAGCGCGATGAGGCGGTTGGGAACAATTTTATTAAATTTCCAACAGCCCCATTAATGGGGATATCGGCAATGGGGCGGTTGGGAATACACCAAAATTCCAATTGTAGGTTGACCACTAGCTTACCTCCACCGATCCGCAGTAGGCACGCGTGGTGGAGTATTGCCCATTCCCTTTCACCCTCATTTGTGAAAGGAGGCCTGTGCTCAGCAGTGGGACATTATAGAGCTGATGATGATGACAATTGTATCTCTAATTACAAAAAGGTATGGTTAGTGACAATGGTAGTTTACAGACAAACAAACAAAGTGCAACACTTAAACATTCAGGTGTCATTTTCAGACGTTTCGTTTGGAAGCTACAAGACGCAATGCAATACGTGCTTGTCATGTTATGTTTAATTAAAGTTATAGATACAGTTTATTATGGGCAGGTCGGGAAAGCAGGGTGTTTATCATTCAATGGAACATGTAAGTACCATGCCGTATAATATATGTTTTTATATACTTTATTAAAGTAGACTAAGGCCCGGTTTCAATAATTTACGGACCGGTATCGGTTAAGATTTATTAAAATTAAAACTCTTATATCTTTACTAATAATGAAGCAAATACCTCAAAGCTTTGCATAGCAGACCCTCCCATATGGAAGTAGTTATCACAGGTAAAATTACCTTACCAAATGATCTATATGCCCAGTTTGGCAATAAAAGAACCTACCATTGGTAAGCAAAACGATACGTTTTTGTTTATTGAAACCGGGCATAAGGCGATGATAGCTCAGTGGTAGTGACGTCGGATACCGAGATGAAGGTCCCGGGTTCGAATCCTACAATGAGCTTGAGCTTTCGGTGAAGGAAAACATCGTGAGGAAACCATAGCACGGTGGTAGGGTACTTTGTAGTACCCGCCTGGCTGGCTACCACCCTCAAGTTGAAAATCTGTCGCCAAGCACCTTTCGCCGTGTTCCGACAGCTGCACTTGAGAGCCAGTTCCTTCTAGGCTTTGTGTGCTTACCACCTTCGGCCGCATCATCACTTACCATGGTGAGATTGCGGTCAAACACAGGCCTACAAAGAGTTAAAAAAAACTGCGACATAAAAACTCAAGACACCCAGAATTTTAGTAAAAAAAAATACCTATTTTTAAATCAAGCTTTGCACACTAATCGTACTAACGTCTCGCCACTAATATAGCAAGATTATTTTATAAAATTAATTTTATTTTAAGAGTCCAAATTGAAGTGCATTTCTAACAAGTTTGTTAACCAAATCTGGCACGTTCGACACATTTACACGTTGCGCTTGTGTAGTGTCTGAATAAACGCGGCGTTCCGTCGCACTGCATACTCATCATGAAAAGTCTGTCCGTCTCCCTCGCGCGCGGTCGATCTTATGATTATGAAGGAGACAGTTATTGTTTTATTTTTCCTACTGCTCATAAATATAAAGTGATCTCCTCTTGATTTCGTCCATTGGAATTGACTGACGGACTAGAAGCAATAATGTAATAAAGCATACTGTAACGTGAAATTGAATATTGTGTGAGTACTGTGAACGTGCCAGCTTTAGTTAACCTGTACCATGCTTAACTTTGCGGTATTATATTATATTGAAATAGCAAAGACGTGGGTATCAAAACAAAAGACGGATGAAACCGATCCTTAGAGCAATACGGTATAAATTTGCATGTATGCGAGTTAGCGTCCAGCCACCTGTATAAGTCCCTATTATTGCATAATTTAAAAACGTGAATTTATTATGATTAATAAAAAAGTATTAATTTTTTTAAATGGCAGGTGTGGATACTTGTCCAGAGAATATGCATCGACTAAACAGCGAGTGTCGTCCGACGCCGTCGCAGCGGACGTGTGACGAGCCAGTCGCCCTCCCAATGGGCATCATATGCGACTGGTCGCGTTGCGATTGCGACTTTCCGTTCGTGCTTCACGTACAATCAGGTTTTTGCTTCGTGTACGAAGACTGCCCCTGATCCGTCCCTGATTGAATCTCGTGGGTTATCGGAAAATATGGATACGTACCAAAATTATTTTGGAATGAAATGAGAATTACGTTGTGATTGAAAATAAATTGTTTCATATTGGTTTGAAATGTGTTTTATTGCATTGATATAACATTTTATTTGTTTTGCCTGGGGAGCACGTTATAAACAAGCATACGGCCCACCTGATGGTAAGCGGTTAGGTACCGTAGCCTTTATCAAACTCTATTCTACTCCTGTAACTGAGTCGTAGGCAAATAATTTGCTATCACACATTCAAAATCCAGTTTAAGGCGCATTTCCATTCCCACATATCGGTCACCATCACTTCTCCGATCAGTCCCGTAAAAATATAGTTAGGTAGGTATGAAGAATTAAAAATGAAAGAATATTGTTATACCATTCTTTATTCTATGGCAATATCATGAATATAAGAGAACTAAATTATTGATTTATCAGTCGCAACGTAACGTACCCATACTCATGACAACACGAACATTCAGGTAGTATCACAAACACATGAAAACAATAGAAAAACAACAACTTTTAAGTCTAGGGAAGCAAACACGCATACGGTACGCCTGATGGTAAGCGGTCATTGTAAACTATGGACGCTTGCAACGGCCGTGGTATTCGCGCTTAGCTAAGCCTCCATATAAAATTTTCACACCCAAGGGGTTTAAAGAGAAACCTTTAAACCCCATCGCTTGAGCTTTCGGCAAAGAAAGACATCGTGTTCCTGGTTGGATACCAGGAGCGCCTACTCCGTGGGTGCTCGTAGGCTCCAGCACCCATGAAAGCCAAATAGTGAGTGCAGAGCACTATGCACCTTATGAACCTTATAGTAGTGATCTAAGGTTGATTGTAAGTTTTAAGCATTCTTTCGATAATCTTCGGGGCCATACTTTCTTTTCTGTGCGAACCCATGCGTGCGAACGAAGATTCACGACGCGCCATATCAGTTGAGTACTACTGTAACGTGTACATTTTGTTACAGATACACTGGCCACTGTCCCATGCTGAAGTTCCGCTTCGGAAAATGTTATGGTGACAACACGCGGCAAATTCTACGAGAGATACGCTCAAAAGGACTTTTTAAGTACGTTAATAAGGTTTCTTTCACGTTATCGGAAAAATAATAGGCGACGTGGGTTTCCGATTGCGTCAAAAGCTGGGTTAGAATGACGTACTATCGGGTTATGTAATTTGTTTAAAATTTTTACTTATTATTTGGACGCAAGTGGGCCTTCTAATATAAGTATAGGAATATGAGATAGGTATTCCTGCATTGATTTAATAGAGGCGCCTCTAGTAATAAAATATTTGTTGATTGATAAGTACTGGAATTTTGAATTAGCTTTTATGTTTATGGAGATTGCTAAGTGTCGCCATCTACGCCACGCTTTGCGATTAGACTCATTAGGAAAGAAAAGAGGATAGAACCCTTCATAAATATCCTGGGACATTCCTCGCACACAGTAATCTGATCCCAAACTAAGCAGAGCGTGTACTATGGAAACCAGATTTTATGAGAACCAGAGAGAAACGGCCAAACCACATATTTTGACTAAGGTGTAGAGTTTGTGAAGTTAGGGCTTGTAGAGTTAGGGCATGTACAGTTATAAGCTTGGCTCTACATGAGATCTGATAACTTTTTGAGAGTGCGAGCCATATGATCTTGTCTTGGCAACATTTTACATGAACATGTTTTTGTTGGGATTAATCTTACTAATGCCCGAGCGTATCTAAGAAAACCGTATGTCAGTCTAATTACACCAAATCCCTTGATGTATCGGGTTACTGATTAAGGGTTGACATTTATCCTGACTAACCATAGGACATTATTTAGTCTTACATTACATATACGTGGTAGGTTGCGAAATGGAAATGTTAGTGGCAAAATTTAGGGATTTAGTCTTAAAAGTGAAAGCTTGTATGCTTAATGTAGGTAAAATAATAGGTAAAACTGAGGGACATGCCTAAGGTATAGTACTAAAAACGTGACAAACAAACAAACGCAAGGGGGACCACGAGGAATACGATTATATGAGAATACCGCGGTAATTCCCCCTTATCAGGCTAACAAACCCCGTGGTTACGCCCCGAGCCAACGTTTGTGCCCCATTTGGAGGAGCCTTTAGGTGTAACCTAAAAGCCACCCGGTTGAGGGCCCTCTGCGCTCGCTGATTAAAAACCATGCGAGTTCCTTTCAAGCCAATCAAGCATAAATATACATAGATGGAACCTGTATACTATGCGTGGTGTATGAACACAAGATGACGCAAATAATAACCATTTTTGAAACACTATCTACCCCTCCACTTTCGGTCTTTAACAATATTTACGATTGCAGTAAGCCGCTAGAGTACCGTCCAGGCGACAACTACGAGCTACTACACAACGTCCCGCGTCACGACATGCCTCAGCGAGATGTGTACGATGGCTTGCATAACCGTCAGAATGCCTACATGACTGGTTATACGGGATATGTACCCGGGATGAACTTCAGGTGGGTATTACTAGAATAGAAGTACCGTGTAAGTAACTAGTGTTTATTACTAGTAGTAGTACTAGTAGTGGGTATTACTAGAATAGAAATACCGTGTAAGTAAGTAGTGTTTGTAAAGGATAGTCTTTAGGGTGGACGGATTATATTAAAGGAGAAAGCATATCAGAAGGTTAATCCTCTTAGAGGTGAATTAGATACAGAAAAAAAAGACTAGGGTTAGCAGGCCCATAAACATATAGATATAGCCCATAAACGTATAGCCTATATTGAATCAGGCTGATAATTATTGATGTTAAGACCAACTGCCAGTTTCTGAAAGACCATCAAAGTTGTCAAGTCTACTTTGACATTTTGTACATTATTAACATTGACACAACATTCAGCATCAGCCAAGAATCTTGCGTCAGCCCATCATCAGCCTAGAAACTGGGAGTAACTGTTTTCCTGGATCATGAGAGTAACCATTTACAACTTTGCAGATATGGAAAATCATACGGTCGAGCCGCTGACGACTGCATGGCTGATTTTACGGAAAACCAACGAGATTTGAGACGCAAAGCTGATCTCAATAGAAGCTACGTACGATCTAGGAGTGCTCCGAAAATTGAGACAATCCACACCAGAGACGAAATACGACGTGATTTGAACAGATTTAGAGAAATTAATAAGTACAAAGGTATGTCCAACCGAATATCCAATACTGCTGAAATTAGATAAATATAAATAATGCATGATTAGAATTATAATAATATCTTCTTTATTGTTAATTATTTGGAAAAATAAAGCCAAACATAGTCAGATTGTCCAAAAAATATTTAAAAAATGTAACCTTGCTGAGTTTCTTACCGGATTCTTCTCAGTTGAAGGCCGAGTTCCGAACCGGTGGTAACTTCAGTAAATTTGACCTTCATAAGTGCCCTTCTGGGGCCTAAATTGAATAAATAGCTTTGACTTTGACTTTGAATAATTTGCAGGTTAAGCTTACTTAGCACTAAATTTCTATACCACAAATTCTTTGATGTAGGAGTTCCTCAGGGCACTTACGTTGGACCAATTATGTTGCTTATGTTTGTTGCCGTGACAAATTGCCGTGGGTTTGACGTCTACGATGAGCTTGGGCTTTTGGTGAAGGAAAACAACGTGAGGAAGCATCGCACGGTGGCATGGCTTTTTTAGCCGACTTAAAGTTTAAAATCTGTCGCCAAGCATCCTACCCTTGTGTTCCTCAGCTGCACTTGTGAGCAAATGTTTTGCAGATGACCATGCGACGGCAGGCATACTTGTCATAAAAAAAACTATATTCTTACAGAAAACACGATTTCCCCGGAATTCCCGCCGATAGCTGGCTACACGGGACATATTCCTCGTATAAAAGGATCAGAAGCATCTCTCAGTCAGAGATACCATTGCGCTGCGAAACGAGGTTTGGAACTAATTCAGATGGAAAGAGATAAAAGAAAAGATATTCAGGTTGCTGACAAAAACATAAGGACTATTTTGCGAGATCACGACAAAAAATATTCATATTGGAATTGGGGATAGCATACAGGCAGAAGAATGTTCTTTACAAAACGTAGATGAGCATTCTTCTATAAACAAATGATGAGATAACAGTATTTTTCGATTAGCTATGCTATAGTGATTTGTTAACTTTAATGTAGGTTAAATATGCCATCGATTTGAACGTCATACTATCCTGTTTATCTGAGTTTCCGTATGAGATATGGAGTAGAGTTGCATAGCAATAGTGAAACTATCGATAGTCTATCGATACTATAGTGACCTCGAAAACTAGTTACAATACCGATAGTGCTATCGATTGTATCGATACTATCGATATCGCTATCGATATCGATGGCGACAATATTGTTACTATCGATAGTTTGACAACACTAAATGGAGCAGTATAGAATAGTATGAATGTTTGTCAATATTTTGGGAATTACTGCACGATTCTACAATTTAAGAACGAAGTTTATTGTAACTTCCATGCCGTTATGACTGTATGTTTCAATGCCGTTACTGCTTGGATGTTTGTCTTAAGATCGCACAATACTATTGTTTTTTTGGATGTATGTCACAGATATTTCTTTACAAAAGGCATTCAAAGAGTATTTTGATGTATACTTCGAATTTGATAATGCCTCAAAGAGTGCATTAAAATAAATGTTTCCATTTGTACATGAAAAAAAAAATAGAGAAATTATATTTTTAAGTCTAATGTGAAGTAATTAGAAAATAAACTCTAAATAGATATTAATTTGTTTTATTTCTATTTAAAAATATATTATTACAATAAACACAAGATCATGTGTTAATACTTAGACTAAATATAATAAAGGTACAAAAATATACGACTAATAGATACACAAAAATATCATGTAATTTGGTTTAGTAAATTAGGAAAACTGGCCTATAATTACCTTATTAAATACCTATTAAATATTCTTAATATAATTGTCGTGTTTCACACAACATTCTAGCTATACTAAAATAATATTATGTCAAGGCACAAATTTAAGGCACTCTTAAGTAAAATCTCATAAGATATTGCAATTGTGCGTAGAATACACATAAAACTAAATGCACCATCAATAAAAATATCAGTATTAATATTGTCGTTGAAAAGGCAGTCACAATTCGAGTTAAACTTAACTTTAAATTAACTTTCAGGTGTAAATTCTACCATCTTACCGGTTCTTTCATCAACGCCGTCAATTATAACAGATTTATCACTTTCAATAGTTGTCACATCGTTTTCTGTTTTCTTATCACTGGCTAGCTCGAGCATTAGAGTTTCTAGTTTCTGAGCCTTTCTTGTTTCGTTGTGAGTGATTAATGCACATAAATGTTCAGTCAGAAGTTCCTTCTTTTCCTTCTCTTTTTGCAGATGTATCTTTGCTTGGAGAAATTCTTTTTCGACTCTCAGGTATTGTTTTCTGAAAAATAAAAAGTTACATTAACCAGTGAAAATCCTATCAAAATCCAGGTTTTGGAGATTAGCCTGTTTCACAGACGGTCAATAATTTCCATAAAATCATCTTATAATATTCTTATATTCTTCCTTCATCGCCCCCAATCCGACTAAGGCTGGTTCTACTGTTTTATTAGATGCATAGAGTAAAAACAATCCCACCAAAAACATTTTTATGTAAAATGTTGCCGCCAAGACATATGGCTCGTACAGTCAAAAAGTTATCAGATCTCATGTAGAGCCAAGCTTATAACTCTACATGCACTTACTCTACAAGCCCTAACTTCACAAACTCTACACACAGTAGTCAAAATATGTGGTTTGGCCGTTTCGCTACCGTCACATGGGAGTAAGGTGAAAAATGTATTCACTGTTCATTACTTTTTTTTTATTCAATAGTTCTTGTAGTATTGAAACGGCCAAGCCACATATTTTGACTACTGTGTGTAGAGTTTGTGAAGTTAGGGCTTGTAGAGTAAGTGCATGTAGAGTTATAAGCTTGGCTCTACATGAGATCTGATAACTTTTTGACTGTACGAGCCATATGTCTTGGCGGCAACATTTTACATAAAAATGTTTTTGGTGGGATTTCACTTCTTTTTGTAAGTTGCTTATGTTTTTTTTTGTTTGAAATTTCCAAGTTTTATAATTTTTTTGTTGTTTGTGTACTAAAACAAGCTTACATACCAAATTTCAGCTTTCTAGGACTTCAGGAAGTACCCTATGAGTTTTGATGATCATCAGTGAGTCAGTGACGAAATCGGGGTTTTTTAGATATCAATAAAATCTAAAGTATAAGAGCTATGTTATTGAAACTTAATATGTTTAATAAGTTTGCTATTGACATCATGTCCTGAGAATTTTGTTTGTCTGGTATAATCCAAACCCAAGTTATGAGGGTTCGAAAAAACGACGAAGCGCTTCGAGAAAAGGTAGGTAGTGCCCTTTTGCTTCGCTTGGCTGTCTTGGCGGGGGGCACTTCCGTGCCCCCAGATAGATGTAGATATGGTACCTACTTTACTTTAACTATTAAATACTACTACTCAAACATGTATAGGTATCTTCAGAAACGTAAACTAGGAAATATTCAAGTAATAATAATATTTAAAACTACAACTAATAAAGAACTATAAGCCGCAATGGCTTGCGCCTTATGGTGCCTTCTCACGGCGCGTTGTAGCCCGAGCCGCGCCGCGCCGCGCCGCGCCCCGCGCCGTGTGAAGGCAACGGCTCGGCGCGACTCGGGCATGCGCGTCCAATGCTCGGCGCGACTCGGCCTGGCGCGTCCAATTTGGTCGCTTCACACGGCGCGTGGTAGGACGAGTCGTGCCGCGCCGCGCCGCGCCTCGCGCCGTGTGAAGGCAATGCTCGGCGCGACTTGGGCTGGCGCGTCCGATCCACTAAATGTCGGTAACTTCAAAGGCGCGGCGCGGGCAGGGTTGGATTTCGTAGTATAATAAATATTAATATAGCACTTATGTAGTATCGTAATGCCAGGATACTTACTACCTACGAGAAAATACCATAATTTTACCTTCAGGTCGATTAATTCTGTTATTTGTTGAAATAAATTAAAAATATTACTTTAATTATGAAATAAAGTTGTAATAGTTGTTTTAGTTGTAGTAAATCGGCCTGTATTTACTCCTGATTCTTTCATGCGATGCTGTGAAAGCAAGTAAATGTAATTTGTATTGAATTTATTCCATCTGACGACATGCTATGTCGTGTCAATGCCAAAGACGAAGTTTCGATTGACGGATTGGCTGAGATAAACATCTACTTGCCTAAATTTGGTCAATTTGTACCTACAATAACAATAAAACTAAAATGTCCTTACAAATACATTTTTATTTCAGTTAAATAACAAAATGGACGATAAGCAAAATGCAGTATTATTTTCGACAAGTACCTAGTATAATTTTATTTTCCATATAAGTACAATAATATTTTGAGGGTCTGAATGCAACCCTGGGCGCGGGCGCGCGCGTGGATGTCTCGGTTTTGTGCGGAGTTGTGTGTGCGTTTGAACACGTTCATTTCATCTCGAAGCGTTCGAACGTGAGGTACTCTGCGAGCTTAAATATGGAGTGGTCGAATGACACGATTGCCGAATTTTTACATTATTACGAGAACGAACCATCTTTGTGGAACACGAAAAATGCGGAGCACAAAAATAAGAATGACCAGCACGATGCCTGGATCAGAATAGTTTAGTTAAGGACAAAAAAAACCCGACTGCGTAAAACAAAAAATAACTGAAAAGAGTACAACAGCTATAGAATTTTGAAAATATAGTATTATAATGATGTTGTTTTGGTCGGCGACAAGCGACCCAGGAGCGGTAGTACGAAATATATATTCCCAAAAATGGACTTAATTCCATTAAATACTGTAAATATGTTGAGAAATACCTTATTCAATTTGAAATAAAATTACCGCAAAGTATGGTTACTAGGCACGTGCACAGACTAGAGCTAGGCGCAAGCCGCCATCGCCCCACCCTGATTACATGATTATACATATAGATACCATTACATGATTTTCAAAATTTTTATTTTTATTATAAAAAAAAAAGTATTTTTTTATATTTTCTTTAGCACCAGTATCATTTGTATTATCGACCCTGAGTCGCTCGTCGCTGACCAAAACAACGACCTGTATTATGTGTGGAATGGGCTGTTTACAAGCTTTCATTTGATACCCATATTTTTGTAACAACGACATTTTTGTTTTAATTCCCCTCCTCTGTTTTTATTCGAAGACGCCATATAAAAATAATATAACATATGTTACTCCCATAGTTAAGACGAATCTAACGACACCTCATGTTTAACTCCATCAAGCCGTTTAGGCTGCAGAGCGTGCCAAAGAAAGACATACATACACTCGAAAAACATAACCCTCCTCCCGGTTCAGTCGGGTAAAAATAGAAATTGTCAAAAAAGGGGGCTCTTCATGGCCAACGCAACTTCAACGCAAGCATAGCCTAAAAGCTTGTACTTTCATCCAACATAATGTTTGACTGCGAAAAAAGAGAGACAGCATCAGAGCCGTCGGTTATCAGTCGGTAAATTCCGCTTATCACTCGCGGCCGCTTCGCTAGGTCGTCGTCATTCATGATTTCGCAAATCATAAAATTTGTTCCAGGAGTATACTTCTTGTGAAACAATCTTACAAGTTTGTGAAAAAAAGTTGGTTATTTAGAATCTCCAATATATTTGCAAGCCTGGTATCTAGATATTTCGTTACTTTTTCAATTTATAGGTACATTAGATATGGCCAAAGTTCAGGTAAAAATTGTGCAAAAACGCTGTTTCTCGGAGGCTTTTACTGAATTTGTTTCACACTTTTTTTATTTTTGCCTAGATACACGGCTAGATATAGTGCACAAGATACCAATTTGTTTAAAACATCTAACGAAAAATGTTTAACACCGCCATCATCAGTACACAGCTTTTGTATGAAAAGTATGGGCGGATTGACTGCTCTTGTCGTTTTAAATTTCTCCATGGCTGGACGTGCGACATTGTGCGTTGCGTGTCTCGATATGCGGCAAATTCCAATCAAACGAGCGCCGCGCCGCGCCGCGCCCGTGTGAAGGGGTGACTCGGGCTCGCGCGTGGCGCGTGCTTGCTCGTAGAAATCGGCGCGGCGCGGCGCGGCTCGGCCTACCACGCGCCGTGAGAAGCCACCATTATAATTCTGCCTGCAAGTATGGCTACTTGCAGAAAAGGACGCGGACGCTTGTTGATGAACCAATTTTAATAATGCGCGACGGCAGAGGACCTAACGCATGCGTGTAGGTAAGGTTTCCCATCTCTAAAATCTGGCAACCAGCACAAGAAGTGTGAAAGCCCCGGATTTTGGAACTTGGAACCCGGACATGTTAACAGTGCTTTTTTTTTAAATTACTCGGTAAAACATAAATTAGTTTTGATTGTTGTGACTTGAAAACTTTTAAACCCGGACCAAAAATTGAAACCCCGCCCGGACGCTCTCCAGACTCCCTCTAAACTAGGACCAATCCAGGGAAACCCGGACGGATGGCAACCCTACATGGGTGCGACCTTTAATACTTTTGTATCCCAATCCCAAAATGGAAGGACAATAAAGATGAAATTGCTGTTAATTGCCTGCATCCAATCTTACGAGAGTGGCTTGCGCCTAAAGCAGTGAGCAATACATTATATTTCATTATCACAACTAATCACGGATTTGTTGATAAGCATAATGCAATTACATGAATAATTAAAAACAGATAACCATATAACACGGCAAATCCTATCAAGTATGTGATCAAAGACAGAGGAACTATAGCCATAACTGAAATTTACAATATTATTCCTGATAATAATCAATCAGAAGAGATATAATTCAATTATTATCAGTAAATCAAAGTTGATATTGTTAATAGTTATTACTCACTCGGCCTCAGCATAGCTCAGACAAGCTAGGTCGATCTTCTTCCTCAACAACGAGACATCCTGTGAAAACTGTCCATCTAACACTTGCAGTTCCATCTTTATCTTTTCCAATCGCATCACCTCTTCGGCAGTTTGTTTTGTCCTGGAATCAGTTGTCCACTTCATAAAAGCACATAGATATAAAAACATCATAATTTAATTTGTATATACCATATTGTCTTGTTAATTAACTGAAAGAATTTGTTTTTAATCATATTTGATCATAACATTTTATCCACGGAAACAATGCTGTCAATAAAATAGAGACACATCAAATGTCTTCGAGATCTGATAAGAATTTCAAAGATTGTTTGATATCTATAGATAACATTAGATTAAGAAAACCATGTGGAATATTTACTACTTCAGATAAGAATATAAAAATTTCTATTTCACAACAGATTTCACAGATCCATCTAGCCCTGCCAGTAACTTGTTATCCTAATAAAGTCGGCGAGATCTACTAGACCCGTTTTGACAGCACATACAGGTTGTTGTTTTGGTCAGCGACGAGCGACTCAGGGTCGATAATACAAATGATACTGGTGCTAAAAAAAATATAAAAAAAATACTATTTTTTTTTTAAATAATAAAATTAAAAAAATATTTTTTTTGAAAATCATGTAATAAGCTAAAGTGTAGACATAATACTCAACGGGAGTGCGAGGGAGTAAAGGGGTGGGCCGATGGCGGCTTGGGCCTAGCTCCAGTCTGTGCACGTGCCGAGTAACCATACTTTGCGGTAATTTTATTTCAAATTGAATACGGTATTTCTCAACGCATTTACAGTATTTTGTGGAATTAAGTCCATTTTTGGGGAATATATTTTTTGTACTACCGCTCCTGGGTCGCTTGTCGCCGACCAAAACAACACCCTGTATACATCAATGTGTCACAAATAGACAAAGATAATGCGACAAGTAGAGACCTCTTGTCAAAATGGGCCTCTTAGATCTTGCCGACTATATCCTATTTCATACTAACCTGCAAATATTACAAATGCAGTATGTGAGAATATATGGATGTTTATTACTCATTCATTCAGCTTAAATTTGGCACACATATAGAATATGTTCTAGATTAACACATAGGGTACTAGGTTAGGGTATAAAATAGGTCACTTGGGAACGCAACTGAAACCGCCGGGCGAAACCTAGGCCTTTATTAATAAACTCTCACCTATCAGCTAAAGCCTTTGCTAGCATCTCCTTCCTCTTCTTATTTTGCTCCTCCATCAACCTCTGTTTTAGTTGCAGGTCCGCCAACTTAGCTCTGTGAGATGCCAATTCATCTTCAGAGTAATTCTCAACACCTCTCACAATATCTGGAGTTACCACTGCACTATTCCTTCTGCTATCCACTTTTATACTATCTTCAACTATATTGGTATCTATCTTCTCTTGGATTTGAGTTTCACTATCATTAATGTCTGTGATAGTTCCATTCTCATTTTTATTATTGTTTTCCTTGTCATCACTATCATTATTATTATTAGTGATGTCCGCAGCAGGTGTTGGTGATATCAAGCTTAGTTTACATTTGTCAAATTGCATATTATCAATAGCATCATCGGAACTCTGTTTTTGAAGCATTGGTAATTTGTATTGATTCACTACCCTCTTTGTTTTGGCGCCTATTTTATCCAATTTCTTCACATACGTTGTGTTGATTTGAGGTACTGTAATTAGACAATGAATAATGTAATCTAACAATATATTTTTCAAAATGTGCTAAGGTTTTTTAAAACAGATTAAACACTGCAATTTATAACTTAATACTGGAAATAATAGTGCAGTTAATGATTGATGTGAAGGCTAAATGTAAATGAATGATTCAATCAACATCCTGCAGACAATGTTTTGATGATAACTCTACCAAAACAAACACAATTGTTTGTATAAAATCCAACAAGTGCTTACTCAGTATTTTGTTCATAAGTGAAATGTCATCTTTGTGGTTTTAGAATATGAAACTACAGTGCGGCCACTGAGAGAATGTGTTTCTCACACCTGTTGATATTAGGCTAGGCTGATCTCAGAAATCCTACTGCGATTGGACTTTCACAGGATGGTTCAGTATTATCTTAGGTAGGGTTGCCATCCCTACAGGTTTCCCTGGATTTGTCCTAGTTTAGAGGGCATCCGGAGAGCATCCAGGCGGGGTTCATTTTTTGTCCAGGTTTAAAAGTCACAATCAAAACAATTTTTTATTTTACTGAGTAAGTTTGAAAAGCTCTGTTATCATACCCGGTTTCCAAGTTCCAAAATCCAGGGCATTCACGCTTCTTGTCCTGGCTTCCAGATTTTAGAAATGGCAACCCTAACCTTAGGCAAAATTAAATGAAAGTTCCATCTTCATCAAATCAGCTGTTTCTGTGTTTGTGCCAATATTGACAGGTGTCAGAAACGCATTCTCTCTCGGTGGCTGCACTGTACTATGACATATTGGTTTAAGATGTTCATTCAGTAAGCAACCTATATATTTTTAACTTATAATTTTTTATATTTTACTTATTTGTAAAACTATTATTATCTGTTTAAACTAAGAAGTATATCAGGAATGTTACACATTAAAATGTGGTTTACTGTCTACACTGTAGACTCCACAGAATATAGGCTTAGTGATATGATGTACAAAGAAAACTGTTTACTGTAGTGGAATGCAAAAATATTTTTTATTTAACATTGCAATTAGATCATCATTAGATCATCATCTCTTCAAGATGTTTATTATTTACACTTTGAATATAAATGAAGATTCAGAATGAATCATGTTTTACAATTTATAAACATTGAATGAGATGTAAAATTTGATTAAGTTACAAAAAAAACATGATACTGATTTCCTGGTTTCTATTATAACTTCATCAGTTCAGTTTGTTGTTTAAATGATAATAGAGGAGGTATTATCCACATATGTTACTTACTTCCTCAGGTTGTTTTTTTATTTTATTTAAAGTAATTTGTTGTTATTTGGTTGATACTTTTTATTGTTAATTATCCTTGTATTAGGATAATGAGTGGCTGGCATAGGCTTGATACCACAATATCAAAATGATTTGCCCTATGATGGTAGGCAGATTAGAGCCAAGTGAGAACTGGGATTGGGGCACTCTGGGGTGCATCTGTCAGTACATGGTTCGGTAGGTAATAGTACCAAAAGAATATTTTCTGGGTAGGCTTGGATGCTGTCATCCAAGTCATCCAAGCCTAGCCAGAAAATATTCTTACACTAAGGTGGTTAACACACTGCCACGCATCAAGCTGCATGTTGCGTGTCAACAAACGAAAATGAACGCGCGTGGATGCATTTTCTGTGTGTTGGACTGTGCGTTATCTATGCAAACAGAGATAATTAAAAGCAACGTTAAACACGCATTCACGCGCTACGTGGCAGTGTGTTAACCGCCTAACAAAAGGCCAATTCAATAAAAAGAAATAAAATAATAAAATACATACCAATAACTAATAAAACTTTAATGCGGTAGGTATGCACGTATGTACACCATAACAAACCGGATGGAACTCGAATCAATCAGCTCTCTCAGAGTGATATGGTTTAACAGAGAAACGAACCGTTAGTAACCTACTAGTTTAACTCTTTAATGGGCAACAATATATGAGAAAGACAATTGTTCAAATAGAATAGATGTTTACCGTTCTTTGAGCCAGTTTCGCCGGATTTTATTCGCTTCAAATCATCTTCACTGAAACCCGTAAATGTAGACATTTTACTGTACTGTTGTTTGGTTTTTGGGTATTTTCTCCATGTAGTTGAGTTTTATTAAACTATGATTTCGTTGTGTGTAGTGTTAAACACTCAAATATTTTGGAAATTATCTCCTCGATACAAAAAAAATTTATTTGAGAATTTTCTTGACGTGAAATGAATACATGAATGATTGAATGAAGTAGGTTGGAAGTAGGTAGGTAGACGTCAAACAGTAGACGTGTTGTCAGTATAATATTAAGTCGTTGGTTGGCAGAGATGACGTTAGGGCAGGCCTGTCTCACTCCCATGTTTAAGTAACTATTACACCGTCCTATTTTTAGGATCCTAACTAGGATGGTTCTAACTAGGAAGCAGGAAGCTACTTATTACACTACACTATATTGCTTTCTAAATAGGACGCGGCAAAGAATATAGCAACTATACTAAAGCGGGACGGACGACTCGTAGGGATGTAACAAAGGTCGATTTAAAAAATATATAACGATACTTACATCGATGTTCTTCCGATGTTTTAAGTTTTTTATTATCTCAAACCGATCATACAACTTAAAATTTTAATGAATACAAATGAGCTCCTTTATGTTAAAAAAAATAACAAAATTGAACTTTATGTAAGTAAGTACCAAGTATTAATTTATACATCGTGTAGTATTTTCAATGTACGGATTATTTTACTATTATTGTTTTTTAATTACTAATTACCATGGAGGAAAGAAAGAAGCGGAGGTGCCGCAAGGCAAAATCTCTTTAGAAAGAAGCGTCGCCAAAATGCGGGTGAGACGGGGACGAGGTAGGGCGATGGCTCCTCCCCATGATGGAAACATGCCCATTATTTGTAAATCCATCTAACGGTTAATGGAATTATTACAGTGTAACTGAACTAGCTATTTGTCATGTTAGTTCGTCTACTCGCCGCTATGGCGTAACATAGCATGAAAAATGTATTATTACAATTTTATTATTACAATTTTATTATTACAATTTATTCTAACAATTATTTCTATTACTACTTATACTATTACAATTTTTTCTTGTTTTATGTATCAAGGTATGTAATTTGTCTATGAAATAAATTATAGCAAGCAAAATAAACTTAAGCAAGCTATTTGAGGTGAAATTGGTCACAATAATGTGCACTGATAATGATAAAAAGACGATATTGATAAGAAGTGGTCTGTTTAAGGAAGTAGAGCGGTTGGGACCTTCCTATCTCACTACTTAGGACACTAACCGTTCTTTCTGCGAGTACACGTTCCTATTTCCTAGTTAGAATCCTAAAAATAGGACGGTGTAATAGTTACTTAAGTCAGGCCTGTCTCACTCCCATGTTTAGGTACGATTTCGCGCCGACGGTCTACCGGACAAACGCTAGTCGGTTGCAACGCGCCCGCAGCGAAAGACGCGTGTGGGTATAAATACCTACGATTGAATTATTACGCTAATTCAATGCCTACGTACTTATATAAAGTGTTTATTGTTCTTATTTTAAAACTATTTTGTGTTGATATCGTTGTTTTCATAGTACTAGATTTTTTGTTGTTGTTTCATTGTATTGACCTAATGTCCTTTCTGACTTTATTAAGGCAAGATCGAATAGGCCCGTTTTGATAGCATACCAGTGTGTCAAAAAGAGACGAGACCAGAAGAGACACCCTCTTGTCTAAACGGGCCACTGAGACCTCAACAACTCATGTGACTTATTTTTAACCGACTTCAAAAAAAGGAGGCGGTTTCTCAATTCGACCGTAAATATTATTTTTTTATGTGTGTTCGCGGATAACTTCGTCGTTTATGAACCGATCTTGATTTTTTTTTAGAAACTGTTAGTAGTTCCGGAATAGAGAGTGTTCCCTCATCAAATATACAAACAAACCAACGTTACTTCTGTATAATACTAGTATTATTATACACTTATGAATATACATTAGTGTAGATTTTACTTCTACCTTTTTAGAATAACTAATATTTAACAAACCACTATTTCAAAAAACAGTAGAATAATACCCATTCAGAAAAATTTAACAATTCTAATTGTTATTACTTACTCAGTATATCCTTTTTTAAATAATTCTTTAACTTTATTATTTTTTATATAACAAACTTGAAGATTATTAATAACAAACGTTGTGAATTTCGGCTGACGGCCCTGGACTAGGTAGTCGTGCCGTTTCTTGTCCCGTCGTCAGTTATTCCAGATTTTATATGCATGTATGTTACTAAAACCCTTCCCCAAAATAATTGTATTTAGTTTCGTAGACAGAATACACATTCAGTATACAAAGTTTCAAAGTAGACATTTAAAAATAACTTTCTGCTCTAATACTAGTTAGCTAGGATATTTTAAATGTCATTATTCACGAAAGGAGAATAGTAATAGGTACATACATAACCGATAAGGAAATATTGAAGATTCATAATACGTCATTAGACAACCCTACCGTAACACGTGCTGCGTCATACAGGAAGGAGTTATACGATAGAAAGAGAGGGAAGTTGTAGGTGAATATAATTTTAGGCGCGCAGCGCTGCGCGAGCTGGATTGCGCCTTATTACGTCGTTCCAAGAGTCGCTTTTTATTTAAATGTCGTTTTCGAAGTGGGTTTTCTGTACGTAGTACTATTGAATATTCTGTGGTTAGGGCCACAAATTATAAAGAACTTTAGTTCTCTTGGGCTGCATTCCGAATTACCGCTGTAATCGCTGTAATCGATTTGAGCGTGCTTAAACCCGTACCGAATTGAATAATGACAGTTAACGAGGACCCGTGAAACGTCATAGATGACGTCATGACATGCGCCATCTCGCGCTCACACCGACCATGCCCTAAACCCTAAACTGATATCACCGTGAGCGCTGTCTAAAGTGACGGCAAAAATCTAATAAGATTCTTGGTTTTCTATTTGGCAAAGAGACTTTTTATGATTTTATGAGAGAAAAATAATAAAAAAGCAGATATTCCTTTTTGCGAGTCAACTTATAAAATATATAAGGAGTCCTAGCGCATTGATAATTCAGATTTTAATTAAATTCTCAAATGTTCTGTATTGAATACTGTGAGCGCGATAACGGGCGTTCCGAATTGTTGATAGTTCTCAGCTGTCGTAAGCGTGATATCTAATTCGGTACGCAAATTATTGCTGTGATCGCTGTGATCGATATTATCCATTTCGGAATTTACCCTTGGTAGTTTTTGTTAAGTACTTATTACACCTTC
This sequence comes from Polyploca ridens, assembly GCA_951394255.1. Taxonomy (NCBI): domain Eukaryota; kingdom Metazoa; phylum Arthropoda; class Insecta; order Lepidoptera; family Drepanidae; genus Polyploca; species Polyploca ridens. The sequence continues at coordinate 12,863,937 of OX596256.1, read as the reverse complement.
CTAGTTAGAACCGGCCTATCTAAGATGGTTCTAACTAGGAAGCAGGAAGCTACTTATTACACTATACTATATTGCTTTCTAAAGCAGCTATTAGACCATCCTGTCTCCTATTTTGCTAACTAGGAAATAGGAACGTGTAATCGCAGAAAGACCGGTTAGTGTCCTAAGTAGTGAGATAGGAAGGTCCCAACCGCTCTACTTCCTTAAACAGGAAAGTGTAATCGCGTCGCTCCGATTTAGGACGTTTAGGAATGTAACATTGTACTTCAAAACATCGATGTTTGAAATTATTATAAGGTCCTTCTAAAGTCTTGGCGTATATTGTAAGTATCGTTATATTTTTTTTAAATCGACCTTTTTTACGTCCCTACGAGTCGTCCGTCCCATTTTAGTATAGTTGCTATATTCTTTGCCGCGTCCTATTTAGAAAGCAATATAGTGTAGTGTAATAAGTAGCTTCCTGCTTCCTAGTTAGAACCATCCTAGTTAGGATCCTAAAAATAGGACGGTGTTATAGTTACTTTATAAGTAGCTTCCTAGTTCCAGAACCATAGCTAGAACCATCCTAACTAGGATGGTTCTAACTAGGACGGTGTAATAAGTACTTAAAAGCTGCTTTATAAAGTAATATGTGTACAAGTAGTTACGGCTTTCGGATTCCTAGGAGGCGGGGCGTGCTGCCGTCGGAGCGTGCGTAGCGAGCATGTAGCGAGGCAGGACCGATATAATTATTATTTTATCATAACATGGGCTGATTGGGCTGGCAGCACTCATTTTATTTAATCTGTGACGGACTTTTTGGCGGGAACTTGCAGAGTGACATTGCATTTTCATTTTTATAAATTCGTGTATTTTGAGTTTTATTGCATATTATCGGTGGTATTTTATCCAATAAAGATCAATTCATGTGCACCAGTGAAGTGAAATGAAATGAATATGTGTATCGTGACTTTACAAGTTGTCTCAAAAAGTCCGTGACAAGTTTTAGTACGATGACCACCATTTTACTAAAACATGACTGGACGGTGACTGATCAAGCGGACTATGTGAAAGTGAATGTGCGGACTATATTAAAAGTGATATTTTAAATAAAATGTATGCGACTGAAGAACTTTGTATCCCTGGTCATGAACAAATTAACAAAAAAAAAAAACAATCTGTGACGGAGCCTTTTGGGAGTCTTTTTGGCGGGAACTTGCAGAGTGACGTTGCATTTTCATTTTTATTTTCATAAATTCGTGTATTTTGAGTTTTATTGCATATTATCAGTGGTATTTTATCCAATAAAGATCAATCCATGTGCACCAGTGAAGTGAAATGAAATGAATTATGTGTATCGTGACTTTACAAGTTGTCTCAAAAAGTCCTTGTAAAGTTTTAGTACAATGACTACCATTTCACTAAAACATGACAGGACAGACAGTGACTGATAATGCGGACTATGTGAAATTTAATGTGCGGATCATATGAAAGTGATATTATAAATAAAATGTATGCGACTGAAGGACTTTGATCATGATCATGAACAAGTGAATAAAAAAAAACATCGAATACAAAAAAAAAAAACTGTGACTTTGACAGCGTTGCCATTAGGGTACGCACTAGTACGCATTGCGTACTATTTCATTAGGTAGCGTTCTCAGGGTGCCTAGACAAGATGGTTGGCGACAATCGTCATCGTTAGTAAAAGATCAACCTTTGTATGGGATTGACATTTCAAATCGATATATCACGTGATTTTTAACAATCTCTTATGTCAATCCCATACAAACGTTGATCGTTTACTAACGATGACGATTGTCGACAACCATCTTGTCTAGGGGGGCAGGTACTCTCCCGCCAATTTGCGTACTATTTTATGACGAGTTTTATTATGATACCTCTATGATCAAAATACCTGTCGAACTGTTGATAATTCGAACCAATTTGAACCTTAAGTAACACAATTTGACAGGTATTTTGACCATAGAGGTATCTTAAGAAAACTCCTAATTTTTTAGCCAAAAAAAAAAAAAAAAAAAAAAATTTCAAAATCAAAATAAAAAAGTTTCATAATTTTATTTTCTGTAAAGCAAGTTTCAGCACAAAATGAGCACTAGCGCCCCAGTTTGTTTTTTTTTGTATTCGATGTTTCGTCCTATGATTCATCATTCTGTGTTACTATTTGTGGTTTCGCTGGTTTGTTTTAGTTATTTCGTGGTTCCTTCAGTTTCGGTGTGCAAACGGCACTTACAAAATGCAATTAATAAACTTACTTTATGTGAGAAATTACTTAAGGCGGCCCTCTGTGGCCGGCGCAACTTCAACGCAAGCATAGTCTAAAAGCTTGTTGTTTCATCCAACGTAATGTTTGACTGCGAAAAAAGAGAGACAGCATCAGAGCCGTCGGTTATCAGTCGGTAAATTCCGCTGATCACTCGCGGCCGCTTCGCTAGGTCGTCATTCATGATTTCGCATTCATAAAACTTGTTCCAAGAGTATACTTCTTGCGAAAAAATCTTACAAGTTTGTGAAAAAAAAAGTTAGTTATTTAGAATCTCCAATACATTTGCAAGCCTGGTATCTAAATGTTTTCTTAACTTTTACAATTTATAGGTACATTAGATATGGCCAAAGTTCAGGCAAAAACGCTGTTTTTCGGAGGCTTTGACTGAATTTGTTTCACACTTTTTTTAAATTACGCCTAGATACACGGCTAGATTTAGTGCACAAGATACTAATTTGTTCAAAACATCTAACTAAAAATGTTTAACAACGCCATAATAAGTACAGAGGTTTTGTATGAAAAGTATGACGAATTGAGTCCTCTTAAATAATTTTTTTTATTCACTGCGTACTCAAATGTTAAGTTTCATACTATTTTTAGGTGGTGTGCGTATTCTATTGTGAAGTCACTCTGGCAACGCTGCTTTGACACAATACAAAAAAGGACTTTTTGGCGGGAACTTGCAGAGTGACGTTGTGTCTTCATTTTTATTTTCATAAATTCGTGTATTTTGAGTTTTATTGCATATTATCGGTGGTATTTTATCCAATAAAGATCAATATATGTGCACCAGTGAAGTGAAATGAAATGAATATGTGTATCGTGACTTTACAAGTTGTCTCAAAAAGTCCGTGACAAGTTTTAGTACAATGACCACCATTTTACTAAAACTTGACTGGACGGTGACTGATCATACGGACTATGTGAAAGTGAATGTGCGGACTATATTAAAGTGATATTATAAATAAAATGTATGCGACTGAAGGACTGAGTATCCATGGTCAAGAACAAATTAACAAAAAAAAAAAAAACAATACAAAAAAGCAGCGGCATTTTGTTGTTAGGTTAGAAACCGTAGAAATATTTGTAATTTTCGTTATTTACTCGAAGAACTAAGGTAATCGTATTAATTATGACGCATGTATATCAATTCTTTATATTTTTACTAAAATTGTGTCCTTTATTGCAGAAAAAAGCAAAAATGGCAGCGGCTATGCCAATCAATCCCAAACCTTTCCTCAACAGTTTGACGGGAAAATCTGTGCTAGTAAAACTAAAATGGGGCCATGAATACAAAGGACTGTTAGTGTCTGCTGATGGATATATGAATTTACAGCTAGCTAACACTGAAGAAATTGTCGATGGCAGTTGCACAGGTAAGCATCTTTTCTTAAAATTATCGGTATTGAAAGCATTTGGAGGAACAAAATGAATACTCCCAAACCTTAGTCTTGTTTCTGATAATCTAGATTTTGCGGCAACCACTTATATTTTGACATGGAAGTCCCACTTCTTGGATTTTAGTTTGACCAATGTAGGACACTTAGGTGTTTTGGATGGTGGAAGAACATCCTGAATACAATTCACTTTTTTTTTTCAGGTAACCTTGGTGAAGTCCTGATTAGGTGTAACAATGTGTTGTATGTAAGAGGAGCAGAAGAGGAAGATGAAGAAGGGGAAATGAAAGAATAACCTATAATTAATTACTTGTAAACTAAGTTAGGTTAAGTTCAAGGGTATTGTGTGCGCGTAAATGTGTTGAATATTGAATCTTATTTCAATTGTACTAATGTTTAAGATATTCCAAGCATTACTGTTGTAGACAAATTGTCTCCTTTATACAAATAATTGTTCCATACAACTTTGAGATACCGTGATGCAACATTTCTGTTGGTGATTGTACTAATTATAGTAAGATACAAATTCCCACAAACATAGTTTCATTTATGTCACCATATTAATACCTAATAGTACACCCCCCTTTTTCATAGGCTTGGGTTTCTTTAGGTATGGGTTAGAGCTATGAGAAACAATAGGTTCTTGGTCTTAAGTGAAAGAGTAATATGATTCATTTATATTTTATTTTCATCATTAACAGATATTTACAATGATCACAACATTAATTACAGTCACACATTACAAGGCCTACAAATCTTAATTGAAATCTACCATACTTATCTGTGTAAAAAGAAGGATGTTATAAAATATGAGAGGTGAAGTTTTTGACTTATTTCTCCTACTCAATTGTTATCAAAACATGATTTTCTTTACACAGATAAAGTTGGCAATAATTTTATCACAAAGTGAATAATCTTGTGCATCAAGCTGAAATAATCATTGTGATTAAACCCTCTATAAATAAATGAAGATTAAAAAAAAAAACTGAAATAGAAAAGTAAAAAATATAGGGCAGGTACCTCATTAATTGGTATGCATACCAAATAAAAGTTGAAATAATAAACCATTTTCAGCATTGATATTTATCTGAGATTACCAAATGGGGATTCTGTGTTGTGGATATTTCTATTTATACCAGTCATTTACTGTGGCTTGTTGCATTGCCTGAATGTAACCTCTTCACAAAAAAAGCACATATTTGACATACAAAAAACATTTTTGTGAGTTATTATAATAAAGATAAATGCATACTCATAACGCTTGCTATAACTATAGTTATAAAATATAGCTTGATCCCTGTGACAGTAGTAAAGTGCTGTGAAATTGAACCTTATCGAATTTAATCTATGGTTATTTTTTATATTTAATGGTCTTGCGCTTGACCGCAATCCCGCCTGATGGTAAGCAAAGATGTAATCTAGGGAGGACCGCGCGTGCCCATAAGATGCCTGTTAACTCTGACCTTGAATAGACCCATGTTGTAAGTGTCTGGAAACACGTTGTCCGGGAGAGCATTCCACAACTTGGCCGTGCGTATAAGAGGAATCGAAACGCTTGGTACGGCAAGACGGAATGTCGACGACGAAGCGGTGGAGACCCTCCCGACGCCTTATCCTAAGGAGCGATAAGATTATGGAGTTCTTCATCGCATTCTTCGTGGAACAATCTGTAGAATACCGTCAAACTTGCAACCTGACGCCGATGATCCAGGTTTTGCAGTTTCTTGCTCGTTAGGTCGCTATCGTCAATTATCCTAATTAAGATTGCTCATTATAAAGATTCATTGTCGATATGGTTAATTTTCATATCTCTGACTACTGTTACAGATATTAAGATTATGTTATGAACTAAAGTCCCTATTTCTATGCACAAAGCCACACAGTGAGTGACATCATTTATGTTTTATTTGTCGTCATATAAAAACGCGTGAAATTTTAAGCATACAAAACGTGTGTACTACATATAGGCATATAATTAAGCTAAGACGGTTGATGTTATTGTTGGCCCATGTCTCATTCTACTAACGGATACATACACCGTCTCAGTTCAACGGCACACTTATATCAAAACATTTATAAGAGAAAATTCAAAATTGGCACTATTCATTATAAATACGGATATTTAAGTGTCTAATGTAGTAACATTAACAAGGTTTACAAAATAATAATGATTAACAAAATATTTTATACTTAAAATATATTTTTGAGCTGTAATGTACCTATACCTTAAATTATTTATTGCCGTAAACACTAGATAGTAAACGAAAATGTTTACAAAATAAACACATACAACAGTATGCACATTTAAACTAGTGGATTATGTGCATGATTACTTAAAACAAAGAAAGCATATGACTACAAGTTCCCGGAATAAAAAGTAACCTATAATACTCGGGGATAATGTAGCTTCCCATTAGTGAAATAATTTTTCGAATCCGACTGGTAGTTCCAGAGATTAGCTCGTTTAAACAAACAAAAAACTTCCGCTTTATTATATGAGTATAGATACATAAGGTTAATAATAAATATGCGAGATTATAAACTTGCCATCATGGGTTCGTTCCATATATCAGCATAGAATATCCAGTATAAGCTGATCTCGCATTATATATGATTTCCGAACAATGAGAGGTCAGCTTATACAGGAAGATTATAGCATGATATGTAGCCTTGTGTGCATACATATTATGTATATTGATTTGAAACACCATTGTATTTTTCTAAGCAACTCTTATATCAATAATAAATCATAGTCCCATTTTTCTGTGAATAAGAAATTGTAACTAAGTCTTTTAAGAAAATAAATGCAGTTATAATTATATAACTAAATTCGAGACATGATGAGTACTGCAGCAAATATTACTTATCTAGTAAAAGTTTTTAAGTATATAACAGAATTCTCTCTCTAAACTTTAAATACCCGCAGAATTTAGCGTTACTTATTTACCCAACGACGTCCTAAGGCAAGGGCAAACTGGGCGAATGCCCTTCAAATTTTATGAGATGTTACTCTTATAGGCATAATATACAGGGTTACTTTTCAAATGCTAAATGGGTCCCCAAATGATCAGTTTATTTTTTTCATTATTATGAACAACTTTTATGATGGGACAAACTCTGAAGCCCTGAAAAAAAAAACTATTGATACTAACGATCAACGCTGCACCATCAAAATTGGCTACCCTTGATAAGTAATCCTATATAAATATTCATTACTTTATTACTCAAATTGTCAACTGAGAGGGATTAATATAAGTATCGTATAGTATGAAAGACTAGGAAATTATATTTGAAAAAGAATATACAATTTGGTTCTAAATTATAATGTTGCCCCACAACTTACGCCGTCTCTGGCTAAACAACATTTCCCTTGTTTATGACCATTACAATTCATATTATCATCGTTCCATGACTTCTACATTTTCAATAATATTGTCGAAACATGGTAGTACACAACGTAATTGAACTCTATTACAATGTCACATGGTTTATAATCAACCGACTCGTAAAAATTCTCAGTAGAAATAGGCAGTAATAGCCACGAATCTCTTATCTAGGTAACTCTGTTCAACTTCTACAGAACCGCCAACATCTTTTGCCAGAGTCAGAATCTGAAAAATAAATATTATTAATAAGCTGTTTCTAGAACTGTTTCTGTAGTTCTGGAGCCTATACCAATGTTGACAAAAATCGGCTCAGTAGTTAAGTCACATAACGTAGTAAATAGACAAATTGTGTCTAAACAAATTTTTCATCATCAGCCTATAATGTCCCACAGCTGAGCACAGGCCTCCTGCACACAAATGAGGGTGAAAGGGAATGGGCAATACTCCACCACGCGTGTCCACTGCGGATCGTTAGGCTAGTGGTCAACCTACTGTTGGAGTTTTCAAGCCGCCTCTAACTAGCTTAACGACTATCACAATTAAGTGATAACCGGAACCAACGGCTTTACGCACCTTCCGAAGCACGGAAACGCTCGATTTGAAATACCACTAGGCGGTCACCCATCCAGGTACCGATTACGACTGTGGTAGCTTAATTTTGCCGATCGATTAAGAAATGTATAAAAACTTAATACTCACTTGGTCGGGTCTGGTATTTCTTGGCAAGTACAAAGATATAGTGGGCGATATAGTTCTGGCAACAGCCATCAGTTCCGAAGCGGGTCGCGGCTCTAACATTGTTTCTATGTCGTATTGGTGGTTCTGTAAGGCAAACATTTTACTTTGGTTTTTTTCTTCACCGTATACATTAATACACTAATTTTGCACAGTAGCTCCAGTAGACTGACGACTGAACCTGGAGGAGGAGAAAAGAGGAGTACAGTTGGCGTCACATTATCTATTTGACGTATAGCGTTGTCTCCTTCTGTTCGGTGGTTCGGCCGCACGGGTGGAAGGGTATCCTATGACGAATTCCCAACGATAAAATAAAAATAAAAACGGAACTAGAATTGTCATAATAATAATATCCTGGGACATTCCTCACACCCGATCATCTGATCCCAAACTAAGCAGAGCTATGGAAACCAGATAACTGATATAATATAATATTACTACTTTTTGATTGTAAATACATACTTAATATACAGAATTACACCCACACTCAGGACATACAGATATGTTCATGCACACAAATGCATGTCCTGTGTGGGAATCGAACCCACGACTTGCGGCGTGACAGGTGGAATCTTAACCAGAGTCTTAACCAACCGCGGCAGCTGGCCCGTCGTAATTCGAAAATCTTTTCCCATACAGTCTGATTATCCGAAAAAATATCTAAAAAATGTAAACTTGCTGAGTTTCTTGCCTTTTCTTCTCAGTTGAAGGCAGACTTCCGAACTGGTGGTAACTTCATTAGCTTTGACCTTCATAAGTGCCCTACTAGGGCCTAAATTGAATAATAATAATAGGGCCTAAATGGCGTTGATACATTTGGTTAGGAAAACAGTTTTTGTTTTTTTTTGGGAAGGGATTGTCTCCAATGACCATGTTCGCGTGGCTTCAACCCTCCACCCTGTACGTTGTGATTGCATTTTAAATAAAAAGTTACAAAAATATGTGCCCATTGTGTAGTATTTAAATAACGAACCTGTAGCCATTTAAATAACGAACCATATAATACTAATAATAATTGCATAAGGTTAGTTATCTTTGACCTCGACTGTACATTCTGGATTAAAACATAGGGTGCATTCCATAATTCTATTATCAAATGACACGGTAAAGTATACATACCTCAGAGTACTTCGGCCCTCCCCAAGGTGGACTAAGGAAGACCATATCGGCTTGCAACTTGGGCGCCAACTGGAAGAAGTCCCCCACTATGAACTCTATACGGTCCGCCACTCCGTATACCGTCGCGTTGTGTCGCGCCATCTCTATCTTCACTGGATCTATGTCTATTGCTATCACTGGGAGGAGAAATTTGATTATTATTATTTATGCTATGTAGTCGGTACACAAGTATACCACCCGCCTGATGGTAAGCGGTTGCCGTAGGCTATTGACGCTTGTAATGCAGAGATAATTACTTTCGGCTCTTGCGCAAGTACTGTAAACAACTATAAAATCGGAGTGTACGTAAATACCCATCTTGCTAGTCTCGCGGTCCAACTGAATACCTTCGTCAAATTGTTGATAGGGTAGCTTCCCTACCCGACCAACGATGATTACATTACATACCCTTCTTGCTAGTCCTAGCGAACTGTATAGTGTTCCCGCCGGCGCCGCAGAAGGCGTCGAGCACGGTCTCGTACACGTACTTGTTGGCGACGTGCCACGCCACGCTCTCGGGGGTCACGCTGAACCAGCTCTCGCGGTCCAGCTTAATACCCTCGTCGAACCTATCCAAAAAAAATATATTCAATACCTCCGCGCCCCTCGGTTCCCGCGAACCATTCGCGATGAGACCATTCTCAAGTTTTTAGTGATATACTTTTTTGTTAAAAAAATCATTTTGAATACATGCTTTTTTTGGTGACTTTACTTGCATTGTCATCCAATATACTAATGTATACAAAATATCAAGTCAATCCGACCACTGGAAGTGGGTGAAATTCGACTTACAAGATTTGACCCCATACAAACATTGCAAGTTAAATAAAAGATTGTAAAAAAGTACCCTATGTCATCATCAGTGATCGGATATTAGGATGCGTTTTATTGAAAGCCTGTGTATGTCCCGATACTTCAAAGAACCTACTACCTACCAGTGGGATATACCTACCTGGGTAAGTACCTATACTAGAAACAATTGTTAGGTACTTAAATAACATATTTATTCAGCATCTATCTGTCTCTATTGTCTAAAAAACTCGTGTAAAATCATAATTAATCGCTTGGCTCGCGGTTAAAAATATAACAATGACATCGCGCGAGAACAAACGGGTAGAACTAAATGGATTTCATCCACATTTTTAAAATGTACTTATAATATGTATATCGAACGTTACTCATTTGATACGTCAAAATCGGCATAACCTATAAAACCTTTTAACTCAAATAAAAAAAAAACTGCAGCTTTTTTGTTAAAATATTTTTTAGAAATAGCATAATAGTTTATTAATCTAGAGGAATTCAACAGTGGTTGTCATATACGTTACAAAAAAATGTAGGTCCAAGCATGTATGGAATCTCGCCATTCTCCTTTAAGTTTGTTTTTCAAAAGAGTAATTGCTGAGTTTATTGCCGGCTCTTCTCAGCAAAATCAACCTTCCGAACCGTGCATTAGTGCATTAGAGTATTAGAGTTTGACTATTCATAAGTGCCTGTGAAGGCCTATTTCAATGAATAAATTATTTCATTTATTTCATTTCCTATGTTCTGTATGCCAAATCTCATCCAAATCCATGTAGTATTTTCTGCGAGAAAGGTAACAAACATCCATACATCCAAACTCACAATATTCGCGTATAATATTAGTAATATGTTTCAATACATTGTTTAGCTAGGTTCATGACCACCACGTGTAGTTGAACCAATGAAATATGGGAGAAATTTACAATAACCTACCAATAAAAGGACTTTCAATATTTTAAATGCGAAACCTTTAATGCCTCTAAAAGGAAGATGATTCAATACACACAAACAAAGTTTCAATTAAAAGAAATCCCTAAATTTTGAAGCCTACTTTTCTGACAAATAACGGCATGTGGATTTTTAAACTCACCTATGAAACAGCGAATGCCTTTTCTTCCAATACTTCATCATCTTAGGGTCGTCCTTCAACTCGTCCGGTACGTCTGTCTCCTCGTCCAATCTCGAATACCTCTTCGGTCGGCGTCTACGCTTCGTTACATCTTGTGTCACTATAGCACAGATTTGAGAGTAAAGTCTTTATACTGGGTGGAGATTTCGAGATGACATATTTTCGAAACCTATGTTGGGTTAGTCATGCTGATCAACTTTTACTATGAGACTAACACTGAATTCTCAAAGAAAATTACTTTTCATACATTATGATCGAGCAAGGTTGACAATTACTATATTACATAGGTTTCGAAAATATGCCATCTCGAAATCTCCACCTGTTATTTAATTAAACAGTTAATATTTTTGTAAAAAATTGTAGATGACAGCAACATTTTATTCTTTTCTTAACCCTTTTTATGAGAATAAATGGCTGTACACAAGGCAAGACGAAAATGAAGAGATATTACGAAATAACTTTTTATAACTGTAAGAAAATGACAGTCCTAACTAAAAAACATTGAATATGTACCTGTATTTTCTAAGACATGATCATTCTTCTGCTCTTCATTGGTATCCTGATTATCACTAGACGTTTGTTCCGCGTCAAACGGCAAAGGCATAGAGGCAGCTTCTAACGTTACATCTTTATCATTATTGTCTATGTTATCCATTCTATTCTGCACATTATAATCTAAGGTTAATACAGCAGCATTACTATCAAGGGATTTTTCAGTGTCAGATTTAACATCTGGACACTCATCTTCTGTTTGCATCTCTTTCTCATCTTGGGAATCTTTGTTCTGAAATAGGAATTAGCAAAGACAATGCAATAAAGATGTTTCAACATTTGTAATATGTAACCTCTTGATGGATTACTTAATAATGCAAATCATGTTTTTTTAGGGTTCCAACGGGATCTTCGAGTCAAAAATCAGATCCCCTATGGATCACTTGTGTGTGTCTGTCTAGGCAAATTAGAAAGATAAAAAAAACTGTGTCATGTGATATATCAAATGAAGGGCATGTTCTTAGGTCTTAAATATACTTTATTAATAAATTTTAAACCTTTTCTAAGAAACTTATGAGACAATATTTTTGAAAAAAATTTAGTTATAGATTACAGGAAACCCTATGAGAAGTTTTTGGTGGTAAATCTGTAAATGTTGTGCGTACAAACATTTTAAAACTTTGTACAAAAGTTCGTTTCATTCGCACTTTTCAACTAGAATGTTAAGTTTGTACGAAACACTTCATGCAAGATCAACTCGTACTTGTGCGGTATTTTTTGTAGGTTTCCTATATAATTACTTGCATTGTTTTAAATTAATGGAAAAAACGTTAGTTATTTTTGTTTTCACTCTCAATCATTATTTCAATGGAATTTTTCAACACCCTTTTTAAAATATGATGAATTCAAAGTAAAAACACATAAGTAGGCTTTACTATACATGTTACTATAGTAATTCGTAAAGTTAAATTCTTACCTGGTCCATCTGATAAGGATTTCCTTCATCATCAAAATAGGTTTTCTTGGTTGAGGCAAATCGCTTATACCGCGGCGGTCGAAGTCGCCCAAGCCGCTTTCTATACAGTATCTGTCCTTTTGGCATTTTGTGTGAGTGTAGACTAAATCCCATTATTTCAAAGGTGCTTTTTATCTTTTCTGACACTATCTCCTCTTCATCTAGTTCATGACTGCAACGAAAATATTTATATTAATTTGGAATAAGATCCATTAAAATATGAAAGTATAGTACAAAGTCATAATAATAAGGTATGTCGGTGTCACCGACAGAAGCAATTTTTTTTCTGTGAAACAACAGCACTTAAATCAAAATTTTCAAATCTATCTTGTACTCCTATCACCTTCACTAACATGGGCAACAATATGCGCTGACCAGTCAATGAGGTTAGTTGCATTCACCGCGTTTCACATTTTCTGATTTAATTTACAGGTTTTCTTTGGAATAAATTTTGAAAACTCACCTTCTTTTCAATGAAACAGTGGTCTCTTCTGGCGGATCATCATCCCCGTCATCATAACTGTACGAAGTTAGGTTATTATTGCTCACAGATTGCTGCAATGACGTACTAGCACCACCATCTACTGTATCTACATTAACTACTGTTTCATTCTTATCCATATTCACTTCCCCCGCGTCATTGGGTTCATGTTCACTTTTCCTTTGTTCTTCTTTGAGCAAATTCTGTAACAACACACCAACAGAGCCAATATATCTGTTACTGGCTTTTTTATTCCTTTTCCTTGGCTTAGGGACTTTATCATCCAACCTTATTTGATCTACTTGAGCCTGAACTTCAATAATTGTTGGCATCTCTTGAGAATTTCCTTCACTATTCTCACACTCTATATCGAGCTTCTCTGGCTTCTCTTTAATATCAGCTACTGTTTCTACATTTATTTCTGGCAAATCTTTGCTTTGTATATGTTGTTCCGTATAATTTGCGAAATGCAATGCATATTGCTCTCCAAAATGCTTCTTCCATAAAAACTGCCAGTATTGTTCTGTATCTAATCCCTCTGAAGGTACAAGGTCTAAATTCTCATCAATATTAGCAATTCTCGTTTGATCATTAGATTGATCATCAGATGTTGATGACGAGACACTGTAGTCATCAGTTGGAGTTGATTCTGAAGTGACATGGCTTGATGTCACATCATAACTAGATAGCTTTGTAACATTTGTCATAGAGTCAGTAGCGGTGACTGTCCTTGGGCTGAGTATCCTATCATGCTCCGAACAAGACCTCCTTCTACCTATGGACAACCATACATCATCTTTATTTGTTTCATTCTTATCAGTTCTCTCAACCTGATTATGTGTTACATTCCTATCCTGTCTCTTTTTATAAGGATTCACTTTAGAATCATAAGAAAACTTTCTCTCTCTCATGCTGTCATCTTCAACTTTCTGATTAGCTTGCTCTCTGTATATCTCATCAGCTGAATGCTGCTTCGGTATATTATTATCATCCATTAAAAGATCATTATTTTCATCTAAATATGCTGGGTTAATATAATCACTGTATTTTGTTATCCATGAAGCCCAAATGAGTCTTTCTCCGTTTATTGCCCAGAATTTCTCCCATGATTCTTCCGAGAAGTAATTTTCGTTTATTTTATAAGGGGTTTGAATGGGAAAGTCTTGTTCCATCCTCTCTAATTTATCATGTGTGGTGTTATCTGAGTGGTAGTCTTGGTATGTGAGGTCGGCCCCACTGTCGCTAGGCTGCAGGGCATGGGACATTGTGCCATGTATTTGTGCTGGATCATGCTCATCAGTTGAACAACAGTTGTCTGTGTGTGAGGCACTGCAATAGCAACTGGCAGTTTCATCTTTCTGCAAAATGTAAGGTTTTATTTAAATCTTAGGAGTATCTTTTTAACAATTTTACTGATGATATAATTTGTAAAATTTTTAGTTCGATTTTTTTAGATAAACAAAATTGTATTCATCAGTTATCTAGTTTAAATAGTACAAGCTCAGTATGGGATCAGATGGTTATGAGGTAAAAATTACCCAGGTAATTAATTGTAATTTTTATTTTTACTGTGTATAGGCCTGTGTTGACCACAATCTCAACATGGTAAGTGATAATGTGTTCGAAGCTGGTAGGCACACAAACACAACATACCTCACACTTGACTTTGTACGATGTATCTAATGAGAAGTGAACATGAGAGTGTTCTTCACAGTCTTGGGAATGTGAGTCTCTTAGCACTTCAACATCACTCTCACTGCCATCTTCTTTTTCGGCGTAATATGTTTTCACTCCATCTCTTTAATATAAAAAAGATTATAATAAAATTGAGTTTTATAATGATATTTTATTCTGCTTGGTAAAGAATGTACCTACTAATATTTTCTCAACACACTTGCTCTTAAAGTGATGCTTATTGCACTGCTTTAGATTAATAATGCAGCTTTACTTTACCTTACTTATTACCACACTTGAGTTTTATGATATAATTCCAATTAAGTTTATACTTCACTGCAAGTTATAAGTGTGTAGAAGAAGCATTCTTAATTTAACTGGTCAAAACAGTTTGATAGAGCATTGCTGATAAAAAAACCTTATTTTCCATAAATATTTGTTAACATTTTCGTTGTATCGTTGATTATTATAAAAAAATACAAGGCTGTTTTTTCCTCACAAGTGTGTTGAAAAACATAGTTTGAAACAAGTGTGCAGCTCTCAGCTCCCTACTCACCTATTACCGCCTTGTGTGTAATGACCAACCTAGCACACTTATATCATAATGTACTATTATTAAATGTATTGTCATGCAAATATTATATAGTTTTATTTTGCTCTCAAAGCAGCTTATTCAGTTAAATAGTTTCCAATTATCTATTTATAGTGCGTTCAAATTGGAGTGATGTAGTTTTTAACAGTTTCAAAATGTGCAATTTTGTTTATGCCTTTGAATTGGGAAATTTCAAAAATTTTGCAATATTTGCTAGAAATGATTTTTCCCAAATACGACCCTGCCTCAGAGGTGCGTCCAAATTTGCAGTTCACTATGTCATTTTTAACTGTTTCCAAGTTAAATGAAGGGTGAACGAAAACAGTTCAAAACATCAATTTCGCCCACAACTTTTCAAATCGAACGCCGGATGTGATAGTATTCAGCATTTTTAACTGTTATTTTTGCTACTGCACCCCAATTCGAACGCACCTTCAGTATCCTGAATACCAAATCAGCACAATCCAAAATCATAAAGTATGTATTTTTTTATTATCCATATCATTCATTATACTGAACAGAAATAAAGGCATGTGATGAAGGAGGCACGTATTATTATTACAAATATATTATGAATTAAACTATTTGCAAGAAACTTTACCATTGCGAAAGTAAGAGAGGATGAAAGCTAGATAGTATAAGTAGTACCTTATAAAAGCTCTGCTGCACAAGCAGTAAATGAAATTCTCTTCATCAATCTCCTCATCTTCACTATCAACGTTGAAATGAAATTCAGCTAAAGGCTCCCAACGATGATAATGGTCGTAGTACTCTGCCATCATTACTATTGTTTTATTCGAATTAACTTTAGATTCACAACACTTAGCTTAATGTTGTAAACAATTCAGTGGCATTTGATTTTAATATTTATTGTTAATCTTCTCCTAACACAAAAATCGAAGTTCAGACACGATGACATAAATTAAACTATTCTGGTTTAGGGATGTTCGATGATAAATGATGATAATCGAGTATCGATAAAGATAGAAGTTAAAACATCGATATTGCTATTCTATAATCGGGTCGCAATATTAAGCTAACATTATAATAATGTGATTTCGCAATGATTGAGCAACTATAACTGTTATAACATTTATAAAAATTGAACTTAAGGTAAAACATCAGTAGTCCATCCACGTTTAGCCTTAAATAGATGACGCTAAGAGCAAATAACAAAAAAATTATGTTGTTTCTGTATTTTTTTTGCACACTACAGTACGTGGAATAAGTAACTTTGTTGCAATCATATTCACATAGAAACAATCTTTTAATCGGTAGAAATATTACAAAATCAGAAATGGTTCCATTTCCAATGGGTATATTCCCAACGGCCCCATTGCCAACGTCTCCATTAATGGGGCCGTTGGGAATTGAATAAAATTATTAAAGTAAAATAAATACAAGATGAATCTTTTATTTTACGTAATTTATTTGACAAGCATTGTTATGTCATAGAGCAATCAAGGTGTAGAAAAACTGTTACTGGCAGTCTACTTAACATCCACTCCTCTTTTAGGAACTCAAGCCCAATGCCTTAGTCAGTTTTTCTAGCCTGGGTCCATACAAAGGCTTTGTTAAACAATCAGCCAATTGAGCTTCCGTTGTAACTTGTTTGACCTCTAGCATTCCAGCCGACACACACTCTCTGACATATAGATTTCTTCGCTGGATATGTTTGGTACGGCTATGTTGCTCGTGTGGCGGATTGTATGCCAGTTTTATGGTTGATTCGTTATCAATGTAAAGAACCGGAGGTTTTTCAATAGCAGTGATTTCCTCTAGCATTTTCTCTAGCCACACTATCTCGCGTGTAGTTTCTGAAGCAGCCACCAGTTCCGCTTCTGTTGATGACAAAGCGATCGTTTTTTGTTTTTGACTTTGCCAGCTGATTGGGCCATAATACAGACATAATGTTCCGGATGTTGAATGAGATGCTGCGAAATCTGCATCGCTGTAGCAAATCAATTTGTTTAGCCTATTATCATTATTAAATACTAGTCTTTTGTTCATAGTACCTTTTAAGTATCGTAGTATTCTTTTTACTGCTATAATGTCTGCTTTAGATGGGTTTTCTAAATTTCTCGAGGCGGAGCTGACTGCAAAATTTATGTCCGGTCTTGTAGCAACCATTAAATAGGCTAAAGAACCTACGACTTGTCTATATGGAAAGTTTTCATCTCCATTAGATGAGTCTTCTTTCTGAGGATTCTCTTTCATGATTGGAGTATGTACAGGTTTACATTCAGCCATATTGTACTTTTCTAGTAGTTTCTTAGTATAAGCTTTTTGACTCAGTGTTATATTGCCACTATTAGATCTTTCGATCTCTAAACCAAGAAAATAAGAAGCAGGCTTTGTGACAATTTTAAAACGATTTTGGAGTTCGTCAATGAACCTTTTTCCTTCAGTCTCAGTGCTTGATGCAACCAAACCATCATCAACATAAAGTGCGATAAGAACTTTAGATTTTTCGGTCTCTCTGATGTACAAGCATGGATCAGAAGTACTTTGAGTGAAGTTTGAACTTATAAGGAATTCATGTATACTGGTGTTCCAGCATCTCGGGGCCTGTTTCAAACCATACAAGCTCCTTTTTAAACGACAAACTCTATTTGTTCCATCGCTATAACCGTCTGGCTGTTTCATATATATTTGTTCTTCAATATGACCATTTAAGAAGGCTGTCGTCACATCAAACTGACAGAGGGATAATTTCTCCTTTACTGCTACTGCTAATAGGGCACGAACGGTGGTCAGACGCACTACAGGACTAAAAGTTTTATCGTAGTCTATGCCTGGTTTCTGCGAAAATCCTTTTACTACCAGTCTTGCTTTATATTTATCGACGCTACCATCTGGATTGGTCTTCACTTTAAATACCCATTTGCACGGTAATGCTTTTCTGTTCCTTGGGAGAGGAACAAGTTCCCATGTTTCGTTTTCATTTAGGGAATTGATCTCACATAGCATTGCTCCTAACCATTCCTTTTTATCATTTCTTTCTAGTACTTCACGATAGGTTACAGGTTCTTTGTAATCCTTAAATGCTTCTGCTGCAACGTTAACAAAATCGTCAAGCCTTACTGGCTTTTTAAGACAGTTACGATCACGAAGTACTCGTCTTTGAAAAGGAGTTTCATTCCTAACTTCTTCTGTGTTTTCTTCTTCAATAGGTTCTCTAATATTTGTATCTGAGATAGATATTTGTTCATTATCACCTTGTATTGACTTATAATCACTTTTATCATCTTCTTCAAAGAAACTTATTTCTGCATAGCAGTTTTCATCATCATTTTTCATTGAAGATTCTACAATCTCTAAGTTTGGTTCTATATTGTCCGTATAGTAGAGTTTATCAGTGAATTTGACATCTTTAGCAATTATAATTTTTTGTTTTTTAGGTACCCAAATTCTGTACGCTTTAGACGTTTCAGAGTAGCCAACAAACATCCCAGGTATTGCTTTTGATTGAAATTTATGTTGCTTCCCATCTTTCAGAAGTATAAATACTTTTGTTCCAAATTGACGTAAGTGGAAGACGCAGGGTTTTCTTTGAACCCATTTCTCAAAAGGTGTAGTGATAGTACCAACATGTGCAGAAATTGTTTTATTGACACTTCGATTGGAAAGGTAGTTTGCAGTTTGGATAGCTTCTCCCCATAGATTCTGAGGTGCTTTCGATTCTATCATCATGGTTCTAGCCTTTTCAAGCAGCGTTCGATTTTTACGTTCTGCGATACCATTCTGATGTGGTGTATATGGCACTGTTAAGCGTCTTGTAATACCTTTATCTTTCAGAAAATTATCAAAGTTTTGATTACAATACTCTAGACCATTGTCTGACTGGAGACTAATAATTGTTTTACCAGTGTAATTTTCCATTTCTGCCTTATACATTTTGAATTTCTCCAGTACATCACTTTTGTTTTTTATGCAATACACGCGACTATATCTGGTGAAGTCGTCAATAAAAGTTACAAAAAATTTATTGCCATAATGAGTTTGTATATTCATTGGACCACAGACGTCGCTGTGTACTATCTCTAATTGTTTTGTAGTACGCGGTGTAGTACTGGATCTACTAGGCAGTCTTGTAATCTTTGCTTGAATGCAAGCTTCACAATCTCCAAGATTATCATTTGGTTTGAAGTCTAAACCAACAAGAGCTTCATTTTTTAAAGCTAGCTTCATATCAGCTTCGTTCATGTGGCCTAAACATTTATGCCATTTTTGAATTTTTGTTTCTTCTACCAAGTTACATTTATCTTTGCTCTGTCTATACGATGCAGAATTTATATAGTATAAACCATCATTTTCTTTTGGTGCATCGAGTATAATGCCTTCGGTAGGATGTCTTATTGTAGCCTTTTTGTTAGTAAACAGCACAGTACATCCCGATTCTGTAGCTTTTCCAACTGATAATAAGTTAGAACACAGTGTAGGCACATAAAGAGTGTCTTTCAAAGTAATTTCTCCAGACTTTCCTGTATCTTTGGCATTTACCGTAAGAATAATTTGGCCTTTACCTTTTATTTCTGCCGTTGCTTCTTTTGAGGCTAATTTTAGCGACTGGCAATTTGATTCACAGAATTTGTTGAAATATTCTTTGTTATGTGACATGTGCGATGTACAGCCGCTATCTATAATCCATTTTTTCTCTTCATTTATAGAATCCTTGCTTTTGGAATACATGCATACAGCATACGAACTTCTAGGTACATGCTCGTTAGTTTCTTTCTTCTTTCTGTACTCTAGTTTTCTGCATTCTTTTATGACATGACCTTTCTTTTTACAAAATTTGCATGTTTTTACATAATAAGACTCTTCTTTTTGCTCGTCTTTAATATTTGAACTATTACTAACTTGTCTCGCCTCTGACTCCTCCATAATTTTTATTTTTATTTCATCTGGCTTTGGTAATGTGTCTCTAGACTCAATTGCTACGCGAAAGTTATCATACTCACACGGAAGGCTGTAGAGCATCATGACAGATAGTAGATCATCGTGGATATGGATGTCCATGTCTTGTAATTTGTCCACTACGTCCATAAATTTATTTAGGTGATCTCTAACATTACGATCTTGCATTTTCGAGAGTATTAACTGCTTAAGAAGGGAGGCCTTTTTTGCAGGTCCCTTACTTGCGTAAATTGTATCAAGTTTTGTCCAAATGTCATAAGCAGTTTTGCAATTTTTAATTTGCTTAAGTTCGGAAGGCGAGATTAATAGTACTAACTCTGATTGAGCCATAAGGTCATTTTCGATCGTCTGCTCGTCTGCTTTTTCAACATCCAGTTGCTTTTGAACACAAGTCCATAATTTTCTTTTGATTAGTACGGCTTTTGCTTGAATTCGCCAAGTTTCAAAATTTTCTTTATTTAGGGTCTCAATTTTATTATTTGAGCCCGACGCCATCGTTATTTTTGTATTTATTACGTTATTTTACGCTCTGCTACCATATTAAAGTAAAATAAATACAAGATGAATCTTTTATTTTACGTAATTTATTTGACAAGCATTGTTATGTCATAGAGCAATCAAGGTGTAGAAAAACTGTTACTGGCAGTCTACTTAACAAAAATAATGAAAAATTGTTCCCAACCGCCCCATAGGATGTACATAATTATTAGTTTTCATGACTTTAACACGTTTATAATATTAAAATTGTCTCTACGTTACAAATGAAGAAATAACGATGTGTAATTCGTGAGGCTAAGCAGTTTGTAAGTAAACGAACCAATCTTAAAATAATAATAATATAAAAACAAAGTTAAAGGACAATGGCGAAATTGGCCCTAGCTGCGTATAACGACATAATATATATCAAAAAATTGCTTTATTAAAGTTAAATTAAATAACATAATTCAATATTTTCCAGGACTAGCAGTATGTCTAGGAAATAGAAATATACATTTATATATTTTAGGCTGTTAGGTAAGCTAATTGTGATTTGGAACGCACCCATAATGTCGTTCCATATGTTCCTTTGAACGGTATTTATCTCCACATTGTTTTTTTTATATTTGAAACATTTCTATTATCATAATAATGATAAATATTTTTATTTTTAACAGAGTTTAGTTGAAAATGTCATTGCATTTATTAATACAAACTCTCTATGAGAAAAAAACGTTTTAACACTCTATAACACGATGACATATTTTTTTACGTCAAATGAAACGCGTACGTAGTCTATGGTCAGCGAGCCCTTTGAGTAAAGTTGATTGATCGACTTTTTGACGGGAAATTATAATACAACTTGACACTGGCAGAAATAAGTCTTAATTTGGATTTGATTGCCAAACTTAAAACTAATAAGAAGTTGATTGATTTGTCTGACATTGGTGCCGATTCTGTTGTAAACCGCACTAAACTATTTTTAGTCACATCTCATCTCTTTCTTACGAAGATGATTGAAAAAGGATAGAACATATTTTAAGTTGTCAAATTAATCTTGGCCGTCTTATTTTGCGTGTATTTAGGCGTGACAGCGATAGATGGCGACTAAATTTATATTGAAAACAAGCATTGGACTAATTTGACAGGACTAAATTTCTATACATCCTTTTCTTATGTTCTTTGTTAGAAAGAGACATAGTGACATTAAAATTAGTTTAGTTGTGAACAACAGAATCAGGGCCATTGTGTGACTGTCACACAATTCGAAAGGTACTTTCTTTTTGTGCGCGTTCCTACGGTTTTTGGTTGACTCTTGACTACACCACGACCCTTTGCTTTTCTACGGATACCGATTTCTTTTCTACACGTGACTACGGCATTTGAATGGACCTTAGATAATCGATAATTATATTGGCTGTGTTATTTGGATTTGCATGAACGCAATATAAATCCACTAGCAGAATTCTTAGACAATATTGTCATTGGATTTTATTTTGATGAATAAAAACCTAAATAAAAATGACCTTCTTTTATTGAAAGCCTGTGCATGTCCCGATATTTCAAAGTACCTACTACCTTCCAGTAAGATATACCTACCTGGGTAAGTACCTATACTAGAAACAATTGTTAGGTACTTAAATAACATATTTATTCAGCATCTATCTGTCTCTATTGTCTACAAAACTAGTGTAAAATCATAATTAATCGCTTGGCTGGCGGTTAAAAATATAACAATGACATCAATTGTTATAATAGGATGCGCGTCCCTCGCGAGAACCAACGGGTAGAACTAAATGGATTTCAGCCACATTTTTAAAATGTACTTATAATAAAATCCAAACATAGTCAGATTGTCCAAAAAATATATAAAAAATGTAACCTTGCTGAGTTTCTTGCCGGATTCTTCTCAGTTGAAGGCCGAGTTGCGAACCGGTGGTAACTTCAGTAAATATGACCTTCATAAGTGCCCTTCTGGGGCCTAAATTGAATAAATGGCTTTGACTTTGAATGATGAAGGTATATCGAACGTTACTCATTTGATACGTCAAAATCGGCATAACCTATAAAACCTTTTAACTCAAATAAAAAAAAACTGCAGCTTTTTTGTTAAAATATTTTTTAGAAATAGCATAACAGTTTATTAATCTACAGGAATTCAACAGTGGTTGTCATATACGTTACCAAAAAAATGTAGGTCCAAGCATGTATGGAATCTCGCCATTCTCCTTTGTGATTTTAAACTGTAAATCAAAACTCGCCTATATTTGAAATATTTATATTTATGTGAAATATATTGTAGCGACATCTATCAGCCATCTATCAGTGGCACTGAGATAGTTCACATACTGAAAGATAGATGGCGTGGCGCTACATTATCTTACATCCTGCATCGCACTTAAGAAGTTTTCTCGTGAATCTGCATATATACAACTGTCCGACATATACAGTTGGACCGCGGTCCCCAGACAAGATGACCCAGCCTGGCGGAAGATCTTCTCATCTTCCCTTTTCAATGGCGGTGTCATCCACCTTGCACCTCCATATTATGATTATAAATACACACTCAAACTGTTTAATTTTTTGTACCACGCTAGTTACCAGTGGTGTAATAACGTTGAGGAGACGAGATCCGATTTCCACTGCATCAATGGGGAGGTTGGGAACAATTTTTCATTATTTTATTCAATTCCCAACGGCCCCATTAATGGGGACGTCGGCAATGGGGCCGTTGGGAATACACCTTCTAATGGTGCTTGTAATCAGACAACCGCTATTATTGAATCGGTGAAAAAATGATTCCCATTAATTGCAACAAAGTTACATAATGGTGCTGATTCTGTTGTAAATCGCACTAAACTAATTTTAATCACATCTCATCTCTTTCATACGAACATTATTGAAAAAGGATAGAACATATTTTAAGTTGTCAAATTAATCTTTGCCGTCTTATTTTGCGTGTATTTAGGCGTAACCGCGATAGATGGCGCCTAAATTTAAATTGAAAACAAGCATTGGACTAATTTGACAGGACTAAACTTACATCCTTTTCTTATGTTCTTTGTTAGAAAGAGACAAAGTGAGATTAAAATTAATTTAGTTGTGAACAACAGAATCAGGGCCATTAACCCCGCTGATGTTGTGATGTCCATATCATCTTATTAATCTATGAAGGTATCAGTTATCGAAAATATAGCTAGTTATCGTGTTTTATTAACGTAAGTAATTTAGACGTATGCAAAAAATAAAATCGATATTGATCAACTGCGAACATCCCTATTTCTGTTCAATCTTTTTTTTATTTGTTCATGACCATGGATCAAAGTCCTTCAGTCGCATACATTTTATTTCTAACATCACTTTCATATAGAATAGTCCGCACATTAACTTTCACATAGTTCGCATTAAAAGTCACAGTTCAGTCATGTTTTAGTAAAATGGTGGTCATTGTACAGTCGAAGACAAAGATATGTATACACGTATCATTATAAAAAAGAAGTAATCATAAAAAGCTCCAATAATTTGTACTCATTCAAATGCTAACAAATATGTAAACAATATAGACAACATAAATATGTACCCGACACGATCATTAATATGTATGTACACGTTAGATAAAGTAAAAATATGTATTCCCTGAAAGATGCACAAAATTGTTACCACTCAATGTGCCAAAAATATGTATACATCCATCTGAACAATGATGACACTGAAGATCACACAATATTCACTGATATATTATGTAGTACCTACATATACAGCATGTTTTTTTTTTCTAGCCAGTGAGGGCAACTTCTGAACTACAGGTCTTAGAGAAAAACGCTGAAGGGAACCCCGAGCTAAATTTTGAAGAAAATAAAAAAAAAAAAAAAAATCTACTTCTACTTCACAATACGAACAAAATTATGTATGACAATCTTGGTCTGGAGTTGCTAGGAGTTATCAAAATTGACCTCAATTTTTTTGTCAGAATGCTAAGAGCCAATTCTTTATGGTTAAACATAGTGAGGTCCCTGCGAGATCTGCTCCACTTCGTCAAACTTTACGCAGCATAAAACCATGATCAAGGAAAATATAAAATAATA
This sequence comes from Polyploca ridens, assembly GCA_951394255.1. Taxonomy (NCBI): domain Eukaryota; kingdom Metazoa; phylum Arthropoda; class Insecta; order Lepidoptera; family Drepanidae; genus Polyploca; species Polyploca ridens. Next base: position 12,839,326 of record OX596256.1, on the reverse strand, counting down.
TTTTGGATAACTTCTAGCAACTTGAGAGCAAGATTGTCTTACATAATTTTGTTCATATTGTGGCGAAGAAGCAGAATTTAGAAAAAAATATTTTTTTTAAGAAATTCAATATCTTCGAAAATACTATTTTTTTTAAATAAATTTTAATGGCATTTTAATTTTCTTCAAAATTCAGCTCGGGGTTCCTTTCAGCGTTTTTCTCTAAGACCTGTAGTTCAGAAGTTGCCCACACTGGCTAGAAATAAAAATTCGCCCTGTATACAGGATGTTGTTTTGGTCGGCGACAAGCGACCCAGGAGCGGTAGTACAAAATATATATTCCCCAAAAATGGACTTAATTCCATTAAATACTGTAAATATGTTGAGAAATACCTTATTCAATTTGAAATAAAATTACCGCAAAGTATGGTTACTAGGCACGTGCACAGACTAGAGCTAGGCACAAGCCACCATCGCCCCACCCCTTTGCTCCCTCGTACTCCCGTTGAGTATTATGTCTACATTTTAGCTTATTACATGATTATCAAAATTTTATTATTTTTATTTTTGTTATTAAAAAAAACATAAAGTATTTTTTTTATATTTTTTTTAGCACCAGTATCATTTGTATTATCGACCCTGAGTCGCTCGTCGCTGACCAAAACAACGACCTGTATATCGCTGCACACATTATTAAATATTTACGTCTTGTGATGTCTTTAGAACAGGGCTTGACGTCATTTGCGTGTCATTTGTTTCATAAATTACACTTTTAATTTGAACTAGCGACCCGCCCCGTCTTCGCACGGGTGCAATGTCGTGTGGTGTCGAGCGATCTGCGCGTCCGCGCCCGTCTCGGCCCGCCCCTTTACGGTATCGCGAATACTGTGTCTTACTAATTTTAAATCTGTGATAAAGAAAGAGCAAACTTTATCTCCATTAAATGTCCATCGTGACTAACTTACTAAATTACATAAGGATTAATATTATATGGGTCAAAATAACTTCGAAATTATAACCCACAAAAAAATATCTCAATCGCATAAAAATTGTTAGTGTGGGTTATCCATAGAATATAATTATAATAAAGTACTTCTAAAGTCTTGGCGTATATTTTTAGAGATGGATGCATACATATACAGGTCGTTGTTTTGGTCAGCGACGAGCGACTCAGGGTCGATAATACAAATGATACTGGTGCTAAAAAAAATATAAAAAAAATACTTTTTTTTTTAATAATAAAAATAAAAGAATAAAAATTTTGAAAATCATGTAATAAGCTAAAGTGTAGACATAATACTCAACGAGAGTACGAGGGATTAAAGGGGTGGGGCGATGGTGGCTTGCGCCTAGCTCTAGACTGTGCACGTGCCTAGTAACCATACTTTGCAGTAATTTTATTTCAAATTGAATTAGGTATTTCTCAACATATTTACAGTATTTAATGGAATTAAGTCCATTTTTGGGGAATATATATTTTGTACTATCGCTCCTGGGTCCCTTGTCGCCGACCAAAACAACACCCTGTATGTATAGGTCATTAGTAATCAAAAAAAATATTAGAAAAATAATCCGTACATTGAAAATACTACATTATTTATAAATTAATACTTGGTACTTACGTAAAGTTCAACTTTGTTTATTTTTTTTACCATCAGACTGGTAAAAAGTGGCAGCCATTTTAATTATTTAGTTACTGGTCCGATTGCTCTCAAAATGGATATCTGAGACACCCTTGGGCCGCATAAGATGAATCTTTGCTCAAAATTTAAAATATTGTCCGCCATTTTGAATTATTTAGTTACTGGTCCGATTGCTCTCAAAATGTATATTTGAGGGACCCTTGGGCCACATAAAATGAATCTGCTCAAAATTTAAAAAGGGGCCGCCATTTTGAATTATTTAGTTACTGGTCCGATTGCTCTCAAAATGGATATTTGAGAGACCATTGGGCCACATAACAAGGATTCTTTGCAAAAAAATTAAAAAGGGGCCGCCATTTTGAATTATTTAGTTACTGGTCCGATTGCTCTCAAAATGGATATTTGAGAGACCATTACATGAATCTTTGCTCATAATTTAAAATAGTGTAGAGAGACCCTTGTCTCAAATATCGATTTTGAGAGCAATCGGACCAGTATCTCAAAAGTCCAAAATGGCGAACACTTTTTCAAAAATTTGAGGATAGATTCTTGTTTTGTGACCCCGAGGACTCCCAAATATCGATTTTGAGAGCAATCAGACCAGTATCTAAAAAGTTCAAGATGGCGGACACTTTTTGAAAATCTTGATAATAGATTCTTGTTTTGTGACCCCGAGGACTCTCAAATATCGATTTTGAGAGCAATCGGACTAGTATCTCAAAAGTTAAAAATGGCTTACACTTTTAAAAAAAATTGAGGAAAGATTCTTGTTTTGTGACCCCGAGTACTCTCAAATATCGATTTTGAGAGCAATCAGACCAGTATCTAAAATGTTCAAGATGGCGGACACTTTTTGAAAATTTTGATAGTAGATTCTTGTTTTGTGAACCCGACGACTCTCAAATATCGATTTTGAGAGAAATCGGACCAGTATCTCAAAAGTCAAAAATGGCGAACGCTTTTTCAAAAATATGAGGATAGATTCTTGTTTTGTGACCCCGAGGACTCTCAAATATCGATTTTGAGAGCAATCGGACCAGTATCTCAAAAGTCCAAAATGGCGAACACTTTTTCAAAAATTTGAGGATAGATTCTTGTTTTGTGACCCCGAGGACTCCCAAATATCGATTTTGAGAGCAATCAGACCAGTATCTAAAAAGTTCAAGATGGCGGACACTTTTTGAAAATCTTGATAATAGATTCTTGTTTTGTGACCCCGAGGACTCTCAAATATCGATTTTGAGAGCAATCGGACTAGTATCTCAAAAGTTAAAAATGGCTTACACTTTTAAAAAAAATTGAGGAAAGATTCTTGTTTTGTGACCCCGAGGACTCTCAAATATCGATTTTGAGAGCAATCAGACCAGTATCTAAAATGTTCAAGATGGCGGACACTTTTTGAAAATTTTGATAGTAGATTCTTGTTTTGTGAACCCGACGACTCTCAAATATCGATTTTGAGAGAAATCGGACCAGTATCTCAAAAGTCAAAAATGGCGAACGCTTTTTCAAAAATATGAGGATAGATTCTTGTTTTGTGACCCCGAGGACTCTCAAATATCGATTTTGAGAGCAATCAAACCAGTATCTAAAATGTTCAAGATGGCGGACACTTTTTGAAAATTTTGATAGTAGATTCTTGTTTTGTGAACCCGACGACTCTCAAATATCGATTTTGAGAGAAATCGGACCAGTATCTCAAAAGTCAAAAATGGCGAACGCTTTTTCAAAAATATGAGGATAGATTCTTGTTTTGTGACCCCGAGGACTCTCAAATATCGATTTTGAGAGCAATCAGACCAGTATCTAAAAAGTTCAACATGGCGGACACTTTTTGAAAATTCTGTGGAAAGATTCTTGTTTTGTAACCCCGAGGACACTCAAATACCGATTTTGAGAGAAATCGGACCAGTATCTAAAAAGTTCAAAATGGTGGACACTTTTTCAAAATTTTGAGAATAGATTCTTGTTTTGTGACCCCGAGGACTCTCAAATATCGATTTTGAGAGCAATCCGACCAGTAGCTAAAAAGTTCAACATGGCGGACACTTTTTCAAAATTCTGAGAAAAGATTCTTGTTTTATGACCCCGAGGACACTCAAATACCGATTTTGAGAGAAATCGGACCAGTATCTAAAAAGTTCAAAATGGCGGACACTTTTTCAAAATTCTGACAAAAGATACTTGTATTTCGACCCCGAGGACTCTCAAATATCAATTTCGAGAGCAATCGGACCAGTATCTAAAAAGTTCAATTCCACTATGGAGTTCCAGTGCTTACCGTTCTTCTCCATCATCAGACCCTGAAAACCATATAATGTCAAAGTTCATTTCACGAAAACTCCAACAACCCCAAACACGGCTAGGATACGTTGTTTCGCTATAGAGTTCTAGTGCCCACCCTCCTACTCCATCATCAGACCCTGAAAACCATATATGGTCAAAGTTCATCTCACGACAATTCCAACAACCACAAACATGGCTAGGTTACGTTGCTCCACAATGGAGTTCCAGTGTCCACCCTCCTACTCCATCATCAGACCCTGAGAAACATATATGGTCAAAGTTCATCTCACGACAATTCCAAAAACCCCAAACATGGCTGGGATACGTTGCTCCGTTATGGAGTTCCAGTGTCCACCCTCCTACTCCATCATCAGACTCTGAAAACCATATATGGCCAAAGTTCATCTCACGACAATTCTAACAATCCCAAACACGGCTACGGCTACGTATCTACTAATTCAAAATATTTGAAATAATAATCATGAATAAATATGTCACGACGAATTGTTGAAATTGCTCAGTGAGTGCCCTGTTACAGGGAGCGACAATAACTTTACCTTTCTCAACGACTTGATCAAATCATGCGGTAGGCGACGTTGCCAGCCAGCTTGCGCACGAGCTGACAACATCGCGAGCGCGAAACTACCAACGTGTCCGACCGAACACAAAATTATTGATTTTTTTAAAAACTTTTTTCAAATACCTACCGTTTTTCAATTAAATTCCATGAAGGCCTTGACTTCAATGAGTTTACATATTTTTGACTATAATGATGAATACATATTTATGGTATTTTGATTGTTCACAAATTAATGATTTGATACATGGATATATATTATTGAACTTGTTGTTTACATACATAATTGTCCAACAGTGTTTACTTATTTTTGAAATTTGTATGTTCCCATATCTATGATAATGTGAACGGCTACTTTTTATGAGGCTTGGTGGTGTATACTTATTTTTGTCCTCGACTGTACTAAAACTTATCAAGGACTTTTTGAGATAACTTGTAAAGTCACGAGTCGTCACGATACACATATTATTTTGATATGACAAAGGCGTTTGACTACGTGAGTCATGAATTATTATTAAATAAATGTGAGCGATATGGAATAAGAGGAGTCGCATATAACTGGATCAAATCATATTTACAGAATCGCTTTCAGTGTGTTGAGATAAGGAGATTGAAAAACGAGGACCTAGTGCACTATAGATCTTCCTTCCAGATAAATTCGTATGGGGTTCCACAAGGGAGTATACTGGGACCATTGTTATTCTTGTTGTACATAAATGATCTCCCTGAAATTATCAATCATAAATGTGTTCTTTTTGCAGACGATATTTCTGTGATTATTGATGCTAAATACGGTAACACAGATAAAGAGATAAATAATACAATTAACACAGTTAGTACTTGGCTTCAAAGCTACAACTTATATGTTAACGCCAACAAAACGAAATACACAATGTTTCGAAATAGGAAAATGTCACAGGAAAATATTAATATTCACTTGAACAGTGAGCCTATAGAAGCAACAGCAAATGCCACATTCCTTGGCATTATCTTAGACGAACATTGCTCTTGGACACAGCAACTAGAAAAAGTCTGTAAAAAGCTGAACAGTTTTGTATATGCATTAAATAGAATACGAAAGATTTCAGACGAAAGTGTAGCTCTCATGGCTTATCATGGCTATGTAGCGTCGGTTTTGCTTTACGGTTTGGTCTTATGGGGAAATTCCACTGATTCATACAAGGCATTTATTATTCAAAAGAGATGCATTTGAGCAATCGCAAATGCAGGCCCACTGGACTCATGTAAACCTCTTTTCAAAAAATTTAATTTACTCACGCTATCATCCCTTTACATTCATGAGGTAGCATGCTTTGTAAGAAAACATAACTATTTATTTCCTAAGGCTTGTGAAGTGTTTAACAAAGTTAATTCCAGATTTCCTAATAAATTGTATATACCATTGTCTAGGACTGCATTGAATAGTAACAAGAATCTTATATATTATAGTAAGTAAGAATTGTTATCAAATGACAATTAAAATTTACAATAAAATACCAGAGCATTTGAAAGAACTCCCTCAGAGACTATTCAAACGAAAATTATACGACTGGTTGCGTGACAAATGTTTTTACTCTGTTGGAGAATTTTTAAATTAATTCTGAATGGTGTTTTGACATTTTTTTTTTTTTTATATAATAATTTTGTTTCATTATTTAATTTTCTTATAGTTATTGTAATGTAGTTATTTTATTCTATGGACATTTTTTATAATTTAAATTAGGTTGTTAGTAATGATTTTAAGTTGTCCAAAAATGTGGTTGTAATTAATAATTTAAATGTATTTCTGATATAAAATGTATATTTTGCCTGTCGTTACAACGACGAAACATGTCTTGTGCTTACTTATATTTGATAACATCTTTATGTTCACTGTAGGGACTCGTAGCATTATCCCGAATATAAAGCGTTCGCCGTATGCGCCGCGCGCAGTCGTCATCACGTCATAAGCAGCCGTCATAAGCAGTCGTCACGCATCGCGCTCAGTCGACACACACAGTCGCCACTCTCATCCCATTCTCAACCGTTGCCATTTTATAACGACACTTGTCTTGTCTTATTATTATTGTTGTGCACTCCTAGTATAGCGTAATAAAATTATATTCGCAAGTTGGAGTTTTGTTGACGCTGCCCACACAATAACCTAAATAATAGGGTTGGCCTATATGCCTGTGGCTACATAAGAGTCCTAAATAAGGATTAGCCATTCGTTATACCCTAAATTCACCATGTCTCTAGCAAATAAATTATTCTTATTCTTATAATTAATTTCATTTCACTTCACTTCACTGGTGTACATGGATTGAGCTTTATTAGATAAAATACCACCGATAATATGCAATTAAACTCAAAATACACGAATTTATGAAAATAAAAATGAAAACGCAACGTCACTCTGTAAGTTCCCGCCAAAAAATTCCTCTGTTCAATCTTTTTAATCAACGCAGCCAACTAAAATGTTTGCAATCGCGTCTAGAAAGTTTCTTCGGAGCACTGGACAACGTAGACAGCGAATACTATTCTCTTTCTACGCCGGACAGCGTAGACAGACAAAGCTACATAATATACAGCATATCCAAGTTCTTTGTTATATACTTCACTCTACGCCGGACAGTGTCCAGCAGATGAGTGTTGCCAGCCCCATCTTATAGTAAATCAACATACATGCCTAAGAAAAAATTTACGGTAAATCTATAGCTTTTCTTATTTTGTATTATTTAATGGTAGTAAATGTAGTTTGAGTGGACCTTTGAGTATTTAGATTATCTCAAAAGGATGGACCAAAAATCAGTAATCTAATAATATATATAAAATGCTTTTGTGGGTACGTAAATACGCAGTTTTCTCAATCACCACCAACTCCAATCAACTTCCCGTTGGGGTGGTAAATACCCCTTGGTCTCCAGGTGGTAGTAAGGGAGTTTGGTCGCGGTGGGTGGAAGGGGGTGGTTGTGGGTGGCGAAAATGTTAAAACATATATTGCTGTCCTTTTCTAACGCATGAGGACTTCTGAAAAGATCTCAAAATTTCTGGAATGGTCTAGAAAGTTACAAAATGTGTGAAACGGTTATAATCGATCTGGAATGTTCTAGAAAGTTCAACAAATATCTGGAATGATCTAGAAAATTCTAGAGTGAATGCAAACTATTATAATCGATATAGAATGTTTGAGAAAGTTCTATAAATTTTCTGGCTTCATCTAGAAAGTTCCAATATGTCCAAAACTGTTACTATCGAGTTAGGATGTTCGAGAACGTTCTAGAAATTTTCCGAATGATCTGGAAAGTTCCAAAATGAGTGTAATTGATTATGATCGATTTAGAATGATCGAGAAAGTTCTATAAATTTTCCGAATGATCTGGAATGTTCCAAAATGAGTAAAACGGTTATAATTGATCTGTCTTCATCTAGAAAATCAATAGAAATCAAATAGAAATTTTCCGAATGATCTGGAAAGTTACAAAATTAGTGCAATTGATTATGATCGATTTAGAATGTTCGAGAAATTTCTTGAATGATCTAGAAAGTTCCAAAATGAGTAAAACGGTTATAATTTATCTGGAGTGTTCTAGAAAGTTCAACAAATATCTGGAATGATCTAGAAAATTCTAGAATGAATGCAAACTATTATAATCGATATAGAATGTTTGAGAAAGTTCTACAAATTTCTGGCTTCATCTAGAAAGTTCCAAAATGTCCCAAAACTGTTATTATCGAGTAAGAATGTTCGAGAACGTTCTAGAAATTTTCCGAATTATCTGGGAAGTTCATAAATGAGTGCAATTTATTATGATCAAGAATTTTTGGATTGGTCTGAAAAGTTCCAAAATGTGTACGAGTGTTATTATTGATCTATAAAAACCAAATCGAAGTGATGTACATCTAAATATTCTAGAGTGATCTGGTACTGGAAATTTCGGTATATAAATCGAAATTCAGTGACTTTTCGTCAGTTCAATTGTGATTGCAGTCGAGTAAAAAAAAGAACAAACGATATTTGAATGTTCTGGAAAGTCTCTCAATATCGAAAATAGAAATCTATAATATGTTAAAAAATGTATCCTTATATATTTTTTATACCATTAAACATGCGATGTATTGAAACCCGAGCAACGCCGGGTTTCGCTGCTAGTTTGCTACTAAAGTAGGTGTCCATAGACACCTAAAAAGAGTAGATCTACGGATAAATCTGTAGGTCTGGCATCGCTGCCACGGTCTTGAGACGTACAGCCCCTTAAAATTTGCGATGGGATGGATCAAGAATCTTATATCTAATATATAAGATTCTTGGGATGGATCGTGGGTATGCTAGATACGTTCAGTCTCCTATATACAAATGTACTCTATGCTTCCAGCACCGCGGCTTTGAACGGGCTGTACAGCCGCGCTGGATGGCGAATAAGGTGCTATACTTACTAGTCAAAATTCATTTCACATCTCTAGATGTGTCCTCCGAACCGGTGGTAAATTCAACTGTATGTACATAACGTTCTCTTACTAAGGCCTAAACTGAATAAATGACTTTTTGATTTTGTCTCTCTAGCTCAAAATGCTCGCCTGATTCTATTGAATCATTCGCTAGCTCGGGGGTAACTATTTAATAACTGCTCGAGGTTCAATAAATTCAGCACTCTCAACCAACCCCCCTTATAAGAGCGGTCGTTCGCTGGTAAACTGTACTTGTGAAATCCAACAATACGGGATGTGATCTCTAATATAATATAAGGGATTACAACTTTCAATAGAAATTCAGTTAGGTTTCACAGTAGGTACGTTGCACCTAAAGTTTGCACAATTTTAGTCCATTCGACCATAATAATAATATAATAATAATAAATTTATTGAGAACCATCCAAAATACACAAATGATATGACACAAATAAGAACTAAACATAAACTAAGAGGGTATTACGAGGTTCTTATCCAAGTCGACATACAAGCCGAGTGCGATCACTAAAACTGCGAACATTTAAAAAATATACAATTTTGTCAAGTTCTTGAATTTTAAAAACATGAGTGTATACTAATAATATAGTTTTAATGCTAGTATCTAAACTAGGCCAAGCCTGTATTTTAGATACTAGTGTCTTCCTAAATGTGTTATGAAAAAGCACACACAACAAACCGTTTCAAAAGATCATGTATTCAGTAACGTGAAAGGTTTTGATTTTAATATTACTTAAGATTACTTAATTTTGAAGAGAATGAATAAAAAAAAGAAAACTTTATTAAAACATAAATTAAAAAATTTAAATAAAAATTGAAAATCTCTCTTTATATTGCTTTTTGTTTCTAAATATAAAATCCAGCTCACCTGCTTACTGTTAATAAATCCTCGATTTCTTCATAACGTTGTGATTTAAGCCAAATTGTCACTTTTGTTTTACAGTCGTTTTTGTTAAGTGGATATATATTTAATATTTTATTAACTTTATTGTATAAGAAAGGGCCGAGAAAGCATTGAAATTTATGAATAAAAAATGTCCGAGAGGAAATTTCGGAACACACTTTGTAATACCTACGTTTTTGGGATTGATTTTGTTCATAATAAAGTTTACTATGTTGGGATAAAATAGTATTCAGTGATTGTAAGTTTTAAGCATTATTTCGTTAATCTTCGGGGCCATACTTTCTTTTCTGTGCGAACGAAGATTCACGAGACGCGCCATATCAGTTGGGTACTACTGTACGCTTTTTCAATTCTAACTGTGATACTTTTCACTCATATCATCTTTCATCCAATCCATCTATCTCATTTTTGGTTTTCCTCTTCCCGTATATCCATCCACTTTCTTATTCATAACTCTAAAATAAAATTAAACACTCGCGTACATATAGAATTCAAGTGGAACAAGACAGCCACTCACTTCACTGACTAGCTTAGTAACACTAGTTAGTTCACACTTTATGATAGGTCTCGAGAATAATTCAACATTATGAGAGACAGGATCCAGTCATGAATCCTTGCTACTTTGAGCGAAACATTTTCGATATTAAACGAAAGAACATTAGAATGAAGCGTAAGGATATATTTACACATTATTAGCAGAACATAACAGATAATTATTATAATCAATATTCATGACATGAATATGTTAATCATTGTTATATTAAACAGTTTGCTCTTACTAAATGTTCAACAATAATAACAAAAAATAACGATAAACCCCTTTACTCATAAAACGTAATTTAATTAATACGCTGATTAAGTGGTCATCTAAATAACGTCAAATTGTTTGACAATGACAGCAAGGTGACGTTATTTATTTGACCATTTATTCAGTAGATTTAGTTAAATAGCGTTTATGAGTAAGGCCGAAAAAGTTTAAGTTACTGGTTCCGCTCCATTAATTTGAATTGGATCATTTTCAATTTGAATTGGATCATTTTCAATTTGAATTGAATCATTTTCAATTTGAATTGGATCATTTTCAATTTTAATCGTAGGAACATCGGTAGTAGTATTTTCTTTTATAATTTGGACATTTGGTTCTCGTTCTTCTTTAATTTTAATAACTGTGGTAAAATCTGTATCATCACAATCTTCTTGCTTTATTGCAAGATTAGGTTCTCGTTCTTTTTTAGTTTCAATAATTGTGGTAGTATCTGAATCATAAGAATCTTCTTCTTCTTGCTTTATTGCAAGATCAGCTTCTCGTTCTTCTTTAATTTGAATAAATGAGGTACAATCAGAATCTGCAGTGTCTTCTTGTTTTATTGCAAGATTAGAATCTGGGTTCTTCTCACTGACTGGACTTCTCGATGATTTTACCTGTAACTATGAAAACGGGATTTATATTTCTATTTATAGACAACCAACAAAACTATCACCGCTTACAAATAGATACAACATATTAATACCTATTAAAACGGATTGAGTGATGCCTTACTTAACAGTGTAAATAAATTATACTACATACAACTTACAGGTTGCCACTGCATGCAAAAGTAGTTTTATTTATTTAAAGCTATATTAAGCACTATGCCTCTCTGATGAAAATGTTTGTCAGCCAATGAGAGAATTTTAATGAAATATTAAACTATCTATTAAAAAAAAAAAACAAGATGGACAAGATTTTGTTGATCCCAAACTAAGCAGAGCTTGTACTATGATAATTGATATAATACATATACTACTTTTTGTTTGTAAATACATACATCATCATCATCATATCAGCCCATGGATGTCCACTGCTGAACATAGGCCTCCCCCATTGATTTCCACTTCGAACGGTTCTGGGCCGCTTGCATCCAGCGGCGCCCAGCGACTCTGACCAGGTCGTCGCTCCACCTGGTAGAAGGTCGTCCCGCTCGGCGCTTTCCAATACGTGGTCGCCACTCGAGAACCTTTCTTCCCCATCGGTTATCGGCTCTTCGAGCGATGTGGCCTGCCCATTGCCACTTCAGCTTACTAACTCTACGAGCTATGTCCGTCGTTTTCGTTCTCCTACGAATGTCCTCATTACGGACCCTGTCACGTAGAGAAATTCCGAGCATAGCTCGTTCCATAGCTCGCTGAGTGACTCTAAGCTTATTTATGCGGCCAGCAGTAAAAGACCACGTCTCTGTCCCGTATGTCATCACTGGTAACACGCACTGATTGAAGACCTTTGTCTTCAGACTCTGAGGTATTCGGGACGTGAAGATATGCCGTAGCTTCCCGAACGCTGCCCAGCCGAGTTGGATTCTTCGATTGACCTCTTTGTCGAAGTTGGACCTACCTAGTTGGACAATTTGTCCTAGGTAGACATACTCGTCTACAACTTCGAGAACAGTGCTCCCAACAATCACCGGCATTGGCGGAATATGAACATTAGACATAATTTTTGTCTTGTCCATATTCATTTTGAGGCCTACCTGTTGGGAAACTCTGTTGAGGTCATTGAGCATGATGTTCAAAGCTTCCAGCGATTCCGCCATTATGACTATATCGTCGGCAAATCGAAGGTGAGTGATGTGTTCGCCATTGATGTTAATGCCATATCCTTTCCAGTCCAAGAGCTTGAATACATCCTCCATTACAGTGGTGAAGAGTTTCGGGGAAATTACGTCACCCTGTCTTACACCCTTCTGCAACTGGATTGGTACCGTACTCTCGTCCTGGACTCGGATTGACATGGTGGCTTTACTGTACAAACATTTCAACACTTCGATATAGCGATAGTCAATTTGGCATCGCTGTAGACTCTGTAACACCGCCCATGTTTCGACTGAATCGAAGGCTTTCTCATAGTCCACATACGCCAGGCATAATGGCCGATTATACTCCTCAGTCTTCTGTATAATCTGGCGGAGTGTATGTATGTGGTCTATGGTACTAAAGCCTTTACGGAAACCGGCTTGTTCGGGAGGCTGGAATTCGTCAAACCTACGTGCGAGACGATTCGTAATGACCCTCGAAAACAGCTTATAAACGTGGCTTAGGAGGGAGATCGGGCGGTAATTCTTCAATAGGGCCTTATCGCCTTTCTTGAAGAAGAGCACCACCACGCTTCCACTCCACACTTCTGGCGTTGTACCTTCGTGTATGACGGAATTAAATAGCTTCTGAAGGACTACAAGTACCGGTTTACCACCCGCTTTCAGAAGCTCTGTTGTAATTCCATCTTCACCCGCCGCCTTGTTGTTTTTAAGCTGTTTCAGAGCCATTCTAATCTCGTACAGGCTGACGTCCGGGATATCTTCGGTGTAATGTCGGGTCAACTTTGCTCTTGCGTCACTGACCGGTAATGTATCTGGTTTCCGTGACGAGGTGTACAGCTGTCCATAGAACTTCTCGATCTCTCTCAAGATCTCTGGCTTTGACGTAATGATGTTGCCGGTGTCGGTCTTCAGCTTGGTCAGTTGGCTTTGACCAATAGACAAATCTCTTGCGAACACTTTAGAACCTTTGTTCTGTTTTATTGCCTCTTCAATACATGACGTGTTAAAGAGTCGTATATCGTGTCGCATTGCGTTTGAGATCTGCCTATTTAGCTGCCGATATTCGGCTGTATCAGCTGAAGACTGCAACTTCATTTCACGTCGTCGCTTCATGAGTTTGAGAGTCTCATCCGAGAGTTTTTGGGTTCTATTCGTGCGATGGGTCTTAAAGAACTTCGATCCTACCGCATGGACAGTTTCCACGAGCCTGTTGTTCGTATTGTCCACCGTCACGCAATCATCCAGGCATTGGAAGCGATTGTGAAGTTCGAGCTGAAAGCTTTCAGGGTCTTGGATATATGCAGATTGGGGTCGGAGCGTAGACTTTACCAGACGACATCTTTCCACCTGGATCTTCAGGTTCAGTGTGCCTCTTACTAACCGGTGATCACTGCCGGTCTTAACCCTGTTGATCACAGAAACATCACTGAAGATTTGCCGCTTTGTCGTCAAGATAAAGTCTATCTCGTTTTTGGTGGATCCATCGGGGCTAGTCCAGGTCCATTTCCTGAGCGGCCGCTTTTTGAAGAAGGAGTTCATCATAAAGAGTCCCTCCAACTCCATGAAGTCGGCCAACCGTTGCCCCCTAGGGTTCCTCTGCCCAATTCCAAACTGCCCCACTCTCAGCTCATCGTCATTCCTAATGCCTAGCTTCGCGTTAAAGTCCCCCATCAATACCATATAGTGAGTTTTAGAGGCATGTATGGCTCGTGAGATATCCTCATACAATGTCTCCATCTCGTCATCAGGTTGTGATGAGGTCGGAGCGTATACCTGAATGACCTTCAGCGAATACCGTTTGGTAATTCTGAGTATCAGGTATGCGACTCTCGGTGAGACACTCTCTATCCTCACTATATTCTTGATGAGGGGCCTGTGGACAATAAACCCGACACCACCCTGTGACAGGTGATCACCCTCCCGGTAGTAGAACAGGTTACCGGATTTAAGGATTATCGAGTCCTACCCTCTCTTCGGACATCTGATAATCCCAAAATATCCCAGCGCAACTTGTCTACTTCTTCCTCCAGCTCAATGAGCTTCTCGTCGGTCCTCGAACCGTGCATTATATGTTACCAGGTCCAGTCGTCGATGTTGGTAGCCGGATCTCTGCCGGAGACTCTTAGCACCCCCTGCCCCGCCGTTACCGCGACCGCTACCGTAGCCCGGGATAGCGGGGCCGCCGGGGACTGGGGGCCGTAGTTCTGTTTGTGTTACCATTTGAGGGGGGTTATGCCGTAATCACCACGCTTGGCAGGCGGGTTGGTGATCGCAGTAATGATGATGTATCACAGATGGACGCTGCTGCCCGTCCACTGGTGTATTCCATTAGTCGCCTTTTACGACACCCTCAGGATTGGAAGGGTTGATAACATTATTTGTATAAAATCAAAATAATCATCTGAGTCCTTACGGTATTCGATGTTAGGTCATTGTGTTCCTTTGATTTTGTGGCTGTGTCTTTGGCGGTTATTCCTAATTCATCTGAAAAGAAAAGCGTCGCTGGTCAGACACATCAAAAAAATATTCTAGTTCTCGCAGGCATACATAATTTTTTTCGATATACGAAGATTGCGAATGAAGAATATATCTTTAAACCGCTGTTGCGTGCGCATCATATAATTATGTATGGTAATAAGTTCTTTGTTAAAAAAATCATTTTTTTTTTTGAGTGACTGTACTTTTTGTTGACTGTACTTGCATTTTCATCCAATACACTAATATCAAGTCAATCCGACCACTGGAAGTGGGTGAAACTCGACCTGCAAGATTCCACCCGAACAAACATACATACACACATTGCAAGTTAAATAAAAGCTTGTAAAAAAGTAATAATATCAAAGATATCATTTGTGAACTTAGTATTTTTTCAATGGATCCAATCAAAAAAATTTAAATACTTAATTCTCTACTAATGCTCGATTCAATTTACTGCCGTGTTGGTCTTTGGGCTTAACGTATATTCTTAGTTTCTTTTGCAACTAAAACATTTATTTAAATTTCAATTTGTATCAAGATTGGGTAAGCAATAATTATAACTATTCCAAATTTCAAATCAATATCATCAGCAGCGGTTGCTGAAATATAGATCTGTGACAGACGGACAGAGTGGCACCATAAGGGTTCCTTTTTACCTTGGTTCGGAACCCTAAAAAGAAAAAAAAAAGATATAAGGTATTGGAACCTACATAATTATTTTAATAATTTACCTATTTCGGAGATGGATTAATTTTTTGGTAAAAGTAAATTTTATCAATCCTTACCGTCACTATCCGCAATCATTACTACATCATCATTATCATCGATAATGATAACACCATCTTTATCACATTCATCAGGTGAAACATTTTTCACTGTAATTTGTGCTATCCCAGCAATATCAGAATTGGTATTCTGTATATTGTTTTCTGAAACGTCATCCAGCACCTCGATTATTTCAGTTTTTATTGATCCGATATTAATTTTTGTTTTTCCTACAATAATAATAAAAATATTTTAACAACTGCGTCTCTCTTGTTAATATTAAAAAAGAAATAATGTTGCCGATTCTGTTGTAAATAGGGAATGCAAACCGGTTTCACCGAAAATCGAAAAACCGGTTATTCGGTACGGTTTCGACCGTAAAAAAAACCGGTTTTACGTTACACCAAAACCGGGTTTTTCGGTTATTTTCGGTTTTTATGTCAATGTTTGGAAATACTAAAAAAAAGGAAGATTTGCCGCCGTTTTGTAATCTGAGTGCAAATCAGTGAGTATTTTTGTGATGAACTGAAGTGTGTTGATGTGTAGTGTCTTGAGCTGGTAAGAAAATAACTTATAATGATTATTGTTTTTATGATATAAAATATTTTAAACTTTGTTTTACAATACTTATGCAGCAAACAAGCGTACGGCCCGCCTGATGATAACCAGTTACCGTAGCCTATGGACGCTTGCACTGGCAACATAACGGTTATCACTCGCACGTTGCCAACCCTCAACCTTTTTGAAGCGGGGAGCTCATTCCACAGCCTGAGCGTCCACGATAGGAAGCTTCTTTGAAACCGCACAGTACGAGACCATTTTGGTTCCAATGTGTGTGGATGGACTCCCCGTCCGTGACTACGATGGTAGAAAGTAACTGGGCATCAGGTCAAACAATTCTTCAGAACACTGCCCGTTGGAAAAGTGGTAGAACACACATAAGAAGGCAGTGTCTCCTCAGACTAAGGAGCTTTAAAACACTTGTGAGCTCGGGATCGTCGACAATTCTAACGGCACGTCGCTGAACTGAGTTTAAATACCCAAGCTGGTATCCAGGTGCCCACAGAAGACAGAAATACTCCATTTGGGCCAGACTTGCGACTTATATAGTAGCGGTCTTTGTCTCGATAAGAAGTACTGCTTCGCTCTCACTTAATCACACCGAGTTTTTTGGATACCTTGTAGATGACTTTGGAACAGAACTTCTCGCTATAAATATTTATTAATGCGAAGGATCCCAATGTATTTTCTTTCTTTCTTTCAATGCTTTTCGTGATGTTGAGGGACATGTTCTAGAAATGAAGAGCCACAGCAAATGGACTTTTCTCAACGGTGAATGCGCAGGCTTGTGTGTGACTTAGTGGAGTTGAAATAGACTAGGTTTAGTCGACCCCAATCGGAGTCACTAGTTTGTGTACTCTCGATTTAAGACATAAGTCCTTCGCGCCTTTTCTCCAATATAGAACGAGGGATATTTGCACGGCTCGTGTAATGAGCGTCCCCTGTAATTTCATCTGCATAGCAATTAATGCTGGCAATAGAGAATATATCATTGATATGCTGGAGGAATAGTGTTGGGGATAATTCAGAGCCTTGCGGGACACCAGCATTAATGTCATGCTATCGGAGCGACTACTGTCAATGTATCTCTTATGTATCTGCCAGACAGCAAGCTGATTGATTGGTGTTATTTTTTACCCGTCTGCACGACAACAAAGACTGGGTAATGATTTTTTTTAATCTAAGGACATTCGTATAGTAATAATCACGTTTTTATGTACACGCAAATTGCTGTGCCGCTATAATAAGCCATGTTCATAATATTACGTGTGAAATGAATATTATAACGTACGAAACATAATTTAATAAATGTTTAAATAAGTACTTCTTAATTACTGATCTATTTTTTAACATAAAGTCATCATATCTCATAGCAATTAAAAACCAAGCAAACGTGATATGTTTTTATGATTTCATTCATATAAAATAAAATCAAAAGCAACAAACTTGTAGTCTATATAAACGAGTCTCTGATGAAAACGAATCTACAGAGTCAAATAAACTATTATTTCCATCAATTTGATGAAAAAGAGATGGATGAATTGTATGAAAGATGATAACGGATAGAAGGGACGAATGGAAGAAGCGTACATATTGCGCCCGGTGATGATGTTTCTTTTATACCCACTTCATTACCTTTAACTGATAATAATTCCTCAGTTTGCGATTTTTACATCTTAGGCACGGTTAGTATCTATAATTCGAGCTATAGAAATAACGTGAAAAAAAAAACGAGCGAACATTAAAAAAACCGGTTTAAAACCGGTTTTTACGTCTCATAACCGAAAAAAAAACCGGTTTTCATTTTGCCACGGTTTTGCATTCCCTAGTTGTAAATCGCACCAAACTAATTTTAGTGACTTCTTATCTCTTTCATAAGAACATTATTGAAAAAGCATAGATTATATTTAAAGCTGTCAAATTAATATTTGTCGTTTTATTTTGCGGTTATTTAAGCGTAACCGCGATAGATGGCGACTAAATTTATATTGAAAAAAAAAAGCATTGGACTAATTTGACAGGACTAAATTTGCTACATCCTTTTATGTTCTTTGTTAGAAAGAGACATAGTGATATTAAAATTAGCTTAGTTGTAAACAACAGAATCAGCACCAATGTTTATTTTTGTAACCCGCGCACAATCTCACCATGGTAAGTGATGATGTGGCCAATGATGATACGGATACACCAGAAGAACTGGCTCTTAGGTGCAGCTAAGAGAATATACCAATAAGTGCTTGGCGGGAGATTCTTAACTTGAGGTAAGCAAAGCTAAGGCTCGTACAACAAAGTACCCTAACATTGTGATGTTGGTTCCTCACGGTGTTTCCATTTAGCGAAAGTTAAAGGTCATTGTGGTATTCGATCCCGCGATCGACGTCACTACACTCAGCTATCATCGTATCATCCCTAGTGAAATCATTACATCATTTTTATTCAGTTCATTTTTTTTTTTAATTATCACTAAATATAGTTTCGTATTGTACAATACCTTTATTTCTATCCTTGTCTTTGGCAGCAAAATTGTTGTATTTGCCACTTTTTATATCGCGTACAATATGCGCTATAAATTTCTCATCATGCTTTTTTGGATAATGATGTCTGTATAACGTAGTTATATCACTGGATTTCATATAACTTTTACCGGCCAACAATTTACGGATTTTCTTTTGTAATTTCTTTTTTATTATTCCTAAGAACTGTTCACCCTCAATTTGTCCATCGTATTTATTATTAATAATGGATTTCATTCTCTTGAGTAAAGTGTTAACGGTTATAACAAATTTTGGTTTTCTAATAATCTTCTTATCAGCTAAATCAAATTCTTTTTTACGAGGCCGAATATCTGAAGGACCATTATCCAATTTCTTTTTTCTTCTCACAGATTTATTTCTAAATAGGTCATATTTTGAATTTTCTGCCAAACACCAACTATTATGAGGGTAGTATGTACTGTCATATTGTTTTTGGGTAATCTCAGGTTCATGACATTTGCTGTCAGTTTTATCCCCCGGTTCTTCATCACCACTTATTTCAATTTTACATTTTATTTCAGAATCTTCTTTATTTAACATCTATAACAATATATTTGATATACCATATGTATTATCTAAATTAAAAAAGAGTACTAACATATAATTAATTATACGTTAGTACTATTTGTTACTTTAGATTACATACAACAATAGGGATGTGTCCTGGGTAAAAAAAAACCGGCCAAGTACGAGTCGGACCCACACACCGAGGGTTCCGTACAATAATAATAATTTAACATTACTTTACCTTACTCAAATTTACTGTGAAATGAATAGTAGGCGCAAAATTTCACAGTACCAAAATTTACCTTAGTTTTCATCTTTTTTAATTTTTCCGAGTTTTCACATTTCTTGTGCTGTAACCTTGCTTTTTGCCAAATTTCGTGATTCTAGGTCAACGGGAACTACCATATAGGTTTTCGACCCAAAACCTATAGGGTACTCCGGTTGACCTAGAATTGTCAATTTTGGTTAAAAGCAAGGCCTTAGCACCAGCACAAGTAATGAAAAAATTCTGATAATTGAAAATTAAGGTAAATTTTGGTACTTAAATACAAGTTTTCGCGAAAATCTAAATTTGCCCATATCTTTTTATCGCGTTAACTGATAAATAAAATAAAAAAGTACACTTACTGTGTCCATATCAATATCTTTAAGTACTTCATCGATTTCTTGCCAATCAATTTTATCTTCTTGAACGTTCTCACTTTCAGGTGAATTAACGTTTTCTGAAATAAAAATTTAAAGAGTAGAGAAACCAGTCCCAAATGAAAACACACATACAAAAATTTAAACAAAACTTCTTACCCAAATAGTCATTTAATTTTGTCATTGGAAATTCTTTCAGGAGTACTTTTATTAATGTTTTATCATCGTCCTCATTATAATAGCGTCTATAACATATAATGACGTCATCAACTAGAGTTTCAGGCGTTGGAGATAGTTTTAGTTTTCTAATTCGATCTTTTACTCTCTCATGTAGATGGTTCATTATCGACTGCCTCTCTTCTTTTGATAGAGTAATATGATTATCACATGAAATTTCTTCAACAAACGCTTTCTGTTTTAACATTATATTCTGTATAGCGTTATCTGTTATTTTAAATAAATTTGCATTATTATTATTGCAACTAATTTCTTTTTGGTGAATGAGTTTCTTCAGATCATTCTCTCCCGATGGCCTAGACCCATGTGATACAGTTGGCTCTATTTGACTAGAGAATTCTTTTTTGATATGTAACACATCATCTTTATATTCGACATCGCAAGTGGGTCTATAAATACAAAAGTATAGAGTAGATAAATATATTCTTAAAATTCTCAAACATATAAGTACTTACCAAACAAAATACAGTACCTGCATCCCTTTTCAGAATTCGATCTTGAGTCCATTCCTCTTAACGATTTATGTTCTGACGTTGATACATCGCTTGCACTACATTTCGATCGCTTCCTTGGAGATCTTGTCCTGACACGAGATCTTGTCCTAACACGAGATCCTGTCCTGACACGAGATCTCGACCTTACACGAGATCCTGTCCTGACACGAGATCTTGACCTGACACGAGATCTTGACCTGACGCGAGATCTTGAGCTGCGTGAGGAGTGAGATTGTGATGTTCGCGACCTGTAATGGGATCCTTCGTATTGCTAATGTCCTTAGGTAATGGTAGCCACATACCGTCAGTCTGGTGGTCTGGACATTGGACAATCTGCTACCCAGATTACTGACATAAAAAGAGTAGTGAAACTCGGAACACATATCAGAACTGAAACTATAGTTTCTCCCTCGTTTATGCCCGCGCAAACGGTTTCAGAAAAAGTCAAGGTGCTGTTTTCTGTTCTCGCAACATATCGTCCTTTTAGCATCAGTCTAGTTTCATATAAAAAGTTGCACGACCTTGAAATTTTAAGCCGACTTTTTGAAGGTCAAAAATGTGTCTTCAAAAAACCTTACCTCTGAGGGGATCTTGACAGGATTCTCGCAGGTGATTTGAGTATTTTGGATTTGCTTGATTCCCTGATGTCAGTCCGTGGTGAAACACATGGAAGTTTCTCTTTTGATGGAGTAGTACCCTGGTTGCAAATCAGTACAATATAGTTAGCTATGAAGCTTATATTAAATTATCCTATTTGTTGGTTGGTAGTGCCCTTAATCCATACCACCTGAGGCTAAAATAAAACAATTTTAAACATTGTTTCTAGAAATACCATTTTATTAAGAAAATAGAGTGTGCTCTAGAATCAGCACAAAATACGACAATATTAAGAAAAGAGATTTTTTTACTCCAAAAACATACAATGCTTTCCTAAAAACTTTTCCTGTAACTCCAAGGATTGAGGTTGCCCTCACTGATACAACTCCATCCCGTATATTTTTTTATCAAGTAGATATGGAGAGTTCCAAATCCCAAAATATACTCTAATTCTAGGCTAATCTGATAGCACAACTAAGACTCCTAAAAAGGGGCCCATTTGATAGCTACTTAAGGTTTTGACTATATACCGAGATATGCAGGCAAGTTAAAATGGTTTAGTAACTTACCCAATCCAAATCTAATGCTAAGGCAAGTATTCACAATTCTATGCAAATAAAATCATTGTTGGCCATTGATTCTTTCGGTCTTTGATTCAGACCACCTATCAATCACTTCACTTTCAGGTGGGTGAGACTTCTTGCTTTTCAAAACCATATAAAAAGTCATATAATCTAATTGGCTTAGGGATTCAGGAGAGGTAAAGAGTCAGAAGACTCCCAACTAATTCAGTATGTTCATTTAATCGAAAGTGGCTCTATGGGAGCATGCATAATATGGTGAAGACACTATGGAACTGTACATGCTACACCCTGCACAAAATCCTATAAAAACTGTGGATTTACAAAAATACATGGGTATGTAAAAATACGGGGTTTTTGGTACAATATTAACTAAATAAACGTTGCTTTGAAAAAAACCTTTAATTTTAAATTTAATTTAATTTTTGGGTAAAAGATAGACGTGCATGGCCTGAATCCAGTGACTCAACCATAATCAAAAACAATATCAGTCTCCATTTAGGACGTCTTGTGGGGCTTTTCGCTTTAATCGTTTAAATGATTCTCCGGATGGGACATCGAGAAGTCTATTTGTGAGATTATAATTCTGTCGCTGTATCTTAGAAACGAATCCTTCATGACTTGTTTTACTCTTGGTATCTTTCACCCACTTGACATCCAGCTAAATGTCTGTACAGACAGATCGCAGGAAATAAGAAAACAAAAAAAAAAAAAAAAAAATTTGTATTTGTTGTTTTATGCGGCAATAGCAATACACATTCTGTGAAAATTTCAACAGTCTACCTCCATGACACAGCTCATTTGGTTCATGAGATACAGGCCACTGACAGACAGATGGACAGACGGACAGCAGAGGCTTAGTAATAGGGTCCCATTGGTATGGAACCCTAAAAACATGGGGCCGCCAGAATAACAACAATTACCATAGCAATAATAGGTTGCAAACACATATCTATGAATACTCACTTTTAATTTTACAGATGTTTTATTGTTCAATTCTTCATCTGAAAGATCAAAATCAGCACCAGTTAATGCCGGTTCCCTTGTAATTATTGCTCTTAAAATGTGTGGACTATGTTTGTCATATTCATACACATATTTGTCAATTAATTCTTGACCCATCATAGCATCAAAGCCTGATTCAAAGTCTATTGCTATTTTCCTTTTCCTATTGACCATAATTTCTCTTACACGAAAAGTACCAATATTATTTGTGTCAAATATTGTATCAAATTTCTTAGCCAACTCTGCGACACTAACCTGGAATAAAAAATTTATAACAATTTTTACAAAAAAAATACAATTTTTTTTTACTGTTTATTCTAATAAAAACACAAATACAAAATTTTTATTGACAAGGATTGTCTGCACTTATGGTTTTGCAATCATACATTATTATTATATATATAAGTTGTTTTGTTTCTCATGGTGTTACCATTGAGAGTTGAGATTGATTTAACTCATGACTTTGGACCCATGCTTTCGATATACCTGAATTTCATGATGATCCATTGAGTAATTGAGGCCCAAAGGCATAACAAATAAACAATCTCACTTTCGCATTTATAATATTAGGATATAGGCTCCTCAACAAGTGTTTTATTTAAACATTTAGATAAAGTACATAAAATAAAGATTGATAAACAGAACTTTACGTATGAAAAAGAAGTGCCATTGACTTCATCTTCTCTATCTGATAATGATTATATGAAAATTGACTCTTTTTCTGCAAAATTTGCAAATACCTGGGTATACCGGGTGATTCCGGATGTCTATTTTAGGCCGAAAGGGTATTGAAGTATACCTTATTTAAAACGTAAAAACAATATTATACAACGGAAAATAGCACATAAATATTTCCATACAAATAAACTAAAATAATCAACCAAATCATTATGTGTCAACCCTAATGAGTATGTGTATCTTAAATAAAAATGGCGGACCTCGTAATCCCGTTCCCGCCTATCGACAATTGACATGACAACACCGTGATGCAGACCGAATACTTGATTGTCTTACCTTTAGTCTTATGGCTCGCTTCACATTATTTTCTTATTATTGCACTTTCCTAAATCAGTATTACTTAAAATTTTGTCAACTTTGTAGGTAATCAATCACTATTGTCACTATCAATGTAAATACCAGCCTTTCACTTCACCCACTTATATCATGCACGCCGTGAAATTGATTTGATCGTATTCTTTAACATATCTGGTGTCACCGTCACGAAAGCAGCCAGGATCCTCCAGCATCTAAACGACATTTTGGCATTTTGGTTTAAAGTTCTAGATTTTTACAATATTTAATATTTTATTTCTAAATGTCACTTGTGTCACTCATTTACTTTTCTAATCGCTCTGACGTACCACCTGACCTGCCAGCTTTCGGTAATGGAACTATTAAAAACTATTTTTAGGGTTCCGAACGAAAAAGGTCAAAAGAAACCCTTATGGTGTCACTCCGTCCGTCTGTCACAACGATATATTTCAGCAACAACTGATGCTATAAACTCTTGGCCGGTTTTTATTAAAAAAAGGTCACATAAGGTAAATTTTAACTAAAAAATATTACTATAATTTATTTTATATTATTTATTATGAGGATACCTATTATGATACCCATAATCATTGATGAAATCTTCAAATAAAATTATGCATTAAGTAATCTTGAATAAGTCCTTCAACTGGCACGTGGCCGGTGGCTGTGGTTGCATTTATTTATTTATTATTAGTTACTGCAGCTTAATAGCATTATTAAACAGCCAAAACGCTACAAAAGCAAAAAACATTATCACATTACATTCATCGTTCTAACATTCATTTATCAATCGTACCATCTCTGTCGCAATCAAGTAATGGTGAACTAAGGCCTTAGTCTCGTCATTGTAAGAAGTAGCTTTCGCTCCAGCATCATCATCATCAACAGACTTTGATAAACTTTTCAAACATGTTTTTTGAAATTTAGTTATGGCTATTTAAAATTTTCATTAAACTAATATCATTAGGCGACACTAATACATACCCGCAATGATGAAAATTGGAATAAAAAAGTTTCATACGTAATCAATAACAAAAACCTTTACCTACGGAACCATAATTGCAATATTATGAAGTCGCTTGACTTATTGTTAGACGGATTCAGGCGGCCATATTTAAGAAATAAAATGGTCGCCTGGTAACGTTACTATTGGCTGACAGAAATCGATGTAAATATCAAGGTCAAGTGCAATACTCCCATAAGTCAGATAGTGTCAGAAAAACAGCTGATCAGGGTTGTTACCAGCGCGAGGCAGCGCTTTTACGCAATATTTTTCGAATCGTTATAACTCCGTATTGGTAGTACCTATGACTACTGAAACTTTTCAGGATTATTGGTAATGGTATATTCTATCCACAGATTTCGGCATAAAATAGGCATCCGGAATCACACGGTATACATATGAAAAAATAATACCCGATACCCGGGTATAAAAAAAGTCAGGTATGCGAAAACCTTAGTAAGGACAGAACAACATATACATACCCTCATAAAATAGGCATTGGTGCCGATTCTGTTGTAAATCGCACTAAAGTAATTTTAGTCACATCTCATCTCTTTCTTACGAACATTATTGAAAAAGGATAGAACATATTTTAAGTTGTCAAGTTATTCTTTGCCATCTTATTTTGCGTGTATTTAGGCGTAACTGCGATATAGATAGATAGATAGATAGCCTTTATTGCTGATAATTAATTACATTTACATTTCATTATTACTTATACTTAATTATTTAATCTTTATTATATTTGCATGCACACTGTAAATAAATGTTAATTGACTTCACATGTTTTTTATTTATTACATGACATCAGCTTGCCTTTCGACAAAGGCCTCCTCTAGAGACTTCCACTCCTTTCTGTCCTGTGTTAGTCGTCGCCAAATCGGTCCTGCCACTTCTTTTATATCATCCTCCCATCGTTTTCTTTGCCTTCCTTTATTTCGTTTCCCCTCTCGTGGATACCATTCTGTTAGATCTTTAGTCCATTTTCCTTTATTGTCGCGCAACATATGTCCAGTCCAGCGCCATTTTAATCTCCTCATGTATTCTGTAACACCTTTTACTTTGGTTCTTTGCCTTATAGATTTCAGTGTATTTCTATCTTTTCTCTTGATGTTGATCATACTTCGCTCCATACTGTGCTGACATACTTCTAATTTTCCTGTGTTGGCTCTTGTTAATGACCAAGTCTGGCAACCATATGTCATACATGGCAGGATGCATGTGTCAAATACCTTCCTCTTTGCACTGATTGACTGACTCTTTGCACGTAACTGCGATAGATGGCGACTAAATTTATATTGAAAACAAGCACTGGACTAATTTTGACAGGACTAAATTTCTTACATCCTTTTCTTATGTTCTTTGTTAGAAAGAGACATAGTGAGATTAAAATTAGTTTAGTTGTGAACAACAGAATCAGGGCCATTATCAAAAAGGGTTAGAGACAAAGCCTTGGGGCTACTCGATTTTATTATGCCTAATGATTCAAATGATTACTAGTTTTGTTAAAATATGAATAGGTAAAGCTGCCATAGGTAAGTCAGCCTGCTAGAATTTTTCAAATAGATTGTAATTTGTACATCTTTGTTTGTAAATAAATATATTAAGGTACTTATCAAAACTAAAATAAAACTTACAGTTAATGGTATGCCGGTAACGATAACTGTAACAACACCCATAATTTGTATGTTACTTTCATTGAAATCCAACCAAAACAAGCAAAGCAAAATAAATATACAATTCACAGATGCAGCTGCTTGGTATATTTTTCCACGATTTTTCCGATGCTGTCAATTCAGTGCTGCCAGGTCACTATATGATCTGTGTGCCAGGTGATCATGTGAATTTCCCCCCAACTTTTTTGAAATCCCCCAGAAAATTAGCTTTGTGAAAAAAAAAACCCTTAATCCCGTATTTTAAAGGAGAAATACAAAAGCAAAAGTAGGACTTTTTGGCGGGAACTTGCAGAGTGCGTCAACTATTAATAAACAATTATTTTCACTTTCATTTTTAATCGACTTCAAAAAAGAAGGAAATTATCAATTTTATACTACGCAACTGGAAGGATCACGGAATGGTGTCCAAGACAAAATAAGAGAAAGAAAGGAAGGCAGCGTCTTAGATGGGAAGACGATATTCATAAAATAGCTGGTGTTACTTGGAGAAGGATAACCTATAATCGGAAAGTGTGGCAAGCTCTAGGGGAGGCCTTTGCGGATACGCAAGACAATCTCAATTCCAGTGTCAAATAATTAATATATTTAACTCAACTACTTATTTACTTTATATTTAATTACCAAATAGTTTACTTTCATATTATGTTATATAAGATTGTTCAATAAAGGCTATTATTATTATTATTAACTGGAAGGATCACTAATACAAAAAACGCGATCCGAAAGAGGCTTAATAAAAAAGTGGTGTGTCTCTTTCTAAAAGAGCGACCATCATTTATGAACTAAGCAGGACAATTTTCGGAAATAGACAATTTGTTGTAGTAAAAATAATTACATTTCATTTGAATTATTTAATATACTTTCAGCAATACTTACATACTTAACAGCGATAGGTAGGAGGTACCTACCGAGAAAAATAATCACTGTTCAAAAGAAACTGTAATATACTATTGAATCAGGGATAATATTGTTTTATTTATTAAGCAAAACTAACTTTCTCTTGGTTGCTAGTCGCATACACGGGTAGGGAGTAAAAAAAAATATTCTTATTAGTCCGTCAGTTAGATTAACAAAAAATATTGCATACGTATTTTTTGCTTTACCAAATCATTAAAAAAACGAATAAACTCGTGACGTGACTTTTGAGTAAAAAGTGTACTACATCACAACGTGATGTCACTCATGCGGAAATTCAACACACCATATCTTGGTACTTATTTATTTTATGAGGAGTTTTCTTATGATAAATCTATGCTCAAAAAATCTGTTAATCATTCTTTTTTTTTTTACTGTGTATAGGCCTGTGTTTGACCACAATCTCACCATGGTAAGTGATGATGTGGCCGAAGGTGGTAAGCACATAAAGCCTAGAAAGAACTGGCTCTCAAGTGCAGGTGTCGTTAGGTATACACCGATAGGTGCTTGGCATCAGATTACCGATAAATCGAACCAATTTGAACCTTAAGTTCACGATTTGAAATGTATTTTGACCATAGAGTCTTTTGTAGAAAAGAAAAAATACGTGTAAAATATATTTCATAATGAAAATGACGGACTAAATGATTGAATTTGTATGTGATTTTGTATAATAATTCAATGGACCAAATATAAATTTTCAGGAATCTATTCTATTATACTTATATCGTTTTTTGTGAACAATAAATTATTATTATTATTTCTTTTATTTATTTTACTTTACATATTAAATACATTTTTAAATCTAATCTAATCTAATCTATCTAATAATATATATAAAATGCTTTTGTGGGTACGTAAATACGCAGTTTTCTCAATCACCACCAACCCCAATCAACTTCCCGTTGGGGTGGTAAATACCCCTTGGTCTCCAGGTGGTAGTAAGGGTGTTTGGTCGCGGTGGGTGGAAGGGGGTGGTCGTGGGTGGCGAAAATGTTAAAACATATATTGCTGTCCTTTTCTAACGCATGAGGACTTCTGAAAAGATCTCAAAATATCTGGAATGGAAAGTTCTAAAATGTGTAAAATGGTTATAATCGATCTGGAATGTTCTAAAAAGTTCAACAAATATCTGGAAGGATCTAGAAAATTCTAGAGTGAATGCAAACTATTATAATCGATATAGCATGTTTTGAGAAAGTTCTACAAATTTCTGGCTTCATCTAGAAAGTTCCAAAATGTCCAAAACTGTTATTATCGAGTTAGAATGTTCGAGAACGTTCTAGAAATTTCCAGAATGATCTGGAAAGTTCCAAAATGAGTGCAATTTATTATGATCGATTTAGAATGAATGAATGAATGAAGAAAACAGTTTTGGGACATTTTATTCGATTATTTTTTCTCGATAATAACAGTTATTTTTGAGTTAGAATGTTCGAGAACGTTCTAGAAATTTACCGAATGATCTGGAAAGTTCCAAAATGAGTGCAATTTATTATGATCGAGAAAGTTCTAGAAAGTTCCAAAATGAGTGAAATTTATTATGATCGATTTAGAATGTTCGAGAAAGTTCTAAATTTTTTTGGATTGATCTGGAAAGTTCCAAAATGTGTACGAGTGTTATTATTGATCTAACTAAAAGAACCAAATCGAAATCGAAAATAGAAATCTATAATATCTGTTAAAAAATGTATCCTTATATATTTTTTATATCACTAAACATGCGATGTATTTTAACCCGAGCAACGCCGGGTTTCGCTGCTAGTATTTTTATAAAAATCATTACTAACAAAAACATTTAAAAATAAAAAAATTGTGTTCCACCGGTATCGGGAGCAGGGTCCAAGCTACCGGTGGTTAGGGCTGCAGAGACAGAAACCTCCTCACAATGCGAGCCGTATCGAGGAGTACTGCCTTCTGAATCAGGTTCTTGATCCAACCTCCTAACGAGAGCCTCGAGAGATGTTGGTCGAGGCTCTCGGCCATCAGGCCATTCTAGTCTAGTCTATCACCACTATGTCAGGCTTATTGGCAACAATAGTCCTGTCAGTAATGGTAGACCGATCCCAGTACAACGTGACATGGTCATTTTCGAGAACTGGGTCGGGCACATACTTGTAATACGGTACCTCAGCATCCACAAGATTATATTTCAAAGCAAGTTGCTGGTGAATAATCCTGGCTACTTGGTTATGCCTGTGCAAGTATTCGCCGTTAGCCAGACGAGAATAACCAGAGATAATATGTCTTATGGACTCACCCGGACGGTGGCATGCCACACACGTCAACCGGTCCCGTCCTTCATGATATGTCTCCGGTAGTTATTCGTCAAGATAACTTCGTCCATAATTGCACAGACAAAACCTTCTGTTTCCCCGATGAGGTCACCAAAACGTAGCCAGGATACGGACGCAAAAAAATCTATTATTATTATATTTGAAATACCTAGGTACTTATCTGGCTTGTAATTATAAAGGTAATAAACAAGAGAAACACTTGTAGAAATCATTGTTTTTCTTTGTTTTAATACCTACATTACGATAACTAAGGCGCCGATCCCGCAGAGAAGAGTTCTAGAGTTCTGCGTTCCGAGTTCTGCATTTCAGGTTGACTGTAAGCTAAGTGGGCCTTTGAAAGTAAAAAAAGTGTATGATGTGCGATCAGTAGCAAATATTGCAGAACTCTAGAACTCTAGACTGCTTGCTGTGTGCAAAATAGTCAACACGGAATGCAGAACTCGGAACACGGAACTCGGAACTCTAGAAGTCTCTCTGTGGGATCGGCGCCTAATGGTTTGTATAAATGTCGCTGCTGCCTGCTATAAAGGTGAACGCACACTTATCCGAGCCGGACGCGCCGAACGCATCGTACGAAACGAAATTTGAATTCTGTATATGAAATCTTATGAAAGCTCGCACAGTCGCCCGCATCGAATCGTCCGAATCTCGAGAAAATTTCCTATACAAATTCTTAAATTCGTTTCGTTCGACGTACACTTATCCGAGTGGCTCGGATAAGTGTGCGTTCATCTTAAAGAAGAGTTAACACTCGATAATGCTAAAAACGATCACATGTGGCGTTCGATTTGGAAAGTTGTGGGCGAAATTGACGTTTTGGACTGTTTTCGTTCACCGTTCGTTTTAGACCGGCCGCATACTATAAGAAATTTTCTGTCAGAAATTCGCTTGCTCATACATTTTTACGTCAGAATTTTCGGATAGTATGCGGGGTCTAGAACAAAATGTATGGGGAAAGTGCCTTCCGGCGGGCGTCCGAAAATTTCTGACAGAAAATTTCTTATAGTATGCGGCCGACCTTAGTTGGAAATCGTGAATTGCAAATTTTGACCCAGGTTTTTGTAAAACAGTCCAATTATGTATCTAATCGTTCGATTTAGGAAAAATCGTTTGTGGCAAAAGATGCAAAATTGTTGAAATTTTCCAATTTAACGCATGAACAAAATGCCCATTTTGAAACTGTTAATAAAAACCGGCCAAGTGCGAGTTGGACTCGCACACAGAGGGTTCCGTGTAATATTAACTATGAAAAAAAAAGAGCCAAGTAAATTGCGATTTACGATTTATGACGTATTAAAAAAAACTACTTACTAGATCTCGTTCAAACCAATTTTCGGTGCAAGTTTGCATAATGTACATCATATATTTTTTTTAGTTTTATCATAATCTTATTTTAGAAGTTACAGGGGGGGGGGGGCACACATTTTACCACTTTGGATGTGTCTCTCGCGCAAACTATTCAGTTTAGAAAAAAATGATATTAGAAACCTCAATATCATTTTTGAAGACCTATCCATAGATACGCCAAACGTACGGGTTTGATGAAAAAATTTTTTGAGATTCAGTTCTAAGTATGGGGAACCCCCAAAATGTATAGTTTTTATTCTATTTTTGTGTAAAAATCTTATTGCGGTTCACAGAATACATCTACTTACCAAGTTTCAAAAGTATAGTTCTTATAGATTCGGAAAAATTGGCTGGGACATACGGACGGACAGACAGACATGACGAATCCATAAGGGTTCCGTTTTTTGCCATTTGGCTACGGAACCCCAAAAACGACATCACTCCAATTCGAACGCATCTTTACTTGGGAAAAATAAACAATGTTGGCAGCACCGATACCATGTGTTTTTCTATGTCGGTATTTCTGTGAGGAGTAAATAAAAGTAAATAATAGTTAAAAACGTTGTTGAAATTAATTAATTTATTCTTTGGGTTGACACTAGAATATAATGGGGAAGAAGAACAAAGAGACCCTCGGGCGAGCACTCATCAAAGATCGATTCCAGAAGAATCGCCATCGAAAACATGTCGAAGACAACACTATGGTAAAATACGTTTTACAGTTCAAATCCTCGTGCAGGCAGAGAATCTAATTATATAATGATATTAAGTGAAAAGAATAATTAGCCGCGTGTGTCATTAGAATTTGCATGTTCCAATTAAATTAAAGAATTGCATGGAACTACCCGCCTTAGTTTTTTTACTGGCCAGGCTATTATAACTGGAATTATTAGTAGCATTTTACTAGTGAGTTTAAAGCACCAGATAAAGCTAATTCTCTCTCTAAATTTCTAGCTACACACAACAGAAATTAATGATGGCTTTGACTGGGGTCGGCTGAATCTACAATCAGTCACTGCTGAGTCATCACTCCAGGAGTTCCTTTCAACAGCTGAATTGGCTCAGAGGGAGTTCACAGCCGAAAAACTCAACTTGAAATATGTGAAATCAGTGCCCAGTGAAGTGGCTGTTGTGACTTCTCAGCCAGATTTTGATGAACCGTTAACTGTACCAAGAAGGTATGTTTGATTTTTGATGTTTGGTTTGGTAGTTCAGTAGAAGGCACTTCCCATGATAAGATGAAATGAACAAGCATGCTGCTCATTAAAAATAAGTATATATGTGACAACTTTCCAGTTTTCCAAGCACATTTTTTGAAAAACTTGTTATGCTGTCATTCACTCCTGTAGTTAATGTCTCAGCAATATAACATTCTATACAAACCAATGAGACACTTACATTAATTATGGGATTTTTATTTCAGACCTGGCTGGAGACCAGGTGTAACAGCAGAGGAGCAGATAAACCGTGAAAGGGAAGCCTTCCTTGACTGGCGTCGACATTTGAATGAGTTGCAAGCCAAACTCGGTGCTGCAGTCACTCCATATGAGCGGAACATAGAGCTTTGGAAGCAGTTGTGGCGTACTTTAGAGAAGTCTGATGTAGTACTTATACTGCTTGATGCAAGGAATCCACTTTTGTTTAGGTAATTTTTTGTGTGCTGCACATCTGTGATTTTAGGTCAAAACTGATTTTATAAAAGACTCTTTTCTGCCCTATTGTGTTCCTGGGATAGAAAGTACCCTATGTATAGATCCAGATTATATTCTAAAAATTTCTTTGTGCCAAATTAAATCCAAATCCTTTCAGCCATTGATGGTTGATTGAGGCTCAAACATCCAAACATTCACATTTCTAATATATGTGGGATTAAAAGCTGACTGCTATTCCCTTCCCATACACCCAAATATTATAGAGATATAATATATAAGCCACAGTGGCCAGTAGAAGTATAAACTAAAATTCAAAGAATAGTGGTATCCTTTGAAGAAGTCTTTTGCATGCAGGCTTACAGTAAATGCAATAATGGATGTGTTGTGCTAGAATGATTTATGTTTATTTAAAGTTCTAAGTTTAGGTAGATCTATACTACTATAATAAAGCGGAAGAGTTTTTTTGTTTGTTTGTTTAAACGGGCTAATCGCTGGAACTACCAGATGGATTCGAAAAATTCTTTCACTAATAGCATGTCTGGTCAATCACATACATTTTATAATTAGTGTAGAATTCACACGTAAAGATGTCGCTACAAACATCATATGGATTGATTGAAAATTAATTCTTAGTCAAAACGCTATTAAATTACTTTTTATTGAGCTTTATTGCAAGGAAATAGAATTTGAAGATAATTATTTACATAATTTAATTAAATTAATGTTTAAAACTCGTATTTTTAATATTTGCAATTTATGTAATTTTATTTAAATCTTTCGACCTTACATAGATGGCCTAAGCGTCGATTATTTTTATTTCATTTCATCGTTTAAAACCAAAACAATCAAATAATAATAAAATAAATCTAATAATAACCTGTTTCTAATAAGCAGAGATTTCAACGGTAAATAAATATAGTCTAAATATTTTGAAATATACTACGTTTTTTTTAAAAGTACAATGGGCAGTTTCATCCCAATTGTATTTCATTTGTTTTTATGGGGTTAAGTCTGTATCTAGTGATGAAAAAGTTATCGTGGTTTCATTTATTCAACAAAATATCAAATAAAAACAGCTTAATTAATAAGTCTTTTATATGGACAAAGGATTAAAGCCATCCGTTAGTCACTGAACCTGCTCACAAAATTTCTGGAGAATCGGTTGAGAAATGCGACCTGGACATACATACGAAAGCGTTTTTGTCCAAGCTGAAACGGAGACGCTGCGTTCGTCGGTATTAAAGTGTTTTTTAAAACTTATAGCAGATTTAAAAATTGCTATCTTGACCTATTTTTAATTGTTCCCTAATCAGGGCCGGCTCTAGCCTATAATATAGCGCCCGGGTGCAAGCAATACCCCGGCGACCTCAAGTAGGCATACGAACAAAATGGAATATTCTCACCAGAGTGATCGGAAATTCGTATGCAAATATAAATGACTATATTTTCATTCTGCAGTTTCTAGCAAGGTCTTTTGGAAATTTCGCAGGCTTCCCAATTTAAAAAAATATATATCCTATGTCACTCAGTGATAAATAACAATATGATTCGACTGGTGAAAGTTTTTTTAATTCGTTCCATTAGTTTTTGAGTTTATTCATCTTAATATATAAAATGATAAACTGATTGTTGATATATCAGCCCACAGCCCAAACTGCTGGACCTAGAGATTTGAAATTTTGCACAAAGATACCTTATACAGTGGAAGCATCCACTAAGGAAGGATTTTTGGAAATTCCACCCCTAAGAGGGTAAAATAGGGGATGACAGTTTGTATGCAAGTCCGTCAGTTTTGAAGTTAGGATCTTCAAATTTTGTGTTTAGGCTGACGATTGAAAATTAATGTGTAGTTATCTCAGCGTTTGCTATAATTCCACCACCGAAGGGAGGAAAAGGGGGATGAAGTTGGGTATGCAAGTCCTTCAATTTCAAAGTAAACTTCACTAAATGTATTATTATACGGTGTAGGCATCCACTAAGGAAGGATTTTTGGAAATTCCACCCCTAAGGGGGTAAAATAAGGGATGAAAGTTTGTATGCAAGTTTGTCAGTTTTGAAGTTAGGATCTTCAAATTTTGTGTTTAGGCTGACGATTGAAAATTAATATATAGTTATCTCAGCGTTTGTAATAATTCCGCCACCGAAGGGAGGAAAAGGGGGATTAAGTTGTGTATGCAAGTCCTTCAATTTCAAAGTAAACTTCACTAAATGTATTATTATATGGTGTAGGCATCCACTAAGGAAGGATTTTTGGAAACTCCACCCCTAACAGGGTAAAATAAGGGATGAAAGTTTATATGCAAGTCCGTTAGTTTTGAAGTTAGGATCTTCAAATTTTGTGTTTAGGCTGACGATTGAAAATTAATGTATAGTTATCTCAGCGTTTGTGATTATTCCACCACCGAAGGGAGGAAAAGGGGGATGAAGTTGTGTATGCAAGTCCTTCAATTTCAAAGTAAACTTCACTAAATTTAATATTATACGGTGTAGGCATCCACCAAGGAAGGATTTTTGGAAATTCCACCCCTAACAGGGTAAAATAAGGGATGATAGTTTGTATGAAAGTTCGTCAGTTTTGAAGTTAGGATCTTAAAATTTTGTATTTAGGCTAACGATTGAAAATTAATTTATACATGTTTCAGCTTTTTTGACAATTCCGCCCCCGACAGGGTGAAAAGGTATGGGATGTATGTAAGTCATTCAGTTTCAAAGTAAACGTCACTTAATATATTATTAGACAGTTTAGGCAACCACTAAGGATTTTTGGATATTCCATCCTTAAGGGGGTAAAATAGGGGATGCAAGTTTATATGAAAGTCCATCAGTTTCGAAGTTAGGACCTTCTAATTTTGTGTTTAGGTTGACAATTGAAAATTAATTTATATGTGCCTCAACGTTTTTGATAATTCCGATCCCGAAAGAGTAAAAAGGGGGATGAATTTGTGTATGGAAGTACACTAAATTTATTATTTAAGCTTATGGTTATAAACTAACGCAACGAATATCGGTGTTGTTGGAATTTGAACCCTTAAGGAGTGAAAAGGGGGATTAAATTTAGTATATGAAGTTATTTATTTTCGGAGTGAAAATTTCAAAATTTATTATTTCGGCTTATGGTATTAGCGTATTGAAATGACTCGCCTAAACAACATCAGGAAAAAGAGAGGAATCGGTATTAAAACAAAGATCCGGTTAATACGAGCATTGGTATTCCTCATTTTCATGTATGGAGTGGAAGCGTGGACTATACTGGCCCGAGAAAGAAAAAGGATTGATGCATTCGAGATGTGTTGCTGGAGACGGATGTTGGAAATACCTTGGACCGCTAAACGCAACAATGCATCAATCCTATCGCAGCTCAAAACTAAAACACGATTGTCCACCATATGCCACCAAAGTATTTTTTCGTATTTCGGCCACATGGTGCGCAAAGGCGATGAAAGTTTGGAAATCTGATCATAGTTGGAAACACGGAAGGAAAACGACTACGTGGTCGTTCACCAACAAGATGGTCCGATCAAGTAAAAGACTCATCGTCCTCCAAGTTTTACAGAAACCAGAAGACAGAAACCAGTGGAGGCAGATCATTCGCTCTAGAAGCAAACCCGATGTTGACCACGATCCTCAGACATGAGGGAAAGAGAGATAAGGCCTCCAAAATTATGCTGTGGAACTAGACTACAAGTAACAGCTCTCCGCCGCAATGTTATTGAGGCCAAAATATTTACTGGTTCTGCCAGAGGAGAAACAGTCTTCTTGCCGCGTATACCATTGATACCAAATCACCTTCCGTTTGAATTTAAAAGATAACAGTTCCTAATTAAGGTTTGTAGTCACAGGGAAAAACTCTGAAATTTGCTAGAGTTGATTTGCGGCAGGACTGTTCAAATTCAAATTCAAAATCATTTATTCAAATAGACCTTCGCAGGCACTTATGAAAAGTCTGACTCTAATACTCTAATACCGGTTCGGAAGGTTGCATTTGCTGAGAAGAGCCGGCAATAAACTCAGCAATTACTCTTTTCAAAACAAGCTTAGATTCATTACATAATTTTACATTCTAATCGCACTGACAACAATTGCGTGCCCCGGCGCGGCGGCAAAACTACAAAGTAGACTGAATCTATATTTAATAAGTAAATAAATAAATGACAAACTTAAGCAGACCAGCCCCCACAAGCAGCACCTGTTCACAAGTATGACGCGTGTGGCAGCCATCGCCCTCTTCGCCATATTGGAGGGAAGTGAGCGACCCGTCACACGACGCCGCCGCAAGCAAAGGCCTTAAAGTGAGCATGACTTACTTAAGTCTGCCTTAGAAATAAAAAATAAACTGAAGGGAAACTACTAAACACGCAATTTGTTATCACTGTGACTATTGACAAGTTTATACTAAATATCATTTAGGTATGTAGAAAATATAACAATTAAGTAGACAGACAGACATAATATATCAGTGAATTTAGAAATAAATGAAAAACATTAAATTGAATTAATTACTATAAGTAATAATCAGTAAATTAAACAAACAAAAAAAGAAGATAACTTATAATAATAATAGCATACTTTGAATTAAAATTAAAATTACTGTTTCAGTTTTATGTGGCATCCTCATCTGTGTGCTTTCAATCTACCTGAACTTTTGTCAATATCACACGTAGTGGCGGACAATAGCCATGAACAAAGCTCTATG
The DNA here is from genome assembly GCA_951394255.1 of Polyploca ridens. Taxonomy (NCBI): domain Eukaryota; kingdom Metazoa; phylum Arthropoda; class Insecta; order Lepidoptera; family Drepanidae; genus Polyploca; species Polyploca ridens. The sequence continues at coordinate 12,801,902 of OX596256.1, read as the reverse complement.
ATAATCTACGCGGACGAAGTCGCGGGCTATAAAGCTAGTTACAAATAAAAATACAAAAAAGATTTGTATTTTTGTAGATTATCTCTATTAACATTTACACTAAATGTTGAAAACTAAAAAAAAAAGTTTTTGTTTATAAAAACTATTGTAATATATCAGAAAGATATATTACAATAGTTTTTATTGAATGAGTGTGTGTCAGTCGCTTGGTCGCCTATTTTTTCCACTGCTAGCAAAATTATCAAAATCCTCTACACTAACACTATTAGTGTAGATGTCACTAGTAGCGCTCGACGCCCTTCCGGATATCCTGTATATATATATTTTAAACTTGGGAAAAAAATGGGACCAGGATTTTTTACCAATTTTGTTGGAGGTATTAGAGAGAACTCTTTCAAGCTTATGTTATCCTAGTATTATATTTGAATAAAATTTATTTTAGAGTGACTAGAGAACAGAGACAGAGTTCGGGAAAAGCGAGTAAATCTAGTCACTCTAATCTCATCTCACAAATATTATAAACGCGGAATTTTGTGGATTTGGATGTTTGTCCCTCAATCATGCGTCAACATCTCAAAATTCAAAATCATTTATTCAAATAGACACAGGCAATTATGGAAAGTCTGACTCTAATACTACCGGTTCGGAAGGTTCCATTTGCTGAGAAGAGCCGGAAATAAAATCTGTAATTACTCTTTTTAAAACAAGCTTAGATTCATTCATCTGAACGGATTTGGATTAAATTTGGTATACAGATAGAACGTATTCTGGATTAACATATACATAGAATACTTTTTATCCCGGGAAAATAATATATCCCTCGGAAAGGAAAGTTCAATAAGCATGATTTTGTTATTATGCTTATAAATACTGGGACTTCTTCATAACATCTTATGTGGTATAATGCAACTTAATATTTAGTAATAATTCGATTATTTCGATGGAGGAGTTTGCGAATTGTTGATGAAAAATATTATTAATATTATAGAGTATTTTAGGAATTGTCTCAATTACCCGTGGAGTAAGATGCAACTTAAAATCAGTATTTTTAGAATTGAATAACATAATAATAATTCTTTGGAATAGTTTAGGACTTAATGTATGGAATTCTTATCTTTTTTGAACAAAAGTATGAAGTAGTATGGGAAAAAGCCTTTGTGCGAGTAAATGCTACGCTCTACCTCTCTTACACAAAAACAAAAAAAATTACAAACGTGCCCATTATTCTTTAAAATTAAATTCTTTCAACAGTGTCATCTGTTGTCATTTACTGAAAATCAAACCTTGCTGTAGTCACTTAGAAACCCAGAATAGGAATTAGTACCCCAATCTCGCCACCGGCGCTGTACTTGCGCGAGATATGGTGGTAACTTTTGAAGTATGGGCGCTGTCTCTCTGTTGTACGTAGTATTTATATACTCTGAGCTAATAGGAAGCTACATTATCCCCGAGTATTATAGGCTACTTTATATCCCGGGAACGCGATTGAAACCGCGCGGAACAGCTAGTAATCAATATAAAATATATCAGATATTTATTGAAATTATACAATATAAATAGACAAACAATTATTTAATCAGGCTTCAACCAGAATGTCAGTCTAACAGAGAAGGAAGTTGCAAAATGCATGGGACAAAAATAAGTTAATCCACAGAAGGCGATGCAGTGATGTATCAGGGTTAATATGAAGATGGTGACTTAAAATTCATTTTACAGATGTGCTGACTTAGAAGATTATGCCGCAGAACAAAAATGTAAATGCATTTTGCTATTGAACAAGGCTGATTTGACTACTGAGTATGAAAGAAAGTGCTGGGCTGAATATTTTAGCAAAGAAGTAAGTATATTTATATACTAGCTCTGCTGTCCTCCACAATTTATTTAATTAAATTTCATTCTGCTCCGATTGAGTTAAGGAGTATAAAACACTTCTTCTACCTTCTACCATCGCAACTCTCGCCATACGAAACTATCCAAATGTTGCTAGAGTTTAGAAATCTTCCAACTAAACATTTGTTTTAAATTCGTATTCCCTGCTACTTCAATCAAACGATAACTCAATAGGATTGAAACTCAACGACAAGCCAGCAATTACCTAACAACTCATGTGGGAAAAAAAAAATTGCCATAATAATCCAAACTGATTTACCAATTTTCCTTTATTTGAGAAAAACATATAAATCGTTGCTTTTTCGCCTATCGAGTTCGATTTAATTACTGGTTTAGCTTGCAACGATATGGTACTCGAACTTTGATAGGATCGTTTATAATCCGTGCAAAATATGTTACGAGAATATGAAAAGCAGTTTCGATTGTTAAATTGTTTGGAAGTCGTCCATTTTTTGTTACGAGAATCGGGCAACAGGCTGAATACAGAATGAGCTCCCCGCCGTGGTTTTCCTATGGGGTCCTGAGTGCCGTATAGGGTTCTTCAAAAAGGGTAAAAAGATATTTGCAGAGTTGTCCACGTGCGAGTGATACCCATGGTGTTGCAAGTGTCCATAGGCTATGGTAAACTTACCCTTCACATATAGTGTTATTTAACTAATATGATATTGCATCAATCTACACAAAGAAGTTCACACTCCAGTGGATAGATGGCGACACAATATTCTGCATCGCACTAACAAAGTTCAGACAACAATCTGCAACTGTCTAACCTTGCTCCTCCATAATACTGATCAAAGGGTCACGTAAATTATATGACAATTGTGGTAAGGTGACTTTATTTATGTGACCATTTAATGAGTTTATTAGTTAAATAACGTTTTATGAGTAGGTATTTCGTAACTGTGTTTATAATTTCATGTAAAATTACTCAAAATATGTATTATTTATTTTCAGAATGTACCCATAATGTACTTTTCCGCCGCCAAAGCTACAAATGAACGTAAAATATCAGAAGCAAGTGAAGACACATCAAATAAAACAGATGAAGAAGCTAATTCCGATACTGAGTCTGCTGATTCGGATATAGAATCTGATATTGATGAGAAAGAAGCCTTAATGTCAACAGAGGAAGACATAGAATTGTTTAAAAAGCAATTAGGTGATCTAGACAATGCAGTTACAAATACTGCTGATAGATTGGACAGGATTCAAATAGCATTAGACAAGGTTGTTGAAAATATAAGACTGGGAAAACCCATAGAACCTTTTCAAAGTGAACAATCAAATAACGAAACTAGCAATCAAGAAGAAGTTACTGAAACTGATAAAATTGTCGAAAAAGTTGAGAATTCTCACGAAATTTATGATAGGAATAAATTATTGGAAATGTTAAAGAAAGTTAAAGTTGATAGACTGAAAAATCCACCAAGATTAAGCATTGGTATGATTGGGTATCCAAATGTGGGGAAATCAAGTACAGTGAATGTATTAATGCAAACAAAGAAGGTACACATTATTTTATCTCCTAATGCTTCCTAAAATGCTAGAAATACAATGCAATGATAGCTCAGTGGTGACTTCGGATGCCGAGGCGAAGGTCCTAGGTTTAAATCCTGCAATAAGCATGAGCTTTTGGTGGTAGGAAAACATCGTGATGAAACCATAGCATGGTGGTAGGGTCTTTGTAGTACCCCCCTGGCTGGCTACCACCCTCAATTTTAAAATCTGTCGCCAAGCACCTATCGGTGTGTTCCGACAGTTGCACTTGAGAGCCAGTTCCTTCTAGGCTTTGTGTGGTCACCACCTTCGGCCACATCACTTATCATGGTGAGATTGTGGTCAAAAACAGGCATATAAACACTAAAAAAAACCTTTTTCCTTCGTGATTCTTCTTCTTATTTTTAAGTTTGGCAACCAAATCGAAATTAGGATTTATTTCTGCTAGTGTCGAGTTAAATTATAATTTCCAGTCACAATAAATTACTTTCACAAATAGTTCCCTCAGTATATTTATTAATTTATTGTACTAAAACTCTTCACGGAGTTTTTGAGACAACTTGAAAAGTCACGATACACATAATTCATTCCATTTTACTTCACTGGTGCACATGGATTGATCTTTATTGGATAAAATAACACCGATAATATGTAATAAAACTCAATTTTTTATTTATTTTTTATAGGCCTGTGTTTGACCGCAATCTCACCATGGTAAGTGATGATGCGGCCGAAGGTGGTAAGCACACAAAGCCTAGAAGGAACTGGCTCTCAAGTGCAGCTATCGGAACACACCGAAAGGTGCTTGGCGACAGATTTTCAACTTGAGGGTGGTAGCCAGCCAGGCGGGTACTACAAAGTACCCTACCACCGTGCTATGGTTTCCTCACGATGTTTTCCTTCACCGAAAGCTCAAGCTCATTGTAGGATTCGAACCCGGGACCTTCATCTCGGTATCCGACGTCACTACCACTGAGCTATCATCGCCTTAACACGAATTTTCAGAAAATAAAAATAAAAACGCAACGTCACTCTGCAAGTTAAATGTGCCTATATGTTTGAATACTTCCCATAGTAGACTATTATCCCCAGGTAAGTGTGAGTTCAATGCCGGGCCACACACGCCACATCCAGTCTTTGATTCTCGACGATGACATAGAGTTGCTGGATTGTCCTGGGTTAGTGTTGCCAGCGTATGCAGTCGCTCCGGACTTGCTGTTGACCGCTGTATTGCCTATAGATCAGGTGAGGGAATTTGAACTTTGTTGCTATTATATTTTGGTTTACTTTTGTGTAAAAATTTTGGAATGCGAAGTAATGTTATCAAATTTTTGTTCAGTTTTAAAGTGAACAGTTTGTACAAAAACTGTGTGTATGAGTGTCCCCAATCAATGTATAAAGGTTAAATAGTGTGCCGCCATTTGAAAAAAACAGAATGGCGCCTATTGAGTATGCCAGGCTCCAAACAATAATCTTCGAAAGCCTTTGACTTCCAAGTGCCCTTTTGGAACCTATAATAGTTTTGACGCATATTTATCACACATGTTTTATAAGTTTAAACATATAGGTATCCTCAGAGTAGCATCGCAGTATGTTTATGCAAACATATTATTTGTACATCAGAATATAAAGTGCTTGAACGATTTAACCTCTGGACCTGCCCTAATAGTGACCGCGCCTACACCCCTTTCGCCACGAACCATGCTTTTTAGGCATGGTATTGAAAAAAATAATGACAGTTGTCGCAGTATAACATTCAATGTCATCGAGAAAACATTAGGAGAAAATGACGAAATGTGCCGTGAAATCACGTAGAAATTATATTGGTGGAAAGAGCAATATTTAATTTCACAAGTAAGTATATTTTTATTTCAGTTTTACAGGTAATTTACGGTAAAAACATTTTAATTCAAATCATGCATAAATATTATCCAACCATATTAAATAAACCAAAACTTCCATGTGATAATACCGAAAACTATCACTCTCATACATAGTCGGCTTATATCCTTCATTCATTATTATTATGACATGATTGTCATATTAAAACTAGTGCTTAACGCTATAAATACACACGATTCTGCATTCGTTGTAATAATTACGTAAAATAGGTCTTTGTGAGAGTGACATCCCCCCGCAAAAGTTGGTTGAACGTGATTTCATACTAATTTGTCTTGCTTCACGTCCAGAGGTTAAATCGTTCAAGATAAAGTGTCAAAATGACGTACACACAGCAACATATCAAGCTATGCATTTCCAGTATAAGCTGATCTCTCATTGTAAGGAAATCCTTTACAGTGCGAGATCAGCTTATACTGGAAATGCATAGCTGGATATGTAGCCGTGTGTACCATTGGCTGCTGTAACTTCGGATAAATTGGTTAAAATTTTAACCTAGGTTGAAGCAAATGGGCCTTACAGAGACAATAATTAATTGAACTTATCGTTATATATTTTCCAATCAGATGCGTTCTCACGACGCAGCTATGGCTCGCCTATGCCAATTAGTGAGCAAGCACACGTTCCAAGAGAAGTATGGACTATTGCTGCCACAGGAGGAGTCCAAGGAAGTCGAATATAAGATGATACTTACCGCACATGCATGTAAGTTTATTATTACATTACAGATTGATTTTCATGCCGGAATCTTCTCAGGAGGTGGAGTCAACGTTCATTCGTGCCTTATCAGGGCCTAAATTGAATGTGAGTTTTTTATTTAGAATAAATATCACGCCGCAGGTCGTCGTTTTTTTTTTAATGTTAAATGGTTGACAAGCAGACAGGCGGTCCACCTGATGGTAAGTGGTAATCGCCGCTTATGGACATTTGCAATACCAGGGGGATTGCCGATGTGTTGCCGACCTTGAAGAGCTCTTTTTACGCCCCTTTTGAAGAACCCCATATCGTAGCGCTGAGGGAAAACCGTAATGTTGTTTGTTGGTTGTGTTTGTTAACGTTGTTCGTGACTTCACCTTTGGCAGTGACTGAAAATCAGTGCTGTAGCCCGGTGCTTGTATTGGGCTTGCAGCTTACAACTGAGTCACTGTCCATTTCTGATGTCACACAACACAATTATTAAGTTCTTTTTACCCGACTGACCCAGAAGGAGGGTTATGTTTTTCGAGTGTATGTATGTATGTATGTATGTATGTCTATTTATTTGTGCCGCTCTGCAGCCTAAACGGCTTGATGGATTTAAGCATATGAGGTGTCGTTTGATTCGTCTTGACTGGGGGAGTGTCATAGGGTATATTATTTTTATATGGCGCCTAAGAATAAAAAAATAGGGGGGGTATTAAAAATAAAAGTTATGTTATTATGACAATATGGGTATCAAATGAAAGCTTGTAAATAGACCATTCCATATATGTATATATTGTAATACTTTTATGCTACCATTTTGACGTAAACTGCAAAAAACAACGTTTAATGCAAGGACAGTAGGTACTGCGCCGTTACCATACGTAAATCACAGAGTTGCGATGGTTGTTAGCGTTCCTTTACCGTACCGCTCATTTACTTACTAATACATACAACTCTTTCTGTATAAAACTAAAAAGTCTGAAATAAATTAAATTATTAAAAGAAACAAAAAACCCGACTGCGTAAAACATAAATTAACTGAAAAGAGAAAAACAAGCTCTTAAATCTATAGAATTTTGAATATAACTTGAGTTTTGTTTCTTTTAATTTTCATTATTTTTTCTCTATCTGTACTGTTTTATATTTGTGTAATTGTTTTGTATGCTGTTGCAGAATAAATCTTTTTTCTTTCTTTCTAATGGGGAGCTCATTCCACATCCTAATGGTCCGCAGTAGGAACTTCCGACTGAACTAATTGTTCAATGAGTATGACTAACCCAACGTTTCGAAAATATGCCACTTCGTAATCACCCAGTATATTTGTGTATGATATATGGTTTATAAAAGATAGCTTGATCTCTGCGACAATTGTTTGAGTCATATGAAAATCATAGGTTTACAATAAGGTTCATCTGTTTAATCTGTGTTGGATTTTATGGTGACACAGATAAACCTTATGCTAATGCTTATGCCATAAGGTTAATTTTCATATGACTCATACAACTGTCGCAGAGATCAAGCTATCTTTTATAAACCATAAGTTTCATATTGAGCCATTGTGTGTACCAGACAACCGTGGGTTCATGACGGCTGCGGGTCAACCGGACGTGTCTCGTTCAGCGAGATTACTCCTGAAGGAGGCGGCGAGTGGACGGCTCCGCTGGGAACAGTTACCACCCGGCGCACAACCTGCACCCGTCGAGGAAATGCTTAGCGAGAGGAGACATGATAACAGGAAGCCCACGCCCCGGGAGACTAGGATGGTCGAGGTACGTTGTGGGTATCATAAACAGTGGCGTACAGTAGTACCCAACTGATATGGCTTACCGATGTACCTGCGCAGAAGATACATTTTCAAAGCCCTGGAAATGCTATTGGTCGGCAGCTGCCGCTATGTGTGCGGAGGGGCGTGACTTGCGAGTGAGACGGAACTAACAGCTGCACTGTATTATGAACCTTATAGTAGCGATCTAAGGTTGATTGTAAGTTTTAAGCATTCTTTCGTTAATCTTCGGGGCCATACTTTGTTTTCTGTGCGAACGAAGATTCACGACGCGCCATATCAGTTTGGTAATTCTGCAGCTATGGGTGGCACCCGGCGCGGAAATCGTAGTCTCATCCCAAAAATGAAAACTGATTAAAGCTAAGGCTAAACTGTGTGGTGTAGATCTCGCGAGTCTCGATGATGATATGTAATTTTATCGTCGAATCAGTTTTCGGACTCGATAAATAAATCTATACTAATATAATAAAGCGAAAGAGTTTTTTTGTTTGTGCTAATCACTGGAACCACCAGTCGGATACGAAAAATTCTTTTACTAATAGGAAGCTACATTATCCCCGAGTATTATAGGCTACTTTTTATCACGGGAGCGCGCGAGACAGCTAGTTCCATATAATTACCGAACCTGCCCACTAAATTTTTGTACAACCTGGAACGGAAAAGCTTCGCTCGCTTGGTCAATAGTAAAAACTGTATAAACACATATGATGTGATTTTTATTCCATTGCTTCGTACAATACGACTCCATTTTTCTTTAATATAATCCGATGTGCCTCTATTTTTATGGCTAATTGATGGCATTAAATGAACGACATACGAGGTATATTTTTTTCTTTTTATAATCTAAAGGTTTGTGTACCAATTTTTTATTTGGACTCAATCGGGTGTGACTCCTTAACGGGTGACACCCGGTGTGGGCCGCCCCTTGACACGCAACTGATCATAGGTCATTTTGGAGGTTGCTTTAAGGTTTTTATTACATAAAAAAGTAATTATTCTGAAGTCGATATTTTTTTTTTTTATTACTTTATTATTTCGAGATTTTTATTTTTTCTTAAATGCACTAGAATTTGACCAAGGTTTTGAGATGTTTTTCGTTTTACACCACACCCGTAGCTCGTATCAATAAGCCAGGCCGTCACACATCTTTGTCCATATCTTGAAAACTACTGAATAATTTTTAGTTTTTCTTAAATGCACTAGTATTTGACCAAGGTTTTGAGAGGTTTTTCCTTTGACCCCACCCCCGTAGCTCGGATCAATAAGCTAGGCCGTCACACATTTTTTTCCATATCTTGAAAACTACTGAACCGATTTTGATGAAACATGCACTGTTCCCTAAGTTGAAGTAAATGTAAACCAATAAAAAAGAATGGTTACAATCCGATTAATATCTTCGGAGATATGCGTGGACAAACATACATACATACAAACACCTATGAAATTTTGTATATTTGTTTGGAAGCCCTAATAGATCATCATTTGTGAATATATTGCAGTTCCAATAATATTACATACATACGTGTCGAATTGATAATATCCTTTTTTTTAAGTCGTTTAGAAATCTGTAGAATTCACAAGTGATGTGTCGTGGAAGTAATATTACTTTGATTTTGGTCTTACGACTTTTGATTACCGAATTGTCGCCTGTCGGTTTTTGTCTTTTGTCTTAGCTTTCAACTTTCAGCTTTCGCTATGCCTTTAGACTTTCGCTTTGACTTTTTACTTAAAAATTAGTCTTCGACTTTTTCATATCATACTAACTGTGAAGATAACAGTAGAATACTTTTAAGACTTACTGTATATTATTAGTTCTTTAAAATTTACCACGAATAAATGTAATTTTTTATTATATATCAGGGATGGATGAACAAATCTACGGAAATTGACAACGCATTCTTCGCTATGCAGAAGAGCTCAGCACACGTCAAAGGCAAACCAGTACTTGGGTAAGTGTTGCTTATTATTATTCTTTTCTTTTAAAGCGATGTTAGTTCGTCACGTCGAAAGTCGCAGGTTAGTAGTAGTTAGAGTAATCACTGAAGGAAAAAGATGACGAAACCATAGTACGGAGGTAGGGTACTTGTATTCTGCGGCACATTCGATTTTAGTAGAATTTGACATTTTTCTAAAAGAAATTCTTTATGTTAATCATGATACATTATTGAATAAGTTATATTTGTATGGAGTAAGAGGGAATGCACATAAGCTCATTGAATCGTATTTGAGTAACAGAACACAAATAACAATAATTAATCGAATTTGTCCTAAAACAAAAATTGAAAAAACGTACACGTCAAATAGTCGGAAGGTTAGTAACGGTGTACCACAGGGAAGCGTACTTGGTCCACTGTTATTTTTAATCTATATCAACGATTTACCGGAGGTTACTAAGCACGCCATGACATTATTTGCGGATGATAGCACTATTCTATTTGTTGATACTGAAAATTCTAATTTTGAAAATGACATAAATACTACTATACTATCTGTAATTGATTGGCTCAAATTCAATAATTTAAATATTAATTTGGAAAAAACTAAAATAATGAACTTTAAACAACGACATAATTATAATTTGGACATAAACATTAACTATTTAGGTAAAATTATTCATGAAATTGATGCTACGAAATTTTTGGGACTACATATTGATAATAAAATGACATGGAAATTGCACATTGAGATACTATGTAAGAGATTAAACCAATTCTCTTTCGCTCTATACAAACTTAATAAAATAATAAATGAAACTGCACTATTAACAGTATATCATGGTTATGTTGCATCCGTATTAAGATACGGCATTCTTTTTTGGGGTAATTCCACAAACAAGATACACGCCTTCCGCGCACAAAAATCGTGCATTAGAGCTATACGCGGCTTAAAACAAATTGATTCATGTCGAGAGCATTTTAAGCAACTTCGCCTTTTAACATTACCCGGACTTTATATTAGTGAAGTATGTATGTTTGTGAAAGCAAATCCACAACTATTTGTCAAATATGGTGCCGGAGGACGTCGTGAAAATCAATTTCGACACTTCCCCTCAAAAACAAAACTTTTACACGACAGTATATTTTGCATGGCCCCGGTTATATATAATAAAGTACTAAATGAAATACGAGCTTTAAATATTAATAAATTCAAATCATCATTGAATGAACTGTTGACTGATAAATGCTACTATACAATAACAGACTTTATTAATGATAGAACCCTGAAATAGGGCCATTGGCATGTCCGTTTCTTTGTGTTTTTGTTCTGAATGTGTTTAGTATAGTATTTTTAGTAGACATTTTATTTGGGATCTGGTTTTATAGTAAATTTTTGACATTTTAATTTGATATTTTTATATAATTTTCTATTTGTATTATTATTAATGTATTATTAAGATTATTACCAGCCCAATTAGATTTGATTTTAATTTTTAATTGTATATTTGTTTTATAATTTGTATGCCCAAAAGGCGGGACATAGAGGAACACTAACCAACATTTTATGTAATACGAGCTTTTTTCTACCTATTGTCCACAAATAAATAAATCATTTCATTTCATTTCAAATCTTTCGCTAACTTCGGAACCTAATTCCGTCGGAAAAGATATATCTTTGGCCATCTCGGCAACATTTTTTCATCGCAATCATATTTGTTGGATATAGGGCCGAACACCCAAAAAATTTTTTTTTTCTCTCCTGGTGCAAAGCGTCAACTTTTGTCCCGCTGCGCTAAACGAAAATGCCGCATTCCGCCTCCGTCGAGGAGAAAAATAGTATACACACCTTGGGAAATAAGAAAGCCTCAAATCATTTCTTACTTTCTTGCCCTAGGTGAGTAATATACTATTTACAGACGAATTGAGAACTTAGTCTGTTAAAAATCCTTACATTATCTGAATAATGTACCAAAAATAACCTGGCTGGCGTAGATGAAAGATATCTCATCTTTATTATCAATTAGAGTTAAGGGAAACCTAAATAAACTTTGTGAAGACGGAACGGCCAGGCTGGATTCCGGCCAAGTGTTAATTCATAAGGTTTTAGAACTTTACGAGCCGGCTGCGTTAACGATCGAGCCAATTACTTTCTGCACTGAATAGGCGCACTAATTTGAATACCCCGGTTATAACTGTTAAGCAATGTTCGCTAACTATCCTACTGTTGATACGCCATTATATTCATTTGTGAGGTAATTAGTATTTCTATTGCTATTAAAACAAGTCACTAGTATGTACAGTAGTACCCAACTGATATGACTTACCGATGTACCTGCGCAGAAGATACATTTTAAAGCGCGGGAAACCGCTATTGGTCGGCAGCTGCCGCCATGTTAGCGCGCGCCGTGCCTTGCGACTTGCGAGTGAGACGGAACTAACAGCTGCAGTGTATTATGAACCTTATAGTAGTGATCTAAGGTTGATTGTAAGTTTTAAGCATTCTTTCGTTAATCTTCGGGGCCATACTTTCTTTTCTGTGCGAGGTACCAAAGGTACCAAAACTGGAATTATTAACAATGATGATTGAAACTTTTCTATCTCTTTTGAACGTTCGACAAACAGCCCTTCGCGTTACACGTTCTGTAGCATTTTTGTAATGTACAGTCGAGGTCATAAATCCTCTACTGTAATATTTTGGATTTCAATGAAAATACGAGAAATATAATATTATCAAGAATCGGCTAAATGTCTTGAGCTCAGCAACTTGGATCCAGCAACACTCAGGGACCAAGTCTTCAGTTTCCTTATAAATGTTACATTGATCAAATAAAACAAGAACCTAATTTATTTATTATTAAAGTTTAAATTACGTTGTTCCTTTCAGGACTGTGGGAGCTCAGCCAGCACAAGTCGGCAAACCCTGGAAACTAGAGAAGAAACACGCAAATAAGAACAAGAGGGAGAAACTGAGAAGAGTATATGCGCATTTGGACGAACACTAATGTAAGATTGAAATGTTACACATTTTGATTCGTTCATTATATTACGTCACATGAATTTTGTATACACGCAACCGCAGATCATAAAAACAAAAGGTAATGTTTTGATTAAAAAATGTAGAGATTGAAAAAAAGTGAGTTACAGACGTTGCTCTATTAAGATATTCCCTTAAAATTTCGAAATAATCATAAACCATTGAAAAATCGTATGAATCACTACAGTAGTTGTGAGAAGAGTACTGCTAACGCGTATGACACATATTCTCTTTGTTTTTATCATCTGAGATTAAAATTTACATTACAGATAGAAACTTTGTGTGGCGGAATATATAGACAATTGAGTATAGTAGAACATTTGTTTGAGTGTATATGAAATGAGACTAAATTGTAAAGTTGTATATGAATAATAAATGTTTATATTCATTTATAGTTTTATATTATATATTTATTTTATCCTTAGCACTATTAGCTTATATATTATATACATATTATTAGTTACAGATTTTCCCAATATGTCTTCTGTGTTCTACGAGACACCATTTTGCACTTTTTAAGCATTAGAAAAACCTGAAAAACTATGTTATTTCTTGATAGACATACAGTTCCTTTCTAACCTTTATGTAGTTATTATCTTCGGCCATCAGTTAGATTGAAGTCTGGCTCAAACTTGGGCTGTTCACACCGAGATTTGCACTTTGATAGCGTTACAAAATAGAATTTTATTTACTACACAAAAGGTACACATTTTAGTGAGAGAATTCGTGGCGCAGCGCGACGCCACGAGGAGTATTCGATTATTATTATTTTTTTAATTGGGTTTGCGTTTGGCCACTAAGGGACGATGTCGAAGCCTAAGATGGAAAACGCTTAACGAGAAGAAACCTATTCACTCTGGCCTTGAAAGTTCCTAGATTGTAAGAGTCAGGAAACAGACGCCGGAAGCAAGTTTCACTCCCTTGCTGTCTGCATTATAAATGAGGAAGCAAACGCTGTATCCGTATTTTCGGGTTATCAACAACGTACGGGTGTCACTGATATGTGTACCTTTTTGTGTGATAAAAAAAGTTCTATATTGAAACGTACATGTCGTATCTTGTGTGAGGTGACCCTGAGACAATTTTTTAAATCCCTGAAACAAACAAAAAAAAAAGCTTTTATTTTATGCCATTTGCATTGGTGTCATATTAATTTATACTATACATTATCAAGACCGTATCTAAGTCCGTATTAAAGAATGACAATCATTTTGCGAGTCGAAATTAAAACTATTGAATTCAGACCTCATTAAGATAAGGTTTATTTGCGATTAACACAATATATTCTCGAGTCTTGATTCTCATCCCTTACACAAAATAACCCATACGTACATTGTTTTGTTCGATCATAATTGCTGGTTACACAAATGTTAACAAAAGGCGTAAACATTTGCATATAATAAACACATTGCTTATTATAAACACGTAGTTTCACAAATATGCGAGGTATTCACATGGCGTAATGTTGGCCCGAATCCCTTGATTTATGGCATTACGCTGCGGTCGCTAATTTAAGACAAGTGGTCGATTTTACGTTTTCAAAACTCGTGTTAGTCTGCAACATTAATCAGATCGCTGAATGGCGCCGCGTGTGGGATGCTCTTCCCTCAATAATGACATGCCATGTCGTCGTAAACGAGACTAGCTAATTAATGGTTACTTCGATTCATGGACATAGACCATAGAGATAGAATATTAATAGAGAAGAGAAGAAGAAGAAGAAAATGAATTTATTTCCCAGAAACACACAAATAACAACAAAAATAACAGAACAGCAAAATTAAAATATAAATAAATATCCTATCTGTGCGTGCCTGAAGAAAAAGGCGGCCGACTCAGCCTAATGTTGAGGTGGGGTACCTCAACGCTGATATTCTGTCGTCGCCTCGCGAGTGTGCGTCACGAATATCAGTGGGAAACGACCAGTGATAGTGTTTCAGACTTAAATAATCGAACGTTAATGATATTGTAAATAAACAAAGTGAAGCGTTAAAAAATATAGCTATATTAAAAATAATAAGTTAAATGAGGGTGCAGCGATGTAAAACTTTAGCAATTATATATGATTTTGTGTGAGTAACAGCCGGTACTAAATAAAAAATGAAAAACAGGAGTAAATACCTACCTACTACTACTAAATTCTGGTAGAAAAATAAACAGGCAATTAATAGTCATCAGGCTCAGGTTCTGAAAAATTTAAAGTATAATCCAACGATGCTATTATTATACTACAATTGATTTTCCAGGAGATATTGTTTGAACTTAATTTTAAAAGTGTGTTTAGATGGCAGACTACGGATTGGTGGAGGGAGGTTGTTCCAACATTTAGTCGCATTATACCTAAAGCTACCACGGAAGGCTGCTGTTCTATGTCGAGGCATTGAAAGTCGTATCAGCGACGCTCTGGTCCGATAAGCGTTTCTCGCTGATAACCAAGCAAGCTTCTCATATAGGTACTTTGGCTTACCCGTCTTCACTATCCCAAAAAGTAAAGTGCAAAAATGTAAGTGTTGTCTAGCTTCCATTTTAAGCAATTTGGCTTTATTCAGGAAAGGTGTCACGTGGGCACGAGGCGGAATTGGAAAGCAAAATCTGGCACATGCATTCTGAACTCGCTGTATGAGGCGCTGAGACCTACCGAGTAGGCAGGGTCCATAGACAGTAATGCAGTAATTCAGTCTAGACAAGACCAATGCCTCACAAAGTGCGGTGCGGACGTCAATACTTAAGAAATTTCGAATTTTATATAAAACCTTTAACTTATAAAAACAACTACGAGTGACTTCTGACACATGACCTTCGAATTGGAGTTTGTTATCCATTAAGATACCTAGATTTCGTGCGCTATCCACCCGCTCAATTACTTCATCCAGGATTTTTACTGAAGGTTCTCTGGTCGTCACACCTTGAATCTGGTTTTTAGAACCTAGAATCATAAATTTGGATTTAGATGGATTGAGAACCAAAGCATTCTTACGAGACCACTCAGATATTCGTTTCAGATCCTCATTTATTAACTCCACTGCACTAATAGTGTCATTCTGATGAAATGAAAGATATAGTTGTATATCATCTGCATATTGATGATACTTACAATTGTGTATAACATTGACAATATCCGCGCTGTAGAGTATGAAAAGAAGAGGACCTAGAATTGATCCTTGTGGGACGCCTCTACTAATAGGATGCCACTTTGATGTTAGCAGTGAACCATCCAACTTACGAATTTCTACTCGTTGAAAACGATTTGATAAATAGCTATCAAAATAGAGGGACTGTATTAGAGTATGTGCCGCGATCACGGGTATCTGCGATGCTGCATTGAAACAAACTTCGCCTTCATAGTTTGACAGACTAAATACATACAGGATAAAATTTTAACCAGTGCGGATATTTTTTTGGGTGGTTCAGTATCAGTAATAGAACACATTTCCGTATTTTTTTTTCAAAACTTTTTTCTTACTTCAATCATCAACATTTTATTACTCGTTATAATATGCGGGGGGGTGCGCGGCGGGTGTCAGCAGGGATATAATCCCCTCCCGGGTGGCAGGGTAGCGCGCGTTCTGCTGCGTCCGCACCCCCGGCGAGTAAAAGTACACAACTTTCGTTGACGATATTTTTTTTTTGTAAATAAAAAATAAGTGTTTAATCCAAACTCCTTTAAGTTTCATGTGTCAAAATTTCCGCTTTAGTAAATTTTTGTAATGTCTGCCAAAATCTAGTTTTTTATCGATGCAAATTGCTAACGCTTCGCAAATGGTAATGATGTTAACGCTATCACTCTATTAATATTCTTGCTCTATGCTATGACAGAAAAAAAATCGGATTATAGCAACCGCCATGGAGGATAATCACTGCTGACTTTAGGGTTTTGTACCGTTACGATAAGTGTTAATTGGAACGCATCTGAAAACTTTTCTTTGTAAACGTTTTATTTATTCAGTAATGCGCTGACCTCTATCAGATATACTGGTCAGTTTGTATATTATACTAAATTGTTACCGTAAATATTTTTACTGGCGAATTCACTGCATACTTGTGTAAAAATATATTCTCCGTCGACGGAGTGTGAAATGACGTGATCAAGATAAAATATATTTCGTACTGTTTATAGTATATGATCAGCATGGAACAATTAACCTATAGAACCGCAATGACGTTAATTTTGGTTGAAATAAATTCCGCCAATTTCCCACCGCCGACAATGCGCGTTGATTGGTTAAGACAAGGACGCATGCACTCTGATTGGCCAAGTCAAAAACACACGACGCAGCGAGTGGTCCTTACTGTTCAAATTCAGTGACAAATCACTGACTAGTTGTGGAATTATATTGTTCAGTATTACTACTCTATAGGGATATTTCCTCGATGATGATCAGTCATCGATTGGATTAATGTCGTCGTGTTATAGCTGGAAATCACTCATCGGCTAGATATTTCATAAAACATGAAAAAATTATATATTATTCTAAACAAATCATATGGAATCCATCGTGAATCATTTTTGGGTTATGAAAGTCGTTTAAAAAAACTGCGCTATAACTAATCCGTTGAGCTCATTTTGTGTTGAAAAATTGCGTTGTTTTTCTCGCCTAAAGATAGCATATAGGCGTATCTCATGTTATGTTTTGATGTGGCCTAATGTGGTACGCACACAAAGCAAATACATACAAGCTGTGGTTTTGCATTTCCCCCATATTTTTGGAGGTATACTTGAATAGAATACAAATCAATCAAGAATAACTTTATACAATATTTTTTGTTTGGTACAAATAGAAGTCGGGGCGATTGGAGGACTAAAAAACTTAAATATACTTTGTTTTTGTATTGATTCGTGTTTTTTCAAAGAGTATATCAACCTCCATAGATATAGCGGGAATGCGAAAAAGCCACTTTGTGTAGAAAGAACATGCTCTCAAATCTTCTTCTCTTCTGAATCTGGACTGCAGTAGGTGTCAACGGAGAAAGTACTCATAAAGGAGACCTTTTCACTTTGCTGTTGACATGAGAATAAATTATCAGCAGCAAAGCGGAAAAAGACAAATTTATAGAGAACTTCTGTTTCTTTCTTCTATTTCATGCTGCTGCTTCTTCCTTCTGTTTCTTTCTTCTGTTTCATGGTTCTGCTTCTTCCTTCTGTTTCTTTCTTCTGTCTTCTTTCTTCGTATTGTTAGTTTATAAATGGCATTTAGAATGGGTTTCACAAAGTTCAAATACACCTTTACTGATGACGTCATTCTATACGTCGTTTATAAAGACATGCTTTTCAGAACATTGAACGGATTTCATGAAACTGTACAGCCAGCATCAAAAGTAGATTGTATCTTTGGTACCCATTCATTATTCTATTGACATTCAACCTGATCGCTGCTTTTGACACTGGCTGTATATATAGATAATAAATATGTACAGCGCAATTTTATTTTTACAAGTTTCTTTTATCATGGATAATACAAGCCGTGTTTGATCACAATTGTAGCCAAAAGACACTTGCAACCTGAGAGCTTGCAACACTGGGTAAGGGTAACTCGCACGTCTAACCTGCAAAGTTCTCTTCACATCCTTCGGGAAAACCACGGCGGAGAGCTGGCAACAACCTGATACAACCTGAGCGCCCGCGGTAGAAAGCTTTGAAACTGTAGTTACTACAGCCATTTTATATCCCAGCTCTACAAATCATCTACAAATAATTTCACACTCTGTACACGTTCTCTATCTTCACAGCATAAAATAAATTAACACTAACTGGCACAGGTTTTACAGACCCCCTTAAAGTAACGTTTGTTACAATTATTTCTGGGAAAATAGTTCTTGGCAATGCGTTTGTAGGTATCCTATTTATAGTGAGTTGTATATCATTGCTCAGCGAATGTAAACATAATTATGTTTGTGTAAATACATAGTGGAAGGCCGCTCTACACCCGAACTAGAACTGTGTGAACCATAGAGTAAGAGTTTTAATAGAGTGATAGTGTTAACAACATTACCTTTTGCGAAGAGTGAGTAGTTTGTTTTAGATGCATTCATAGATATATCGTAAAGTAGTGATTTACGTATGTCATAAATGCGATAGTAAGCGGAGCAGAGAGACTCGTAGACTAGTAGAGAGAGTATGTGTTTTTGCACTGATTGATGATAGTACTGACCAATTACTGCATCTAAATGTTTAATGTGTCCGTGACATAGCCAATGAGAGCGCATTATCGGTGGTGTGGAATTAGCGGAATATATTTCAAACAAAATTATCGTCATAGCGGTTCTCTGAGTTAATTGTTCGATGCAGTTTACTAGCGTCAATTATTGACACTCGGGGTACTGTCCAGTTTCACTTCGCTCCTCTTCCTAACATAATAATATAGGTCACAATATTAATCGCACGTCAACTAAAATAAAGATTGACACAAAATAGTGGTTTCCTAATTATGAATAAGACATGACAACATATTTCTCATAGTAAACATGTCATGTCATATGAAATATCAAATATTATTTGACAATCAGCTGTTATATATTTTAAACTTTTTGCTTCAGCTTTTCATATATTTGTGTGATTGCCAAACTTTGATAAATGCTAATAAACGTTGCTATGCCGATATTTACTTACCTCGGAAACATTTTTTAGTGTATTAAGAGCAAAGCACATTGCCAAATTTATTTTTAGGTAGAAAGGTCTAGGACTGGCTATCATGCAAATATATGCAGATACAAATATAATTATTAATTATGTAGACATACAATCTTGCTAATTTTAAATAATGGTGTAAAAATTGCGGGTTTTACGTATGTTCAAATCAGTCGTTTTCAGGATATATTAAAAGAAGAAGAAAAGAAGAAAAATGATTTAATTGACAGCACTTTAAAGATAACATACAATAAACACAAAACAGCAACAAATGTAAAAATAAGATTAAAAAATAGGTAAGTATACATATACAACACAGCATAATTAAAAAGGACGGTAGATTAAGTAAGTCATGCTCACTTTAAGGCCTTTGCTTGCGGCGGCGTCGTGTGACGGGTCGCTCACTTCCCTCCAATATGGCGAGGAGGGCGATGGCTGCCACACGCGTCATACTTGTGAACAGGTGCTGCTTGTGGGGGTTGGTCTGCTTAAGTTTGCCATTTATTTATTTACTTATTAAATATAGATTCAGTCTACTTTGTAGTTTTGCGGCCGCGCCGGGGCACGCAATTGTTGTCAGTGCGATTAGAATGTAAATATTATGTAATGAATCTAAGCTTGTTTTGAAAAGAGTAATTGCTGAGTTTATTGCCGGCTCTTCTCAGCAAATGCAACCTTCCGAACCGGTATTAGAGTATTAGAGTCAGACTTTTCATAAGTGCCTGCGAAGGTCTATTTGAATAAATGATTTTGAATTTGAATTTGAAAATTTGAATTTGAGATATACATTAACCACAACACATAAAAAGTAAAATATTTTTTTTTTTAAAACATTTGTCGCCGTAAATTCGGATGGTGTGCCGTCAAAAAGGATATCCAGCTCAGCATATTTATTATTATTATATTTATTATTTCATTATAAATAAAATGGCAGCTACTAAAGTGATACTGGCCCTGATTCTGTTGTTCACAACTAAACTAATTTTAATGTCACTATGTCTCTTTCTAACAAAGAACATAAGAAAAGGATGTAAGAAATTTAGTCCTGTCAAATTAGTCCAATGCTTGTTTTTAATATAAATTTAGTCGCCATCTATCGCGGTTACGTCTAAATACACGCAAAATAAGACGGCAAAGACTAATTTGACAACTTAAAATATGTTCTATCCTTTTTCAATAATGTTCGTAAGAAAGAGATGAGATGTGACTAAAATTAGTTTAGTGCGATTTACAACAGAATCGGCACCAATGTCCATGCCGAGAAGACAAACGATATGATGATAGTTGTGTTTGATAAATACATATGGTATAAGAGCTAGCAACGTCGCGAAAAAAAGAACTTTAGCAAGGCTGGATTTTTGATATTTTCTTGCGCATTAAAACCTGATAGAGATGCGCCAAGTCTGGCAGCTGGAAGTGGTTGCGTTTGCTTTTGCGCATCCTATTTGTACTAGTGAAAAATTCGGATTTTTAACCTATTAAACCATTTTAGCACGAATAATTTTTTCTTCACCATTTTCTACAGCCTTTTAGCAACCTAAACTTAAATCGACAGATCGTTATGTGGTTGTTACCTACGTGCCAGATGCTATTTTAGTTTTGAATCTTGTGAATGACATATTTTCTTCTAAACCATTTTCTAAAAGCTGAAATTTTAACATTATATAGTTATGCTATCAGTGAACCTAAAACAAACCTTGCCAGACGGAAATCTGGTTGCATAAGGGTACAAAGACTAATTTAAAATCAATTCAGCACACGAAAAGCAAGTACCGGAAATGGAATTAGAGACCCAATCGATAGCAGCAATGAACAAAATGCTAACTTGAAAAAGTAAATTTTAAACCGGAGCTATTTGAAGGATAAAATAAGATAACTTTATTTTCAAAATCAAAATAAAAAAGTAATGTATACAGGTTAGGCCCTGATAAGGCACTTATGAACGTTACAGTTGAATCTATCGACGATTCGAAATACACTTTAACTGAGAAATCTCGAAAATATTTTGTACTAGTTGTCCCCCGCGGTTTCACCCGTGTTCCCGGGATAAAAAGTAGCCTAACTCCTTCTAGGCGTAACAAATAAACAAATTCACTTTCGCATTTATAATATTAGTTAGGAAGTTAGGATTTAATCAATTTTTTAATATAAATTATGTATCGGGAAGCTGAATAGTTGGTCCGACTTATTTGGATCATTAGAATGATTGATTAATTGAATTGAATGGAATTGATCATAATGAGTAACTATTTTACCAAAAAGAAAATCGGAAAAATGGATTCCGTAGCAATATTGCTTTAGCTTCCTTTTTAGCCCCCCTGTAAACACCTCTAAGTGCAGTTGCTATTTCACCCGTTACTAAAACTTTTAATTTATTAATACTGTAGGTGTAATTAAAGTGATAATTTAATTGTTAAATTACAACAATAAACATGTCGGGCCCATGAGGAGTTTCTTGCGTCGCTTCTTCTCCTCATTATTTTTTTCATTTAGATAACACGATGGTTTTTACTTTTTAATATACTTTTACTTTATTTAATTCGTTGTTTTCTAACCCTGTTCCTAATTATATGGAGTCGGTGCAATTTTTTCGCTGCTTCAATTCGACCATTATATTAGCATTTCCTCCTTTCTTACTAATTTAATCTTTCACACAATTCATCTATCTCTTATTCGGACTTCTTTTCGGACACCCATCCACTATTATAATGAATAATAATATAATGAATTTACCCTCTTTGATACCTTGACCTTATTATGGTCGATGCAATCATCTTTGAGGTCTTCAGTCACAATAAACCATGGCATGTCATGGTTAAGCACCATGTCATCGGCATAGCTTTTGTTATTTACACAATTACCAGATGGTAAATCACTGATCAGTTGATATACATAAATATTGAATAACCTTGGGGATTTCAGACCTCCACATTCCAGTTTGTATGGATCAGACATTGCATTATACCATTTAACATAATTTATCTGTTTGTTATACCAGACGGATAGTGTAGTAACTAATTCCATAGGGGCACCTCCCTTCCTAAGCTTATCCCACAGGATATTATATGATGCTAGATCAAAAGCTTTAGAAAGGTCCAGGAAACATGCATTCACGAGGGTTTTCTACATTAAAATGTTTTCTTATGCTGATATATCTCTCCGTGGCATTGGGGCCTTAAGATTATAATTGCAAGTTTTTGCAAGGCTTTTAACCCAATTAGCGTAAAATAGCGGGCGAGCGCAAAAAGTGAATTTACTTAGTGCTATGCCATTTCTTGGAACTGCTTTAATTATTTCTTTTTTAATATGATAAAAAAAATATCCTTAAGATAAACAATTTGGCAGAAAAAAACGCAAAATTCCAAGTTAGCATTAGTTCATTTCTGGTGTCTAAACAATTTAAACAAAGAAATTTCATTGTCATATTGACAACCAAGTGACGCCTCAGGGGTAGTCAACATTTTTCTAGACAGTCTCATTATAATTTTAATAATAATTCATAACCTCAGCCAGGACATACATGAAGCTACATGATGCTCAATCTGGTTTTCGTCAGGGGCTGTCTACTGAGAGTGCTATATTTTACCTTAGAACATACGGTTAAATACTACACAGATAGGAAAACTCTCGTGAATGCATGTTTCCTGGACCTTTCTAAAGCTTTTGATCTAGTATCATATAATATCCTGTGGGATAAGCTTAGGAAGGGAGGTGTCCCTGTGGAATTAGTTACTACACTCTCCGTCTGGTATAACAAACAGATAAATTATGTTAAATGGTCTAATGCAATGTCTGATCCATACAAACTGGAATGTGGAGGTCTGGCATCGCTAAGGTTATTCAATATTTATGTAGATCAACTGATCAGAGTGCTCATTTTGGCTGTCATATATCTATATGACAGCCAAAATGAGCTCTCTGATCAGTGATTTACCATCTGGTAATTGTGTAAATAACATAAGCTATGCCGATGACATGGTGCTGCTGGTTCCTACGATTGGTAGTATTAGGAAACCATTATTCATATGTGAAGCTTATGCTGAGGATCATGGTTTAAAATATAACTCAAGCAAGAGTGAACTGTTGGTGTTTAGGGGTAGAAATAAATGTCCGTAATATATCCCTCCAGTAACACTAAATGGCACTACACATACACTACAACAATACACTATGGCAAAAAGTTTTATTGTGACTGAAGACCTCAAAGATGATTGTCATATAGAAAGGGAGCGCAGAGCGTTGGCAGTGCGGGCAAATATGCTGGCTCGTAGGTTTGCTGGTAGCTCAGTCAATGTCAAGATCCCACTCTTTAAGGCATATTGCCAATTTTTTTATTCCAGCAGCCTATTGGCTAATTATACCCAAAAAGCATACAACACTCTGCTGTTGAGGCTTCGTCCTTACTGTAGTGCTTCAGGCATGTTTGCAGATGCGCATAAGGTCGATTTTTTCGCCATAATGCGCAAACAAGTGGCCTTTATTTTTAACAGGGTGAGAGGGAGCACCAACATCATTCTGAACGTGTTTGCTGTGAGGGCAGATGGGCCTACTTTAGGCAGCTTTAAGCTGCACGTCATGCGTTATGCTTCATAAACTGCCTGTCGTTCTTTTTCTGTTGTTTTAATGTTTAAAATTTGAACTAACTTAACTTTTTTTTGTGTATTTACTAACAATCTATGGACCCTGTTGTCTGAAAATAAATGCATTTTATTTTATTTTATAATGAAACTAAAATATTTTGATTTTTATTACCAAGTTGTTTATGTGTCTTTATTTCAATTGTTACCGAATAAATAGCTCATTCAGAATATTCTTTATATCATTGACCGTGTATGAGGAATGTCCCAGGATATTTATATTTATTTATTTATTATTATTTAATCTCTCTGATTTAGGCTTTGACGAATATTTAATAAATCTTAATATAAACTGATATATTATATAAGCCAATTCTTATAGACGTGCTTGTAGGCATTCGTTAATTGTCATGACTTTCTCTGACAAAGCAGTTTGTTGTCTATTTTTAGCCAGTGATGGAATCCTCATACTTCTTGGTCGAAGGTAATCTAAACAGATATTCGAGTATCACAATATATTCTTAAGCCGATCTTAATCTTTGGATCGCGGATAAATGATAACAACGAAAAGTATTGTTATTATAGGATGCGCGTCCCTAGCGAGAATAAACACAATTGGTCTGTATACTCTTATGCAGATTTCCACCTGTTTTCTGTGTTTTTGTTGTAGCATAACTTTATCATATTATTAAGATTTCTGCGTTTTGAAAATGTTTTTTTTTTTTTTCTCAACTAAAATAGCATCTCGCACGTAGTAGTAATCAGATAACGCTCATCCAATAAAAAAATTATTTGCTAAGAGGACGGAGAAAGTGATGAAAAAAAATTAAAAAATGTTAAAATGTTGTAAACTCCGAAATTTTCACCAGTACAAACAGGATGCGCAGAAGGAAACGCAACCACTTCCGGCTGTCAGAGTTGGTGCATCTCAATCAGGCTTCTATGAGCAAGGAAATATAAAAAAAGCAGCCTTGCTAAAGTTCTTTCTCGAAAACGTTGGTAGCTCTCGTACCAATAAAAACAAAGTCTCTATCTTCCGAAACTATTACAAAAGACAGTTGTAACGACACGTTACAATAATAATTCTTGATGGAACGGATGTCCTGATACATAACAAAGAAATAAAGTTGACATTCACGACCTACTTATTCCAATTGATGATGCTATAAGTCTTCAGGAAATCGAAAGAATAAAGGCCAGCTTTTAACGTATTGTAAACAAAGAGATTATTTATATTTTCTTTTGTATTTTTTAATCATGGAGAACTGTTTTAAAGTACATGCCGTTTTGACATAGAGCCAAATATATGTGTGGCATTTTGAAAAAGATTGATGCGGGAATGTTTTACGCTTTCCGTTTCGCTTTGGAGTTCGGCTAATTGATAAGAGATTGGAAACCCTTAGATTTGTGTTCGTTCATTACGAAGGAACGCTTTTGATGGGTTATCTATATTAGATAACTTCTTTTCTAAATAATGGTTATTATTCTGCAGAATCCTACAATCCCATTCATGTCCAGTTGCGTTGTTTATTCCAAAGTGTTAAATGACTCTTCTCGATTCTTCTTCTATAGTTAATGGAAAATAATTTATCTAGCTCTTCTGTGTCTTAGTAAGCATTAGATTCAATAGAGTTTCTTGCCGGATTCTTCTCAGTTGAAGGCCCAGTTCCGAACCAGTGGTAACTTCAGTCTGGGGCCTAAATTGAATAAATGGCTTTGACTTTTGAATACATCGTAATAGAAGATCATTCCACTTCACTTACACTGCTGTTTGATAATGCAGTTTCATCGGTACTTCTAGCATGTAGTTCTAGCGAGTGACCAATGTGGTGTTGCATTACTTAATACAAGATCATGATGTTAGACGGCATAACTCATCTCTTTTGTCCCACAAATCTTTATAATTTTTAGATTTGTAATGGTTCTCCATTTTGCTGTTATCAAACTGGCTTGTATCCAACAATGTTACAGATCCAGGTGTGTTCAATTTGGCTATTTTGTTCGTAGGTACATTTTAAATTTGAAATGTATTTTTACGCAGTCTGCTTGATCGAGAATCAAAATAGCACAAGGTTGATCTCTAAATAATCAACAACTTGCGTTGGGGAGCGTAGGATTTTGAATATTCTGATGAATGTATTTCAACACAGTGTAGTCTACAACTAATAAAACCGGCCAAGAGTCTCAGTTTGACTCGCAAACCGAGGGTTCCAACCTAAGACTGGTATTTATTGGTTTGGGACATAACTAGAAAAAAAACGGACTGCATAACTATGTTTGTTTGTAAATCTCGCCATGATCCTTTCAAATCAATAGCATCAGTAGTTACTGAAATATACCCTGTCACAGACGGACGGAGTGGCACCATGGGTTCCTTTTTAACTTTTTGGTTCGGAACCTAACATTGAAAAAATCCGTATGCGGCCATAATCCGCCATGTCTTCTTACTTCCTTAATCACAATTTGAACCAAATCTTTTTTATGAAATTTTACATGCAACTATGTGTAGTACGATAAATTTACATGTCTGAGGCTCATTAATCCATTTTTTCATAGGTACTGTTAGTCTTAATAAGGAAAAATAAAAAAAAATATCCGGAAAGAAGTCAAAAGAAAAATATTTGTAAGATTCAAAGTAGCTGGCATATGTAAAGAAATGCAAGCGTCATGCAGTCGGAAAATTCCTAAAATTCACATTCGACTTGGCACGCTCGCCGGCGTTCATTCGTTGGATTCAGATGATGCAAAAATGTAGTTCAAATGTATTTAATTCAAACGTAAGAAGAGCGTAGTGTTGTGTGATAGCTATGATACATATCACATTTTGGGTCGGATTATTAAAGTATTGTGAATAATCAAGATTCATCTATATCTAGCGTGGAAACACGTAGGTACTTTGATGGATCGCTATTTGTTTTGCAAGTGGTGAAAGATTTCTATAATGCTGTCCGCCTACTGCAAATACCTATCCAATACGCGTAGGTACATATACAATGTTTACACGAGGCGTTCTGTACCGATAGAGAAATGTCGAAAAATAAATTTGCGATGTGGATTATTTGGTACTTCGATCCAGACGAGCCGAATGCGTCATTGTGCCCCGTCCCGCCTCCCACAGATTTGTTAGTAATGATTTTGCTTTTGGAATTTAAGGAGTCATTGAACGTCTAGAATTTTGAGTCCGACATCAAAAACAGATGAACCTACACGTGCGTGCCCCGCATGTGTCACAGTTGTGTGTAAGAAAATCTAGATTAACTGTTATTTCTTATTGTTACTAGTTCATTACATGTATGTATTTCTCGCTTCAAACAGTTTGATTTATGTTTGACTCCACGCATTCAATACAAATAGCTAGGAAAATAAACAACTAAATTCTATCTCAAATCAATTGCTGAATTCCGTAGCAATTTGATAGAATTTCCTGGCGTATTTGTCTAAACAACTCCAAAGTAAACATAAAACCTCTTTAATCTTGCACGTTGTATAATCTAATGCGTAATAAGTTTTCAAAGAAAACTTAAATAAACATTTTGGATTTGGCGCCTTTGTACATTTCCATAAAAAAATATGCATAAGATTGTAGCGGCTTAAATATTTTTTTACCTGCTGCAGAATATGTGGTGTTTAGGGCATGAATCTCGGAATCTCGGAATCTCGTAATATCGGAATCTCGGACCTTTTTTTCCGATATTACAATATCGGAATTGAGTGATCCAATATCGTAATATCGGAATCAGATATTGTTATCTATTTAAGTTTTTAAATAAAGCATTTAAGCGCGCCAAAAGGTATGGTCGCCTAGAGCTATAAAATTAACGTATCGTACTTCAATTTTGTCTACCAGTGTTCAAAATAAGCGTATTTTTTCAACAAAATACGAGGTACCTACATTATCCATAAATGCTTGACGCTTTGTTTTTAGGAAAATATTAGCAAGAAAAACGAGCGTTTAAAAAACAAACATACAATGGTGCTGATTCTGTTATTTACAACAAAACTAATTTAGTCTTGCTTCATCTCTTTCTTCTGGCACCACTTCGTCAGACCTGAACAAGCAGATTGCAAAGATGTTACGTCGTGACCTTCGGAGCTCCAATACGCGCCAAATTTAACAGGTAATAGAGCGAAACCGATGGTCCAAAGTATTCACTCAGCAGCTTGGAAGGAGCCACCTGACAAAGCTGACCTGAGATTTTCGCTGAGATTGAAGACTTCTATAGCCAGCTGTACGCTTCACATGCCTCTCAGACGCAGCGTGACATTCACGATTCCAGAGCCACCCTGACTCGACAATATACCGACGAACTACCAGACATCAGCCAGGACGAGATTGTGTTGGCTCTAAAACAGCTTAAAAATGGAAAAGCCCCGGGTGAAGACGGAGTTACTTCAGAACTTCTGAAGGCAGGAGGAATTCCTGTACTGAAGAAGAAGAAGAAGAACTACAGAGCCTTTTTAACTCGGTCATCAAGTGTGGGAGAACTCCAAAGGCGTGACGGGAGTATTGTGGTTCTGTTTTTTAAGAAGGGAGATAAAACCCTTCTTAAAAACTATAGGCGCATCTCACTCCTGTGCCACGTCTACAAGCTGTTTTCTAGAGTCATCACGAACCGTCTTGTCAGAAGACTCGACGAATTTCAGCCACCGGAGCAGGCCGGGTTTCGAGGAGGATTTGGTACCATAGACCACATCCACACAGTGAGACAGATTATACAGAAGTCTTAGGAGTATAATCAGCCCCTGTGTCTAGCCTTTGTGGACAATGAGAAGGCCTTTGACTCCGTCAAAACCTGGGCTGTTTTGGAATCCTTGCAGCGATGCCAAGTACACTATCATTATATCGAAGTGCTGAGATGTCTTTATGATACCGCAACCATGAGTGCCCAAGTACAGGACCAGCAGTCTAACTCTAAACCCATCCAACTACGCAGAGGAGTGAGACAGGGGGATGTCATATACCCGAAATTGTTCACAAACGTATTGGAGGATATGTTTAAGAAGCTGGACTGGAAAAGGATGGGCATAAACATAAACAGCGAATACATCTCACACTTACGATTTGCAGATGACATAGTCTTGATGGCGGAGTCGCTGCAGGAGCTACAACAGATGCTGGACGGCCTAGAATCAGGCTCGCGACGGCATGAACTTGGATAAAACCAAAGTCATGATTAAGATCACATTGATCCGGGATCAATCGTCGTAAATGGCCACTATCTCGAAGTTGTTCAGGAATATACCTACCTCGGGCAGATTCTGCAATTAGGTAGAAACAACTTTGAGAGGGAAGCCAAGAGAAGGATCCAGCTGGGCTCGGCAGAGTTTGGGAAACTTCGTGGGGCTCTCTCGTCACCCAAACTTTATAACGAACTAGTTGTCCCCGAGGTTTCACCCGCGTTCCTGGGATCAAAAGTAGCCTATAATACTCGGGGATAAAGTAGCTTCCTATAAGTGAAAAAGAAAACGAATCCGACCGGTAGTTCCACAGATTAGCCAGTTTAACCAAACAAAAAAACTCTTCCACTTTATAATATTAGTATAGATAGATAATTAGTGCAGTTTATAAGGAATATGTGCAATTTATAGTGAATATGTGCAATTTATAATAAAAATGTCTAATTCCGATATTAATATCGGAATTCCGATATTGAGATCCAATATCGGAAATCAATATCGGAATTGAAAAACCTTCCGATATTACATGCCCTAAGTGGTGTTATAACGTATGTCTGCTTTAGAAACTTTAATGAATAACAGCCAGAGACATTAGTTTCATTTATCCGAATAGCCTACTAGCTTTTGGATAGTCTCCTTCATCAAATATTACATCAATTTCATCTTGTAAAATTAAAGAAGTTTTAACGGTGGCACCAAATTATTGTATTGTCATTGGTCCTTTAAGTGCGCAAAGTTTCTGTTTAATATGATTTTTTTAAGTCTATGAATCTTCTATGTTTTAAGAATCCATTACAGACATACAGATGAAGTTAATAAAAGCGTGTTAAAAAAGTATTCCTTGTGAAGTCATTTGCTCAAAATAAACAAAGAATACACAAACAAATTTGCTGGTGATATGACTAACGGTACTTGCCCCACCTTAAAATGGAAATATGTGCTAAATTCAGGAATAGTATGGAATTAGAATGCCACAACAAAGAAAGTGGTAGAATTGAAGTAAAGAAATTTTAATTTGAAAATATGCGCAGGGATAATATGCTAAGACATTATGGAGACATTGGTGATGTCAAGTTTATTATAGTTGTTATAACTAGATCATGAACAGAAGTAGATATGGGACATAGTACCTTAAATAAGAACGCAACGTAATCATAGAACTCATTAATACATAGAATCAAAATATTATTTTTGTCTCTAAAGCATTTTTCTATTTCTGAGAAGTATTATAATAACTATAGCTTGAATAGTAGCGTTTTAAGAGTTACTGTTGGAAAGCAATTTAGCTTTGCTTGTATTTTTGTGATTTAGTGAAATTAGCATAAGATTTTAGTTTTTGCAAATTCTAAGAACGGATACTGAAGATGGTCACATACTATAAATCAGTTTTTCAGTCTGTAACTATTTTATTAGACTAGCGACCTGTATAAGCAGGCGTGAAACATAAATCATGATTAGGTAATTAATTGAAACAAATCGTTATATTGGCTGCAGCTTCCTCCCTCACGGAGTTTTGGCATCATTGCGAACGGAAACACAAATGACGCAAACTTGAGTTCATGCATAACATTATAAATAGAATGGGATATTTCGATGATTTCTGATGTTTCATGTGTGGGGGAACTAACGATTGGCGATATAGATTGGAAAAGATAATGGACATAATCAAGTGGACTTGCAACACTGATTCGAAGTTCATATTTGTATATAAGGAATGTTTGTAGTTATAGACTAGGAGGGCACGACAGAAATGGTAACGATAAGGTAAATGGATGAAATCGGGTTCATCGGATAGAGGATACCTCTATGATGCCAAATAAGTTGGTCTGCCTGCGCCAATTGGTTGCATTATCTAGATATGGCTCCAGAAAAACTGTTTATCGTGACCAAAAAAAAACGATAAGGTAAATGGCTGAGCTCGACGTAGAAAGTAAGTAGTAGTTGTACTGATGTTATTATAAAAAAAACTGACCAAATATTCGGTTGCGTTATCTAGATATGGCGGCTGAAAAACTGTTTATCGTGACCGAAAAAAAATGATAAGGTAAATGGCTGAGCTCGATGAATCATGGAAGTATTAGTGCATACTAGCTTAGTAATGAAAAAACTGACAAAAATTTTGGTTGCATTTCGTAGTTATAAGCGATATACGTAATAATTATCAATATGGATAATTTTAGTGTTTTACGGTTTCGCGGAATTTACATTGTCAAAAATATGAAAATGTTATTAGTGCCATCCCCCTCCCTTTATATCCCCCGCTACCCCGCCTGCACTGAGCGGTATTCACGAGTCAACAGACATAGTATAAGATTATAACATTGTTGTGAAAGATATTTTGCACTAGTTACCTGCACGACCTTACAGGCAAGTTCAGGCAACGCTTGCTCGCGCTGTCACGAGTTGACAAAGTGTTTTATTATAAATATGTCAGAATTAATGTACCAGATTAGTGAAAATACTGTAAAAATGAAAAAGTTGTGTTGTTTAATGAGAACTCGTTAAAAAATCATCATCATCATCATCAGCCTATCCCACTGCTGACCCTCCATTCACAAATGAGGGTGAAAGGGACTGGGCAATACTCCACCACGCATGCCCACTGCGAATTGGTGGACGTAGGCTAGTGGTCAACCTACTGGTGGAATTTTTCAAGCCGCCTAGGAGGCATCCTACTAGCTTAACGACTATCATAATTATGTGATAACCGGGACCAACGGCTTGACGTGCCTTCCGAAGCACAGAAACGCTCGATTTGAAATACCACTAGGCCCATCTAGGTACCAACCACGACGGTGGTAGCCGATCGATTAAGAACGGCTAATCATGCAATACCACGAGCGCATTAAAAAAAGTGTTACAAATTCGAGGTAATCGTATCTGAAGTACGCAAACATATAATTACCAAATAACTCAGATTTTACCACTAAGGTGGCAAACAAGCATACGGCCCACCTGATGGTAAGCAGTTACCGTAGCCTATGGACGCTTGCACCATCAGATTGTCATTGTAGTTATCATGTCATAAAAAGTTTACAGCAGTTAAAAGTACGTCCACTTTATTTCATAAGTTTACTAAGAAAAACGCAGTACCAGATACACATAATTGATTACCAGATACACAGTTGAAGAAATTCTACTTACAGTGCCTAATATACCGAGCACACCTTAATATTTATATTATATATTATATTCTTGCTAAAAACAAAGATTATCAAGATGCACTAATAGAGTTATATGACGATGAGCAACAAAACATGAGAAAAAATTGAACAATTTGTTTGCGACATGGATTATGATCCTGTGTCCCCTAGATGGGGCAGAGGGCGTCCACAGAAACTCTGGAAACTCTGAAGATTTACCGATCTTCTTCGCTTCGTCAAGCACAGTGCGTCGCCAGGTTTCTGGGACGGCCACACTTTCGTTTCCCCTGCGGATTCCAGTCCATTGCCTGCTTGGGTATATGGTCGGGGTCCCTTCGGAGAGTGTGGCCAATCCAGTTCCATTTGCGACGCTTGATCTGTTGGTCGATCGGTGTTTCGTGGCAGCGTTCTCGGAGCTCTACGTTCTAGATTTTCTCGGGCCAGTGGATAACGAGAATTTGGCGAAGGTATCGGTTGACAAAAGCCTGGAGCTGGTGCGAGATGGCCTTGGTTACCTTCCATGTTTCGCACCCGTACAGAAGCAGTACAGACTTCACATTGGACCCGAATATCTTGAGCTTAACTCTGGGTTAGCTTCCGAGACTGCCATAAGGGGCGCAAATGCGCGAAAGTTGCTCGGGCCTTGGCAATCCGATTGTTTGCGACATGTATGGCTGCAAAACTATGTCATTTCAGTCAACGAAGATCGCAATAAGATGCTTTAAAAAAAACAAACCTAGTAAAGAAAATGAGAAATTTTACAAAAGTCTTATGAATTTCGATGCTTCTTCAATGCCACCTTCAAAAGTAGAATTGGATCAGCATATTATGCGCAAGATATGTATCGAACATGTGGAGCAATGCCTGTTGATAAACTTCCAGTAGTCTTTCGCCAGTCAATAAATTAAAGTAAATTGTTGATTCTATAATAATTGTAAAACTATCGACACATTACAATAAAAATCTAAATCCATAAATATAATGGGAAAGTCCGAATACAATTTTTGCAACTAATTTTAATGTCTTAAATAACTAATATATTGATTTCAAAATTCCAAACAGCAGTTATTTTTTGCGTACGGTAGATAGAAAATAATTTTTGGCGTGTTGCCGCCAACAACATCACTATGGGTTCATGCCTACCAGACAATTAAGCATTTATTTCATATAATACTCAAACTATAAAAAAAGATTAATATAACCGCACACTGCTGGCGGGGCGGCGGGAGGTATAAAGGAAGGGCGCCCCCCTACCTCACTGATATCATTTTCATATTTTTGACAATGCAAATTCCGAGAAAACCGTAAAACACTCAAATTATCCATAGTGATAACTGTTACGTAGATCGCTTATAACTACGAAACGCAACCAAAACTTTTGTCAGTTTTTTTATTACTAAGCTAGTATGCACTAATACTTCCATGATTCATCGAGCTCAGCCATTTACCTTATCATTTTTTTTCGGTCACGATAAACAGTTTTTCAGCCGCCATATCTAGATAACGCAACCGAATATTTGGTCAGTTTTTTTTAAATTGACATCAGTACAACTAGTACTTACTTTCTACGTCGAGTTCAGCCATTTACCTTATCGTTTTTTTTTGGTCACGATAAACAGTTTTTCAGGCGCCATATCTAGACAACGCAACCACTTGGTGCAGGCAGACCGACTTATATGGAATCAGGGAGGTATCCTCTATCCGATGAACCAGAGTTCACCCATTTACCTTATCGTTACCATTTTTGTCGTCACCTCCTAGTATATTAGAAAAAGCTATAACCACAGAGGACTATGCCACCAGACATCAGACTTACGTATAAGATTATAGAAGAGCTATTTAAATACAGTTTCATCTACGTGATTCAACATTTCTACATTATAAAATTGAAATGAAGTAGTAGGTAGTTTACATCGTAGTAATGATTCTTTATGTCTTATACGTGTTATAAGAGTAACATCACCTGGCTTATTTATTTTTATATTCTCATTCTCACCTATATAATTTGTGTCACCTACTTTCATCAGTTACATTAGTTATGATGGGTGCCACGGGAAATTTGTAAAACAGATATTATTATAACATTTTATTTTTATAGTTCCTATATTTTATGTTTCCGTCTGAAGGTAAATGAAGAGTTCGCTGTGGCAATATAAATATCAGTAAATTTTTACCTCTTCCTGAATTAAACACACGTCGGGATGATGGTTTATATCAGTTTCCACGAAATCCCGTTGAATTTAACTACCGCGTCTATCTGTCTGTCTGCCTGTGCATGATGTTACTATTAAGCTGATTTTATTCCGAATAGATAATATATTTTCACGAGGTAGGTTTAGAATTAGATTTAAAGTTGATTAATTTTATGTGAAATAGATGTTTAGAAATATCGATGAACAAAAGAGTCACTTGATGAATTAGCTACACATTACATTAGTATTAGCACCCATGCGAAGCCAAAACGTGACATTTAAAACATCAATCTATCTATTTACCTTTCTAATTCCCAGTAATTTATGATCGCTAATATTTGAATGCATGAATCGGTGTAAAATGCTGCAATGCTAGATATCTTCTTCAAGAGCACCTCCAATATCCATATCATTTCAAGTTGGCATTCGGCCCCTAGCTCTTTGTCTCTCGTTTGTCTGCTTTATATTTGTTAGGATCATCATTTTACTTTCGTCTGACTGGATGCCACTTTTCGAATGCACGTTATTCTGTCTGACAAGCATTCATTTTGTTTTTGTTGCTTTCTCATTTATTCCCATTTTATGGTGGAGTCCGCTTCTGTCTTTTTGTTTATTTTATCCCGGTTAATATATTACAAGATTTGGTTTGCTCTGTATCGTGTTTTGATATAACCTCCTCCATGGCTTTAGCTTCTTAAAGAATTTCTTCAACTTTAGAATCAGTTAATAAATGTGTTGCGAGTTGTAGAGAATCAGCAGAAGCAAATTTATT
The DNA here is from genome assembly GCA_951394255.1 of Polyploca ridens. NCBI lineage: Eukaryota > Metazoa > Arthropoda > Insecta > Lepidoptera > Drepanidae > Polyploca > Polyploca ridens. The sequence goes on along the minus strand of OX596256.1, from coordinate 12,766,691 downwards.
CATCTTAATACTATGGAGACGAATGATATGCTCCCAAATTATGATGCTAAGGTAATCCCACTCAGAGTAGTTGTAAGCTGTAGTGTCGTCGACATTATGCAGCGATATATTGAACATCTGAACGATATTATGAATGAAGACATGTGCACTCTCAAAATACACGGCTAATGAGTCGGCCACTATTTATTAATGTCTACTAGGAAATATTCATTCAGTAGTGTTCTGCTTTCAGCTACGTGTCACTGCGGATTTAGCGCATTGGTTTTGATTTCAGTTGTTAAGTCCAACCTGTTTGGAGTATATGGCTTATATCAGTCAAAATCAAGATGTTCTCTACAGTTTATTTAGTCCTCTGAAAATGCTTGCAGAATTTTCGTCACTGTAGAATTCAATAATCACCGACAGACCTCAATACATTAGGGAAAACATACAATGCAGTAGAAATTAATAGATATGAAGCGTGAACTAAACTTTCCCCGAAACTTTTTGAAGTGTTTCTATGTTGAATCGAAAGAAAATAGTGAATCAGTATCAAAGCATTTCATCGCGTCCCAATAAATGTACGATCTGATAAATAAACGGATCAGGAAACACTGTGGCTATTCGAGGCGAACAGTTCACAGCTTTAAGCCAGGTTTAATTTGGGATATCTCGGCAAGGGTAACGCCCTTATTTTAAAACTCCTGACTTCTTAGTAAAATATGTTGTTGCGAGATCATGCAGCGTGTTGGGTGTGAATAAAATGATGGTTTGGGAGTGTTTCGTATGGGCTGGCTGGTGATGGTTTTGCAAGTTCATTAGTTTGTGTATTGTATGGCCTTAAGTGTCTTGCTGATAGTTTGATAGTCCCAGTAACGTAAATATACAGATGTTTGAATAAAGTATTCCAACTGATTTATATTAGTCGAGATGCATGAACCGCTGAACATTTGGGGTTATTTTTAAACACGGCCAACTTTTGCAGAGATTAGAGGTGAATATTTAGGCTACGATAGAAATAGGAATGATATATCTAACCCATAAATGTAATGGATCATAATACCTTTCTAAGCAAGAGTATAATATAATTTCAGTTGTATTGAAATTTAGCCAAAACTACTCATGCGCAAGAGTCCTTTATAAAAGACATTATGATTACTTAATCTACATAATTATAGTAAGCATAGTCAGCTTTTGAGTCACGTTACAATATACTAAAAAAGTTATAATTGTAGGAAGGGGTTGTAGGGGGGAGATTATCTATGTATACTATAGGTAGTACACTCGAATGTTTATTATATATGGATGGAGTTGACCCAGAAAACCGTGAACAGGCACCAAAAAAAAACTCTTTCCATAGCAACTATTAATAATATTATTATTAAAATCGCTCAACACTCAAATTAGTATTAAATGTGAACACCCAACGACAGACAAGTCAGTCAAACCACAGTAAAATGCCATTCGATTTTTTATTCCCGAACTTAGCTCCAACCTTATGACGAAACGTAACGTTTTCGATGATTTGTTGAAGCATATTTACTATTTCACTCCAGCCGGTGACATTAATGGACCATCAACGTTTTGATATCGTCGTACGTTTTATTGTGGACAGGGGATTGTGGAAATATCCAACATGAGACAACAAGTCGCTGACATTGCTATTATATTGTATTAATATCTCAATGAAGATTATAGCTGTGATTCACGAGACCATGGGACTGAGACTTTTAGCTCTACATTCATAAACATTATCATTACCAGCAAAAAGGCATTACATTGGTAAAGAAAGTATGCGTGCATTTTTTACCGACGAAAAACTGGAGGAGGTTCTCAAGTCGACGCGTATATTTTTTTTTATGTATGATCAAATAAAAACTTTTTAACAAAAAAAAAATTAAGCCACCGAAAAAACTGAAATGCAAAAATTATTTTGAATATAACTTGAATTTTATAATAAACAAATATTACAAACAAAAATACATACCTACGTAGGTTATTGGTTTGTCCGTTTTATCGGTGGTTTAATTTTTTTGTTAAAATGTTTTTATAGTAAATAATGGCTTCAACGTAAACTGTTTTTAGATATTTTTTATAGGTCTTGTTTAGACTTAAAATTATGATGATATACCCCTGGCTATTGGCAAGATTTCTACACGTGTAAGAGGTTACACGTGTAAAGATTCCGTTTTTAAATAAACAGGTTTTTTTAGCAAATCCCTGCTTTTCACACATCGAGACGTTATGTTACTGAGTGTAGTTATAGCTGTACGTATATCATTTAAAATAAAACCAGGAAGCATTCTTTATGTTTAGATTTGAGTTAAAATGGGCGGTGTAGCTGTTCCGAGTTACACAGGATTTATGTTTGTGATATCCAGAGGGTAACATCTAATTATAGTCGACGTGTATTTATGACGCAATTGTTCACTATGCCACCTCTTTAGCACTCGGAAATAGTTAATTAGTGTTATATTTTTAAAATGTATTGTTAAATATACATACTGAACATGTGGGAAGTCTACCCACGTCTTGACAATTTTTCCTTACGTATTTAAATTAATTTTTAATAGTTATTGAACACTCTTGATCTATCGTTCAATATAAGAATTAGTATGAGTATTGTTGTTGGGTTTGCTGGTTGGGTAGAGCTTGAAGTATTTATGTAGCAGTTAATATTTTTGAAAATTAAGCAAAATACAGGAGTCCTTGAGTAATACGGGACGGTCGATGGCCCGAGAGCTGAGATATAAATGATTTTTTCTTGGTAGCGGGCAGCGAATTATATAAACTAAGCGCCAAAGGCTTATAATCTAATTTGAAAAATCGTTAGTATCAGCTCTAGGTCATACGTTTGTGATAATAAAATATCTCATATAATATCTAAAATCAATTAATGTTAAGAGGTAACTTGGTGATTTGTTTTCTATCAACGAATTTTCATTCCAATATGTTTTAGAACACTAACCTCGCGTTTAAAATGAAAATACCCATATAAAAATTGATTTTATGCAAATATGATTTACTTGGGTACAATTCAATTCTAAGATTTATTATGTGATTTTGCTTTATGCAGTTACCTAGAAGCGGAAGACAGGAATCTGGAAAGTGCTATTTAGTTTAGGGTTGTCCAATACCTTCTCTTCTATGCAATCTAAGGAAAATGTATACGTTGTTATTAGGTTCTAGATTTTTTTTATGTAGCTAATCTACTATCGTGTAGGTATATTCCTAGAACCAGCACACTTAACTGCGTAAATTTTTACGAGATCTATAATAAACAGAAGCCAATGAGGTTCAAATCGTTAGGCTATTTCCACCAAATCTTTTATACAGCAGCGTTCACGGATTTACAAACGCGGCAATAGTTAAGAAATGTTTACAAGCACAGCTCGCCGCTCCACATTACTAAAATATACCTACGCCTTGGGAATAGCCTGAAAAATGGCCTGATGAAATTTAGTCTGGCAGCCGCTGTAACTGACGGATGTTTGTATATCGATACGAATAAAATGTGTATTGCGTTGGAGTACGAACACTACGTTTACTTACCATGTTTTTTTACTAGAAAATTGGGATGCGTGAAGTGTTACAATCTTGAATTTATAGAATAGTAGAGATCTACACTCTGTACACCAGTTTAATCACTTTTTGACGTTTAAGAATCAAAGCAAAATTAACCTTATGAGTCACAATAAGATTTATCTGTTAAATCTATGGATGAACTAAAGAAATAAGGTTAATTTTGCTTCGACATGCATCGAAAGGTCATTGGGTGGGAGTAGTTTATAATTCTCGCGGTTTCACCCTAGTAAAAGTAGCCTGTGTTAATGCCTGTATCTCCATACCTTAGGCTATCTGCGTGTCAACTTTCATCGGCTCTTCGGATATTCGGATCTTTTCAGCTGCTTAGGCGTGAAAAGGTAACAGGCAAACTGATAGACAGATAGATATACTTTCGCATTTATAATTATTAGTATGGATTACTCTTTTTCGTTCCTAGAAAGCCATTAGGTACCAACCACTCTGCTAATATAAATTGACCTTTACGGTACAGAGTTTCATAAGAGTACGGTCAGCAATATAAGTAACTGAATAGATCTAAATATACAAAACACCTTTAGGTACAGTCATCATCCCATAATGTGCCACTGCTGAGCACGTGCCTCCTTTCACAAATGAGGGTGAAAGGGAATGGGCAGATAATCCAACATGCGTGCCCACTGCGGATTGGTGGAGGTAGGCTCGTTAAGACTGCGTATAAAGCAAAATAACAATCGTAGAATTGAAATTTAACCAAGTAAATAGTATTTAAATGAAAAAATATTTTTATATGGGTATTTTCATTATATACGCGAGGGTTCTCTCTGAGCAAAAACATAATGGAATGAAATTTCCTCGATAGAAAAAAATCACAAAGCTACCTCTAATAATAATGAATTTTCGGTTTTATTCGTTCATGGTGTATCTAATTAAGACAAAAATTCGATAAATAATATCACTAATGACCTAGGGCTGCTACTAACGATTTTTTAAAATATTCTATACTTTACGAGTTATTTAGATAAAAAGCGCTTAGTTCATTTTTGTTCCGCGGAACACGCTATCTCCATCTCATCTGCACGCGAAGATTGGACATAAGTTTGTTTCATCTGACATTGCCATATTTTTCTGGCTTGCCTACTGTTGGAGTTTTCAACCCGCTTAGTAAGCCTCCAACTAGCTTAAACGACTATATCACATTTAAGTGATAGCCGGGACCAACGTTTTTACGTGGCTTCCGAAGCACGGAAAACGCTCGAGTTAACATAATTATACCCACTAGGCGGTCACCCATCCGGATACCGTCCACACCGGTGATTGTTTAACTATGCCGACCGATTAAGAACGCCTAATCAAGCTAAAGGTAAGCCAACGAGACGATATAAGGAATGTAAACAAACATTCAATTTTTATTTAAAGAATTTTTTTTGACAGCTGCTTTACCGACCGTTTTCCTGTACGAATCACACAACGACAGCTGTCGTCATTATTGCATGTGACATGCGAGAGATACGAGAGATAATGATCGGTCGCTATCGTAATGTCAGTCAATAGAGGTCGGTTGTTTACATATTTTGTCTAGTCTCGTTGGCTTGCCTTTACACCACGAGCACCTAGGGTATGAGATTTTTCTTCTAACCGTATCCATAAGTACTTATTTGAAACTGGGTGTGTGGTCGTACGCACGGCCTAGATTCAATCCAGTGTTACAAAGATCCCCCGCACTTTTAGTTGCGGCGATGAAATGTGAATATGTTGTTTATTTGACTTTTCCCCGTCTGGCTGCGTGCTTGCTTTGCTTTCTTTCATCATACAAAATTAACTGGATTAAGAGTTCAATTTGAGATTACTTTGTAGGTTGTACAAATAGGTTTGTTTAAATTTCTCGCCGCTGCGTATGCGCAGTACCCAGCTTTTATAATTGAACTGTATTATTTCTGTATCCTCCGCTTATGTTCTAATTTTTTGATGGAAATGAAAACAACTTTGTATTTTTAATCATATTTTTATAGAACAGTATTTCACCATGTAGTGGTTAGATTAAAACCAGAGATTTAGATTATGCTCAAGATTCGAACCTAAGACTTCACTCAAGGTCACAACCACTGAGCTATCAGGGTCTTTCAATCTGTTGCAGTGTTTTTCAATCTGTGGGTCGCGACCCCTAGGGGGGGTCACGAAACCTTAGTCGGGGGGTCGCCGGCAGAAGGAAAAGGGCAAGGTAGACTGTGCGCAAGCGGGCGTCTAACTTACCTCTTAGTTGCAAACCTCTCACGGCTTCTTGCAGACTAATAAGTAAAGGTATCAAAATAAAGAAAATCATTATCGTACTCTTTAATTTGTAAATTCTTTGTCTGTCTGACAAGGGGGTCGCCAGAATTTTTCAACCTGTAAGGGGGTCGCGAAATCAATAAGATTGAAAAACACTGTACTATAGAAATAGTCATGATGCTAACATGGTTGAACTGATCAATATCATCATTAGAGAAATATAACGCATAACGCGTGATAAGTATAATGATGAAACATCTATGTTTAACTTCTAGGCTTAACTAAAAGAAGACTCAATAAATGTCTAGATTAATTGCTAGACTTTATTGCTGGATTTGCCTACTTATATGACTTTTACTATCACAATCTTGAGCAATTCCACTCGATTTCACGAAACTTATATGTTTATAGCCCACGTCATGTCCTAATTTTCATTATCTCAATATAATACTTACCTACCTACATAATTGAAATAAATAAATTGATCAAATTATTTTATTACAGCAATACTTAGCTATCATTATAAATATTTTAATTTGTCATATTAGTGAACAACGTAGGATATTTTCTTTGTTATAAAATAATATTATATGTTAAAAAACCGGCCAAGTGTGAGACGATACGAAGGGTTCCGTAAAGACCTTTTATGGGGGCCCATTTAATTTATATAGCGTGTAACGGAAAGTGTATATACATCCGCAGGGGGTGAAGACTACGTCAGGTACAGACTCTCTATAAAAAGTTTTAGCTCAAAATAAATTACTCAAAAATTCAAACCAAATTTTTGAATAATTTTTTTTTTAAATTAAAATCATAACTAACATGTCACCGGTTAATGAGAGTCATTATATTTTGTGTATATTATTATTTTGCGTCACTTGCTAATATTAATAAAAATTATATCTTCCGCGATCTGTGCGCCTAGTACCAAAAAAGTAGATTACTGTAATGTACACACACTTTCCGTTACACTCTGTATATATGGCTTAGTGATGAGGTCCTGTTGGACACGGAACCCTAAAAAACAAGCTATTTCATATGTCACAAATACCTACCTAGTATGCCATCACATAACACGTTTGTTTTTAATCTCGCGTCACAAACATCCTGTCAGCGGAAGACAACTAATCTCAATTATAGGGCTGATTGCATTTTCCCTTTTGGCTGACATCCAGAGGAACAGCACTCGGTGCTAGTGACCACCCTGGAGCCAACGATGCCAAATAACATGCAACTATGTTTGCAAGGTGAATGGGATTATTTTGACAGATTGTAGGATGGAATAACTCCTCAATTATTAAGGGAGACTGTTGACTAAAACATTACTTTAAGGTCATTAAATTAATAAATACTTGAAGAGAGAATCGAAATGACTAACTAGTATAGTTTTTGAGACAGAGCCCGTAGCAAAAATGGTCTAAAACTGACAGTTTGACGACCTTGATTTTGAAGAAAAATTTTTTGTTTACAAAAATTTTAAACCGACTTCAAAGTGCACTAAAAAGTAATAAGTTTTTTTTTAAGTCGGAACTCTTGATCATGACATGGCACATGGCAAGGCGAGAAACAAAAAAAAATATCTCCACCTTTTTCCTACTGAAAAATACCTAATGGAATTTTCGATTTTATAGGTCAACATTCTACACAAAATATCCGAATTTCAGGCCTGTAACTCATTTAGTTAACGTGCTAGAGACCCAGACATTAAGACAGATACAGACAGCAATTACAGCAAAAGGGCTCCGTTTTGCCCTTTGGATAGGGAACTATAAAAAAGATGATTTTACATTTCATTTTCAAAAAGTTTAACGAGTAACATGAATTTGCACTTTCAAAATGTCGAACACAGATGAATAAGATAATATTAATGTCGAATATGTTCGACACATTGACATTTGCGAGTTCAAATTCAGACCTTCGAGAAACATTTGGATTCATCCAAAGATGGTGTAGATAGCGATTCTTTGTAAAAGATAAGGAATGAATTATGCCCTTTGAAATCATGTCAAATAACATGTGAATCGACTAAGAAGTGAACTTGTCACAAAAGAATTATTGCATAGGTATAATTTTGTTACAATTAATTTAATAGGCATGTCACTATATGTGAATATGTAGATAGTTTCATGCAGTTTTCTCCGTACATTCTCTTGTTCGTTGCATCGAATTTTCTTTTAGACTCATCAAAGTTTCGGACAGTTTTTTTTATATTGGGCTTGCACTTGACCACAATCCCGACTGATGGTAAGCGAAGATGTAGCCTAGGATGCACATAAGATGCCTGTTCACTCTGGCCTTGAGTAAACCCATGTTGTATGTGTCTGGATCATAGAAATAAAATAACTAAGTATAGAACGCGAGTATCGCACAGTTTCACCCAGTACCAGCGTAGGCAGATGAGCTATATATATTTATATTGATGAATATGTGACAATAGGGACGTAACTGCGCTGTGCTCCGAATTATCGATAGCCGCATAATTCATTGTAGTATGTATAGGTATGTATGTTGCTTACCTATTTAGTAAGTTCTGGCAAATATACCAACCGCATGTAAGCATACAATTAATATTAAAATTATAACGTAAAATATACAATTGGTAAATTTATTAGGTGCCTACGCATTTCGAATGACCCTGGATGCAAACATAAAAATACGAATTTTTGCTAATTTTGAGGTAACTTAGTACCAGTTTCACTGCTTCCTGATAACGTATCCAGCAGGGTTACATGCGCATGATGCGCGCCTTGAGATAATTTTCATACCATATTATGTCGTGCGCGGTGAAGTTCAGTTTGAAAAAGCGCGGCATTTATTCATGTGATTTATACTATAGGTACACGAGATGATTCGATGACAAAATTATCTCACGGCTCGCATGTTAGCTTTTCAGAACTAAACTGACAGATGATGATGATGATGAGATGATGGATGATATTTCTGGCACATAAGTTCTAGATATGCTAATTGATAGGCATCTAATCTCGTAAATTACTGAATGTAGATAGAATAATGAAATAGAACCATATCTGGTCAAAATGCATCTGAAGACGATTCCAACAAGTCCAAACACGGCTAACATACGTTATTCCGTTACGGATTACCAGTGCCTACTTTCCGGATCCATCATCAGATCAGCTCAATGGTCCCAAATTAATGTATTGTCATCAGTACTTGATAAGCGTGCAAAATTTCAGTTTAATCTGACGTTTAGAAGTCGATGAAAATTACGTTTGAAGATTACATTATATGCATACATATATACGTACATATATACATACAGGTGAAGCTTATAAAAGCGTGTTAAAAAGCGCCCCACACCATTTTGTCACAGTTCTACCAACATAATTTTGTCGTACGATATGGTGACTAGAAGTAGGTTAACTAAAATCGACATCATAGATGTGTTTACATACTTAGTTACCTACACGTGAAGCTAATAAAAGCTTGTTAAACAACTGACACTTCAGTATAATATTACCGAGAAAGTAATGTTAATTTTGCCATTGGAATTTTTTGTTCAGTCTCAAAAAAGTCGTAAAACACAAATTCCGACTGAACAATTCAATTAATTATTAAAACCGAATAATTACTTTAATATTTAGGTATACTATTAACATTCCATTATAAAAATAAAACATTTAGTTCTCAAAAGGCCTACAACTTGTTTATGAACTATTAGAATATTTATCGACTGCAGTATCCGTCGCGCTACATCACTAGTCGCGGCGTGGCAGTGCGGGGCAGCGCGGGAGGCCAAATCGTGCCCGCCCCTCGCGTCTATTTCACCCCCGAGACGTGTAATTTAATTGTTGGAAATGCATTAATATTTCGACTTACCGATGAAAAGTGACATTAGATTTATACTTTGAGTGTGTCCTACTATCATTACTGCACAATCGAACTGCACATTTAACCATTTTTATCGGTAAAAACAAAAAAAAACATCCGAGCAATTCGCACCTGACGCGCACAGCTAGTACTCGACAACGACTACTAGCGCTTGCGGTGGGATCGTTGCCTTGTTCAAACCCATGTCTACTGTTCTCACTTGGTTACTGCCACTCTAGTACATTTTAATTCTATGGTCTGGATACACGTTGTCCGGGAGAAAATTCCAAAGCTTGACCGTGCTTATGAGGAAAGATGCTTCCTACGGCAAGTGGAAACATAGCATGGAGATCCTCCATCGACGACATGACTTATTTTTGGTTGTATTCACATCCAGTTCACGCGGATGAAGTCGCGGGCAAAAGCTAGTTGACAATATTTGCGTGTTTTCGCGGAAAAATACTCAAGCAGACTAACACAAGCAGTACCTACCTACCTCTTCACAATGTAGGTACCTAATTTAAGGGCAGTTCCGTCTTTCCCATACGGGCACACGGGGCCCAGGCCCAAGGCCCCCACAGTTACGGGGGCCCCGTTTATATTTTTTATATTTTAGGTAAATAGCATTGAATTATTACACATAGAAACAAAGTACACGCGCGAAACACAATCCATTCAATTGGAGCCATAATGGCTCCAAATGACCGCCGCGCTGTCAGTGTACTGACTGGCGTTTTACTGAGTGGAGCTCTCAGAAAAATAATAAATATGACGGTTTGTGCAGTAAAATTGCTTCATAATTCATCAAGGAAGAAAGATTAGAATTCTGTTGTAATATTCCATAGATAAGCCACTAATATTATTGCGTAATTCATCTAAAATAACAAAATTCAAAAATAAAAATTCTTCACTCGGATTTCGAGCAAAGTGTTGCCAGCTGTTTGTGTGCGAATTTATGTTGTTTTACGTAATTGATACTGATTTTGTTAGAGTAGGAAGTAGAGTAAGTAATTGAGTCCGATAAGTTGTTTCTTTTACTTATAGCTATTATAACTGACTAGCTGTCCCCCGCGGTTTCACCCGCGTTCTTGGGATAAGTAGCCTATAATACTCGGGATAATGTAGGTAGCTTCATATTAGTGAAATAATTTCGAATCAGACTGGTAGTTTTACACAGTAGTAGTTTTACAGGTAGTTTTTTTTACAGAGATTGACCCGTTTAAACAAACAAACAAAAAACTCTTCCGGTTTCTTGTATTATAAATATTAATACTATATTAGTATAGATTCAGTTAGATATTATAAAAATGTATAGCTATTCGTCTTTTATACGATAATGATAATTAAATACCTACATACTTCTTAATCTTCTTTTTCTATACAACCTATCATATATGAAACCTATCATTACCAACAATACCTACTACAAATTGTACGATCGTTTTGAAATGAAATGAAATGAAATTGTTTATTTCGCCAGAAATGTCGTAACATTGAGGTGTTATCACACCTTTCGCTACAGAATAGCATGCAAAATTATAAATTTAAATTGAATCTAATAATTAATGTAATACAATATAATAAAATAATAATCAAATTAAATTAAATGAGATGTCCAAATTATATAATTATTTACCAAGTTTTGTCATATTTAAGATGTTCGTCTAGGGTGTAAAAACGTTCATAGCTTTGCACATTGTCTTGGTTTACTATGTTAAAATACCCGACATAAGTACTATGAAACATAACCATTAAACTAGTAATAAATAAATAACAGGCCTGTGTCTATGATAAGATAAATTATCTAAGACGCAGAACATATATATGACTATTTAATTAATTTTATGAATACTTACTTCCAATTTCATTCACTAGTATCGGAAGGTTAATTTTACCGAAAAATTTCGTTTAGCTTGCAACATTACTCGTGCGCTTGTGTGCGTGCCAGCGAGTGTAATTATATGGTACTCACGCACACATTGGTTGTCAAGTGGCCTACGAGTCGCGAGGATTTTTGTTCGATACTTCGCTTCTAAGCGTAATAATTCAATGGTAAATAGTAAGAATTAGCTTGAAAGTTCTAAATTAAAATGTTATAAACGGCCAAGCCACATATTTTGACTAAGGTTTGTGAAGTTAGGGCTTGTGGAATTGGGCGTGTAGAGTTATAAGCTTGGCTCTACATGAGATCTGATAACTTTTTGACACTGCGACCATATGGTCTCGTATTGGCAACATTATACATGAAAATGTTTTTGGTGGGATAATATTTTTCATTTAAGAGTGCGTACCAAGCCAGAAAAATATCGCAATGTCAGATGAAACAAACTTATGTCTAATCTTCGCGTGGAGATGAGATGGAGATAGCGTGTTTCGCGGCACAAAAATGAACGAAGCGCTTTTTATCTAAATAACTCGTAAAGTATAGAATATTTTAAAAAATTGTTAGTAGCAGCCCTAGGTCATATGTTAGTGATATTATTTATCGAATTTTTGTCTTAATTAGATACACCATGAACGAATAAAACCGAAAATTCATTATTATTAGAGGTAGCTTTGTGATTTTTTTCTATCGAGGAAATTTCATTCCATTATGTTTTTGCTCAGGCAGAACCCTCGCGTATATAATGAAAATACCCATATAAAAATATTTTTTCATTTAAATACTATTTACTTGGGTAAATTTCAATTCTAAGATTGTTATTTTGCTTTATACGCAGCCTTAAAACATATCTTAATTCACAAAGTGTTCGACCCGTTTGCATCATTTTAACGATTTCCTATAATTCTACATTTAGACTTAGTGTTTGAAGTGCAGGTATGCTGGCACAGGCAGGACGGCTGGGATGATACGGAATTCGGGTTTACAACCGACTTCTCGCTTAGAATTTAATGTGAACATAAAATATTTTTGTCAGTGTTTAAACCAACCTAGTAACCGAAATGTAACGCGCATACCGCCAGTGAAATATGACGCAAATATTTAAATGAAATTATTTACGAGAATTAAGATACAAGACTACAAGTAAGTATGAGAAAGTATCCTTCAGGTAGGGGTAGGGTACTTTGAATTACTCGTCTGCCTGGCTACCACCCTTAGTCGAAAAATCGATAAGCACCTGTCGGTGTGTTCCGAAAGTTGCACTTGAGAGCCAGTTTTCTTCTGAGTTTGCTAATCACCTTTGACTACATCATACCAAGTTAAACTATAGGTAGTTTATATGCGGCATAGGTACCTATATTAAGAAGCTAAACTTTAATCAAATATTCTATATTCTTCAATATTTATTTTAAATACAACTTGTAAATCTAATTAAAATTCTGTGTTAGGAAATAACTCATTTAAAACCTATAAGTAAGTTACAAAGTTATCTGGTTTCCTAAGCATTGTCTATCGCAATTTATGGCAGAATCGTGATTAGGACATAAAAAATCTGGGTTCATTACCTACCTTGAAAATTGTTAGCAGAATATTACGATGCATTATTAGTTATTACACAGATATAAAATTAATATAAATTTTGATACTGCTATGGTAGCACACAAGCATACGGCCCGCCTGATGGTAAGCGGTTGCCGTAGCCTATGGGCGCTTGCAACAACGCGCTTGGTATCAGTGGTATCACTCGCGCGTTGCAAACCCTACAAAAATCTCTTCACACCCCTCCATTCAGTACTCACTTGGGAAAATCACGGCGGGAAGCTCATTCCACAATCTGAGTGTACACGGCAGAAAGTTCCTTTGAAACTAATTTTATCACTATTTTGTTAAGGGTGAGTAAAACGATTAGGCTTAAGAGGGAAACTTTTAATTTTCAGTTGGTTTTCGCGAGGGAAACGCGTCCTATAATAACAAATGTTTTCATTGTTTTTTTTAACCACGATCCAAAGGATAGGGAGAGAATTGATCCTTATAACTTATAGCCGTATCGTATTCGGATTTAAAATAGCCTATGGAATGGAGAGGGGCATATGCAACCTTTTGGTGTAAAACTTACACCCATGTTTCTTACACTGTACGTTATAAACGCGGGGGAGCTAGTTTAAAATATAATAGTTTCTTTTCGAGTTTTGCTGTTTTATACACCCATTAGACTCACACTGTAAAAATAGTTCTTAAATATGCCCAATCCTGATGAGGCGATTGTTATTAAGCCAAAGCCGTTTCCATTTCATGGACTTGTTATGTTAAGAGGTAGTAGAGATAGTAGGACAAAGTACGTACCGGTGGTAGAGGTCATTTCTATCCCTAACATCGTTTAAACCATGTTTAAACTGAATAAATGAGTTTTGAATGTGGGCAAAATTACATTAATGGACATTCTAAATTAAATTACATTTCCTTACGCTTATGGCAATAGGTACTTAGTCGAAACTTCGTTCCAATTTACTACGTTTCAATAAAGACTTCTTGAATTGTCGACTTTGACATTGCTCTATGATCAAAGGACAGGATTTTCCTGGATTTTCAATACGAATGAATGTTAAGATTTTACATGCCTACGTCTGGTACAGAGCTGTACATCATCCAGAATATAATGTAGCAAAAAGCAGTCATAAATATAAAATTCTGTAATGATACATTAGGTATTTAGTGAGCACATAACGTCATAGAAGTTTACGGCTTGGCATACCTATTGAAAGTACCGAAACGTACAAAAATAACTGTTTCAATGTTTAATTTTATGAAATTATGATCACTAACTATATTTAAGTAATTCCAATAAATCATATAAAATTAAAGATCTTCTAACTAAAAATAAAAAGATATTTCGTAAAATATTGTCCAGTATATAACTAGGTAAAAACACTTAAAACCCCTTTGTTTCACAACGTTCAAAACAAGATGTATTATGTATGTGTAAGGTGCAGCTTTTTAACATTGATCGAAAGCGAATACAAAATACTTAACACAAATATTCTACTTACAGTAAATAATTTGAACAAACCACACTATCCTTTTATCGTTGAACCGCCACCCTTGCGCGAACGCGCGTCACAACGCCGCCCAACTCTACCCCGATATATGTTTAATAAAATTAAATAAATTCTCGAGTAGAATCATAAAAATATAAATATTTTAGGATCGCCGCGCGCGCAACTACCGGCGCGTCCCGTCTGCCCATTGACGCATACGTTTCGAACTAATTTCGGTGCAGCGACTATTCCGCGATTCTGTAAACACCGCATCGGTGGTAAAACTCGTCCAAGGAAGGCTGACCCGCCTTTTACTCGGCGGCGTCTTCGCTTTCGTCGTGCAAATGTCGCGGCGGGGGAAGCGTGATAGGTCAAGTTAGATTGGAATCTCGACGGCTTCCACCAACGTATATGCGCAGACGCATTGGACCTTATGCCGGGGTAGTAGGGATGACTAGAGGGTGTCGGACAATATTGTAAGCAATAAGTTCTGTTTTGGGCACACCGTGACTCAGCCGGGATGAGGAAATGCGTGCAAGTTATAATTTCGGCGTTGGCCGACATTGTTGAATGATTTAATAAATCTCAGAGGGATACGTTGCCATGAAAAATTAAGTGGGTGGCAATATTTTTTTCTTTGAAATAGTTAAAAATGTTTTATCATAGGAAATAAAACAGACAAATCGGTCGTCAGGTCAGAAATTTAGGCATTTATCTCGTGCGGACTAAAGGTTGGAACATTAAACGTGTCGACGATCTAATTGCCTTGCTTTCACGGGAGTTCCAAAATGAAATCCAAAATTAATACTAAAAAGAACTTTATTGTTTCCTCTTACAAATACGTTTAATTGAATGTCATTTAACATTTTTAAGAGCTTCGCAAGCCTCCGCCATCTTGAGTCCCTCCATGATGTAGAGTAGATTCTCGACTGAGGCGTCCTCGTCATCATCGAACCACAGCTGCAGCATATTCTTTGCTCTTTTTTCGTCTGTGGCGTTTTCAGTCTCGAAGAACTGTATTTCGTCCGGTCTAAAGCCTAATTTGGCGGCTAACTTCTTCCATTCGGTCAAGTTGTCTGAGACGGCGTCGAGTTGCGCAGGAGTAATCATTGTAACGCGGGAACGGGAGGTCTTCTCGTAATCGTCTTCGCCGGCGTGAGTTGAATCAGGTACCTGGAGGGAGATAGACTTAAGTAATTATTATAGCGACATTAGACGTTTGTGAGTGAACTGAACTGGCTGTTTCAATCTCAACTTTTAATGCCCATTCACAAGAAGCAGCTTGCTTATTTGGATAGTTAGTCTTATCGCGTTTGACTGCAATATAAATGTGGTAATTGATGTGGTAGAAGGTGGTAAACATGGAAAGCTTAGAGAAAATCTATTGTTCCCGGAAGCATCGAGAAAAAATCCCTTTACAGAAGTAATACCGGGCAATCCAACCCCGCAACTTCTGTCGAAGCAATAAGTGTTTTCACTATAGTGCCACAAGCTTATTTGGCCCGGTGAGAGAGTCAATGTTATCGCTGTTAGTGGAGCAAACAACCAATGAACGTAGTGTTTATATTCTCTTTGACCAATGGCGATTGACATTTCGAAATGGCGTCGTTAGTTTCTCTTTTGACCACCGGGTCAGATAGTTTGTAGGACTGAGTATAAGGACTAATCTCTGCAAAGTCCTTTGACTTAGTCAATCTGGGCGCATGTGTCCTTGACTTAGCCAATCAGAGCGCATTGGTGGAATCGGCGGAATAGCCTCTAATTTCAAGCGAAGTGAACGTTATTGCGCTTTTTTGGGTTAATTCAATAGTTGTCAAAACAAAATCCTATAAAAAAAAGGGTAGAGACTGCCAAAATAGCAGTACTTGTGCGAGTTACTCGAGCTTTTTCTGCCATTGGGGATATCTGGCTATCTTATCATGATAGCAAGACTATAAACCCACATCTAATGCTTGCCATATTATATTCTAAGATGAAACAAACTTAAGATTTCAGAACGAGATTCTTCGGCAATTAATTATAAATCTTATTGCATGGGAACAGGGCAGGCAGATGAAGATATATTTTCGAATGATAATATATATAGTTTTATGCAGGTCCTATTGTCCTTCCTCGTTTTAATGGAGACAACTGAGCCTTTTTTTAAAGCCAAAATGAATCAAACCTGTAGCCGTCTCTGTCATTTCAGACATCATTGACAATGACAGGTATACTTTCCACAAGAGATTAACGGATTGGCTTTCAGAAACGGGCAGTATTTTAAATACCTGTTCAATATCATTAGCGTCTCCTTCCTTGATGAGGTCAGCTTCCATCTGCTCCTCACTTATTTCTTCTTCGTTGGGTTCCTGAAATTATTTTAATGTTAGCTATTTTCAACGAAAAACACACGAGAATTCGGCCCTTATAAAAAAGATTTAATATAAGGATTGACAGTCGCAGGTTGTATTAGGTTCGAAAAATTTACCAGTACCGCACAATCTTTGATTTTTAGTTATCAAATACTATCTATGGGTGGGTACTTTGTAGTACCCACCTGGCTAGCTACCACCCTGAAGTTGAAAATCTGTCACCAAGCACCTATTGGTGTGTTCCGACAGTTGCACTTGAGAGCCAGCGGAGGCTAGTTAGTTTATAATAAACGCAGAACTTTTACCTGTTTTATAGCCTTATCATTATTCTTGGAAGACTCTCCATTCGCTATCGCTGCAGCATTGGCTGCCACTTCGCGAGTGACGCGATCTACCTGAGGACAAATACATATATTTTTGTTATTTTGTCCATAAATAATATTTTATTTTAAGAGAGAGCATAGCGTTTATTCGCTCAAATAGCAGCTCGACTGGGAAGTACCTCCACCTTACAGAATACCGCAGCCAAATAACTTTATGCTGTGTAAAGTTGTGTTCCTGCGAGTGATTAAGGTGAAGAACAAATGTAACTCGACACTGGCAGAAATAAATCCTAATTTGAATTTGGTTGCCAAACTTAAGGGTAGTATGTAGGCTAGATCGCGCGCCAAAACCAGCATTCATTTGTTACTTTGCAGTTGTGTTACAGGCACGCACACATGCATCGGCACCAAACTTGACGTTGCGTCAAATTAGATGCGTACTGCATAACGTGGTACCAGCCGATAAAATTCCAATATTATTAAGTAATATAATATTTAATTTTCTATTTAAATACCTTTTCTAGTGGCTTATTTAAATAAGCACGACCAAAGTTTACATAATTATTAAACAGCATGGATTCACTACTTATAAGCAAAGGAAATTCAGTGCGATGCTTTATATTAGTACTTTGAGGGTACTTATGTTAACATTTTTTGAAGAGATAGGTACTAATCCATAGTAGTTTGTTTAAGAATTAATAAGTAGTAATAATAATAAATGGTAATAAGTTTAGTAATAAATAATAAGTTTAAATAATAAATAAATAAAATAAACATCCTGGGATATTCCTCACGTACGGTCATCTGATCCCAAACTAAGCTGAGCTTGTACTATGGACATCTTTTTGTTTGTAGAAGACAGAATTAGGTCATACAGACATGTTCATGCACACAAATGCATGTCCTGGGTGCGAATCAAACCCACGACCTGCAGCGCTATAAGTGGAATCATAATCAACTGCACCAACTGGCCCATTTGTTTTTGTTTGCTTACGCTTTCACGCCTAAACCACTGAAGCCATCGTATTGAGATTTGGCTATTTCAATTATTGCTTCTGGTCAAAAATACTATTTCCAAATGTACATATTATTCTAATTTTTAAATGTTTAAAATTTTTAAATGATCAAATTTTCGAATTCGAATTTTCAATATTTTTAATTCTCATAATTGAAGAATGTCCCATCAGACATTCATTCATTTCAATCAGTACTGAGACGCAACTTGTGTGGACATGTTTTTAAAGTGAAATAATATATCCTAGTAATACATTAATACAGTTCGTTTACCAGTGCATCAATAATATAAAGAATTATCATACTAGAACCCAGCTGGGTTCTTTATTTTTACGCAATAAACTTTATGGAAAACAGTCATCAGTTTCATCTTCTTCAACTGCTTTATCAACTATTTTGAATGCTCCGGTCGTAGGCTGATAGTAGAGCTGATAGCCAAGCCTACATCGCGTCGTGACAACTTATGGTATAGAGAAGGGTATAGGCTACTTTTATCAAGGGAACGCAGGTGAAACCACGGAGGACAGCTAGTATTATATAAAGAGGCATGTACGAGGCTTTGAAATTACTAATCCGATTCTGAACATTATTTAACTAATAAGATAAGATAAATATGCTTTATTTGTACACCATATAGTAGAAAACGAAACATTATACAAGAAGAAGTGATACAAAACAAGCGGTCTTATCGCTTAAGCGATTTCTTCCAGACAACCTTTGGGTAACAGGATATATGAGAATATGATAGGTGTAACAGATAAGAATACACTTTCATAACGTGAAAATAACAACTCTAGTAAAATAGAAAGGAAGGCAGGAAATGAGGAAGTTTAATTTGGTTAGACACAGCTTGATTTAGCACTGCAACAGTCAGTCCACTGCACACTCGCTTCGCACAGGCCCCCACCTTACCCCCGCTGTCGCCAAGCTCGACGGTTTCTTTGTTCGGAACGCGAAATCTAATAAAATACTTATATTATTTCGATGGCCGTATCCTAACCTTCTTTTCAGCATCAACGATACATTATTAAGGTTTACCTTCAAGTAAAAATCCGCGCCATACAAAAACTTATTTATGATTTTATGAATAAGACTAGTCTATCTATAAGCAAGAAACAAAATAAGCAATCAATAGCTGTGAGGGAGAACAAAGAAAATATTTTGGCATACGGGACTTTTTCAAAAAGACTATGGGCGTATCAACATGTCATGAAATGAATACTGATGACCATAAAAAAATGGTCAGGGTGTATTTCATAACTCTAATAATGTAAAAAATAAAAATGCACTTATCATGTTCTTTTTAACAAGCGTATGTATACAGATATGTGGATGACGTCATTTCCGGTGTCAATAAAAAGCGACGTGGTGTCACCTTGGGACACTGGGGGGAACTGACTGCTTTCGCTATTGCGTCTTGTATATAAAGCTTCACTTGACATTTCATAGAAAAATGTATGGGCAAATGGCGTCGCAAAATTGATGCTTATAAATAAATAAATTACATTATTCTTAAACAAAAAAATGAAAATGTGGCCCCACGGATCTGTTGTACATATATTTGTGATTCGATGTTAGACATAATTTTTACAAAATGGATTCTAAATTTGATGGTATCACTAAAGAGGCAAACCTCGATTTTTATGATTTTGGTAATATTTGTAATGTTTTTGCTAGTTATTGCAGCAAATTAAAAAAAAAGGGCCAACACGGATCTGTTAATTAGTATCTTGGTTTTATGTTTATATTCATATATTACTATTTCTTTCATGTTTTCATTCATAAACCACTAAAATAGCGAACCCTGTTTATGACGTTTAGCTTACATACCGCCCTTAAAACTAAGAAGAACGGCTCCTCGTGTTACACCACGAGCGTTGCAACAAAAACATTGGCCCTGATTCTGTTGTTTACAACTTAACTAATTTTAGCCTCACTATGTCTCTTTCTAACAAAGAAAATAAGAAAAGGATGTAAGAAAGAAAACAAGCATTGGACCAAGGACTACCCTTAGTCCAATGCTTGTCTTCAATATAAATTTAGTCGCCATCTATCGCAGTTACGTCTAAATACCCGCAAATGAAGTCGACAAAGACTAATTTGACAGCTTTAAATATGTTCTATCCTTTTTCAATAATGTTCGTAAGACTTCAAATTCATTTATTCAAATAGACCTTCGCAGGCATTTATGAAAAGTATGACTGTAATACCGGTTCGGAAGGTTGCATTTGCTGAGAAGAAACAGATGTGATGTGACTAAAATTAGTTTAGTTTTATTTACAACAGAATCGGCACCATTATTTGTATTATTATAATGGGATATGATACCATAGCGTCCAAATAGTCAGGTAGGCGTCCAATAGGGTTGTTGGTGTGCACGAAAAAGTGGGGTGACCTTCGCGCCAACAAGCGCAGCGCGCGCCACCCCCACCCGCCGCAAGAAGTGCGCTTCACCGCGCCGGAACCTGCGCCTGAACCCGCGCCCTCTCCTTCCGTCGCCGTTATCATGTACGACTCTGTGTTATGAACAAAACAATATAAATAATAATAGTTATCAACACACTTGCTCGTAAACTGACATTGATTGCACCGTTTTTAGTATATTAATGCAGTTTATTACGCACTAGTCCTTTTTACTTTACATTACCGCACAGTTTTATGATAGGTATAACCCCGATTATGTTAAGTTTGTACCTCACTGAAAGTGATATGTGTGTAGACCAAGCATTCTTAATTTAAACGGGTAAAATTGTTTAACAGTTCACCGCTGTCAAAAAAAAACTTGCACGCCATATTTGTTAACGTTCTCATTGTGTTGTTGATTAATATCAAAAAATCTACTTAAAAAAATACAAGTCTGTTTATTTCCTCGCAAGTGTGTTGTAAAACGTCGTATGACACGAGTGTGCATTGATTATTACACCACTTTAATAACCAACTTTGCACACATGTATCATAATGTGAATTATTATGAAACTGTAATATATAGTACATTATGATACATGTGTGCAAAGTTGGCCATTAGTGTAATGATGCATACGCGTGTCATACGACGTTTTTCAACACACTTGCGAGGATGCATATATAGACGTTTATATTTTGCATGTTTATATTTTACATTAAAACTCAAATGTATAAAGGAATTAACCGACAAGCTTAATTCTCTTTTAAATATATTATAGAAAGTTCAATTGCATCTCAATATATCGAAATTATTATATTAACCTGTTGACTGTTTGACGATCCGCGCGGGTTTATTATTATCGGACAACCTTAGACTGTTTGACGATCCGCGCGGATCGCCTTGTTTACGTCTCAAATTACCGCTCGAATTTTATGTTTTTGTTACACGATTACGTAACTAAAGTGCCCCAAATTTGGTACGTGAATAAAGAGCTTTAAATACCACACCCGTGAATAGGTAGAATTATATTATGACCAAAACAAAAAAAATGAAATTTTGCCCGTTTTTTGTGGTGAACGGGCTGAATGTGTTTTCTTACTTCGAGTCTCACCGAAAATTAAAGTGTAGGTGTGATAAACTAACGGAATTCCTGTAAAAGGTGACTTATTTGTGTAGAATATTACTTTATCTAACCGTTTTAGTAATAATTTATATACTTACTGATGTGTGAAATTAGAATTCCTTGAATATAAACACATACTTATGACTCAAAGTACTCATGTGTTTATAATCAAGAAAATCTTATTTCACACACCAGTAATTATATAAATCATTATTAAAACGGTTAGATAAACTAATAATCTATACAAATCACTCACCTTTTACAGGCAATCCGTTAAATATCACAATTCACACTTTAATTTGTTTTGAGTCTCGGCACGAGGTTAGAATTCACGTAATGCAATGGCATTTTTCGACAAATTATTGTTTCAACCTTATGCCTATACCTTTAAGAGTTAATAATTAGGGACTCATACAAGCTAATACTATCAATAATGGATAGAAATTCATTTACGATGTGTGAGTACCATGACCTCAAAATGGTGGTCTAGTTTTAGATATCGACCGACTAATCTACCTGGTTTTTTTATTTATCATCGATTATTATTTAAAACTAGTAACATTCGTCGAGTTTGGCAACTTTTCTTTGGACTATGAGGCAACACCGACCCTAAAGTAGCCAAAAATAAGAGAACTATGGTCACAAAAAAAAAAGTTGGTTTGTTTACATTATGTATTCACGATGAATACTTTAGCATCGAATTTCTCTTTTTTGCTTAATTGAGACTAGTAAAACAAATGTATTAATTAGATATAACGTTTATTCGTGTTGATATAAAGGTGTGTAATATTTGGACAGAGTTATTCGTCTTGAAGTGCAAACTCGAAATCTTTATGAAGTGTCGTTTTTTTATAGTTGTAATTTTTTCCAGGTTTCTTATTGGAATCTTGTCATACTTTATTCCAATTCCAATAATATTCCAATTCGAAAATTTATTCAGGATGACGCTGTAAGTTACTGTTTCTTGATTAATACTGTAAATACCTAGATATTTATGATTTACTGACAATGGGAGGGGGAGGCCATTTGCAAATTCAGCAAATTCCGCGAAAGCCGCGAGTCAAAGGTTCGCTGTCAAAAAAAAAATTCGCGATACAATCGGTAATATATTATAATCAATTGCATCGAAATACTTATAAAGAACAATAATAATGCTTTTTCTTGCCAGTCTTCTCAGTTTAAGTGTATTCCGAACCGGTGGTAAATTCAACTGTATGTACCAATTTAACGTTCATAAGTGCCTTACTAAGGCCTAAACTGAATAAATGACTTTTTGATTTTGATGTTGCTTCTTTTTTTACCTTCAGAATTAAATAAATAAAAAAAAACTAAATTTTCGACCCTAGTATAAAGGTTGATAAACATTTTCTTGTACCTCGTTGCCATGGTTACGACCTCTTGAAAACTCTTTGAAACCATGATTTTCTATACGTTTTTTATGATAACAATTCACCACTCGTACAGTATTACCCAACTTATATGGCGCGTCGTGAATCTTCGTTCGCACAGAAAAGAAAGTATGGCCCCGAAGATTAACGAAAGAATGCTTAAAACTTACAATCAACCTTAGATCACTACTATAAGGTTCATAATACAGTACAGCTGTTAGTTCCGTCTCAATCGCGCGTGAGGCCCCTCCGCACGGCGCGCGCTAACATGGCGGCAGCTGTAGGTTAATAGCGTTTCCCGCGCTTTGAAAATGTATCTTCTGCGCAGGTACATCGGTAAGCCATATTAATTGGGTACTACTGTACATTTTTTTCGCAGTTATAATAAGCCCATTATTTTACGGACTATCTCCTAATCACATTAGTAGCATGTACCGTATTACCCTGAACCCTGAACACATAAAAACATTGCCTCTAAGTAAGTTTCATGTTCAGATCCGAAAATGGCTTCTGTTCAATAGTTTTTATTCCATTGCTGAATACTTTGCACATTGCAAGAAAAATAGGAAGTAGACATTACATTTTCGATTCATTCATTGACATATTATTATTTTATCCAATTAACATGTTATAATTAGTAAATTTTAGAATATTATTATTAAATTTGTATTTTGAAAATTTTTGCATGCCTATATGAAGGCTTATGTGACCACTCTATATTATTTTGTAACATCCCCATGTACACATATTAGCAAATAAATGATGATTATGATTATGATTACCTATTATAAGTTTTTAAGAAACTCGGTCTCTTTTGTCTCTTGAAAAATGGGACAGAATAATAAAGTGATATGTTTATTTGTTACAGGTTATTTTCAAGTTTTTACACTACAGGAACAATTTGATACTAACCTAAAGACGGCATGAAGTTTCTCTCCTTGGTGCGACACGCAGCGAGATTGTCAGGGCATAGGTTCCACAACTTCGTCAATTCATTGCTAAAAATATATACAACATTATTTATATCGTACAAATATAATAAAGCTGAAGAGTTTTTGTTTCATTGTTTGTTTCTTTAAACGCACTAATCTCAGGAATTACCAGTAGGATTCAAAAAATTCTTTCACTAATAGGAAGCTACATTATCCCCAAATGTTAAAGGATAGTTTTCCTCCAGAAAACGGATGAATCCGCGAGCAAAGCTAGTAGATAAAATAAGGAAATAATTAACTTACTTTCCCATATAAGATTTGTCTTGGCTTTCATATTCTTTAATTATATCGCCAACAGGGCGTCGGCGTTTCCTTGTCTTTTTTACTTCATCCGACGAATCTACTTGCACTGGTGGCTTAGGTTTCTGGAATTCTACAAGAAAAAATAAATTAGGTTACATTCCTGACTATTATCTATGTACAAAACTTTCTAACAATTTTGTTAAGTCATCAGTAATGTAAGAAATATATTTATAATAAGTAAAAATGAGTATGTATTTTTCTAGTCGAGTTTGTCACAACACTAGCTCGAGTCTCGCATCAGCGTGTCCCGTCATTAAAGGACGTTAAGAGTTTGACAGATCAAAACAAGATGGTTTCCCGCGTGTTTGGAAGAGTTTTATTATGTGTCTTTAATATTATGTTTAGGGCTTGTTTGATGTAAATAAGCTCAAACACTAGAGGATGGGAATGCATAGGATGTTGTTGAAAGCTGCTCTTAACACATAATGTTCAAGACATAAAAGTATTTGAGACAATACCTGGACATCCATCATTTTTCCAGTTATTCCAGTGCTCCTCTCTCTTCAATATCTGCTTGACCCATTCGGAAAACTGTTTACCGTTTGGTGGCGTCTCACTCAACAAACGGTACACAAGCGCTGTTGTCTCTTTCACCCAGTCAGTTTGATCTGATTTTAATTCTTGAGATTCCCTGCAAGTTATTGATATTTTCTCACCATTGGATTGGATGTAAAAAAAAAGGATGCTTGTAAAAGAGGTGTAGGAAAGGATTGATTATTTCAACCAGAATAACCTCCATGACAGGACACGGAGTGATCTTAAAAGGGTTTATTGCCTTTAAGGTCTAAAACCCTAAAAAGGGTTAAATGGAAGAAGTATACATTTTCCACCGACACTAAATGATTGGGAACAAAGCAGGGAAAACAATATCCAAATTAAACAGAATTATTTCATTTTCCAACTTGTATTTACTGCTCTAGTTTGCTTTCAGTCTGGAAACTAACTGACACATTAAATACACCTACTATTTCAAGAATGCTTAGACATTATGATTTGATAAGTGGAGATCAGGTTGCATTACATATAAAAATGTCACCAAGTATTTTTTTTGTATTATTTTTTATTATAATTTTTTATTATTTTATATTATATATATATAAATGTGCTTGCATTTGGCCACTGTTGAAAGGACCATGACATAGCCTAAGAATGGAGCATGCCTACCCAGAAGAAACCTATTCACTCTGGCCTTGAAAGTCCCTAGATGTCATGTAATGCTATGCTAATTATAATTAATTTATTTACATTCAATATCTACTGGTTAGATTATTCATGATATTTAGCTAAGCTTTTACTGATAAATTCAGGCTACTAGCAGGCGTTTTGTTCCATTGATTTTGCTGCTACTGGCCATGAAGCAACTTAAGGTTATTTAATGTGTGTGGCATGTCAAGTTATACTTACATCTTAAACTTAACTGTGGATGCCAAATACTGGAATAATATCAGGAACTGTATGAGGACACATCTCCTGAAGTTCGAGTCTGATAACTGTAATTCCAGAAGTTTCTGATTTGTGAGGAATTTGGCAAAGTAATGCTGTTCCTTGCTTGACTCCTGCATCTCTACATCTGTGTTAACTGGCTTCAGTCTGTTCAGCTTAGACTTCTGTAGTTCGATAGCTTCGAGCTTGTATGATGAGAATGCTGACAGTACACTGCCTGAATGCTGGAAAATTTTTAGCATTTGTAAAATAGTAGTTTATCTACATATTAATAAAAATCAATTGTCACATGTATGTTGGAGTTGGAGCATGGCTTGAGAATGGCTCGAACAATTTGGCTGTTTTTTGTCTGGAAAAAGTTTGACTATTTCCTTTCCTTTGAATATTAACAGATATTTTTTGGAAAATCCACCAGAAAGATCAGAAATTTCACTTGTGTGATGCTAGGCAAGAACAGCTAGTTCTATAAACATCAAGTTTGGCATTTGTATAACATTTGTGTGCATAAGTTATCAGCTTCTTCATCTTCTTCTATATAAATAAGGCATAAAAGAAGTCAAAACAAATGTTTTACCAAATGGAAAAGGGTAGCAAATCCATGAGGCTTGTTTTTGACAAGCAGTTGATCTGATGGTAAGTGGTTACTGTCACATATGGACACTATCAGTACCAGAGGGTGTTGCAAAAGTTAACCTGCCTATTTTAACACAAGGTTTAATATTATGTCATTTCATTACCATTCCATAGAGATTTTAATGCTAGCTAGGACTCCCTTATTTGGTTAGTTACTCATGCTTGATGGTTTAAAAGAGTGGAACTTTGAAATTGTTACACTATATGCTACACTGCTATAATACTAATCTTTCTGGCACCTAGGCATACATAATATAGTTTGAATTATATTGGGATACTTACTGCAACAAAAGTCTTCCATTGAATCTTGTTGTAACAAGTGTTTGGATTTCTGAAAAAGTCCTGTAAACTCCAAAACCTACAGTATAAATTATAATCTATATTCAGTTTACTTTTCTCATCGTCAACAACCATTTCTTCATCCAAAGAGTCCTTCAATGTACTTGAACTGTCACCACCAAACTCAGTGACATTTTCGAGATTAAATTCAGACACAATATTCAACCCTGAGCGTTCCGAAAATGGGAAGAACTTAGCGAGGAACAACAAAATCCTACCGCAAAATACGGTGTTCTGTGATCGTGATAATCTTCTGAGGAGGTCATTGCACATTCGCAGTAGATTATTCTTACAAGCTACGAAGAATAACTCCTCTTTCCATATATTTACGCCGTTTTCAACGTATGTAAACATTTTTTCGCATTTGTTCAATGTAAGAGCGTCGAATATGTCGCCTAGTAGTACGACGGGCATTGTAGGAGTTACCATCTGCCGTCTACACGACTCTATGCAAAAACAGACGAAGTTCTCCAAAGTATCAGGGTCTTCAATTAATAATTCCAATAGTTTGTCCCTAAACGCTTGGTCCATCGCCGCTTTCCTGTCAGCTTCATTCGTGTTCTTAGAAAATGAATCGAGCAAGTCGATGTTGTTGGTTGCAAAGGCTTTGGAGAGTACATCCTGTGAGAAATTAATTGTTGTTTATTTATTTACAAAAACAATGCGAATACATATTCAATCGAGCTTTATTGTTGAGGTTAGAATACTTACTTTGAATTTTGCTCGGAGTTGCTCAAATCCTTTCTCTGTCATGATTTACCTGATTAAATGGCACTAGCCACGTCTCGTGATTGGATTAGAGATATCACAAAGATAAATAATAACAAACAAATAATTCAAATTTTATAATATCGCGACTGAAACTGAAAGTATATCAATCCAAGGCTGCATTCCGAATTACCGCTGTAATCGCTGTAATCGATTTGAGCGTGCTTAAACCCGTACCGAATTGAATAATGACAGTCAACGATGTCCCGTGAAACGTCATAGATGACGTCATGACATCCGCCACACCGACCATGCCCTAAACTGATATCACCGTGAGCGCTGTCAAAAGTGACGGCAAAATCTAATAAGATTCTTGGTTTTCTATTTGGCAAAGATACTTTTTATGATTTTATGAGAGAAAAAAAATAAAAAAGCAGATATTCCTTTTTGCGAGTCAACTCATAAAAGATATAAGGAGTCCTAGCGCATTGATAATTCAGATTTTAATTAAATTCTCAAATGTTCTGTTTTGAATACTGTGAGCGCGATAAAGGGCGTTCCGAATTGTTGATAGTTCTCAGCTGTCATAAGCGTGATATCTAATTCGGTACGCAAATTATTGCTGTGATCGCTGTGATCGATATTATCCATTTCGGAATGTACCCCATGGTATAATCAGTGTTGCAAACCCCAACTGCAAAAAAGAAGTATATTTATGCCAAAAATCCAGGAGACAGGGTCAAAAAGAAGGAGAAATAAAAAAAATACCCTTTTTACTGTATTTAGATTAATTGGATTTTTTATATTATACCTTAGTTTTAATTTAATAAGCAAATCCTTTTTATTAGGACTTATTTTTACCAGTGTCGAGTTATATAAGTTCTATAATTAGTCACTATAAATCACTTCCACATTGACGGCTCTGTCAGTAATACAATTGACAGTTTCGATAAGACATACAAATGTTTCAACTTTTCACGGATTTTTTAAACAACTTGAAAAATCACGATACACGTAATTTATTTCACTTCAACTTCACTGGCATTGATCTTTATTGGGTAAAAAACACATCCGATAAATATGCAATATAACTCAAAATACACGAACTCTTGAAAATAAAACGAAAACGCAACGTCACTTTGCAAGTTTTACACAAAGATGAAGATTATACAGAGCATTGACTGGTTTATTTTATGTCAATATCAGGTGTACAAAATGTCGTACACACGGCAACACATCAAGCTATACATTTCCAGTATAAGCTGATCTCGCATTGTATAGGATTTCCGTACAATTAGAGGTCAGCTTATATTGGAAATGTATAGCTTGATCTGTAGCCGTGTGTACACTTTACTCACATCGTGAAAATCCAGGAGATTTTCATTGAATTGAAATTAAATAAGGAGACAGGTCCAAAAATCATGGAATGGAGAGTTTGCAGCACTGGGTATAATGCACAGACAGATTACTGTATAACGTATCATCAAGAATCTTATATAATATATAAGATTCTTGCGTATCATCAATCATCAAAGCAAAGTTTTTTTTTAAATTAGTTTGTTTGTTCATGACCATGGATGGAAAATCCTTCAGTCGCATACATTTTATTTATAATATCACTTCTTATATCACTTTCATATTATACCTATAGTCCGCACATTAAACTCCAGTCATGTTGTAGTAAAATGGTGGTAATTGTAATAGTAGGTACTAAAACTTTACACGGACTTTTTGAGACAACTTGTAAAGTCACGATACACATACTAATTCATTTCACTTCACTGGTGCACATGGATTGATCTTTATTGGATAAAATACGAATGATAATATGCAATAAATCTCAAAATACACGAAAATGAAAACGCAACGTCACTGCAAGTTCCCGCCAAAAAGTCCAAACAAAGCCACATAAGACAGACATATAAGAAGAAGCAGACCAAGCATTTGCTAAAATTTTTGAAGCCAATTACACCTACCTAGAAAGTGTAGTCATTATAGAGCCGAACTAAGGCCGGTAAAGATTTAAGAGGGCGTCGTGCGAAGGCAGCGCGCGGCAAATAGGTGTTTTACTGCGGGTTAGCGTTGTGTGTGTCGACACGCACACAACAGTCAGTACTCTCAGCTCGGTTGGCCGTTTGCACCCGCACGATATAAGTAAGTAAATTAAAATTTTAAAATAATAATATTTAGTGTTGATTGACATCAGTTACAATGAGAGGACATTGTATTATGTGTAGCTAATTACTAGTATGGAATACTAATTAATGTATCCGTATTCTATTCATATATTATGTAAACGCAATTGTCATCAAAATAATATATTTGTTTAAAATACCTAATAAATATCAAGTTTTGTTGCAGTTAGTTTAACTCTTTAGATACTGGTCCGATTGCTCTCAAAATTTATATTTGTGAGTCTTTGGGGTCACAAAACAAGAATCTTTTCTCAAAATGTTGAAAAAATGTCCGCCATGTTGAACTTTTTAGGTACTGGTCCGATTGCTCTCAAAATCGATATTTGTGAGTCCTGACACTTTTTCAAAATTCTGAGAAAAGATTCAGCTTGCAAGATTTGACCTAAGCAAACTAACTGATTAACATTGCAAATTAAACAAAAGTAATAAAAATAATATTATATTATCCTCAAAAAACGAAAAACTAAAGTTATGTCGTTATGCTGTTTGATTTAGAGTGTATGTACACGTTAGATCGCGATCGAGTGTTCCTAAGCAGTCGTTCCGCAAAGAGACGTGGTCTCTCTCTGAGCTCTCGTGGTCGACTAAATTTTCGAGCGCCGTATCTCACGTATATATTTAACGTCGCGCGCCCATAGTAAAAATGTATGGCGAATTCGGAGCGCATTTTGAATAAAATCATAATAAATCTTCTAGACAATATAATGAAAATATCAGTCGCAAAACTGCAAGATTACATATTAGAGAATTAACTGACTACATTTCTACAGAATATTTCTAAGGAAAAATATACGAAATCTTTTGAATCCCAGCACGCATTATTGTAGACTTTTGCTCAACTTCATATGAGTCCATTAAAAAACCTATACCATATTCCATATGTTTGCCTCACAAACATTGTAAATACATTATCTATTGTAACATTTATGTAGATTTTCACTGTATAAACAAATTATTTTCGTTAATATCAACTTAACCGTAACTGCCCTTTTTTCACTTTTTGCTCGACGCAGTCTTCATTTACGTATATGAATGTGGGGCGGCGGCGGGCGGAGATAATCCATACTAATATTATAAATGCGAAAGTAGCTCTGTTTGTTTGTTACGCTTTCATGCCTTAATTACTCAACCGATCATCATGGAATTTGGTATACAGATAGCCTGGTATGAAGAAGGACATAGCCTGCTTTTTAATTTATTGTCCTTTCTTAAATACAACCATTATAGGTAGTTTAAGTAAATAAGTATGAATATGTTTAAGTTACCAATGAAGTTAAAATAAATTAAAAAAATAGTATAAAAGGGTCTAGCAGGATAAGGTAGGGCAAGCGGCCCCAGAGAGGTATTTTGAAAATAACTTGTGTGCTAATATTGGCAAGTTATAAAACTACCATTCACACAGATTCAGCCTATTATCAGCGTTCTGGAGATAATTGACAAAATAAGCGCTAGAGTGGGTATAATATATTTTACACAAAGGTTTATGTTTTATTTTTAGCTTTTTATTAAACACTTGACCGTTATTTGAAACTTTATATTTGAGATAGGCCCCTCCTTGTTTTCTGCTTTATCGTACCTTCTTTGTCTACCTTATATCGCCATCTCGCTCGCACATCCCCCTACCATCCACGCCAGGCAGAGCGGCGGGCATGAGCCGCGCGATCTCGTCATTGGCGTCTTGTTTTCTGCAGCGCACGGTTGTGCCTAGCGCTAGCGTAGCCTAGGCACACATGTAAGTTATTTGTACCTTCCTTTTTTAATAATATGAAATAATTTATAATTTTAACGGTTTTACCGTTCGATATTTCAAATTATTGTTGAAATTTTATGTTCAAAGCTTTGAACAAACTAATTCTTAAATACTTTAGTCTACCCACTTTTTAAAGATATTTTTGTGTGTACTATAACATTTTTATCCTAGGTTTTTCCTAGGTTGGTTCCAGTTTAGTTCAGATACAGTTGAACAAAAATAATTTAATACATCATGTGCTGACCGTAATAAATCACAACGTTGGAATTGTGATAACGGGTATCGCGGTATCGCTGTGATGTTCAAATTCTCTGAACTAAAATAAATCATGACCACAAGGGAGTGTTAAGGTGTCAACTGCCATCTAAATAATTTGTGTAGCAATTTATTATGTAAAACAGCATATTGAAAATAATTTCAATAATTAAAATACAAATTCAATCCGGCTTTTTAGATTTGAGAAACGGTCTTGTGTACTAAAATTACTCGAAGTAATAAGGACAGTGATTTAACCTACATGAAGTCTACGAAACATTACGAGTTATATTTGAAGGTAGATTTTTTTTGTTATTGAGTTAACGTAATTACAACATATTTGTGGTCTGAAATTATTGAAGTGAGGAATGAGGGTTCGTAATCTACTTACCAAAAGATTCCGTTTGCTATTAATACCAGACGAGTTAACTACAGTGCTTAAAACGGTAAAACATTTTTGCCTTTATAGTAAAATGATCAAATGCTCCCGATTTGCAAGCTAGTCTGAGCTGCCATACACCAACCCACGCAGGTGCGGTGACTTGAAATGTACCCTCGCAGGGGCAGTGACTTGAAATTTACCCTCGCAGGGTATTCTTATGGATGTTGTGCCCGTACTCCGTACGCACATTCTCCATAATAATCAACCCCTCGCAGGGGCTGGTGAGTTTTATAATACCCTCGCAGGGTATTCTTTTGGATGTTGTGCCCGTACTCCGTACGCACATTTCCCATAATAATCAACCCCTTGTAGGGGCAGGTGAGTTGAAATATACCCTCGCAGGGTATTCTTTTGGATGTTGTGCCCGTACTCCGTACGCACCTTCCCCATAATAATCCACCCCTCGCAGGGGCTGGTGAGTTTTATAATACCCTCGCAGGGTATTCTTTTGGAAGTTGTGCCCGTACTCCGTACGCACATTCCACATAATAATCAACCCCTCGCAGGGGTAGGTGAGTTTTAATATACCCTCGCGGGGTATTCTCTTGGATGTTGTGCCCGTACACACATTCCCCATAATAACCAACCCCAGGCAGGCAGGTGAGTTGAAATCGCGGGGTATTATTTTGGATGTTGTGCCTCAACGCACATTAAAAAGGCAGGTGGTGTTCAAAAAACTTTTTGCCTTTCAATAGACTAGAATCAAATGCTTTAGAAGCAGATTTTTAGTAGGTAAAGAAAAAACCCAAATATCTATGCTCTTCGCAGGGTACTTCACTTAGATAAATGTTCTTCGCACATTCGCCATCATAATCAACCATTGCAACGGCAGATAATTTAAAATGCTCCCTCGTAAGGTTTTTTACTTGAATATTGCACTTTCAAGCACATGCTTTAACATAACCTACCGTCATGGGGACAGATGGTTTTAAATGTAATGTATATTCGCATAGTCCTACACTGGGATACCTTTACACATATTTCCCACCATTATCAACTCTCACAGAGGTTGGTAACAAAATGTACCCTTACAGTGTATTTATTTTTAAGTACCTCACTAGGATATTGGTGCTTCTACGCACTTTCCTTAACATATTCAATCCTCGCGGGGTTCTTAGCATTCTAGTCCTTGTGAGGTACTCTGAAGACTTGATACTGACATTTTCAAAGCGGGGCAATAATTTAAAATCCACCAATAGTGGTAACATCTACGAATCTCCGATTGACATACTGAAAATAATACACGGTTGTTGCATATAGTTTTACCAAAAGCTGCCGTTGGTAAAGTCAAGTCAATCGGTTCAGTACTAAGAGTATATTATTAGATACCGAGTCGGGCACACCATTAAAAAGGTTTGCTGATCCAAAAAAGTGGCGGGTCTCACTGACCACGGATAAAACTTGTGATCACGGACAAATATTTTTTACCGTGTCTCCGAT
Organism: Polyploca ridens; assembly: GCA_951394255.1. NCBI lineage: Eukaryota > Metazoa > Arthropoda > Insecta > Lepidoptera > Drepanidae > Polyploca > Polyploca ridens. The sequence continues at coordinate 12,733,047 of OX596256.1, read as the reverse complement.
TTATTTCAACCCTGGTTGTGTAAGGTAGAAACAGGCATATTTTCACTAGCGAATGTGTGCGACGCACCGCACATAGATGTCGATCGACCAGTAACGGCTACATATTATACATATACTTGCCTACCTTACCTTACTTTCGGTCTCAGCCGAAACTTTGCTTAATTAGACAATTGGGTAACAAACATATAGGGGATTAATAAATATGTATTATCGGTTATTTGAACGACTTTCTCCTGTCTAAAATTTTGTCATGTTTCATTCTAAAACGAGAATGAATAAAATTATACAGAGGCTACTTATCTCTATTGACAAATAACCTCGACAAGCTAATACCAATGCCCCAAGTAGCGTGTGTTTTATTATACGGAAATAATAATTATTTTCCTTAACAATCATCTTGGAGCCTAATCGGTTTAAACTTACCAAGCTATGTCATACATAACCCAAACGAGTCTGCACTATCGTGATTCAGCATACTGGTCGTTGGTTCACCTGCAAATGCGTTCTTATTTTCTAGTGAAATATGTAATCAAATCATGCCAATTAAACGGACTAGTTTTTAAAAGTGGTAATATCCTGGAACAAGAGTTGCATTGCAATCACAAAGAAATTGAAAGCACTACAGGACCCAAATGAGATGTCGATTCGGAACGAGGGTGACCAAATCATCTAATGAATCGTATCGTTATCATATGAATGTATCGTTTGTTTCATTTATTAGTTCATATATCGTTACTAATTATCGACTACCGCCAGAGTAGCACTTACGTAGCGGATACGCCTACACAGATTAATATTTATAATTAATACTTGTAGTAGATTTATTTGCTTATGGGATTCCCATATACGTAGTTGCAAATGTTTAGTGTTTAGACCAAACCGACCATCAATACATAATTCAAGAAGGCCCAAGCACCTAGCATAACCATTTTTACCTTCTCCAAACTTCTACCTCAGCAAGATCGGCTTGAGGCATAAACTTGCTAGTAATTCCTCGATGGAAAAAGAGTGGATTTTGGAGGGCAGACCTCAAGTCAATCTTTGGCAGCTTTTCTACTTCCAAAGATTGGTCCACATACTCTTTTTTTTTTGTAACCATGTCGTCTTTGTAGCAAAACCCGCTTTTTAACCATAGCTTGCTTGAAATAAAATGCTCAAACTTAATCCATTTGTCCGACTATGGGATATATTATAATATACAAGTAGTTAATATCATAACTATACGTATGCAGTTTCGTACACTCATGTGCTCGTTGGACATATTTTATAGCTTACGATGGATTCGTGTAAATTTTTCGAAACAAAATTATAGTCTACGAATTGTGCATAACTATACAGATCAAATACACTGTTGTCTTACTTTTGTAATTGGATTCAGGTTGAAGAGTACATGGCCTCACTTTTCCAAATTTAAATTGCAACATGTAAAAGTTATAATTATGTTTTCCCTTGACTGAACGCTAGGACTTATAAATCGGGTAAATATTTGAGTGATAACGTCGCTGGTTATTATAATAAAATACAACATGAGTAAAATAAAATGTACTAAGTATACACAAGAATTAATGTTTTGATATAATATATTAGGTACCTATGATTTACGTTGGTTGGTATATTACGGTGGTGAATAACAATGTCGGCATACAAACTATAGCAACCATATAGCCATCTGTTACATTATGTGTAATGTCTCGTACTTTACACAACAGACGTAAAACACCGAAATGTAATCAACTTATTATTCGATTGAGATGACAAGCCAAATCTGCATCTGGAACAGTAGGTACTGCAAGATGAAATAAATCATCGCTGGAGCGGGCATAATGCATTCCCGGGCAACATACACTCAGCTAAAAATTGGTCTTATCCGATCTGATTCGAAATCTGGTCACGTGCCTATTGGAGATAGGTATGCAATTATGCAATACTTTCAGATAGTCCTATAGCTGATACAAAGCCACTAATAGCGGGATAATAATATCCTCGCATGATTCATTCAAGATCATTGACATGTTTATGAAACTTATTAATAAAAATGTATTTCTATGTTAATCAATTATTTGATAAGAACTTCAGAAATTGCTTCTAGTCAATTATATATTTTGGTTTGTACTTTATAAATCAAATTACGGTAATACCTCGCACATCTTTATATTTGTTGATATATTCTGTCTCGCGATATGGTCAAACAGACTCATTCAGAAGTATACTTGAATACAGTACTCGTATATCCCAAACTGGGAAAATACGTAGGTCACAGGTATATCACAAATCAGTTTATGCTTTTACCACTATTACTGAACTAAGCATAAAGTCACATTGGCATCCACTTCTACCAGGCGATAACAAACACGTCTCAAATATAAAGTTTCAAATAACGGTCAAGTGTTTAATAGAAGCGTTTTACCTGAAAATAAAACGCATATTAAATACTTACCTTATTTGAAACTTTAGTTTTAACTCTGCCTGGTATTTTCGACACAATGACGAGATCGCGCGGCTCATGCCCGCCGCTCTGCCTGGCGTGGATGGTAGGGGGATGTGCGAGCGAGATGGCGATATAAGGTAGACAAAGAAGGTACGATAAAGCAGAAAACAAGGAGGGGCCTATCTCAAATATAAAGTTTCAAATAAGGTAAGTATTTAATATGCGTTTTATTTTCAGGTTAAACGCTTCTATTATAATCATAGAGCGTAACAAACTCTATAAACGCACCAGAAACGCTCATTCATTTTATTTCCCGCCTAATTGGATCTAATGGTTTGCGCAATCAAAATACTCGATCGCCATTGGTGCAGGTTTAGAACGCTACAATTAATAGCCAATCATAGTTCGAGTTCAACAAACGTGCAGCTGCAGCTGATGATTTTATTTTTTGACAGATGTGTGTCGTGTTGTGTGGCGTCCCGTCTATTTATCTTTAGAAATTTATTATTTAGACATTTTTACTCAATCCTTTATTTAGAGATGTATTAAAGTCTAAGTTTAATATAGCTTAGAGGTACGTAAAAATATATATTTAAGGATATACTAAAAGTTCAAGGAGTTCTGCTGTGGAAACATGGACCGTAATAATATGAGGTAAGGGATTCTCCTTTCGCTTACTTTCACGTTGGCGAAATGTCGAAACCGAGTTGTGATCTTAACATTCACTTGTTAGTAGTTTCTCTCTCATTCAAGCCTCCCTCAGTTGTTTATCATAACCAAACACAGTTTTGTGTTCGAACAAAAGCCAGTAATCAAGTGCTATGGGTACCTCAAACGTGGAACGTGCGATACATTTGAAAACAAAGAAATATGGTCATGTTACGCGACAAGCGCGCGTATTTACAGTATCGCGCGTTTCGCTTATCATAACTACTGTGTACCAACAATAAATTATTTCTAACATTAGTCGGTACCATTTATCTGGCATTTACTTACCTATTCTCTAATATAATAGAGGGCAAACTACTATCAGACAGTTAACCTTGATGTTTAGATAGCAAAGTAACTACAATGTCACATATTTTTGTGTAGAAATGTTCAATGAACTGTAAATACTGTAATGCCTTTATATTTTTTTAGGCTTCACATAACATGATTGTTAATTTACAAATGCTCTCAAATGCTTAACATTTGCCTTTAGCTTCACCCATATGGTTATTTTGTATTTGAGTTGTTTTCCACAATTTAATTAAGATACAAAGATTTAACTTTAAACTTGAAGTTCCTTAGACTAGGTTACTCCGGATATCCTGGCAAACAAAAACGACATCAAAATGGTTAAAATATATTAATAACTATAAATATTTGTAGTTTTATATTGATATTTTTTCTATATTGATAAAACAGATCAAACAAAACAAACAGTTTCTTACTATATTCTTCACAGCTTGATTATTCCATAGCCCACAGTCAAGTATTTGATTAATTTTAAGCCTCAACAAGCTGTTCTAAAATATTTTATTATTTCATGTAATCTCAATTTATACAAGTTTGTTTTTTCTCTGGCTAATAAGAGAAATGATGCTGAAAGGAACCATGCACATTTTTAGCAAAAATTAAAACAAAAGTGCAAGCTGCTAATTCTTCAATTGAATATTTTCCAGATCAAGCTATGTTAACAGTGGGCCACGCTCACTGCCACATCTAGGCAAGCGTCATAGTGGGAATGGGCACAATGGGAACGGACACAGTGCACGACTCAGCCCACCAGCTCAACCACCATCGCATAATAACCACCAGGAAGATCTCATTAACTATATATATGACTCTTGGAATAAGGTGAGAACCAGAAAAAGTACCAATTCATATTTACTCTAGGAGGCTTTGTGACTACTGTACTTCTGTTTGGAGGATACTCTAAGAGCGGTTTCAGACTAGCGTTTTTTCTGCACGTATATGGTTGTTTCGGCATACGCGTTTACAAGCGCGCTACATTTCGCGCTACAAAAACCGTACTATACTGGCGTGTTCACTCGAACCGTGGGGAGTCATCTCTCGCGGCTCGCGCTTATAAGCACGTTTCGTTTCGTACGAGTTGCGCGTGTGGCTAAAGGCTCGCCTACATGCGCTTGCAAAAACGAGCTTATACACATCCATTCGGTCCGTATTCTACATAGAAGTCAATCAATGCTCAAGTAAAGTTTTGAGTTGAATTTGGAACCAATGATATTATGTATTACCAGAAAGGTAGAGTAGAGAGTAGCATGTATTCGTTCAAAGAGCAGCTCAACTGGGTGCGTACCTCCACCTTACAGAATACCAAAGCCAAATAACTTTATGTCGCCAGAGCTCATAGGGTAGGGGGGAAAGGTCTGTAACGCGGGAGCGATGCTTCGTGTGTTGCAAGCATCCATATGGCTACGGTAACTGCTTACCATCAGCTGGGCCGTATGCTTGTTTACCGACTTAGTCATATAAAAATAAAGTTCCAGTTTTTCACAGCTTACCACATGTTGATATTACCATGAGAGCTTCTGGTCAGAAAAGCCTTAATGAATATGATATGATGAATGATAATGGTGTTGCAAGCATCCTAGCATTAGGGCTAGTGTAATCGCTTAACGACAGGCGTGCTGTGTGCTTGTTTACTGAATTAGTTTTATAAACAACTAGCTGTTCTCCGCGGTTTCACCTGTGTTCCCGGGATAAAAAAGTAGCCTATAACACTCGGGGATAATGTAGCTTCCTATAAGACATGTGAATGCATTTTTCGAATCCGACTGGTACAGACTGAGTCAAACTTATTGGCGGCTGTGATATTAGGCGCGGAACGCTGCACAGTAGCGAAAACGAAGATATGTGGTACATTCGAGATGACTGTACCTGCTCAAAGCCGGCTCGAGCCCACTTCACAGCCGCCATTAAGTTTGGTTCGGATTCTAGTTCCTGCTTAAACACCAAAAAATCTGTTTTATTAAATTAGTATAGATAATGCTCAATGTATCCATCCAATATGTCATTTCAGGTGACACGTGAAATGGAACGTGGAAGCGATGACGCGAAGTACTACCAGGAGGTGGTGGCCCCACGCCAGCTCGCTAACTTCAGACCATTTGACTTAGAGGAATGGTGGGCGCGCCGCCTGCTCCAGACTATCAACCGCAACAAGCATCGGTCCTAGGTCATCCCTTATTTGTGTGTGGTACCGTTTCTTTGTTCTGTGACGTTTGTTTTTGCTGACTTTGGTTTGATTTGAGAAATGGTTAATTTTGGATTATGGTTAGTTCTTCACGCTCGCCATCTGATCCCAAACTAAGCAGAGCTTGTACTATGGAAACGAGACAGCTGTTGGTATTCAATTATATTGAAGATTTCATAGAGGTCGCTAAATAATTATGTATGAAACAAATAGGTGCAGTACCTATCCTAATGATTTTATAGATGCTAGTTTGTATGTTTGAATGTTTGTTACTCAATTACACTGAAATGGTGAAAGGGATTTGGATGATATTATGCATTAAACCATACATTTATTGTTAAATTATTTAATGTGCATTTTAAAATTTGAATTGAAAAGTGTGTGAAATTCAAGAGGCATTATGTAATAGTTATTTGACAAGTCTTGTCCTATCAATAGTGACACATTATGGTACCTTCTTTTCGTGCCGAGTGTATTGTGTGGGGTTAGGGATGGGCAGGGAAAGAAAAGAAAAATACGGGAAAATTCCCGAACGGCGGGAAAATACTCAAGTGACATTTTGTACCTAAAAAAATATTTTAGATGCTTTTGATTGTTATTTTAATCATACTCGTTGTATGTACCTACATTACCTGCGCGAGGACCCACGCGGACCTTGGAGTATCACACTTCCCGACTTCGAGTCGGACGAGTATGTACTACCACGGCGTGGGAATTGTGTGGGACCGCCGCCTGTCCACCACAACCCTTAACCATCCCAAAACGTCACTTTTTTAAAAACAATGAACTCTTTCATCACAAAAAAAAAGATTTTTGAGGAGGTTTCTCTCGCTATATACGCAAAATCTAGTAAATGTGACCATTTGAGTATTTTCCCAGCCAATGGGAAAATTCCCGGGTATTTTCCCACCAAATTGGAAATTTACTCGAAGTTGACCCAACCATATGTGGGGTTGAATATGAAAATAAGTATTTACTTATAAGCAAACACAACTACGTGGCAGTAAAAGCTACTATTAATGAGCATAATCATTGCTATTAAATACATACTAGACAGTGTAGGATGTACGACGAAAAATCCTTATATTTCAAATTTGGTCACTCTTGTTTATACGAACCTCAATGTCACGGTACGAAACGAAGGTATTATGACAGACAATATAATAGGTATTGCAGAGCCGTTTCTTTATCATCCTTTGCGTGAAAAAAACGTAAGGGCGCCTCCACAAGGCACATGTCTAATGTTATGACAAATAAACCCAGTATATATGTATTTATAACAAGTAGTTATTCAGGGTTATTAGTTTTACTACTGACAACCTCTCAGGACTGTATTACTAATATCATGAACAAAAAATTTGTTCTATGACTTTTTAATACATTTACCAAAAACAAACTTTCATGATTTCGTTGTTCTATCTAACACATTTCAATTCTGTATTTTATTGTATCCACGTCTCCCGTGCACTGTCATTCAGTCTTTTGCTACGCGTAGAGTTCATAACATTTAAAGCGGTTGAATCTGATGAATTATTAAAAGTCATAGAACAAAAGTATTGTTTATGATGCTAGCAATATATTCCTTTACCAATAACCCTGCATATTCACTACAAATAAAATTCATACTTTGGTGTGTTGCATAAAATTTACGAATAAAATTTTACTTATGAAGACCTAATTTATGAAGGCGACTTTGGACTTCATATATTCAAAAATGATATAATGTTTTATCCCTTATTGACAAATATGTACTTGTATGATGCTTAATCTTATATGTAAATTATATATTATACAATGAATTTTATAAAACATGAGAAATTGTTTTTATCAAAAATTATAGTAAGTTTCGATTACCATTAGCTATAGTTTCCCTTCATTATGTAATCACGTATTAATATTTTTAAACGTAGCGCGGAATATTGTTATGAATCTCGAAAGAATGATTATATACCGTATTGTTATGAGAATAAGGTTTAATATTTTAATAGCTCGAATATTGACGTTTTTATTCTCCAATATGTCAAAACCTTTATACAGATTTTTGGACGTGTTTAGTTCAAAGATAAAAATAAGATTGTGTTCTATTCTTTACATTCATTTTCTCCTATTGACTATCTAAAAGTACAGGGTGCTAATTCGATAATTATTAAATATTAATCTTTATTCTTGAGTGCATTTAAGTTTGAATTGAAGTGTTACAAAGTAAAATTAAGGAGACACGGAGCTCATTTAGCTGTGACATGTCTACAAAGATAATATTTTTCCTGTATGTTGAATATTAAAGCATTACTATGTACTTTTAATACTGGATAAAATGTAGACATGCCTTAAAAATTAAAAAATAATTGTATCAATGAAAGTCGATTTTAAGTAAAAATAAAGTACGTTGGAATCTATAATTGAGATTTATAATGATAAAATTATTTTTAATAATTGTAACACAAAGCAATAAAAATAAGTTGGGAAACTGAATAAAAAATGATTCAAAGATGTAGATGTATATAAGTTAGTATGAAATATTTTTTATTTATAATTGTAAGAGTAATAATCATAGAATCATCTTCAAATAGAATCAGCTAGATTTTTAATTGTGACTTGTTGATATGCTTTTTTAGTGATTGTGAAGATTTTTGACAGGTTTGAGATACACCCAAGACAGTGGAAGCTGCCACTGCATATAAAGTTACTGGAAAATGCAAAAAAATAATACCTAATATCATTACCATGTTTAAAAAACAATCTTTGGAAAATGAAATGTAAATGATAAGGCGCCTAACGCTAAGGCAACTAATTGGTTTGCAACGAGCATTTGACTTTTCATTTTTATATTATTCATATGTAGACAGAGAATTTTATTAATTATTAAGGCCTGTATTATAGAACGCGAATCAAGTCTCAACAATAAACCGTGTTAATCGAAAATAAACCTAATGTCATTGGTGCAGGTTCCAATTTTTTTTTATCTCGACTAAAAATTGGCTTGAGCATTGTTCAATGTTCTATAATACGGACCTTAGACCAGAAATACAAAATAAATTATTTGCCACCTTAAGGTTCTTGTTTTACTATAAATATTTTGTTAAATCCCAGTAGTTTTTTGCAGTGGCAACTTTTTGGTTACAAGGATGTTTGACCTCTATGGTAGCAGCCACGTTAGGGTGGCTATACACCTCTCTTACAATGCAGCTACCATAGACTGTTTCAGTTAAACGGTGCCTATAGGCGTCTGAAGTGAGCACCAAACCTAACATTATTAAATTTTCAAGTTTTATAGCATACATTCCATTTTCATTCAAACGCATGTGTATTGTACTTAGAATTAAAATTTGGTAACTTGTAAATATGTTTTAAGCGATGCAGTGCTACCAGATTATGGATTTTAATAAAAAATATTATAAAATCTATTTTATTTATTTATTTTAATCCTGAAATTGTAATTTATCTTGCATTTATAACTAGAGTTGAGTTTGATCACAATCTGACCGTGGAAAGTAAAAATGTGACCGATGGTAAGTCAAGGCCTGCTGCAAGACTGGGCAGCTGGAAACAGATGCTTTTGGCAACAGATTTACAATATTCCGAGTAGTAACCGCCAAGCGCAAAGTGATTCGCCTTGATTTTTTATAATAATAATAATAATCTATTATTAGGCTACTGTGGCCCATAGATAAAAACCTTACAAACAAACATAAATATTATAATAAAAAATATTGTTAGTTTAGTAACACTTAAGTATGTTAGTATGATTCTGCACTATGTTTTCGTGTATCTTCGTGTGTCTTTATACCAACACCTACCCCTAGCTTGTTCACTAAACCAGTGTTCCTTAATCTGTGGTCCGCGGACCACTGGGGGTCCGCCAGTATATGTATGGGGGTCCGCAGTCTCATCTATGGACCATTTGGTTCATTCCGACCCGTTGGTTCTCGCGAGGGACGCGCCTATTATAACAATTGCTGTCATTGTTATATTTTTAACCGCGAGCGAAGCGATTAAAAATGCTACTTTCAAGCTTCCCTTTATTCGGGATCCTTGGCGTCGAAATTTCTAGCGACGTTTTGTTCCGAAGTTAGAAGACTAGGTTCTATTCTCTTTAAATCTATTCTATGCGCTAGGTTAAACTGGCATCCAAACAGCTCGGAGTGCTGAACAGAGCGAGGCAGTACTTCACATCGGGGCAAACTTGAGGTACCTACAAGTCGCAAGTTCAGCCTCATATGGAGTACTGATGTCATATATGGGCGGGGGATACCAGCTTGATCCTTTAGACTCGGTTCAACGACGTGCTATCAGAATTGTCGACGATCCCGAGCTCACAAGCGGCTCTGTCTGAGGAGAGACTGCCTCTTTATGTGTGCTCTACCGCTTGTACAACGGACAGTGTTCTGTAGAATTGTTTGAACTGATGCCCACGACTACCTTCCACCATCGTAACCCTCAGACTGTGGAATGAGCTCCCCGCCGTGGCTTTTCCAATGGAGTACAGCATGGGGTTTATAAAACTCAGCAAACTATGATACGGCCCGCCTGGGGGTAAGCGGTTACCGTAGCCATATGGACACTTGCAGCACTCGGGGCATGACTCACGTGTTACCGGCCGTCCCCCCTCTCCAATGAGCTATGGCAACCTGACTCACGCACAGGAACACAACATAAAGTTATTTGGCTGCGGTATCCTGTAAGGTAGAGGTAGGTACTTCCCCAGTCGAACTCTCTCAGCAGTTTCAGCGAAATATAACGCTATGCTCGTCCTCTCTTAAAACATTATCACGGACTTATACATTTTTCCATTTAGTGGCCATTTCAGTAATGGGTTCGAATTCAAGAATAAGCTTTCGGAGAATTCAAGGACAGTAGAACTAGGCCGTGGAATGGCACGGTGGTAAAGTAGTAGGTGCCATAGTTTAGTTATCAGTGCCAGCACTTGCTCTTGATCAGGGTAGGAGCGAGCATCAGTGAGATTGTCTTTTAGGGGCCTTTAGACCACGCATCGACTTGGCTGGCTATAAACAACGCGAGTGTGCCGCGTCCGTTGCAGACCCTCGCCTCTCAAAAGGTGCCATCGAAATTCCATTTTTCACTCGTAATTGTTTTGGCCACCCCTGGCAACCAGTCGTAGAGCGACCTATCCTCTCGGTCTACCCTAGGGCCGGCGCGTTATAGATATCTCGACAAATTGATAAATCTGCCGTCCCGGACATACTGTGATACTTATTTTTCTGACTAATTGGGATGGTAGGTAACTAGATAGTTTATGTCATCCTAAATAAATCCACGTGGCATAATTTAAGGCCCGTAACTAGGTGCTTATGTTCTGATAAAAAAATATATACCCTAAGCCATTGTCTTTTTATTTTTCAATCTTAGAGACAAATCTCTCAAAAGTTCCTTTTATTGAAGAAAAAAATCTAAGTATTCGGTGTGTGTAAAAAGGCAAAAGCCTCGCTAGACACAAACTTAAAGACTGAAATAAAGGTCACATGCCACCTACGCCGAAAACAAGAACGAAACCTCAGGCGTTCTCTGTAAGTAAAGCCACTGTAAAGTGTATTAAGTATTACTTCATGTCTGTGGTAGAGTGCTCGAGCATTTCAGGAATTCATAACGCGTACTATGGTCGTATGTCAAACAAAGTGTCTTTACTCAAAGCGAGTGTATTTACGTACGCGACCGCGCCGCAAGGCTTAGAGACAAGTAACAACATCTAATGAGTTTGGTGAACTTCGCATTTTACCAACAACGAGATTACGACAACTTTGTTTTTTGTTTGGGAATTTTGATGCGTGCTTTTGATGGCCCTTTTAGTGTTTTATCGCAATATTTCTCGATGTGTCGTAGATTCTATTATTGAACGTATTCATTTATTATTCAACAACAATAAATTAAGAATTTAAAGTTGTAAATAATCTATCCTTTTATATTCGCCTTTCATGGTACATAGAATGTTTTTAACTTCTTACTCAGTAGGACTAACTGACAAGCAAATATGTAGGGGAAGGGGGGGCATGACGGGGTCGCGAGGTAAGACGGGGTACGCACACATACAAGAAACTAGACGCTTGCTAATAGAAAGCCATTCTCGATCAACCATCAGCGCGACAGAAACAGTGAGTTGGAGTGCACGCGTCATTTGTTTACAAACGAAAATCACGTTGAGTGTCTCGTCGATCTAATTTTACGCAGTTAAAAACGTCTTTACTATAAGGTAATTATGACTACCCAATTTATGTCTTTTCTCGTATATGGTTGCTAGTGTTGTTTACTTTGTTGTGGTATAGTTTGGACAAAAGTTCACTGTTTTTTTTTTTGAGAAATATTTTTTTTCTAAGTCAGCCTTTGGGGCATGACGGGGACCCAATAGGTCATAGGGTTTCATCCGAAGGTTGGGTAGGCTGCCAGCTTTGTAGACATTTGGGCTCACAATGCTTGTGCTGGTGTGGATGATAAAAACACCGAAAAAATCAGATTTAAAACACACATCTTGCCTCCATTGTCATTACCCCATCTTACCCATAGTACGGGGCAAGATGGTTTTTCGACAGTTCCTATTAAATCATTTATTAAAAATAATGCGATAAAGTTCATCTCCCAAAGACTATGTTAAATTGTAGTTAGATGAATAAGACATTGTGCCATAAATAAATAAGAATAATAAACGTAATGATTATACTGTATTTTTGGTATTTTCCTTAGATACCCCATCATGCCCCCCCTTCCTCTACACATTTTTTTTGCGTTTCCGTAATCATATCAAAAAAGGAACGCTTATTATTATGTATAGTTTCGTCATATCCTTGTGTGTCCCAGCCTTAGAAAGGGTTTTAAATCGAAGGTCCCAGTCACAGCAAGGAGTCCCGCGCGTCTATACAGCGTGTAAGGGACATCGCCGCACAAACGGATACCATGGGTCCAGGACATGATTCTGGACCCCCCCATGTTGGAATTTTTCGTCGGTTTTTCCCAAATTTTTAATTTTTTTTTTGAGTTTTTTTTACTTTAGACTGTTCATAATCGTTATTCTTACCTAACCCAAAGAGATTTAAAATAAATAAGTTATTAATTCATTACTTTCACTAAAAGTAACAATGTAAATAAAACTAGAAACGGTGTCTTATGGCGATATTCGCCTGCAGTCAGCGACATACTACGTAGGCACAACGTTATCGCGCGTTTAAATCGCGGTGTTCACAATACATTGCGCGCTCGAAAATGACAATTTCTATAACCGATCATTAGCGAGGTGAATGACTTTCACAATTTGATTAGTGGCATTAGGTGTAGCCTTTTCGCGAAGTTTGCGTTACCATGCGAAATACAACCTGTATAAGGTCCTTATAAATTTGTGAATTTCCTCTTGAGGAATGAATGTATAGGTCATTAGTAAACAAAGAATAATATTAGAAAAATAATCCGTGGAAAAAAACGAAATTCCGAAATTGAACTAAATATCAGTACAAAGTATTAATTTAACCATTTATCTAAAAAAAAACCCATGGATTATTTTTCTAATATAATTTTTTGTTTACTAATGACTTATAACATTTATCCCTCAAGAGGAAATTCACTAATTTATTAGGACCTTACAAAGAGACGAAAACAATGACAATACAATTTTTTTATGAAATATTAGGTAGGATTCATAAAAAATTTGTACCTCACCAAAGTAGAATCTAGAAGTAGGTAAGTAATCGATAAAGTTATTTAAATTCCGCTTTCTTACTAAATGTAACTCCAAGTATGTTGGGCTCTATGTACTCTACTCTCTCTTTGCTAGTCGTTGACGAATAAGTACATTGTATTTTTTCATTCGAATAATAAAACTAATTAAGTATCTATTTTAGCAAATGCTCGTTTTATTTTATCAATAGTACACTGTCTCTATTATAAGAATAATAAGCAAGAAGGCGGCTCGGAGCACTAATTGGTCCCTAATTCAAAGATGTAGTTCGTACCTACCTAAGCCCCCGAGTTTTTGTATCCAAACCGCCAACCGCCTCCGTAGACCTTTGTCGAGTCCATGTACCTAACTTATACAAGTTTATTAATTAGACAAGTTTCGACGTTAGTAGGTATTTAGTCCTTTAGGCTGGCAACCTGGCACACGCGCTGTATGAACTTTCGGGAATAAAAAAGTTTTGGTGTCAACATAAGGTTTTCCTTGTCGAATAAAATATGAAAAATATCATATAATACTTATATATTGTTTATACGACTAAAGCGGTAAACAAGCATACGGATCGCCTGATGGTAAGCGGTTACCGTCGCCATATGGACGCTTGAAACCCACGAGGCATCAGTCACGCGTTCCCAACCCTTTCTCCTCCCAAATGAACTCTGGCGACCTTACTCACGCCACCTCACGCGCAGGAATACCTTTAACAAAGTTATTTGGCTAAATGTTTTAAAGATGCGTTATTCAGTAAGGTCCTTCTCTAGTCGAGCTGCTCTTTGAGCGAATAAACGTTATGTTCTACCTCTTTCAAATATAATAAGCCTTTGCTTAGAATGGTACTGCTGGCTAGGTATTCTATGGTTTCTCTACGATAGATAAAATTCGCAATAGGATAAAAAAAAAAACTGCGAATTTCGCGTTTCTATACCCTCGGGGCTACCGTGTAAGTCAACCATAAACTTCATTAAACTGGTCTTCAATGAAATCCCAATATCTATAGTTTAACATTTAGACCTCAAGCGGGTCACCGAACGAGTCAATGGATGGCTTTTGAATAGAATTGTACAAAAAGGAAGACAGTGCAATGAAGCATGGACGAATAGATAAATGAAGTGTGCACTCGGTTGAGATTCCGCGACGCTCACCGAATAGTCCGCGTAAAACCATACTGTTGCTAATGCATCCAACATCACCAATGACTAATGGTATAAACTCAGACTTGATTCGTTAGTTAACGATGCTCATATTGAGGTCACTTTAAATCGATAATTCCTAAATCAATTTAGAATCGAAAGTGATACAATATAGGTCACTCGCTCGGAAATGATTAGGTAAGCTAATCTTGCCGCGGTGTATTCACAAATGGGATGGAGTTGAAATTTAATTAACTGTTAACTAAGTGCCAACAGCGGCGGGCCCATAGACGCGAATCGTGATGAATCGAATCTGTGGCTACCCACTAACTGAAGGTAACTATTACACCGTCCTATTTTTAGGATCCTAACTAGGAAATAGGAACGTGTAAGCGCAGAAAGAACGGTTATTGTCCTAAGTAGTGAGATAGGAAGGTCCCAACAGCTCTACAGGAAAGTGTAATAGCGTCGCTCCGATTTAGGACGTTTAGGGATGTAACATTGTTCTTCAAAATATCGATGTTTTGAAATAATTATATAAGGCCCTTCTAAAGTCTTGGCGTATATTTTGAGGGATGAATGTATAGGTCATTAGTAATCAAAAAACAATAATAGAAAAATAATCCGTACATTGAAAATACTACATTATTTATAAATTAATACTTGGTACTTACTTACATAAAGTTCAATTTTGTTTTTTATTTTTCACATAAAGGAGCTCATTTGTATTCATTACAATTTTAAGTTGTGTGATCGGTTTGAGAGACTAAAAAACTTAAAACATCGGAAGATCATCGATGTAAGTATCGTTATATTTTTTTTTAAATCGACCTTTGTTACATCCCTACGAGTCGTCCGTCCCGCTTTAGTATAGTTGCTATACTCTTTGTCGCGTCCTATTTAGAAAGCAAGATAGTGTAGTGTAATAAGTAGCTTCCTGCTTCCTAGTTAGAACCATCCTAGTTAGGATCCTAAAAATAGGACGGTGTAATTGTTACTTAACATAGTTTTTATGAGGTATCTTATTTAAAAAAATTTTTTTTTTAAAAGATGGCGCTTGGTACTTATATATTCTTATACAAGTAGGTAAGGTCTAAGCGTGAAGCGATTTTTATAAAACTATTTACTTGACACAAACTTCTTCATAAGGCCGCAGAATAAAGAATAGTAGGTAGTAAATCTAAATTAGTAAGATCGAATTTTATAATATTTTTTTGGTAATTGATTTATTTGAAAAACGCCTCCAAGATTAGACTTATGTTACAAATATATACTTACCTACTCATTTCATAGTGCAAATAAGAAATGCCTTTAAATTAGTTACACCATGTATCCAAATAATTATTTGCCAAGTCGACCTTTTCCTTTTATGTAAAAGATAGTTTTTGCACAGTATTACCATATCTTATGGTACAGCTGTGGTTTTTGTCTATGTCTTAATCAATTACCGTAGTCATTTGTTTTTTTGTCTGCCAATAATTATGTGTGTACATGAAATGAGTCACATAAGAGCATAGATTTAGAATTTTCTACTACCGTAGACTTAATATAAGTATAAGAGTATCTTTTCCCTATTTTTTGTATTTAAACATCAATATGTTTGTAATTTGTTTAACCTATACAGGTCGTTGTTTTGGTCAGCGACGAGCGAATAAGCTTAAGTGTAGACATAATACTCAACGGGAGTACGAGGGAGTAATGGGGTGGGGCGATGGCGGCTTGAGCCTAGCTCTAGTCTGTGCACGTGCCTAGTAACCATACTTTGCGGTAATTTTATTTCATATTGAATAAGGTATTTCTCAACATATTTACAGTATTTAATTGAATTAAGTCCATTTTTGGGGAATATATATTTTGTACTACCGCTCCTGGGTCGCTTGTCGCCGATCAAAACAACACCCTGTATAGGTAAGTTTGTAATAAATATATTTAGTCGCTGAGAGCAAATAGAAATGACTCAGTAAAAATTAACTCCTCTGCAGAGCAAATAAATTATAATACGATTGTATAGATATATAATAACAATAAATTTGTAGATATTTTACTGCAGTTAGTTTAACATCCTCCCAACGTTTATTATGAATTCATCCTTCACCCTAAAGATAAAGATTTTTATTTGCACAAAGTATGGTACATGAAAGGTTTATTTAAAAATATATTATGAGCATACAAAGGAGCATACATCCTTTGCCATATAATTGGCATGCAAAATATTAATATGATTTAAATTAAACACATGAATTGAAATAATTAAAACAATACGTGACAGACCACAATTACAATTCTTAAAAATACTCTATTATTTACATTACAAAATTATAAGAAAATGTATGTTTCATGTCAGAGAAAAAAAAAATTTTTTTTAAGTAATAATTATAATGACCATAAACAATAATAATTAAATTAGCAAACTGCAAGTAAACCTTTAAAGAAAATCATTTATATTATAAAAACTCTTTTCCATGAGCCACGCATATAATTTAATACTACCGAAGTCTGCGTTAATTGATTACTCTGGCAACACATAACATTTTTCATTATGTTTTGCGTTATCTCGACGGAAAAGTGGAATGAGAGTACTTACTTTCTAAATAAAACATCGCTATATAAACGCTCGGAGATTTGTCTTTTCTGTTTTTCTTTTTTTAGGGTTTATCTGTGTTTCAAGGAAATTATTCTTATCATTCTTGTTATATTTTAATGAAGTATTTTCGCAAAGTTCAAGGTTGAGATATTTTTAGGTATTCACTAACTCCCCAAAAAGAATTTCTACAAAGGCTTTAACTTTACTCCTTACACGCATAGAAAAACTAATCATCAGCTCTACCGGTTTTTTGGAGCTAATGCCCTAGCTGCTGTGAAATAGTAGGTATGTGAGTTAGAGCATCGTGGAGGTCGAATTAACTAAAAGGAGGGTCGCAATCTCTATTGAAAATAGCCTTATACGGTTGTTCAAAACTTTTACCAATAAAATAGTGGTGCTGATTCTGTTGTTTACAACTAAACTAATTTTAGGCTCACTATGTCTCTATCTAACAAAAAACATAAGAAAAAGATGTAAGAAATTTAGTCCTGTCAAATTAGACCAATGCTTGTTGTCAGTGTGATTAGAATGTAAATATTATGTAATGAATCTAAGCTTGTTTTGAAAATACTAGGCAATAAACTCAACAATTACTGTTGAGTTTATTGCCGGCTCTTCTCAGCAAATGCAACCTTCCGAACCGGTATTAGAGTATTAGACTTTTCATAAGTGCCTGGGAAGGTCTATTTGAATAAATGATTTTGAATTTTGAATTTTTTCAATATAAATTTAGTCGCCATCTATCGCGGTTACGTCTAAATACCCGCAAATGAAGACAGCAAAGACTAATTTGACAGCTTTGAATATGATCTATCCTTTTTCAATAATTTTAGTAATAAAGAGATGTGATGTAACTATGCGATTTACAACAGAATCGGCACCAATGTTACTGTAAATTAAAAGTAGAGCTATGTTAAAATATTAATCATAAAAGGATATATTATATTGTTTTTATTTTTGGATTATTTGACTCGACACTAATAAAAAGCATAAGAAACGATTATTTAGATGATGCTCATGTCTCCTCTTACAACAAAGTGGATTAGCAAACATCACATGCCTTTGAATTTGACGTTTCCACAATATTTTCGCTTATCCAGAAGACAGCGTGGTGAAATCATACGACGTGGAAAATTATTTTGGCCACACCATTATGATGATAGTACGTGCATTAGTTATCGTAATTAACAACAAAGATTACGGACCCATTCATCGCAAAGCAGAAATCGTAGTAAAAGAGAAATGTAGTCATAAAACGTCTATCGCAGACTTTACTGTTCATTAGAGTGGTCCGATGCTCCCCCTCCTCGATAAAGAGGCTCCGAGTGTAAGCTTCTTTACAGCGAGGCTCATTATGTTGCTTTTTCCCCGCTTTACCCATTTAACCGCATTTTTGAAGATTATTTGTTGTTTGTAAAAGAGTATTGGTAATAATTTACCTTCTTTTTGCACGGAGGGTATAAGACTATATAGCTGTCTCTCGCGGTATCTCCTACGTTCCCGGGAGAAAATATAGCCTATGTCACTCTCCATATCATAGGTTATTACGTGCCAAATGGTATCGCAATCGCTTCAGAAGTTTAGGCGTGAAAAGATAACAGACAGACAGACAGACTTACTTTACACAATTAAAAATCTTACAAAAAACTTGAGCTTTACAAGAAAAACATGATGAGACTATATTTCAGTGGTAGAGTTCTTTATATTGACCGCCTGGCTGGCTTATATTCCCAAGTTGATTAGGTTGCGAGTTGATTGACAAAATATACTTCCAAGCACCTTCATACCGGTGCGTTCTAGATGCTATACTTGAGAGACAGGCCTCTCCATGTATCTGTGCACCAACCACCTTCAGTCACATAACCTCTTACCATGTGAGATTATGATGAGATAAGAGAGAAACACAAATGTATCATAATATAAAAATGTTATGACTAGATTTAAATCTTACATATGCAAACAAACCATGTACCTATTTCGAGGGATTGAATAATATTAGATAGGCAAGTTTCTTTCTTATCTCACAAAATGGAAATCCACAGGCTATAAAAATGAGTCCACAATGAAACAACTTAATTGCAATATTATAACTTTATTTGCTCATAAACAAAATTGCCTCAGTCGTCGGGGTCGGTCCGGTATTTTTTTTTACATTTTATTTTGCTTCGTATAAAAATACAAGATTAGCATTATCGGTGTCCATTAAACTTGCGAAATTCATTCGTTGTATATTCGACCTAATGCAATGAAACTCAAAGAAAATATACAATAAAAGGAACAAAGAAAACTGAACATAACTTCCAGTGAGATAAGGTAGGCACGCATACCTTCTTGTGTCTAAAACAGATGTCCTATGTTTATTTGAAGGCACAAACAATCTGAACAATCCCTTTGCTAGCCCTTCAAGGATTTCTTTGACAATCCTTCTGAAAGTTTTCTTTGTCCGTTAGGGCGCTACTACATTAATGCTTTATCTCGTATCGTATCTGCGTATCATTCCGTAAACTTTTCACAACCTCGAGTTATTACCGAATATAGTATATAGTTGTTTTATTTAAACTCATAACTATTTATTTTTAATTAATAAATAGTACTATTTCAAAGCCTCTAAATAAATACTCGAGGCGTCTAAAATCAGCACTAAATTGCAACATCTCTGAATAACACTTAGCCATGATATTAATGCCTTCAATTATTAAACAAATGCATAATTATCACGGCAAATGAAGGATACGCAGATAAGATACATGCTTAATGTGTTAGCACCCTTATTGCGCGGTTGTTAAACTGAGGGGTGTTTTGTTATGATGATCCATATTTAGTAACGCTCATGATTGATCTAATTTTAATTCAGTACTATAATGTTTACGATGTACGACCACTGAGTGATGCTTTTAAATATACTTTAGATAGCAGATATGGAAGCTGCTTCTACATTTTAGGCTCGCATTTACCCCATCTCATAATAAGTGATTGTAAAGCTTAGATATAACTGCTAGAAGGGCTAACAATGCAAAAGCTAATAATTACTATTTTAATCTAATCCTATATGAAACTTCAGTTCTTGTTGCCGTTTAACATTTTTATTGGAAATTAATTCGTTAATGCTATGTATAGCTAAGGCATCGCAAAATACACATTAAAATATATTAAATTGAAGTGTTACTAAGAGTCTGTATAGATATAAGAATGATGTTCAGTGCACTTGGTTCTATAAAGGTGTTAAAGAGGTTTTATAAAGGTGTTATAAAAGTTGTTTAAGCTTCAGCGGCCGGCGCTTGAGACTGCGCGGTGGCCACACTGGTGGTGGTGGACACCGAGTCGGGGTCCTGCTCCCGGACTCCGAGCCACGGGATACGCTTCGTCAGCTCCGCTCTGAAATTGTAGCTTGTATTTTTCGTGTCCAGTAAATGTTCTAGTTGAAAGCTTTAGTTATATAGCGGCTGTATAGCGGTCTATTTGTGACTCTTTAAAGGATCCTCAAGTTGCGTAGTAGCTAACTTGCTTGTTTTTTTGCTGATATGATATTAATAAATCAAAGTAATTTATTGTCATACTTTGTAAACCAAACTAATATAGATATGGATAAAAACATGTTATAGTAGGTAACCTCCAGAACTATAATCACATTTGGAAGCCCAAAAACTTTTACGCTGCTGGCACATACTCCTGTTAATATCTTTTCAAACCTCTTTCCAAGAAGGATTTTCAAAGAGAGTATCGGCAACCCGAGAGTGATACTCCAGAGGGCCATACACGATAGTCGTTTATCAATTAGCCAATAGAATTGCATAAAATTTACGCCTCACCAGTTTTGCTGCAATTCTAATATCTGATTTAATATAAAAAACCATAAATAAACATCCTTCAATACCTGTATCTAGGATGATTGATGGCATAAACCCATGGGTCGAGGCAGGAGACCACTTTGCAGCAGACGGCTGGCACCATCGTTGCTATAGGTGTTAGCAGGTTCCTGTTTCCAAACATGTGTTTAATTAACTTGGAGGTCGACCAATTTGTAATGTTGGTATATGTTCATAGTTGGTTGGTTGGCTGCTGAATTGAATAGGAACAACATAATTGAACTGTTTTACAAAAAAATTAAACCGACTTCAAAGTACACTAAGAAGTAATCAAATCCTGATCTGATGACAATGTGACCAAACGGGAAGTGTACCCTTTCAAATAAAAAAATAATTTTCCAAATCGGTTAATAAAAGACGGAGTTATGAGGTAACAAACATAAAAAAATACAACCGAATTGAGAACCTCTTCCTTTTTTGATGTCGGTTAAAAATGTTTTTTTATGATAAACTAGGTTTTGCTTGCGACTTCATCCGCATAGATGTCTTGTGTTCCGCATGGATCCCCGTATACTGGTGTCACCAAGTATTTGGTTTTATTGATGTAACTTCGGCTCCCATCATCATAGCGAGGCACAATATATACCACTTTATAATTATAATCAACATTTTTATAATTGTTTGAACAAACAATCACTCAAAAATCTGAATCGTAACTTATTATTCGTAAATATCTTCAATGTTGGTTCTTTTAGTGTGCCAAAGTGATTATGTTGTTTACAACTAAACTAATTTAGTCTCACTATATCTCTTTCTAACAAAGCACATAAGAAAAGGATATAAGAAATTGAGTCCTGTCAAGTTAGTCCAATGCTTGTTTTCAATATAAATGTTGCCATCTATCGCGGTTACGTCTAAATACCCGCAAATGAAGACGGCAAATACTAATTTGACAGCTTTAAAAATGTTGTATCCTTTTTCAATCATATTTGTAAGAGATGTGATGAGACTAAAATTAGTTTAGTGTGAATTACAACAGAATCAGCACCCAAAAAAACCTAATAACCTACCTATCACCAAAAGCTCCAGTCATAGCGACGAAAGCGTAGGGTGTCCAGGCGCACACGAAGAGAAAGAATATCGTGAAGGCAACCTTCGCGATTCTGATCTCCACACTCCTGCTCGCGTCCTCTTTGTTCGCTGCCAGGGATTTGACGTTCATTTTCTTGGCTTGTTCTTGTAGCATGCGCTCGTGAAGACGGACCTTTAGAAAGAGTATTATTTGTATATTGATTGACGAATGGTAGTGTTTATAAAAGATAAATAAAGGTCTCATTTTCCCCCCATTGTCGAGAGTTTTTCAGAAATTATTGTCACCCGATTAAAAGGCTATGCGATGTAATCTATCCAACCTTTCTGACAGTAATGTTTGTTTTAGTTTTGTAAAAAAATATCGTTTACATAATCTAGAATAATCTAGATGCTTTAGTTTCCCAAAATACCTTTTTTTGGAGCCATTGTAGGTATATTGTTTGACATTAAATCATGTTTATAGTCACACAATATACCTCCACGTGTTGGTTCTTATCTTTGTACCTACTATTCCACCAAAACGGTATCAATAAAAGGGGATTTCCTTTGAAATTGTAATGGTTTTCTACTCGTCACCATAGTTACTAATCTTTTTATGAGAATGAAAAAATCTTGGTGTACGACGGATAATTAAAAAAAAGGTATGTTAATACGAATCGCTCGTGGTGTAACATTATGATTAGCCGGTTTTAATCGATCAGCTAAGTTAAGCTACCACCGTCGTAGCCGGTACCTGGATGGGTGACCGCCTAGAGGTATTTCAAATCGAGCGTTTCCGTGTTTCGGAAGGCCGTTGGTCCCGGTTATCACTTATTTGTGATAGTCGTTAAGCTAGTTGGAGGCCTACTAGGCGGCTTGAAAACTCCAACAGTAGGTTGACCCCTAGCCTACCTCCACCGATCCGCAGTGGGCACGCGTGTTGGAGTATCTGCCCATTCCCTATCACCTTCATTTGTGAAAGGAGGCCTGTGTTCAGCAGTGGGACATTATGATGATAATGATGATGGTAATACCGTTTTAAATATATAGATTTTTAATTTTAACCAAAATGCCGTAAAGTTAAATCGTATGCCTAAACTAGTTTTTAAATAAGTTTAATTTTAAAGCCATAAAGTGTAATTATATCCTGTGGTTTGGATCACACCGATCTCTGTGGTCTTACCAGCAACACATGGCATTGATGGCTCGATGCCAAAACATTATGGCAATTAGGTAAGTGTAGCAGTAGGTTATAATAACGTGGTATACTAAAGGTAAGCTCTAGGTCACCGAAATAAGACTTTAGTTAATTATGCCGATGAAACCAACTAAATATATTGCTTTGAAATTAAGGAAATTGATTTTCAATGGAATTTTCGCTCACGTTTCAAATGACAATTTCGCAGAAAAAGTATTAATTTCTCTTTTCAAAGAAAGGCAAGTTGTAGAAGTAATTTTTATTTTGCCTATTTTTACGTAATTACTGAGTTACTTGGTACAAAAGTATTTTTGAAATAAGTTTCTATACGTTCCATTTTGTTTTGGGTCATTAATGCTACTTACTTTGTTACGTAATTAGATCACAACCAGATTTGTTTTAATAATTAATACTACAATAAGGTTGGTTTCCAATGAATTTCCAGTTAAAGAATCAATGGAAGCAAATAGGGCAGTTCACGGGGAAAGATCGCGGTCACTCGTATACGCTTTATTTTGTGTTATTGGATCTTTGTTGGTGCCTACATACATATATGCGGCTGTGGTTTGTATATCGCATTCGTACAGTTGCCAACAAAGGTGGAAGATTGTGTAGTGGAATAGTTTTTGTGGTTATATAGGTAAATCTACGCATCTTTATATTAGTTGTGAATGTGATACTGAGCTACTCGTATTTATATCGATAATAATAAAAACTGCTAGTTTCCTACAAATGTGTTTGAATGTATGTATGTTTTTTATTTGTGTGGATTTTTGTATCTCAATATCACCGTTATGGCTCAACGCATTTGAATGAAACATGGCAGATAGATAGATTACATCCTGGATTAACATATAAGACACTTTATATCCTGTAAAACCACGGGCCGGAAGCTAAAGTTGCCATAATATTATTACATAAAAGCAATCATCAACTGTGTTAAAATATAATCAAATAACAAAATGATTAAAAGTGCGGTGGCTCAGTAAATTGAAAAGCAGTTTGTTATCGACAGTACACGATCCCAGCGGACGCATAGTGGCTGTACAATAAGAGCCTTTTCCACGAGGCATTTTAAACGCCAGCACAGACTGCGCGATTATACTGCGAGTGATCATAGTACTGTGACCTAGTTGTAGCACTATTTACACTTGGGTAAATAAGTAATGTTTGAGAGTAATGGAAAATATTGATGTACGATCTTAAAGGCCTTCTAAATTGGATACTTTCCTGGGTAAAAAATATATGATTCTATTTAGTCCGTCAGTTAGATTATCGAAAAATACTGGACACGTATTTTGTTTTTCGTCAGTGAAACATTAAATGATGAAAATATAGCCAGTTAAAGTTTCGCGTGACGTCACATTTCATTAAAAACTGTATAGAAATGTGACGTCACGCGGAACTTTGACGGGCTATATCTTTATCATTTTATGTTTGATTGGCGATAAAAATAAATACGTGTCCAATATTTTTTGATAATCTAACTGACGGACTAAATATATTTTTTTAGGAAAATAGCCATTTGACATGCAAAAGTAAGTAAGGTAGGTAAATCCAATCTACAAGCAGTTTTTTTTATACGCTGACAATATAATCAAGACATTCTAAAATCGTATGTTTTCAACTCTTTAACTTAGGCTGTTTCTTTTACAAATGTATCGGTGTACTAAGGATAGATTAGCGGAACACTCGTAACGCGAAACGCAATAAAATGCAGTTCAATACGTGTACGGATAAAGCAGCGATTAAAACCTTACATGGGAATACGGCCTAAGACTTGCCAATACAATCCAGAAGCCTTTCCGATTTTTATAATATTCCCGAGCAATTGCGATCGTAGTTCGATTCGTGCATTCGTTCAAACACAAATAATGGCGCTCACAGTTAGGACAGCATCTTTACATTTTCTCCGCTTAACTTGTTACAGAACGAAAAAAAAAACTTAAAGACAAAAGTTTGTCTATTAATTAATTCAAGTTACTTTGGTTTTAGTTCTCAGATACGGGAAGGTATGGTACATATCTACCTAATGTAAATATAAAAAGAGATGTGACGTTTTTGTTTTGCCTAGCTGTCGTTGCCCCGCAGTTTCAACTCAGATACGGTTTGGTATAGTACCTATATATATACCTAATGTAATAAGATGAAAACGTATTTGTGAGATGTGACGTTCTTGTTATGCCTTGCCCTGCAGTTTCAACTCAAATACGGTAAGGTATCGTATGGTACCTAAATATCGACCTAATGTAATAACAAAAAAGTATATGTGAGATGTTACGTTGCTGTTGTTGCCCCGTATTTTCATCTGTGTTCTCGGGATAAGATGTACCTATATTTATCACTGCGACCCAAGCTATTCTTTGCCAATTTTCATCAACATTTTCACCTAAAATATGCTATAGGCATATTACCTATTACGCACCGTAAATATAACTAGAACAAAATAATATGAATTCATCCGCCTAGTCCAAAAATATTTTAAGTAAATATGCCAAAGCCACGAGTTGACAGAATGACAATACACTTTAAATAAAGCCGGCCAAGTGCGAGTCTGAGTCTGACTCGCTGACTGAGGGTTTGAAACATAACTATTGTAAAAATCAGGACCCGAATAAAAAATTGTTTGCAAACGAATTGCGATGATTTCGAAAAAAACTGTGCTAGTTAGGAACTTCATTTAATAAAAAAAATATTTAATATTTTTCGTTTTGCAAACTTCGGAGATAAGGTGGGAAAGCAATATGATTGGGTCAGCAATATTTAGAACTACCTGTTCCAAATTTCAAATCAATAGCATTAGTGGTTGCCGAAATGTACAGCTGTGATAGACGGATAGGAGTGGCACCATAAGGGTTCCTTTTTTACGTTTTTGGTTCAATTAATCGTAAAACAGTTGAATAAAATACGAATTAACAGTCGTACTTTTCCGGAAAACCTGCCCATCCAATACCCATTTGAGGAAAAACGTGGAAAAAATCTGAGCAATCAGCTTTTTAATTATCAGTTCTTTTAAATCACGTAAAAGCATGAACGAAGGACAGTTTCGTGCTAAAAACACGGGACTAAGCGTTTTTTTTTTTCATTGAACTTACGGTGTAAAAGAAACTTGTAAAAGGAAATAACTTTTAAAAAGGTGATGGGTAAGCAGGTTGGTAATTGGGTGATTAGGTCTATGATTTCTGGTTACGCAGGCCAATAACTTATTATCGACCAGACACTAGCTAAAGTAAAAAGCTGATAAAAAATGTTCTTAAACAACTTACTCAACCCCAGTTTGTCTGTTAATTCAATAAAGCTACGGTTTGTAAAATTAACAATTAAGTACACTAGAGCTTTATCTTAAACTGAGTTGAGATTAAAACTTGCTCCATCCATTATGAGTTCCCTCTATACAAAACAGGGGTGTACTTATTGGTAGTGACACTGAATGCCTGATGAAGGTCTATTCCAAATTTATATACAGTGAAACTTGGTTAAGTGGGACCTGGATAAGTGAGAAACCTCCATAACTAGAACTCATGCTGAGGTCCCAACACTTTGACACTGAATTACCTCTGTTAGTGGGACGAGGTAAGCCTCTATATCTGGGATTTGTTCTTTCGATTTATCATCATAGTTACCTCTATAACTGAGACAGCGAGTACATTTTATATGCATAAACCTCTGTAACTGAGATAACATTGTTTGTTTACTCATTCTTATTCTACCCACAAATTCCACACGTAATTCCAAGTACGTAAGTAATTTTGAGCTTCAATTACCTTCAGTTTTAGTTTCGCTTTACTATCATACAGATGTTTATTTGAAAAATGCCAAAACGAAAGCTACAATCGTTATCATTACGTGAAAAGCTGAAGTTAATATCCGTTTATGAAAGTGGGAAGACACGTGAAGAAGTTTGTGCCGAATTTAACGTGCTTGAATATTTTTGTTGATTACATTTGTATGATTACCTTTAAGTACTATTTTTTTTTTTATTAAAACTCATTTACATACATAATACGTTATTTTATTTAATGATCGCACCTGTATAACTGAAATAACCTGTATTCTCACCTCTATTAATGGAACCCTCTGTAAATGAGATAGATATTTATTTATACCTGTATATCTGAGACACTGGGTAAGTGGAATACCTCTATAAGTGAAACGACATTGCAGGTCCCTTGATGTCTCACTTAACCAGGTTTCACTGTATATAAATAAAATTGAAGTTCGGTACTTATACCAAAAATCCTATTTTTGTTTGTCTGTCAGTTTGTTCCGTCTAATCAGCCAAATTTCTGAACCGATTTTGACGGGACTTTCACTGGCAGATAACTGATGTTATAAGGAGTAACTTAGGCTATTTTTATTTCATACAAAAAATTTGGCTACCGCGCAAAAAAATATTTACCGTACGAGGGTGAAACCGCGGGGTCAGCTACTTAACAAAAATAATGAGCTTTCGGCTGAGGAAATGGGTAACCGCTTACTGGTGGACCGTATGATTGTTTGTTACCTTACTCGTAAAAAAAATATCACATGGGGTACCAATATCTAGTAGGTAGGTAAGTTACTATGTAATACCCGATAGCTGCGTTTTAGAGCCGGTCCCGTCACGTTTTGTCTTATGTGCTTACTCACTCACGTACTTACTATACCTCTACTAATTTTATACTCTGTTGATAGCCCTATCGCACCGACCCTAAGCCGGCCCTGTTTTCGTGAGATGATGAACTTCACAAAGATTTTCACTTGTCGTGAAAGCTTTTTGTTCTCTTTTAAAAGATATTTGTTGGGAATTGAGCTTTGATGTTATTAGTCCACAATTTTCATTGAGTGCTCTTCAATACTACATGATATTTCAATTTCAATAAAAGTATATAAATGTCATGTTTTGTGTTAGAATATTATCTTACTATAATATTATAAATGCGAAATATATTATTTGTTTGTTTGTAGGTACCTCCTTCGCAACGAATTAATTTGCTTACTACTTTACTTAATTGGAAACGCAAGTGTGTATGGCGGAATAGTAATGGATAAAAGTGAATGTTCGTTACATTAAATTAAAATTATATTACACGGTCATTTTGCTAAAAATCTACACTAAAATCTCTCGTCAAGCTTCGGGTTTGTTACCGGAGATACACTTGCACCAATTCTTTTCTAGGCTTTCTGTGCGGACCACCTTCGGCCACATCATCAGTCACCTTACTGTGTGTGGTCAAAAATAAACTTGGAAAAACCAAAAAAATCCATTTACACACTAAACCAAACATTCACAAATTATACCTACGATGCTAAAAGAACAACGCATAATGTAAAGCGAAAGTAACTCTGTGTGTTTCACGCCTTAATTACTCAACCGAAATGATGAAATTTGGATAAAATTTCATCATTTGGAGACCGAAATGATGAAATTTTAAAGGACATAGGCAACTTTTTATCCCGGGAACGCGGGTAAAACCGCAGGGGAGAGCTAGTATTTTATAAGTCTAGGAAAATGTTGAACTCTTTATGAAGATAAACTACTACAGTACCATCTCAAAAGTGTTGTTGTTTTATAAACTCAAATTGTAAGTTGTTCATTAATGAGAAGTTCAAAGTAGCAGAATTTCCCAAAGGAACGTTAAAAGTGGAGAAAGAGTTCTCTAGATAAAACTGCATAACTTATCTCCGACCACAGTGAGGTGGGGATTTATGTCTAGTAAATTGTGTCTAGAAACTTTGTAGTCTAACCCTATTAATTTTGATTTACGTAAGTATTAAATTTTGTAAAACGAGTTTTGTGGCCAATTATGAAAGATTAGGTTTAATTGTAGGTAATTAATATAAAGATACCAATTACATATTTGGTATCAAGGAATTACTACAGTAACTCAAAATAAGTCTCCTTTTGAAATTCTATGTGTACAATATGACAGAAACATTGTAAAACCTCTACAATTTAATAATTTACTTCCGTATGTCGACCATCCGGGAAAGGTTTCCCTTAACGAGTGTTCGTAAGGACCAGAGGGCCGCTTCCGACCTATTTAACTCGCCGGCCTGCCCTCAATGTCCGCGGATTGAGTGCCGATTATTTGTTCAATGCTCTATCACGATTCAATTAACTATTTGTAAAGAAAACCTAGCAAAAGAGTCGTTAGCTATCTGTGACAGAAATACGAGAGTTTTTTCGATAAAAAATAAAAGTTACAACTAAAGATCTTTTGTTTTTGTAACTTCTCTGAATTAGCAAAACTTACTAAATGATATACATTATTATAGAAATTTATCGCACATTTGAAAGCCTCGTTTTCTATGATCGTCATTAGGATATAACATATTCTAATGTAAAGTACCAAACGTTTTTTCAAAATTAAACGCCTAATGGGTTAAAATGTCATTGGAAAATATTTAAGTTATATTTGGATCTTCTTTTCTATGGAAATCAATTCGAAGTCAGTTTTAAACCCAAATAAAATAAAGAATACCTACATATTTTAAATTAAACATTAGTGGGGCAGACAGAAAACGTAGAGTAAGCGCGTATCTTATTTAATCTGAAAGATTTTCGTAAACAATTTGATTACCCATACCTATGAATAAATCATAACATGTTTTATTCAATTTGGGGCACGCTTTCATGAGTAAAATACATCAGCTAGTCATCGCAAGGTTACAGAAAAAGCTTTTGTTCACTTCTTCAAAACACTAAACTATTCTGAGAATTATAATGGCCAAGAGCCATTTTATTCTATTGGTGAATTGGATCGGAATTACAAACAATTATTATTAATAATCTTTTGAAACGCAGATTCTCTAGACTCTAGTCGTGATAGTACTATACGACTCGTTTCTTAGAATTAGACTTAGGCTCAGTTAAATGTTATAGATTTAAGCAATCAATGTATTGAATCGAATTAACGTTTTCTGTCTATAGAACATGATGAATGGCTGACGATAGGACTCCAAATGATCTATTCTGTCATTCTTTCTTAACCGTAGTGGTCCACACACAGATTAGTAGGACCTTAATATTTGGAATGAGCCGTTTAACCGCAGCGCTAGGACATTGGGTTCTTCCAAAAAGAAGTAAAGAAAGTTCTTCAAAGCCGATAACTAATTGGCAGTGCCTCTATTGTTGCAAAAATCCAAATGTGCTTGCTTGCAATTTTTTTTCGATTGAATAAAAACAAACCTCCCGCACCTTCACCTGCAGTTAAAATTAACTAGTTAATACTTTGAAGCGCTCGTGGTGTAGCATGATTAGCCGTTCTTAATCGATGCGCAAAGTTAAGCTACCACCGTCGTGGTCGGTACCTGGATGGGTGACCGCCTAGTGGTATTTCAAATCGAGCGTTTCCGTGCTTCGGAAGGCTCGTAAAGCCGTTGGTCCCGATTATCGCTTAATTGTGATAGTCGTTAAGGTAGTTGGATGCCTCCTAGGCGGGTTCAAAATTCCAACAGTAGGTTGACGTCTAGCCTACCTCCACCGATCCGCAGTGGGCACGCGTGGTGGAGTATTGCCCATTTAATTTCACCCTCATTTGTGAAAGCAGGCATGTGCTCAGCAGTGGGACATTATAGGCTGATGATGATGATGATGAGTTAATACTTACAGCACCAAATAGCTGGGAGTAGAAGTAGCAGATGAGCGTCATTGGGATGCAGTAGCTCCACACGAAGATGCAGCCGACGAACACCTTCGTGTCCTGGTCGTCAGTGAAGTAGTCGAACGAGCAGGTCGTGAGGAATCCCTCTGCGAGAATGTTAGTGGTGATTTAGAAAACGATAATTAAATTACAGAATCCGGATACTAGCTACAACCGGTTATTATTTATGAATAGAAAGAAACTAATTAACGATACCTAAATAAACCCTTATGTAGATAACATGTGATGTGACGAGTAAGCCGTAGGCGAAACACACGGAATACATTTCATAAAAAGGTAAGGCTGCCGTTAATCGGAAGCATCGGCAGACTTGAGCAAATTTTCTATATATAGATTGTAATGTGTACATATTTGTTGAAAATAAGTCTTTGTTAAAAATTTCATTTTAATACCTACAAGCTTTTTGTTGGTGACTGTACTTTTTGTTGACTGTACTTGAATTGTCATCCAATATACTAATGTATACCAAATTTCAAGTCGATCCAACCACTGGAAGTGCGTGAAATTCGACTTTCAAGATTCCACCCGAACGAACAAACATACATACATACATTGCAAGTTAAATAAAAGCTTGTAATAAATATATTGTTAAACTTAAAAAAAGTAATAAAAAAAATACTTTACTTCAAAATAAACCAAAAAGTATGAAATAACTCTAATCTGACACTGATCTGATGTCAGCGAAAGAGCACAACGTATTCCATTAAAACTATTTTCCTTTCTTTGTATAATAAAATAACTAATCGAAAATAAGACTTTCACGCCTTGTTAGATGAATATTAGTGACTGTTTTTGTGTAGATAATCTAAATACTCAAAGTGTAGATACAATCTTTGAATTATCGAGGAAAATATTTTTAGTTTTTATGGTTCTTTCGTAGAATTGTAAATGAGAAATTTTATTTCACGCGTAATTGCTGGTGCTTATAAAATACGAATGTGATTATCCAACCATGAAAACAACATTATGACACCAACAACAATCATGTAATAAAACATCAAATTATGCATTATTTGTGAAGACAATGGATGTAATCCTGCTTTCAACGGATGCAAACAATTTGCACACAATTGATGCGTTAATAAGTCATTTAGCTCGCTTACTGCGGGTGCTAAATGTTTATTTACGCACGTTTTCCGATATTAATTATGAATTACGACAATCGTCATGGAATAGAAATGTAGACGCGAATTTAAGCTCATTAATTTCGTCGCGTATTTATTTTGGAATGCTAGCAGTAATATCAATTTATAAGAAAACATATAAATTTCTTTGATCTACTCATTTTGAATTTAATGAAGTCAAAGTTAGTTGGTATTATTTTTAATTGACTCTCCAAATACGTATGTATACGAAGTAGTCTCTATGCAGATTTCCTTCCATTTATTTGTTAATTATTTGGAAAAAAAAGACAAACATAGTCAGATTGTCCAAAAAATATTTAAAAAATGTAACCCTGCTAAGTTTCTTGCCGGATTCTTCTCAGTTGAAGGCTGAGTTCCGAACCGGTGGTAACTTCAGTAAATGTGACCTCCATAAGTGCCCTTCTGGGGCCTAAATTGAATAAATGCTTTGACTTTGATTTAGGGTATAAAATTCTTTCCATCCGGAATTTTCTTTTTCACACATACCATTCTGTCTTAAAGTTTCATTTCATATCAAAACTATAGAATATTAATAATTACCTGGTACGAACCGCCCCCAAATCTTCGTGGCAGGAAGAATGGTGAAAGGTAACGCCCAAAACCACGTGAAAGCAATCAGAAGACCAGCTTGCACTTTGTTTATTCTCCCGTCGAGAGGACATGAAATCGTCCTGGGTAATATAAATGACCATTTAAAGTTTATGAAAGAGAGATACCAATTTAGTATGTACATAATGATTTTAAAACAGACAGAAAATCAAAAACGATTTTCTCTTAAACAATTGATTGAAATCATGAAATATTATACAGGTAAATATTATTATGACTTGTGTACAACATTTGAATCTATACAGTGCGAGAAAATTGCTTTTGAATTTCACAAAGTGTTTACATTTTTATATCATCGACTGTATCAAACGGCACTGCGTTGTGTCCCTTCTGATGACGCACAGCGACTCCTCTCAATCCCTATTTAAGTCACTCCCCCAGTCTGAAGAGTTGGCAACGCCAAAGTGTTTCGAGCGTCTTTAGCCTACGGTATCCGTTTGCCATCACGGGAGCCGTATGCTTGTTTGGCACCATAGTAGTATAAAAAAACCCGGCCAAGTGTGATTCAGACTCGCACACGGAGGGTTCCTTACAATATTAACTAACTCAATTTTTTTATGAAAAAAAAAAGGTAAAAAGACCGTTTCTTGTATGGGCGCCCCCTTTTAATTATAATTATATATATTTTTAATTTTATTTCATTTTTATTATTTGTTGTTATAGCGGCAATAGAAATACACATATTCTGAAAGTTTCAGCTCTCTACCTATTACCGTTCATGAGATACAGCCTACTGACAGACAGACGGACGGACGGACGGACGGACAGCGGAGTCTTAGAGCCATTTTTAGGGTTCCATTTGACACCCTTCGGGTACGGAACCCTAAAAATGGCTCCAGAAAATAAACAATCGACTATCAAGTATGATAATGATAATCAGCACTTACTTGTATCTGTCAAAAGCGATCACAGCATTAGTGATAGCACCTCCAATGCCAGACAAAGCGCCTAGAATCGCGTAAATGTCGCAGCCGAGCTGGTACCCGACGATACGCTGGTAAAACGAGTTCACGATCAGCAGTGGCATCTCCAGCATCATCATCAGGTCGAAGACTGCTAGGTTGATGACGAACATGTTGCTTGCACTTCGTAGGGATTTTGACCTGGTATTAAGACAATCGTATGAAGCGCTCGTGGTGTAGCATGATTAGCCGTTCTTAATCGATCGGCAAAGATAAGCTACCACCGTCGTGGTCAGTACCTGGATGGGTGACCGCCTATTGGTATTTCAAATCAAGCATTTTCGTGCTTCGGAAGGCACGTAAAGCCGTTGGTCCCGGCTATGACTTAATTGTGATAGTCGTTAAGCTGGTGGGATGCCTCCTAGGCAGCTTGAAAAATTCCAACAGTAGGTTGACCACTAGCCTACCTCCACCGATCCGCGCACGCGCGGTGGAGTATTGCCCATTCCCTTTCACCCTCACTTGTATGCAGGAGGCCTGTGCTCAGCAGTGGGACATTGTAGGCTGATGACGATGATTAAGAAAATCAATAATGCTAGAAAATGTGGGCATGGAGTAACAGCTACTCGGATAAGGTGAAAGGTGGATAAATAGGATCTGAAAGCTTATAGAAAGTATAGAATTGTATAATTATACAAAGTAGACCCATAAGGAAGAGATAAAGTAAGTAAAGCTGATTTGAGAATAAGATATATTTTTTTTATATTCGTAAACTATTGTAGTGGATGTCTATGATTAAATAAGCCGTGCATATTTCGCTTAACTAATATATAATCTATTGTTCATTCATGACTAACACGGAACACCTGATCGTGATTATACACACATAATTCTGTTGAGACATTCTCTAAAGAGGTGGACGCATACCTAAGCAACCAGTAATAATATACTCAATTACTATTCTGGACAGGTATCTTAAAGCAGTACAATGGTGCCGATTCTGTTGTAAATCGCACTAAACTAATTTTTGTCACATCTCATCTCTTTCTTACGAACATTATTGAAAAAGGATAGAATATATTTTAAGTTGTCAAATTAATCTTTGCCGTCTTATTTTGCGTGTATTTAGGCGTAACCGCGATAGATGGCGACTAAATTTATATTGAAAACAAGCATTGGACTAATTTGACAGGACTAAAATTCTTACATCCTTTTCTTATGTTCTTTGTTAGAAAGAGACATAGTGAGATTAAAATTAGTTTAGTTGTGAACAACAGAATCAGGGCCAATGAATGCCAATCGAAAAGGTTACCTATGCTGCCTGGTTTTAAGGTGCCAGTTTACAGTACAAGGAGCTGTTTGTCCCAGTGACACTGTTAGTAATATAGAGCAATTTTCCTGCCTACAGGCGAAATTTTTAAATGGAAATCTATTCTAAGTTTATGCAAGAACTTGGAAGTGAAGTCAGATAATCAATGCAGTGAAGATGAACTTTGCAGTTTGTTTGTCGATCTTCGTAAAAGTTGAATGTTTGTGGAGTATTATGGAGTAGATAAAAGTGTCCCTCTTATTTACAGAGGGGAAATATATGGCTTTCATTTAATAACTGTTGAATAATGATGACGTCTTAAGGGTGATGGATTTTAAAGAAAATCAATTATTAGTTCAACAATTATAAATAATATGATTTTGGATAGTTATATATGAGTAAGCAAAGTTTATATAATTAGAAGATGGATATGGAATAAAAATATTAAATATCCTGGGAGATAAAAGCTTGTAGGTGCAAACCACGAAACTGACATACTACATATTATTATAATAATTATCAAACATGTTCATGCACATAAATGATGGTTCTGGGTCGGTATCGAACCCTAAACCATCCAACCGACCCATTTCCATCCATTTATTAGTTCCTCGTGTACATAATAAGTTGCGCTGAAGGTCCAGCTCCGTCCTAAGTTTAATGTCATCACTTACAATGGTGAGAATAAAAAAGCTTGAATTTGGAATATTACTGTAAAATTCAATGCCTGATATTTGTACTAGTATTTATATACTCTGAGCTGATATCAAATCTTTTTCTACCGTATAATAAACAAAAAGAGAAAAGACGAAGATAAATAAAATAGGTAGGTATTCGTATAAAAACTGGTAGTGTTGGAACATAGGAAACGTTTTGAGAACTCGCGGAGCGCGCGCCGCGACGAGCGGTTTAGAACTTTGCTTCTGACACTCGCTTCGGAACTGCGTCGAGGATGTTAGAAACTTCAGGACATTATAATACGGATTTTAGAATCTGTTTTAAGCAATGGAATGGAAAAGATTATTTTGAACGGACGGGGGTGATGTATGTTTCTTCAAGAAGTGAAGTGAATCTATGAATCAGAGATGCTTGTTTTGAATGGTTCCCCATTGGATCCCATGATTGAATTTTATGAAACTATATTTAGCCGTGAGATGATTGAAGACAAACGTAGAGAAGGATGATGTATTTACTGTTTCTATCATTCCTTTTATAGAACGAGGGGTTTGGAATTTCACAGTCTCAAATATTAAACGAGAACATTAATAAAGCCACTTGTCTTTAAATATTTAAATGAAATTCAAAACTGTCTCGTCAAGATTTTCTTTGCTTAATGGCGGCACTCAAGCCGTCTCATCGCATCTCGGTGCGTTTAGAAACTTAATTAAATCACTGCCGACTGACGTCAGTCAACAGCACTCGATCCGATCGTCAAATTGTTCCACATTATTAACTCAGCCCGAGCTTAACTGGGGTGCTTTGATTTTTAAAGGTTCTAGTTTAGTTTTAGTATTATAGCTGAAGTATTTTATGACCAAAGTAGTTAATATGCAGATTGAAAGGATAGATGTGTTTGATGGCGAGTGCAGTTGATAAAAAATTGTCCTGTGGCAACAAAAATTGTAAATTACGCTCAAATATGATAAATTGAAGTGATCCAGTATCGAAATAACCTAAGATGCAACAAACAAAAAACAGAAGAACACAATCTGAAAGAAGGCGCAATTTATTTCATGATTGTATAACAAAAAATAAAATACAGTATAACGTCCTGGCAAGATTTGCGATTTTCGCAGTAAAACATGACCTAGTTCCGGGCAGCGGACTTGAGCGGAGTCCCCCAGTTCATTTCGCTTGCAAACAATATAGTTTAATTGATAAATAACGATCGTTATTGCTATCATTAAAAGCTATCCAGCCATATTAAATATGCATGCGATGTTGCATGAAATAATAAACATCAGATTGTATTTGAGCGGTATCTAATATTAATATGCTTTAATTTATTCAACTAGATTTCATTTAGCATTGTTCTTTCGAAAGTTGTTTCGCAGAATTTAAATCGTTGCACTTACGAAGGAACAGGAACATATTCTTTTGTTGAAGAGAAAACATTAATCAGTTAGTCAGTCAGGACAATGGTGCCGATTCTGTTGTAAATCGCACTAAACTAATTTTAGTCACATTTCATCTTACGAACATTGTTGAAAAAGGATAGAACATATTTTAAGTTGTAATATTAATCTTTTCCGTCTTATTTTGCGTGTATTTAGGCGTAACCACGATAGATGGCGACTAAATTTATATTGAAAACAAGCATTGGACTAATTTGGCAGGACTAAATTTTTTACATCCTTTTCTTATGTTCTTTTATAGAAAGAGACATAGTGAGATTAAAATTAGTTTAGTTGTGAACAACAGAATCAGGGCCAATGTATTTTGAACTTACGTGCTAAAAATCCATATGACAATCCCGTTGCCAGTAAGTGAGGTGAACATCAGCATGGTGTAGATAAGTGCTAAGCAGTAGTGCCAGTATTTGCTGACAGCTGGGAAGTTCCGCCAGTGGTCGTGGACGAGGTCTTGGTGCTCTTCAGGGATGTTCCAGCCCAGCATATGGTCCACTACCTCTTTTGATACCCTGGATTTGGTGAATAATAGAAATCTCAGCAAATGCAACCTCCCGAACCGGTATTAGAGTATTAGAGTCAGACTTTTCATAAGTGCCTGCGAAGGTCTATTTGAATAAATGATTTTGAATTTGAATTTTGAATAGGCTGAGTTAGATAAAATACTGTATTAAGAGAAATGAGAAGACGAAAGAGATGGAATAAATTAAATTGAGAATGCAGCAGTTGATTTTAAATTGGATGAGTCTAAGAAGATAATGTGAATGATATACCTCTACAACCATATAGAATGAAGATAACATGATGACAAACGACAAGAATGCTTTTTCTCCCGATATTAATAATAGCATATAAGTTAAAAAGGATGTAAAAGTACTTACATTTTCAAAGGATACGCCATTGGCCGGATACCGTATTCAGAGAAATTATTCGCCATTTTGTGCGACAGTTGTTAACAGAATCGCGGTGTTGATAATCTAATGTACCATTTACTGAATTATTTGTAAAATATTGGTATTATTTAATATGGGGGATGTTTTAATGACGAAGTGAGTAGTCCGACATAACTAGTCGCTTCTCACTTGTGAATTATCAGTGGCAGTTGGATACTTTTATATCGTTCGAAATAGTGCGTGTCTGTTAATTCCTTAATTCAATAAAATAGTAAAGCTTCTTATTTATTTGGTCAAGCGTGAAACACATTAATTCCATGAGTTCTCAATCTGTTTGTACTGATTGCTTTGTATTAATTTTGGAATTGTTCAACTATAATAAATTACTCACCATTATTGTAGGTTTTGGTTTTCTTATCCGATTTGTATCCTTCCTGCTGAAAAACGAATGCAATTTGTGTAACGCAAAAATGATTATTCCGACATTAAAACCAAAATGGAGGTCTGAAAGATAAAAATAAAAATCAAAAAGTATTTATTCAATTTAGGCCCTGACTTATGAACGTTAACAAAATGACTCTACACCGGTTCCAAATTAATTGTTCCGTATTTTAGATTAGGCAAAGCACAGCCAAATCATTTCTTGGAAATAGTGTACTTTTTATTACAAAATACCACTTGTGGTAACCAAAATGACCGATTTTAAATTCACATAAAGAAAGAAAGTCTTGAAAACAAGAGCTTATGGTAGCCTATTATATTGAAGATTGATGTCTGGAAGTAGCTTGACTCTGCACAAGTGCATATACTATTATGTATTCTGTGACTTTGTTTATAAGCCTGTAGACAGACAACTTTGACAAGTTGTTATGTATTTTATTTTTATGTTTTTATGCTTGCGTATTTTACTTTGTAAAACATTAGGAAAATAAGACAAATAGTCAGATTGTCCAAAAATATTAAAAAAAAAATTGCATTGCTTGTTTCTTGCCTGTTCTTCTCAGTTCTTCTGAAGGCTGACTTCCGAACTGGTGGTAACTTCAGGAGCTTTGACCTTCATAAGTTCCCTAAATAGGGCCTAAATTGAATAAATGGCTTTGACTTTGAAGTCTCTAATTCTAATTATACGGGGATAATAGGAAACTCCTTACATTTAGACCGTCCCATTACAGCGAAGGAGATTGTGAAGCTATCCCGGTTCTTTAGCTGAGGATTCCTTACGTCACGGGCCAGCAACGTGCCTGGAATGCATCCTTATTACGTATAGCTTGTTACTCGGCTATAAAAATAGAGGAGTGAAGTGAGGATGTTGGGATCTTATAGAGAAATTAGAAGAAAATAAGACCATTTTTGTTTCAAGTTCAATTCTGAGGAAGACATTATAAGATAGTAATGAATAATAAACCTTATTGCAGCCTCAATACATTTTTATTCGGCATTCTCAAATGTCAATAAGAAATTCTAATAATGTCAGTGGTAGTGACGTCGGATACCGAGACGAAGGTCCCTGGCTCGAATCCTACAATGAGCTTAAGCTTTCGGTGAAGGAAAACATCGTAAGGAAACCATAGCACGGTGGTAGGGTACTTTGTAGTACCCTCTGGCTGGCTACCACGCTCAAATTGAAAATCTGTCACCAAGCACCTATCGGTGTGTTCCGACAGCTGCACTTGAGAGCCAGTTCCTTCTAGGCTTTGTGTGCTTACCACATTCGGCCACATCATTACTTACCATGGTGAGGTTGTGGTCAAACACATACCTATGCACAGTTAAAAATAAACAACTTATGTTCAACTATTTATAAGACCGCTGTATAGGCCGCACTATCTGGAGATGTTATTTTCTACATGTACATAATTTCGTAATAAGGACACGGAGTAAGTCCAGGCCGCGACCCAGTGGCGCCCGAGTCCAACTACATGACTCTCTGAATGTGCCAATATATCATAACATTAGATTTATTATGTGTTATTGGTGTGGACGTACCACTTAACCGGAAATTTTATATTTTATTAATAAGTTTGTTTAGTTAACCTAGATATAAAGAATCGGAACGATGAGATGGATTTTAATGGGTATCGGAAATATTTTAATGTATAGTAGAGTCTGTTTTCTGGTGGTGGAATTACAATTCAAAAGAAATCTTTATACAATTTCTATTTTGTGCGTTGAAAATAGTTTTTCTTTTTTTTTTCTGATATATTTATTTTCTATAGGTATATAAAACTGCCAAGTGCGAGCCTGACTGGGAGCATCGATGCAATCGGTCCTAGGCGACGCATATTCTTGGTTTGGGCCATGAAATTTGTGACCACATAAATAAGATTGTTTGTGAAGGAATGTTGATGATTCCTGAAAAACTAGTTACCTACTTATTAGTTAGAAACAACGTTTAATTTTTCCTGAAATATATACCAAATGTAGAACTGTATTTATTTAAGATTTTTCAATTTACGAACTTTACACAGATAGGATCCTTATATACCTTAGACATTTGATTGGAATTTTAATCGTCGTTTAGTGGTGCGACTACTTTTACCACGAGTAGTATTCTGGGAACCACAACCGTGGAGTACTAAGTAAGGTGTTTCATAAGTAGAGCTAAAAGAGATTTCAAGCTTGTCCTTATTCAGACCTCCTTTCTGAGAAGGAGCGTTGGGAAAATGGCTAAATTCAGACGACACGGATAGAATAGTGAGTGAGGCGTAGTATATAATGAAAACAAATATGTACAAAATACAATCTATATATAGAAAATTTCCTCAAGCCGCTGCTTCCGATTAACGGCAAGGTTCCCAGAATAAAGCTGGCAGCGTTTCCTCTTTGAATAGCCATATCGTCAAGTGTTCCTGTGGTTAGGGGATAAGAACTTCCAAGAACTGCTGTGAGCTCCCAATTTCTTGGCGACAGATTTTCTTGAGGGTGATCAGATGAGTCAGTCCAGAGGGCTACAAAGTACCATTGTACTATAGTTTCCTTCCTCACAATATCTCGCCATCGAGGGGTAGTCAATTCTCACACATTGGAACCAAACGGTCTCGCTCTGTGCGGTTTCAAAGGAGGTTTCTACTGCGGACGCTCAGGTTGTGGAACAAGCTCCCCGCCATGGTTTTCCCATGGAAGTACAGCATGGGGTTCTTTAAGAAAGGTGTAATGACTTTTTGTAGTCTGCAACGCGCGAGTGATACCCCTGGTGTTGCAAGTGTCAATAGGGTGAGGTGACCGTTTACCATCAGGTGAGGCGTATGCTTGTTTGCTACCTGAGTAGTATAATAAAAAAACCCTTCAGCGAATGTTCAAACTCACTGTCAAATTCGACCTAATAGCCACGGTATTGACGGGCCAGTTGGCTCAGTTGGTTAAGGTTCACCTTACGCGCCGCAGGTCGTGGGTTCGATTCCCACACAGGACATGCATTTGTGTGCATGAACATGTTTGTATGTCCTGAGTCTGGGTGTAATTATGTATTTACAAACAAAAAGTAGTATATGTATTATATCAGTTATCTGGTTTCCATAGTACAAGCTCTGCTTAGTTTGGAATCAGATAACCGTGTGTGAGGAATGTCACAAGATATTATTATTATTATTCGCCATCATATAGACTTTTAGGCTATTATTTCATAAAATACCGTTCAATTTATTATCTAAACCACAATAGGATTATAATTTATTATTACCAACAAAGTTTAGATTAATAAATAACTCGGCACAATTTCACAGAAAGGTTGTTCAGATAAATGTTATTTATCCCAACTTTGTTGCAGGAATACCATCAAACTTACCCCGAACACCTGACGCTGTATCCGAATTAATTTGACTTTGATTTTGAGCTTTCATAAAATTGTTGAAATACCTTCCTTCTTGGAATTCCTGCTTTGGCTTAGGTTACCAGATGCAAAACTAAGATATAAGCATAATTCCTGATATTTTCTGTGATACTATTTTCCACACGTGACGAGAGAAGGGACTACCTACCTACCTGAATATAATTTATTAATCGTCTGTTTCAAAAAATCCTGACAAATTCCAATTTTCTTTTTCCGAGGACCTTAATTCTTGAAAATTTCTGTCGTCTGGTAACTTTACTTTGGTAAAGTTGCTATTTAAATAAATAATGATTATCTTTTAAATCTTCCATTTTGTTACCGACGTGTTAACCCGACTAGTGAGTAGAAAAAAGCCCAAAAGACTATTTCTTAGTAGGTATAGCTACCGGAATATAATAGCTACAGTTAAAGAAAGCAATATTTTTTATGTGTTAAGAATGTTATTTCTGACACATAGCTTTTATTCTGAGAAAATTTCGTCTGTCTTCCAATTACCGTTCATGAGATACTGCCATCTGACATACAGATGGCACGGAAGCTTAGTAATAGGGTCCTGTTGGTATCTTATAGGTACGGATCCCTAAATAGTACCTAGTACGTATATCATGTGTAAATCAGTTAGTTGGTCACCTTAGAACAACCTCTGCTTGCTTTAGGATCAGATAACCGTGTGTGAAGAAAATAAATATCCCAGGAAATCGACTCATTTATTCAGTTTAGGCAAGGCACTTGTGAATTACAGTTGACTCTACCACGAGACATCATAAAATAGCCATAGACGTAAAAGAAGTTCGGAACACGGCCCGCGATAAAAGTGAAGGCAAAAAAGTCTGCTCCTATCAAGTATTCGTATTCTCAATTGAAGGCTGACTTACGAACTGGTGATAACTTCAGTAGCTTTGACCTTCATAAGTGCCCTACTAGGGCCTAAATTGAATAAATGGCTTTGACTTTGTACAACACCTTTTCACATGCATAAAAACTCTACTCGGCCCCAACACATGCGCATTTATGCATAAAAAAGTGCCTGCTAATGCATGCAATTGCAAACTTCTTTTACGTATGTGAAAATAGCTAAAAATTTCATATTTCCATACAAAGTCAAGGCATTAAGCTAGCTGTTGTACTAGTTCATCCCACATGTCCAAACTTACCGTCCCATAGAGTCCAAAACCAATTATGTACCCAACTTGGCAGACGATATATGAGCGACATGAATTTATGAATGTGAGTCTACTCACTGGATTTATGCTAAACCTTGCGCGGTATGAGATAATCTGTATACCTCCGTAGTTTGTACGTACATAACTAGGGGAATATTTCATAAGTCTAGTAGATTTTATAGAAAGACGTGTCGCAATATACGTGATTCGCATTTGGCTCAGAAAACGCAATTTTTTGTATCGCATTATAAGTGAAGTACGCACACATACTTCACTTATACGTTTACCTGTGTCCAGGTATTTGACACAGATATAAATATAAATAGATAACGCAAGTCCCTCCATCCGTATGAAAACCAAGCGTTTCACTTTACTACCTTAATGTCACAAGATTGATTTAGTTGAAGCTCTAATGTCAGCCGCATTAGAGCTTTAACGTGAAAATTAAGCAATCCATCAGCTAAACACATCCCTCGTTACAAATCTCTGGTGGACATGCAGCCTCATGCGAGTTCCCTGACCACGCGAAACAGTTTCAAAAGAAGAGCATTGCTCTCCCTTTTTGCACAGCTTTTGACACGCGAAGTACATACACTCGCGTCATATATTTAGATTTATATCTGTGGTATTTGATATGAGCTAAATTTGTGCCAAGTTTCATTTCGATTGAGTAACAAAAACTACACATCTCATTTATAATATAAGGTTATGCGAAACCTGTCTGGTAGCAATGATATTAAAATAAAGATAAGCTACATTCATACTGAAGGGCGTTCAGTTATTGTTGAGTTATTGATACCGCACGGACACGCTTTGTTTCCCTCGCTGCTATCAGCCAACTAAGCCAAATTACGACATTTGTCTGAATTTGTCTTCAATAATTAGCGCGCGCTAGTGCGATATCTACCTCTTTAAAACCTCCTAAAACTGTACAGATCAATAGAGTGCCACTATTACGCTGATGATGATGGTTATATACGTTATTTTATGATGCTTTTTTTTAGACACATTTAGGTCTAAGGCTTAGGATACCTTTTTCCAAAATGTTGTTAGCCGCTCCCTGATGTAAATATTTCACATTTAACATAGAAGTAATTAGTAATATTGTGGAAGAGTAGCCTGCTTTGCAATTACTTACCGTGCCGCTTTCACATATGAGGTGAAAAACAAAAGCTCCAACAAAGTGGGGCGCTTTTAATGTTGCAATTGGGGTAAGTATAGGTGTGAAAGTGTAATAAAAATTGTATTTGACTGTATCAGCGAGTATATAAAAAACGTTTAGTTATTTCAGCATTAAAAAAATAATGCATACAGAAAGCGTTCATTGATTCTCTCAGCATACAAAAGAGAACGGTTATATATACA
The DNA here is from genome assembly GCA_951394255.1 of Polyploca ridens. NCBI lineage: Eukaryota > Metazoa > Arthropoda > Insecta > Lepidoptera > Drepanidae > Polyploca > Polyploca ridens. The sequence goes on along the minus strand of OX596256.1, from coordinate 12,688,966 downwards.
ATTTTAATGGGAAAAATAATAAAAAATGGGATGTAGGCAGGAAGAGAGGGAAAAGAGACAACATTACATTACAAACAAATAAAAGCATAACCAGAAATGAGACATAACCGTCTTCGTAAGATAGCTTTAGAATCAACAAAAGTATCTATCAAATTTATTGAAAATTCACTTCGTTCTGAATGTTATTGAAAGAATTTATTAACACTTCGGTACCTAACTAATGTTATTTGATTGTTGACACAATAGTGAGTCTAAATCACCAGAGGTATTTCAAGATGGTGGCCACACGTCACCACTCGCCGGTAAATCATTGTTCCGTGAAAGCGACGATCCATTTACAAATTGCTCTGAGCACGCTCAATGAGAACCCCGCCAGAAATCGTGGGGCTGTATAAATTTGAATAAATGGTTTGAGGAGCGGGCTGCTGCCACTGCGCCGCTATTACACGGTCACTCTGCATTTTTCTTCACGTTGAGGCGTTTCAGATTGCAATGTAGGTTAGCGACGTTTTTGTTAAGAATTGCCATAATGTTTTTTCTTGGACTAACCTCTATTGAATTTCGTTGATTAATTATAACCCACAGACATAATATTTACACAAAAAAATATAACTAGTCAGTTTGGCAATTCAGTCATTTTATTCTCGCATTAATCTTAGTTTTTGCAGAAACATTCCGAATGTACAAACAATTTAGAAAATCTACAAAAAATAATATCCACAATAAATCTTTAGCCAATACGCTAAGCTCCAATCTGAATATTCTGTAAAAAAAATTGCTGCCTTTATTTTTAGCTTAAAAAGTTATAGAGCAATACCATTTGTAAATGCGTAGAAAAGCTTTTTGTTTTATTGTGCAGAAGTTTTCTATTAAACGCGCGATGACGTTGCGTGTGTAAGGCCATTTATGCCTCACCCCTTTTTAAAGACTCATAAGAATTTCGCTTTGCCACGCTTTGTAAGTGAAAATTGTTCGGAGTGTGTTTTTAGTTATTGTTCTGTGAAACGGCAAATGAAAAGATGAGCGTAGAGCTATGGAATTCGTTTGAGATCATTGTTACTTACTTAAGTATTTAATCGGCATCTTTTGATCTTACCTTTTTGATTATGTTGTATTAATAAAATCAATTCCTAATCAAAATAAAACAAAGCTTTAATAATAAACACTACTCTAAACTAAACCTAATCTTTAAAGTCCAGTGGGTAACGTTCCCAGAATACTGGCAGCATTGCCACGTTGGATGGCAATGCTAAGCTGCTGACCGAAGTATAAGCCAGCATCCTGGGAACGTGTCGCCTCAACTAGGCGTGCTGCAAGTTCTTTATATATTTTTTTGCCACTCGGTCCCCACGGCCCCAATGTTTCGACCCCAAAAGGCGCAAATATGTATCCACTATCAAGCGTACTATATTTGCGCCTCTTAAGGCCCTCAGCTGATTCAGCAGCCGCGCCAGCCTTATTTTGAGTCAAAGGAAGATGAGACGGCGCTAGGGTGTCCACACAAGTGGCATCCCATACCAAAGGCCGTCCCATCCTCCAAGGAACAAGAATCATTCCGTCAGTCATTATTGTTGTGTTGTTATTTGCGTAGTGGATTAACTTTCCCATGTTTCTTCCAATTTTAACAATCGCTTCTAAAAGGAACTTTGGAAAAGGAGGTCGAAACAATTAGAACATATTACTTCCGATTACTAACTTAAATCGCTACGATAAATGAATCTGTACATTGTCCAGGAACAGATTTAAATGTGGATAACAGCAAAACGTTAAATATACTTAACTAGATCATATAAATGGAGATGAAGTTCACTAACAGTACAAACTATTGGGAGTTTTAAGATGAAAGGATGGCTGCAAGAAATTTGAAAGATAGGTATTTAACAAATCTATTGCTGTCGCGCTGTGGCCCGGAAATCAATGTGTGAGTGAACAGACTGTGCATGGTGCAAGTGTGCGTGCCGTAGCTCGCACCGCTCCCACCGACCGCCCGCCCCTCGATTTTACTTTACTTGTAATATTATATTTCTGTGATTCGGCCGGCGACTGGCAAGTTGATATACCTTTCAGCGCTTGCAGTTCTGTTGTTCCAAGTGACATTAGGGATTTTGAAATTAGAACAAATACCTAACCATACGTTATTTTATTTGTATTTTGAGTCGATATAAAAAAATAGATTATATATTCGACATTTATGTCGTAATATTATTGGAACTGCATTATATTCACGTAATGATAATCTATTAGGGCTTCCAAACAAATATCTATACAACATTTTATAGATTTATATTTGTCTACAGTCCTGCGTGGACTTCTTCGAAACTATTTATCGAATTGTGAACATTCTTTTTTTAATGCCTTATATTTACTTCAACTTAGGGAACAGTGCGAAAGTAAAAAATAACTCTAATCTGACACTGTCTTGATGTCAGCTATAATATTTTTAATTGAATATATACGACGTGCTCTTTCGTGACTTTAAGATATTTTCAGTTTACAGTTATTTCATATTTTTTTGTGTATTATGAAGTAGTTTTTTTACTAGTGAAAGAGCTTATTTATACGTATAAAACAAGCCCTTGAAATAATATTATAGAATCATAATAAAACGTAGCTCGTATCAAGCCAGGCCTTCACGCGTATTACTCCATATCTTGAAAAAAACTGAACCGATTTTGATGAAACTTCTTCACAAAATATTAAAAATAACTCTAATCTGACACTGTGTTAAAGTCAGCGAAATATTTTTACTGGAATACGTCGTGCTCTTTCGCTGTCTTCAAATCAGCGTTAGATTAGAGTTATTTCATTCTTTTTAGTGTATTTGGAAGTAGATAAAAAAAAAAAAACTTTTTTTTTGTGTATTTTGAAGTCGATTTAGTTTTTTAAATTACTTTTTTATTTCAATTACCAACTTTTTTATTTCGTATTATTTAGAATTTGACCAAGCTCAAGCCAAGCCGCCGCACGTATTACTTATTCCATATCTTGAAAAAAACAGAACCGATTTTAATAAAACTCTCACTGAGTTGAAGTAAATGTAAACCAATAAAAAAAATGTCACAATCCGATTAATAGTTTCAGAGAAATGCGTGGACAAACATACACCTATGAAATTTTGTATATTAGTTTGGAAGCCTGAAATTTTGTGAGGAAGTTTCATCAAAATCAGTTCAATAGTTTTTAAGATATGGAATAATAAGTGTGTCGGGCTGGCTTATTGATACGAGATATGGGCGTTGGTTGTGTCAAAGGGAAAATATCTGAAAACTTTGGTCAAATGTAAGAAAAAAAAATCACAAGTCGATTTTAAATAAATATACCAGCCAAGTGAGAGTCAGACTCACACACAGAGGGATCCGTACAATATTAAATAACTTATCGTTGCTATGACAAAAAAAAAGAAGTTTCTTGTATGAGCGGCCCCTTTAATTTTTCTTTTTCATTTTTATTATTTTTTGTTATAGCGGTCATAGAAATACATATTCTCTGAAAATTTCAGCTGTCTAACTATTACCGTTGAGATACAGCCCACTGACAGACAGACGCACGGACGGACAGCGGAGTCTTGTTTGGCACCCTTCGGGTACGAAACTAAAAAGTATAGTCACAATCCGATTAATAGTTTCCGAGAAATGCGTGGATAAATATACATACTTACAACCATGCATACACCTATAAAATGTTGTATATTTGTTTGGAAGTCCTAATAGATTATCATTTGAATATATAATATTGTTTGGCAGTCCAATAATACATACATAAGTGTCGAATTGATAATCTCCTTTTTTTAAGTCAATTAAAAATAGATATTTTGTCCTGTTATTTTGAAAAAGGTTACTAAATATTAGATATTATGATAACCTTTGAACGATCACATTTCTTGTTCTTTAATCCTTCATCACTCAAAAGTATAAAAAAGAACAATCTTGGTTAGGGCACACTATACCTAACATGTAGGTTACCAAAGACGTAATACTATATCGATATCGATGAACAACACTAGAGCAGGTATCGATAATATATTATCGACTACTACGCGACACTTCTTTGACTGTATATGTATTTGTCCAAGCCTCTCCTCCCTCAACCCTGCCCGAATACAGGCGATAGAGACAACTGCAGCTTGGATCGATTATACCTATTTAAAAATGACGAAATCGCTATTTCGTAATCCCCAGTTTCCTCCTCCAATACTGAATCGATTTTAATTATTTTTCAAGAATAGTAATAAGAAGGGCTTTGGCTATGTCGGTCGGTTTTCCTTTTATTATTTATATTCGTCATATTTGTTTTCTGGACGTCTGATAAGGGCAGTTAAAAATGATGAGTTTTTGTGATTTTAGAAGATTTTTAGTTTTTATAATAATTAATTTATGGAGAAAAACGAAACCGAGGGACATACAGTGGCACCTACAGATTGCATGGTAAAATAATCATTGCTCTAGTATCATTATCCAGAGAGGAAACTGAGGATTACGTTTGTATGGAAAAAACACCACCAGTGTGTCCTCTTAACAAATAGCGTTACCAAGAAAACCGTTGGAAACAGCCGTCAGCTCGGAATTCCGAGAGCTCAACTCAAACTTATAATGACATTTAGATATCCTTGTCATCGAGGTCGAGGGGGCCAGAGCCCAGGGTGGGGGGTGGACAGCGCCTCGGAAATTATCGGGGAATATTTCTGGATTCCCGACCATTTGACATGTAATTTACTCGGCTTCGACGCCCCAAATGATTCAAGGGTGTTATTGTCTGACGATTTAATGTTTTTAAGACTTTCTACGAATATTTCCCTTCGTTTCAGTTAGATTGAAAGCTCGCGTCATTAATGTGGAATTTAAATTTGAACATCTCTTAGATAAGGGGATTTTGATCGGAGATCTAGGGAAGTTCTTTCTCTTTTCAAATAAATTGTTTTTAAATCTTGATAAATGTGATCGGTAATGCATTTTGCAAAATATATTTCAATGTTGCGAAGGGGAATGTTGGAACCCGAGATTCCTTTTGTATTTCTTTGAATACTTATATCAAATTGGAAAATTAATCCGAATATATTGAACCTTATTCACTCATAATTTGTAATGAAATCTAATGTTAACTAACAATTTGTATGCGGTATTGTAATCTCATTTGGTGACGTCACAAAACATGAGGGCGCTCCTTAAAAGCCTCCCCCGCCGCCGACGCCGACGCCTCGGGACATCCTGTTTTGTCATACTTTGTGACATGACGTGTCACCCCCGTTATGTGGGTTCAGGGTTGTCATACGTGCCAGGTTCTTTAAACTTGGCTCAGATTGATGATGTAACTTATGTTGTTATTTGATTTACATTGTTTTGTTGAGGGTGAGGTCAGAGTACTCTCCAGACCAATTTGTTTATTATAAGGAATAAACTACTCCTGTATTTGTGTGGTGGTTTTATAAAGTACAAAGTCGGTAAGCAAGCGTACGGCCCACCTGATGGTAAGCAGTTACCGTAGCCATAAGGACACTTGAAAACCGCGTTACCGACCCTTTCCCCCTCCCCAATAAGCTCCGGCGACCTTACTCACGCGCAGGAACGCAACATAAAAGTTATTTGGCTGCGGCATTCTGTAAGGTGGAGTTACTTCCCCAGTCGAGCTGCTTTTTGATCGAAGTTACGCTATGCTCTACCACTATTGCAAATAAGTAGCAAGAGATTTAAAAAAAAATTTACTTATTTTTAATCATCATCATATCAGCCCATGGATGTCCACTGCTGAACATAGGCCTCCCCCATTGATTTCCACTTCGAACGGTTCTGGGCCGCTTGCATCCAGCGGCGCCCAGCGACTCTGACCAGGTCGTCGCTCCACCTGGTGGAAGGTCGTCCCGCTCGGCGCTTTCCAATACGTGGTCGCCACTCGAGAACCTTTCTTCCCCATCGGTTATCGGCTCTTCGAGCGATGTGGCCTGCCCATTGCCACTTCAGCTTACTAACTCTACGAGCTATGTCCGTCGTTTTCGTTCTCCTACGAATGTCCTCATTACGGACCCTGTCACGTAGAGAAATTCCGAGCATAGCTCGTTCCATAGCTCGCTGAGTGACTCTAAGCTTATTTATGCGGCCAGCAGTAAAGGACCACGTCTCTGTCCCGTATGTCATCACTGGTAACACGCACTGATTGAAGACCTTTGTCTTCAGACTCTGAGGTATTCGGGACGTGAAGATATGCCGTAGCTTCCCGAACGCTGCCCAGCCGAGTTGGATTCTTCGATTGACCTCTTTGTCGAAGTTGGACCTACCTAGTTGGACAATTTGTCCTAGGTAGACATACTCGTTTACAACTTCGAGAACAGTGCTCCCAACAATCACCGGCATGGGCGGAATATGAACATTAGACATGATTTTTGTCTTGTCCATATTCATTTTGAGGCCTACCTGTTGGGAAACTCTGTTGAGGTCATTGAGCATGATGTTCAAAGCTTCCAGCGATTCCGCCATTATGACTATATCGTCGGCAAATCGAAGGTGAGTGATGTGTTCGCCATTAATGTTAATGCCATATCCTTTCCAGTCCAAGAGCTTGAATACATCCTCCATTACAGTGGTGAAGAGTTTCGGGGAAATTACGTCACCCTGTCTTACACCCTTCTGCAACTGGATTGGTACCGTACTCTCGTCCTGGACTCGGATTGACATGGTGGCTTTACTGTACAAACATTTCAACACTTCGATATAGCGATAGTCAATTTGGCATCGCTGTAGACTCTGTAACACCGCCCATGTTTCGACTGAATCGAAGGCTTTCTCATAGTCCACATACGCCAGGCATAATGGCCGATTATACTCCTCAGTCTTCTGTATAATCTGGCGGAGTGTATGTATGTGGTCTATGGTACTAAAGCCTTTACGGAAACCGGCTTGTTCGGGAGGCTGGAATTCGTCAAACCTACGTGCGAGACGATTCGTAATGACCCTCGAAAACAGCTTATAAACGTGGCTTAGGAGGGAGATCGGGCGGTAATTCTTCAATAGGGCCTTATCGCCTTTCTTGAAGAAGAGCACCACCACGCTTCCACTCCACACTTCTGGCGTTGTACCTTCGTGTACGACGGAATTAAATAGCTTCTGAAGGACTACAAGTACCGGTTTACCACCCGCTTTCAGAAGCTCTGTTGTAATTCCATCTTCACCCGCCGCCTTGTTGTTTTTAAGCTGTTTCAGAGCCATTCTAATCTCGTACAGGCTGACGTCCGGGATATCTTCGGTGTAATGTCGGGTCAACTTTGCTCTTGCGTCACTGACCGGTAATGTATCTGGTTTCCGTGACGAGGTGTACAGCTGTCCATAGAACTTCTCGATCTCTCTCAAGATCTCTGGCTTTGACGTAATGATGTTGCCGGTGTCGGTCTTCAGCTTGGTCAGTTGGCTTTGACCAATAGACAAATCTCTTGCGAACACTTTAGAACCTTTGTTCTGTTTTATTGCCTCTTCAACACATGACGTGTTAAAGAGTCGTATATCGTGTCGCATTGCGTTTGAGATCTGCCTATTTAGCTGCCGATATTCGGCTGTATCAGCTGAAGACTGCAACTTCATTTCACGTCGTCGCTTCATGAGTTTGAGAGTCTCATCCGAGAGTTTTTGGGTTCTATTCGTGCGATGGGTCTTAAAGAACTTCGATCCTACCGCATGGACAGTTTCCACGAGCCTGTTGTTCGTATTGTCCACCGTCACGCAATCATCCAGGCATTGGAAGCGATTGTGAAGTTCGAGCTGAAAGCTTTCAGGGTCTTGGATATATGCAGATTGGGGTCGGAGCGTAGACTTTACCAGACGACATCTTTCCACCTGGATCTTCAGGTTCAGTGTGCCTCTTACTAACCGGTGATCGCTGCCGGTCTTAACCCTGTTGATCACAGAAACATCACTGAAGATTTGCCGCTTTGTCGTCAAGATAAAGTCTATCTCGTTTTTGGTGGATCCATCGGGGCTAGTCCAGGTCCATTTCCTGTGCGGCCGCTTTTTGAAGAAGGAGTTCATCATAAAGAGTCCCTCCAACTCCATGAAGTCGGCCAACCGTTGCCCCCTAGGGTTCCTCTGCCCAATTCCAAACTGCCCCACTCTCAGCTCCTCGTCATTCCTAATGCCTAGCTTCGCGTTAAAGTCCCCCATCAATACCATATAGTGAGTTTTAGAGGTATGTATGGCTCGTGAGATATCCTCATACAATGTCTCTATCTCGTCATCTGGGTGTGATGAGACGGAGCGTATACCTGAATGACCTTCAGCGAATACCGTTTGGTAATTCTGAGTATCAGGTATGCGACTCTCGGTGAGACACTCTCTATCTTCACTATATTCCTGATGAGGGGCCTGCGGACAATAAACCCGACACCACCCTGTGACAGGTGATCACCCTCCCGGTAGTAGAACAGGTTACCGGATTTAAGGATTATCGTGTCCTCCCCCTCTCTTCGGACTTCTGATAATCCCATAATATCCCAGCGCAACCTGTCCACTTCTTCCTCCAGCTCAATGAGCTTCTCGTCGGTCCTCAGAGTCCGTGCATTATATGTTACCAGGTCCAGTCGTCGGTGTTGGTAGCCGGATCTCTGCCGGAGACTCTTAGCACCTCCTGCCCCGCCGTTACCGTGACCGCTACCGTAGCCCGGGATAGCGGGGCCGCCGGGGACTGGGGGCCGTTGATGTGTTTGTGTAATTTTCATTTGGGGGGGTATTGCCGTAATCACCACGCTTGGCAGGCGGGTTGGTGATCGCAGTAATGATACGTATCACAGATGGACGCTGCTGCCCGTCCACTGGTGTATTCCATTAGTCGCCTTTTACGACACCCTTAGGATTGGAAGGGTTGGCCTTATTCTATGCCGGGAGCCACACGGCTCATTATTTTTAATACTGATATGCAAATGGCAAGGGATTTTTTTGAAAAAATATAAATTGCTTTTACTGATAAGCCTATGTAATCTAATCAATCATGGTAAGCCCGAAAAAAATGAAGTTCTGACTCTCAAGAGCATCTTCTATAATTGTAACGTCCCTATTGATGTCTAACCTCCCTTCGATAATAAGTTATAGCTAGTTTGAAAGCAACGTAAATTTAATTTTGCACTACGGTCTACTTGTTATGAAGTCAAGTTCCTTAGAATGGGAAACACTGAGTCAAGTAACGCGGAACTAACATCGTTAATAATATACCATCGAGCATCTGTGACAGGCGGTTTTGAACTTTTACTAGTTTGGCTTGGATATGAAAGTTGGACCTGCGGACGTGTCAATGCTGACCGAGAGTAGTTCCTGATTTTTGAATGCAATAAAAAGTTTACTTTGTTATAAAATTTAAGTGTAGTGTTTTTTGGTTCACCGTTGAACAGAACATTTACTGCTAAAAGTTTCGTAAGTAGGAATACAATTATGGAACGTTTTGTAATGATTTCGTAAAATTATCTTTATTTCTATATAGTAATTAGGTACGTATCGAGTTATCAATATAATTTCTGAGCACGGTTGGACAGGTGTTTTCATCAAAATCTTGAAAACGTAAATATCGCTGAATTGCTCTATCTAAGAAATTTATTGCTGAATTTACAGCAACACGCAGGTATACAAATCGTAATCTGACCTCTTAGTGAGTCAGAAATGAAAGGTTTGTAATAAATTGGAGTGTAACCAAATACAACGTTTTTTTAGAGATACTAGCCATGGACGTATAAAAAAATCCGCATATGACGTGAAGCACCCTAAGTAGGCCGGGCCGTCTCGTAAATAAAAGCCTCACACACTCATGTATACCATAGTACGCTGATGGGTCGTCATTTCGCATTGAGACGTCGACAGTGACAATAAGGCTCAGTATCACTTGTACCTGCTTGAGCCAGTAGTGATTTTACTCACACATACGTAGGAAATATAGTGCTTCACTTTCTTATAAGGCGGTACTCCGTCCTGATTTTTTTATACGTCCATGTATTAGCAAAAAATTATAGAAAACAAGCATTTTTGAGAGAGGTAGAGCATAGCGTTTATTCGCTTAAAGAGCAGCTCGACTGGGGAAGTACCTCCACCTTACGGAATACCGCAGCCAAATAACTTTATGTCGTGTAAAGTTGTGTTCCTGCGCGTGAGTAAGGTCGCCAGAGCTCATAGGGGAGGGGGGAAAGGTCGGTAACGCGTGAGCGATGCTTCTGTGTTGCAAGCGTCCATATGGCTACGGTAACCGCTTACCATCAGGCGGGCCGTATGCTTGTTTACCGACTTAGTTGTATAAAAAAAAATAAAAAATAAGGTCCGACTTTTTGGCGGGAACTTGACGTTGCGTTTTCATTTTTATTTTCATAAATTCGTGTATTTTGAGTTTTATTCCATATTATCGGTGGTATTTTATCCAATAAAGATCAATCCATATGCACCAGTGAAGTGAAATGAAATGAATAATGTGTATCGTGAATCGTGACTTTTCAAGTTGTCTCAAGAAGTCTGTGAAAAGTTTTAGTACAACCACCATTGTACTAAAACATGACTTTTATGGACGGTGACTGACTGAGGACTATGTGAAAGTGATTTATTGTGACTAGAACTTATAATATACCTAACTGGAAAATAGCAAAATACACAAGCCGTGTGACGGCAACATCGTAAAAAAAGCATACGGTCTTTTTTATGGTATGGAAAACGGTTACCGTCGATTATGGACGTTTGCACGCACAGTCCCATCGCGAGACATTTCAATTAATTAAGCGATAAAATATCAATCTTTACATAGCTCCGAATGCGTCAGTTAAACGCATCCGCATTGTTCCATCAACATGCCGAGTCCCGGGAATCAATTCCGGGGCCGCTCCCGTTCAACTCAAATGACAATGACACAGTTATATACGAATGCGGCTCCCGTAAATGCTCGCGTTTGGCGGGAAATGTGAAAAGCGCGCCGGCAACCGCTGTCATACTCGCATCATCCCGCCATTTGTTACCTCTATGGTTTGGCGCGCGAAGTTTTGATGCACGTGCTTTTCAGGTCGCGTCGTTGACGTCATGTGCGAATGTTTTTTTTTTTTTAATAATTATCGAGTTCTGTTTTCAGCTGGTGATAATGTCGTATTTATTTAGTATGATATATCGACCATTTTTTTTGGATAAATTAGTTAGAGTCATTTGTTTCTAAGTGCCTTATCAGGGCTTTAATTCCCTCCTAAGGTAAGTAATTAAGTTTTAAGTCAGAGTATTTTTTTCTAGCAAATTACCTATAAGTTTTATTTTCCTATGACCCTACGTTGTCATATAAAAATATAAACGTAACTATTTTCGGTTTCAAATAGTTACAACAAAGTTACAAGTAATGTTTCCAAAACAGTTTAAAAACCGCTGTCATAATGCTAAGCCGGTAGAATAGTTGAAATCGTATTTGTGTTAAGTGGTTTATTTATCGGTATCGACTGGATTACGGGAAGCGTTAGCCCGTAAAGCCTCTTATTAGTGGATAACTCACCAGCATTAATTCGTTTTACAAAACAGTCAGTCGATCGACTGGCGTTGATTGGTTGGCATCATTGTGTTCTAAATTCAAATAGACTGTTATATCGGGCTAATGCTTAAAAAAATGTGTCGTAGACAATCGCTCTAGGACGTATTTTTTTTAGACAGTTTTTTTAAAAGAGATTTCTTTTACTTTTTGGAGCTGTGAAGTGAAAAAATGGTTTCAATTTGCAGATAAAATACAGCTGTGTTCCAGAATAAAATGTATCTGCTTGGCTAATACTTGGATTCGGTCTATACAGCCAGCATGATTTAAAACTAACTACCTATATAATTCCCTAATTAAATTAATGTCTATTTTGTTTTACAGGTTTGATTTTCAGATAATATGACCTCGAACATTTCTGATTCTTCGTAAGTACTCCTACTTACTTTATTTAATCAACATCAAAATAAAGCTTGGTATCCTAGGTAACTGCCAATTAATTTTATTTACAGAGGTGTTTGTTACCTCAACCTACATATACAACGCTATTTTAGTAGGACACCAAAGAACCTAGGTATATACTTACAGTATTACCCAACTAATATGGCTTACCGATGTACCTGCGCAAAAGATACATTTTCAAAGCGCGAGAAACGCTATTATTGGTCGACAGCTGCCGCCATGTTAGCGCGCGCCGTGAGGAGGGGCGTGACTTGCGAGTGAGACGGAACTAACAGCTGCAGTGTATTATAAACTTTATAGTAGTCATATAAGGTTGATTGTAACTTTTAAGCATTCTTTCGTTAATCTTCGGGGCCATACTTTCTTTTCTGTATGAACGAAGATTCACGGTGCGCCATATCAGTTGGGTACTACTCCAAGTTCTTTGGTACTACTGTATCCCCTTATTCATATGTAGCGAACCACTACATAACGAAGTTCACACGCCGATAGATAGATGGCGTGCCGCCACATTATCCTGCATCGTGCATACATCGCGCATACATGCCCACTACATCCTGCATCGCGCTTGCAAAGATTTCTCGGCGATCTGCATATATACAACTGTCCGACAAGTACAGTTGGACCGCGGTCCCTAGGCACGATGTCCCAGCCTGGCGGAAGATCTTCCCTTTTCAATGGAGGTGTCATCCACCTTGCACCTCCATACATACTAAAGTTATCAAACGTTGATAGCTAAAATTGCGAAATCTTTATCTGACAGGTGACATTTGGTGATCGAAAGAGTGAGACGGGGCATGCTATTACACTGATTTAGTAAAAAAGCGATTGTGAATAAGGGGGTCATTGTTTTGATTTGATTGTAAAATTATGTAAGGACTAAATAATACTGTACGAAGCCATTGAGCTATTTTATTACTACGTATAGACAAGGCACCACACATCACAACTATGTTCCATTCCATTGAGGACATCCGGCCACAATTGTTGTTGTAGAACGATAAACGAAACGCGTAAGCGCCGTGAAAACGATGTTTGCGAAAAAAATAAATGTTTAATAAAATAATAAATGTTTATTGCCACAACAGATTTACAATTTATAAAACAATAACATAGAGAGATACAGGAGAGTAAGTTGTCACAAGTTACTGGCAAGGCCCAAACTAAGCATGAGAACATGCTTGTATCTTGGGACTTAGAGTGCGATATTTATAGCTACGAATATAACAAACAAAACAGTGAGGTTTTTTGAAACATTGACAATAAAACAACCAGCAAATAAAAATGCTAAAAAGAATGAATCAAAGTAAAAATTATTTATATAAAAGTAAATATAAAATAACGGGCAGGAATGCAGAATCAATGAGAATGGTTGTGTGAAGGGATGGGGTGAGTGACGGTATATGTGATGTGTGAGAGTTATGTATGCGTGTGAGAGTATGTATGTAAGGTTGTGTATGTGTGGGTAGGTATGTGTGATGCTGTGTGTGTAAGGGTTTCTGTATCAGCAATGTGTCGATGAAATATGTGTTTGAGTGAGTGTGCAGAGCTGTGGGTAAGTTCTGTGGCAATCGTGGTTCTATTCATCAAATCAGATTTTCTGTTTCATCGTAAGAGAGTGTCAGGAGCCATTCTTTGACGATATTCCGACAACTGAAGGTTGTGCTATTTTTAATATCACACGAGTTGCATACCTTGTTGTAAGAATGAGGGAGAGAATAATAGGGACTACGGACAGCCATTTGGGATGTGACCTTTGGTTCTGGGACTCTATACACTCTTCTATCCTTAAGTCTGTCATATTCTGGGTGCAGCTTTATACTACAGTGGGTTTTTACAACAGCAGACAAAACAAATAGCTGCCGTACACGTAGAACCTTGAATGTCTTATATAGGTCGTCAGTGGGGAAGCGGAAGGGCTTATTCAAGATAACTTTTATGAGCGCGCGTTGCGCCCGCTCCAGCTGGATCAGATGAGACTTTCCCGCGCTTCCCCATACCGGTATGCAGTACTGGATAATAGATTGGCATAAGGCCAGATATACCTGTCTTAGAATGTGAAGGGGAGTGCAATCTCGCAATCTTTTCATAATGTAGATTAGACTCCTCACTCTACCGGCCAAAGATGTAATTTGTTCTTTGTAATTTAGGTTTTCGTCTATTACCAACCCCAGATATTTGATGGAAGTGACGCGATTTATGTGATCACATCCGCATACAGACTGATTTGAAATGTTACAACTTGTTTGATGAATTTTCAGAACCAGACTGAGGGAGGGACTATTAACATTGGTTTTAGAGAAGGCTATATATTTAGTCTTTTTTACATTTAAGGTGAGAAGGTTCCTGTCGAGTGCATCCTGAACTAAGGACAGGCCAACTTGGGCGGAATGGTAGGCTTGTTCCCAAGTTTTCCCATGAAACACTAGGGCCGTGTCGTCTGCATAAGCTATTATGTCTGCATTTTCTAAGGGGATTTCCAAAATGTCGTTAATATACAGCAGAAAAAGCGATGGGCCAAGGATGCTGCCTTGTGGAACACCGAAGTCTATGGTTGTGTGATTACTATAGTTACCTTGAATTTTAACACATTGCTTACGGTTTTCTAGATAACTAGCAAACCAATTGAGAGCTGAACCTCGTACTCCAGCAGATTCAAGCTTTTTGATGAGCAATCCGACCGAAATCGTATCGAAAGCTTTGGCTAGATCGATAAAGACGCCGATGCAGCAATCACCATTGTCAATATGAGAAGATACTGTATTAGAAAGTAGAGTTGCAGCGTCTCCCGTTGATAAGCCCTTCCTAAAACCGAATTGGCGTCCTGATATAAGTGAGTTTTTCTCTAGGAATGGAACTAACCTATTGCTAACAACCTTTTCGAGGACTTTAGATATTATGCTTAGTAAAGCAATAGGTCTGTAGTTGTCGGGTAGATGTTTAGGTCCAGACTTGTGAATAGGAGACACCGCAGCAACCTTCCAACATGCAGGGAAAGTACCAGACTCGAGGCTTATATTAAATATATGTGACAGTGGAGCTGCTAATGATTGTGATGATTTTTTAATTAGGGAAGCTGTTATGTTATCTATGCCAGGTGCACTATTAGTTTTTAGTTTGGAGATGATACTTATAATTTCATTAGAGTCAGTGGGGTATAGAAAGAAAGAATCTAATATTGAGTGGCGAGATTTGTAATCTTTTATTAAAGAAGCTTCTAATTGATTGATTTTAGTAATTATTTTATTTGCCAGTTTCTCCCCAGCTGAAGCAAAATGAAGGTTACAGCTATCTATAGATGCTTTGACATTGCCACAATTATTCAAAAGCTCAGAGGAGTCATTTGTATTGTTAGAGGACTGACATATAATTTTGATAGTTTTCCAAAGCGATTTAGGGTCTCCGTTGTTCTCTAAAATAAGATTTCTGTTGTATTCGGATTTTAATTTCTTTATGAGCTTGTTACAGAAATTCCTGTATCTAGAATAAATATGGCGACGCTCTGCATCATCAGGGTGTAATCTCGATTCACGGTGAAGTTTATCCCGGTGGCGCATGCACTTAATGAGACCTGGGGTAACCCAAGGCTTCATGCACACTAATTTACGGCCAATTCTGACTCTGCGGGTGTGTTTAATAATAATTGTATTGATCAATTCATAGAAGGACTTGACTGCATTATCTGTATCGTGATCGTTCGTAACCCCACACCAATTGATTGATTTAATTTCAGTTGCAGCCTTGTCAATGTCAGTTTTCATCCGCCAGCGATTCTCAATTTTATTGTTATTATTGCCATTACCTAGCCCCAGCATTACAATATCATGGTCGGTTATGGAAGCTTTACAGACTGCACCAAAACAATCTTGTTTTGATTTTATAAAAATGTGGTCTAAGCATGCCAGCTCTCTAGTGGGCTTTGTAATAGCCGGTAAGAAGCTGTGAGTGGCCATGAGACACATGTAGTCCGAAGTTTGACAATTTGAAGTGTTACATATGTCAATATTAATATCGCCAATGACTATTACGTTTTGCCTATTACTAAAGCCATTGAGTACCCCGTCTAGCGAGTTAAGGAATGGCTCGAGGTTCAGGAATGAGGGTGACCTATAAATTCCTAATATTACCGTGTCATTATTAATTGTCAAAAGTAGGCTATCAGCATCTATGATAGAATCATTTACGGTGTTTGTTTTATGCTGTTTTTTGACATAAACAACAATCCCGCCATTTTTATTGATTTGTAACGATGAGCGAAAACTGTGGTAGCCAGGTATGTGGTCTATTATCATTGCGTCAGACAGCCAACACTCAGTCAGCACTATAACATCGACATCAGTGCTAAGACGGCTCAGTGCCACTGAAAAGTCATCAAAGTTACGCTGTATGCTTCTTATGTTCAGAGATAGAACCTTTAAATACTCCTAAAAGCGTTCTGATAGCGCTACGTGTTTCTACTGTCTGCTTAGACCACTAATTTATTGTTTTAGCGCTAAAGAGAACTTTAGTCGACTCTAAAAAATGGGATATAACCTTTACTTATGATAGCTTCTCTATACGTAGTAATAATAGCTCAATATTATACTTATTGTTTGGATTTTATTGTAAAAATAATGTAAGGACAAAATAATACTGTACGAAGCAGATTTACCTCCTTATTCATAATAAAGTTATCAAATGTTGATTAGCTAAAATTCCGAAGTCTTTATCTGACAGGTGACAATTGGTGATCGAAAGAGTGAGACATTACACTAATTTAGTTAAAAAGCGATTATGAATAAGAAGGGGGTTAGTTTTTTTTCGCTACGCTCTGATGTTATTTTGATATTACTTTTGCTATACAAACAACTGCACAAAATATTGATTTGATCAGTTTTAACACAAACCAAGGTTATAATACCGAGGGATCGATTCTCCTGGTAAATATTGAGCATTACAAACATTGAATAACTTTGTATAAATAAGCAGCTAACAGGTACCTACATTATTATCGCCAAGTTCGTAATGATGTTCATTTTATTATGTTTGATCTACAGACCTAACAACCTTCGACGTTGTGAACGTGAAAGCGAACGTGAAGCCCAAATAGTATTTAATTGGCACTCTACACATATAAATTTATATTATAACTTAGTAAACATATTTTTTTGTAGATATGAAGGTGGTTTTTTCTTTACGATTTTTTTCAATATATTTGATCTAAAGGCATGATTAATACATACAATACTCCGTTGCCATACTTTCGGCAAACAAGCAGATAGCCTTTGAAGAAGCTGTTTATTTTTCATGTTTAGCTACAGACCCACCAGATAAGGGCGACGACGTAGGCCGAGGATGGCGTACGCTCACCTAGAAGAAGCCTATTCAAGAAGGTTACTAGGTTGTAGTAAGTAGCGATGGAAAAGTATGATAAATAGGTCAGCTTATTAACAATGTGTAATGCGCTGATTTAACTAGTAGGAGGTAGGCTGGTCATGAGGACATTCGTAGGAGAACGAAAACGACGGATATAGCTCGTAGAGTTAGTAAGCTGAAGTGGCAACGGGCAGGCTCGCTCGAAGAGCCGATAACCGATGGGGAAGAAAGGTTCTCGAGTGGCGACCACGTATTGGAAAGCGCCGAGCGGGACGACCTCCCACCAGGTGGAGCGACGACAGTCGCTGGGCGCCACTGGATGCAAGCGGCCCAGAACCGTTCGAAGTCTAAATAAATCTGTCGCCAAGCACCTTTCGGTGTGTTCCGACAGCTGCACTTGAGAGCCATGTCCTTCTAGGCTTTGTGTGCTTACCACCTTCGGCCGCATCATCACTTACCATGGTCAGATTGCGGTCAAACACAGGCCTATAAACAATAAAAAAAAAAAAAAGTGGAAATCAATGGGGGAGGCCTATGTTCAGCAGTGGACATCCATGGGCTGATATGATCATGATGATGAATGCGCTGATTGGATAGGAACTGACTCCAGAATAACACTTGACGGTTGTTCAGGAATCAGGCCAAGTACACCCTAGGCACCTACACTTTGAATCACACTCACGCGCAGTAAGCGGTGAGGCAATACTACTAGGGGGACTATCACGCCATTACGTTGCGATTGACGAAGGCAGTCGATGATAAATTCACGCAAGGGGTCTGAGTGTACATTATTCACGTAGTTATAGGTGATTTATGCATCTTTTTAGGGTTCCGTACCCGAAGGGTGCTAAACGGGACCCTATTACTAAGACTCCGCTGTCCGTCCGTTCGTCTGTCAGTGGGCTGTAATAGGTATACAGCTGAAATTTTCAGAGAATATGTATTTCTATTGCCGCTATAAAAACAAATAATAAAAATGAAATAAAATTAAAACACATACAAGAAACGACTTTTTGTGACGTTTTTTTTTCATAGCAAAGTTGAGTAGGTTAATGTTGTAAGGAACCCTCCGTGTGCGAGTTCGACTCGCACTTGGCTGGTTTTTTATATTTCATCATATATTTTTAATAAATGTATGAAATTAGCTAAACCATGTTTACATGATTAAAATAAATTACAGTGTTTTGTGTTAATAGCAATATAACCATTTTGACGACCCAGTTGGCGCAGTTGGTTAAGGTTCGCCTTACGCGCCGCAGGTCGTGGGTTCGATTCCCACACAGGACATGCATTTGTGTGCATGAACATGTCTGTATGTCCTGAGTCTGGGTGTAATTATGTATATTAAGTATGTATTTACAAACAAAAAGTAGTATATGTATTATATCAGTTATCTGGTTTCCATAGTACAAGCTTTGCTTAGTTTGGGATCAGATGACCGTGTGTGAGGAATGTCCCAGGATATTTATTTTATTTATTATTTATTATTTTAAATTACCACTTAAAATAAACGTAAGCTTAACTTAATATGAGTAATAAAATATATTTCATTGTTGAATACTTCTGCTATTATACGTTCTGCTGTTAGTAATTATTTTAATACAAGACTAACGACTAATAAAATGTACCACACAAGTCCTGGGTGAGCGGTTAACTCGGGGTATTACAGTAATTTGCCGTGTTTTAACCAACATACTTAACTTATTAAATACTTATGGGCGGCTAAGCTTAATCGTTACACGTAAGCACTTCCTTTCATGGCTTAGAAATTGTGTTAGGAATAAGTATAGTTTTAATTAATAGCATAATATACATATAGCTGCAAACCTTAGTTACTATTATCCTACTATGTAATATAACATACTAGTTTTTACACCACACTTTACCTAATTTTCAATAGGATCTTAAGTTTTATCGACATTAAATTACCTATCCCGTATTATATATTTAAATACGGGATAGGTACTTAGATAATTATCAGTTTTCAGTCGTCCCACTGTCAATCCATTGGCATCACGCAACATTGCATTTTTGTGTAGTTTTTATTGTATGTTCTGTTTTTATATTTTTTATTTTGTCATTAATGTAATGTTGTGTGTTGTCCTGAATAAATCCTTTTTCTTTCTTTCTTTCTTTCTTTGAAATGAAATGAAATGAAATAATTTATTCATTCAAATAGGCCTTCACAGGCACTTATGAATAGTCAAACTCTAATACTCTAATGCACTAATGCACGGTTCGGAAGGTTGATTTTGCTGAGAAGAGCCGGCAATAAACTCAGCAATTACTCTTTTCAAAAACAAACTTAAATTTATTACATCAGATGTTTCCTGCGAGAGCGAGCGCTACAACCACGCATTTTTATCATTTAAATATTCTTTAATATTGTAGTAAGCCTTCTGTACTAAAGCGGCCTTTATACGTTTCTTAAACTTTAGTGACGGTAAATTTTAAATTTCATTAGGGATCTTATTATAAAATTGTACACTCAGTCCTAAAAATGAACCTTGCACTTTTTGGAGTCTATAAGAAGAGGTCAAAAGTTTATGCTTATTTCTAGTATTAAAAGAGTGCACGTCACTTTTTTTTACAAAAAGATTAATATTCTGATGTACAAATAATATGTTTGCATAAATATACTGCGATGCTACTGTAAGGATACCTATATTTTTAAACTTATCTCTGAGGGAAGCTCGAGAACTCATATTATAAATAGCTCGCACTGCTTTTTTTTGCAAAATAAAAATTTAATAAAACTTTAATCCCACTGTGCGAAATACGCCGCTGTCTTGGTATACATCCTCTTCAATCCGATGCCTTTTTTTATTTAATTATTTTATGTAATAGACGTGTGGGGTGTTATTTAATGATTGATGCTTGGATTTATGAAAACATTCACAAAACCAGAACTAAAAATATCTAAATGTTTTCTGTGATTAGAAAATGACATATATTTGTGAAAGACTTTTTGTCATTTTGACATTTGATGTGCCATATATGCAAGCATATATGTTACCCGGGATGACAAGTGACTTATACAGGGTGTTGTTTTGGTCGGCGACAAGCGACCCAGGAGTGGTAGTACAAAAAATATCTTTCCCAAAAATGGACTTAATTCCATTAAATACTGTAAATGCGTTGAGAAATACCTTATTCAATTTGAAATAAAATTACCGCAAAGTATGGTCACTCGGCACGTGCACAGACTAGAGCTAGGCGCAAGCCGCCATCGCCCCACCCCTTTACTCCCTCGCACTCCCGTTGAGTATTACGTCTACACTTTAGCTTATTACATGATTTTCCATTTTTTTTTTTTTTTTTTTTGTTATTATTAAAAAAAAATGTGTTTTTTTTAGCACCAGTATCATTTGTATTATCGACTCTGATTCGCTCGTCGCTGACCAAAACAACGACCTGTATATCAAAAAACGTTTTAAATCGGGTAAAACCTTGAAAACATTACATACTTTTTGCTGCCAGTCGTGTACGGCCTGCCTGATGGTAAGCGGTTAATGCAGCACACGAGGCATCACTTCAGCATTACGGACCTTTCCCCCTCCCCAATGAGCCCTGGTGACCTACCTCAAGCGCAGGAACACAATATAAATTTATTTGGCTGCGGTTTTCTGACTTCCACCTTCGGGTCAAGCTGCTCTTTGAGCGAATAAAAGCTACGCTCTACCTCTCTCTTATAAACTAAGCAACGGCATTCATTATTCCTATGAATAAAATAAATGAAGCATTTACAAAACTAGCAATTAACCTTTCTCTTATATGAATAGGCCCAATCGTTTGCTCAACATCAACCGTTCTAAAGGCCGAATGTCGACGACGTATCTTAATAAGGATTCTTTCAAGTCGTTCATCAGTGGCTTGCCTTATCGGCGGGTCCCCTAATTACTTTTTCCTCATATTTTCCGATCTGCCAGAGGGCAGCACTGATACGCCGGGATGGACGTATCGGATATTGTGAAATCGCGGGAATAACGTTTCCCGTTTCAGCGTAGAGGGAATTACGTGATGGTTACCGTTTTTGACTGAATGTAAATTTATTTGTTATGTGAATTAATATGATAGGTATTTTTTAGTATGGATATGTTAGTCGCTGATGATGGTAAGCACATATAAACTTTACTATTTCATATGACATGAGGAGTTTACTATGTCTTAATCATAATTAGGAAACTACTATTTTGTGTCCGTCGTTATTTCAGTTGACGTGCGATTCATATATTGACCTATATTCGCTATATATATATAGCGGGAGCACCTGGATACCAGCTTGGGCCTTTAGACTCGGTTCAGCGACGTGCCATCAGAATTGTTGACGATCCCGAGCTCACAAGCGGTTTAGAGCCCCTTAGTCTGAGGAGAGACTTTGCCTCCTTATGTGTGTTCTACCGCTTGTACAACGGAGAGTGTTCTAAAGAATTGTTCGACTTGATGCCCACTGCTACCTTCTACCATCGCAACTCTCGCCATCGACGGGGAGTCCATCCTTACATATTGAAACCAGAATTGTTTCGAACTGTGCGGGCTCAAAGGAGCTTTCTTCCGCGGACGGTCAGATTGTGGAATGAGCTCCCCGCCGTGGTTTTCTCAATGGAGTACAGCATGGGGTTCTTCAAAAAGGGCGTGAAGAGATTTCTTCAGGGTCGGCAACGCGCAAGTGATGCCCCTGGTGTTGCAAGCGTCCATAGGCTACGGTAACTGCTTACCATCAGGCGGGCCGTATGCTTGTTTGCCACCTTAGTGGTATAAAAAAAAAAAAAAATATATTATGTAAGGAAGAGGAACTACATGAGTCTGGACAGTATACCGAGTGTCAATAATTGAAGCTAGACGAGCAATGACGTTCATTTTGTTTGAAATCTATTCCGCCAATTCCTCACCTCAGCTCAGATTGGCTAAGTCAAATACACATTAACATTTAGATGCAGTGATTTTTCAGTACTGTTATTAATCAGTGCAAAAGCACTTACTATTTCGGAATTGTTTTACTCGGTATTAACTAAGGGGATTTTAAAGCCTGGAAAGCAACGGATCCAAACAAACGCAACTGCTGGTACATACCGATACCGGTATGCTTGGTGACAGATTTTCAACTTTAGTGTGTTTTTTTTCTTATACAGTGCTTTTTTCACCATGTTTACTTCACCGAAATAAGCTATCGTTTTTTTTTTGATACGAACACAGGATATTCGTGTCGCCATTTTAACTTCACTACCACCGAGCTATTACCGTTTTGTATTTAATTTAAATGTTTTATTAATGAAACTGCGTTTTTAACGGTCACTTCGCCTACGACTCTGGCCGTTTTTAATTTAAATACTAAGAAATAATTTACTAGAAGATTATTTTAATAATAGAGGCAGTCTGAAAAACGATTTTTTTCTCGTCTACGCCGCGTTAGCATTAAATTAATTCCAGACTAAAGAGTTCTAAATCCTACAGCCTCATTAATTTGAAAATGAAATTCTAATTTTGAAAAATAACAATATTATAAATTACAGAGGCATACGGCGTAGAGCACACATTTTATATAATAAAATAAATTGTTATCCACATATCACGGTCTATTTGTCGCGTTCGCTTGTTGAACATAAAGCTGGTTACACACGGGACATATATCAATATTGTGTACGTGACATATAAGTTAGGTTGAATCGGTGCTAGTTGAAAATAAATCCTTATACCAAAATCTGAATGTGCAGTTGCCCGTACACTGACATTAATATCCGAAGCAGAATACAAATGGTAGATATATTTTCTGTAAGTTTAAAATTATTTTTCCTGTCTGCCTGGACCGAGTTCCCAATCATTGCTTGGGCTTATTTAGGATAATCTTTATTTAAGTCTGCAGATATAATCGAAACTTTATTTAAAAAATCATCATTAGAAAACGTAAGGATTCAGAGTAAAAAGTAAGAGAGCACTTTAAATACGTACATGCTTTTAAATTGCTCCGCTGTGGTTCCAATTCGGATAAAAAACCTATCGGGTAGCCTCCAAATCAAATAAATGGCTATTGTTTTTCGATTTCTAAATAAGTTCCATTCGGAATGAAACAGTCAATCGGTACATAATCGCGGTAAATGATACGTAGTCACAGACATATAAAGAATAGACTATTCTTTATATGTATGTACGTAGTTATTGAATACTCTTTGGTCAATGATGACTGCGCCTAACACTGCTTCGATTATTAAAATGGCTACTGAATACTTCTGAATAAGAGGGATAAGTAGGTACGTTAATATATACGTTATTACCATTTGTGCTACTATTTTATGTATAAGGCGATGTTAGCTCAGTGGTAGTGACGTCGGATGCAGATCCTACAATGAGCTTGAGCTTTCGGTGAAGGAAAACATCGTGAGGAAACCATAGCACGGTGGTACCCATCTGACTGGCTATGTCTACCCCTTCATGTTGAAAATCTGTCACCAAGCACCTATTGGTGCTATAGTGCTTTATGTGGTTACCACCTTCGGCCACATCATCACTTGAGATTGCTGTCAAATACAGGTCAATACACCGTAAAAAATTAATAAGAGCAACTTTAGGGTGTAAACGGAACCATAGTACTGAGCCTCCGCCCGTATGGTCCGTCTGTCCGTATGTCCGTCCGCCCGTCTGTCTGTCATTAGGCTGTATCTCAAGAACCGTAATAGGAAGACAAATAATAAAAATTAAATAAAATTAGACACATATAAGAAACGTTTGTACCAAACCCTTCGCGTACGAGTCGGACCCGCACGTGAGTCAAGAGCACAAACGTTTGGCCGGCCTGATAGTTCTTGGATGGTTATCACATGGTTATCATAACAAATTATTATTTTTCAGAAATTGTTCTTGACACTGGCAATAATAGTCAGCAGGTGATATATTTAAATAAAGAACTGCTGAAAACAACAACAACATTCAAACGTCGAACGAACGAGTCGCGCGCAATTGAGTTTACAGTTTTAATGGCATTACGGTTGCATTGTGCTAGTGTCAAAAAGAGTTCATAAAGTAATATAATAAAGCACCATAGTTCGCGGAGTGTAGAGTATACTTTTTACTCTATGGTAGAGTGCAAGCAATATTGGCAGGAGGGGGCTTCAAATGCAATTATGAAGCAGTGTGTCGCGCCGCCGCACCCTCGGGACAATCGGGACGCACCCGCTCTGTCTGTACTATACCTTCCATATTGTAAAATGCATGCAAAATGATGTGAAAAGTATACATTTTTATTCACCTAGCTTATATTTGAGCACATATTTGTAATTTAAATTTAGTGATCTAGTAACCGCCGCCAATAGGAGAAAATTTGTTTTAAAGTCATTGGTCAGAAATAGGGCAATGATAACTCAGTGGTAATGATTTCCAATACCGTGACTTAAGCTCCCACAGTGTGTTTGTTTGAGCTTTTAGTGAAGGTCTTCAGTAGCTTTGACCTTCATAAGTACCCTCCTAGGTCTTAACTTTGAAGAAACACCGTGAGAAAACCATATCAAGGTGGCGGTACTTTGTGGTACCAGCGTGATGGCCTACTTAATCTTATGTTAAAAATCTGCCGCCAAGCACCTTATAGGTGATATTTTGGTCTAAAACCGGCCGTTAAAAATAAAAATACATGAATGATAGTGTTTTTCGATTAGCTGAAGAAGTATGAAGTACGCAAGCACTGCACCCTGCAAGGATACCACATAAATTAACTCAAGCTGTCCCTTTCTATATCAATTCAATAAACAAAGATAGATATTTTGATCATTCATCAAATTCTTGCATCCAGCGGCGCCCAGCGACTCTGACCACGTCGGTCCACCTGGTGGGAGGTCGTCCCGCTCGGCGCTTTCCAGTACGTGGTCGCAACCTTTCTTCCCCATTGGTTATCGGCTCTTCGAGCGATGTGGCCTGCCCATTGCCATTTCAGCTTACTAACTCTACGAGCTATGTCCGTCGTTTTCGTTCTCCTACGAATGTCCTCATTTCAGACCCTGTCACGTAGAAAAATTCCGAGCATAGTTCGTTCCATAGCTCGCTGTGTGACTCTAAGCTTATTTATGCGGCCAGCAGTGAAAGACCGCGTCTCTGTCCCGCACTGATTGAAGACCTTTGTCTTCAGACTCTGAACCGTTCGAAGTGGAAATCAATGGGGGAGGCCTATGTTCAGCAGTGGATATCCATGGGCTGATATGATGATGATGATTAAATTCTAAATTGACGTGTCTGATACGGGAGTTTTATGACTTCAACCAACTCGTTGCTCTTTTTGATTCATTGCCTAATCTCATAATTCCTTCACTACAAACATTTGCTCAAATGTCGAGAACGGCATAAGTATGATGCGACGTTGTCTTTCTCATTCCTATATATTTTTATCTAGGTCTTAAAAATGCATTGTCAAGTGGTAGCGACGGAAGTCTAAATCGTGTCTAGACACATAGAACTACTTTTAAAATGATCTTTTCGCCACACGCTAAATCTTCATAGTCTTCATACATGAGTTGTCACGTTTTAGTAGGGGACTTGTAGCACGAAAGAAATTGTCTACAATTCTTGTTTTATTTTTTCTACCTCTCCTCTGTCGACCAGTTGAAATATCTCTTGACTTTCACAGGATGGTTTATTATATTATATAGTTTTATTTTATTTCAATGTTATATTTTCTATATATGATATTTTTAATCGACTTCTATCTAAACTTGTCAATAGTCACAGTGATAATAAAATGTGTGTATATTAGTTTCCCGGCAGACTTAAGTAAGTCAGGCCTTTGCTTGCGGCGGCGCAGGGCAGCGTCGTGTGACGGGTCGTCTTCTTCCCTCCAATAGGGTTGCGATGGCGATGGCTGCCACACGCGTCATACTTGTGAATAGGTGCCGCTTATGGGGGTTGGTTTGCTTAAGTTTGCAATTTTTTCATTAAATATCGATTCAGTCCTAATTTGTACGATTAGAATGTAAAATTATTATGTGATAAATTTTAGCATGATTTGAAAAGAGTAATTGCTGAGTTTATTGCCGGCTCTTCTCAGCAAATGCAACCTTCCGAACCGGTATTAAAGTTTGGTATTAGAGTCAGACTATTCGTAAGTGCCTTCGAAGGTCTATTTGATGAAATATTTCTCACGAACCTTCTTTTTGATCAAAACGACCAATCACAATTTTAAAGTTCCCCACCACAGATAAGTATCGGTACCTAATCAAATCCTGCACATACTAACCTATACGTTGCCACTTAGTTGGCCGGCAGACAGGGTGATATTTCCCATGGGCACCATAAACACAACAGCTGTTCTGATGTTGTATCCGCTCGAGAGTGATTCGAGTATACTCTATGACACGCATGGAATAACATGGTACCTACCATATAATTAATAACTATACTATGAACAATTGCAGAAACCTGTACAGCCATCTTTGGTAAAATTATATTAATTGTGATGTTATATCACTAACTTCCTCTTATAAAAAGTAGCCTATAATACTGGGGGTTAATTAGCTTCTTATTACCTACTGAAAGAATTTTTAGAATCCGATTGGTAGTTCCAGAGATTACTTAATCTATTTAAACAAATAAACAAAAAACGCTTTCGCTTTTAATTATGCAACTATTCAATTTTTTACTCATTATTTACATTTTTAAATATACATGTGATTTTTCCTAGCCATTATGGGCAAATTCTAAACTACAGGTCTTAGAGACAAACGCTGAAACGAACCATGAGCTGAATTTTGAAGAAAGTTAAAGAGGCATTAAAGTTTATTTAAAAAATGAGTATTTTCGGAGATACGGATTTTTTTTTCCAAGATTTTGCTTCTACGTCATAATATGAACAAAATTATGCATGACAATCTTGGTCACATGTTGTTAGAAGTCATCCAAAATAGTATTTTATATTTTCCTTGACCATGGTTTTATCCTGCGTAAAGTTTGACGAGGTGGAGCAGCTCTCGCAGAGACCTCACTATGTTTGGCCCGAAAAATCAACCTGTATAATTAAAAAATTTAAATATACTTAAAAAAAAAAAAACATTTAAATCTAAAAAACAGCTTGCGATTGGGAACAGGATCCTAGTTACGGTTATAGTACGAGATCCGGTTGCAAGATAACTACGTTCATCGAGTTTTTGATCGGGACCAATTTTTTATATATGGGGAATGTATTTTTCCTGGGTTGGATTTGTTTTTATTTTGAGATCTGATTCATTCGTTTTTAAAATAAATTATAATCTACTTCGCAGCAATATATGTGGAGAATAAGAGCAATATATACAGGGTGTAACGGAAACTGTATATACATTACACTAATCCACTTTTTTGGTACGAGGCGCATAGATCGCGGAAGATAAAATTTTATATTAATATTAGCAAGGGACGCAAAATGATAATGACCTTCATTGACCGGTGACATGTTGGTTATGATTTTAATTCAATAAACTTGAATTCAAAAATTTGGTTTGAATTTTTGAGTACCTTATTTTGAGCTGAAACTTTTTATAGAGAGTCTGTACCTGATGTAGTTTTCACCCCCTTCGGATGTATATACCCTTTCCGTTACACCCTATATAAGTCACGACCGTATGAATGGAACATAATAATAGGTACTTGTTTACACCTGGCTGCGAAGAGGTTGCGGCCAAGTGCGCAACTGCCACCAAAACTTTTCAAGTTCTTAACATTGCTGTCAAGTGTATGATAACTTATTTAAAAAAACAGGACAATAATTTTTTTTGGCGGCCTCATTATGATAGGCAACCCGGCAAAAATACATTCTCACATTCACAATTACGTAAATAAAACAAATTTATCCCGATCAAAAAAAACTCGATGAGCGTTGTAATCTTGCAGCCGGATCTTAGGCTATTAAGGCTCCAGGCTGAGGAACTTTCCCAAAATGCGAGCGTTCTCTACGAGAATTGCCATCTGAATCTGGCCCTTGATCCAGTACATTAATTAATAATTAAATTATTATAATTATTAGCAATGATAGTTGTCAGCAATTTGGGCGGTCATCCGATTTTGGATGAAATGTGCTGGACATTTGGATAAGCTGATTCGCTGTGAATAAATACAGTAAATAAATAAATAATTAACCATAAAACCATAATCATATTTACTCTACGAATACTACGAGCAGCGCGCGCTACGAGAAATGCCACAGCCTACGAAATAGCTTGATTCTCGCAGTGTCTTCACAGTTCACAGAGGCCGTTGACTACAATCTCTCCTTTCCCTTTTACTCATACAGCTATACTCTTCCGTAAATCGAAATCAAAGCTCGTCGGGATTGGAGCGCACTGAAGTTCGAGCGCTATTCGCATGTGAGTGAAGTGAAATGCAAATCGTGTGCGTTCTGAACACTCTGATAAACAAAAGAAACGTTACTTTATTATATTTCATAAACAGAAACGATAAAATGAGAATTGACGTTTGCATTTAAATAATTGATTATTGAGACTTTGAATAACATATTAGAGCAATATTATGTTATTTTCTACGGATACAAATCTATTTCTATACAGGAATTTCAACTTCTGATAAACGTAAAACGGATTTCGATTACTAACGATTCGAACTTGCTTGGAGATTTTTTTACATGTGCGTATGTGCCGAACGTACCTGCATATGGCGGACGCTCAGTTTGTGTTTATGTCAATAAGAAACTGATTTTTAACATTTGCGCGGGTGTGGATTAAATAATTTATAAATCATTATGTGCTAGTGGAACCTGTGAATTGTGTGTTATTTTAGTGATAATGTTTTACATCGTTGGACTTTTGGATAACTTGGTCTCTTCGGTGTACTTATAAGGGTACGTATTTATTTTATGTTTCTTTCTCTAATTTAGGATTTATTGAGTTTTAAGAGGCAAGAGGACCTATAGTTTGATTGAGAGTATTCTGGTTATAATTGTACAGTTGTTACGATTGTTTTCATAATGTTTGTACAGTAAATGTCACTTAGATAAATTGTTGAGAGGAGATTGATTCGTCTCATGCATAGGTTATCGACAGATGATAACTTTTAGCTAATTATCAGAAAGCTCCTTGCCAATTTAAATTTATTATCACTTTAGTCAGTGTTTATGTGAATGTGTTTTAGCTGTTTTAATATTCGTACTTTTTGCAAAACTGCTAAGTCCCTAAAAAAAACTCACAAGCAGGTATATCTCACATAAATATTCAATGTTATTGTTTTCAAGTGCCAGTTCAGGCTTTACTATAATCTTCAATATTTTATTTTCCCCTGTACTCCAAAAAATATAATTATTACAAAAAACTTTTAAAATACCACCCATCCTAAGAATTTTCAAGATCTTTTTAAACATTAAAACACCTAATATTAAGTAATGGTACAGCAGGCATACCTATGATAACAAAATCAGAAAGTAGGTAATTCATGCATCCACGACCACCTTGTTTCAAGTGTTATGAATAAGAAAATAAACATTGGAAGAATTTTATTTATGTAATAAGTTTGTTCAGTGTGTGAACACATTGTGCTTATGGAACTACTGAGACACATGTGTTATCATAACTACATCCAATGATTCATCGGGCATGTGTTCTGATTTTAAAAAGACATTCCTATACTAACTTAATCATTAAATAGAACAGGAAACATAAGACAAATGACAAATTCCATTTCTTTCGTTCATAAATTAATTTATTTGCAATGCGTGTTGAATATGGGGCATATTAATCAATACAATTACTTTTATTTGTGTATTGCTGTTTTATTGCATCTCATACTGTGGATAGAGTGCTCATTGGGAAAGGGAGAAGAGTCTGTAACGCGTGAGTGATGCCTCATGTATTGCATGTGCCTATATCGCTCCGGTAACTGCTTACCATCAGACAGAACAGGACGTATATGATTATTTACCAACTTCTAAAAAAAGTACTTACTACTATCAATCAAATGTTACTGTTACAGGATCGTTTAGTGAATTTAAACATTAACCATTGGCTTACGGATAGGATGCTCAAAAGCAAATGGCTTGTTGACCATACATGTGGAAATAAGTTTGTTGCATATTACCTGCTTTATCATGCCTTGCAAGGAATATGTTAAGTTACAAGTAAACCCTGTAATTTTTTTTTCTTGTACTGTGTATCTGCGGTCAGTCACTAGACGATAATCAAATTTGTTGCATGATTATGATGTTTTAGAGTGTTAAGGCCATCACCTTTTACTCTTTAGTCTGGTAGAACTTCGGCCCACTTTAGTCTCTTTATTGTGCTCCTTAATGTACCCTGCATATTTATGTGTATTTTTAATTATTTTGAGTAATGTTTGAGAAATGGAAGATTACCTTGTGGCAGTTTCTGTATGGTCCAGTTTATAAAGTGTTGAACTAATACTAATAAGTCTTGTAATCAGTTTTGAATGTGGAACTCGTAAACATAACTGATATGAAAGTTGTTGTCATAAATTGTTTGACAGCTAATTAATTATGTGTTACATAAAACTTTATTAGATTAAATAATAGCATATCATTTCACCTTCTACCAACCTCTTTTTGATCTTGT
Organism: Polyploca ridens; assembly: GCA_951394255.1. NCBI lineage: Eukaryota > Metazoa > Arthropoda > Insecta > Lepidoptera > Drepanidae > Polyploca > Polyploca ridens. The sequence continues at coordinate 12,658,178 of OX596256.1, read as the reverse complement.
ATTCCCAGTTGTAGGTTCATGTTAGTTTGTCTATGGTATTTGCATCATTACTTTCCTATCTACCACTTTTTCACCCGTGGGATATATTGCTTTCCCCAGATAAAAAGTAACCTTTGTGTTAATCCAGAACATATTCTATCAGTGTGCCAAATTTCATTAAATCCGTTTAGATATTGAAGTACAAACAATTGATTTATTTATTTATCAATTAATGCATTTTATAATATGTTCTATGAGACACCCACATCAAGTTTTTAAACTGAATAACATCTCAGAAATTACTCTATTATTACTCCTTCACCGTGAAAGGAACATGATTGAAGTATGTTTCAAGGGTAGTATTACCTACTTAGCCCCAATGTAACCAATGTAGCACTTATACACGGTATAATTATGGCTGTGTGACATAATTCGTATAGAGAAACTGCATAACTGTCATATTTATACCTCTTTTATAGACTGTGTTTATACTATCGATAAAAATGACTCGAAGATGGTAAAATTGGGCCTTAATCCATAATATACTGCTAAAGTTCTCTGTTAATCTGGGTTATTTATGCATATATGTAAGCTTGTTTACCAACATTGTGGTATAAAAAAATATATTTACTTAATAGACTTATTTTTAATAAGTGCTCGCTATTCTGTGTATGACTACACTCTGGAAGGATAAAAGGGAATAGAAAGTACCTCGTCTTTTATTTCTTTATATAGTTTTTCTTTATTTAAATTTTCAAAGGGTTATGCATTCCTCTAGAATATTTCATATTGGGTGGAGGGGACTAAAAGTTTGAGATGTGAAAGTTATTGAAATTTGTGCAGGGTCGGCAACGCGCGAGTAACACCCCTGGTGTTGCAAGCGTCCATAGGCTGTGGTAACCGATTACCATCAGGCGGGCCGTACGCTTGTTTGCAACCTAAGTAGTATATAAAAAAAAGTTGTGATTGTGAAGGGTGTGATTTGTGACGATGTTTGTGACTCACACAAAAACTATGGAACGGGTTTGGATGAAATTTGGCACATAGATGGATTATACTCCGGAATAATATATAGGATACTTTTTATCCTGGAAAAACGTACGATTCCTCGGGAACGCGAGTGCAGCCGCGTTCCCGGGATAAAAAGTAGCCTATGTCCTTCTCCATACCATAGACTATCTGTATGCCAAATTTCATGATGATCCGTTGAGTGGTTGAGGCGTGAAGGCGTAACAAACAAAATCACAAAAAACTTTAGTTAGGATGTGAAAAACACGTCTATTGGCCCCAATGGATTTGAAATTGATAGTGTTATAATGTTCTTGTATTTTAAGTGCATCATGCCAACATTATCTATATCAAATCAATATTTATAAACAAATGTAAAAGTCACTCGAATGATTTTGCCGAATAGAATTAAATCTACTCAATTCATCAAATCCAAATCTGTTAATGAATTGAATTGTTAAAATGAGTGTCAATTTTATAGAAAAATATTACGAAGGTTTTGCTGTAAATTCCAGAAAATAATTCTATTTTGCAATAACGCTTGAGTAGATTTTTTAGACCTCCGGATTACCTGACCCTCACAATATAGGGAAATTGCCTACCTAGCAACTCACTCGGATCCTAATACTTCTTGATTCAAATAAGTAATATGACTATGTAGTGATACATACCTACTTTCCTACGCTTTTATTTTGTTTCTGATTTATTTTCGACTATCATACGCATGCCTGCTTAGTGACGTCATCAAGAGATCTGTGAGAACATCGTCGCTCATTCTAGTCGTGATAGGTATACCTATATGTATGTGTACATATTACTACATATATTTACGTATCCCTACAATAGTTTTATCTTGTAGTCACACGATGATCAATAGAGCGTAGAGAACGAATCGTAAACCTTGATCAGTGCCCGTTGAATTCGATTTTTATATCGATTATTATTGGTATCAAATTAAATTTATTCAGCATTTTAATTGTTTCCTCAATTACGTATTTCCTAAATTATTTGCAAATTGAAGTCGCATTGATTGAAAAAAAAAAAAAAAAAAAAACGTTTATATTTACACTAGGTATCTAATTTCTGTGACCTAAGGTTTGATTAGGTACCTAAATCAGTACAAAAATAACAATAAAAGTGGTTAACAATTGGTTCATGTATAAAATAAAATATTATTTCTTTATATTAGGTACCTACCTAACCTAGTCAGATCTCCGGATGTTGAGGTCATCATTGGTGGGTCCAAGTCTGATTTACAAGAAACTATAGCTAAATACCTACTAAAATGTACAGAATCTCGTCTAATGAACAATTCCCCTCAGCCCATAAAATCAACCTTCTATAGGTACTAAGCGCTTAGATACCATAGATTTATCTTATCTTTGGCATGTAATCAAATCACTAGCCGCGCCGTGTCGTTGACCTCATCTCGCGTTATCTAGGAGGAGAGCAAGTAATAAGTGATCCGTATTATAAGTGTAATATATTACCTTGACTTTATATAACGTTCATTTATATTACTTCTATCACAGATAGGTAATTTAGTACACAAGGAAATATCCTAGCGTATTAGCTTGCTAGCCTCCGCCACCGGCTTCTCTCCCGTGCCTATGTTACTCTCTGATACCTTAACTATCTCTATGCTACAAATCACGTAGATCCGTTGCTGCTTGAATGAAAAATCAATAAATACAATACACTAAATATAACTAGTGGTGTCCCGCGGTTTTAGCCTATAATACGCTGGGATAATGTTGCATCCACGTTGCATCCTATTATTGAAAGAATTTTTCGAATCCGACTATTAGTTCCAGAGATTAGCCCGTTTAAACAAACAAAAATCTTCAGTTAAGTATACAGCTGTGTCCCGCGGTTTTAGCCGCTTCGAAAAAAAGTTGCGACTCTGTGTCACTCTGTCCCATAAACTATCTATATACGCAAAATATCACGTCGTCGTTAAAGCACTTCTCAGGTTTGTACTTCTCAGACACACTCGCATTTATAATATTAGTAATGATATATTATAAAACTAACCCCCTTACTCATAAAACGTTATTTAACTAATAAGCTGATTAAGTGGTCACCTAAATAACGTCAAATTGTTTGACAATGACAGCAAGGTGACGTTATTTATTTGACCATTTATTCAGTAGATTTAGTTAAATAGCGTTTATGAGTAAGGCCGTTAATGTTTAATTAAATACAATTTGTTCTGTATTAGCTTAACAAACTTTTAACTAACCGTTATTACCCTTGACTTCATTTGCGTTCAATTAATATTAGGTGTCAATTTAGAGCAAAATTATAACCGATGTAAGGTTGTAATCATTATCTTCTTTTAGCTTGCCTTCTCTAAAACTAAACTTTCAAATAAATGAATTCAGTTCTGGCCCCCTAACTGTATTACGAAAATGTTTCTATTTATATTTTAAAGAAATGAATCTGCGCTTGGCCTCAGAAATTCCCGATTGCCCGGAAAAAACTATTCAGTCTTGCTGTAAAAGTTCGGCTATCATGTCAGTCAGGGATCATGGGGGCTAAAAAGGAAGCTAAAGCAATATTGCTAACGCAATTCATTTTTTCGAATTCTCGTCAGATCCTACGTAATTTCAATATTTTTTGGTATACTAGTTACTCATTATATACAATTCAATTCAATAAAAGATTCGGAATTGATGAATTGCATAAGATCTGCCGTAAATTCGAAAAAATGAATTGTGTTAGCAATATTGCTTTAGCTTCCATTTTAGGGGGGCTGGTCTACATAAATTCTATTAAAACTATTTTCGCTCGCGCAGTCCATTAAGTGTCTATATTTTTTTTCACGGTCATTCGATTTTGTTAAAATATAGCCAGTCTGTGTTGCCTCAGACTAAGCTTAACTTTACTTTTGAAAAGCCCATGGATTGTTCAGTGGTTTCGGAGATAAGCGTGTTCAAACGGACAAAAAATATTTCATGCTCTCATAGAAGCATGTAAAGTTAGTTAAGGTACTATATTTGAGACACATGTTTATCAAATCCAAAGCTCTTTGAAATAAGAATACATTCCGTACCTAATCGACTTCAAGCTGGTTTTGTGCATTGAAATAAACATCGCTAATACTATCATCTCATGATTAACATTAGGTTTTAGTAGTTGCGCAAGAGTCGATATCTCGCAGTGCGATCGTTATGAGTCACACTTAATTCGCACCATTCACGCACGATGATGGTTCAAGGACTAGATCATTGATAGCGCTGTATCCAGAGAATACTGCATATTGAATATTCTGTGATACTGCTTTGTTATATAAGTGAATGGGATCAATTTGAATAGTAATGTTTGATTCTGTGAAATACCAAATCCCAACAAAAACATTTTCATGTAAAATGTTGCCAAGATGAGACCATATGGCTCGCACTGTCAAAAAGTTATCAGATCTCATGTAGAGCCAAGCTTATAACTCTACACGCCCTAACTCTACAAGCCCTAACTTCACAAACTTTACACCTTAATCAAAATATGTGGCTTGGCCGTTTTGCTACCGTCACATGGGCGTAAGGTGAAAAATTTATTCACTGTTAATTACTTTTCTGTAGTACAATAGTTCTTGTAGTAGCCTATAGTGCCCTTGCGCTATGCTTGGCTAGTCTTGGCTGGAGGCACTCCCGTGCCCCCAGATTCTACGATTTCTATATCACATGTTTGGCCACTGACCCGTTCATAAAGGACGGTGATGGAGCTCGCTTGCTCAGAAGAAACATGTTCACTCTGGCCTTGAAAGTCCCTAGATTGTACGAGTCAGGAAACAGACGCCGGAACCATGTTCCATTCCCTTGTTGTCTGCATTATAAAATGTGATGTTATAGAGGTAATGTGAAAGGAACTCTTGTCTGTCTGTGCAAGAGTAGCGACCGAGCTCTGAACCGATTGCGATGAAATTTGGCACACAGATAGCCTATGGCGTAGGTAGAGGCACGTGGGCTGCTTTATAACGCGAGTGAAATCGTGGAGGGAGGGTAGTAATAAATGAATATTGATTCTTTATTTATTTACTACCTAAAATTCTTAAAACACGAACATCTGGGGGCCTTCCACAAGCTCTTAAAACAAGGTTAAAATAACCTTATTTGACTTTTGACTAAGCTGATATGATCCCAAACTAAGCTGAGTTTGTACTATGGACTATACTTCAGATAGTACCTATCGATTGTTTGAATAACTAATCTGCTATAGGTATTTATTCTATTCTATGCTAATTCTATACGATAAAGACACGTCATCAACCTTATTTTAGGGGGCATAAGACCTACATGCCCCTTCATTATATGCACTGTCCAAACAAGTGGATTATGAACTGAGTTCATCGATACACTGATAAAACATTTTGTGACATATTATAACCGTTTTTGCCACAAAAATCGCTTGGCAAAGAATTATGGGCCACACCGTGTAATCGAAGTAGGTAGTAATGATATTTAGTTACTCAATCTATAGTTCTATACTAATATTATCAATAGGTAAAGTTTGTATGTTTCTAAGTTTGAATGTAGGAGGTATTCTCAGGATTTACTGATCCAATTCAGAAAATTCTTTCACGAATAGGAAGCTACATTATTCCCGAGTGCTATAGGCTACTTTTCATCCCGGGAACGCGGGTGAAACCGCGGGGGACAGCTAGTATATTATAAACATTGTTTAAAAATAGAAACCGAGTTACCGCAAGAACATGGTAACGGCGGACTATAAGGTTCGTCGCCTATTATCCACTTTCCCTAGAACGGAGTACAATAGCGTTCTTAGCTTTCACCGTTTCCCTCAGGAAATATGTGTGCCTATTAACTGTCTTTTACCCACGTCTTCGCATGTGTTTTGGGATGGGCAATGGTTTATTTTTAGCAATAATCGATAGATCAACAGGTTTTGCCACCGTTTGTAAGTTTTCTTGTGTCCAAAAAGCTTTGATTTGTGACTAAAAAACTTATTTCTAGCGGTCCATACTCCGTAAAATGTAAGAAATATGAAATCCCTTCAGTATCTTATTTGTTTGGTGAAATAAGTGAATATATACTGATCATTTAATTTAAATCATTGGTCCTATGATATGACATTGGTTAAAGTATGACTAAACTTACATATTTTGAATGTGTAGTTTCAGACACTAGCGCAAACAAAATAACCATCATTTCTACAAATAGTTCACTAAACTGTAGTCTTCATAATTATGAATGTGGATGACATAATTGATGGAATGAATTAGGAAGTTCTGACTACCGTTCAAAATACCTAGATGACCATTAAATTCGTCTCGTCTATTTAACTGTACACAAGAGCGAAGGAACGATAATCGCATTTAAATTCCGTTCCAAATCGTTAATGTTTCAAATAAAAGGAAGTAAACACCATTGGTCAGCTTTCGAGCGATTTAGATCGTATTTGGTTAAGCGAAGGATTGAGTTGCTTGTTATTTCACTTAAACATAGGAAGCGCATTTAAAAATCTGATTTCCTAATGATGATTCGAAACGCGATAAAGAGATTGTTTTACTGAAGTAACAATACATCAATTTGCTTGACCATAATCCTGCAAACAATCATATTGATGAGAAATTAAATTTATCAGACAAAACTCAAGTCATTTTTTAGATCTACGACGCGAATACATTTTATAGTGAAATGAACTGGCGAAACAAGATACAAATGTTGTAACTCGTAACCCAGACCAGACTGTTCCCGCACTTGCTCTATTTCATTACAAAGTTACATTCAATTTCGGAAAGTTTGATTGCAACACCTTCTAGCGTCTGTTTAGCACGCTATTTTATCACCCCTAAAAATCCCCACATATACTGTAACGGTACTATAATCATCTTATTCTTTAGCCTTGGCATTTATGGGCTTGACAATTTCGAAGTTTCATGGTTGTCAGTGTTTTAACTGATAAATGTACACAACCATAATTATGTGCGCCATCAGTACATAATGGTAGTTTTACTTCTGTTAGAAATTCAGATATGTTTGTGTAAAATTGGAAATCCCACCAAAAACATTTTTATGTAAAATGTTGCCAAGACATATGGCTCGCACTGTCAAAAAGTTATCAGATCTCATGTAGAGCCAAGCTTATAACTCTACATGCCCTTACTCTACAAGTCCTAACTTCACAAACTGAACACATCGTAGTCAAAATATGTGGCTTGGCCGTTTCGCTACCGTCACGTGGGAGTAAGGTGAAAAATGTATTCACAGTTCATAACTTTTTTGTTATACAATAGTTCTTGTAGTAGTGAAATGGCCAAGCCACATATTTTGACTACAGTGTGTTGAGTTTGTGAAGTTAGGGCACAGATAAAATTGGAAATAGATGACAAGACAACAAACAAGAACATTCCTTTAATTTTGTGATATGCTGCTTTAAATTAGACTTTTATTCAACGATAACTTTTGATCGAATGATTCCTTGCATGAAACGAAAATCTGTTTCTAAGTACACTTACCTACTTTAAACTCTTGTACTCGCAAAGGTTTTTAAAATTTATTCTACCTTAGGCGATAAAGCCATCTAAATTGTTTGCACTATTTGTTCAAGATGTCTTTTTGTGAATGTTTTGTAACTGTCATATGCAGTGTTAACAATAATGTATAATTTGCATTTCGTTTTCCGAGAAACGAGAAAAATAGATTTTCTATGTACTCGGGAATAGATTGTCTATGCAAGAAACAAGATTGAATCGCGTAAACAAAGTACACATGGGTATCCTTTTGGGAGTTCTTCCCAGACCGAGCTACTGTCCTCGCTGTAATTTCTCCTATTAAAGGAATGGTCTGGTAAACCCGATCTGCGCTCGTCCTCCAATCCATATTCGTTGAACCGTTGAACAAAATTCATCTTCAAGTTCCCTTGGATTTTGCACGCTTTACACTTCTGTTTTGAATTTATAGTTCTGCTTTCAAATAGTCGATCGATTATGTGATTGTTGAATATTTACTGCACTAAAATTTTGGCTTGTTAGTAGTTCCGCAACCAACACTGTTATCGATAGTGATATCTTATCGATTTTGAAGGCATTACGTGCATATTATTATAGCCTTGAACTCTCGCAATATAAGGTTATCTATTTTGTTTTCGTCTCATTGGGAGCAACATGAATCATAACGTAATTAAAAAGTTTTGATAGTTTCTCAATGTTGTATCTTGACAATCTGAAGCAGTAGTAATCCTTTGGCTGATATTCCAAAAGAGTTCCCGGTATTTTATTTCTCAAATGGTCAAATGCGAAAACCATTTCAAAATATTCTAGAAAATTCGCATCCGAATGTCACATCTACGCTGAATTTAGAATTACAGGCGAATTTAAGCGTAAAATTACCGGAACTAAGCAAACAAAAAATACTAGCTCCCTCTATTTAGAAGTGCGTCATTGCAAACAAACAATTAAACATGATACACCGCCATCTAAACATTTCCGCGAGAACGACGCTGTTTGAATTGGACACAGTAAAAATGTAAACAGAAAACAAACTGCAGACAAACATTACAAATATAATTTTTCAAATACTTTAAAAAACTTTTGACGGGCCAGTTGGCGTAGTTGGTTAAGATTCCACGCCGCCGGTCTTATGTTCGATTCCCACCAAGGATATGCATCTGTGTGCATGAACATGTTTGCATGTCCCGAGTCTGAGTGTAAATATGTATAGTAAGTACTAGCAACCCGCCCCGGCTTCGCACGGGTACAATGTCATAATGTGGAGCGATTTGCGCGACTGCCCACGCCACCCGGTCACGGTATCGCGACTGTTTCTTGCTAATTTTATGTCTGTGATATCATTTAAAATATTAATGATAATTATTTGCTGTAAAGCATTGAGCTATTATTACCACGTATAGAGATGCTATCATAAACAAAGCTTATGTCCCATTTCTTTAGAGTCGACTAAAGGTTTCTTTAGCACTGAAACAATAATTAGTCGTCTAAGCAGACAGTAGAAACACGTAGCGCTATTAGAAAGCTTTTAGGAGTATTTTTCTCGCAATCACCGTTATTTTCACGATGCTTACGCGTTTCGTTCATCGTTTTACAACAACAAGTGTGGCCGGATGGCCTCACTTGAACGGAACATAGTTGTGATGTGTGTCATCTTCTCTTTACGTAGTACTAATGAGGATCTATCTGATGGTTAAAACTGCAAAACCCGTTGCGTGGTTTAGAGTTGATAAACAGAGAGACAAACAGACGCGGAAAACGACTTCTTTTTATACTATTTAGAGATGTATTTACAAGTTCTGCTTAGTTTGGGATCAGGTAGCCGTGTGTGAGAAATGTCTCAAGATATTTATTTTTAAAAGTAGATACTTACGATAATACTTCTCAGGTTATGTAATTGTCTCCCAAGACCAGAATTCTTTTACATACGCTACTTAGGTAATTGTCGTCGGGTCACGAAACTAAGCGTTTTATCTAAATACAATTTGTGTTCTATAAATTCGGAGAAAACATGCTGTGACAAATGGACAGACAGGAGAGTATCCTACTCGTATACAGCTGTGAGCTTTCATAATGTGCACAAATTAAAAGGAGGGAAAATGTTGAATATTATCGACCGTTTTTTAAATTACTTTTTATGTATTTTTGAAATTCTTGTTAACTACAGTGATCACCACGTTTACAAAACTATGAAACTTTAATTACTTATTAAATTTAGCGACATATCACACTGCAACAAACTTAACATAATTAAAAAAAACAAGGCGTCCTCATAAAATGAAAATTGAGGCAAAAATACAGCCCTCAATCGAGATATTATATGTTATTTGACAAATAAACATATAATAGGTTAGGTTTTCTTCCATCACGTTTTACAATAATTGTAGAATTTCTCAATAAAATGCCCTCTTTACCTACCATTTTTAGTCATCGTCATATCAGCCTAATGATATCCACTGCTGAACATAGGCCTCCCCCATTAACTTCCACTTCGAGCGGTTTTGGGCCGCTTGAATTCAGCAGCGCCCAGTGACTCTGACCAGGTTGCCGGTCCATCTGGTGGGAGGTCGTCCTGCATGTTGTCTCCTTCCAGTTAGTGGTCGCCACTCTAGAAACTTCCATCCCCATCGGTTATCGGTTCTTCAAGCGATGTGGCCTGCCCATTGTCACATCAACTTCTTTATATTTTTTGTTCTCCTACGAATGTCCTCGTTTCGGATCCTGTTTCGTAGAGAAATTCCGAGCATAGCTCATTCCATAGCTTGCTGAGTGACTCTGAGCTTATTTATGCGGTCAGCAGTGAAAGACCACGTCTATGTTCCGTATGTCATCACTGGTAACACGCATTGATTGAAATCCTTTCGTCTTAAGACTCTGACTCTGAGGTATTCTGGACTTGAAGATATGCCGTAGCTTCTCGAACGCTGTCTAGCTGAGTTGGATTCTTCCGTTGACCTATTTTTCGAAGTTGAACCTACCTTGTTGGACAATTTGTCCTAGGTAAACATACTCGTCTACAACTTCGAGAGCAGTGTTCCCAATAATCACGGGTATTGGCGGAATATGAATATTAGACATAATTTTTGTCTTGTATATTTTCATCTTGACCTGTTAGGAAACTCTTGAAATCATTGAGCATGATGTTCAAAGCTTCCAGCGATTTCCGCCATTATGACTATTTCGTCGGCAAGTCGAAGGTGAGAGATGTGTTCACCGTTGATGTTGATGCCATAACCCTTCCAGTTCAAGAGCTTGAACACATCCTCCATTGCAGTGGTAAAGGTTCCGGGGAAATTACGTCACCCTGTCTTTCACCCTTCTGCAACTGGATTGGTCTCGTACTCTCATCCTGTACTCGGATTGACATAGTGGCTTTGCTGTACAATCACCTTCAACAATTCGATATAGCGATAGTCGATTTAGCACCGCTGTAGACTCTGTAATACCGCCCATGTCTCAACTGAATTGAAGGCTTTTCACAGTCATCATACACAAGGCATAACGGTTGAATATACTCCTCAGTCTTCTGTATAATTTGGCGAACTATATGTATTTGATCTATGGTACTAAATCCTTTACGGAAACCAGCTTTTTCGGGAGGCTGGAAGTCTTCAAACCTACGTGCAAGACAATTCGTAATGACCCCCGAAAACAACTTATAAACATGGTTTAGGAAGGATATGGGGCGGTAGTTCTTCAATAGGGCCTTATCACCTTTTTTGAAGAAGAGCACCACCATTTATTTCCTCTCCATACTTCTGGTATTGTACCTAGGGCATAAATCTCGGAATATCGCAATATTGGAATCTCGGCATCGTGCATAAGGACTTCTTTTTATAAAGCTGGCAGGTGAGGTGATACCTCTGAGCTATCGCTGTCAAATTTATTGAGCGGTATCACCGAGGTATGTAAATGTAACATAATTGCATTTTTGAGCAATGAGGATCATTTACGTTCAAAAGTATCCTTTGTCCTTCTCCACTAATTGAACTATCTCCCTACCAAATTGTATTTAAATCTGTTCAGTGGTTAAGCCGTGAAAAGGTTACAAACTGACAAATATCCAGAGTTGCGTGGTGGCCGAATTATAACGTCAATGTTAATTTACAAGCGGGAGCGAGCGTATTAATTAAGCTGTTTTTAAAACTTTAATAACTTCGTCATTTATTGATGGATATTAATAATTTAAAAAACATTATGCTCAAAAAGGTTATGTGCATCCTCAGTAGTAATAAAAAAGTTATCATTTTGTTATGTGAATGATCCTTATTGCAGGCATCTAACTTAACATCTTAACTTGTTAATTGACAAAGCCTACTATAAGGTGGCTCATTACGTGGAAGACAAGAATATATGGTTGTAGTAGCTTCTCTCTGCACTTGCATCCCCCTGGCTAAGTGACAATTGTACGAATAAGCATAAAATAATAATGTATATATTGTATAAGTATTTGGAAAAAAGCTGTAATATTAAAAGATCTTCCACAAAAATAAAACCTTGCTGAGTTTCTTGCCGGAGTCTTCTCAGTTTAAGTGTATTCCGAACCGGTGGTAAATTCAACTGTATGTACCAATTTAACGTTCATAAGTGCCTTACTAGGGCCTAAACTGAATAAATGACTTTTTGATTTGATTTGATTTGACTCAAAAAGTAAGTACTATAAACTTAGTCAACGTAAGATGTGTAATATATTCCTTACTGTTCTAATTTTACTGTGCCATTGTCATTTGACGACTACGCGAGTGGACCACAATAATCCAATGAATATAAAAGTTTACCGGCTCGACTCGATGACTACAGATGACTCGATGACCGCAGTAGAGGCAGTCATGCCCGGGGCACCTACTGTTACCAGTATCAGTCAACCTACCTTTCATACCTTTTCTTTGATCTCAAAATAAACAATATTGAATGAGGTATTATTTAATCAGGTAACTAACTAAATAGGTAATTGCTCATTAAAAATAATATATATTACAGATTTTTCATTTCGCAAAAAAAAACAAAAAAAAAAATCCGGGATTTGAATCATCACCTCCTTCAGTCGGGAGTACATAAATACCCCGCGCCTTAGCCCCCTAGGCTACCCTAACCATACTTCTCATAGACGAAAATAAGAATTAGTCTCTGTCAGTACTACGACATGCCTCGGTGACAATTATCAAAAGCATCAATCATAACAGATTTTATTTTATATATTTTTATTTATAACAAGCAAATAATAGGCTCAATTGCCTTAATTTGACGAGCATGCATTTTCCAGTGCCTTCTAAAGATAATTTGATATGATTTTTTACTAATTTGAGAGGGTTTTATGTATGTGAAAATTCTGAAAAAGAATGACACAGGTCCGTCTAGCAACGCGGATCGCCGCGGAATGCGAGTGAGCGCGAAGCAAAATACGCGAGTTGCAGGACAATAGAGTGCGGTATGATGTTCATGGTGCTCAGATTAATTTGACGTAAGCGACTTTTTTTAAAATCATTATTATGAAAAACTGAATCGCAAATTCAAAAAACTAAATCGGGCGTTTATTTGCTTATGATATGTACTATATTGATGAAAAAAATCATATCAAAATACCTTCAGGCGTTGGATATAATTGGGAATTTCTTGATTTTCAGAGGTATGTTTAACATTTTTTTTTATCGAGGCTTTTAATTGAATTCGTGTTTTCGGCTCGGGCGATGTGTTTGTTATATCCTTAAGTATCATATATTAAAATTTCAATGCCGTAGAGTTAGCAGGTTTCATATAATTTGGGCTGCAATGTAGAGACTTTTGCCCATTTCTGCCTCTTAAGCGACTGGTTAGATGGATAAAGGAATTTCGTAATCTACCTTTTGTTATGACACGTTTTCTGCTACAATTTTTCCTTTTCAAGAGGGAATTTCGTACAATTGTTGGAAAATGTTATCGTCATTCGTTTATGCTAAGAAAGAGATCTTATAAAGTGTTTGGTCAATACGAACATTTTACCTAACCAGGTATGATACTAGAGTTACGGAGGCATTGTTAATTTGAAAATTCTATATTCGATGTTGTTAGTTACTTAATTTTTCTGTACCGTGATTATATTTCAAGCATATTATAATTTGCTCCTTTATTAACTCCTACGCAATACATAATGACGATTGTAATTATGAATCGTAATTGTGTCCTTCCGTTTTATATTTGTGCTCTTCACAATGCTCTCAGCAAATTGTTGTCAAAGGACAATTCTTTGGCGTGTTTCTCATGCATTCATTCGTCCCGATTCTCAGGTAAACATCCATTGTTCGCGCCCCTGCTTTTGTATATTTAGGTTCCTATTATATTTAGCTAAACATATTTATAACGTAATTATATAGGTCTTTATACAGTACTTTGGTGACTAATTTTATCGTACTAGGAAAGATTTATTACTAGCATTTACATTCCTATTAAGGTACGCCTGCATTTCTAAGTACTAAGTTGAAAGTATCACTGTAGCCTTCACACGATTCTCAGAAGCTATGCAATTTATCAACACAATACCGTTCTGAATAAAAACATCTGCGATTGCACGTACCTTTTAAATTGTGAAGCAATCGTCGTCTTCATAAAAATAGAGAATAAGTTACGTTTTATCTCGTATTTTTATGAATAAATATGAATGACCATCTTATGGTGAGCAAGGTTAATATGTCGATTAGAAATATCAGGTATTTCATATTTAATTTGTTAAGGTTTTGGGAAGACGCATGTCTAAAATAACAATAAAATAGCAGTCTCATCACTGCCTCTTCAATCTGGCCTATTTTCTTTTCTACTAACAATTAGCTTGCTTCCACTTAGCTATAGAGGTGAAATTGGTTCTCTGCCGGATTTCCTCATTACGAATCATCTTTATTAGAAACACGTGCAGCTCTTTTTCTTCATTTGACATATTCTGATCACTAATGATGAAATCGACCGGAACTTTAGTTTTTCCTCGAATAAACCTCGTTCATTAGGTATAGCGTCGTACCTAATTTTAGCCTATACCTTATGATAGTATTTAGGTAGTGTGGTGTAGAATTTTTGGTTGGTCATGTTGTGGAATGAACTCCGTGGTTTTCCCAATGGATTGCGAAATGGAGCTCTTCATGGAGGATTTTTGTAGGATCAGGATACTATCATTTATTACAGGCGGACCCTATGCTTGTATGTATGGTATTAGGTGGACTGAAATGCTGGTTAGATTTCTAGTAAGCCACTAGCCGCAAGCAGAAGTCTTTTCCAGCCTTGAGGAGACTAACACGATAATTTCTCATTTTAGAGCTGCTACTACTAAAATATTCTCTCTCATAGTGATCAAACTCTAAAATTACCCGTAAACAATGCATTTTAATTCAATTACCCGGGCTTATTAGCCTTGGCTCCGCTTAAACATTGTTGCACATTGTTTGATGGTCTGGATGGAAATTGTGGCGAATTTATAACTGTTATATATTCGCCCGTAGTTTCACCCGAGTTAATTTTGTATTATACATTCGTCCATGTATAATAAAGGTTATAAGTTATAACCCTCCTCAATATACGGGCTATCTAAGGCAAAGACAAATCGGACTGGAAGTGCAGATTCCAAAATATTTTCCTGTACGAAAAGCGAAACTTCATTGTACAATTTCGAAACTAAATCTTTCGACGCGGCTTTTCACATCACTACCACAGCTAGTATCATAGCATGTTATATATACCAATTTACTTTGTAAAGGTTATTTTGAGTAAGTACATGAAACTAATATTTGATCCAATAATATAAAAAATTTAAGCACGGCTTACAATATAGATTGTTACGTTCGAATTTTCCATTCAATAGCTTCAATTTGGTGGAATTACGTTTAAATTGCCTATTTACCATAAGAACTATATTCTTTATGTACGAAGCTTTTACACCACGCTGAAAGTTGAAAATTCGATAAATACATTCAAACATTCACGTTTCAACCCAAGGCAAAGTAGTTGTTACGGCTTTAGATAATAAAGGTGATATCAAAATTTCGTCTAAAAAAACTGCAGACAAATCTAGAGTCGTTGAGTGAAGGTTAGAAGGTTTTTGGAAGGTCATTGCCACATATCGACCACAAATCTCGTTTGCTAACGTGATTTATAGTGATTGAGCCTTTTTTTTTGTTTCAGACTTTAGTTCCAGACCCGTGCTTTCCTATAATGGAGGCCGATTCCACACCCGTGAGTACATAGATAATAATTCAATAACTATAGCTTTGGTATATTTAATGGATATAAATTATACATGTAACACATCACAACTGATTTGTCGTTCGTTTATTTTAACGCCATCTGTGAACTGTCCCGGGAACCAACAAGTATGGGTTCCCGTTGGAGTATATCTCGAAATGTGGGATAACACGATACGTTTTAGGTAGGGAAAGTCAGGCTAGATGGCGTTGGTGAAATTACCGGTTGAAGTGAATAGGTGGCGCTGATGCTGTATGCCAGACTTTGAAAGAAGAATATTGTTATGGTAGCTTTCTATTTAACTTTCATACCCTTCGTTAGATGGCGCTGTACTTGATTGGGTATAAATCCTAGGGTAGATCGAAGATTATTATGTATTAGGTATGTTATTATCAACCATAACATAACCTTCGACCTGTATATCGATATAGCCTCAGATTACATCTGCCTCTTGCTCTGTAATCTGAGGATATACTGTATCTTGGAATAAAAGATTTTCCTTTTACAAAAATGTTTTGCTTTTTCTCTATCTCGACGGTAAGATGTTCATTATGCGTCAGTGTGTTATTCATTTCTGCAGTACATCAAGGTTATAGCATGCCATCTTGTAATAGAAGTCTGAGAGCTTGTTCGTGTTGTTTAAAAATACCAACCCACTTAAAATAGTCTCGCATGAAGGCTTAATTTAATGCTCCATATGGATTGCGCACGTACATTTTTCGCACAATTTCACCAGGCGTTCGTGGCCCGTTACATAAGTGCTGAATTAACACATTTTGGCACGGGATTTCGCTTTTAAAATGTTTTAAAAGATTGCACATGGCACAGTTCAACTGGCAGTGTGTCCATTGTCCGCGGGGCGATATTCGCCAAATTTATAGAAAGCGTCCCCTCATATCGCTCGCTATCGGTTCATTAATAGACTATATCCTGTTGCCGAACACAATACAGCACGCCGCAACCGTTTCAGAATTGTTCGCTTTAGCAAATGGTGGTTAGAATTTTGATTTCAAACTGCTATACAAACATATTGAATCGATCAAAAAACCACCTTTTCACGTTGTTTAGGAAATATGCTTGAATTAGTCATATAAACGTCTTCTACCGAAACATATGTTGATTATAGGACACGTGTCTATGAAAAAGAGGTATTTCGCATTAATGTGAATAAAACCTTCACATAATTCAAGTGGTGCGGGAAACTCCGCCTCGAGAGAGTCGCGGTGCCACGCTCGACTCACGCCTGTTCCGGATATTCAACGTTACGAATGGCTTTATTAAGACTAAATATTACAATTTCCGAGCAACTATTGCGTCGTTTAGAATTGCTAATGCCCCGCTGAAGGAGCCGAGTGAAAAGATGCGATTGCACCGAAACCCGTCCTGCGACGCCACCGGTTTCCTGTTTTACGAGCGGTAAAATTGCAGTTTCTCGCCGAGTTGCCAACTACTGGTGAATGTTATGTTTCGGAATGATTTAAATACTCCGCTTCCTTGCGAACAATTGTTGTTTAATTTAATCACAGACATATTTCTTTTCTTTTCTATAAATATCTAACATATATCACTTTTGTTCGTTCACGTAACCTTTTGCACGGCATAAAAGGAGTGACAAGAAAATGTATGAAGTAGACATTTGAGGCAAACATTTTCTTGTAGCGCAATTGCTTTATGTCTTTGTTTGACATGTTGACTCTGCTTTCCTTTATATCGTTGTGAATATAACTAAATGAAAAATAATTATGCTTTTATCCAAACTTATTACGGAATTCGCACAAGAAAGAAGCAAAATTATCTAAGTCATTTTTAGGCCTAGCAAGATAACTCGTAAAAGGGGCTGCGTCTTGCAACCACAAATTACTATGATTTAATATTGCTTAGTTATCTGTGGGTTGGTAATTTGTTAGCGCGCCTCTCGGGCCCCGCGTTGGGCGCCATTGTTGCTCCGACGCCTTTTGTTCATCGCCTTCCACTCGCGATAGCATCTTGAGTTATTATGATTAGGATTCTTTGCCAAGTGACGCGGACTCGCTAATTCCTCCATTATCGTTTTAGTTTTACTCACTTGTGAGCGTTTTATAACACTTTTTGTTATCTTTTCTGCTCTTTAAAGGCGGTCGTCGAGAAATTTGTCTTCATTCTTTACGAGTCTCCTAACAATGTTTTATCTTGAAATTCTAGGTTCAAAGGGAAGTTTTTATATAAACAAAGCGAAATAGTTTTATCGCGTTAATAACCAAGTTCACGCAAAGGTTTCGATCAAAATTCAGGGCACGAGTGACGATTCGTTTGCATACTGCCTCCAAGCGGTAAAGTGCTCTATTAATTCAACATACGCTCATATTTGGAGGTGACCCACTAGATTAATAAACGTCACCACCGCTCATAAAGTCAATGGAGTTAATATATCAGAGTCACGTCACGCCATGCCATAGTCCAACTTTCATTTCATATAGTGCTCTCAGTTGAATCGATATACGAGTACGTGTGGCTTTTTCAATTAGTGAAAACATTCGATTGTCATTGCGTTTATAGTGTAATTGCCGGTGTGTTATCCATCCATCTTGACCGTTGTAATGGGTGCCCATCAGGGAAATGAATCGCCCCTGTCTGCTCGAACGGAATGGGAGCGTTGTACAAGTGTTATCCTCGCGAAATTGCTTTCAGTTTAAATGTTGGAGGTATCATAGAATGCCATGGGATCGTCGATTCATTGAAAATATATTAATAAACTATATATTCAACATACAACCCAACTTTCCTATCCTTTTCATGATATCCCAATTTTAATATTTCTTTATTAACATTTGTTTTTTGTTTCCAGAATTCCAAATTCCTTCCCGAGAGTTGAACCATACCCATGTACCTGAAAAAATCCCATTGTCTGACTACCAAACGCCCAATGATCCAGTTGATCTTCCCGAAATTATTGGTTTAAAGAGTTTTAATAAATTTATTATCGAAAACAATTTTATTTTCAACACACCTACCCAAACATTCCGTTCTTTAATACAGAAAAGATATAGTATTCTACCGAAAATGCAGTATCGTATCTGTGTATCGTATTCAAAATCATCATGCATTCAATATTTTAAACAAGTGCTACGCCATTTGCATCAGTAATAGCGTGAATATCATAAATATCTCCTGTGATGCCATAGCGCAGTTAGCAAGGATTGCAGATACTGCAATGGCATGCGGCGTGCGTGCCACACCCCATTCATTAGGCGCCGAGTGCTTCCGCGCATTTATCAATCTACCCTCACAATGGCAACGCCTCGCCGACCTTCACGTTGGGTTTTAACTATTTTTGGGAGACTGATATATCATAAAGTACATTTTATACGTATAATTTTGATGATTTTCTCGACATATACAATTAAGCTGTACTAATAAATGGAAAATGAAGGTAGATAACACAAAAGTCTACGATGAGGTGTCTTGTTATGGAACTAGTTAGAACTATCAAACCACAATAACATGTAAAGCGATATAGGTACTGGAAATTCTACAACACTAACAAGTTTGCCGAATTATGTTAGCCCTGATTCCGTTACCGTTGTAATGAGGTTCCTAACAACCTACAATCTTCAGAGTTGCTATTACGGTTCTACATAACTGCAACAAATTCTAGTGTGGTTTAACAATCTGCATGGTATTCTAAGAAAAGCTTTTCAGTCTTGTTATTAGGTACTTGTTACTAGGTATATTGGAAGCCTATGAAACTGGAAGATAAAATCGTAGTGTAATAGAATTATTAAAGAAAGCATTGCTCAATTTTCACTGTCCAATCCATAAAGGTAGACTCTTTGGTCCAATCTAAATTCGCGGACATGTATAATTTGAATCGTGCCTGATGTTCGAGGATGCCTAGGCTCCAAAATTGTTTTTGTACTCAACGCTGCGTCGATCCCACAGCATGCAAATGTAATGCAGAACAAATTGAAATGTGCACACGTTTATGAAATGATACATCAAGATGAAACTGGACCGTTACTTCAATCAATCATTGTAATACAATGAAATTCGGCCAAGTGTACATTTCCAATTTGTTAAGATTTTAACAATAAGTAAACGTAGTGTAAACCCTTGGACGCTGGGAGCAGGCTCCGAGCCGAATTCATCTATAAAATGTAGCGTAAAATTATTATCGGTTTCAACTGCTCGGGGTCCAAGAACACCTGCGTCTCCAGTGATCCGGGCTTATGGCGAGCCAGTCCCGGATAAATGCTAAGATACTGATGGTGATAAAGCACTGGCCATTAACGTTAGCAGTATTAAAGCATTAGCAAACGTAAACTTAATTTTGGCTTAGTTCACACCAGTTCAACCGGACGTCAGTTGTTAACCTTTTATGCTACCCTTGTTTCACTCCTCTCGTTATTTATAAAATGAATAAATGTTATTTTATGATGAATAAAGTTTTTAATTGTATTTTATTTTACCTTTCTGCAAATTTTTATAGCTCGAAAGCATTTATAACGGCCCTTTTGCGAAAATCATAAAGTTAATGTTTCGACGCCTTTAATTAAACGACTCTGACATTCATTAACGTGAAGTATCGAAATCGCGAACGCCATAAAAGCGGTGTTTCGAACACAAATATGTTCCGATTGGACATTCATGATTACGTGCAGTGACTCGGAGCGCGTGCGGTTAGATTTATTCCTATTCGACCTAGCAACTCTTGTCTGCGGTTACTTCGACCGAGTTGAGACGTTAAGATGCGGAGACATGTCTAGAGCAGGATGGCCTTTCTTGAAGTTTGCTTAGTGTGAAGAAGACGGAGGCAAGTGAAATCAACCATACTCCTTTGATCATTGACGCGTGCCGATGGTATGCGGTTTTGTATTCTTTGATAAATAAAAATAGCAATAATGTTTATTTAGATACGCTTTGATGTAAGAATAAAGGTCTCCAATTGTATGATGTTTTTTATACTTTAATTCTAAATCATTTATTTACCTGTTTATTAGTATGTGGTCCATATTCAAATATGCCAAAGGTTTCCTTACCCAAACGGTAGAACTGTCTCTTTGTCCGTATGTAACGTCTCTGTAGCTCCTAAACGATAATTTTGATATTTAGTGTAAAATATTGTCACAAAACCGCATATTGGATTTTAAAAAAACAGGGGTCCCATTAATTAAGGAAAAAAATATTCTTGCAATCAATTTGTCTACGTACACCAAACATTCCCTACACAGTTACCTTGCATCATCCATCAGTTCATTGCCGCAACTGAGCCATTATCAAGACACCTTCACAGAGATAGTAGAGGATACGTGCTATTCAGATTCAGATTTGTGGAAAACCATGCGGTGGCCACAGACCGCGTCGTTGTCTGTACCTCTACCTACGTTACAGTCCCCCCGGATATATTCCCAGAATTGGCTCCATTTATTTTGTACATTCTATGTGGAACGCTACTACCGCCGCTAATGGCTCCAAAGATTTAATTACCTAACAGCTGTCTCATTGATCTTGTGGATTCTTGACAACAGCTAAACTTTAAGATGACTCGGAAAAGAAAGTAGCATTAGCTCTTTTCAATACGGTACTATCGGTGAGATTTGGTTGCAGATTTGAATAAATGTTCTTCCACGTTAACTTTCACTACAGTTTTATTATCTTCACGGAATCTTGATGGTTGAAGGGCAAACAGCTTGAAGGTCAATCGCCTTTGCCAAATCAGTATTCTATGCCTAAGGGAATTGAATATTTTTGACAAGTTTATGGCTAAGTATCAGTCTCGAAGGATTTGTCTCCTACACAATATTCCCTGACCTTTAGAAATAAATAATCGATTTGTAGGTCTTAGTAGAGTTTAGGTAACTTAATAGTTTTGACTTAAGATTATCAGACAACCGAAACAAAATCCAGCTCAAATAGTAGAACCTTTTAGAAGTCTCCACGGAATAATGATGGCAAATTCTATACATGCAGGTTTTATGTACGCCCCAATATTTGCACTCGAAATCAAAATGACAATAATGGCCGGGCCGTCCAATTATCTTGCAGTGAGACCACCGAGATATAAGGGTCAAGTTTATTTCATATTCTGCGACCACCCCCCCTAATGGAATAACGGTGTGAGCCCGCCGACCGATTCTATCGATCCACCATCTATATTTTATCTTCACAAATTGTTGGGAGTGATGCTCGGTGACCCTTGTCAAGTTAGTAAAAATGAGGAATGAGCTGCTTTCAGTGGATTATCACGGGATTGTTACCGATTTTAAAATAGGTTACGTTTTGGGGCCATCTTTTATTTGGGTTTTAAAGCATATTCTCGCACGTCTGCTTCATTTTAGTCTAGTATTTTTTTTTAAACAACTGGTACATTGTTCGAGATTTGTTGACTTTATCAACATAGCAAAACAAAACATCAGTATTTTATTCATTTACGATATTAATATTTTTTTTTTTTTTTTTAATGTGTTGGCGTCACACTGCTTGTTTATTTGCCATTTTGCAGTTATATTATAACTTCTAGTCACAATAAATCACTTTCACATATATGTTGTACAGTACAATGCTGGAAAATTGTCCAAAAAATTTTCACGGACTTCTTGAGACAACTTGAAAAATCACGACACTCGTAATTCATTTCATTCCATTTCACTTCACTGGTGCACGTGGATTGGTCTTTATTGGATAAAATACCACCAATAATATGCAATAAAACTCAAAATACACGAATTTTACTGCAAGTTCCCGCCAAAAAGTCCTATTTTATAGTTATGAGTCCTTAATAATAACGAGTTTCAATCACTATTTTATGAAAGAAATAATCATGTCTTTCCTTACTTACACACAGATCTATAAGCTTATGTTTACAATAAAACAATGAAGAAATCAATATACTTAACAAAGGAATATGTTCCATTGGATTACTCTCGGTAAAGAATGTAATGGAAACACTTGGTTTCTCGACGATTTCATGATACGAAAGGAATTCCGAAGGCAACGATGCATGTGAGCATTTAAACATTCTTAAATGTTTTATGACATCACGACCGACCATTTCGGAGCTGTTAAACTGATTTACGGTTCTAATTTCTTATAAAGAAATTCTTCGGTTTAAATTATAGTTTTAAATACTTGTTGTGGCATGCAAATACAATATTTTATTTGGAATATTGGTGATTGTACTGTTGCATGATTCTATGATTCTGGCATAATATAGATTGCCTTTTTCAGTATCATCATTAATATTTCCAATTCAAATTCGGTAAGCATTAAAATAAAACTCTTCAGTTCATAATGTATGCGTAAAAATATTTGGCTGTTTTGTATTATTTTTTCACGAGTCCAGGACCATTATAACAATTATAATATCCATAAAAAATGGACACGTTCCACATAAGAATTATGCGGCTCGAGACCCTGGAGTCGACAAATAAATTATTGCTGGCATGCGGGGCGTCACAGCGCCCGTCGGGCACTTAACTCTTATTTTATACTTATCGAGACACCACTTTTATCTCCACATAAAGCGCTATAGTGCACGCTTTTAAAATTATATTATGCAATGGCAGACTGCTAAGGGAGCTGTACGTTCCAAACTATTTCTGTATTAAAAATGTTTAAGTGATATGGAACTTGGTTGCTATTTCTATTAAATCTACTATTGCGTGAATGTCTGAACAAAGAATTTCTTTATTGAGAGGAAATAAATTATATTCACGGTTCAGAGTTTACCTACACTATTTAAATTTAGCTCAGCAGTCAGTGCAGTTGATTCAAACAGAAATGGAACACAAAATCAAGTTAGGGCAGCTCTAACCGTGTTATACAAATCTCATATAACATTTGCACGTTTCTATTTACATTTTGTTGGTGGAAAAATATAGTTGAATCAGAGGCGCGTTAACACGTCGCACAGGCCGGGATTGCTGTGAAATTGTTTCGCTGTTTTGTAGGGCGTTTAAATCGTTTTTACTCGGGTTTGCTAATGGACGCGAGACTTTACTTACCGCCCCGTTCCGCTCTGCGCGTGTTTACTATTAATTGCGCCTTTTGTCGCTTACAGCTGCTGTCTGGCTGGATACAAGTGCGGTTACAGTGTGCCTAGTTACAAGCGTTTTATGGGTGTTTATGGCGTGCGCTAGTTGAAATTGAGATGTAGGTGTAGCGCACTGCAAAAAAATCGAATTGAGCTTTTTTTTCAGACTAATACTAATGTCCGGTGTGTACGTCGTACTTGTGTGTATTTTATTTGCTTTGCAGTCCCATTCTGTGAATATGCCCGCTTCAAAATCTAGTATTTTTCTAAAAATGTCTTTAACGTCAAAGTCAAAGCCATTTATGGCCCCAGAAGGGCACTCAACTGAGAAGAATCCGGCAAGAAAAACAGCAAGGTTACATTTTTTAAAATTTTTGGTCAATCTGACTATGTTTGCCTTTTTTCCAAATGATTAACAATAAAAAAGAAAACATATACAATCTCCAATGTTATACGTATTTTTACGCCATATTCCACTAACTACATACGTTACTTAAAAATGATGAAAGTTTAATTTGAAAATGTTTGAAATACCACTTTCGCTCTTCTTTAGTTTCAGTAAACGTTGACATACTTTAAATAGCCTTTCTTAAACATCTAGATTAAGTCAGGTCTTAAATTCAAATATGTCCTAGATTACGGCGCAAGCATAAAAAAGTTATACTAAGCCGGGTATACTGAGCTGTTTCTATTACAGTAGGTACCTATTGAATTGGAGCAAAATTTTATGGATTTGGCTATTTTGGATGTAGGTTGTATTTTTTTACTACAGGAGTATTGTAGTCTTCAAAGAATAATTACTCTGTAAGTATTTCTACATTCTTGTAGTATTTAGTCAGAGTTGTTCGATAGTTCGAACTCTGCTAATACCTAATCTCTGGAACTACCAGTTGGATTCGAAAAAATGTTTCACTAATAATAGTAAGCAACATTATCCCAGAGTATTATATTTGTGTCTCGAGAATGCGGGTAAAACTGCGGTAGCAGCTAGTCTTCTATACAAATAAAATACTGTTTGTGTTAAAGAAAAATGTTGCCGGAAAATTAAAAAAATCGATGAGAAAGGGCTTTTTTGCTAATTTTTCACATACGATCACGGAACAGAAAAAACTTCTGTTCCGTGCATACGATATTGGGCATCATACTACATTTTTAGGAGTGAGTCCCATCGGCCCCGTTAACGGGGCAGAGGCACCGGGTCCGATGGGACTCACTCATTTTTAGCATATTGACGTTAAATCTCGAACTATAACATACAAATCTCCAATGAAAACAAGTCTTCAGTAATTAAAAATAATCTGTAACACTTCATATATTATAGTATGCAGCGTACCCCATTACATTCACAACAGTTACTCAACGAAATAAACCGCATACAGAGTAGAACCCACAGCTTCCATTTCACGCCACGTGGCGCTAGTGAACTGCGTGTAGCCAGATTTTTCCTCTTTTTTCTGTTGTTAGTGAAATAATTTTATTTATCGCAGTCGTGGTCCGTTGTTGCACTGCCGTTGACTACCAAGTTTTAATTAAATTATTCTCTTGATAATTGTTGGCGTCGGAATGATAGCTGCGACTGTTTTATGCAGTTTTATTCACTGGGATCTGTTTCATAATGTAGAGTGTGAATGTTGATGTAATTTATACTTTATTTGATTAAATGATAGTACATGGATTTCCTGTTATGAAAATTTGATGCGAAATTCTACAATAAAATTGTAGCACTGCTACGAAGGTCTACGAGATATTTTGATATCAATTTACTAAGTTTTGAGTAATATTTTGGTGTTAACGACTTTACCGATTTCATCCAACTTTTTTTTTTAAGTTTTCTAATACTTTGGAGAAGGTTCTTACGTAAAAAAATCAATAAGTTGCGTAGAAAATTTAAGAAAACTTAACAGTAGGGTAGGGTAGGATATTCCTCGGGTACGCGGATCAAACCGCGGGGCGCAACTAGTCGTTTATACAGTAGAACAAACAAGCTAGCTATGTGAGTTTAATATTTTTTATTGCACAAAAATATTTCTCATCTGTCTTCAGTAGAAAATATGAAAATTCTCTACAGGAATATTAGTCTGATGCTACCTAGTCTCTTGAGTTTCTTTATACAACTTAATATTGCCGCCTTTCAGTTGATATAAAAGTTGTCTGACTTACGCGATCGATTAATTTTGTAAACTTGATGAAATTCAAGAGGGTTTAATAAGTTCCGCATAAAATTATTTTGCAGGTTTCGGGTACCCGAGCGACTGGGACATGGTAAATAAATATTGTTTTCGTTGGTCGGTGGTTCCCAAACTTGGTGATGTTGGCCCCTATAAAATACACAATACAAAAAAATAAATATTTAGATTAGGCCCCAATAAGGCACCTATGATTGTACTATTGCCCATCAGTTACAATAGGTACAGGGTAAAGTATCACATACAGTTGTAAATATGAGAAGTTTTTAGAATGCAATGATGGTAGAAAGCAAATAAATATAAACTCAAGGCAGTCGGTATTTTGTTAGGTAAAACTCTTCACCAAAGGTAAAAAAATATGTATCGTCAAGGCACTATTAGCTCAAGACTGAGATGATGAAATAGTGTTAAGGCTTCTAATCAATCCAGGACTAAAACCTACTCCAATAAGTCCTTTGAATACCGTGACGGTACCATATATTTAAATATTCACACCTGGTAGAGGTGCGAAGAGTAAAACAAGCTTGAGAACCACTATCGTTGGCTTACGATTCAATAAAGGAATTGTTTTTGAAATTTACGCCTTTGGGACCTTTCGTTTAATGAATAAGTCGCTACGGGTGGTGCCTAATTTACAAGTGCCTTGTTGATACCACGTTCGATTCTCAACTTTATGTGTAGGTATTTAAGAATGTTAGATCCGAGCTGTGTTGCTGATTGTATGTTGAAAGTATGGATGTGAGTGTTTTGCAATTGAGTGAATTGATTGAGCATATTGTATTATAAACGAGGAAACTTTACATGGCGTACATATGTGACCCGGGTTTTTGAAAGTATTTATTTCATATATTGCGCACATAAAACAAATTGTAAACATGACAATACATTTACAAGCTAATGATGTTATTTTCTAAATCTTCAATATTTTTTTAAATTATTAGAATTGCTCTTTTCACTCTTTGATTGCTCTTGAAACTTCATAAGTTTTTTATAAAAACATCTTTCAGTAATGTCCTTACTTACTTTCAATATTTAAAGACTTACCTAACCTGCGGCATATCCGTGAGACTCTATAACACCACCATACAAAAAGTATATAATATAACTACTACATATTATGTACCTAGATAAATACCTAGTGGTTGACATGCTGACACTGTTTTATCACCGTGCCGCGTTATTTACCTTCCTTTGCGTGGTAATAAATCGACAACGCAGCCTGTATGGATAATGTACTGTAGGAAGGCCCGATGGTACAAAAAACAAAGTGCCGGTGGGAAGCCAGCCGTTCACTGCTGCAGTACCTGTCGTCTTGGAAGCGATAGTGTATGTAGCTGGAATGGTTCATTGTATTAGAATGTTTGCTGCACTGCGTGGAAAAATGATTTTTATTTCAGAGCACTGGTTGAAATTTTATAATGATTGAATTTTATTAAATAAAGTTTTTTTTTTAAATATCTCAAAGTTGTTGACAAAATCCTACTAAATAATGTCACTTAGAACCATTTGCGTCAGCTTGGGTTAAAATTTTAACAGTTTAACCCAAAGTAACGTAGCCAAATGACAAAGCATTTGGGTTATGTAACTTTGAGTTCCAAGTGGGATTGAGGATTTTTTTAAACTATCTTTACTGGCGTTTGTTTTTTTAATAATAAAGTGCCAGTAGCCAACCACACGGCCGCCACACCCTGTTGGCACTTAAGGCGCCCCCACCGATGCAGATTGGATGACGCCTTATGATTTACGTCTCGCACGCTACTCGTACATTTACCTACAATATAGCTTGACACAATCCCTCTCACTCATATAAACATGACACATGAGAGACAGAGATAAAATACATGCTGCTCACCTTCCGATGAAGCATGTGAGAGAATTGACAAAGCAACTTTTGTGAATTTCTCTCTACATTTTCCATATTTTTTATGGTTGTTTTATAGACATGGCATTTTTTGAGCTGGCAGTGATGACATGTTCGAGAATTTTTATTATGACTGTGACTCACTGCAAGCGATATAGGTTGTCTAAAAATAATTCAGACGATCTAGGAATTGGTATCATGGTTTTCAACACAACATACTTTACATGAAAGCAACTGGTTACTGTCCATACTTCAAAAACTCCCTTTTTCCATAATGATGATGACACGATATTAAAGACACCCCTAATGTAATCAAACAGCGCATTCAGGAAGCCAGGCAATAATGGCAGACGAAAGCGCAATTAACACTGAAACTTTGTACGTGGAAAAGTTCCAATTAATTAATGCGACGTAGGCTCGAGTGTGGCTTCACACGCAACATTGGTGTGCACTAAGCGACAATTCTTGGTGACACCATTCGGGTAATAAGCGAGCTTGGAATTATGCGATTTTAATCGTTACCTTAAAACAGAATCTTCAAGAATGGGTTGTTTTATTCGGATATACACTCTATGTCTTAGTAATAGGATTCCAATTGAATTGTAGCTTTGACTTATGTTTTGATCCACGATATACGTGAGTAAAGAATGACACTTTGAACTAAACAGAAGCATTCCATAAGGCTCTAAGGCCTGTGTGCTTATATCTTTATACATTTTAGTATTTTGCATTTTTGACGTATATTGTTTATTATATTTGATCGTCTCAAGTTGGTGGCACTCACTAAATATATCAATCAGACTTTGTGATAAAGAAAAGATTTTACTGGTTATCCAATTGTATCAGTTGTTGATGTTTATATTTGTTTTAAGGCCGGGGTTATTATGTCACTGAAAGGGAGTTGTATGATAGTAATTATATAGTTCACTCGTAATTACATTCAGGCGGCGTATAATTTAAAATACAGTTATCACATAATATAGTAGTTAATAAGTATAATTAAAAACATAGAGTAACATAATTAAGATATAATCAAGGTAAAGTCTTAACTGATGTCATTTCTGAAAACGATGCAGGATAGATTTATTACAGTAGATTCTTAGGAGCCAATTTTCAGTAGAAACAAGTGTATTAAATTGGAGTTAGACGCCAGGATCTCCCTCTCTTTCCGTTTGTACGTCCTCGTGCCTTTTAGTTAAGAAGACTCCAAAACTCCAAACATAACTTAGTTCATCAGTCAAAAGTGCCTCATTTGGAGTTTTAGAAAATCAGCTTTTTTACTCATTAACTTATGCGTCCGAAAGCTTTAAAATAAAAATCCAAGCCAGTTGACAACATCCTTCCGTTCCTACCTTTAATTTATAATCATTTTCGATTGACCCACTCAAACCGAGGGCTACACTTGAATCGAAATTGGATTGCGATAATTTGGATGGCATCGGTACTACCCCATTAATCTTGATAAGGATCAGGGAGAAGTATTGCTGCTGTTTTATTGCTCTAGGATTGAACGCAGATGGCAGACAGCCTAAATCCCTCGGTTCTAGGTTAGAAACTCAATTACTTAGATGATACCATCATCGCTTATGTTAATGATGATGAACCCATGTCGGATTTTAAATTGTCTGTTTTACTCGCGGTTATATTTTCAGTAGAGAAAGTCAGGAATAAAAGAGATGGTGAATCTTACGTAATGCCTTTAGATGTAATTTCTGTTGACAGTTCTAAAGCCTCTTTCTGCTCTGATATTTTTTTATCATAAGTAATTTAGATAATCTACAAAGAATTATAATCTGCCAGCGGAATATGTACCAAGAATTAAGGACAGGGCAAAGTGTTACTAAAAAATTCAATTAGTGCCCAGTGGAACTCTTCCAACCGCCTCTAAAGTAACTCGACGAGACAGTTTACCGGCAATTGTTATGGAAATGCCGGGAAGGGCTGTGTTTTTTGTTTATCAGAATCGTTTAATTAACACCAGAGGTCACACAAATGGGGTGGTGGCACGCAAATGACGTCTCCACTTTATGGTTGCGTCCGCGCTTTCGGTTTTAATTTGGAACTATTGAAATAAGAATGTTATTAAAATGATTGGAAATGGCTTTTTATTTCAATGATAAATTAGTGTTATTATTTGAAAGCATCGATTTTATTGCTGAGAAACGATGTTAAGCAGTTTATTACTTGGTCTAGATCGAAAACTAATCATTCGTTTAATCGAACATGTGAAATCTATTCTTTTAGCGTAACATCCTCTCGGTAACAGATGCGTTGGCTAACAACTGTCGATTATTTCGCAGCTCCGCTCATCCATTAGGCCCTCCCCGCTTTCATCCCATTTAGGGAACCCGTACCTTGCGGATAGCTTATTTTGTTCCGAGCTTACTTTGTGAGTTCTCACGGAATAAGAAGATTTTATTTTGGTTGGGGCTTGTCAACAGAAATGAGTTTGGATGCTGGAGTTATTTTAAGAAGGAGAAGACCGAACTGAATCACATCTCTGGCTGAATAAAATTTTCCCAAACTGTATTTCTATAAAAAATTACATAGACATTATAAAATGATGCTGGTAATCACAACACTCAGCTTATTGCTCATGACGTATAGAATAACGAAACATTTGCCTTTCATATTTTCTGTAATTGCATATTCGTACATTCAATTCCGCCAATCTTTTGACCGGATTAAAACATTCAATTACTACAATATTGATGTCGAACGAACTAATGTATTTTTGTGCATAAAAATATGCGAACAATTTCATATTTTCCATGGCGTATAGTAACTCGTACATACAATCTGGTTGTATGTTATCGCGGGACCAGCGACGCGGTCGCAAACTGCCTGCAATGTTTGTATTGAAGTGTCCATTATCGTGATGAGGTGCATAGCATTCACGTTACAACATAAAAATGTGTGCGTCATGTGCGCTGTACCCCCATGTTTATTTATGTTGGTACTTTTAAGCCCGGCTGCGCACCACTCAACGCTCCGCATGCATCCTTTTGTGTGTTGTGTTTAGATGACATGTTTTGTTCGGATAATTGACTTAAGTCTGTGTATTTTACGTATTGTGTTTTATACATGTGTGTGTGTGCTACTGCGGGCCCTAAATCGCATTGCGGCCGTCGGGCTTTATGTTTTGCATACGGAAACTTTCTGCTATTTACTTGAAATTTTCGGTGTTTTATTTAGAGTGTTACCAAAAACATCGAAAAATTAAGTCACTATGTAAAAATAATATTTTCATCATGAACGTTTTTTTTTAATGTTTCTCTATTAACGCTATTATTAAATAAAATTAAATAATACTTATGTTTTGTCTAGAACCCTATACAGCCTTAGTACTTCCAGATCACATGGTGAAATGAAAACACCATGGTAAAAATATCACGTCCTCGCAATTCAAACACTCACATGCGTGTCCCCCGGCCGCCTTCGCACTCAAAAAGTGCGTAACTTTGTTACCCGGTTCAATTTGTTTTCGATCACGATTGCCCTCCATACGGATATGCCAGATAAAGCCCTGTACACACAAGTCGGGCATTGATCTTTTCTCACGGCATTTTTAGTGCTACAGTTTTTTTCGGAAGATCTTTTGTCTTTAGCTTTCCTTGTCCAGCTCTTTACTCCAATCCTTAAGACATTTCTCCTCTTCCTGTATTGAAACATTTCAGTAGTAGACTGACTTCTGAACCGATGGTAACTTAAGTAGCTTTGACCTTCATAAGTACCCTCCCAAGTACCTACCCTCCGCTTTGACTTCGATATTACAACAACCATCTCAACCGCTGCTAGACCATCTAGCAAATTTTCTTGTTAGTCCGTATGCCATTCGAATTTCGACACTAATGTAAAGTATAAGAGTCTTAAAACCTGAGTTCTATGCTCAAGTTATGATCATTGCATCCTTTGTCTGTAAAATTTGGGCTTTGATACATGCTCTATTAGTCCATAGTTATAATATTGCAATAGCATAATATGCTTTTGCAAATGCCCGAACAGTTTGTGCTGGTCCTAAATCAATATTGTTGGTGCAACAATGATTGTAAGCTATGTGGCGCCTTTGAAAGTAAAAAAAGTGAATGATGTGTGATCAGTAGCGAATATTGCAGAACTCTAGACTGCTTGCTGTGTGCACAATAGTCAACACAGAATGCAGAACTCAGAACGCGGAACTCTAGAACTCTTTCTGTGGGATTGGCGCCTTACTCATGATAAACGGATCTCGAATTTTCGAAAATAAATTAAAATACCGGCCTCCCAAACAGGTTCTTGTATGTAGGTAATTAAAAATATATATATTTTTTTTTTTTATCTTATTTTTTGATATAGCGGCAATAGATATACACATTCTGGGAAAATTTCAACTGTCTCCATCAGTAGTTCCCAATGTATGGGAGCAAACATTGGTTGGGCCCTGAAACGACCTTCATTCAAATAGTTATGCCCCTTTTTCCTTCATTAAAACCAAGAGGTGAGTCCCGAAGTCGAAACTTTGTGTTAGGTGAGTCGCGGTCCAATAGACTTTGGGAACCACTGGTCTACATATTACGGTTCATAAGATACGCCCACTGACAGACGGACGGACGGACAGACAGACAGCGGAGGCTTAGGCTCGGTTTCAATAATTTACGGACCGGTATCGGTTAAGATTTATTAAAATTAAGACACTTATATCTTTACTAATAATGAAGCAAAGACCTCAAAGCTTTGCATAGCAGATCCTCCCATATGGACGTAGCTATCACAGGTAAAATTAGCTTACGAAATTATCTATATGCCGAGTTTGGCAATAAAAAACCTACCATTGGTAAGCAAAACGATTCGTTTTTGTTTATTGAAACCGGGCATTAGTAATAGTACCGTTGGCACCCTTCGGTTACGGTACGCTAAACACGTTCCTAGTAAGTTCCCGTAAGGGTGGCAGCATATTTGAGTCAAGCAAAATAAAAAGAATAAACGTATATAGAATATCCAGTTCTCCTTAATTAACAAGGATGTTTACCAAATCTAATAATGTATTCATGTAGGATGTGTAGGTACTGTAGTTGTTTCTTTCCCTCATCTTCGTGACTGGATGTCTAGATACGCGATGTGAACACAGTGAAGGCGCCAAATTAAGACTCCGGACTTAGTGTCGGCGGAAGCGGACGATATTTCCTTTTTAACACGCACGAAAGTAGCATAAATATTTTGAATTTTTATGCAAGCCGCGATGAAAGTGTGACTACATGTTTATTAAATTAGAATTATGTGTGAAGCATTCTTGAATATTTTGGAATAAACTAAGGTAAATAATGAGTGTGGTACATATGAGAAGTTTATTGTTATTTTTGTTATGCCAACGTGTTTTAGTTATTCTGTTAGTAATATTTTACTAACAGAATAACTAAAACACGTTGTAGCTTAAATTCAACGCTATTGCGTTGAATTTGAGCTACTGTTTGAGTTTTACGAATGTTTTGAATACTTCCTGAAATCCAAGCAGTTTTATTTTTATGAAAGGACTAACTATTTTCTAAATTTTCGGAATATTTAATCTTATTATTATAATTTATTTATTCTAATTTTAAGGTGATGATAGCTTAGTGGTTTTGACGTCGGATACTGAGACAAAGGTCCCGGGTTCGAATACTACAGTGAGCTTGAGCTTTCGGTGAAGGAAACCATCGTGAGGAAACCATAGCACGGTTGTAGGGTACTTTGTAGTACCCATCTGGCTGGCTACCACCCTCAAGATGAAAGTCTGTCGCCAAGCACTTCAAAGTCAAAGTCAAAGCCATTTATTCAATTTAGGCCCCAGAAGGGCACTTATGTAGATCACATTTACTGAAGTTACCACCGGTTCGGAACTCGGCCTTCAACTGAGAAGAATCCGGCAAGAAACTCAGCAAGGTTACATTTTTATGGTTACACCTATCAGTTACACCTATTAAGGTTACACCTATCGGTGTGTTCCGACAGCTGCACTTGAGAGCCAATTGTTTCTAGGCTTTGTGTGCTTCCTACCCACTTACTTGGTGAGATTGTGGTTAAACACAGGCCTATACACAGTAGAAACAAAAATATACCAGTAAGTTTGGGATCGCCATCCCTTATATCGTATATCCTGAACCTTCCCCTTCTTGATCAGCAACATCATTAGCGGAGGCGCGTGATCGCGGCATCCACTCGTGCGGTCAAACATGTCGGCGGCAAGAGTTCCTCACGCAAAATGTCATCGGCACCTTGTTAACTTAATTTACTTGAACACTTTAATACGTGGAAACACGATAATTGTTGTAAATTCTTTTGTTGGTACTTTGAATGTTTTGACCTTCAGTTTTCGTGTTTCTTTTGAACGTTAAAGAAAAAGTACAATGAACAAGGAAAATCGTCGCGGCACTTTCAAAATTAAAATATACAGAACTGCTATAATAAAAAAGTATTGGCTTTTCACCTGAACCATATAAAAGTCCATAACAAGACTGCCACGGTATAAAACATTTATATCCCGGATAAAACATGTAATTTCTTAAAAATACGAAGTGAGACAGAACACGACTTAATTATTCTCGGTGTTGGCAATCAACAAAGCGAAATGTCACTTAATTGTTGTTACACACGCAACTTTTATAAAGTAAATTGTATAACAGTTTTGGCTCATTTTCGATTGGCTTGGTGCCATGGCGGCTGACCGCGGAGGTAAGTTAACGATGGTAAACAAGCATACTTATGACGTAGTTCTGAGAGAATATTTCAGTAGATTGAAATCGTTGGGAGTTTTGGAAAGTGTTCAAATATTATATTCCATCCTAGTCTACATGACCAAAGATGTAAGGTTGGATACATGTTCTCATTGCTTAATCTCTTGACAGTTCGATTACCGAAAGCTGGCACGTTCACACATTTACACTTTGCGCTTGTGTAGTGTCTATTAAGAGTGCGTATAAAGCAAAATAACATATCTTAGAATTGAAATTTACCCAAGTAAATAGTATTTAAATGAAAAAATATTTTTACATGGGTATTTTCATTATATACGCGAGGGTTCTATCTGAGCAAAAACATAATGGAATGAAATTTCCTCGATAGAAAAAAATCACAAAGCTACCTCTAATTATAATGAATTTTCGTTTTTATTCGTTCATGGTGTATTGAATTACGAAACAATTCGATAAATAATATCACATAATATGAAAAGTCAGATGGTCTCTCTCGCGCGCGGGCAAACTTATGAGTATGAACGAGATTGTTTACCTTTTGCTACGGCTCATAAGTATAGAGTGGTAATTTTTGACTGATTAGTAGCAAGAATGTAATAAAACACTGTAACTCGTGAATTTGCATAAGTGTGAGTACTGTGAACGTGCCAGCTTTAGATAACAGACCTGTATAGATCCTTTAACCAAATATAGGTTGACCGTAATTCCTATCTAGAACTACGTGTTCTATGATGTCACGTCGAGCATGTTACGTCACTAACATATCACGTCACTCTAGCTGACTTGACATCGATGAGTCGATAACGTTTATAGAGCATCTCAGAATAGCTCGGGATGAATGCATATAGGAGTTAGTCTGGTTTAGACAACGGGGTCAAATTTTGATAAACTTAGATTAGGAACAAAACTTTTTAAACTGACTTTCATACTTTATTCCAAAATTAAAATTTTACAGTCACTAAAATCAAAAAATATAGTCGTGGTAACAAAAGTCGATTAAATATCGTGGGAAAAGTGCAATTTCAAAGGAAAACCGAATCGAGCGGTTTTTTAAATAACCCCTTTCTAGCCAAAGATACGATCTAAGAACCTGGTAACACCATTCAACATTAGCTACCTGGATCACTGACTCAAGATAAGCCACTATCCGAAGATTTAACCAAAGTATTCCGACGGAGACTCGATAAATGTATTCAAGAGATAGCTTCCACTATTTGAACGACACGCCTCCGACGGGCGTTCACCTTTCAAATCCAGACTCCATATACTCTGCAAATTTGGAGAGCTGTATAGGTATTTTAAAATGTCCGAGGACTCCCCTGAGGCACCTAGAGGCTTTCGCCATTAAAGAGAGTGCGTTTGAAGCCTGTGACGACGGTTCTACTCGGAATATGAATAAACGTTCGCAAGGATGGGTGCCCCCCATTAATCATTCTCTCGCTATGTTCCATGTTTTTTTTGTATGTGCTTTGCTTAGTTTTAAGTGCATTAGTTTGTTGTCTAGTGTCACTGGCATTGTCATGTGCATGCTCTAATTACAGGCAGCTATCGTCCCACAAACTTATCTGGCCCGGTGGTCAAAAGAGGAACTAACGACGCCATTTTAAAATGTCAATCGCTATTGGTCAATGAGAATTTAAACACTACATTCATTGGGTGCTCCACCAAATGCGATAACAGCGACTCTCTCACCGGGCCAGATAAGTTTGTGGCACTATACTATCTTTAATAACGAACGCCACATTATAAACGCAATAGCAAGTAAAAGAAATGTTTTAAATCTCACGGTAAGTAAAAACCATAGAGTAAGAATATTAATAGAGTGATAGCGTTAACAACATTACCTTGTGCGAAGCGTAAGCACTTTGCATATACCTAGATGCATATACATAGATATATCGGACACTAGTGATTTAGTGTAAGAAAAAATTACGATATTAGTCCCCTGTCATTTGTTCTCGGTTAAACCATCGATAAAAAACAAGAAATAGACATTAATTATCTGTATTTAGTCGTTCAAACTATGAACGCGCAGTTCAAGGAAGCGGTGCACATACTCGTGTTCACGGCACGTACTCTAGCACAGTCGCTCTATAATTATTCTCACTCTATGGTAAAAACTATCACGAGTAAAGATCGCCCAGTTAATAATTGAACAAAAGTTGTACAGAAATTGAAAAGTCTTCATGAACGATATAAAGTTACGAAAACTAATTATGAAGAGCTCGCTCGCGAATTCGCGATCAATTCCAAATACAATATTCAATCAGACGTTTCACAATTTAAAAGCACCGCAGTTTAAAACTTGAACGGGGTATCGTACTCCCTGTTAGTTGGAATCATGAATCTTCTTGTAAACCTAAAGGAAATTGCTTGCTAAAAGTTTGCCGATTTATTGCGTATTTGTACGTCCGAGCAAGCGCTGTTAAAGATTAGAGACATCGCCTGCTATCTGTGAATCTGTACATAACATGCGAATGTGGACTTTAACGTTTTTTTATTAGGGAACTAGCTTCTGCTCGCGGCTTCGCCCGCGTGGCCTACAGGAATCAAATGACATATTTTTCTACAACAATAAAACAAAACAAAACAACTTCATCCCGCTTCGAGGGTGAAATTATTAAAAACGCTGAGACACGTATACATTAATTTTCAATCTTCAGCCTAAACACAAAATTTGAAGATCCTAACTTTGAAACTGACGGACTTTCATACAAACTTTCATCCCCTATTTTACCCCCTTAGGGGTGGAATTTCGAAAAACCCTTTCTTAGTGGATACTTACTATTCATAAAGAATATACCCTCTAAATATCATGTCTCTAGGACCAGTGGTTTAGGCTGTGCGTTGATATATCAGTCAATCAGTCAGTCAGGACTTTGAATTTTATATATATAGATAGTAGGGATGTTATGGATCTGGAATGTGTTAGAGATATCTATTTAATTGTGATAGAATTGATATGGCTACCATATAATTAGAAGTAGATGAAGAGAGCTTTTGAGAAGAGTATCAAATTGGTTCGTAAACTACGAAAATGCTCAACATAATGCGCGAGAAGACAGAACTTAAGAATAACCAAAAAACTTTGCTAAAAAAAATTAAAACTGACACAAAAGACAGTATACAATATGACCGCATTACTACCGATTCTAATTTGAATACGATTTCTAAACGTGCAAGTATGTCGGGTGAACCATAAGTTAAGCCCGGTTTTATCTGTTGGCCCGGCCGGGTTGAGTGAATCCAGCCCATATTTCAGGGTACACGCCGCAATTTACATAATTAACTAACTTCCTAGCGACTTTTCGCAAGTACCACTTGATGTTTGTGTTTGTGAATGTGACTCGTGATTATGTTTACGTATTATTCTAATGGTGAAAAAATTTACAACATTGAACCCTATTTAGTCTGGCCTCATATGGAGTACTGCTGTCATCTGTGGGCAGGGGCACCTGGATACCAGCTTGGGCCTTTAGACTCGGTTCAGCGACGTGCTGCTAGAATTGTTAACGATCCCGAGCTCACAAGTGGTCTAGAGCCCCTCAGTCTGAGGAGAGACTTTGCCTCCTTATGTGTATTCTACCGCTTGTATAACGGACAGTGTTCTGAAGAATTGTTTAAGATGATGCCCACGGCTACATTCTATCATCGCAACTCTCGCCATCGATGGGGCGTCCATCCCCACATATTGGAACCAAAATTGTTTCGAACTGTGCGGTCTCAAAGGAGCTTCCTTCCGCGGACGCTCAGATTGTGGAATGAGCTCCCTGCCGTGGTTTTCCAATGGAGTACAGCATGGGGTTCTTCAAAAAGGGTGTGAAGAGAATTCTGCAGGGTCGGCATCGCGCGAGTAACACCCCTGGTGATGCAAGCGTCCATAGGCTGCGGTAACCGCTTACCATCAGGCGGGCCGTATGCTTGTTTGCTACCTAAGTAGTATAAAAAAAAAAAAAAACATGAAAATATTGCAGATGTTTCTAACTTAATCACACCCGTAAGAGCCGATTTAGCTTGGCACATATATACTTATGACCTTGGTGCTATAGATACTGTAATACCTTGAATGCACATATGATTCTGTTATTATAGGATACAATATAATATATATTGTTATTCTGTATTGCTAAATAACCTCGGGCGAAAAAAAAAATGTGTTACGTAATACAAAGAGAATTGATTGACTGATTTTGGATATGCTGTTTGTAACACAATGGGATCGGCCCAACAGCGAATTTCAATCAAATTAATAATGTAAACTCCTCATAATGAAGCCTAGGTATTTTATTTCCTAGAATAAGCTCTGCTAAAAGTAAAACACATTTGTGTCTTGTACGACTTTTATCTGATTTTATCGTGTAAAAAGTCAGTCATAATAAAAGCTTTGTGAAAGCTTTCGCTCTCTCGTTAGTTTGTAAATTCGTGATGGGTGTGGTTAATTGTTATAAATGTCAGAAACTTTTTTTAAACTTCTATTCCAGTAAAAAATATTTTACCTGTCTGCACGTGATACTGGTACATTTATATTCTATCTAGGACATTGTTATCAATTATTCTTGGCATAACTTGATTAAAGTTATCAATTTCAGGTTATAGAGGAGTTTCACTATTTCTAAGTCTTCAAGTTCTTTCTGCGTAGCTCTCCTTGTTTAGCCATACATGTTTAAAAACCGTCTGCTTAAGATAGGCACAACATAGAGTGTACCACCACATTACGAGCAGTGTTATTATCAAAGCTTTATTTCCGATCCTTAGATTTACAGTTGTATTGTTCTAGCACAGTGCACCGTGACACAAGGCATACCATTTACAAAACTAAAATCTTAGACTTGGCGACTGTACTAGAGTACCATCCGTGAGCACGAATACGGTCTAAATGCATTTAAACGAAGTGCGCGTACATAGTTTCAATGACTCAAATACATACAATGCACATTTCTCGTTTATTATCGATACTTTTACCGAGAACAAATGACTACGAATCCATGTGAAGTTTTTGTTTGACAGTAAATCAATTAGTGTATGATATAATCTGTGAATGCTAATATATTGACTCACAGTTCATACTAGGTAACGTTGTTAACACTATCACTCTATAATTTTCTAACTCTATGACTACAATACTTGAATACCATTTAATATTATCTTCTTTAAATATCACGTCTAAAATGTTTCTTCGAACTCGTCGACGATATTTTAAAGTGAATAGCATTCTTGATAGAATTATGGCATTATTTCGTGATCCGCACGTAGAGAATAGACAATACTCTCAGAATACTTGACCTACGCTACAGTTGTTCGACTTGAAAATTCTCATCTAAGACATTCCACATGCATAAAGACAAAACTTTCGACCATAAAACAAAACTGTAATCTCAAGACGGAAGTTTCACCTTATTTAAGATTTACGAGCTCTCAAAATATGTATTATAAATGCAGTTTGTGACATACAGCCGGGGGTTTGGACCTTGGCAAAGTTTCAGCTCTGTACGACCAATGTGCTAAACTTGGCCTACTGTGCGGCAAAAAGTTACTTTCCTGCTTTGGACATAAATTTATTTAATAATGATACACATAAACTGGTGTTTTGGCCTATATTTGAGTATTATTAAGCCATTCTGCTTGTTTCCCATTCTGAGCAAAAAAAGGAGGCATATCACTAAGCTTGCTTTAGAAAATGATACTTTAGTTTATGTATATGCAAAAGTTTGTGTGGAGGTTTATAATGCCATAATGACTGATCACGAAACCGCTGTACCGCGCCTTAAGAGGAAATGGTGGTGGCGTTTGTTCCATACAAACGTAACGTAATCCTCAGTTTCCTTTCTGGATAATGACACTAGAGCAATGATTATTTAACAGCGCAATCTGTAGGTACCACTATATGTCCCTCAGTTGTGTTTTTCTCTATAAATTAATTATTATAAGAATTAGGAGCCTTCTAAAATCATAAAAACTTACCATTTTTAACGCCCTTATCAGACGTCCAGCGAACAAATTTGACGAATATAAAAAAACACAAGATAACTGACAGGCATAGCCAAAGCCCTTCTTATTATGATTCTTGATTTTTTTATTAATCGGTCCAATTTTGGAGGAGAAAACCGGGGATTAAAAAATAGCGATTACGTCTAATTTAAATAGGTATAATCGGTCCAAGCTGTAGTTGTCTCTATCGCCCTCGGGCGGGATAGCTCGGGCACAGCGCGACAGTAATAGATATGTTAAAAACCTATTTTTCAAATTTCTTGCAGCCATCTTTTCCTCTTAAGTTACAGCGGTTTCGGGGAAATTATATAGAATAACCCCCTTACTCATAAAACGTTATTTAACTAATAAACTGATTAAGTGGTCACCTAAATAACGTCAAATTGTTTGACAATGACGGCAATGTGACGTTATTTATTTGAACATTTAATCAGTAAGATAAGTTAATTAGCGTTTATCAGTAAATTTAGAAATATAGATAGATCAAATGCTGGAATATAAAAAGGCTATGTTTTATCACCGAAAAACATTTGATCCCTTAGGAAGGCCGCAAAACCGCGAGGTGGTAACTAGTGAATAAATCTAATGAATATATTGCGTCATTTGAATATTTTCCTTCACTTAGTTTTTATTAGGTTTTTTCGCAGCCATTTCGTTACATACCATTAAGTAAATACTCGTAATATTGTTATCGTTAAACCAACTTTTTTATATGGAAATGACAATATTCCCAGAAGTTTTACGATTCCATTTGCTACATTAGTATGTTGCCTTCACGAGTAGTTCAGATGTAACAATTGGGTCACAGTGAAATTATTTTTGCAGACGAGTCGAGTGGCCCTAAGCGTCGCTACGTTATTAAAAATGTTTTCGGTGGTACTGGGCTGGACCAAATTTCAAGCCATCTCTTGTCTTAAAAATTACTTATTAATCCTCAATGTTTGTACCGAGGACTTGACAAAAAGTTAATCTCGGAGAAAAATATTCATGCTCGTAAGGGAGATAAATTTTAAGCATAATTAGTTTTTCTCAAGTTGGTCCTTCGAGCCGGATTATTTCATACTTTCAAGCTTTAAATCTTTGACCATTCGAAACGAAGTAATCAAGAATATTGATGATGTCGTGATGACTATCCTCATCGAAAATATTGAAAATTTGATTAATTATGTCTATAATTGAACCATTAATCAACCCACTTCAAGTTAGCGATACTTCATTTTTCAAACGATTAAAAACTCCAATTAAAATACGAGATGATTTTATTTGAAAAGAATTCTATCAGCCGATCGGATGTAAGGCCGTATTTAAACGAGCGGAAAATAAACTGGATTTAATTTTATCGATAATTTCCTTTATTGAAGTACAGCGACACTTTAATATGATAATTAATCGAGTTTTAATTACGAAAAACGATGTTTGATGAGAAAATACGACTTTATTTTTTTTCAACTTGTGTCAATAACGCGGTGCTTGGCGTCACTACGTCACCCCTTGATGGACTTAATTAATTTTTGACACGAATGAAGTAAAATCCTCCGGCGGCCTCCCTAATTTACTTTTCGATCGATTTGTGCCCTTCCTGATTACAGTCAGGCTTACATTAAAACACGGTATTTTTAACGCAATAATTTTGTGATGCTAAAAGGTACACTTTTTTCTGCGTTATTTCAATTTTGTCTGTTTATTTTGGTTTCACCAGCGTAAAATATGGGTAAGCGTAAAATTCTTCTGTACGTGTGTATGTCACTGAATTCCTCCTAAACGGCTGGACCGATTTGAATGATTTTTTTTGTATGCGTTTGGGTGGCGCCCTTGATGGTTTAGATTCACAAATCAGCAGATGGCGCTGCAGTCGATAATATAACCTAGATACCGATCGTAGTGCTCTTCAGATTTATAATATTAGTATAGATTGAGATCAAAAGTCATTTCCCAAGAAACTGTTACTAAAGCTATATTAATTGCTCTTCAAATCGTATACAATGATATCTATAGATCCATTAAACGTTAAGAGCCATTGCATTACCATACCATATAAACCCACATCCGGTGCCATCAATTGTTAATTTTGATAATGGATACATTTATGCTAATACCCTGTAACATTTATTACCTTAATTGCCAATCTGTATTAATAGGTTTATTTGCAAATATCTCTGTTCATTGTATTTAGAATCACGGCTAAAATATTGCAGTGATACTCTATTTCTAAAGAGTTTTTCAGTAAAAAGGTTATCGTCAATAAAAAGCACTTAAATAAAAAAAAAACGTTCTTATTTTAAAATTAAAGTAGAGGAGAAAATAATTAAAACTATCACTGAAATATAAAGTCCAGTGCACACTCAATTGTAACTGCCAAAAGAGCAGTCAACGGCCAGATTTAACCGACAAAAACTTTATTACGAATGGGCGGGACGGGCCGTGT
Organism: Polyploca ridens; assembly: GCA_951394255.1. Lineage (NCBI taxonomy): Eukaryota > Metazoa > Arthropoda > Insecta > Lepidoptera > Drepanidae > Polyploca > Polyploca ridens. The sequence goes on along the minus strand of OX596256.1, from coordinate 12,615,345 downwards.
AGATTTCAGTACAAATGTCAGGCCAAGTGAGGCAGGCTGCGGTCGCTGCGGCTACAAAACACGGCTCGGCGGGATCTGCTACTTGCTTTCTGGACCCGCCTTTATATTTATGTAACCGAGTGTTTTTTTACGTTTTTATAATTAATTAAATTAATTCATACATATTGTTTTTTAATTAGGTATTGATTATGACAGGTTATACTCTTAGCAAAGATTAATTCTTGTTATTCCGCTTTTCAGGATAAAATCCGACCTATCTGATATTCCCATTCACAAACTAATCTTACTTTCACATTTACAATATATATTAGAAGGACCAGCAGGGTTATTTTAAAACTGTCGGATTCGATATCGGGAACGGATTCGGAAACCTTCACGGAATTCGGAAGCGTTTACGAAGATTATTAATACTGGTAGGAAATGGAAATGATATAAACTAAAATAAAAGCAAAATCGAAAATAACACGCATTTTTTATTGTTGAAAGGCCTCATTTGAGCAGATTATATCAAATGCATAAAGACAGAAACTTGTTTTTTTAATTTTTTTATATTTTAAGTCTACATTTGTGTTTATAAAAATAAAAAATGTTTTCTAGTTGTATCGAACTTCATAAACTGACTGTTATAGTTCATTGACTGATTGAATTTTTGACGTTTCTCGACGGAAATGTCAATTCGATTCATCGAAAAGTTTCCGATAGCTTTTAGCAGGCGGAAATCTTTTCGAATTTTATTTAACGTAACTTTTTTACCATTGTTTCATATAAACTAATTATTTAAACCTATTTTAAGGCTAGTTGGTACCAAACGAAATGTGTTTGCACCTGTTTTAAGTAAATAATGAATGAGAGAGGTCTGCGGCTAAAATAATAGCTACATACTCAAACCTCGTAGGAACTAAAGCATATTGATCACACTAATTTTGGATGCTAGATTCACTACCACTATATGATACTACGTATCACCTACGACTGAGAGATCTAGGTATTCATAAAATATTTGTTTTATTAAACTGTCCATGAATGTGCTGAAAAAAAAAACATTGACATAGAGGGCTTTTTGGCGAGAACTTACAAAGTGACGTTGCGTTTTCGTTTTATTGTCAAAAATGCGTGTATTTTGAGTTTTATTTCATATTATCTGTGGTGTTTTATACATTAAAGATGAATCCATGTGCATCAGTAAAGGATAATTAAATAAAATATGATGGGTATCGTGACTTATCAAGTTGTCTCACAAAGTCCGTGAAAAGATTTAGTATAACGACCACCATTTTATTACGGTGACTAACAGTGCGTACTGTATGAAAATTATTTATTTTATGACTAGAATTTTTAACTCAAATACGACTAGGCTTTATGGAACAAACCTTTGCCTGACTTTTAGCGAATATTATAAACAGAAATTAATTTGACATATCAGTCATTTACGAAGTTCGATACAACTAAAAAACTTTTTTTTATTTTTATAAACACAACTGTAGACCTAAAATCTAAAATATAAAAATAACATGTTTCTGTCTTTATGCATTTGATATATGTGCCCAAATGAGGCCTTTCAACAATAAAAATGCGTAATAATTTTTATTTTGCTTTTATTTTAGTTTATCATTTCCATTTCCTACCAGTATTAAAAAATCTTCGTAAACGCTTCCGAATTCCGTGAAGGTTTCCGAATCCGTTTCCGATAACGAATCCGACAGTTTTAAAATAACCCTGCTGAGGTCCAGTTCTGTGTTATAGGATAAATAATGGCTAATTCAAACTCTATGTAATTGTACGTATGATATAAACATCACAACAAAAAAATGGATAATTTTAAGAAGGTATTTCATTTCGTTCTCTTCTAGCATTCGTAACTACTGGTTTAGTGGTCTGAGTAACCAGTTTTTTTTCATTTGGAGCAAGAATAAGAATTTATTTATGCTGGTAACATAAGACAACAAGATTTTACGTATGATCCTTTAAATAAAAACATCATCCCTACAAACTGCAACATTTTCCAGCTGGCCACGACAACGGTGCGGTGTCCTCGGAAACAATAGAAACACTCCCCATTTATAATAAATCACCTTATGATTAATGAACTGAATTAGACAGGGGTGCTGTATTCTCAAATCATAATAGAAGGACCACACATCAAAGATGCATACAACTTGATCTCACATAAGATAGAATAGGGAGGAGCTATGTAATATAGTAAGGATATCTGTATCTATGCTTAGGTATATTTTTTTTATTATTAATTATTTGGAAAAATTACTTTAAAAAAAAAAAAAAAACCGCCTTCAAAGTACACTAAAAAGTATGAAATAACTCTTATCTGACACTGTTTTGAAGTGAGCGAAATCGCATGACGTGTTCTATTGAAAATATTTCGCTGACTTCAAAACAGTGTCAGATAAGAGTTATTTCATACTTTTTAGTGTACTTTGAAGCCGGTTTATTTTTTTGTTAAAAAGTTAATTTATTTTTGAATTTTTAGTTGCATCTATATGAAATTTCTATGGGACCATTTCGGTATAAACCCCTTTCGAACAAAAAAAGAATTTTGCAAATCCGTCTATATATGACGGTGTTAAGCCCGAACATACATAAAAAAAAAACATACAAACATCTGAATTGATAACCTCCTCCTTTTTGAAGTCGGTTAAAAAAGCCAAACATAGTCAGATTGTTCAAAAAATATTTAAAAAATGTAACCATGCAGACTTTCTTGCTCGATTCTTCTCAGTTGAAGGCCGAGTAGTTAAGTGCCCTTCTGGGGCCTAAATTGAATAAATGGCTTTGACTTTGACTTTGACTTTGACTTTGATATTATACAGGGTGTATTTCGCATGGTAACGCAAACTTCGCGAAAAGGCTACACCTAATGTCACTTATCAAATTGTGAGAGTCATTCACCTCGCTAATGATCGGTTATAGAAATTGTCATTTTCTAGCGCGCAATGTATTGTGAATAGGGAATGAAAACCGGTTTCACCGAAAATCGAAAAACCGGTTATTCGGTACGGTTTTCACCAACAAGAAAAACCGGTTTCACATAACACCAAAACCGGTTTTTCGATTTTATTCGGTTTTTGTTTCAATGTTTGGAAAAACTAAAAAAGGAAGATTTGCCGCCGTTTTTTAAACTGAGTGCAATGTAGTGAGTATTTTTGTGATGAACTGAAGTGTGTTGATGTGTAGTTTATTGAGCTGGTAAGAAAATAACTTAAAATAATGATTGTTTTTATGATAGATATAAAACATGTAAAACTTTTTTTTACAATACTTAGGTACCAAACAAGCGTACGGCCCGCCTGATGATAACCAGTTACTGTAGCCTATAGATTCTTGCAACATAACGGTTATCACTCGCACGTTACCAACCCTCAACCTTTTTGAAGCGGGGAGCTCATTCCACAGCCTGAGCATCCACGATAGGAAGCTTCTTTGAAACCGCACAGTATGAGAACATTTTGGTTCCAATGTGTGAGGATGGACTCCCCATCGGTGACTACGATGGATCAAGGTAACTGGGCATCAGGTCAATCAATTCTTCAGAACACTGTTAGAAAAGCGGTTGAACACACATAAGAAGGCAGTCTCTCCTCAGACTAAGGGGCTTTAAAACACTTGTGAGCTCGGGATCATCGACAATTCTAACGGCACGTCGCTGAACTGAGTCTAAATACCCAAGCTGGTATCCAGGTGCCCACAGAAGACAGCATTACTTCATTTGGGCCAGACTTGCGACTTATATAGTTGCAGTCTTTGTCTCGATAAGAAGTACTGCTTCGCTCTATTAATCACACCGAGTTTTTTGGATATCTTGTAGATGACTTTGGAACAGAACGTCGCTACAAATATTAGGGTGAAGGATCCCAATGCTTTTCGTGATGTTGAGGGACATGTTCTAGAAATGAGGAGCCACAGCAAATGGACTTCTCTCAACGGTGAATTGCAGGCTTGCGTGTGATTTTGTGGGGTTGAAATAGACTAGGTTTAGTCGACCCCAATCGGAGTCACTAGTTTGTGTACTCTCGATTTAAGACAAGTCCTTCGCGCCTTTTCTCCAATATAGAACGTGAGATATTTGCACGATTCGTGTAATGAGCGTCCCATGTAATTTCATCTACATAGAAATGAATGCTGGCAATAGAGAGTATATTATTCATATGCTGGAGGAATAGTGTTGGGGATAATTTAGAGCCTTTCGGGACGCCAGCATTAATGTCATGCTATCGGAGCAACTACTATCAACGAAGGCTCTTATGTATCTGCCAGACAGCAAGCAAGCAATCAGTCATGATTGGTGTTATTTTTTACCCGTCTGCACGACAGCAAAAACTAGGTAATTTTTTTTATCTAAGGAAAACATTCGTATAATAATAACCACGTTTTAGTGTACACGCAAGTTGCTGTGCCGCTACAATATGCCATGTATATTACGTGTGAAATTAATATTATAACTTACGAAACATAAACGAACCGTGTAGTCTATATAAACGAGTATCTGATCTACAGAGTTAAATAAACGATTATTTCCATAAATTTTATGAAAAAGAGATGGATCGATTGTGTGAAAGATGATATTGGTAAGAAACGAGTGAATGTTGGTATAACGGATAGAAGAAGCGTACATATTGCGCCGATCCCAAATTATAGGGAACAGGACAGGCAAATGGTGATGGTGTCTTTGATGTTTCTTTAATACCCACTTCATTAACTTTAACTGACAATAATTCCTCAGTTTGCGATTTTTAAATCTTAGGCACGGTTATTATCTATAATTCGAGCTATAGAAATAACGAGAAAAAAAAACGAGCAAACATTTAAAAAAACCGGTTTATAACCGGTTAACCGGTTTTTTCATCTCATAACCGAAATAAAAACCGGTTTTCATTTTGCCACGGTTTTGCATTCCCTAATTGTGAACACCGCGATTTAAACGCGCGATAACGTTGTGCCTACGTAGTATATCGCTGACTGCAGGCGATTATCGCCATAAGACACCGTTTCTAGTTTTATTTACATTGCTACTTTTAGTGAAAGTAATGAATTAATAACTTATTTATTTTAAATCTCTTTAGGTTAGGTAAGAATAACGATTATGAACAGTCTAAAGTAAAAAAAACTCAAAAAAAAAAAATTAAAAATGTGGGAAAAACCGACGAAAAATTCCAACATGGGGGGGTCCAGAATCATGTCCTGGACCCATGGTATCCGTTTGTGCGGCGATGTCCCTTACACGCTGTATATTCCGTGGAGCTAAACATCATCTGCTTCAACTGTATTATGACAGCTGCACCTGCGAGCCAGTTCTTTGAAGATTTTGTGTGTTTACCACCTTCGGCCACATCATCTTACTATGATGAAATGTTGATTAAACACGCCACGCACGTTGGTCGGTTGTTAACGATAACATAGTACAAAAAAAGACATTATTCGAAGTCGTTACTAAAAACCTCTTTGGAAGATGTTAAGTGATATTCCCGTCACTGTTAAATTACTAGAGCACTTGAAAACTCGGCTAGAACTTAAAACCACGTGGGTTTTAAGTTCTATATCGTTGTTTTTATAAAAACTTACGAAGACAGCTAAAAACTCCGTTGGCGATATGTTCCGACTGTCCCATTCATTGTTCTTTTGTTTCGCACAAGATAAAGTTTCGTCCAGGCCCGGCAAGGAGACACTGTTTTATACCAGTGTCAAATGTCCCGCCGTAGTCCCTTTGTTTTGTGGCGCTGAAAATGTTTAGTTTATTTACAATAAGCTTGCTTGTCACCCGAAAATTCTGCTTTAAAGCTGCTCTTAGTCGAATTTTGAGCATGATCTCTATTTTATTCAGAATCCAGACAGAACTTATAATTATACCACAGAACCTGTCACTCAGTTGTATGATTTTAAAGCCAATTTTACCACTACCCTTTGGAAATAAATTATAATGCTTCTCAATACTTCTGCCCATACATACCTTTGTATAAGTTCTGAATAAACTATCCCAGGAATAGTAAACTAATAATGCTGAGCCCGTGACGTGGGCGTCAATTCTGCTATAATTCGACGCCAGTTGTACGTGGTCGCCGTGACAAACAGTTTTGGTGTCCCGGATATTCCCAATTTCTAGTTCCGTCGGCGTCACCTCTCCGGATTTATGTCACAGTTGCGGTGAGATGGATGACGTCACTCGCGACCTGTTGGCCTTTGGATTTGCCGCTGTGTTGTGTAGTGTTTGTTGTGTTGCACTTGGTAAATATGGGTGATGTTGTTGTGGAGGTATACGCTCGAGGGTTACGTGTGCTGGAATTCGATAGCTATTTTAGCTTGTGCATGCAACAGTATTTTCAAAGCCTGAACATTTCGCAGAACATTACCGTGGTATACAGCTTCAGGTTGACTATCTGCAGTCCTAAAAACAGAACATAGCGTTCTCCTTCTAATCTTGTGGTGGTAGCAAAATACTATATCTTTACTCTCGTCTATATTTGACTTTAATTTCAATTCAATGTATTAAAATAACATAATCTCACAACCCACTCAAACTTTATACGTGGGATTTTGCTTATAAATGTGAAAGGCCGCGAGCATTGTTTACGTTTAATATCATTGTTCATATCATACTAAGGGATAGAATCTCGAATATGGCACTTACGCCCCTACTATGTAGCTACCCGAAAAAATGTGATGGAATAACAAAATTGCGTACATAGAGCGTTCGGAGGCGTTTTCGTGTTGTTTTCATAAATTGCACTCAGTTTGATACGCCGCGCGCCGTGTTAAATATTTAAAATGCAGGTACCGTTGTTTGGAATTGGAGGGCATTCTATTGGGGTTGAAAAAGTTTTTCGCCATACATTCCCAATATTCATGCGGCTGTTTTTTTAGCGGCCCATTGTTAGTGGTTTTAATGCTGTTGAGTGGTTTTATTTGATTTTATCATCGCCAAATATATTCACGAAAACTTTTGTAATTGCGCAAATATTAGCTTCCTACTTTCTATTATGGTCTATTTTGTTCTTTGTGGTCTTCAGTTTTAATTCCACCTGTCGCCATAACTAACATTTCAATATAGTTCAACTATGTATGAGTGAGAACTACTAAACAAGTGTTCCAATACAAAGTCCCTTAACAAGGTCAGATAAAAAACCGGCGCCTTTTAGGGTATTCTTTGTACCCTTCAGAGGTTTATTGTGATTTACGCCAGCTGCGAGATGGATGGGTTAGCGAGCGACCCCAACGGCTCGGTGACATAAATTCTTACGTTTTACAAAACGTGGGCCCAAATGAAATAATGCGCTCCCCTGTATATGAGATTAGTTTGACACAATACATGGCGCGTCTGTTGTTAATTTACGGCCATGTTGCTGATTCTGTTGCTTACAAACTGAATTAATTTAGTCTTACGATATCTCTTTCTAACAAAGAATATGAGAAATGTAGTCATGCCAAATTAGTTCGATTCCCTGTTTTCGACGTAAATTAAATCTCTATCAAGATTGGTCGCGCGACTATTCAATCGTAATTGAAAAAGAAGAAATAGAATAATCTGACAGTTTTCAATATTTTCTATCCTTTTTCAATAATGTTTGTAAGAAAGAGATAAAATGTGATCTTTCTAACAAAGAATATGAGAAATGTAGTCATGCCAAATTAGTTCGATTCCCTGTTTTCGATGTAAATTAAATCTCTATCAAGATTGGTCACGCGACTATTCAATCGTAATTGAAAAAGAAGAAATAGAATAATCTGACAGTTTTCAATATTTTCTATCCTTTTTCAATAATGTTTGTAAGAAAGAGATAAAATGTGATAAACACACAACAAGTTTATATGCGATTTGCAAACAGCCAATGGTCGGACTAATTGCTAGGTGCCTATTTTGAGTAATCCAGTCAAATCTACAAGAAGCTTTCTCTATCCAGTTCAGTAACATACCTTCTATTTATTAAAATTGAAGACAATAATGAAGTTCAATAGATATTATTTATTTATATCCTCGCGAAGACAAGGTCATTTCCAATTCGTCAGTCGGAATCTTCGATGAAATATTAACTAGTATTCGATCGAAGGTCAGAATAAGTATAAGTACTCCTGTTTCTTTATAATAATATTAAGAGCCTTAGAGAGTAATAATAAGATTCAATTCGGCATTTTGGCGTTATTTATTTGTTATCTAAAAAATAAATGTTTTCTCTATTTAACAAGCTTTATTTTGCAAATGAATTTTAGATATGTTTTTTATATTTTAACTTGTTATGTACGCCCGCTAAGTTACCATGACGACACTTTTTTTTAAAAATAAATAATTAGTAAAATCATTATTTTTAAAAAACATTAAAATACATTAAAAGGTTCTTTTTAAATATGAAAGGCTTTTAATATTTTCGATTGTTATATCCTGCTTCATGTTGACAACCCAAAAACTTTATCAGTTATTGTGCATACAAATTACATTAGGTAAGTTCAGTTTGTATTCACAATACAAACAAACCTGCCACAGTATTGGAGTTGTACGTTTATTGAGTATGATCCACTTATTGACAATTATACTTGCGTCGTGTGGCATCACCGTTTGACGACGAGTTTGTGCTACAGTCCAACATTTACCAGTATTGCACTTTAGTCAATTATTATAGTCTCAGCGTCGCGTTTTTGTCCACTTTCTCGAGGGAACCATTGGTTTATCTAATTATACGACAGCTGTCGCCCGCGGTTTCACCCGCGTTCCCGGGATAAAAAGTAGCATATAATACTCGGGGATAATGTAGCTTCTTTTTATACGACCAAGTCGGTAAACAAGCATACGGCCCGCCTGATCGTAAGTGGTTGTATTGATGCGTGACGCTTGCAACAGTTGCAAGGTTGCAAACATACGGAACATCACTCACGCGTTACAGACCCTTCCCCCTCCTCAATGAGCTCTGGCGACCTTACTCACGCGCAGGAACACAACATAAAGTTATTTGGCTGCGGTATTCTGTAAAGTGGAGTTACTTCTACCAGTCGAGCTGCTCTTTGAGCGAATTAACACTATGTACCTCTCTTAAGCCAGACGTAAATGTAATAGATAAAATAAATCCTTAGATATATTATTTCATGTTTAAATAAAAGTATTTGGTTTTTCGAAGATGGTTACGATATTGTTGCACTGTTTGATACTTGAACTGTACCAACACGAGATAGGAGCATTAACTTATTGCGTTCGAGCAATTCACCTAAGTAATTGTTGGAATAAACATAGAATACTGAAATATGGTTATTTAAGAGTTATTAACTTTTACAAATACATGAGTTAATTTATAACAACATATGTTATTAGTTTAATAAAATGCAGGAGTGACCAAATTAGACAAAGTTAGAAACAAAAAACGGAGGCACTTTCACAATCGCAGACATTTATGATAAATTATGAAAAAAATATTGCGACAGACAAAAAATAACAGAGAAATAAACAAAAAAACAAAAGTAACGGAAACTACAGACACCACAATAACACAGATAGGTACTTACGTGGCAATAATGTGTGATGTCGAAAAGGATTGCGACTAAGCTTATCTCTGAGGTGAAACATACCGCACTACTGATTTTCAGTCGAACCCTTTGCGCTGGTTTGTTTGGTATTAATACATGTATACTCAATCTCGTTTATTCAGTTTATACACTTAACAGTAATGTTACAATTGACTCTACCAACAACTGAGAAGACTCCGGCATGAAATTCGTTTTATTATTGAATTATGATTTATTACAAGTATTTTTAGTAGTATACAATAAAAGATCCCTAAAAGGTTCAAAAAAGCGCGGCAGTGATCATTCTACCTCAGGAGTACTGTGTGCCGCCCTAATTAAATTAAAAATAGCGCCATTTTCAGCAAGCAAAAAATAAAAGATAAAGTTTAAGGCGCGGACTGACTACGATTTTGACAGCACTCGTTCTTCACTGGAATAAGGTTGAAAATGGAAAATCATAAATGTGTCGACTCTATGAAATGGACTATTATTTACGGGTTTTCTTTAGATTATACAGAATATACACATTAAATTGAATAAGTGTCCGGTTAACATTCTAATATAACTCTGTATCTTATATATTCTTAAAAATAAAATTGTTGTCATCGCTGAAAATACGGAGAATTTCGACGCGAAAGATTTTTTTAGACGTAACTTACGAATTTTTTATTGGGAATATCAAAGCACTTTTTAATATTCTATTCGGTTAACATTTTTCTCAAAACCCTCTTCTGTCCACATTATTTTTTGTGTTAGGTATTTTCATTGCGTTACGTCATACTCGACTCTCAAAGAAACCCATTTTTGTGCATTTGAGCTTAGACCCCCCCTTAAGCCTGTACATACGCGGCTCAAATCACAAACATAATAATTGCTATTTAAGGCGCGGACTGGCTACGATTTTGACAGCACTCGTTCTTCAATGGAATAAGGTTGAAAATGGTTAATCATAAATGTGTCGACTCTATGAAATGGACTGTTATTTACGGGTTTTCTTTAGATTATACAGAATATACACATTAAATTGAATAACTGTCCGGTTAACATTCTAATATAATTCTGTATCTTATACATTCTTAAAAATAAAAATATTGTCATCGCTGAAAATACGGAGAATTTCGACGCGAAAGATTTTTTTTAGACGTAACTTACGAATTTTTAATATTCTATCCGGTGAACATTTTTCTTAAAACCCTCTTTTGTCCACAGTATTTTTTTGTGGTACCTAGGTATTTTCATTGCGTTACGTCATACTCGACTCTCAAAGTAACCCATTTTTGTGCATTTGAGCTTAGACCTCCCCTTAATTTGAAACGAGGTATACCATTAGTCGTTGACCCTTCGACGCCTTTCAACCATATCGAGACACAGCGGTTAAATATTGCAGCTACAGTAAAATATTACTGCTACAGTAGAAACTGAAGTGCATATGCAATAAAGCGGGTGTTTAGCGTGCGAGCTCCGGTCATTAACGATACGGGTTCAATAGTCATTACTTTGATGACTGCGTCGTTACGCGTCCCATCGGTTCCTGTTTATTTCATTATTCCGTTCACTAAATTTCTCAGTAGATAATCATTTTCTGTTGATAATTGGTAAAGAAAAGTAAGATTCGTAAATGTAATGGTACTATGTTGTAATCTAGAAAATTCTTAATTAAATGAAGGTCGGTTGACAAGAGTGTCTCCTTGCCGCTCCTTGGGTTGTCAAACAAAATTGGCTAATGGCCGATTCCTATATTTTACGGACCGTTATCGGTTAAAATTAAGACTCTTATATCTTTACTAATAATGAAGCAAATACCTCAAAACTTTGCATAGCAGACCCTCTCATATGGAAGTATCTATCACAGATAAAATTAGCTTACGAAATGATCTATATGACCTGTTTGCCAATAAAAAACCCACCATTGGTAAGCAAAACGATTCGTTTGAAACCGGGCATAAGATGGTCATATGTAGTTTAGTTGCTGATTTCAATAAATTCGTGCATAGTACGATGTTTTTCGATTTTCACGCATAATACACATGCATTTCTTTTTCTCAGGAAAATCGAATTATTTTTCTTCGTGCGGATTAACATTATGGTAATGTTAGTCAAGCATTTTATGATTTAATATTTTTGTGAGTACAAAATAAGTAATATTTATATCCCCTTCCAATTCCAAAAGTTCCGTATATGTTCAGGGGGCAAAAGTTAAGGGTACCAGTTCACATTTTACATTGAATATCACATTAAAAGTTAATAACGAACGTTGTAACTTCAGTCTATGATTGGATTTTGTTGAGTCAGATCACAGAAACATGCTAACGAGCTGGTGCTCATTATAATTTTATTATTCTACATCGGATGGAAGGGATTCCTTTGAGTCATTTATTTTGATTTACCCTCTCCAATGTTTGAATTATATTGTCACTTCTGTCAAGTTATTGCTGGCTACGTAATTTTCAAAAGGCGTGGATAAGAGGAGATAAAGGAGGACTTATATTTGGCACAAAAAAAAGAACCTTGCTGAGTTTCTTGCCGGAGTCTTCTCAGTTTAAGTGTATTCCGAACCGGTGGTAAATTCAACTGTATGTACCAATGTAACGCTCATAAGTGCGTTAATAAACGACTTTTTGATTTTGATTTTGATTTTGCACTCCCGAGTTTTAACTAAAATCTGTAGTTGCAGAATTTCAAACATATTTACAGCGATATACTCCCTCTCAAATACTTGATATCCGTCAATATTATTCCTTGACTTTGGCTCTGGAAATTCGGTGGGTGTGTGAAAACTCATTCGAAATGCATGCACGATGCGAGCCGACTTCATAAGTACCTGATTTAAAATTATAATATACAACCGAACGAGGCGTTCGCCGCCGCCGCCAGATCCATAACGCCTATACGAAAAGATCCATTTAATTAAAGCAATAACAATCGATATTACAATAATATTACACAATCACTGTAATTATGTAAAATTGTAAAAATCTTTTCCAAATTAAGTGGTGGTGTATAAAACGAAATATTACGTTCTGAATCTGTTTATTCATTTAATTTATATTTGACTTTCATTATCATTAATTTTGTGTTCTCTTTATTGGTAGACACTTCGTCGTTCTTAATGTTTTATTTTATATAGTTTATTTTACTCATAAAATTGCCTTAACGTTGTTTTAAGCTTCTCATTTATATTATTTTCAACACACTCGATCGTAAAGTGGCATTTATTGCAATATACAAGTCTGTGTTTTCATCGCAAGTGTGTTCAAAAACGTCGTATGACGCGTGTGCATTGATTATTACATTCTCGGCTTACATATAATTTTGTTTGCCTGCGGCTCATACCGCCTGGAGTGTTAATAACCAACTTTGCACACATGTATCCTAATTTACTATAATAGCATTTATTTGGAAACATTATCGGTAAATAAAGTGCTACGAATGTTACAATTATTTAATTTGCTTAATTCTGAAATTAATATATTTGTGCCAAAATATTCCACTCATAAACTTTTAAATCCACATAACCCCACCAAAATGAATAGTAGTTTGATTATCTAAGAATGACACAGGTCGTGCCGACATCAACTCAACCACTTGTAACAAGCACACACCTTCGTGCATGGCAAGATTGATGGTGTGCGAGCACGGCACATGAATTACACGTGACGGGTAAGCACGCCGCCCGTAAGAACACTTGCTCTATACACATAATCTTATAATTTTGACAAATGCTTTAAGGTAGACATTGAATGACAAGGTGAGTGGAGATAATAGGCTCGATGACAACTTCTTATGACAATCGATCATGTTTTTTGTTGGAATATGGGACTAATTGTCATTAGAGCAGTAGAAAAGGCAGAAATGAGAGTCAAAGGTGGTCAAAGTCAGAGAGCGTCGGATACGCCCCATACAAAATGATGCTCTAACGTGACGTCACAAGTGCGAGTTAGACTCGTGCACCGAGGGTTCTAGGATTCTAGGTCAACGGGAAGTACCCTATAGGTTTTGATTCCCTTGCGAGCGTCTGATTGTGATGACTTAGATGTTTGTTTTTTTTTTCACTGTTACAAGTGATTGCAGTGAGTAAATAATTTTTTTTTCGTTATTTCCACTTTATTATAATAATTTGCTGTTTTCCAATCCGTATAAATACGGTATGTTGTAAAATTTAACCATGAGTCATCATCCGCATTGCAATTTTCACTAAACAATGTTTAATTTAGGAAACTCCTAAGAAATGTCATATTGGTATAGTGTGAAAGGCTCTTATTCTGAGGTCTTCTATGCCTGTTTTGTGAAAATGGGCATAAGTGTGAAGAAATTTAGGTGTTTTTGCAATTCTGTTCAATGCCTGTGTGTGTGTTTTTTTTTTTTTTTTTTTTTTTTTATACCACTAAGGTGGCAAACAAGCATACGGCCCGCCTGATGGTAAGCAGTTACCGTAGCCTATGGACGCTTGCAACACCAGGGGCATCACTTGCGCGTTGCCGACCCTGAAGAAATCTCTTCACGCCCTTTTTGAAGAACCCCATGCTGTACTCCATTGGGAAAACCACGGCGGTTCCTGCATGAAAGTTGAATTTAAACTTCATATTCAATCGAATTCTTGAGTCTGTACTATACAAAGCAAGATAGTGCCATCTGCATTGGTTTACATCATAACATCTATTAAGTCTCCTGTATTGATTATATATGTGGGTTTATAATGTATATTACGTAAAAAATTACGAAGTGAGGGAATAAATTAAAATAAGTTCTTTGTTAAAAATTTCATTTTTAATACAAGCTTTTTTTGAATGACTGTACTTTTTGTTGACTGTACTTGCATTGTCATCCAATACACTAATGTATACCAAATATCAAGTCAATCCGACTACTGGAAGTGAGTGAAATTCGACTTGCAAGATTCCACCCGAACAAACATACATACATACATTGCAAGTTAAATAAAAGCTTGTAATAAAGACTGCGCCGACCCCGAATTAGGAACCGATATGAGTGTTGATGTCATGAAAAATTTACAACGAACTTTAAACTTCCATCGTGTAATGGATGTAGCTGCCGCGCCCGATCCTTTACTCAAGGTTTTGTCTTTCTTCCATTTCTTCATCAAACAAAATTTAACGAGGCAATCCATTATCGGGCTACATCGGGTAACATCGGGCGACATCGGGCCGGATCATTGATGGGGGTCGTTAAAACATGATTGCGTTTTAGTTCATAACTTTAATTAGCCGTTGTTGGAAATTAATCGCCTTGAAACTGACATAGTGTTTCTAATAACAGTCTTGGCTGGGTCTAGAAAATATTACATCGATAAAATAAAGCGGTTTTAATTTGGAAGACAATGTTTGTTTAAAATGTGATTTGTTGAGGAATTACCCATTGTGCTGTGTGTTTGACCAGAGCGGTGTAGTGACAGACATATGTCTAAATAGATAACGCAAATCCCTCCATCTGTATGAAAACCAATCGTGTCACTTTTATGCCTACCATAATTTCACAAGATTAATATAGTTAGTCTGGCATTACAGCTTTAATGTGAAAAAGAGGCGATCCTATTTGTCATCTAAATACATTCCTCGCTACACATCTCTTGTGGACATGCAGCGCTATGCGAGTTCCCTGTCCGTGTGAACCAGTTTCAAAAGCATTGCTCTCCCTTTTTGCACAGTTTTTGACACGCGAACTAGGTACATACACTTGCGTCATATATTTAGATTTATATCTGTGGGTGTAGTAAGATACTTTATATGCAGGATCAGCGTCATGCGAGTGATAGAGATGCAAGCCATGCCATTAGGCGGGCTTAAAGGTACTTTTCCGACCGCCGACGATGAACGAGTAACGAGTAAAACTAGCAACTAGAAACAAGTTGGCGAGCAGCGGGAAGCGAGTGTGAAGTTCCGATAGTTTTGTCGCTGGGCTGTAAGCGAGTGTGCGAGTGCGACGGGCGATTACACGCGCCACTCGCTCGCGGCGGAAGAAAATGACTTCTAGTTGCTCTTGGCGTGAATTCTGACCGCCAAGCGAGCATCGCTGAGCGAGAATTATCTTTGACAGCTCTTGTCACTCAGTGACAAACTAGTAGAACGAGTCCTCGCCCGCAGTGTGATCGACTATTAATATATGCATCTCTTTTGTTTACACGTAATGTTATATCTATTGTACGTTTCATGAACGAGAAAATAGCCGGTAGTTACTCGTTTACTCGTTGGCGGTCGGACAAGTGCCTTATGCTTGACTGCTGCCCAAGTAGAATAAAAAAAATCTAATGTAATTTTGACACCAATCAATATTATGTTCGTACTTATTACATTAACTTTCGTGCGTTAGTCATACATACAAGCTAAAGGATGTTTCTAGTCAGAATGTGTACGCAATCTATGACATGTTTCATTACATAAATGTTAGTGGTACGTATGTGTCACTCTTGTTAATGTGAAATGGAGTGCCTCACATCAAAGGACTTACCTTATTATCGTGTAGAAATTCTAGATTACTTTTTATGTTCTTTATTTTGTTTTCTCGTCCATTAGGTGTATTAAAAACGTGAAAGCGTTAGGAATTTTCATGTCACAGAACTGGAATAAAAGGTTAGAACACTTTTACTGTAACGAAAGTATACGTTACCTTTTAGAATAATTTATATTTTATTATCAAAGTCATGACTTCTTATATAAAAAAAGGTACGAATATGGCATACATACATCTCAGAAACTATATACACGTATAGAATGTAAGTAAGACTAAATTAGTTTGTAAACAACAGAATCATCACATTGGTAATTGGTGCCGATTCTGTTGTAAATCGCAACTAAACTAATTTTAGTTACATCACATCTCTTTCTTACGAATATTATTGAAAAAGGATAGGACATATTTAAAGCTGTCAAATTAGTCTTTGCCGTCTTTATTTGCGGGTATTTAGACGTAACCGCGATAGATGGCGACTAAATTTATATTGAATTGCATTGGACTAATTTGATAGGACTAAATTTCTTAAATCCTTTTCTTATGTTCTTCGTTAGAAAGAGAGATCATCATCATCATCAGCCTATAATGTCCCACTGCTGAGCACAGGCCTCCTTTCACAAATGAAGGTGAAAGGGAATGGGCAATACTCCACCACGCGTGCCCACTGCGGATCGGTAGAGGTAGGCTAGTGGTCAACCTACTGCTGGAATTTTTCAAACCGCCTAGGAGGCATCCAACTAGCTTAACGACTATCACAAAGTGATAACCGGGACCAACGGCTTTACGTGCCTTCCGAAGCACGGAAACGCTCGATTTGAAATACCACTAGGCGGTCACCCATCCAGGTACCGACCACGACAGACGTAGCTTAACTTTGCCGATCGATTAAGAACGGCTAATCATGCTACACCACGAGCGCTTCAAAAAGAAAGAGAGATAGTGACTAAAATTAGTTTAGATGTAAACAACAGAATCAGCACCATTATAATCTAAAACAAGTACCAACATAGTAAAAACTGATCACCCAGCTATGCCAACCGCAGAGTTAATAAAAGTAACGCGTTACAAGCTGTCGTGTGTTGTTACTCTCACTGCACTACACACAACATGTTCTACTGTATTACATCAATGTTATTGGTTGGCGACATTATTGTGTTTCGAGTTTGGAGCTATGTTGGTATTTGTTCAGAGTGTGGTCTCAGTGTGCCAACGTCTCGTTGACAATATCTTGACAGTTTGTTAGTTCATTGAAAAGTTACATTTGGGGTTGTATTTATCAGAGGACGCAAATATCAAAGGGGGTCAGTTTAAAGTTAAATCCAAGTTTGTGGGGTTGTAAACCTTGTCCCACGGCCGCCATCTTGAAAGAAGGGTCTCAAATGGTTTTTATGGTTTATCTAAAATGTTTTGTTGCATATAAGATTATCTACAACTTATGTCAAGTAACTTTTAGTTGTAGAAACAAATATAAAAAAGTTATGAGCGAAAATCTATGAATATTTTCATTATAAACTTTTTTTTTGGATTTAACTTTAAACTGAATACCCTTGACAAATGCACGCTAAGCCCAAAAAAAAAAAACATTTCACTGGACTATGTATGAAATCTGTGAATTGCGTGATGTGAAAAGGTTCTAAAGCATAGAGATCGAACTATGTTCCTAAGTCATAAGGTACTTTTGACGCAGACTGTACAATAAATGCAAAAGTTTGTGGATCGTCGTAATGAGTAAAATGATTTCGATTATGTATGATTTAAAATAAATTACATAACAAATCGGTTTTACTTTAATAAAATTGGCATTTTTTTGTACATAAACGTAAGTACAAATTATCCTAAATTAAATTCTGACACAGATGATTAAGAATACCAATAATGAAAAGACCCACATTATAACGAGCCCATTGTCCCTGAACACTTCAAAATTCAAACAGCAGAGCAACGCGCCGCATAAACCATCCTCTATTAAATTCATGGCGGGTATTATTATCGCGGTATAATTTCCCGAGCTCAGGTAAACAGAATTGTAAAGAGTCAACAATAAAAAAAAATATTTATCTGATTTATTGTATCGTAGGGCGGGTGCGGACTTGCGATACGAGCAACTAAACGTGCTTTTTTCTACCTCTCGAATTGATAACGCACGGTTCGTCCTAAAGCTGGAAATTATGGTGGCGCATTTTATTTCTTTTTCTGTTTAATGGTTTCTTTTTGGCTTGTGTTTATGGCTCAGTTAGGTTTTGGAGCAAAACAAATTGTCACTTTATACTATCATCTACTTGAGCTGATTGGCTGGCCGACTAGTTTTGGCCGGGTGCTATTAGGTCCGCTAACTTAGAAATTTCAAGCTTGGTAGAATATTCTTTGAGTACCTAGGAAATTCCAATCTCTGAGGAGATAAAATAGGGGATCAAACTACGGAGCAGGAGGTAGTAAATAATATATTGTATTCTAATATCGAACATGGGATATTCAATGTACTAGTAATCATAGCTTATAAGTACTCTTCAAAGCAGTAACTTTTACAAGGTGATTACACAAATTATGGTATCAAGATTTGCATTAATCGTGTTCTCTCGGAGGTACAATCTTTATAGTTGAACGGTACTCGGCAATTTACGGTGAATTAGCTCCAAATACGGCAACTATCGGGGATTTACGGTAATTTGTGCGGTTTATTGCGCGCCGCAGTGGCAACCCCTGTTCGCTGCTTACTTTTAATTTATGAACCGAGTTTGCATTGGATTTGAGTGGTGATAAATTTTGGGGTTATCTTGGCTAATATGTATAGTGTACTTAATTTGGTTTTTATTAATAATTTAAGTATTAAGGTTTCGTGTTATACTAGGTGGATACTTTGAGATTATATTTTTAGAAACTTAAAGATGTCCACTGCTGGACAAAATTGGCCTTTCCCAATTGCACATCTTTAGGTCCACCACCCGCCGCTTGCCAGGATTCGCAAGTCATAGGTCCCGACAGCTGGGGGATCCACTTCGCTTGCCTATGTGTGGTCTCCAGTCAAGAACTTGGTCAGTTGGTTTACAACCAAGGTTTTTGAAAAGAAACACTGGAATTTAGATAATTAATTAGTGACAATTTTGACACTTATGTACCTACTTACCTACCATAATGAATATGTAAAGTATGAAAAGTTTCACGCATCTGAAACCGCAAACAGTGGTCGGAAAGCGGGTAATGTGTGGTTTGCGATTGCGAACTGAGACTGTATTGAACACACCATTTTATATAACAACTTGTTTCATCTATTACTGATCTTTTGGATGACGAAGTTAAACGAGGAATCCTCAAAATATTTAAAAGAAAACAAATGAAACAAACATTTATTTCGAATAATGAGAGTAATCTTTTTGGAACATGGATCGGAAAATATATATTTTTCATCATAAATCTCAATACAGTATCGATGAACTTAGAAATATTGGGAGCCTTTTCTGTTTTTTTTTTATATCCTTAACTGTGTAGAAAATCTATAGCTATTTTCTCGCAAGGGACGCGCGTTTTAAAATTAGAATTGTCATTGTTATTTTTAACCGACTTCAAAAAAAGGAGGAGGTTCTCAATTCGAATGTTTTTTTTTTATGTTTGTTACCTCATAACTCCGTCATTTATTAACCGATTTGGAAAATTCTTTTATTTGAAAGGGTACACTTCCCGTTTGGTCCCATTGTCATCAGCCGGGCTATTTTGTATCTTTAAAATTTCATCCAATCAGGGCCCGCGAATGGTCATCGTCGCGTCATATCGCGTCCGCGTCATTGGATGAAATAATTAATGGTGTTCGTTACGATTACCACCAAAGTTACGCGGTAGAGCCCCTGATCAGGATTTGATTACTTTTTAGTGTACTTTGAAGTCGGTTTAAGTTTTTTGTAAAACAGTCCAATTATTTTAACCGCGAGCAAAAGGTTTGAACGCATGACAAAGTTACCTAGCAACTCCGTTGCATATAAAACGTGTCACTCAAAGATCTTGCGATTCTACTCCCATCGCGATCAAAGAATAACTTTAAAATTAGCATCTAAAACGGACGTAATTCAGCTCTTCAGTTAATTATACCAACCTGATACTCAGCACAGAACACATAGAAGTTACATTCACTCATAATTTATTCGCAAACTCATCACGTAACTCACAATGGACCGGCAAGTTAACATCCATCGCTGTGTGCTGGAACAAAGCGTTCTGTGCTCGCGAACTTGGCCGGAGAGTTACAACGAAATCACTTGTTATATTTGCACAGCCCTCATAGAGTTACCGTCGAATTGTATAAACGGTTTATTTAACTCGGAACGTGGAGGCTTATTACGAATCTTGCAATTGCGCAATACTTGCTGTCAAAAACCAATTATAAGGTTGTCTGCTGCCTTACGTAACATCTTCACAGTCACTGGAAGATGGCCTTATCGTTTTTATTGCGCAAAGACGCGTAGTTATTCAAGGCCAGAGTGAATAGGCTTTTTCTGGGTAAGCGTGCTACATCCTCGGCCTCGTCATAACTCCTCATGGGGTCAGTCGAAGGTCAAACGCAAGCCCATTTAACATAAAAAAAAAGGTTCGCGTAACCCTGGAATATGGCTTAAGAAGACTTAACGGAGTTTAATTGCATTATTACACTGAAAAAAAGTCCTACAAAACTAGGTATGTAAGTTGACCTTTTGTTGTCGGGAAACTAACTTTTACACTTAATTTTACATTTAATCAAATAATTTAGTAATTAACCAAAACTAGTTTTGTTACTGGTAAGTTGTAGTTCGCAAGTCTGTTTAGGTTATCGGTAGTAAAATTTTGTGTTACTTTTAAATAAACATTTTTGTCAGTGTAATTCTACTGAATTATTAACGAATTACCTAGATAATAATCTCAAGTACTAACAAAAAAAACTACACATTGCAATCGCCAGCACGATAGTTGCAGCTACTGCGGTCAGACTTATACATAATAAGGCAACCAGTTCCTTTGAACAGAGAATGAATTTAGCATAACGCTCACCGCCTTTACGCTATTATGAGCAGCTTGGATATACTACGGCTTGCATTCAATTACACTGTATCTGTAAGCGGTAGCAAGTAACATCGAGTATGTTAAACGGGGCTTCTGAGGCAAGTCATATTTTAATAAAGCCTGAAGCACATATCACTTATTATTTTTTTAAACCGAGAAACAAAAGAGTTCTTAATGTCTCCGCTGGATGGACTAATGGAGAAATAGCAGAGAATGTAGGTGCGAGGATTCGAGGATTGGATGCTGTGGAGCTTATTGGGTATGGCCTTTGTTTAATTGTGCATTTTTGGGGATGATGATGAATAAAATTCATTAGACATGCGAGGTACAACCTCGCATGTCTAATGAATTTTATTCATACTAAACTCGTACTAAACGAGCTTGGGTGGTTCCTGTGGGGTTGGTATCTCAACGTTTAAAGTATTATCATGAATCATCATTCAAAATCATCATCATGTAAAATCATGATTACTTACTTTGCATACATTTAAACATTTATTAACAAAGCATATTGATTTATTTATATTAAAATACTAAAAAGGAAAATACTTAAATCATTTCAATCAAAAAAAACTTCATTGATGGGGCGTTCAGCAGCAGCATTTCTGGGCTTAAGCAGAGAAAACGGACAAACAAACCGACAAGTTGACATTAATTACGCGCCATTAAAATACAAAGAATGCGACCACAGATAAAATGAAATGTTTTACAATCCAATAATAGTATCGTTGAACGCTGAACGAATGAACGAGTCATCCATACGCAATTCCGCTCCGGCTCACTTTTCAATTTCATTCACTCGCATCCCGTTCATTCTTACCATTAATAGATTGACCTATTTTCGGTAATATGTATGTTTTATTAATGGAAGTACCGAATTGTACTTGAGTGTGTGTGCTAAATCATTACGTGTGTTTTGTTTCCACTGTGCGCCCCCTATTTTATTAGCTCGGAACACCCACTCACAGATCGCTGAAATAGAAGAAATATTTATTATCTGTGATATATTTCATAAAATTACGTTATTATTTACGTTGAGAAGCGCTCGTGGTGTAGCATGATTAGCCGTTCTTAATCGATCGGCAAAGTTAAGCTACGCCTGTCGTGGTCGGTACCTGGATGGGTGACCGCCTATTGGTATTTCACATCGAGCGTTTCCGTGCTTCGGAAGGCACGTAAAGCCGTTGGTCCCGGTTATCACTTAATTGTGATAGTCGTTAAGCTAGTTGGATGCCTCCTAGGCGGCTTGAAAATTTCCAACAGTAGGTTGACCACTAGCCTACCTCCACCGATCCGCAGTGGGCACGCGTGGTGGAGTATTGCCCATTCCCTTTCACCTTCATTTTTGAAAGGAGGCCTGTGCTCAGCGGTGGGACATTATAGGCTGATGATGATGATGATGACGTTATTATTACAAATGGGGGAGGCCTATGTTCAGCAGTGGACATCCATAGGCTGAAAGCGTATCAGTTCACCTTATAAGATGAAGTGTTGGTTCATCCATTTTCCACCTGATGTACCAAAAAATCTTGCTACAGTATACGCGAGTGAATTATTACGTGTGCACACACCGCGACTCGTTAATGCCGTATCAGGGTTTGTTTGATGTAAATAAATATTGTATGTTCTCTGCTTTACGTGCGTTGAGTGAGCATGAGGCGCGGTAATGTTTGCTTCGACTTAAAGCATATATGTATAAAGCTTGTATGTGAAAAAATAAGTAAGCTTGTATTTATAATAGAGTTTTCTGTTCCTGGATCCTTGAAATACTATCTACGTTTAATTTACTCACTGTTATACATATTCTTAGGCTCGGTATACACCCAGCATAAAGAACGGCAGAATACTTTTTCTTAATCTGAGACCTACGAATTCTCCGGAACGTGGTGTAATGACACTACCGTGAAGTTTATCGTCACATTTTCTCTAATGTCAGCTAATTTACTTATTGAGTATGGAAACTAAATTAAGATACAGGTCGGATAGCTAAAGCTGGCACGTTCAACATATTTACACGTTGCGCTTGTGTAGTGTCTGTGAATAAGCGCGCATGCATGCGCATCATGAAAAGTCTGTCTCTCTCGCGCGCGGTCAAGCTTATGAGTGTGAAGGGGACAGTTATAGTTTTGCTTTTGTTACTGCTCATAAATATAGAGTGGTATTTTTTTATATTCGTCCATTAGAATAGACCGTCTAATGAGGAATGTTACTAGGTATGCAAAATCGCTTGAAAGTTTGTAACAGTAGAGCCATTATGTATACAAATACACTAGTTTTTGTTTCATAAAAAAAAACCAAGTAGTTATGATTTTACAGACATTTGAAATTTCCCTAAATATCGAGGCCCACTAGCAGTCACGTGACCCCAGTGTGACGTCATCTTGTAACGCTCCGCTCACTTGCGTTAGTCGCCAGCGGTCCTTGCGCTATAATATTAGGGGAAAGTGTTTTGTTTCATCCGTGAATTATTCTACTGTTACGTTCATAGTGTGTGTATTCTTAATCAAGGTCATTACAATACAAAAAAACATTTATTAAATCATGAAGGATTAAAATAGATAGCCTTATAGTTGCCCATTAATTTATCGACGAATAGTGATTCCGTTGCCGCTGAAAAGCGAGGAGTAAGTAAGAATGCACATGCTTCCTGTGTGTGTATTTGAATTTGTTTTTTTTTTGCATTATTTACCTAAAAGAATTAATTTTAAGTAGGTACTTACCAAACCTTTTCCCCCTTATTAAAAAATAAGGTGTAAGTAAGTCAGTCTTGTAACACCCAGGTATTAAGATAGCTCCAGCCATGCTCCAGCCCTTTTTGTTTATATGACATTAGAAAGTGACGGATATATTTTAATCCTAGGTTTAACTATACTTGACTTACACCTTATTTATTAATAAGACGGTTTAAGTTTACGTTATAGATAACAAATAAGTAGTAATGTTTTATCTGTACCTATTTATACTCTTGTTATACGTGCCAGTTGGCGCAGTTGGTTAAGGTTCACCTTACGCGCCGCAGGTCGTGGGTTCGATTCCCACACAGGACATGTATTTGTGTGCATGAACATGTCTGTATGTCCTGAGTCTGGGTGTAATTATGTATATTAAGTATGTATTTACAAATAAAAAGTAGTATATGTATTATATCAGTTATCTGGTTTCTATAGTACAAGCTCTGCTTAGTTTGGGATCAGATGACCGTGTGTGAGGAATGTCCCAGGATATTTATTTATTTATTTTTATAGTAACCGTCTTCGCATGCGGATTAAACATTTGACACAGTTTGTTGCGGCCTCCTTACTTACGTAGTAAATATTTAGTAATCTGTGTCCTAACCTACGGAACGGCTGGACCGATTTTAAGGAGACTATCACAGGTAGATAGCGTATGTTATAAGAAGGAACTTAGGCTAATTTTATTTTAGAAAAATAATAACGGGGTTCCGCGCAAAAAATTCAAACTGTAGGTACGCGCAGGTGAAACTGCGGGGGTACCAAAATAATGCACACTATAAATGAACAATGTGTAGATAGCAGACTCTCACTATACTGACGATCTTCAAAACAATAAGCCTTGATTTTATCTCTAAACTAACACTCCGCCCCGCCGTTTTACCTGCGTCCTTTTCTTTACCCACTGGATGGAGGGATGGAATTTCTAAAATCCTTTCTTAGGCTACAAAAGGAACTAATGTATTCCAATTTTTGAGTTAATACAGACGTAGTAAAATCCTCCCCTTAAAACATTATTACCCCTTTTTGCCCTACTAGGGGTCGATTTTCGCGAAACCCAAAAACACGTGTTTTAGGTTTATTCCATACAAACTTTAACACCTCCTAAACCCCCTTTTAGGGGTAGTTTTAAAAATCTAATAATGAGAAGCTGTATTATTTGATTAAATAAGTAATAGTGCTATGTTTCAAATTTATAAACCCAAGGAATAAGATTTTTCAAGAGAAAAAGAGCGCGACGGACTGAGCGAGCGTTGAAACATGACGTCACACGCATCAAGTACCGGGCGGTCGAATCCGGCGTCGCGCGCTCATTTAAAAATTCTATATCTCGGAAAGTAATTGTCGTATCGAAATAATTCTTTCACATATATTTTTTATTTTCTACAGAAAATGCGATGAGCTAAAATTCAAAATTAGTGAACATTCTTCATTAGAAGTAATAATGCAATAAAACAGCCTGTATCATGGAATTGCATATGTGTGAGTACTGTGAACGTGCCAGCTTTCGTTTACAGTACAGTACCTGTACAGTATTACGCAACTGATAAGGCGTTTCACTCGCAAGTCACGCCCCTCCGCACGGCGCGCGCTAAGATGGCGGCAGCTGCTGACCAATAGCATTTCCCACGCTTTGAAAATGTATCTTCTGCGCAGGTACATCGGTAAGCCGTATCAGTTGGGTACTACTGTACCAAGAAAACTTCGGTTGCGTGATTCAGGACCTCTTTATAACAGTATTTTTTTTGGTGACAACCAAAGTCTATCGTTCATAAACAATCAACAAACTTTAGAAACGAACGAATGTACCCTGTGTATTGTTTTCTCATTGCAAATGTTGAGCGTTTGTTTCTTTGGCCTTTGCGAAGCGGGCGCGATGTAAATTGTTCCCTGAAAGTTTGCAAAGGTTGTTTATTAAATTACCGCCGTCCGAGGACGATTCGAGTGTCACGCCTCTACGTGTGCGGTGCAAGTGACGGGAAATAGAGGGGGTGATATGACAGATTTGATTCGCTCTTACGCATTTACGATATTTCTTAGGTGTATGTACATTTATTTTTGCAGAATGACGTGGACATAATATTGCCTGTAAATCGTGGCATACCAAGTTATAATTTTTAACTTCCCTTTTAGTTAACGTATGTTTCTATTTTACAAGCTTTTATTTAACTTGTAATGTATGTATGTATGTTTCTTCGTTCGGGTGGAATCTTGCAAGTCGAATTTCACTTCCAGTGGTCGGATTGACTTGATACTTGGTGTACATTAATATATTACAAGACAATGCAAGTACTGTCAATAAAAAGTACAGTCACTAAAAAAGCTTGTACCTACCTAATAAAAAGGTTTTTTTTTTTTTACATAAACTTATTATTTACACTACTTTTTAGCTTGCGTGTCTAAATCTCATCTGCGACAAAGTAGGTAGGAAAAGTTTTTCGATGCTTGGCCATGAAAAATGTTTGATATTCACTGTATTCTTATAACTTGTACCAAACAATAGCACAGAACTTAACTCGAGGCTAGTCCGAGATACTTTTTCTTTTTCTCGACTTCGCATTGCTATTAAGAGCTTTCTCTTGGAAATTCGATTACTTACACTATATGACCATTTGGTAGACACTACCCACGTGTAAGATAAGAGAAAAATATATCTCTATTTTATTAAATATCATAAATCTTTATAGGTTCAGCTTTTTTGTGAATTAAGAATTCTTGGCATTTTATTATTACATTTTTATTTGATAATGTGAAATACCAATTAATGGCTGTAATGCTCACACACTTTGTTTAGACCTCGTTTGTTAGTTTGGTAATCATCGATATTTCCACAATATATGAAAATACAATACAGAGATTTCCTTGATCAATACGTTCAGAAAGTAAAAAGGCGGGTACTGACCGGCGTTACGGGGCGTATTGTAACGTGTTGCCCAGTGGGCGTTCTTGCAGTCAGTACGGGAAAACACGGCGTTCGCATCGAGTACACAGCATTTAGCACACGGCGTAACGTATCATGCGAATGGTACAGTACGCCTCGTAACACCGGTCAGTACCCACCTTAGTATGGTAACCCATAATAGAAAGCTTATGAAAAAAAACTCATCAAAGTCAATGTAAAAAGCGGTTTCAGATGTGCGTGCGCGACGCGAATTGACACGGCTCCCGTCCGCGTAGTTCTATGAAAAAAAAAAAAATTGGGAATGTTGGTTGTTATCGTGAGTACAATCATGTGTGTGTAGTTTACTAATTACCAGTCACCCTATATGAATATATATAGCTTATTGTGGTTTCTCAATTATACCTGCATATTAAGTAAAGACAGTGCAAAAAAATTATGAAACGAAAATTCTTTCTTTACTACTGAATAAATATCGTACAATTGATGAATTTCAACGTTTTCCCATGAAATATCCTTTGTAAATCAAAATGCAATAACACCCAGCTACGCTTTGTCTCCAAAGCGCCCACAATAATGCCCCTTTGTTCCTATTTATATACTATTAAGTTGTTTGTTCGTTTTCCCAAGATTATTTGCTTATTGTTTGTCTGAGTGTATTGGCTTTTGATTTTTGATACGGCCCAGTGGTTATTCTTTATCCCAATTCGGCACACCGGTGATTCTATTCACTCGGGCTTCAGTTAAGTTCTTTGATGTTTACTCTGATTTTGAAGCCATAAAAGATTTGTATTTAAGGTTATTTACTTTCATGTTTAGAAATTACTTTTAAGTCTTAATTTATACGCCAAGTATTAAATATGGAAAAGTAAGTTACCTTCTAGTTTTATTCCATTCAAGTCCATACAAATTTCTTCTCTTATCTCTAAAAACATTGTATAAAAAGTCGCTATTGATGTCTGGCTTTTGTGCGCTTACATATTTTAAACAAAGTAATTTATTTTATGGTTTTTACAATTATTTAGAGAATTTCTTCAAGATGGTTTTAAATGTGTATATATTTTATGACAGAAACAAAACTCAGTTTAGATAAAATATTATCGCTATAAGAGTTGATGGTGGCCACATATCAGATTTATATCCGATTCCTTCTTTATTAGTTACCTACACATTTAAAACGTTATTCTATTCACACATATAAGGTACGGTATCTAATCACGGGCCACGACATCTGGTCTCCCATCGATCATGTCTGGACGCAATTTTCCGGACGCGCGCCCAAATCCGGCCCGTGTCGGATCATCCCCGTCCGCTAATGCGTCATGACTCCCCGATTTGGTGAATATTCAATTTTTATCTCCGCAGGTTGTGAAAAGTGGTTTAGGTTATGTGTCGTTGACCCTTTGAGTGGGCGAGGTGTATTTAGATATTTTATACTTCATTTTACTTCATAGAACGTTTACATGTTTATTGAGTTAATATTATTTTCAGTATATAGTAGTTCAAGAAATCACAACTTCAAAGATATTTTTTTACGATTTCGGTGAAGCAAACCTTTGAAGAAACTATAGCCAGACAAGCAGATACTTGGGAACGTTGAGACATAAATCTACTACTAATTAGTAAGTGCTTTTGCACTGATTAATAATAGTATCGACCAATCACTGCACCTAAATGTTAAGTGTGTCACTCAGCCAATCAGATTGCTTAGTCGGTGGTGGTGACATGGTGAAATAGATTTCAAAAAAAAATTAACGTCATTGTGGTTCTTTGCGTTAATTGTTTGATGTTGAGCGACTGAATTGAATTAAGATTGACCTACTTACTACTGACCCCCTGAGGAGACCCACCTGGGGTCTCCCCAGATGGGTCAGTATCCTATGCAGACAACAAATATCTACAATTTAACTTTAAAAGCTTATAGTCCCCATTAAGATATATTCAGCAACGTTATCAATCACAGACCATTTATTAGACAATTAATATCGAATGTGCATATACAATTGGCCTTTGTAATGGTTTAGTGCGCGCAGTATTAGCATAATGCACCGTGGCCCATTGGGCAAAGTTTATCACTTGAATGCCCACATTTGTATGTAAATATAGTCGCAATTGATCGTGATACTTGATAGCAAGTTGCTAGACCACCATAGACTGTAATGTAATACTTGTATGACTTAACGTATGTGGAGCTTCGGCAATAAAATAGTTTTATCACACTTATTTGGTCGCTCCAAGGGTAGTCTATTGTCGATTTATTGCTATCTTTGTCGTTGTGTACGTCATCGATATTGACAGGTATAGATCAGAAATTAACAATTAGTAGTCTTCTAGAAACTGAAGTCTATCTGATATTAACAATGCTTGATTCAAACATTTTCCATCAACACTAATCTTCTGATAATAAAGCGGTAATCAAACTGAAAGCAATAGGGAAACTAAACAAATAATCATTTTCAGTTCCCAGAAACAAAGCACTTGATGAAAATTGCTTCGTAGCGAAAAATCCCTTAATCCAAGAGAAAGGTATTTAATAGATACATTTTATCACCTAGCACAATGAAAAGGAGATGCCTGTTGTCATGATGAAAAAACAAGAGGCGCATAAGGTTTGGAAGACCCTAATAACTTGGCTTGACGTGAAGCTCGAAGGGTTGATGTTTAAACTTTACCCGTGAATGTTTACTGCGACTCCCGACGGAGGCCACTTACTGAGCAACACATAAAACTGTTGATGCAGAGTCCCTAGATGAGGCCTAGACGTGGACTTCTAGATAGATAACTTAGCCAGGAAGGTGCATGAAATATGCATAGAGCTCTTAAGTTGAACAGGGATGGTAGCAATGTGTTGTCAATTTAAAATGGGTTACACATTTTTAATGGTATACATTTACCGTCCAATTTAGTCGGTACAGCATGGTTGTAACTTATAAAGCTTTCATGGTCCATATCCAAATCATCTATACATAACCCATTGGAATATTCTTTCTATTCCGCCGTTTATTCTACATTTTAAGTTCCGTATAAACCTACATTGACAAATCAATAAAATGTACAATGTATTTCAATTCAATTTACAGTCGTATAACTTACATTTTACCCCGTCTCAGTAACAATAATACAACTCTTCCAGCGCAATTTATATCCTTATATAAAACCTTAAGCAGATAATTCAGCTAGTTGCGTTTGAGTCGCCACCTGGGAGCTCCTAATTGCTTCAACACATCGACCGAGGACCTAACGTGTCGTATACACGTTCTGTTTTACTACACATAAAATTAAGAAGAGTAATCACAGTGGATTTCGCTTCAAACTGCTTGTGTTTGTCATAAAATTAGATTTTAGTTTCATTAATTGAAGTGTGTCGTGATGATTTGGTGCCTGTTGCCAAAATACATGGTTAAGATGGATAATAATAAGAGATGATAAGCACTTAACTTAAAAGTAATTAAGTCCAAGACTTGAAAGCTTTTGTATGAAGACTCAAACTTGAGTAAACTAACTATCTACTTCAAGTTTTAGCTTCTCAAAAATAATCCAACATAGATGTGTCGTTCATTTAAATTTCAAATGTATTGTCTAGTAGGAAATCCAATTTGGACAATACACACTCAGTATTTTCAGTATAAAGGGCTGGGTTTAATTTAAACAAAAGCCTTAAACTTAGAGGCTTAACGAGTATTCAGAGGGTTCGACGCTTGAACTTGTAGTCCCCTCTCTTTATGTATCTAATCTATCGGAGATAATGACTTTTCAAATAACCGAACTATCTGAGGGCTTAATTGTATGCATTCGCACTTATCTTACCAAGACAGGCGTTTTGATGAATAATTGCTGTTTGTTTATCCGATAAGGCTTCTAACGATTGTGTGGCTGTGAAACTTATTAGTAGATTATTTTGGACCATCAAAACATTGATGATATTTTAATGGTGCTAGAAGAACAAAGAGAACCATATCTTATTATAAAGAGAAAATCTCGAAATTACTTATATTTCTTGACGTGATAGTTATACTTTTAAAAGGTTTACTTGATTTGCCTAAGGATGACGTTTCCCTACTTGAGAACATCAGTTTAAGTCTACTAGGTATTGCAGGGATGTTATGGATATGAAATTTCGGATCTGGATATGCATACGGATATGTGAATAATATTAAATCAGTTTCAGATACGGCTACGGTTGTAAATTATTTTTGCCGTCCTATAGTTTTGGATAGTTTCAGATACGGCTACGGTTGTAAATTATTTTTGCCGTCCTATAGTTTTGGATAGTTTCAGCTACGGATATAAGTTTTTTTAGTGTCTCAGACTCCGCCCCTATCCGTAATTATTAGAAACTTTTATATCAGAATCGGTTACGGTTTCGGTCAGATTTTTCTTTCGGATATCCGCCAGTGTCGGTTACGCTCCCTTTACTATTGCATAAAATCTCTGATGTGTGATTAAGTGAATTCTAACATAATGATTTTAAATCACCTACCATGTAGGGTGATGCAAATCCCGTGAGATTATGTAAGATTTATTGTGCTGCTAGCAATACTCATGATTCAAATATTATTTTCTTGCCAGATTTATAAGTTGATCGTGCAAAGTAGCGCCGAGTGGCGGGCGTTCGCGTCGTAGCGGAAACTTCGATAATAGCACTGGATAAGTGTAAGTGAGGCACGTATGTGTGAGATTGACGCAACTTCAGCGCACCGAGATTTGGAAGAACATGAGTTTCAAATACTATAAGCTTAAAATGCGGGAGAGTTTGCTGTATCTATCTTGGTGAAAACTTTTGAACGAGAAACAATTCTATGTCTATAGTTATTGGAGCTGAAATATACAATTTTTGGAACATATTTGTCCTACCTGTCAAGTTAAGTCCTAATACGCCTGCCTACTTCGCATAAGAAAAAATGTATTGTATTATTGACAACATGTAATGGAATTGGGGATGAAAATAAAATGTTACCGAGTATTTCAGAACATGTTTTTATATACCTAGAGTTAATTCTTGTAGGATTCTTGAAACAAAGGAACACACATGATGGTACCACGATTGCATGAACAATAAACAAAGATTAGCTCCTCGCTCGGTGCACAGACTAAAAACTATTTATCAGTCCGTGGGTAACAGAGTAATTTCACACTGGCATCACGTCGTTGCTTGCACTAGTTGTCCTAGGGATATATAGCGGCTGTGTTCCGTACCGGGTACTTGTTTCCAAGGATACATTACCGTGGGGTTTTGATGGTGGATAAAAACCCAATGAAACCGCTTCTGTTTTAATGTTTTATTTAAAATCAATCATTGTAGGCAGAGCCAGAGCTAATTGGGGAGGGGAAGGGTCGGTAACAACGCCTCGTGTGTTGAAGGCGTCCATATGGCTTCGGTAACCGCTTACCATCAGCCGGCCGTACGCTTGTTTACTGACTTCGCTGTATAAAAAAGATAGATAGCCTGACCTCATAGACGTTTGGTGTTCAATTTTATCTTTTCAACTGTGTGAAGTTTGCTCGCTGAATGAAGCTTACCTCACATGTAGACCGTGAAAATTATGTTATTAGACTATAATCCATGTTATTTATTAATTTAAAAAGACAATGGACCGATTCCCATCAAAGAGAGTATTCGATAATAAAAAATAAAATTTCCACAATTTTTTAATTTGAATAATATAATAGTACGCTCAGTTTGGGATCAGATAACCGTTTGTGAGGTATATCCCAGGATATTTATTATTTATTTAAAAGCATTCTATATAAAAATAAAATATAACGAGTTTATCTAAAATTTTAACTCATTTACATGCAAATATGACATAGGAAAATCAAACATAACATTATATTTATATTATTTTTTTGTAAAGTATCAAAACAATTTATTCCTATTATACTGAGTGATACCACATCTAGTTTTTTTAAATTTGCCGCGCTTTTTCAGATTCTACTTTCGTATGCCAGACTATAAGCTGGCGTGGCTTGCCATCAAACAATAATACATTAGCTAGCTAGAAGATTAAATACTCTGATTTGACCCAGTTAATAAAATAGGTATATTCAATAAAAAAATAAAACGTTCATTAGAATGACAACACAGAATGCATGTGAAACGGACCGAATAAAAAAAAAAAAAAAAAAAAACAAAATTCAACATTTCGGGATTCCTCTTGAACGAGATATGTCCTGTACAGAACGAATGAATTAAAAACGATTGTCACGAGTTTATTTTGAAGATTTTTTTATAATAATAATATTTTCTTTATTTCTTAGAATATTGAACAGTTTGATAAAGTTCTGACTTTTCTACCAGTAACGGTGTCATCATCATCATCATATCAGCCTAGGGATGTCCACTGCTGAACATAGGCCTCCCTCCATTGATTTCCACTTCGAACGGTTTTGGGCCGCTTGCATCCCAGCGGCGCCTAGCGACCCTGACCAGGTCGTCGGTCCACCTGGTGGGAGGTCGTCCCGCTCGGCGCTTTCCAATACGTGGTCGCCACTCGAGAACCTTTCTTCCCCATCGGTTATCGGCTCTTCGAGCGATGTGACCTGCCCATTGCCACTTCAGCTTACTAACCCTATGAGCTATGTCCGTCGTTTTCGTTCTCCTATGAATGTCCTCATTTGTCTATCAAAATCAAAGCATTTTTCTATTCGACCTATTCGCGGATATTAAAAATAGATGGAGTAGTGGTTTCTTGCGTGCCAAGGTTTCATTGAATCCAATCCTTGGGACGATTATTTTTAAGCGTTCTTACGAAATAGAAAATATATACGCATGAATTTGTGTACAAATGTTATAAATTGCTATAGCTCCTAATTTCATGACTGCAATAATGGAAAACATAAATTCAGGAGACAAATTTGTCTCCTGACAGACTGCGGGTTAAAGACGTGGACGTTTCTGTCTGCTTCCATGCCTCTTGACGCTTTTGTTGCGTAGGAAAACTTCCCCCAAATCTCTTCACCTTTAACTCCTCAGCAATAGCGTCTATTTTGGCTTGTATTTCAAACACGGGAGTGTGTCAAGAGCAACCATGCACTTGCGGTATTGACAAGTCTTATGCGTCAAGGATAAGGTTGAGTTTTGCATGTATAACGTGTTTGTGCTAGCATCTGCGTGCAGTCCAAGTTAATTCCGTGCCGGTCACGTCTCGTTGCCGTCGGACGACTAGATGGACTGACATGGAAAATGCCTGTTGTGTTAGCTTTGACTATTTATATCTGTTAATAGTATAGTAGTTTCTTCACTTCTTGGAATTGTAATGCTGTGGTGGTTTTGTGTTACAAACTGAAATCCTAACTAATATTATAAATGTGAAAGTGAGTTTGTTTGTTACGCCTTCGCGCCTCACCGATGATGTTAATTGCATGACATTTAGATTTTAGATATAAGACAGTTTTTTTTCTCTCATAAATTTATTTGTTTGATTTAACTTAACTTTTGAACACTTTTAAAATTGTCAACTATATATACGAAGGAGCTGACTCTTAGTATACAGGCTTTGCCTACCTTAAGTGTCAGAGACTTCAATTTAATTGAGTGTATCTAATGTGGTCTAATAAAAAATATTATTATTATTATTATTACCTACTCAACTTATGAAATTTGGTACGCGGATAGCCTATGGTATGCAGAAGAATACTTTTTATCCCGGGAACGCGGGTGAAACCGCGGGGGACAGCTAGTCTGTTATACATTCAATGGATTTAGTCGATTTTTTTTAAAACTAATGTTAAGTGTCTTCGTGAAACATGCCTTAGTGGTTCGGTATTCTCAATAGTTATTAATTTTAATGATTGATAACTTGAAAGCTGTACTGGAAAAGCAAATTTTTTTTTTATTCAAACAATATTCTTTCTTATTTCGGTCTTTAGTCTCTATACCTCTATTTTGAATACCCCGCAGTGTATCCAAACAAAAACAAATGGTTTACGATAAAATTGTTTATAACATTTAATTAATAAGACAAACCCACTAAAATACACTCATTTCAATCCACTAGTCACCAAAGAAATTAGCCGTCCTAAAAACGCTGTCAAAATAGTCATCACACGTAACTACGTCGTAGTTTCGAACTTTGCACAGTATCGCCTTGATATTAAAAACTTTTTACGTTGTGTTTGATGAAATAACGAAGTAGATTCTCACTAGAGCGTTTATAACAGGCGGTAACGAACGGTTTTATCGTGTAGCAAACTTGATTTCGTTGTATGGCTCCCACTTGACGCGGCTGAGCTGGAGAGTACGCGTTAAAAAGAAGGTTTTTTTGTTCCTAAGTGATTTTAGATAGCGTACTATAACACCTTGTAGTATCAAAATTGATTGCTTTCGTTTGTTACTTTATAAGCTGGCTAACTTCCTCTTCTGAAGTGTCAACCTCGTTTCCTACATAAAAAATGGTCTATGTTTAAGTCGTCAAAAGGACAGACTGGTTAAGCCATGTATTCACTGAGAAACAATTGTTTAAAAACACTGTTTTTGAAACATCATCTGTGTGTTTCGGAAACAAATTAATAAGTTTTTGAAACATGTGAAACTTTAAAACACTACGTGTTTCTAGCATGTTTCAGTGCTCCCCGATGGAATTAGAGAGCACCGAAACAAATCAGTTACGCAACAGCTGTATACAAAGTGTGGACGTGTGTTTCAGTTGTTTATAAATAAACATGGCGGTAGTGTGGGGCGACAAAAGCATTTTTAAATTTAGAATTATTTCAAACGAACGACATATTTGAAACAACTTAGATGTGAACGGCCAAGACCTCGAAACATTGTTTCTGTAAACATCTACGTGTTGTTCCAGAAACTTTGTATCTGAAACATGTTTCTCAGTGAATACAGGGCTTAACAATTACACAGAGTTTTTCATCCGCATTTATAAAATTAATTAGTGTGATCAGTGACGGAAATATATTAATCCCTGCATCTTAGGTCACAAATCCATACGTCGCTTATACAAATTATACGCCATCTTGGATCCCGGACACAGATATGTTGAAGATGACCAATGTAAACTCACTGCTCACTGAACTCTGTGTACTGCTAATGCTGTCATATTAACTGGGTTGTAATAGTTTCCAATGGTGTGCAATTATACAAACGCACACGCCCGTTTCTCAATAATTAAAACTGTATTGCTGAACATGTGAAAATAAAATTTGAAGGTCCGTGGGCTGTCTTTTGTTTTGAGACACATGTCCTGCTATTTCGTTCTTTATGTTGTCAGCAATACGGTGTAAATTCACTTGTGATATAGGCATGTCCGTGATATGCATCCACCATCATCAGACCATTTGAATGATATTGCAAGGCTTTCGCTACCTATCGCCATCTATGCACCTTTCTGGTCTATACTATCGAATCAGGTGAACCTGTTGTAATCAGGCCCCTATCGCCATTCATGTAGGTACAGTCAATGTCAAAAGTAGCTGATCACTTAAGAGTAGGCATCCCGCTATACTTTCCATAAATACTCTGTACTTATTATGGCGTTGTTAAAAATTTTTCGTTAGATGTTTTAAGCAAATATGTATCTTGTGCACTATATCTAGGTATCTGTATATAGGTAAAAATAAAAAAATGTTTAAAACGAATTCAGTAAAAGCCTCCGAAAAACAGCGTTTTTGCAAATTTTACCTGAACGTAGGCCATATCTAATGTACCTATAAATTGTAAAAAATTAATAAAACATCTTGATCCGACATTGCAAATGTATTGGAGATTCAAAATAACAAACTTTATCTTCACAAACTTGTAAGATTTTTTCACAAGAAGTATACTCCTGGAACAAGTTTTATGAATGCGAAATCATGAATGACGACCTAGCGAAGCGGCCGCGAGTGATCAGCGGAATTTACCGACTGATAATCGACGGCTCTGATGCTGTCTCTCTTTTTTCGCAGCCACACATTACGTTGGATGAAACAACAAGCTTTTAGACTATGCTTGCGTTGAAGTTGCGCCGGCCACAAAGGGCCGCCTTAAGAAACAGAGATAAACAAAATAATAACAATAGATTTTATTCAAAGGGCCTACATAGTAAAACCTTACCCGTCTTATTGTATGACATGGTTTAAGCCAAGTCCAGTAAAACCCAGGTTTTAAGGTAACCTCGGCTGTTTTTGTAATATGACGAGAAAGTTACGGATATATTCAAAACCTAAGATTTACGAGACTTGCCTTAAACCTAATGGTATGGTAATGATCTATTATATCAAATCAGAACCTTACTTTTAATGTTCATTGCTTTAGAGAAGTATAATTGAACCACATACTTCTTAAACCAATGTAACAAACACGCAGTGAAAATAGTAAACTAAATTCGGTATTTCAGAGACTGTGAAGTTTGTCAAGGAGCAAATTAGTGGGTACGGAAGAAACGGGGCGTTCTATTCTGCATTCTGACTACCGGACGGACGACTTCCGAATACTGTCGCAATTTAACGTCTCGGGCGGCGCCACTGTCGCCTTTAATTCACTATTTCCTATCTGCACTTGCGTTATTTTAAACCTTAATTTAAAATATGTGTGACGCTTATGCAGTGACTGGAGCTTGGTAGAATTTAATTATTTATTTAATAAATTATTGGGAAATAGGATAGGAGCTCACTTAAGAGGATATTACTGCCAACTCCATACAAAACGAAGTATAGTCTTATTTTGAATACCATCTTAATGAAATTCAAACACCAATAACTAATAATTAGACTTGCGGAAAATCAAATTATCACTTCGATAAAACAAGGATTATATCATTTCTATAGATTCTTTATTTGGCTTACGAAAAATAATGATTATATTCCTATATTACAAAGATTCTACTCTGTATACTATTGCCTACCTGATCCAGGTTTAGAAGATC
This sequence comes from Polyploca ridens, assembly GCA_951394255.1. Taxonomy (NCBI): domain Eukaryota; kingdom Metazoa; phylum Arthropoda; class Insecta; order Lepidoptera; family Drepanidae; genus Polyploca; species Polyploca ridens. Next base: position 12,577,870 of record OX596256.1, on the reverse strand, counting down.
CCTTAAACGTCTGGTGAGATTATAGACAAACCATATTACGAACAAATATAAGCATTATGTTTTATGTAGGAAGGAATATGTAAGATATGTTGGTAAATATGTCGTAACACTTCTCCGACATAAATAATCTTATTGTCTGTTTATTCGGCAATTTTACCCAAACAGGTAATGGGAAAATGGCGGTGACACACGGTCTTTTAAGATAATATTACTTTTATATCTTTAGTATGGACTGTATCATAATAAGCGAAAGTAGGCCAAATAAAAAAAAAATATTAAGGCGCTGATCCCGCAGCGAGCGGTCTATAGATCTGCGTCAGAGTTCTACGTGCGTACTCGTTGACTGCCGCGGTCGCTGTGTGCAATGATCAAAAGCGCCGCATAGATTGCAGTGAATGCGGAACACAGAATTCTAGACCGCTCTCTGTGGGATCGGAGCCTAAATAACTGAGAAACATATTTTTTTTTATTAGTAGCTACAGTTGTTTTGTTAAAGGTCTGTTCAGCTACTTTAATTCCATTGAAATTAGCTCAATATTTTTGGCATGATTGAGCAAGGAATATGCCATAACAATTTCCATCGCCCATTTTCCCCTCTGTGTATCCCATACATGACTTCCGGTGGTATTTGTTAATTTTATCCTGTATTTACCTTGCTCTCGCGCTCCACTCCGCTCCGCTCCGATGTATTAGATTAAGTGAATTTATTCCACTTATTTCACGTTATGTCCGCGCGTGTACCGGACACTACCAACATAACTGTTTGCTGACGCTTCCTTTTGAGGTTACTGTTGGGGAAACAGTTCGTTTATTTACCATTAGTCCATTGAAATATTACACGCAATTTTATTTTTTAGATATCAAGGGGGCGTTAGTCTATATATAAAAATAGACATACCATAAAAACCATTTGAACCTCTTTTTTCAAGATGGCGGCCGTGGGACATGGGTTATAAGTTCCACCCCCACAAACTTGAATTTGAAACCATAGTCAAAATACTACTACGAGTGAAAAGGCAAGCGTTAGATAGAAAAGATAACATTAGAAACCTACTGCTTATAGTATAGTGCACTCTTTCACAACTATGCAAGTAATAACGCAAGTTATTTATGGCTCGCTACCAACGTGCAGTAATTGCAAGATATCATGATTTGTGGCCCACCCCTGTCTTAAACTTTCCAGTCTTGTATAACATGTATACAGAGCCGAGTATATTGTACACTTTACGTTTTGTATAACGCCTTTTTGTATGATGAATGACGTCATAAATGTCTACCTGAATGCATTCTAAGTTCATTCTTCTCTCTTTCACTCCCGAACTCCCCTAAACAATAAAATGTAGGAATAAAACGTTTACTACATTTTTAACGCGCAGCAATAAAGAGTACGATTTCAATTAAGGATTCCAATCTAGTAAAGCTAAACTACCCGGATAAACAATACTACCCTGCTACTATTGCCCTCGTCACTTAAGATCCGGGACTATCGAGTTGAGATCTCTATAACCTTTTCTATATTGGCACTGTATTAGTATAATACTTTGGATAAGTCCTAAGTGGCTATAAACTGAAACGTTGTAACTTTAAATTAAATTGTTTTTTCTCGAAATGTCCGACCCTTAAATCTCCTAAAAAGATTTCCATTCGTAGCATGTCTACGAAACTTACATCAGTTACGATTCTGTAGCAGGTGTGCTACAGATTGTCATAGCGCGACCTTGTAAAACATCAACTTATTTTAATTTTTTTATTGTTTCGCCTAATTAAATTCCAAACGTCTGCGTTCACCCTTTCCCTACCAATTTATGAATCGTTGTCACCCTCGGCTTGGGCCGATCGTCGCTCAATAAAACACCTCGTTCTACGGAGAACCGGACAGATACGATCTCCGATTCTCCCTTACACTTTATTGGCTAAATAATGCCGTCGTACCCTTGTAATTGTTTCCCTTTTCGGTACTTTGTTTCCAATGATTCAAGGGTTTATTAAAAGAATTTGTTTAGGTTAATGAGCTCGGTTGTGTTCGTTGGAAAAGGTATTCTCGCGTTTGATGTGGGAATTTGACTGTAAAATAAAAATTAAACGTTTAATTTTCATATGGATATATATATTTACCTAGATATTAGGACATGTTTGTGTCATAATCATACTTTTTAGAAGCCGTGTAATTTTAAGTTACATAAAATAAGAATATAATAGTAATCATTTGATAGCACTGGAATTCTATTTTGTTAATATCTGTACTAATATAATAAAGCGGAAGACTTTTTTTTTTATGTAAACGGGCTAAACTCTGGAACTACCAGTCGGATTTAAAACATTATTTCACTAATAAGACGCTACATTCTCCCCAATTATTATAGGCTACGCGAGTGAACAGCTGATGTAGTTATATTACGCGCGTCCTATCGACGAGCAAAAAGGCTTATATTGCAAAAATAACAATATACCTATAACTATTAACAAAACCTGCTAATTTCTCAACAACTTAGCCAAGTCATTTTAGTATTTCGGTCACTCCTATAATGCTTATGTAGTATCACTTTAGTTAGCAGCTCACGTGCTCTGGCCAGCAAAGCGGCCCAGGTTAAACGTTGCATCTATCGAACACCTGCGCTTCGATCTACGGCAGGAGCATGACTTTAATGTATTGGCTACTTCCTTGCGATGAGGTTAGTAGGACACTGGCGCAACGGTTTTTTGACTGCAGAACCGTTTTTAGTATGTTTGAGGACAGGATGATACGTGACGTATGGCTTGGTAAAATTAATCTGGGGTAATTTGATTAGTATTATAAATATAATATCTCAAAATCCAACTATTATAAGTGTTTGTCTTAAGAGGACTCAATTCGTCATACTTTTCATACAAAACCTCTGTACTTGTTATGGCGTTGTTAAACATTTTTCGTTAGATGTTTTGAACAAATTAGTATCTTGTGCACTATATCTAGCCGTGTATCTAGGCGTAATTTAAAAAAAGTGTGAAACAAATTCAGTCAAAGCCTCCGAAAAACAGCGTTTTTGCCTGAACTTTGGCCATATCTAATGTACCTATAAATTGTAAAAGTAAAGAAAACAATTAGATACCAGGCTTGCAAATGTATTGGAGATTCTAAATAACAATTTTTTTTTCACAAACTTGTAAGATTTTTTCACAAGAAGTATACTCCTGGAACAAGTTTTATGAATGCGAAATCATGAATGACGACCTAGCGAAGCGGCCGCGAGTGATCAGCGGAATTTACCGCCTGATAACCGACGGCTCTGACGCTGTCTCTCTTTTTTCGCAGTCAAACATTACGTTGGATGAAACAACAAGCTTTTAGACTATGCTTGCGTTGTAGTTGCGCCGGCCACAGAGGGCCGCCTTAATTCATAGCCAAGGATATTTTTTTAGTTTTCATATTTATTTATTTCTGATTTATGTTTGAAATTGAAAGCCGATGTTACTTTTCTATTTAAAAAAATCTGTATCTTTTAAATAGTAGATAACCATTTTACAACATATTCAATTCCTCTATATATAGCTGTCACAAAAACATCTTTGATTTCGAACGGTTTCGCTGACAAACTAAATCGCGTCTGTGTGTAAAGATTTACATCAACATGATTACTATTTTAGATTCTATAGCGAACATTTTCTATGTCAACGACATGTTATGTTCATGAATTAATATTCCAAAGAAGCGACGAATGAAAGGTGTTTCTTCTCATGTTACCATAAGCGAGTTTCCATGCGAAATATCCTCCTCCAAGAGATATATCAAATGGTAATCATTTGTATGCGCGTCTGCTCAGCCACTTTCTTCAACCAATATCTTAAATTGATATTTTGTGGCAAGTCCCTTAGGGGGACGCCAACAGATAGGTAGGTAGGGTTCGATTAAATGAAACAATGGAAATTAGTCCAATGAAACATTTAATTGCCTAAAATTCTGTGGCCGCCTCACGTCCAGATTTCACAGGGGGTACAGTTTTTAACAGGGGGAACACTGGCCTGAACTAAGGTAGAAGTAGCAGCTTCAGTTTTCGCTTCGGTCTGGTCCAGCTCCCAGGATGTCAGCGGGAGTAGGTAGTCCAGGCAGGCAGTACAGGAGGTAGGTCCCTCAGCGTTCCACAGCTAGTTATCAAGCTGCATAGGTAGATGCAAGGTAGGCGTAAATGTAGACGTAAATCCTGGAAGGCCAGAAACAAAAAGGCTAAAGCGTTTGCTGCGCAACTGTGTAGGTAGGTTTGAATCTAGGTTACAGTGTCCCTGACAAACAATAAAAAGGAAGCAGCGCTAGCATGGATAGGAAAGATAGAAAGCTAGAACACCTTACAATGGAGAATCAGATAGATAATACATGGGAACTTACCCTAGCGGGATTCCACGTGATATTAAACTAGATACAAAATTCGAAGCAAGTGACGCAGCCGTCACCTGTGAAGTCTCAAAGCGCACTGGCCGTGGAGAATTCTCGAACTGAACGACTGGGCGTTGGCCGCCGCGCCGGCGCAGCTCGCAAACCCGTTAGATTTGTTAGGGATGCGTAGGTGCGGGAACCATTATCATTAATACGTACTTGTAGATTCCGTACAATAATATTTATTAAGTATTTAGATTTTTAGGTTTTATTAGTTTAATAGGTTATATTTAATTATGTTTTAGAATAAGTTGTAAATATTATTTTAATTTAAGTGTAATTAAGTTTTATTAAAGGTTTTCTAACTATACTTATATTTATTTATGTAACTTGCAAGTGCAACGTTACAGTACCCCGCCAAAAAACGAAGGATTTTGCATACTAGACTGCAAAATCCGACTACTACCTATTATTTCATACTAAACTTATCATTACTCACAGACTACATTCTATACTTCGCGCATCATACCATCTTCTTTCATAACATCATCAAATCTTACTATTAATGACTTGAGATCCTTACAAACAGAGTATAATTAGTAAATTTTAAGTTATACTCAAACAATAAGTTAGGTGTACTAAAATACTTATGTTTCTTTAGTACACTACAGTTTAGGTAATAGTTTTAATCTAATTTTAAGGCTAGTATATAGGTTTTATTTTATTCTTTATAGTTAATAAGTTTCATATCTTTGATATGCCAGGAACCTAGTAGTTTTCCAGACATATCTGCTAATTCATAGACCAGAGGAGACTTTTTATCAATGATTTTACATTTTATGAATTTAGGAGCTAATTTTTTATTAAAATACTTGTCTTTATCACTTTGATAAAAAGTCCTTTTCCAGATAACGTCACCAATATTAAATTCAGCAGGTCTTCTGCGTAAATTATATTGTTGACAATTCCTACTATGAGCCTGTAGTAGTAGTGATTGTACTTTATTAAAGATACTAGAAAGCACACCAATATTATCAGCGTAGGAATCTCGAGGTTGAAAGATGACGTCGTTATCGTTCTCAGTATCGATATAATGTGAACCACAAGTAACTAATTCACGCCCGTACACTAGAAAGGAAGGAGTGTAGCCTGTTACCTCGTTTACAGAACTATTCACAGCGAATTGGATTTTTGGTACAAGTTGATCCCAAATACGTTGATCGTTAGAAATAAATGTGGAGATAGCAGTCATAACAGTCTTATTGTAGCGTTCAACTGTATTAACATGAGGTGAATACTTAGGAGTGAAGTGTAATTTAGGTACTTTATATTTTTCGAACATCTGTTTTAACGTAGCACTTATAAATTGTTTACCGTTATCAAGTATTACAGTAGAAGGAATGCCATGTATTAGAAATACTTGTTCTTCTAAGATCTTAGTAACAATTTCTGCAGTCGCGCGCTTGATTGGAAATAATAAGCAATACTTACTAAAACAACAAGTCACGACTAAGATGTAGCAGTTTAGTTTTCTAGTAGGCGGTAGAGGTCCTACTAAATCTATGCTTATAGTTTGAAAAGGTCTCGAACAGTGTTTGGGCCGACCCATTTCACCTAAGGCAGCGTGGTTTTGGTGTTTATGTGATATACAGGTATCACAGGATGTTACAGCTGTTACTACGTTAGCGTGCATACCAGGCCAGTAGTACCTAAGACTGATGCGCTTATAAGTTTTAAAAATACCAAAATGACCAGCGGTTGGTTCAGAATGGTTTTCAGATATAATTTTTGTTCTATATTCTGCAGGAACAACTTCTTTCCACTCGAACTCTTTATTTAGAGGATGATGAGTTTTCATGAAGCGAAATAAACGATTATTCTTGACTAAGTAGTTTGGAAAAGAGGTAGGAGAATTTTGAGAACCATTGTATATGTTTAGATACCATTGATCATTTGTAGTTAATGTAGTGTTTAGATTATTATCAATGGCTGAAATTTGGCAAACGCGAGACAAAGCATCCGGTATAATATTATCAACACCTCGACGGTGTTTCATTTCAAAGTTAAATGCAGATAGACGAACACCCCATCTAGCTAAGCGTCCAGTAGGGTTATTTAGATTAAGAAACCACTTGAGTGCTGAATGGTCTGTATAGACAGTAAACTTAGTACCATTATCGAGATAGCATCTCCAGTGTTCCAAAGCCACCAAGACAGCAAGAGCCTCTCTCTCAGTGATGCTATAGTTTTTCTCTGGACCTGTCAAGGTTCTACTAGTGTAGGCGATAGGATGTTCAACTCCGTCAATAGTCTGCGTTAGTAATCCTCCAACACCATAGTCACTAGCGTCAGTGTGTACTTCGAACGGTAGGTCAAAGTTAGGGCATGATAGGATTGGGGCAGATACAAGAAGTTCTTTGAGTTTAGTGAAAGACTCCTCAGCTTCAGTAGTCCAAAGAAAAGGATTAGATTTTTTATTAGTAGAAGTTAGCTTATTCAAAGGACCAGCAATAGAGCTAAATTTAGGGACAAATTTACGGTACCAAGAAGCAATTCCTAGAAATCTTTTTACTTCTTTTTTATTTGTAGGAGTAGGGTAATTTAAAATGGTGTCAATTTTATTAGGATCGACGTGAAGACCTTTAGAATCAACAACATAGCCTAGATATTTAAGTTCCGTACGGAAAAATACGGATTTTTCGTAGTTAATAGTCAGATTAGCCATTGTTAGTTTCTTAATTACTTTTAAAAGCAGGGAAATGTGATTTTCGAATTGAGCCGAGCATATGACGATATCATCGATGTATACAAAGACTGAGTTTTCAAATTCAGGCCCATAGAAAAGAGTATCAACAAGTCTTTGTTGAGTAGCGGGAGAATTTGTCAATCCGAAGGGCATAGTCACAAATCTAAAGGTGCCACGATGAGGAATATAGAATGCAGTTTTATTCCGATCATTCTCAGAAATAGGCACTTGCCAGTAGGCCTTAGATAGGTCTATGCTACTTAGGTATTTAGCATTTTTTAGGTTATCTAGAATTTCTGAAATATAAGGTAATTTATATGCGTCTTTTTTCGTAACAGAATTTAGCTTACGACTGTCTAGACAGAATCTGAGCTTGCCATCCTTCTTAGGAGTTAATAATACAGGTGAAGACCATGGACTCTCACATTCCTCAACGACACCCAGCGACAGCATCTCGTCTAGTTGTTCAGATAAGATACGTTGTTTTTCAGGCGAAACGCGATAGTATCTTTGCCGAATAGGTAAGGCATCGCCAGTATCAATAGTATGTGATACTAAGTTAGTTCTACCTAAACCACGTTTTTCAGTTGAGATATTTTTAAACTGTTCTATAATGTTATCAGCAGTAACTCGCTGACATTCAGTTAGTTCATTATAGGACTGTAGTATACTTTTAGCATCAGTTACAGTAGTCACATCACCATCATAACTAGTAGCATCGTGCAGAGATATAGAATTTGAAAATTTAGGAAATAGATTAAATTTTGTCCAAAAATCAATGCCTAGAATTAAATTTGATTTAACAGTCGGAACAACGTATGCTTTTAGTAAGTGAAATTGGTTTTCAAAAGTAACTGGAAGATTAATGTATCCTATAGAAACCATACTTTGTCCACCAGCAGCAGTAAAAGTTCTCACAACATCGTTATTAATGACTGTATGACCTAGTGAAATTAAATTTAGATGAGCATTATTACCTAGAATAGTTACTGTAGAACCAGAATCGAGTAAACCGCAGAGGTTTTTGTCGCCTACTTGGATAGCCGCGTAAGGACGAACATCATCAATAGGTTTTTTATCGAAGATTGTTGTAATGAAATAACTAGAAAAGAAAATTTTAATAGTTGAAAGCCAGGCTTTCCAATCCTTTTCATCAAAATTTTTAGTTTTAGTAGAATCAGTAGTTTTAGTTAAGTTTTTTACCTCATTTATATTACAGCAATCTTCAGTAGCTAGTTTTTTTGAATTAGATTGAGATTTACATTTAGGACATTCAGGGTAAGTGACATTCATTGTTCCACATTTAAAGCAAATGGGGAACCTATCAGCTTTACATTGCTTCAAAGAGTGTTCAGAGTTACGGCAGCGAGGGCAGAAAACATTTTTAGTATTAGAATTAGAAGAAGCAATAGCAGCTACACCTGAATAATTAGTATTATTTGTTGGTTGATTTTTATAGTTATATTTCTTGTTGTAAAAATTACTATTAGATTTATTAGAATTGTAACTATTGTATCTATTTTGATTATATGTATTAGATCTGCTAGTACTAGGTTCAGACGTTTTTGAAAATGCTAGATCAGGAGCTAACGTATCAGTAGACACTCTAGGAGGTTCTTTAAATTGAGAAGTCAAAGACTGAATTTTTTCAAAGTTCTTACAAATGGTTCTTAAATTATCGATAGAATTGATAGTTGAAGAATTAGAAGCTAGTACGCTAGAGTAACACGGTCTAATATTGTGCATTAAGATGTCTAATTTCTCTTGTTCAGAAATCTTTTTAGTTAGCCTGGAAAATAATTCAGACATTTTAGCAAAATATATAGTAATATTTTCAGAATCACCCTGTGTTCTGTTTCGTATCTCAGACAATAGCCGGTAGTCGAAATCAAAATGACTAAAATCCTCAATCAGTAAAGAAATTAACTCATCCCAAGTAGTAACACTGTCTTTAATACTACGAAACCAATGTAACGCATCGTCCGTGAATATTTCCGTAGCATAGTTCATTAATTTAGAAGGCGATATGTTTCTAGCAGTACTACACTCGTTCACTCTCTGGACAAATGCATGTACACACGTTTTGCCGTTAAATTTTATTTTTTGTATATCATTTAAATGCGAGCGGTCACAATGTATCGTTACGTTTTGTACAGAGTCTAGCGACGACGATGTCTGTTCAACGTCTACAACAGGCTCACAGCTAGGAATCGGATTAGCCGATTTATTAATAGTAAAAATTTTATTAATCAAGTTCGTAACATTTTTCGACAAAGCCCTCACTCTTTCTAAATGTTTAGAGTCCGTGCAATCTATTCTTTTTAGACGGTGATATAGATGATTACCCAACGCTCTAGTGCGTTCAAAGAGATTTGAATCGTACTTCTCCTCTAACGATTTAACTCGCGATGTAAATTCACTTAAGGAAGTGCTAACGCCAGAAATATCAATATCCGGATCGATTCCAGATTCACAAATATCAGAAGTAGGTATAAGCGGTGTTAATTTATTTATTTGTTTACGTAATCCAAGTACGGTTGATGCAGGTTCCTCGCCTCTAATGAGTACTTCGTAGGTTAATTCGTTTTTGTTTAGCAAAAAGAATTTAATAGTATGAGTTCCCATGATTAACTAGACGATTTACTTAAGTAGTTAATGAATATAATGAGAAATGAATGATTGGTGTTCTTTACAAGATGAGAAAATAAGCTTATCTACGATTAGGTGATGGTCAAAGCAAATAAAATTAAAATTGAAATGTTTTTTTTTTTTTTTTTTGAATGAATGAAAATGAAATGAAAACGAAAAGATGAAAGAAACGAAAAGGTATGAAATGAATGAATTTAGGTATGCGAACTGTTACGTATAACAAACAATAGATTTAATTTTACAATTTAGTTTTAGCATATATTAATTATTATCAGTAGGTAGGTACTAATAATAACGGTTTAGAATATTCAAATAGTTACTATATAACAAAATTACTCAATCATTAACACAATTAGTAGGAAGATACTAATACGTAGCAGTTAACAATGATAGGTAATGAAAAATGAGAAAAGAAAAAATCAGGGTAAGCGGTCACATAAAAAAATAAAATAAGATAGTACGTACCAGTTCGCTATTCTGCAATGTCACCTTCACGTTCACAGTACAATATGTAGGTAGATAGATGATTGTACTAGCTGCTGACTTCTGGAATAATCTAGACGTGAATAGGCCACTAGAAACACACGTAAAGAGCGCCACTGTGGCAAGTCCCTTAGGGGGACGCCAACAGATAGGTAGGTAGGGTTCGATTAAATGAAACAATGGAAATTAGTCCAATGAAACATTTAATTGCCTAAAATTCTGTGGCCGCCTCACGTCCAGATTTCACAGGGGGTACAGTTTTTAACAGGGGGAACACTGGCCTGAACTAAGGTAGAAGTAGCAGCTTCAGTTTTCGCTTCGGTCTGGTCCAGCTCCCAGGATGTCAGCGGGAGTAGGTAGTCCAGGCAGGCAGTACAGGAGGTAGGTCCCTCAGCGTTCCACAGCTAGTTATCAAGCTGCATAGGTAGATGCAAGGTAGGCGTAAATGTAGACGTAAATCCTGGAAGGCCAGAAACAAAAAGGCTAAAGCGTTTGCTGCGCAACTGTGTAGGTAGGTTTGAATCTAGGTTACAGTGTCCCTGACAAACAATAAAAAGGAAGCAGCGCTAGCATGGATAGGAAAGATAGAAAGCTAGAACACCTTACAATGGAGAATCAGATAGATAATACATGGGAACTTACCCTAGCGGGATTCCACGTGATATTAAACTAGATACAAAATTCGAAGCAAGTGACGCAGCCGTCACCTGTGAAGTCTCAAAGCGCACTGGCCGTGGAGAATTCTCGAACTGAACGACTGGGCGTTGGCCGCCGCGCCGGCGCAGCTCGCAAACCCGTTAGATTTGTTAGGGATGCGTAGGTGCGGGAACCATTATCATTAATACGTACTTGTAGATTCCGTACAATAATATTTATTAAGTATTTAGATTTTTAGGTTTTATTAGTTTAATAGGTTATATTTAATTATGTTTTAGAATAAGTTGTAAATATTATTTTAATTTAAGTGTAATTAAGTTTTATTAAAGGTTTTCTAACTATACTTATATTTATTTATGTAACTTGCAAGTGCAACGTTACAATTTGACACAGTACCTATCTCTTGGGCACGAGACTTTTACGGCTGTATGAATATTTATCTACCTCTTAAATGTACATTAGTGTTTGGTACCTATTTTTATATTTTTAATGCGATGATTTTGGCCGTGACGTCGTAGTGCTTGAGTCTTCGGGTATTATTTTATAGCCCACGCCTGTCTGGCTATCCCTTCGTTGTTATCAAATACCTACCGGTGTGTTCCGACAGCTGCACTTGAGAACCAGGGGCCCAAGTCTGCTATTTCAATTGTGTTCCAATGAACTATCACAATCAATTGTCACATTTTACAGTTTTGGTAGTCTACTAATACAATAGCGTCATAATGGCGCCATAGTAGCTTTCCGATGATTTTCCACTGACGATACATTCGTGCCACAATGATTTTTTAGTTCTTTGTCAGGTTTGGCAGTTTTTGTCCTAAAATTATTTTCGTTCATTGTGAGATCATTATGAATTAGTAGACTGCCCACTTCGGTTCAATGATAATGGTATTGCAATAGTATCGTGTCAGTATGACATTTTGCGCGAGACGCGAGTCTTTCGTCGCCTAGATTAGTAATTTAGATATTGGTGCGAGTGTTTCGGGAATTCATATTCTATACTCTCTATATGACGGTTGCATATCGAGATGCGATATTCATGTCATGAGATTTCTCTTCGTTAGAATGTACTCTGTTAAAGTAGATTTTTTTACCATTATACTTATTTTTATTAGAACTGATACATTGATACCATCGAAAATATTCCTGTTGAATACTAAAATGCTGAACTGTTGAATGCCAAATGATACTAAGTCTTGTTTTTTTATTCAATTAAATTAATGTACTTCTATAAGGAAGATGTTATTTTCGAAAATAGAATGGTACCTTTAGGTTTTTCCAAGGTATGTCACGAAGTTATCCTGTTCCGAAAAACATAACGTTATTAAATGTCTGTCTTTTAAGTAGTTTGAGTCTAAAGGCTTCATGTAGACTAAATCGAAACTATAGTCGCTACAAAATTTAAAGCGTACATAAACATTTCGATCCATTGCCTCCAAGTTTCAGACTCACGCGAGGCCTGCATATCACAAAGTATATGCTACTTTTACTGCAACTTCCGTTGTCTCTCTTTCTATTTCACGTAAGATAGAAAGAGATAGTGATACCCTGTTAATTTTTACTCAATTCTCAGCGGGAACACATTACGGTAATTCGTTCTAAGACGCGTGCACTCAACGGTAAGTTGGGGCGGACGTGGAAGTTGTTTTCAGTTGTATTGTGTTTTCTCTACTTGTTAATTGTTGTTTTGTCTTCATAAAATACTGGGTATTACGTTGTTTCTGGAAATTAAATATGTATTCAAAATCACTTCTTATTAATAACAATAAGAATTAATCTAGAAAATATGATTGTGCTTCTTTTTGTGCCTATTGTATACAGTGTAATCTCGTTCATACTGACTGCATGTAACCGCGACATAAATTTTTAAAATCGCCACAAAATGCAACACATCTATTTACAGCTTTTAAGGCGGCCGGTTTATTTCTTAATGGACCCTAATGGAAGGTGTTGCTAGTACATAAAATGTATACAGTTTACTGTAAACCCTAAGCTAGTTGCAATTTTTCTCTGACCATGCAGCATTAGGAGAAGAATTATCCGAGAATAAAATATAAATTATAATGAATAAGGTCGCAATATATTTGTTTGCTCAAAGAGTTCTTTTATCCACTCAGTGTTTCGAATAAAACAAAGTTTTCTATTCGCCTTGTAATTCTCGGAAAAAGATGTTTTAGTTATATCTCTGGGGGATATTCTTTGTGTTTTCTATCAAGGTAGAGAAACCTTTCGCTTTGCCTAAGGTCATCTGTGCTCTGCAGTAGATTGTTTTGTTGTTCTTGATGCATTCGTTGGCTAATGAGTTTAATTTAAGACCAAAAAGTAAACTTATACAAAAGCTCGTATAAAACTTAAAGATGAATACTAAATTAACTGCCTAGATACAAGCTAGCCTTATTAACACGGTCTGGCGTTTATTCATAAACGTTCGCCATTTTCTTTCCGTAGCTAAACCCTGTAACCGGGTGAAATAGGTTGTAGGTGCGTTCACCCGGCTTACTTAGTGTTAGTTTGGATGAGTTTCCTTTTTAATACGTGCTATGAATATGTTATAATACACCCGGTTGAAATATTGGCCTTTTTGTTACATCTTCTGTGTATTTTTGCTGTCGTGTGTGAATATTTTATACCATTTTTATACTGTGAATATAGAGCAAATATGTGTTCTTAGATATTAATGGTATGGATATTAATAGGTAGTTACGATGTAAATGTTGCTATTTACCATGAAAATCCACAATACTAACTAATATTGAAGCGAAAGTGAGTTTGTTTGTTTGCGACGCCTTCACGCCTCAACTACTCAACGGATCATCATGAAATTTGACATGCAGGTAGCCTATGGTATGGATAAGGACATAGGATTTTTATCCCGGAACGCGGGTGAAACCGCGGGGGACTGGTAGTAATATTAGAACTCCAAAAGTTAAAGCTGTCTGTTTGTTTGTAATCTTTTCATAGCTAAACCTCTGAACCGTTTACATTGTGACTGAGAGGTAGTCTGAGATCTAGAGAAGGACAAAGGCCGGTAACTCAGGTGAGACTGCGTACAACATTAGTACAACTTCCAGTTAAATATGTTTTGGATTACAGAATAAACTTTAACCCCCTTACTCATAAAACGTTATTTAACTAATAAGCTGATTAAGTGGTCACCTAAATAACGTCAAATTGTTTGACAATGACAGCAAGGTGACGTTATTTATTTGACCATTTATTCAGTAGATTTAGTTAAATAGCGTTTATGAGTAAGGCCGTAGTTGCAATGCTAAATTATTTTCAATTCGATATAGTTTTTTAAATAATATTTATATTTATTATAAAAGCCAACATCCCCCAACGTACGATTGAATTTTTAAACTCATAAACGTATAATGGAATAGTTCTTGGCACTCTCGGCCATTACTTATGAAATATCTCGTATTATACGGAGCTTAGCCAGTTCTCCCGTGTTTTTATTAGAAATGCTTAGACGTCCAGACGGAATTCCTTTTTGAATATGATATATGACTTTTGCGCTTACGCTTGATGCGTTTTGTGTTCTAATAAATTAAATTTTTTACAAAAAAATAAACCGCCTTCAAAGTAAAAAATAAATTGTTAAAAAGTTAATTTATTTTAGAATTTTTAGTTCTATATTAAATTTATATGGGACCATTTCGGTATAAACCCCTTTCGAACAAAAAAGAATTTTGAAGACGGAGTTATGCCCGAACATACATACAAAAAAAAAAAAAAACATACAAACATCTGAATTGATGATAACCTCCTCCTTTTTGAAGTCGGTTAAAAATCGGAAAAATATTGTCCTACAAATTGCTAACATTAGGTTTGACGTAGAGTGTGTATGTGACCTTTTTCATATAAATTTAGGTATACTATTCGCAAAAAAGGTTCTATATTCTAATATCGACTCTTTTCGACCGAAACTTTATTGGTATGGGCGTTATCCTTAATTTGTTACAAAATTAATCATTTAGGAAATAACACAATAAAATCCTACTTATCTCCTAAACGTTTTGACAGTCTTGATATAGGTTCTTGTGAAGCCTTGTTTCATAAACAAATAAGTCCGTATATTCGACCGCTACAAAAACAAAGTCCACTTATTTGATGATGAGACGAGCTTTACGCTGAATTTGACATTTATGCTGGAAGAACATTATAAATATTGATATTTACCTATATGTTACCTAAAGATATGGAACGCAGTCTGCCAAAATATCGATGTAAGTTACCGTACCAAAGTTTATTGTCTTTGTACAGTTATGATGAATTGATTATCACCTCTTATTTCCACTCCCTTGTCGTTTCACTTCTACGCTTCTATCTTTCACACATGGCCATCCCATCTCTTAGTAAGTAGAGTTTGTGCTATTGAAATTAGTTAACTATATACACTACTTAAATAGATAATGATTGTCGCGAGAAACAAACCCATGTGCGGCGGTCAGTGTATCTGACCACCACGCCAATTGGCTACTTTCCTAAAAAAATATATTTAGTCCGTCAGTTAGATTATCAAAAAATATTGGATCCGTATTTTTTTTTCGTCAATCGAAATAAAAATGATGAACGTTAAAGTTTCTCGTGACGTCATATTTCTATAATTTTTTTAATGAAATGTGACATCACGCGGAACTTTAACCTGCTATATATTAATCATTATTTGATTGATTGACGAAAAAAAAATACGAGACCAATATTTTTTGATAATCTAACTGACGGACTAAATAGAATTATATATTTTTTACCCAGGAAAATACCCAATTGCCCTGACTGTTTTCTACATTCTCCACATTAATATTATCCTACCTCAGCTTCTTGCTCCTCCAAAGGTAAAACAGTTTCTCTTTCGTTAAAATATTTCTGCAAGTCAAATAGTCTTACAATCCCCGCCGTCTATTTCAGGGGATTTTTGCTAGAATACCTCTTAGTTTTAATTAAAAGTTAGTGCCGGTTTGAGCGTGAATCATATCCGCCGCTCGGACGTACCTTAACGTCTCCCCACAGAGACATTCGGCCGACTACTGTTTTCGTAATGGACATTCTACGATGAAATTGTAAGAGTTCATTCCTTTTTTAAATTAAATTAATCTTATAATGTTATTATGTGAAAATGTTGACTGTTAAATCGTGAATATTAATAAAATGTGTTATTTTTTTCGAATATTGTAGGAAAGTGGTCAGTGTTTTAAACGTATATTATATTTTTCACTCCTGTTTCAAAGTCCATCTGACAAAGTCCTTGTATGTATGTTTATATTTAAGTAATTCTGCTGTTATGTCTAAATACGTGTCTGTGTTTATATCTAGTCTGTGTAACTAATAAAAATAATAAAAACGTTTTTAAATTGGTACAACTTTTTCAAATACTTAATTATGCTCGCCGCAAATCTACAAACTTCAGACAAAACATCGATTAACATTACAGCCCAAACTAACCTTAACTTAGTACCGGCCAAGTATTCCGGGCCATAATAAGGGCCTGCCCAATTGTTGTCAAATGAAGATTCAATTGGGCCACGATAAATTAGTTTGGCATCGCATTTGCAAAGCTGGTCCCTTCATTTGCACAGTCACACGGACCTCATTGTGTTCTATGGGACACACGAATAACTTCACTGATCTAATTCTAGGGAATGTATGCCGGAATTTATTGTTATCTATAAGTTATAGTTAATATTAATTTTGTTTAAATGAAGAGCCTGAAATATAAAATAAATTAAAAGTAAAAATAAATAAATAAGTTAAAAGTATAAACATAATTAAAATCAATTCGTGTAAAAATAAAACTTATAAAATAAACAATTATGTGTCGATAATGTTACGATCGATGCCCCGTGGAAAACGCACCGTTCAACGGGTACTCGGTCTCGGTTATAGTAATCTGTGGCGCAGGAGCGCACCAGCGCCCTCTATTCATTCCTTCGACATTCGATCGCGGTGACAGATTGATGTTAATATTTTTTTCGATAAATCTATATTCTTTTGGTTTGTTTATCATTGCTACATGTAATTTCTATGAGCTGTGCTCGTCCTTCTCTATTGTGTATTAAAGAAAAAACAATAAATTCCATTTTGTGAAGTGTGCCTATCATTCATTTGCTTGGAGTCAAAACAACAAAGCGTATATGTACATTCACAAATCAATTTACACCGCCTCAAGTCGATCTATATAATTAGTGCTGGGTAACAACTGAAGGACACTTTCAAATATGTGTAAAAATGCCTGCCCCCTTCCTTATATAGGGTGACTAGTAATTAGTAAACGATACTCAGACACATGATTGTACTCATGATAACAAACAACTTTCCGAAAGAAACAGATAGGGATAAATAACTAAATTAAATAAAAGCTGATGGTGTATTCTTATTCTTGTGAGGTATTAAATATTATGGGCTCATGTGCTAAGTAAATTAAAATAAATGTTTCTTTGGGAAAGTTGTTTGTTATCATGAGTACAATCATGTGTCTTAGTATCGTTTACTGATTACCAGTCATCCTATAGTGTAAATTAAAGGAAAAATAATAATGGTGCCGATTCTGTTGTAAATCGCACTAATCTCATCTCTTTCTTACGAACATTATTGAAAAAGGAAAGAACATATTTTAAGTTGTCAAATTAATCTTTGCCGTCTTATTTTGCGTGTATTTAGGCGTAACCACGATAGATGGCGACTAAATTTATATTGAAAACAAGCATTGAACTAATTTGACAGGACTAAATTTCTTACATCCTTTTCTTATGTTCTTTGTTAGAAAGAGACATATTGAGATTAAAATTAGTTTAGTTGTGAACAACAGAATCAGGGCCAATATCAGGGTTAATTGTGATAAAATGTAACACTGGTTGAGAAAGAACAGTTCAAAAATAAATTCATAAATCCAAGTCATACACTGTGCACATTTCCAACATTATAATGTACCATCTGTCAGTGATAGTCACATAATCTTACCTGTGAAATGGCCCCCATTGTAAGATTTAAACTTAAATCTCAGCCGAAGTGGGCGGATTCTCCAGTTTGCCCAGTCAAATGTTCCCAGTGACACGCTCCATTATTGCCTTCTGAGCAAACATTGGCCGGTGGCTTACCCAGGCTTAAGCATGAGCTGTCTTTGTCCCGGCCTTACTGCTGTGAACAATTGACTACTTCACGTCTATGTATGCAGAATAGTTTGGGGATTGTTTGTTTATTCAAATACACACCTTGGGTATTTGTGTATTGGGTTTATTGTGAATGGGGTAATTTATTAAGGATGGGTCTTGCAAGGGAAAGTAGATGGAGTTTTGCAAATGATGTTTGTATACTATATATTGAAAATTAACGTACGGCTACGATTATTTATATATGTTAAAATAATTACTAGTTTCTCGCTCAATCGTTACTCGACTGCTATGCCATGTTAAGAACCCACTAAAAATCAAATACTTGTTTTTTTTTAAAGTTATTTTGAATTATGTACTTAATTGCCATATATTTTACAATATACGTAGAACGCGCAAAATGTCGAGTGTATTTCCGTCTCGTAATCATTAACCTTTTTACTACGTCTTCCATTGAATTACACCTTTGTAATTAAAAGTAATATACGGGTTCCTGTTTCTAATGATAATGTAAAGAAGTCATAGCATTTTATACCTTTTTCCTTTGAAATGTTAACGGAAATTGTTTCGAATACTCCATGAATCATTTATTCAATTCAAAATTCATAAATAAATACGCAGGTACGTTAAAAAACAAAATATCTATTTCTACGGTAATGCTCTCCATTTCTCTCTCAAATATGAAGTACTAGGGAAATATGAACGAAAACCACCTAAAGGCGCGTTCCAGACACTTTATCACCTCTATGTATATAGGAATAAAGTTGATAAAAGAGTCATCGAAATTGCCAGCCGCGGTGAAAAATATCTTATTTGAATATCCCAGGGCGTAGGAAATGGATCGGATAAGCGTGAAACTTTTAACTGAAATAATATTGTCGTTTGTACTGGAGAGGTCGCGGCTCCCCCTGTACTTGTCGGTGGTGTTTTGCTTTCGCTTTATTGTTTTTTTTTTTGCCGAGGAATTGACCTACGTGAAGTTATACGGACTGTTGTTTTAATGTTTGAGTTAAAATGTAATTTTGAAGTTTATTTAAATAAAGAAGTTTTTTTTATGGTATTTGAAGTTTAAAATAGGAAAAGTTAAGGTTACTCAGCTATTTAAAGGAACGCTGCCTGATCCAAATTTAGTTTTGTTTGCATGGTAGTGATGGTACCCAATGTTATTATAAGTAAAGAGGTAGATAGGTTATTTACACAAGATATGAACTTCATAATTGGCACACTGTCATAAATGTCGTATCGTTGTAGCTCTGCCGCGACTCATAGCTAAAGTGAGCTAACTAGCACAGTTTTAATCTGCCACTCGCGGAGCGTTTATAACCTATCTACTTCTTTTACTTATAAAATTATATAAGAGTGAACAAACTTTGAAGGAATCCCTAAATTTATATCTGTATGTTATTATGAATAATGTAGAAAAAAAATTGAGCTTAAAGTGCCGACGTACTATACAGACTTGCTAAGTTAGCAAAAGAAACTTGGCAAAAAGTGTTCGCTAAGAGCCTTTTTACGTGCAATATTTCATAGTTTAAAAGTCGAAAGCTCGGTCTACCTGTTATTCAATGTGTATACAATCTATTTTTTTCTTGTTTTTATCGTTTGAAAATAAACTTATTCATGTGTAAAATATGAATTTACTTCATACGCCCGGTGGTCACTTTTGATGGATCATATGAAACCGAATGACACTCGTAATTTAAATGAAATAAAAGAACTTTATTTAACTCTCAAAGTAATTAGGGTATTACTCTATAATGGGTGAATGTGAAACGTGGGCTTATTAGAAACATAAAAGTAGGTAATGAAAGTATTTTGTTTTTATCATTTCACAATTATTTACAACATAAATTAATCAGCCTGTAGAGGTTTCATACCCTAAAGAGAATATAATAAATTTAAATTTAATTTGACAAAGCATATTATTTGTCACTCTATCGTTTTTTCCACGTCATTTTATACAGAAGAAATCTATGAGTTTTATTTAAACTCTTCAGATGAGACCATAGGTAGACCGCACGCATAAATAAGAACCCTCGATTCTACGATAAGCCTGTTCTAAAAACATTGATCCAACCATATAGAACGTAAAGCACTGCATACCTGTAATATACGATGTCTGAAGTAAGCGGCATGACATGGAGCGCGTCTTCACCGGCCGCTGGCTGGCTGGCTTCTCGCCCAGCACACGTTTATTGCATTTGAATGCAGTGAGCAAATTTTTTTTTTTATACAACGACGTCGGTTTACAAGCATACGGCCCGCCTGATGGTAAGCGGTTACCGCAGCCATATGGACGCTTGCAACACACGAAGCATCTTTCCCCCCTCCCCTATCAGCTCTGGCGACCTTACTCACGCGCAGGAACACAACTTTACACAACACAAAAATACATAAATTATGCAACTCTATAGACAATTTTTATCACATTCAATAAATGAAAATTGGTTGGTAATTATAAAGCTTAATTTGATTTGGTATTTTATTGTTCTTAACGTTTATTCAGGTATTCCTAGACTTGGCTTAACCCGTTGGTCCTCGAGGTAGGTTCTCGAGGGACGCGCGTCCTATTATAACGATTTATGTCATTGTTATATTTTTAACTGCGAGCCAAGCGATTAAACCATCTCATGTACCTAATAAGACATAATGAGTACTACCTGCCTACCTAGCAAGTAAAAGAGATCGCAAACGATAACCAACCCATTTGCCTCCGTCACACTGTACTCGTATATTTCAAAAAATTGTATGCATTCAAAAATGCACTGAAATATAAATAGCGAAAATATTTCACTATAATATTCATAGCCACGACACGAGAGGCGTGATGGGCGACGGGACATTAGGCCAGCTCGGCTCGCCCCATGCGTCATTGTAGTTATCGGTGAGGAAGCGAGCAGTTTCCAGCGGTTTCT
Source organism: Polyploca ridens (assembly GCA_951394255.1). Lineage (NCBI taxonomy): Eukaryota > Metazoa > Arthropoda > Insecta > Lepidoptera > Drepanidae > Polyploca > Polyploca ridens. Next base: position 12,556,963 of record OX596256.1, on the reverse strand, counting down.
TTGTTACGCGGACGTTGTATGGTAATTCAGGTTCCTTCCTAGTGGCCGCAAACCCCATAAATTAGGTGCCAACGCCGGCCCCGCTACTGAAAAATTACCAACTTGTACGGAAATCGACGTACAGCCGCCCTAGATGTGGTCGTGCGGAGTTTTCTTGTAGCTCGCTCATGTTGTTTGGCTGATGAGGTTTTTCTTTATTTATTTTTTGACGGGCCAGTTGGCGCAATTGGTAAAGATTACGCGCCGCAGGTCGTGGGTTCGATTCTCACACAGGACATGCATTTGTGGGCATGAACATGTGTGTATGTCCTGAGTCTGGGTGTAATTATGTATATTAAGTATGTATTTACAAACAAAAAGTAGTATATGTATTTTATCAGTTATCTGGTTTCCATAGTACAAGCTCTGCTTACTTTGGGATCAGATGACCGTGTGTGAGGAATGTCCCAGGATACTTATTTATTAATTATTATTTGTTGCCATTGAATCAACGTCCTGAAACATTTTTTAGGCATATTTTTTACACCTGCCTATTATTATTATCAGAATAATTGTATTACTTTTCTTTCAAATTTTATATTGAGTTATAAAAACTTAATGAAAGCTTTTTTTATAAATGTTCTTATTTATTTATTTGAATGTTCATCTAAGGCATTCCTCCTTTTATCCATTTCGATTGAGCATAAATACTAAAAAGATCTATGTACCACATCCATCAGATATATTTTCATGAAGAAACTGACGGTCTAAATAATGAGCTGGTTTACGGATCGCTTAGTCAATATTCTGGGTTGGAATGAGAAAGTTTTTTCTTCTCATTATTTTTATTTAAAGCAGTATAGTGTATCTGGAACTTATTAGCCTCCATATAAATAAAGTAATAAAGCATTTTTAATTACTATTCTGAAACCTCTTTCCAAAAATATTTAACGTTTATAGCTTAAGATTGCTTCATAAATATCCTCGGATATTTCTTTCCACATGGCGATCCGATCCCAAACTAACAAGAGCTGGACTAGGAAACCAGATAAATAATATGCTACTTTTAATAAATATTACACCCAGGCTCTTTACAACCAGACATGTTCATGTATAGAAATGTTAGTCCCGAGATGGATCCCAACTCACGACCTTGTAGGTGACAGTCAGGGAAACCGAACCATATTGGTGTATTCTGGCGTGTAAATAGCTAAACCACGGTGTATTGGTGTACGAAAAAGTTTAAAACAGACCTAAAAATATGGCTGCCTCGGATGAAGAATCTTTTTTGAAGTAACAAGAGAAAACAGGTATCACCGCTATGTAAAATCGCCCACTCACCTTTTACATCAAACTTTGGATCCTCTCGTTGCTGGGTAAAGTCAATTCCTTATTCCGTTTTAGAGCACCAATGGTATTATTCCCTTTAGAACACCTTAAATTCAATTCATTCCCCTTAGAGCACCTATGTTGAGGTGGCTTTTAGAGTTGTGGTCTTTAAAAACATATCGATAAACATTGACAGTTATTATTTACCCAGCTAAATATTAATTCGTGCTCTAAAAATCAGTGCTCAAACGGGAATACTTTTCAGCAAGGAAGAACGAGTAAATGCCGGCCGGCAATCTTTACCTTGTTTTTAATTGTTCCTTATAAAATAGCCATTGATTTCATAGACCAATTATAACTGGAAATAGGTGAACAATACATGAATTAATTAAATAAATAGTGCGTGGGGAATTAATTGGATGTATCGAACGTTGCAATCATTGAATGTGTTTGAGTGCAAAGCTACAAAATGTTATTTTAATGTTGAATAAATCTCTATTGAAAACTTTTTCTCTATTTATGGTTTATGGCGTTAGATAAGTTAGTTTGGTTTTCTATTGATTCTCTTGCTTGGCTCGCGGTTAAAAACATAACAATGACATCAATTGTTATAATAGAACGCGCGTCACTCGCGAGAACCAACGGGGACTCCACCTATTGCGCCGCAGGTCGTGGGTTCGATTCCCACACAGGACATGCGTTTGTGTGCATGAACATGTCTGTATGTCCTGAGTCTGGGTGTAATTATGTATATTAAGTATGTATTTACAAACAAAAATTAGTATGTGTAGTATATCAGTTATCTAAAAGGCGATGATAGCTCAGTGGTAGTGACGTCGGATACCGAGATGAAGGTCCCGGGATCGAATCCTACAATGAGCTTGAGCTTTCGGTGAAGGAAAACATCGTGAGGAAACCATAGCACGGTGGTAGGGTACTTTGTAGTACCCGCCTGGCTGGCTACCACCCTCAAGTTGAAAATCTGTCGCCAAGCACCTTTCGGTGTGTTCCGATAGCTGCACTTGAGAGCCAGCTCCTTCTAGGCTTTGTGTGCTTACCACCTTCGGCCGCATCATCACTTATCATGGTGAGATTGCGGTCAAACACAGGCCTATAAACAATAAAAAAAAAAAACTGGTTTCCATAGTACAAGCTCTCCTTAGTTTGGGACCAGATGACCGTGTGTGACGAATGTCCCAGGATATTTATTTATTTATTTATCTGTTATCTGATTATGGTAAGGATTTCAGTACGGATGAGGATTTCATTACAGCCAGATTGAAGCAAATCAGAATGATTCTCATAAGTAATAAAAGTATAGTGTGTAGTAAGTATAGTGGAAAGTATAGTAAGATTATATAATTAATTTGCGTTACTGACTGTTCGATGCAATTCTATCGAACACCGTGTTGCTGCCAACAAATAATATAGCGAGGCCGCACCAAGTGTGCATTTACCACAGTGCGTACTTTTCCGGTCAGCAACGCGGTCGCATTTAGCTTCTCCATCTAGCATTATATTAGAAATATTAGATGAAATAAACATTTATTGCAGTGTTACAAAAGTCTATTATTCAGCAGTCGTACCACAAGGGTCGCGTCCCCTACACTGACATTTATCATATTGTACTCATTGCACATATCTACAAGAGAGTACAAGAACACATTTGCTCTTCACTTGGCATAAGTATATCCTAGTTAAGTGTATCTTAAAAATTAAATTATCTATCGTTAAATTTGCAGGTTAATCAAATTATAACAATATTTAAATCTATTATCTCTCATGATACCATTCTCCCTTAATCTAAAGTTAACAAAAGCCGCGTCCTCTCAATAGTCCACTGCAAAATTACACCAAAGATACGCAGCTGATGGCTTCTTACATAATCTTAAAATACTCGTCCCACTCTATTTGTATGAATAAGACAAGGCGCGAATATATTCGTTTATGCGAGGCGAGAGTAATATAAAGCTTCTCTTGAACTTTTGTGTGCATACACAATACTTACATAGGTACAACACTAGGGATGCCATCAAGGGACAAACTTGAGTGACTTTGGGACACAAACCCGTATATTTATTGTAAAGTTTCTCTAATTAATTCTTAGAGAAGCGGGGTCTACTTTCCACATTTCACGAGTTGTGCATATTATGGGTATATCAAAGTAAATAATGATGAAATCTTTTAGGTGGAGAGTTTTTTTAGCCGGCTTCAATACGTCTAGTTTGCTAATGTATGGATTCTTTGATAAATAAAAGGGAGGTATGGCTAAAATAAAATAGATACCTAATACCGTTTTGAGGTGAAAATATGTTACTGGTATGTCAGTTGTGGGTGATGAAGGACTAGATGTTAGATGATATAATTAGAACAAGGCGTTGACCGATATTTGATAGCATCATGTACAGTCAATGTTAGTAAGCTTGAAAAAAATCCACTACTGTGATATTATTCGAAATCAAGAAAATCTGACTTGCATGACGTGTTTTTTAAACGATACCATGTTTACCTGTTCTTCAAAATTAATAACAGTATCAGGCCAGTTCACTTAGTAAAGCTTTTACCAATATGTGTTAATATCCCTGTGCCTGGGACGCATACCTCTACCACGGGAACTTTTCACATAATAACCGCCGGGATTAGTGCCTGCATGGCTTGGAAAACTTACAACTCTGTGGTGTAGTTCAATCATGAACAATGGTAGCTGGAAATCATATGTGTATAACTAAATAACTAGTAGAATAACTATAATATAGACCACTTTGAGTTTACAAATCAATAATTACAGACAATTACATACTATTGCTAATTAGTGAGAATATTAACATTATTATTAGCATTAGTGCATTAGAGTTTGACTATTCATAAGTGCCTGTGAAGGCCTATTTGAATGAATACATTATTTCATTTCATTTCATTTATTCAGGACATGATGAAGTCCTTTGCTTCATGTATAAAACAACATGAACATAATAAAACAATAATACCTGTTTCAATGAATCCATTGAAACCTCTGATATGCAGCCCTACACATAACGTACCCTGCGTTTCTCATTCTGAGGCATTTCATCGCAAACGCGATTGTAGTGTTTCAGAATGCAGATTGCCTGCATTCCCACGTCACAAGAACTTACCCCGAACTGTGTTTCAACTTAAAAGATAAGACACAAAGAACTTTGTTACATCTTTTAACTGCACCCTTCTGTTTTATAAGATGTCTTGTGCTGTAACAACGTTTGCGCCAATATGCAAATGTCTATTGGTCGTTCGAGATATGCTATTCTTTTGCACAAGTGCCGTCGTTGTTTTTAAAAGCTCCAGAATGTACGGAATACTCGTTCGTTTTGTTCTGGGATGGCTGTTTTTAAAGTCTGTCGTTTCGACGCGCTAGTTTTTACGCTATCGATAATCCGGATAAATCAATCCAATGTTATCTGGGTTTATCGCATCGTCGCGTTTATGTCGATCGTGTTTTTACTTCTGTTTAATTATGACGATTTATTCTTTTATAAACTGCTTCTAATAGTTTTAATATGTTCAGTATTTGTATCTGTATATCATACATATAATCAATTTGATGAAATGAATTGGTACTTAATCCAAATGTTTGTATTTTTTTTATTTATTCTCTCTCTTTAGTCACATTTTTATCGTCGAAATATTTTACAATAGCCCAATAGCAATTTTTTTCCGCACTCAGAGACTATCCAAAAACTCCAATGAAATTGTCGAGTAGTAGGAACTATCGTAAAACAAGAACAGCTATCTCGAATTCTGAATGCAATACAAATTTAGATGGCGTATTGATCCTGAACAAAAATGTCTACCGTGTATCCCAATTAAGGTTGACATTGATTTCGTCTGCAGGCAATGCGCCGGGTGGCTGAGCCTGAAATAACTGCAACCAGAGTCGATCGATTGTGGACCGGCCGTACAAACTGTTACGCCAATATAAATTCTATCAGCATAGCAATAAGTACGACAAAAAGTGTAATATGAGATTGTGTTTTGAATTGCTATAGGCAGTATCTATCATTTTTCATGTAGGTATATTTGGAATAGTTCAGATACATTGCTGTTGAATTGCGAGATTGTTTTAATGTCGCACACATGTCGCACGTTAAACAGTTTTGCCCGCGTTTGAATACTGACTTTATGTTCAAGGTACGTTTAGTTCAACCTGTGAAATTCTTGTTAATTTTGTCTGAAAAGACTTCATTTACGTCTTGCATTATACATACCTTGAGAGACCCTTCTGGCGCATTTCAAGCTAAAATATCAACGCAGTCTGAATTTCAGAAATTATACACAATAGACTAGTCACGGCTAGTGTCCTGAAACATATAATTTTAATTAGTCCGTCATTTACATTATCAAAAAATAATAAACGCATTTTTTCTATTGCCAATCAAACAATAATTATGAAGATACGGTGAGTTAAGTTCCGCGTGACGTCACGCCATGGTTACACTTTTCACAAACAAGTGATGTCACGAGCTACCAAACTTCGACATGCTTTATTTTTGTAATTTTTTATTGATTTGATAAAGTGAAAAATATGTTTCCAATATTTTTTTACTATAAGCTAAAAGCTGGCAAAGTGCGAATCAGACTCGTACACGGGGGGTTCCGTACAATATTAACTAACTTAACTTTGCTGAAAAAAATAAATAAACGTGTCTTGTATGTAGGGGGCCCGGCCCCCCTTCAATTTTGAACTATATTTAATTTTTATAATTTGTTGTTTTTGGCAATAGAAATACATATTCTGTGGAATTTTCAGCTGTCTACCTGTGACGGTAACTGAGATACAGGCCACTGACAGACAGACGGACAGACCGACGGACGGACGGACGGACGGGCGGACGGACGGACGGATGGACGGACTGACGGACAGCGGAGCCTTGGTAATAGGGTCCCGTTGGGCATCCTTTGGGTACAGAACCCTAGAAAATATGCAGTCTTCCAAGGATCATCATGGAAAGACCAGTGATGAAAAATGATCAGCCCAAACGAACATTTATACTCGAATTGTTATACTTACGAGAAAAAACACCATCTGTCTCATATTATTAGAACTAGCTTTTTTCCACGGTTTCGCTCGTGCAGACTTCATTTCAATGTTTAAATCATTCCGTTCAGCGTTACTTTATGCTGAGCTGTTTACGCTAGTTTCATGTTGTTTTGTATATAACAGTGCCAATAAGATTACGGCATGAACCACATCTATACTAAGTAGAAGCCAATATAAGGACAATAAATACCATGAAGTTTGCAACAATATCGATGCAATTGCGACCTCAATACCGCATAGTTGTCAGCAAATTAACGCGTATTGTCCCATACTCATAGTAAAGTTTAACATCTTTTCTGCATCAATATTCCCAATAAATAATTTTTTGCCTTCAATTTTGGCAGATGTGTTGGACATTGTCTTTTCAGCATGTTGATATTTTTTTATGAAGTTATTTTTTTTGCGATTACAGATTTAAAAAAATGCAGAGTTATTAAATTGTTACACTATTAAAAATATACAAAGAGGCAATGATGCGGTTCCTTTACATGGATTACGTAACATAGTTGCAATCAGTTTCAGTTTGAAAACAACCTCTTAATCGATAGACAGATTACAATGTTAATAATATATAATAGGCTCCCTTTACAATGAAGTGTTTCGTGTGAAAATCGTTATGTTGAGCAGGTTTTTATTAAAATTGATTGCAACTAAGTTACGTTACGCCCCGCAGTTACCATCAGATCAGCGTCGCCAGTCCCGATTTTTAGCCCAAAATTAAAGCGGGACAGGTTCAGTCCCGCTTTTCGAGGTTTACTCGACGCTGAAATCATCGTTGGACGTAGAAGTGGGAAATTATAAAGACACCACTGCACAGAAATAGCACCAGCTTTCCCGTGACGCGTCTAAACACCCCTGTAGTGTCGCGCCATTGTGCGCTAAATGTCAATGTGACATACAAAAATCAAACTTCTAAATCAACGCAATCTAAAGACGAATGACGAATGACTATTTACATACCTACAAGTTCCTACGGAACCCTCGGTGCGCGAGTATGACTCGCACTTGGCCGGTTTTTTTAGTATGTCCCGCTTTCGGCGATAGAATCCCGCTTTTTTTTACTCAAGAGGCTACTTAATCCCGCTTTGCACGAAAAAAAATCTGGCAACGCTGCATCAGATAGACTGTCTGTTTCATATTGAACATCCAAAAAATATATATACTAGAATAACTACAGATATACTCAACAACACTCATTCTACCAATCTTATACAACAAATATAACTAACTCCACACAAGTGTATTCATAGTCCACTAATTATATTTTTATAACACTTAAATACAACGACGTAACTAATTTTAACCGTGGTATCCCCATTTCCTCATACAAAATGCACGGGTTAAAACTGGCGTTCCAGCACGTCGCAGACGGGATGAAAATAGAATCTGGTCGATACCCCTGATCCGGTAAGGCATCCGAGATTTTTACTTCGTTATCCAAATTAAGGGCGGTAGTGCTTTGAAGCTGAACTTACTTTCTGCAATTTGAAATTGGAGCAAGAGAGACGGGATATTGTAAACCCAATTTTTAACATTAGCAGATATAGTTGTTTCACTGATGCCGAAAATAAACTATGATAAAGGTGGACTTACTTAAAACTGTATTTTCTCATTTCCTGTTTTTTGATGTCAAAATTAGTTTATGCCCTCTACACATGGTTATATTTTTAGAACTTTCTCTGGTTTTCCGTACAAGTTTTTTTTTCGCGCTTTCAGTGTTGGTGCCATGGTAAAAGTTGTTTATTTTATTCATGAGTAGAAACTTTCAACTCTGCTAATTTGAAAACCCAATTAATAGTGGAATAATATTTTATTAAAATAACAATATTGTTGTCTCATCTTCTCTCTCTTCTTATCTTATTTTGCTTTTATATGGACGTCGAAAAATCTAAATATAAAAATCGCACAGCACTACACCGCGTTTATCCGGTCTACACCAGTTTTATCCGGTCGCAGCTGTTTTTAGCCAGCCCGAAGCGATGAGGCTGCGGTCCGCGCGACTGCGTATTCGATTGACATTTAATTTTGCGATCGTGGTGCATTCTTTTCAGCTACGTGTCTTCTTTACTGCAAGTCTAGTACCTAACTACCTAGTAGTACACATGTGTGTATTGGAAAACGATTACACTGTGTTTATACTTCCTAGGAGGTTGATTCAAAATCTTGAGGCATACACATGTTCTTTATGGAAACTGTAATTTAATATTATGGTCTGACTTAGACTTGGTTTGATAAGACTGTGGACGCTCAGACTGTGGAATGAGCTCCCCACCTTTTGTTTTCCCAATGGAGTACAGCATGGGGTTCTTCAATAAGAGTGTGAAGAGATTTCTGCAGGGTCGGCAACGCGCGAGTGATACCCCTGGTGTTGCAAGTGTCCATAGGCTACAGTTACTGCTCAGGCGGGCCGTATGCTTGTTTGATCGGAGCCTTTAAGTCTGCATCCTGTGCCTACGCACTTTTAGTTAGCTCCTTATTTCCCACCATTGTTGAATAATCATAATATACAGTAAAATGAGAGTTACAATAGTGACGAAAGATGAATTGTAAGAATAATGCACGTATTTAAAATGGCTATATTACTGGCGCAGAATCATAAAACACAATGTTTAAAATCCACTCCGACTTTAAGTACGAAGAGCAATTTCCCATTTTCGTCTGCACTGAGCCTTATACTACCTACACTGAAGTACGAACTCCTACTATTGTACAATAGTATTGCTGTGTGTGATAATCCGGTGAGAACGACCAACTTTTTTTACACTTGACATTTCGGTTGTATGGGAAAAGTGCTTCTAAATTTTTGAGACGCTCCCTAATTTAAAGTAGCTTTGCAGTATTTGGTCGTATGACTAGTTTCTACTACTTCTATCAGTAATAATAAATAAGAAAATAACTTTTTAAGTGGAAAAAAAATGTAAATTCTATTTACAAATATATTTTATGTATCTACCCACTCTATTTACTCGAAGCGTTGTCACTTTAAGCAATACTTACATCGAGTTAACATTAGTAGAGTTGAAGCATTAGGTGGATTACACGGAACGCGCCCCGATGCGCGAAATGACAACTTAAGCAGCTGCTCATCATCTTAATGTCGAGGTAAAAATATGCCCGGCGCCGGGTGCAGGATTGTTTATCGGACATAACAAATAAACGTATCGATTTATTCTAACACTGATATTTTATAGCATTTTATGAGAAACAAGAATCTGTTTTTTTAAGGATAGAAAATAACATTATGTTTAACGTTTTTTAACATATTCTTTATTTATAGCTACGAAATTTAAAACAAATAACTGAAGAAAAGCAGCAATTTTGGGCTGAAAAAATACAATGTACTCCTGTGTTAAGACAAAAATACACCTATCTCGGCTATGCTGCAGCGTGGTATGCAGAATGCTTTTCAAAGAGGGCCAAAAGTGACGCCACAGTCAATCGCAGCACAGACAAATATGTCGAGACATCTATTGTAAACATGAGATTCAGGCTTTTTATCAACTGCCGTTATCATATAGCTAACACATAGTCTTAAAAATGCTGAGTAAATGGCGTTATAAAGACAAACTCGTCCTTAAAAGCAACAAAAACGGCAAGACCGACGTAAAAGAAACATAATAAAAAGAATACAAAACCGTTGTGCTTGCATATATCACATTTTTTCACACCTTGACGAGGCATGGAAACTTACTCACGTAGTCTTCATTCTTTTATAAAATCGCACCGGCTCTGACTTTTAAATAAGATCATGTTACGGGATTTGATATTTGCGACAGAGCGCCCTCTGGCGGCCGGCCGTGAACGTTTTCATATGTAAATCGAATTCGCTGAGTTGCTTTAGAAGTTACACTCTTGGTTGGCGCAAGTTGTTTTCGTTGGTAATGACGGTTTTTTTTTCTTTTTGTATGAAGCTTAAAGCACAATGCTTTTATGGCTGCATTGCACCTTAGTGGAAACTTTTTTATAATTTTACGCGACGTTTTTTTGGGTTATTATGACGCTTTTACACTGCGGCTAATTTTGTTTTACTTTAATGGTTATAGTAGCGTAGTACTTGGGATATTTCATTCTTATGTTGTTATTATATTTTACCATTATAGTTTCAGTCATTTAAAAATGAATCCCTATTTCCCTTGGTCACGCCATAACTTGAGAACGACTTTACCGATTTCATCCATCTTTTTTTTATGTTATCTAATACTTTGTAGAAGGTCATACGGATTTTTTTAAATGAAAGTTGCCCTGAAAATTGTCACCTTTGCGCGGTAGGGTAGGGTAGGGCAGGGTATAGGGTAGGATACCACGCAAATGAACGCTCCGGGCAGCTAGTTCTTCAATAAACATAACTATATACTTATTACTTTTCTGAGTACAAAAAATTATATGTGTCTACTAATCCTTAACTTAACGAGTAACTGTAAAGTATTATGCATCGATTTTCGACACATATTTCTTCCAGCTCAAATTATTGTTACACGCCTTGCAGCTTATTTGCAGCTGGCTTTAACCCTAACTGGTTCGAATCCAGTTACTATAAATATTTTCGAGCAAACTTTGTCCCTATACGCGTCTCGTGTTAGCTTTCAAGTTCACTTGGCGAAAATTCCCTGCTTGTGTTAACACACGGATGTTGAGTTTGGAGAGTGAGTGGGAAATAGTATTGCTAGTGTAGGTAATTAATTAATCTTCGTCTTCTGTCCTTTTTTGGCGTTGGAAGTCTAAGAAGGATGTAACACAAGTAAGGTTATAATATTACTTATTGTTTTAAGAGATGGTATTATTGCTATTTTCTGCATTTTAAAACTGTGCCTGATATTCTAAATTAAGAATTGTCTGACGTACCTACTCAGTAACTTAAAATGTATGACACATTAAAGTTTATCTCCATCTTTGTTTATTGAATATCTGTAGAAAGGGACAGCTTTAGAGATTATCAATCATTATACTTAATTTACGTCTTTGAGTGCAGCGGTTAACTTGTCAACCGATTTCTATTTCTATAAATGTGACCAATAGATTCAAATTTGTTTGACACAAATAATACTATTTATGCAGATGATCCAGTTTATGGTAAGGGCCCACTATCGTCTAAGGACATTAAAAACCGGCCAAGTGCGAGACAGACTCGCGCATCGAGAGTTCCGTACAAACCTGTAGGTATACTGGGTGGAGACTTCGAGATGGCATATTTTCGGAGCCTATGTTGGGTTAGTCATGCTAAACAACTTTTACTAAGGGACCACTGGTGAATTCTCAAAAAAAATATTTACTCTTCATAGTAAATGTCAACCTTGCTCGACAATAATGTATGAAAAGTAAAAATTATTTTTTGAGAATTCAATGTTGGTCCCATAGTAAAAGTTGTTCCCAACCCAACATAGGTTTCGAAAATATGCCATCTAGAAATCTCCACCTGTTATAAGTAAAAGGTATTATAGACCTGAGTATTTGATATGAATTTCAATTTAATACCTCTACGTGTTCATGAGGAAAGGGGTAGTAAGTTTGAAATTATTAAAAATATTTTTATTATAATAATATGATGTAAGAAAAAAATTATGCTTTTCGAAAATTTTCCTTTATCTGTGCCATTAGACTTTGCTTCGTACCAAATTTCAAGATTCTAAGTTCACGGGAAGTGCCCAAGGAACAGTAGACCTGAGTATTTGATACGAATTTCAGCTTCCTGAGAAAAAGGGTCTTTACAGACAGACAGACGGACAACAAAGTGATCCTATAAGGGTTACGTTTTTTCTTTTTGAGGTAGGGAACCCTAAAAATTAATGTATTATTGCTGCTGATACTAATGAGCAATGTGTCACATAAGTAAGAGTAGCAACACGTTAAAACGACAACTTGTGCTATTTGCACAGTTGAATTTCAACGTTATCGAATTTCTACTTCATAAACTATTCCGTAGCCAAACTCCTCAGTATACGGACCGTTTATTTGAATAGGTAACAAAAAGTATACACTCAGTGCATATACTAGTTGCGAAGGTGTTTGTCAAAATGTATTAACGTAAAATCTGGAATAGAAATAAAAACGGGTATGGCTAGTGGCTGGAAATCTTGGCTTTGGGTTCGAGTTGACTAGACTATATTTTTCTTTTTATAAAACGAATTCGGTAAAAAAGTACGGACCGTCTGATGGTAAGCGGTTACCGTAGCCATATGGACGCTTGCTACACACGGGGCATCACTCACGTGTTACCGACCTTTCCCCCCTCAAAAATGAGAACTGGCGACCTTACCCACGCGCAGGAACACAACATAAAGATAAACATATATGAAATATTCATTTATTTATTAGAAAAAAGGATTTTTTTTTTATACCGTAAAGGCAGCAATCTGTATATATAAAAGGAAACCGTGACTGACTGATCTATCAACGCATAGCTCGAACCACTGAACGGATTGGGCTGAAATTTGGCATACAGATAGTTGTAATGACGTAGGCATCCGCTAAGAAAGGATTTTTGGAAATTCCACCCCTAAGGGGGTACAATAGGGGATGAAAGTTTGTATGAAAGTCCGTCAGTTTTGAAGTTAGGATCTTCAAATTTTGTATTTAGGCTGACGATTGAAAATTAATTTATAGGTGTCTCAGCGTTTTTGATAATTCCGACCCCGAAGGGGTGAAAAGGGGGATGAAGTTGTGTTTGAAAAGTTCTTAAATGTCAGAGTAAACATCACTAAATTTATAATTATATAGTGAGGGCATCCACTTTAGAAGGATTTTTGGAAATTTCACCCCTAAGGGGGTAAAATAGGGGATGAAAGTTTGTATGAAAGTCTGTCAGTTTTGATGTTAGAATCTTCAAATTATGTGTGTAGACTGACGATTGAAAATTAAATTATAGGTGTCTCAGCGTTATTGATAATTCCACCCCCGAAGGGGTGAAAAGAGGATGAAAATGTGTATGGAAGTCCTTCATTTTCAAATTAAACGTCACTAAGTTTACTACCAACGTATATCGGTATTGTTGGAATTTCAACCCTTAAGGTATTTCAAGTTTCAAAGTAAAATTATTTATTTAAGTTGTTTATGCACATCTATATATATAAAATTCGTGGAGATAACCGAGATAATCTGATTTTCATCAAATTTCTAATTGACATCTCTGAGTATGGTTGAAAGAGTGATAATTTTGTTAACTACTCATAGAATACGTACATTTTTAGACCGCGTGTGACTACCACGAATGCCGTGGTCTTTATATTTTCTATTTGTGGTAACGCTGTGGGATATATAATTATTACTATAAATAATTGTCATTGTATATCTGTTTGTTTACCAAAACAAATAAAAAAAAAATTCAAAGTCCTGACTGACTGACTGATATATCAACGCACAGCCTAAACTGCTGGTCCTTGAGTCATGAAATTTGGAGGGTGTATTCTTTGGGAAGAGTAGGTATCCACTAGGGAAGGGTTTTTTGAAATTACTCCTCTAAGGAGGTAAAATAGGGGATGAAAGTTTGTATGAAAGTCCGTCAGTTTCGAAGTTAGAATCTTCAAATTTTGTGTTTAGGCTGACGATTGAAAATTAATTTATACGTGTCTCAGCGTTTTAGATAATTCTACCCTCGAAGATATGAAAAGCGGGATGAAGTTAGGTATGGGAACGCACTGACTGATATATCAACGCACAGCCGCTGGTCTTAGAGACATGAAATTTGTTCATGTCATGTGTTCTTTGTGAAGTGTAGGTATCCAATAAGAAAAGGTTTTTCGAAATTCGACCCCTAAGAGGGTGAAAAGGGGTTTGAATTTAGTTTGATCACGTGTGTAAGTTGTTGGTTTGTTATTAAGTATTATACTTTATTGTGTAAATAAAAACAAAATGTTGAAAAAAAAATAGCCAATCCTATAGCCCCAATTTTTTTTAAAAAATTTTAACCTATAAATTGAAGGCCGACTTACGAACAGGTAGCTTGAGTAGCTTTGACCTTCATAAGTGCGCCCTATAAGGGCCTTAATTGAATAAATGGCTTTGACTTTGACATTGATTCTCGGTGTCGATTAACTCTAAAATTGGTACACATACTCTTCAATTTAAATTATGAGACACGTGTATCAGTTTTTCCAAAATCATCCCCAAAATTCAAAGTCCTGGCTAACTCATTAACTGGCTGATATTGAGACATATGCACAGACTAAACTGCTGGTCCTAGAGCCATTAAATTTAGGGCGTGTGTTCTTTGTGAAGTGTAAGTATCCACTAAGAAAGGATTTTTCGAAATTATTCCCATTAAAGTGTGAAACGGGGGTTGAAATTTCTTCGAAACTTATCGATTTGTATTCATTTTTTTAGTTTTATTGTTTGTATCGATTTCAAAATCGTAGTAGTAGCTAATCGTAGAAGCAAAATTTATTAGTACCAAAATTTACCTTAATTTTCAACTTTTTTATTTTTCGGAATTTTCCCATTACTTGTGCTAAGACCTTGCTTTTTGCCAAATTTCGTGATTCTAGGTCAAAGGGAACAGCGATATAGGTTTTCGACCCAAAACCTATAGGGTACCTACTTCCGGTTGACCTGGAATTGTCAATTTTGGTTAAAAGCAAGGTTTTACAGCACAAGTAAAGGGAAAATTCCGAAAAATAAAAAAGTTGAAAATTAAGGTAAACTTGGGTACTTACAAGTTTTCGCGAAAATCTAAATTTACCCATATCTTTTTATCGTGTTGAATCAGGACCTAGATTTTTGTATAATAGGGACTATAGACCTCAGTATCTGGTATAAATTTGAACTTGCTAGGTCCACCCGTTCCTGAGAAAATTGGTGGTGACACACGGACAGACAGACAGACGGGCAGAAGAGTGATCCTATAAGGGTTCCTTTTTTACCTTTTGAGGTACGGAACTCCAAAAAGTATATTATGATATAAGTGTGACTTTAGTAGTCTCTTTCACGCCGTGCAAAGTGTGTGCGCTTAAGTCAAGAGTATCGTATAGGTACTATTTTATAACACGTGTGTAATAAGTGCGGGTTTTTTACACGCAGTAAAACAGATAATTTTAAAGCTTTTATATAATTTGAACTGTTTTACAAAAAAAATAAAGCGACTTCAAAGTACACTAAGAAGTAATCAAATCCTTATCTGATGACATTTCGTCTCATGACAATGAGACGAAACGGGAAGTGTACCCTTCCAAACAAAATTATTTTCCAAATCGGTTAATAAATGACGGAGTTATGAGATAACAAACATAAAAAAAAACGAATTAAGAACCTCCTCCTTTTTTGAAGTCGGTTAAAATACGTAATTGGTACTGTAAAAGTATTAAAATGAGTCCAGACTTCATCATTCTATGTTTAGTCACTGAGAAGATACTTTGTCTACCTTCCGTCTCCATCCTCAGTTCAGCTCGCTGTCACCATAATATTGTATTGTCATCGGAATTTGACAGGCGTTTCGTTGTAATCAATATAAATTATTTATTATCCACTTCTGGCTGTCTCCTATTTAAGTATTTTCACACACGCTTCGAGTACTCTCATCCCAGAGATTAGTTTAGTTTTACGGAGAACTTCGTCATTATTGCTTTCTTTAGGATAATTATAGTTTGTATATTCAATTGAGAGGGAGTGAGAGCGCTTATAATGTTTGTTTGAGAAGAAAAATATGTCATTTGTTTCCTGTAGGCCACGCGGGCGAAGCCGCGGGCAGAAGCTAGTTAAGCATAAGACTGCTGGTAAGCGATGTAGAACTGATATATAGACATAACTGTTTAAATATTATTATAATATTTTGTAGGTTTTATTGAATCATAAAGAGACGTATTTTAGTTTTTATGTACCTTGAAAATACCTTCAATCCAAGTTTTAACGTTTGTTTTTATTTATGTTACAGTTTTAGAGCAAATAGTGTGTCGTGTAATATTTTTAATATCGTCTTTATGTCTCTTAGGAAATGAACGAGAGTGTAGTTTAAATGTTTTCTTTCTACTAACCATATTTTTTTCTATTTCTCGCTATTATTGATGAACATAAATTTTCATGTGTTAAAATGTATTCCCCAAAATTTTGCCATAAACAAATACTTCGGTGACCTGTCTAATGAGACGATTAAAACCAAGTCTTGTAAAACCTAGGTAGATAGTCCCGGCATTTTTGTTATGATGTTAGTAGAAAGTGACGGATGTATTTTAAACGTGGGTTTTGCTAGACTTGCTTTTACCATCTCACGTAATAAGAAAAATCTTTAAAAAAATTCTTTAGCATCAATCAAGTCCCAAAAAAATCAATGATGCGTTTTGCGTAGAAATATAACGAGGAAACGAAAAAATACGTATGTTTGTATATATCACATTTCATAGTTCAAAAGAAAATATCAGGATAAGTGAGGGTCCTCATGAAGCGGATGCCTATAATTGAGTTAGTACCACCACTCCCGGATCTGCTCTAAATGGCCTCTAAACAAGCGGGGAATCAGAGGCGTTTCATTTTTATTTCATAAAGTTTTACACGGTTGGGCTAGGTTTTGAATTTTTAATTTTAGGAGATGAATTTGAGTAATGAAAATACTGTTATTTTTAGAGTGATTAATTGAGGTTTGGGATAAACTATAGATTTATAATAATCTATGTTAGTTGGAATAATACATCATTAACGTTTTTTGTGGTTCTTGTAGTTCTAAAATCTAAAACAAAAAATATATGGGTTTACGTTTGGTCGTCGATTCAATCCAGAAAAGTTAAGACGAAGCCGGAAATTAAATCCTCAATTTTTAACGTTGGCTGCGTTACCCGAATTTTATGATATAATAACAAAATAACCATAAACTTTTATTGAAATACATTTTTTTTGTATATTTCAAATAATATTTACCATTTTAAGTTCTGCCTTTTTTTTCTTTTCTCATGAATATTCAATATCTTAATGAAGCTGTCTTCATCTCGCTTGTTTAATGGCCTTCGTTCTGAGAGCCCGTAGCGGATTCGAAATCAATGCGATGAATAGAGAGTAACGAATTGCGGGAAACGGCGCCGACGCCGCCGCCCGCCGCGCCGGTCGGGAGAAAGTTTGTTACAGACAAACCGACAGTTATACTTGGTATACCTATGTCATGAAAGATGAACGTACGAATAGTTTGATGAGCCAAAAAAACTCTAATATGTGATAAAATTATACGCTAGGTACAGTCAGCGAAATGAGTAGCTGAACAGATTGAATTAACATAACGCCTCTACACCTATCCATAATATGGAGAAATATAGAAATAAGACAAGTGTTTTGTTATGAAAATAAATAAGTAAATACTAAATTATGTGTCTGCATTCTAGACATTTCTTCATATTAGATAGTTGTAGTGTACAGGTTATATTTGGATCTATTCAGCTACTTTTGTTGCTAACTATACCACCAAAACTAAATGCTTAGCTATCTTTTTTTACCAGATGTTGTGGTCGCTACAAAGGGATGTTGCCTAAACCACGTGCGTAGGTGACGTAGGTGGGCTCAAGAATAGTCTATTTTTAAGAGCTTTGTTCAACGAGCGAGATTATTCTCGTGTATTTTTTATTTATTCATAATTTGGTATTTCAAAATGTCTAGATAAACCTCAAATAAGCTCTTCTCCTGAAAAAAGTGTTCTATGTTAAAATCATTTATTTAAATAGACCTTCGCATGCACTAATGAAATGTACTTCTCTAAAACTCTAATACCGGTTCGGTATGTTGCATTTGCTGAGAAGAGCCGGCAATAAACTCAGCAATTACTCTTTTCAAAACAAGCTTAGATCCATTACATAATATTTACATTCTAATCGCACTGACAACAGTAATTTCAAATTAACAGCAAGATACGGCGATGATAGCTCAGTGGTAGTGACGTCGGATACCGAGACGAAGTTCCCGGGTTCGAATCCTACAATGAGTTTGAGCTTTCGGTGATGGAAAACATCGTGAGGAAACCATAGTACGGTGGTAGGGTACTTTGTAGTACCCATCTGGCTGGCTACAACCCTCAAGTTGAAAATCTGTCGCCAAGCACCTATATACCGATGTGTTCCGACAGCTGCACTTGACAGCCAGTTCCTTCTAGGCTATGTGTCACTTACCACTATCGGCCACATCATCACTTACCATGGTGAGATTGTGGTCAAGCACAGGCCTATTCACAGTAAAAAAAAACCGTTGAAAAACCACGGGCTACCGCGTAAGTCAAACTAAATGATCTTCATTATAAAATGGTCTTCCTTTTTATAAAATTCTCCTATATATATATAATACGTGAATATCAAACGAGTTAAGAAAGCCATCCATTGACTCGTCCGGTGACCCGCTTGAGGTATAAATGTTATAAAACTCCAGATAATGGGATTCCATTGAAGACCACTTGAATGAAGTTCATTAAGATTGCCTTACGCGGTACTCCGCAGGTGGGGGAAATACCCTTTTGAAGTTTTAATAAACACGTTGAAGACATGAATCGTAAAATTGTTAAATATAACCCTAAGAATATCATACAGAGGGCCTACTACGAAAAACGATACACGATAGTCCGATCAACAATATTAACCAATAGAATTGCAGCAAAACTGACGAGACGTAAATTTTGACCAATTCTATTGGCTAATTGATTGACAACGATAATCGACTATCGTGTATCGTTTTTCGTAGTAGGCCCTCAGTTCCATTGCACATTGTGTGAGAGCGTTAGGTGTATCGACAATCGACATGTTGTAACAAGGACATTGACGTTCCGAATCCGGATTACACTTCTGTCGTCATACGTCATCCAGGGATTACTACCACGGCTTATTACCGTGTTATCTTTGATAATTATGTAACCACGAGGCTTATTTTATATTCTCTCTAAATTACTTTTTATAGCTCAAAACTTAAAACTTATTCCCCCTTATTACAAAACATGGTTTAAAGTAAAACCAGGTTTAAAAATAGCCTCATCTCTTTTTATTGTATGACGTTAGAAAGTGACCGAATCACAGTAAAACCTGGTTAACAATAAAGTGGTTATGACGTTAGAAAGTACTCAACGGAAATATTTAAAACCTTGACTATTCCTAGACTCGCCTTAAACCATCTCATGTACCTAATCTGTAATAAGGGGTTATTACAAAAAATTGTTTAAAGCTGGTTTTGCTTTAAACCATGTTCACCAACGTCATAACCACTTCATTGTTAACACATACCTTATTATAGTTGAAAACAAATGTTGCGCCCTCCAACTGGCCATTTCTCAACCAACCTCTGTGTTTTGGATATAAGTCAGCGTTTAATTGGTGCGGAACTTAGTTACAAGTTAGTTGCTTCCAATAGTCTATACATAATGGATGACCTTTCGACGAAATTACTGTACTATTCAATGCTCAAGTACATAGTATTTTATCGAAAGTAGGAAATCTTATCGGTTAGGCTAAAATGCTAATACGAAGTAGTTTTCTGTAAAATACTGTTGTTATTAATTATTTCGACAAAACGAAGTATCGGTTGAAATTCATACTGATTTTAGGTTGGCAACTAATAAACCCGCCATCTTTGTACACAAATTTATTTAACTTTTTGAGTATACAAAATCAAATTATTTCTCAACTATATACCTAAGCACCGTCGTTTTCTATCACCTGTCGCATGCCTGTCGCCAACGCGCTGGCAGAGACATAATGCTTTCCTCGTAGAAGTTTTTAGGCTTTTGATCAAAAAAGGTGGTAAGGTCACTCTTCAGCTGGTCTTCATTTTTTTTTATCTGCTAAGTATTGGGCTAGAGAACGAAATAGATGATAATCTGTGGGCATAATATCTGGAGAGTACGGTGGGTGAGGAAGGATGGCCCAGCCAAGCGAAAGTAATTTTACACGAGTCGCTTTTGCTACATGTGGTCGAGCATTATCTTGCAAAAAGTATACTTAATTGTGATTTTTCGGTAATCTCGCTGCTACTTTATCCAGTTGGTCACAATAAATATTGGCCGTGATTGTAGTGTTAGATGGCAACAGCTCCCAGTATATAATTCCGTTTATTCCCCACCATACACTTAACAGAACTTTTACACTCGTGTCAGATTTTGGCGTCGGTACTTCTGCTTCTCCAGGTCCAAGCCACTGGCGCTTACGCGAAAAATGTATGTACATAACCCACTTTTCATCCCCCGTAATTACATCCCTCAGACACTCATTGGTACGATGATAAATAAGTAGTTCCATGCACACGTTAGCTCTCTTCTGAAGTTGAAACGGCGTCAACTCATGTGGCTTATCTCAGGAACTACACAATAGGAATGTCCTTCTTTTTGGAGCTGCCCTAGCAATAATGTTTTCTCAAAGTTTAATAATAATGTCATTAAACAGGTTATTTCGCATCAAAACCAATGTCGGTCTGCCTATAATAAATCGTTCATTATTCGTAAATAATATGAAGCGAACAGCTCGGCTGGTGCTCGCTCCATTATTGCTCATTACGAATTAATGCTTTTAGAAGCGTCTGCGATAGGGTTGCTATCTTGAAGAAACTCACATTACTTGTGACCGTTAAGTACAATCTTCATTTTGATGGCTAGATGATGGTAGGATAAATCTTTGTCTTCGTAAAAAATCTGTCCTAGGCTTAGACGCGAATTGAAGTGTGTACGAGTAAAATAAGGAGTTTTTTTTATAACTAGCTTCCACTTTACTTCCAGACGAATCTATTTTCTGGTGATAAAATTTATCCCATGTTTATACAGAAAATATTTTATGTGTGGACCAAATTTCATTCGGTCAGCGGTTTATGTGTAAAGTGTGCATATAGTCACAAAATTAGGAAAAGGAGTGACTAGGACTATCTTAAAATAGTTACTGGTAGGAAAAAATAGGGTGTTAATGTAGAGTTAGATGTAAAAAACTCTTATATGTATTCAAAGCATATTTTAAGTGGTAACCCTTAAAGACACCACAGACTGGGTGCAGACGAGCTGCTATATACCTATGTTTATGTAAGTTTAAAGGGGGATGCTGGTAGCAAATATGGGTAGGTTGACAATGTAACGCGCCTGAGGTGAAAATTACTAATAAAGTTACGTTAGGGGACGATGTTCCCAAACATAAGCCAGTCCATTGAGCCAGTCTGAGATTTTTAACACAAAACCAAGGAATAGATAATATAGTACTTTACAGAACATAATTATTGAAATTTAACTAACCAGTGTGAATCTGCGTTATAGTTTATCGAATTTAGAAATTACATTAGTTTATTATAGTTTTATTTTCTCTTCACAAATAGGATCGTTGAAGAAAAAGTTGACATAAACCCTAAAAAAGAAAGTTGAATAACTTTGGTAAAATGGTATTACAGATTTAAAAAAAGTCTCAAAAATACATTAACCCCCTAACTCATGAAACGTTATTTAACTAATAAGCTGATTAAGTGGTCACCTAAATAACGTCAAATTGTTTGTCAATGACAGCAAGGTGACGTTATTTATTTGACCATTTATTCAGTAGATTTAGTTAAATAGCGTTTATGAGTAAGGCCGACAGTCAATACAAAAATCTGTCTACGGTATATGTAGTTACAACTGTATTTTCAATGTAAATATACATAAATGTAAATTCAAATCGTCATATCGGCTTTTGGTAAACAGTTGAATATCCATTACATCTCATACAATGAGATATAGAAGATATTCGATATTGTATGCACGTAGTTGTCGATGCATTCTTGTTTCATGACGTTGATATTTTGAGACGAGTCAATCTTGGGTGTAACGGAACTTTTGAAGTCTATTTGAATGTATTTTAGTAAATCTACAAGGTGTAGTTCTACTTTGTTTTCGTGTATGTTTTTATGCATGTTTATTTCATAATCAAGAACGCATTCAGATGAAACTTTGCACACGGATAAATCATACACTAGAATAGTATAGTTTCTATATTGGACTATTTACCAAAATTATATTTTCTTTTCGAAGACAAAACGTAGTAATATTAAATTATAAAAAATACTTAGATTGCACTATAGTTTTAAATTCAAACTAATTACGTAAGATGGTTTAAAGCAAGTCTAGCAAAATCTAGGTTTATATCCGTCATTTTCTAACGACATTATCCAAAAAGAGCTGAGACTATATAAAAACCTGGGTTTTACTAGACTGAGCTTTAACTCATAACCAGAGATCGGAATTAGGTGGCTATTTTAAAACCTGTGTTTGCTTTAATCCATGTTTTGTAATAAGTTGGTTTCTGTGTTATGAGCAGAGATCGGAATTAGATGACTATATTTACCTACACTTTGAAGAACAGAGTGGAGACTTCCATACGACAACATTTATTTTTCCCGGGATTCGGGAAAAAACTTAAGTAAATTAAAAATAAACGTTATTTGACATAAATATGAACTATTTTTACCTAAGCTGCGCAAATACCAAATTTTCGGATTTTTTACGAAAAATCTTAAAATAAATAGTCTTACTTAATACATGTGTTAAGATTATTAGGATATGTATTTCATATATTCATAAATATGAACTATTTTTACCTAAGCTGAAAAAAAAAGCGAATCCCGGGAAAAAAATGTTGTCGAATGGAAGTCTCCACTCTGTTCTTCAAAGTGTAGGTAAATATAGTCATCTAATTCCGATCTCTGCTCATAACACAGAAACCAACTTATTACAAAACATGGATTAAAGCAAACACAGGTTTTAAAATAGCCTCGTCTCTTTTTGTTCTATGACGTTAGAAAGTGACCGAGCGACTGGTTTTTACTAAACTTGCTTTAAACCTTCTTTTGTAATAAGGGGGGATAAGTCTAACATTAAACTCGAAATGAGATTGTTCTTGATTGTCAAAGACATTCCGTAAACCTTCATTAACAAAATTACACAGAGTTACATTATAAAACTATTCTTTTTCTTGAGCACACCTCAAAGCATACCGTAACATGGTACTATTAAGGCGGGTGCTCACTGAGTGACGCTAAGCGCCACTTAGCTCAAGATTATGGGCTATCAGCTATCAGAGGCAAACAATTTGCGAGAGATGCGTCACGGTGACAAGGGCTTCTCGCTTACATGCTAGATTGACTAGTCACCAGTGATTTGAGATATCCTTTGAGGATATCAAGTTATTCTCAGATCAGTAGTGATCATAATTGAAATATAATTTGTATCAGTAAAGCTTTTAATAATCTTAAACTAAGCCTCATTCAGAAAGTATGCTGAATCGGTACTTAAGAGGACTCAAGTCGTCATACTTTTCATACAAAACCTCTGTACTTATTATGGCGTTTTTAAACATTTTTCGTTAGATGTTTTGAACAAATTAGTATCTTGTGCGCTATATCTAATCGTGTATCTAGGCGTAATTTAAAAAAAGTGTGAAACAAATTCAGTCAAAGCCTCCGAAAAACAGCGTTTTTGCCTGAACTTTGGCCATATCTAATGTACCTATAAATTGTATAAGTAAAGAAAACATTTAGATACCAGGCTTGCAAATGTATTGGAGATTCTAAATAACTAACTTTTTTTTCACAAACTTGTATGATTTTTTCACAAGAAGTATACTCCTGGAACAAGTTTTATGAATGCGAAATCATGAATGACGACCTAGCGATGCGGCCGCGAGTGATCAGCGGAATTTACCGACTGATAACCGATGGCCCTGATGCTGTCTCTCTTTTTTCGCAGTCAAACATTACGTTGGATGAAACAACAAGCTTTTAGACTATGCTTGCGTTGAAGTTGCGCCGGCCGCAGAGGGCCATCTTAATCCTTTGACTGTTTGATGATCCGCGCGGGCGAGGAAAACAATAGTAATCAATTGTTATTTTTTAACCGCAAGTCAAGGGATTAAGTATGCTCATGGCCTATCATACCATGCGCTTGAACTAAGCATTTGTGGAATCTGAATTGATAAAGGATCCAGATATAGAATTCAGTTAGTAAATACCAAGTTATCCATACGTACTTGCACAATATGACCGCAATCGGAGCACACATAGCAAGGAGTCGGCAAGTTTGCCTTCTGAATCCAATTTCCAATTAAATGTCGACGAATGAAAACGTTCAGCCGTCCGTCTCAACCGCCCATTCGATTTCCACGGTATCGTGCCTCGGATCATTACTGGAAACGATTGTTGTATCTCTTTTTGCAGCTTATAAATTGTTGTCTCAGTTGGAATTTCTTTACGCAGCGTTTCTGCTCAACTCACCTTAAGTTGGATTCTTTTGAACTTTTGGGTCAAGTTTTGGAACATTGAATTTTATCAGAATGATTAGATGTTTCCACATTATTTTACCATAAAAATATAAACTGGACGCTCAGGCTGTGGAATGAGTTCCCCGCCATTGTTTTCCCAATGATACTTCATAAAGGATGCGAAGATATTTTTTTAGGGTCGGCAACGTGTGATTTATGCCACGCATGTTGCAAGCGTCCATAGACTGCTACGGTGACCGCTTACCATCATGCGGGCCGTATGCTTGTGGTTGATTTACTTTAAAAAACTACTTTTTTACACGGATAATCGTGTGATAAGTGCGGTTTTCTTACACACATAGCAAAAAAGTACTACTTAAGGCACACAGCGTTAAATTAATAGACATCCTGGGCCATTCCTCACATACGGTCATCTGATCCCAAACTAAGCACAACTTATACTATGGAAACCAGATAACCGATATACTACATACCTACTACTTTTTTGTTTTTTTAAATACATATTTAATATACATAATTACACCCAGATTAAGGACAAACAAAATTTTCATGCACACAATTTTTTTTTTTTTTATTTATTTTATTTCCAGAAAACCTTACATGTTTTGCTTATTTAATGGTCGCCAAACTACTATTGCAGTTTGTAGGCGTGCACTCTTTCACAGTTTTGGTTTTGTACGTACATTATTTAGTTTATTAACAATCACATGCATTATACCTATATTATTCTAGTCTAGTCCAGTTACTTAAGAAACAAACATAATATATCATTTATGCATGTCCTGGGTGGGAATCGAACCCACGAACTGCTGCGCAATAGGTGTAATCTTAACCAGCTGCGCCAACTGGCCCGTCGTTTTCCTTTTGTCAAATTCATAACTACAAAACTACACATTGTTTTCAGTTAGATATTATTTCATATTTACCCTCAAAAATTTTCAGGCACATGTGGCCTCTATTGTTGTTTTTATTCAGTCTCGTACCAAAAATAATTTCAATAAAAGCCCACTAAAAGGCCCAACGATGATAAATGCCCTATTTTTCCGCCGTGATTAAAAGGACTACTAGACAATTTCGAAAAGATTTTAACATAAAAGAAAGTAATAGGGACCTAGATAACCCCCTACTTAAAATTTTAATGTAAATAATAATTTTACTGGCTCAGTTTTCGAGGAGGAAAATGGGGAAAACGAAACGTCGATTTCGTCAGATTTTTTGTGAATAAATTGTCTGAGCTGCAGATGTCCCTATCGCACATAGCGCATAGCATAGCGGCATAGCGCGATGGCAATAGTTTCTTCAAATACCTATTTTTCTAATTCCTCGCAGCTGGGAAACCCTCTTAAGACACACATGCGTACACCCACTGTTTTAATCAAGAACAGATATATAAAACCATTTATCATTGTCCGTCGTTGAGTGTAGGTATCGTCGGACAATAGGAAGTCTTTCGGTTCCCCATGTTACAGATTACCATCTGTTGTACGTAATAAGTATGTGAATGGGAGTTATCCCAAATCTTAATTAGCTTCCGTACAGCCCTATCATTACGAGTTGTAACGAGTTAAAACTTGGCGTTTTATTGTACCATTATCTGCATCTTCAACCCTTATTACTTTTAGGGATGAACAATGAAAAACTAATTCCGCTCGTTGTTTGAAACAAACATAAAACTTCCACCCAATCTTGACCGTAAAGGTCATCGCTCACTATATCAGCACCGCTCCATCGCAGCAACGGCCCGGCACCACCTCAACTCAATCCAACCACTAGCTGCTAGCCTGCGAGGTGGCAGCTCGCGGCGCCGGTGAAATTGGTAGCGCAGCTTTGGCAAGATACCGTTTGCTGGCGTCACGTAGCAAGGTAGCGGGCCGCTCGTTGGAAGAGTGTGGTCAGCAGGACTAGTGGCTTGTAGCGGCAAGCGCGCGAGGCGTCAATTATTTATCTAGTCATTGTAAAATTTACTTTAACGCATACGATTTAAAGGCTTCACCTGCATGGCAAGTTAAATGCCGAGGCGTAGCCGTGCTCTTATACTAAGCGAAGACCTTTAGGCAAAAATACTCGGTGCCAAAATCCATTAAAAAGAAAGCTGACGTCTATTGACGTTCGATTAACGTCTATTCGATTCATTAATCGAATTGTCAGATTAAAAATAGAACACGTTACGCCACGTGTTTAGAGTTTCAAAATTTTAAACCGTGCAGATGGACGTAACATTCACTGGTAATAATTGATCAGCAAATCGAAGTAAACAGCCACCTGGCCGGCGCACACATGATTGCCTTCAATAATGCATTGTTCCTGGCACGAAACGTATTA
Organism: Polyploca ridens; assembly: GCA_951394255.1. Classification (NCBI taxonomy): domain Eukaryota; kingdom Metazoa; phylum Arthropoda; class Insecta; order Lepidoptera; family Drepanidae; genus Polyploca; species Polyploca ridens. The sequence continues at coordinate 12,530,098 of OX596256.1, read as the reverse complement.
ACCGTCCGAGTGACGAAGCTCATTGGCTTCATGCAAAACACTCAAGTATGGCGACTACTCGCTTTTGCCTGCTATCACGGTATTCATAATAAGCGTGCTGGCGTATGGACGGAGCAAACAAGCCTTGACTGCACACGCCATTAAGATATTCCAACCAGATATATTGGCTTGACATGGTACTTTTTAATTATATTTGACGTTTCGCTACATTTCATCGCGGCTGTTTGATTGTTATTCACAAATATGGATCTAGTTTTTAATCATAAAGATATTTTATTTTTTCTCTTCATATTTAAAAATTAAACCTTCTTTTAAATTATCTTAATATATGCTTTTCACTATTTCGTTTTTATGATATCGGTAATATTTTTTCTTTTTAGTTCTTGTCATACAGATCACATTGAAACATTGTCAATCCGCGGAGTGTGGCACTGGTGACCTGTAATTAGTGTTGCCAGGTGTCCCGATTTGCGCGGGACGTCCCGATTTTCAGAGTCTGGTGACACGTCCTAATTAACCCTTGATCGGGACGCCAAATGTTCCGGTTTTTCACTAACCTCATGAGTCTTTACTATATTTGATAATTTTGACAGGAAAAGTGAATATAACTAAGCTACATAAAAATATTTTTGCTTTCATATTTTCTCACCAAATTCAGACTTTCACTACTGTCCCGATTTGAAACCCAAAATCCCGATTATTTTATCCTTAGGTTCCGAAATTTGACACACGGGACCTGGCAACACTACCTGTAATACAGGTTTTTATAAACCTAGCTCAGGCACCAGTCCCTCACAAAACAGGTTAACTTTATTTTATTAATGTAGTACCAATCTAGTTCATAAGAAACCTTTTGTGAGAGAAAAATAATTACTTTTATTATTATTATTTTAAAGTTCATTCTGTTCCTGGCTTCTAGAATTTACTCAAGACTTACCAATGCAAGCAAGTCGGCAGTCGTTTAGAAACTGTGACTCAAGAGTTAGCAAGTTAGACAAGAATGTCCATCGCAAAGTTGGGTCCATTTGCCCTAATGTTGCATGTCGACACCAGACTGAAGCGTTTAAACCTAACTGTCTATACATTATAAATACATTACTATTATCTACGTTGTTGTAGAACAAATAATTATTAATAAATTAGTCGAATTCGTGCGCCATCTTATCCACTATTTCTCTTACAAATTGCGTTAGGGCTAATGTACATTTATGAGTCCACATTACAAGTACAATGAGTTAGAGAAGTGTTTAGTACACTTCTCTTTCTCATAGTTCACATAGGGCTTTATTCTAGTGAAAAAAATCACTAATTGCAACGTCCTGGCAGTTTAATCTGCATTCTTTATTCTGTAAGCCAACTGGCGTTTCTCTCGCACTTCGCGTCTCATGCAAACGGAATTACTTTCACAAGTTGCTTTTATTTAAATGTCTGTAAAGGAATTGTCTTTAAATAATATACAATACTGTAAATTAATCAACTAACATCTGTGAAACACTTAAAACCTTGAAGGACTACATTAGTAACATCATAAACAATACTTTTGTTCAAAACACAAACGTTCGAGATTTCGTTGTTCTATCTCATCATCATCAGCCCATGGATGTCCACTGCTGAACATATCCCCCATTAATTTCCACTTCGAATGGTTCTGGGCCGCTTGCATCCAGCGGCGCCCAACGACTCTGACCAGGTCGTCGGTCCACCTGGTGGGAGGTCGTCCCGCTCGGCGCTTACCAGTACATGGTCGCCACTCGAGAACCTTTCTTCCCCATCGGTTATCAGGTCTTCGAGCGATGGGGCCTGCCTTTCTGCATTGCCACGTCATTTTACTAACTCTACGAGCTAAGTCCGTCGTTTTCGTTCTCCTACAAATGTCCTCATTTCGGACCCTGTCACGTAGAGATAGGTCAAGAGGTCAATCGAAGAATCCAGTTACCAGTGATGGCATACGGGACCGAGACGTGGTCTTTCACTGCTGGCCGCATAAATAAGCTCAGAGTCACTCAGAGAGCTATGGAACGAGCTATGCTCGGAATTTCTCTTGTTCTATCTAACACATTTTAATTCTGTATTTTGCTACACCTACGCCCACGCCTCCCGTGCACTGTCACTCAGTCTTTTGCTACGCATAGAGTTTGTAACATTTAGAGCGGTTGAATTTATAGGTATATTTTTACCTTTGTCAATCAAAATCTGATAAATTATTTAAAGTCATAGAACAAAGTTGTTGCTTATGATATTAGTCCTGAGGTTGTTAATATTATAACAGTAACCCCGTATATGTTAACTTTATGATTATCTCAGTGGCACATCTGGGCCAGTAGACAAGACGGCTATCGACAATCGTCGTCTTTGGTAAAGAATCAACCTTTCTATGGGATTGATATTTCAAATCGAAATATCACGTGATTTTTAACAATCTCTTATGTCAATCCCATACAAAGGTTGATCGTTTAGTAACGATGACGATTGTCGACAACCATCTTGTCTAGGGGGGTTAGATCTATCGTTCACGCAACGAAAATAAAGAATTAACTTTGTGTGTTTTATGATTGTTATATTTAAATGGAAACCTAAAATAAATATTCGTAAAATTGTTTGTTCATTGTGCACTTAGGAATACTTCTGGAAACTTGACGTTTGATAAATCGTTGTAGCTTAACACCTGCCTAGTTTAACCATTAATCCTTTAACAGAGGTACGAACATTTAAAACTGCTGTAGCTGTTAGGTTTAAAATTGCTGACATAAAAAATACCAACATAACATTTCTTCAGATAAAAAGATAAACATTTATTAGTAATATTACAATTATTAAGATTACAAGTCATATTTTTTTTTATTTCGTTACATAATTTCAAATTAAATAGTTATGATTTCCAAGAACAATATAAAAAATTCCATTCTTTCATGAACTTTTTTGATCTGATTGCATCCTTATTTCCTGATCATCATTATATCCATCAGCGGCTCTTATTTCGGAAAATAATCAAATACAAATAAATAAAATTGAAGTGTCTTTTTGTAATGTCACAATAGCGGCTTTTACTCTAAGCTTTTACTAAATGCATATTATGCAAGATACGGTACTCATACCAAAAACCCATTTTCTAAACTTTTGTCGGCTAATCTCTGAAACGGCTGGACCAATTTTGCGGGACTTTCACTGGCAGATAGCCTATGTTATTAGGAGTAAATTAAGTGCGTATAAAGCAAAATAACAATCTTAGAATTGAAATTTACCCAAGTAAATAGTATTTAAATGAAAAAATATTGTTTAATGGGTATTTTCATTATATACGCGAGGGTTCTATCTGAGCAAAAACGTAATAGAATGAAATTTCCTCGATAGAAAAAAATCACAAAGCTACCTCTAAAAATAATGAATTTTAGGTTTTATTCGTTCATGGTGTATCTAATTAAGATAAAAATTCGATAAATAATATCACTAGCATATGACCTAGGGCTGCTACTAACGATTTTTTAAAATATTCTATACTTTACGAGTTATTTAGATAAAAAGCGCTTAGTTCATTTTTGTTCCGCGAAACACGCTATCTCCATCTCATTTCCACGCGAAGATTAGACATAAGTTTGTTTCATCTGACATTGCCATATTTTTCTGGCTTGGTACGCACTCTTAAGCTACTTTGTATTAGAAAAAAATAGGGGTCCGCGCTTATAAATTAAAACCTTAAGCGGGTAAAACCGCGGAATTATGCCAGTAAGAAATAATAACACCTGGAAATGAATGAACGAGGACTGACTAAGCTGAGATATCAATCAAATAAATAACCTACCTTACAACCTTAATTTGTGACAGAAGGAAACAAAAGAGTTTTTAAGTCGTCACCCTCAATCACTAGCTACCTGTGAGCACCGAAGCCTGTGAGATGAACGTACACCTGCGTCAAATTAATTGTGCTCAGTCCATCTAATTGTATATTGGTGCGATGTATAATATTTATAAGCATAACAAATCTAGTAATTTTACCCGTGTGGAGCGTTTGCATGATCTAGTTACTTGCATCGCATTTCAGGTACTGTTAAAGGATTGCAGCATAATAGGTAACATTCTAGAAGAGATTATAAAAATTGTTTATCTTTATATATAAAATTCTTCTGCTCGTGTGTATGTCATTGAACTCGTCGTGTGTGTGTCGGCTGCACCGATTTGAATGAATTTTTTTGTATGCATTTGGGTGGCGCCCTGGATGGTTTGGATTTACAAATCAGCCCGGCAGATGGCGCTGCAGTCGATGTAGGGTAGGGTAGGGTAGGGTAGCACCACGCGAACGAAGTTGCGCCGGGCAGTTAGTTTATTGTAAAGATTTTTCGTTATCTCATAACATAACATATTATGTAGTTATCCACTATGTTAACATTGTTAATTCATTCAGATTTTTTTAAATTATTCGAAAAGTTGTCAAGTTAAACCATCAGTGGTAAGTACCTACTGAACGGACCATACGGCAGCCATTGTATATTTTTGTTATGGTGTCATGATTATGATGAAATTGTCAAATTACATGCAGCTTTTGCGGGATACCGTGGCTGGATTCCGCTGTAACCAACCTAGATGTAAATATTAATGAAAAAGGAGTATGAGTTATGTGGAATATTTAAATAAGGGTTCAAAAGCTGGAGCCAGCAGTATTGTTTGTACAATTGTTTTATTTTCATAGTATAGGTGACTTGTGAATACTTTAAGGGTATACTTAATTAAAGAAATAAGTATTATGACTGTGCTTTTACTATAAATATGACGTTTAATCGCATAAACTTCAAATTTAAATCTTATAATGAAAGTTTCGAAAGAAAGGACATAAGCATGCTACTCAGATATTCGCTCTTATTACGAAATTAATATTTTTTTTTATTTTTATTGTTTTTAATTATAAGTTTACCTATTGTGACGTTAAACTTTTGATACAAATTATAATTACCATACTATTATGTCTTTAAAAAATAGATATCATAAAATATACATAAATGTGAAAAAAAAACTGAGTTTCTTGCCGGATCTTATCTATCGAATGCTGACTTTTGAACCGGTTTGAATTCGTAATAAATGGTGGACTTTGGATTTTCAACACATAAATTGATTTATCAGTTAAAGACATGTGTGTACCTAATGAGTTAATTTTACATAGATCCTAGAATTTACTTTAGTATTTATTAAAATCAAAAAGCTTTTGTACATTTTAATAAAGTAGGTATTACCTCAGAGTATATAAATACTACGTACAAGTATTACTGAAAAAGAATGCTCGTTATATACCAAAAACTATACTTTGTATTTACAAAGTCTAACATTTTTCTTTAACAATTGAACCGAACACATTATACCTTCAACGAAAACATCCCACCGGTATTCATCGCTAATTTAATACAGATTCTTAATAATAATGAGCAACCATGAAAATGAAACGGAGATTTTAATATTCATTCGGATTTTTTCGCGAGACAAAAAATCTCTCGGGTCGGCGACTGCCTTATTTGTCTTCGCTGCCACTCCTGTATCTCTTTACGTAAAGCCGCTTTCAGGAAATCCAAGGAAAAAAACAACAACAAAGGTGCCGTGACGCAAGCAATCCGCTCTTAATAAATCATTAGAACAAACAATATTTTAAATCGACTGATTCAATTTCGGTCCAACTTGGATTTGTTTTTTCCGGACATCTGTTTATGTTATTGATGACGTCAAAACAAATGACGTAATAGCAAATTTAGATATCTGTAAGTGTTCAGTGTTATAGTTTTTCAATTTTGTATATAAGTAGCAGAAATACACAGCAGAATTTTAATTAAGAAAACGATTTATCCAAAAAAATAACTGTCTTCAGAACGAATGGCCCAAAAAGCCGTTCCAAAATTTATAAATTATACAATATCTGCGACTAATTGACAATAAGATTAAGCAATCGAGACAGAGGACTGGCCGTTTTAAATTGGGTTTTTAATTTATTACGTAGCGGGAAACTCGGCTCGCCTCCGTTCTTTGCTTAGAAGAGAGTTCTTAACTTGTCAGCGAGACGATTCCTCATTTTGGACACTTAGTGACACCGACTTACGTTTGTGTTGCTGATTATTTTTTACTTTTGTCGACGGTCGAATTCCGTTCTTCGTGGCTCGCGCTATCACTTGCCTTCTCTGGTCAAGAAATATATCGGAATCGCGCACCGGGGGTTCCGTATAGACCTGTAGGTATGTAAATAGTTCGTTCATCACGGGAATCGAAGGATATTCGGTTATTCAAAATATTCGGCATAAACGGCTGTATCGTTTGATTGCTTGGACTTAGATGAGACCATGGGATTGCAGACCTGAGTATTTGATATTAATTTCAGCTTATTACCTCACGCGTTCCTGAGAAAAAGAGTCATGACTGACTGACAGACAGACGGACAAAGTGATTCCGTTTTCTTTCTTTTGAGGTACGGAACCCTAAAAATACAAAAATGGGATTGATAGCTTTCTTAACCACTTACATCGACACAAATTTATTGGATTAATTGTATGGGCGGTATTGACAACATGATAAGTTTGAAGCTGTCAATGAAATATAGCCTACACCAAGTGATGAATACAATCATTGCCTTAGTTTTGGGTCATTAGTTACTTTTGTCGATGAATAAAAGTATTCATAATAATAGGTATAAGAACATATGTATAAATATTTAAAATTGTTTTAAAATACTGACACGGGCTTTTTTTCTAAGACCACAAATGGTTTGGTTTGGTCGCGTAAAAACTTCGATGCACTTCCAAAATACGTACGGCATTACATTGTCGCAGATAAAAATATAATATTCATGAAATGTCAAAATAAAAACACTGTCTCCATATCAAGGACGGAATACTGCAGTTAATTGAAAAGTGCGGAGTTTTGCGGGAACCATCGCAAGTCGCGAAGAACGCCCCTGCCGCGGCAGTGCTACGACGCTCGTCGCGTAGGCCGCCCGCGTAGCGCCTCGCTACGCCGTAGCGAGCTACGTAGTGTACAGTGAAGTGAAGCGTGTATTTAGATGTAATTTCATTTTTGTGTTTGTGTATTAATGTGTTTTCATGGAGTTGGAATGCGCATATGGTGTTATTTTTAGTCTGCGATCTCACAATGTGATTATGGAATTTTGTGAGTGCTTATAAATTCGTTGCCGTATAATTTTCTCATCATTAATTCAGTAAGTGGTAATAGGAGGTAATAAGTTAATTGGGGCTGGAATTTGTGTAAATATTTAAGATTTTTTTTTCATTACCGATTACTAATGGACGTTTACCGTGCATATTTTGTATAATTCCTGAAAAATATTTAATATATATGAGTTTTTTTTTACAAAATACATATTATATTATAACAGGTGGAGATTTCGAGATGGCATATTTTCAAGACCTATGTTGGATTAGTCATGCTGAACAACTTTTACTATGGCCAATAGTGAATTCTCAATTTTTTTTTTAACTTTTCTTACAAAATTTCAACCTTGCTCGATTATAATGTATGAAAAGTAAACAATTTGTTTTGAGAATTCAATGTTGTTCCCATAGTAAAAGTTGTTCAGCATGACTAGTCCAACATAGGTTTTGAAAATATGCCATCTCGAAAAATCCACCCAGTATAACTTATTAATCTTAAAACAAGCATTTGTTTTTTACTGCATATAATAAAACTACCTACTACTACTAAGTACCTTTGTTGATAATAACAGGTGGAGATTTCGAGATGGCATCTTTTCGAAACCTATGTTGGGTTAGTCATGCTGAACAACTTTTAAAATGGGACCAACACTGAATTCTCAAAAAACACCCGCGTTCCCGGGATAAAAAGTAGCATATGTCCTTCTCGATACCCTACGGTATCTACATGCCATTTCATGATGATCCGTTGAGTGGTTGAGGCGTGAAGATATAACAAACAAACAAACAAACTCACTTTCGCAATTATAATAAAAAAAAAAATATTATAACTTTTTATAAATTCTAGTATAAATTATACAGTTTCGCCAAACTGCACAACACAGTTTGTTGGCGAAAGAGGCGCTCGGAATACACACGCATTTTATATATTTTTTTTAGTTGTCTACTGAATCTTGCGATTTTGATAATATCCAGATGCTTGTTTGTCATGTACATACGAAATCAACGTCAACTTTGTTCTTAAAAAATCATTTCATTGATTGTTTGTTAACACGTCTGAAATTAACACGTCTGAAAATAACACCTTAAATAACGTTGGTAAAATTCATTGAAAGATGCCAAAAACATACTTTTAAGGGTCAAAACATTTGTTCGGCGAGAATCCTTTTGAAAAAACTTTTTCTTACAAATACAAGTGTTCTTTTTGAATTCGAATAACGATCTCCTATCCTTCTATTAATACTTTTTTATAGTTTTGATGAGAGGTTTTATAAATAGCATTTCGGTTGTTATGTCGGTAGTTTTATGCCTAGTTTAGGGGCATCTTTAACATCATTAGGGTCGCAGGGTCATGTATTATGTCAGCCTTATGAAAAAAAGGAACTAAATTTCTTGGGTGTAATTTTAACATTGAACAAGGTGTTCAAGTATTTATATTTGAAGCAGTATTTCCTCGCTCATTCTGTTTATCATAAACATTTTATTAACATAGCTTCTTAATGAGTCTATATTTTGGTACAGCATTTAAATTATTTCAAGAAACATTGGCCCCGATTCTATTGTTCACAACTAAACTAATTTTAATCTCACTATGTCTCTTTCTAACAAAGAACATAAGAAAAGGATGTAAGAAATTTAGTCCTGTCAAATTAGTCCAATGCTTGTTTTCAATGTAAATTTAGCCGCCATCTATCGTGGTTACGCCTAAATACACGCAAAATAAGACGGCAAAGATTAATTTGACAACTTAAAATATGTTCTATCCTTTTTCAATAATGTTCGGAAGAAAGATGAGATGTGACTAAAATTAGTTTCGTGCGATTTACAACAGAATCGGCACCATTGTATACCTACTTATCATTATGAGATCTTATGTTACATCGGCATATTTTTTTATACTAAAATTTTGTGAACAAGCATACGGCCTGGTGGTAAGCGGTTTCCGTAGCTATATGGACGATTGCATCACCCGGGGCTCACCCGTTGCCGATCCTGCCCCCTACAAGATGAGCTTTGGTGACCTTACTCAGGAACACAACATGTTATTTCGCTGCGGTATTCTGTAAGGTATTTGGCAAGTCGAGCTGGTCTTGCTTGCTATCCTCCGTTATCTCTATGTTTCTTATGGAATATTATCTCCAAATTTCAAGTTCCACTGGTGAAGGTTAAGTATTGTCTATTAGTTAATCACGTTTCTATTTTATAGGTACAGATATTCTATTCCGCTACACTTTAATTTAATTGCTCTAAAGGTCGTCATTACGTATCGCTTCAGGTTGATCCTCGATAGATATATAATGTTTTCATGAAATCAAATAATTAAAATCAATTATAATTAATGAGGTGTCTATCATGTTTCAAGTCAATTATTTCCTTCGATAATGATAATGTTGAGAACAGACTCTTACACTTACAATTAATAATTAATTTCAATAAATTTTCCGTGTAATTTAAATTGGAAAAATATTATAATGAACATTTGATCGCTTTAAATAATTGTCATTTAGTGATTTTAAGTATTTTCAAGTGGTCTTCATTATTATTTCCAATAACTTATCCTGAATTAAAGGTTGGGAATTTAATCAAAAATATTCCGCCGCTCTTCTAAGGCCATTTCATATCTGATAAGGAAAGGATACATTGAAGGTACAATGAAGAAGTAATTACCTATAATTTTTTTTTCGAACTTCGAACATTAAAATTCAATATCTCCATAGCGGGTTATGTTTCGGATACCATATTATGAAATCAAATTCATCAGAAATGACCTGAATAATAAGGTCCTTTAATATTCAGTACTACTTTCCGTGTAACCCTGTATATAAGAGCTAAGATTAGTAAATAATGCGTGTTAGCATCCATACTATCTTTAGATATGAATGTTCTTGCATTTTTAATTTTATTTGGTTATGTTCTATGAGTGCGTGTAAAAAGTTGATACTTTAAAAAATATATTCACTCATTATTTAACAGTAATTCCGTGACTTGAATCAAGGGAAAACCTTGGGCCTTAACCGTCAACCTCGAAACGGAATCCTAGATCCGTAAAGGAAAAGCAAAAACTCATTACATTTAAAATACTCGTAAAATATCGGTAGCGTGATTGCAAGTTTTTATATAACTGAGACTCCGAAAACAAACCCTTTGAAGATTTCTAAATTGGTCTTTGATTGGTAATGAAACCTTAAAGTGAAGAAGTTAGAAAAAAAACGTAGATTAATTAGCATTAGATTAGTTAGACGAAAGCCTCTCGCTCTGACTTGTGACATTAGATAGGGATAGAAGGTATTATTTAGAGTGAAAATGAGCGAGTGCCGAGCGTAGCCGTAGGGTCGATATGGCGCGAAACACGCGATTGTGCGCTAACTGTAAATCCTGAGAAATGCTGTTTTTTGATGTTTTTACATTTAGGTTGAGTTTTAAACGTTTCTTGTATGAGATAACTGTATGGGTTCCTTGTGTTGCAAGTCAATGTTTCATAATATTTTTCGCTGAACTGCTTTTTGATAGAAACTAGGTATTTCCTTACTTTAAGCATTATTTCAAGAACTCTTTAGATAACCTTGAACTGCTTAACAATTTGTTGTGGTTGTTGAGTTATAAGTAAACAGAAAGAGAATTAAACATACTTTTGTATTAATGGCGGGTAGGATTTTAGATTGTTATTATGCTATTTTTTTCTGTTTCTATTCTATTTATTAAAAGATTATAGGATAATTTACCAAGATACCTTGGTCGATTCCCACCCCCCGACAAACATTTGAGTCTAAATATAAATTTATTTAACCAAGCTTTGAGTATGAAATTTTTTATAGTGGCTTGAATGGTTGAGATACATGTATCATTTATTTTTTGAATCAACTGATTAGCGAACCTAGCAGATACATAAATATTCGCTATCATAGATGTAACCGCTGCGTTTAAAAGTGTATTGATATCCTAATTATTTGAGGGTGATTTAATAATGATTTTTATTTTTCAATACTTTCTTTTATTATCGTGAATATTTTTAGTGATCAGAGGTTAATGAAAACACCTAAACTGATTTTACAACGATATTCAATGTACATCATATTACAGAAATTAATTTTCTCACAGGAATTAATCGACATGAGTATTTTTTTGTGTAAAATTGGTTATATTGGGTTTACGTGCAATTTTTGTATAAAAGAGTAACGTATTTAAAAGGTACTTCGTGCTGATATTGTTTAAAAAAACAGATTTTCTGGTGTTACATAAAAAAAGGTTGGATGTTTAGATTTTTGGTTGTTTGTGAGGCAACCACGCATAAACTGAACGGCTTTGGATGAAATTTGGCACATAGTCCCGAGAAAAAAAAAACGCGATGATCAATCAGACAGTTATATTTTTTTACAATATTAATTGGACTGGAATTAGCCTATTTATTTTATAAGTCAGTATAGCCTATAATAATCTTTCGCGCTTATACAATGACGTCCTTAAAATAATACAAAACTAAACACAAATGTCACAGCCACTGCGTCTCGTAGGTATTAGCTGAGCCTATTTGCCGAAGCAAGAGGCTTGTTCCAAACTGGTCCTAAGCTAACAAGCTCCACGTAGATATGTTTGCAGGGGAAAAGACCCCCCCCCCCCTTACTGACGCTAAAAATTAAACCGGTTTAAACTATGTAATATACATAATGATTAAGGTTGAAATTAGGGTTATGTTATTTAATTTCAGTGAGGTTTTGTATCATTGTCTCAGTGTAATAATGAACTAGCTGTCCACCGCGGTTTCACTCGCTCGCTCACTCGAAGGTAACCTTCCTATTAGTGAAAGAATTTTTCGAATCCAACGGGTAGTTCTAGAGATTAGCGCGTTTAACAAACAATAAACTCTTCAGATTTATTATATACAAGTATATCATATTAGTATAGATTGGTATTACACATTAGTATTTTGATTTATTATTCGATGTGAAAATATATTCTGTTTATGTTAACCCTATCTAAACCTACAGGGTGTTTATTACATTCTTTTTTTGAAGTTCTCTCAAGGCAATTTTAATGTTTTAGTTCTTAAGTATATAAAAGTAACATAAGCATATTGAAAAGTATATTTATGTGGATCCGTTTTAAATTTGAACTGTCGTTTCCGAGCTTATCTTTCTCAAAACAGAAAAAGTAGTAATAAATGTCATATAAAATATAGCTATTTGAGGAAAATATATTTTCTATAAAAACCGAATATTATAACCCATAATCTCTATAGCTCAAATACTTCACCAGTCCCCTTTTTTCACCCTCCGACGGTTTGGAATCAATGACATTATCATTTCTCATTTAAAAATGAAGTCAAAGTGGGGAGTGGAAGGCGAAATTACTCAATTCGCCAAGATCTTTTACAGTTCATTAATCGCCCAGATTGGGGCAGTTGCCGCCAAAAATTTCACGGCCGTTCAATAAATAAGACCTAACAGGGTCGGACTTAGCTGCGTTGTCTTCGAGTTGGCCAAAACTTAGATTACGCTTGGTCTTTGGAAAACTTTTTATGGGTTTGGCGACTTACGTTAAGCCTTCTGGAATTCCAAAAGAGATATTTTAACGTTGTGGTCAATTTTTTATGCGTATCGGATTTGGTTAAAATAACTAATTATTATGTCGTGTGTGTAAGAAAGATTTTATAATAATATGTGACGTTTTGAAAACATATCCAACTAATCTTCAAATGAGCTTTTGTCCCCTTTGCCCCATAAATTTGCCTAAATACGGCCCTTTCCGGGTTCACATTTGCGGTAATTTTGCTCAAACCAATCGAGATTGTCATTATTAAGGAGTTATAATTTAAACCAATGGTTTCATTTCACGTATGGTTGATGCCAAATTAAATGAATATCCCGGGACGTTCTTTAAATACGACTATCTGATGTCAAACTAAGCAGGACATGTATTATGGTAACCAGATAACGGATATTTTACATATACGTATGTAGATATACACAGACTGAAAACGACATACCTTTATGTTTATCGGATAATTGTCGTGGGTGGGAATTGAAACCACATCCTGTAACGTGGCAGCTATGGAATTTCCGAGCCAATCGACGCTTTATTTCAATTCAGTTTAATATTTGAATGGTAATTTCCTTCTTGGCGTTCAATTACCACTTTTAGCCACATTATCAGTGGTGATATTGTAGTAAAATACTTAATCTAACCAACTTAATTCAGCCCTGTAGGGGCATCTCTTTTTTGCGTGGACAGAGTAGGGATTATAGATTGGGCGGGTCCAATGCGAATTGTAATTTGGTGGTCTACAACGATTTTCTTTTCAAGCGTTTAGGATACTTACCATATTTTCCTGTTAAGTCGTTGGTATATCGGTAAACTTTAACTGTAAGTATTTAGGGTTGATTTTCGCATTTATGAAATCGATTTAGATGAGATCAGGATAGTTTGATAATATTGTGCTAAAATCTTTATGTTGTATCACAAAATAAATAAAAAGTACCCTATGATGCTAATAAAGTCAACTCCACACGTTTAGTAAGGTCAACTCGGCGGCCGTCTAATGGGTAAGACCGTAAGAAACCAATAATAATAATCTATTAGAATATAATAGCTTTATCCGATGTGGTGGTGTAATAATGGTGTGAATTTAATAGTAAAAAGATATACATTCGTAATGTCTACATTACAGTTTTCTCAATTTCCGATGCTACAGTGTAACGCGTACATCCAATAAACGATAAAATAAATGTCAATGTTTCCCTAAAAAGGTCGCCTTTGATATTGTAACTTTTCTAAACATTTTTGTAATCGATTATACCCATCTAGGGTTCTAGGGTAGACTCGAGCAAAAAAGCAACATATAAAACAAGTCTCATTAGAAGCTTCCGCTTTTCACCCGTCTCCATCTTGGAAATAATCTTCCGAATGAATGAAGCCTGGGATACATCGTGAATTATGAATTATTCAAATTACATGTTAGATTTAAAGACGCGCAAGGATGATATATTTATGGCTTCGAGATGTAATAAATGCGGTATGTGTTTTGGGCGTATGAAATTTTCTTATTTGGAATTTCTTAGATTTCAGGTTCGATTTTGAATTTTATCGATATTAATTTTCATATTTCTTAAATTATTGTTGTTAGATTTTATTGTTTTTTTTTTACATTCTTAGAACAAAATGTCAAAATATTGTATTATGTTAGATGTTTAATCAAAATGGTGCTTTGGGTACGTAGTACGTACTGAACATTTATACACTACGCTTACCCGCGGGACTTTAATAAAAGTTTCTCTGTAAGTGAATTTTATAAATTCTTTTGAGAATAAAATTCTTTAACTGTATATATTTCAGTGATTTTCGACTAATTCATTTGGCACCTTAAAATAAAACCAAAATAAAATACGGTAACCCTAAATGTACAATCACAGTCAAAAACTTTAACATTTCAATCTTCCAATAATTGAGAAAAAATAATTAACTTCTCACGGAACTCGTTCTGAATGCGACCATTATAAAAATTGAAAACAATATCGGCCCGCTTATAGACTGAATAAATCTCTCACAGAACACACGGCCCTTTGCGCACGCGGGAAATACAAAAATACATTTTCTTAGAATTTATACTAAATCGAACTTGAAGCGGGAGCGAGCAAATTGAAAACAGTCGACTTTGGCTCGTTATGGAGCCGACTCCACCATTTATCTTCATTCGGCCTTTCAATAGAATTGCCGGCGACGTTTTCCGCAACTCAAACGGTGGAACTACTTATTATTTCGAACAGTTCGAGCTTAACGATTTGGCCTGAACTCGAGCGCACCTGTCTTGCGTGTAGGGTTGCCGCAATCTTGTTGTCATATTTTCTTGGCATTCTTCTGAAACAAATTCGTAATTCCATGTTACTTATTTTAATATACACACGCTCATATAGAAGATAAAGAAGTGAATTTAAAATAATCCGTAACCAACATTATATGCCGAATGACTTTTAAAAGTTTATATGGGATTCAATATTTGCTCTTGACTTTGGTTTGTTTTTCTTGGTGACAACCCTAGATTTGTTCGCATTCATACAGCTTGGCCTTATTTCGCGTGGAATATGATCGCTCGTGCGCTTTTTTAACATATATCTATACTTTCTTCATTATCTTGGATATGACCATTTTTTAGATGATTTTTCAGGTATACATACAAAGTCACGATATTACGCCTTTATATGACTATGTTTGTATACACGTTTTTACCAGATGGTGTTCTCAAAATTGTTGCCATACGAACCCCTATTACATTTCCCAGAAGACTGCGTACCCCTTTAAAAAGGAAAGAAGGAAAAACTAGTAGAAATAAAACAACGTTTTTAAGTTCAGACATAAAACTGTATATTTTTTCAAATTAATGTTCTTATTGGATTGTCGTCTGTATTTTTTCCAAATTTTGAAAATATGCGCTATTTCTGTCAATTAATGTCAACCGCCAAGATAATTGTGTACCCCACTGCAACCAACTGGCGCGGGGCGTGCCCTAATTAGAGAACCCCTGCTCTACTAATACAAAATACTACGACTGTCTTACTATTAGTTATCCTCCGCGGTTTCCCCGAGAGATCTCTGATTCTGGGACAAAAAGTATTCTAAGTTTTTATCCATATTTGGGCCAGTTTTTATCGAAATCCGTTCAGCAACGTGATTAACATTCAAAAACCTTTGTATTTCTAATATAAGTAGGATTACAAAAGCTCAACATCGTACAAACACAAAATTCCATTTCCCCACTCGTACAAAGCGTTACAACGTTGTTTATTTAAACAAAATACAGCTTAATTAACAATAATACTTTTATTTACCAACCATTAACGACCCAGTCAAGCGCATGCTCCATCAAAGAGTATAGATATTATAGATGCGTCAATCTACACCCCACGTTGTTTACCTAATGGCAACGTAAACTGAAACAAACTGAGTTTCTCGAATGAATTAACATTGTCGCTACCCTTAATTTACAAGTTACTAATAGCGTGTTCCGGTCGGAGTGTTAGCACACTGACACTGCGGTTTCCTAACCGCGGAACAACTCTGTTAACCTTATTTATTTAATTGAGTTGTATGTCTTAGCAATTTGGAAACCTGCGTATTTACGTATCTAATTTTATCATAATTACTTTTAGAAAAGATATATTGTTTCATTAATGATATAATTATCCAAAACGCAACTCCTAATCTGTCACAAAGTCTGTTAGTCGTTAGAGATAACAATGCACTTGTTGCTAGGCAATGCAATATACAAGGATACTACGTTACCGCATATTACCGAGTAGTGAAACTACAAAGGCATACTATCGCAGTTCCGTCACAAAATCGCTGTTTTAGTGTTACGAAGCCACGTTCGCGTGACAGTGAACGTCAACACGATCGGATAGCTGCCGGTCCCGTTGGGTGCGTTGGCAATTACAATAATGCACTGGACAATGCTATGACATTACACGTTCTCTTCTGAAAAATGTCCACTGAACTATGGCTCAACTTTTGTACTGTCTCTGTATGGTCGAGAAACGAGCGTTTCGCGATTCCGTAGGAGAGTTAGTGTGTTAACGTTTCGCATTGAAGATTATGTGTTGAATGATGAATAATATCGATATTAGAGTAATTATTTAGAAAGGTTTGTGAGTCAACTTAAATTATAAATTAAATACCGTTATAATTATTGATTGTCAATAAATCCCATGTCCCATTTAAGCATAAAATATTGGTATATTACGCGTTCCCACCCCTTATAAATGTCAATTATCCAAACTTTATTATTATATTATTATTACTAACTAATATTATAAATGCGAAAGTGAGTTTGTTACGCCTTAACGCCTCAACTAATCAAAGGATCATCATGAAATTTGTCACGCAGATAGCCTATGGTATGGAGAAGGATAGGCTACTTTTTACCCCGGGAACGCGGGTGAATTCGCGGGGGACAGCTAGTAATATTATAAATGTGAAAGTGAGTTTATTTGTTTCTTACGCTTTCACGCCCCAACTATTCAACCAATCATATTGAATATAATCTATGAATATTTCTATATGACGAATATGATCTATATAATGTCACTCTGTATCAGATTAACAACATCACATCACAAGGAAGTGTCTTTGAACGCGTAATCGTCATAATTTCCAGCGTTATACAACTAATTATAGCGAGTGTTCACAACTTGTACGTAGGCAGAATCTAAAGCGTTTTAACCACATTTCGGTAAGATTTTACCGCTTGGGAAATCCCAGGGCTGGATTCTATACTACAATAATTTAATTAAAGTAATCTCCGCGTGTTGGATTTTGCTGCTACGGTATTAGCTGAATATGTCTGGCATATACAAAAGGCTGTATATATTATGTTGGTATTTTAGATGTTGATTTGTTAATCAGTAAAAATCTATTTAATAATTATTTTACTTGAAATTTACAAGTTTACTGGTTTTGGTAAATGACGGAGTACTTTTTTTATGTTTATGCAAGTTGACCAGGTGAACTTTTTTTTTTATTGGGTTTTCCCTTTTTCTTTTTTTTAAACCACCCCTGTATTAGTCAATCCAGCCAGCCAAAAAAACAAAAAGTGAGTTCTAGCGAGATTAACTAACAGCAATTGACATATAGATATACTATACTCGTAGATATACTATACTCGTAGATATACTAGCTTCTGCCTCGTTTTCCATCCGCGATCCCGATGTTTCTTAATTTTTAAGAAATAAGAAGTATAGGTATAGTTTAGTATAAGTATTTTAGACTTAAGAGGAACGATTGCAAAGTAGCATTTTCCCTATTTTGTGGATTTAAAATTAAGTAAAGCAAAAAAGTGAGCTAATGGCCCTGATTCTGTTGTTCACAACTAAACTAATTTTAATCTCACTATGTCTCTTTCTAACAAAGAACATAAGAAAAGGATGTAAGAATTTTAGTCCTGTCAAATTAGTCCAATGTTTGTTTTCAATATAAATTTAGTCGCCATCTATCGCTGTCACGCCTAAATACACGCAAAATAAGACGGCAAAAATTAATTTGACAACTTAAAATATGTTCTATCCTTTTTCAATCATGTTCGTAAGAAAGAGATGAGATGTGACTAAAATTAGTTTAGTGCGATTTACAACAGAATCGGCACCAATGCCGTATTTCTGTTAATGTCTCAAAATGTCTACACATTTTAATCTTCTAGGCTTTATAAAAGTCGACAACACATTCATCTGCCTGGTATTTGTTGCAGATATCCTTAGATGATGATGGTATGTCAAACTGCATAACAGAACAGACCTCTGGCATAAAAAAAAACCTCAACTTAGACCCTTGATGTACTGTAAGCAATTAAATAGCCAATACCCAACTGGCAACACCGCTTATAGCTTGTCCCCTACCGCGAGTCACGGGGCTAGCTTTTGTCGTCCTTTGTTGGTTACGGATGATCGCACGTGACTGGGGTACAAATGTGCGGTGTTTATTCCCCGTTTGTCGGGGATAAACGTACCCCAGGCCGGGTTTTTGATTGACAAAGATATTTGTGTCGCGGTAAGTCCTCTCTGAGCGTTTAATTTACTTTGACAGAGTTTTTTGCGCATGCCAGGTGGTGGTGAATAAAATATGCGAGTAGATTTTACGTTTGTTATTAAAGAAAACGTTTTGAATTTCGGTAGCTCGGAGATATATTTTGTGTAATATTATGCCATTTCTGTAGAAATAGAAATGTATTTATTTGTCACAATTATGCGTGTTATATGAAGAGGTGTTACAGAGAATGAAGTAGAATCAGCATAATATACCGCTCAAGACGGCGTACACACGGCAACACACCAAGCTATACATTTCCAGTATAAGCTGATCTCGCATTGTATAGGATTTCCCTGCAATGAGAGGTCAGCTTATATTGGAAATGTATAGCTTGATCTGTAGCCGTGCGTACAAATACATATTAATTATAATAATAAAATTAAAATTAATGATGACCTATTACAATTATTGAAAATTTAATTTGAATTAATTATATAATACAATTACAATTTATTAAATACACATTAATATTATTACAATTTTAAAATGTCATGTTTGTAAAAAATCATTAACAGAATAAAACAAATTGTCCATTAGCCATTTGTCTATTACGTGTTTAAATTTATTGATGGGAAGTTCTTTAAAACGGTCGGATTTCATGAGAAAACCTAATAATTATATTTATGTACCCATATTGATAACTCTGTAATATAAAGTAGGGGTATTTATTATTTAATAGAACTAACTAAACAATGACTATATTTTACGCCGCAGCCCCATACAATACGTAAAAAAAGAATGTCATTTCCTGGAGCTTAAACAAAGCATTTAACCTACAAAACATCCTTTCAACTAAATCACATGGGAGTTAAAAAGGCATTCCACCAGCTACACGGTATATAAAGATGGAGCATTCGTTCTAATCGGAAGTCGGTATCAGAGTTGTTATCGTCAATTAAGTGGGAAAGTGCCTCAGAACGTTTGTAGGGCGCATTTACCGACGCTTCGGATAGATTGACTAACAAGGGGAACGTATGCTTATATAACGTTGCTATGTTTGTGACTATTGGTTTTAATGGGCGAGGTGGTCTTGGCCTCAGATATCATTTACGAAACAAGTTTGGTTAGCGCTTAAGAGGAAACGCTGGTGGCGTTTGTTCTATACAAACGTAATCCTCAGTTTCCTCTCTGGATAATGACACTAGAGCTATGATTATTTTACCATGCAATCTGTAGGTACCACTGTATGTCTCTCGGTTGTGTTTTTCTCCATAAATTAATTATTATAAGAATTAGGAGCCTTCTAAAATGACAAAAACTGACCATTTTTACTGCCCTTATCAGACGTCCAGCAAACAAATTTGACGAATATAAAAAATAAAAGGAAAACCGACAGACATAGCCAAAGCCCTTCTTATTATATTCTTGAAAAAATAAAATTAAACGATCCAGTATTGGAGGAGGAAACTGGGGATTACGAAATAGCAATTTCATCTATTTTAAATAGGTATAATCGATCCAAGCTGCAGTTGTCTCTATCGTCCCTCATACATTTATATCCCAGCAACAGCGCGACAGCAATAGATTTGTTAAATACCTATTTTTCAAATTTCATGCAGCCATCCATTCCTCTTAATAGGTGTCGATCCCACAGCGAGCGGTCTAGAGTTCTGCGACCAGAGTAGACCGAGATCCCGGGCTCGCCAGACATTACTTATTTTCTGACGGACAAAATGTCACCCCAAGTATTGAAATAGTTCTTTAAGTATCATATTAGAACAATTCAAAAAGCTCACAGAATTTAAGAAGTACGTTATCTGCTTAACAAACCTTTCATGCCTGGTACCTGAAAATTGGCCCACGGCACAAGTTAGCTGGTATTCATACGTTTGAAGAGACTAAAATGAAAATGATTGTTTTTTTTAATGTAATTGCATTCGCTGCATCAAGGTTTTATCTGCTTTCTGAAAGACTGAAGAATTTAATAAAAAATAAATCTATTCAATCAATAAAATAGTAACTAAAATATTGTAAGGTACCGGTAAATGTTCGCTTCGGTAAGTAGGATTTTTAAAATTCTAGACATTAAAACCCTTTGTTGGAATAAATAAGACTAATATAGAACTGTTACTTTCTTCTGATCTCTCGGATGCTGCGATTTCTATAAATAAAGATAATCTCTATATATATTATAAAAATTAATCCCTATTTCCCTTGGTCACGCCATAACTTGAGAACGACTTTACCGATTTCATCCATCTTTTTTTATTTTCTAATTCTCTGGAGAAGGTTTTTGCGAAAAAAAAAATTGAGAAAGTTACGTAGAAAACGGTAGGGTAGGGTCTGATATACCTCGGGTATGCGGGTGAAACCGCGGGGCGCAACTAGTATCATTTACATTGAAATACAACAATGTCTTTGAAAACTAACTATATCTAATACAATCTTTATCATGAATGTAATCCACATCCCACATAGTGTAGGTATCTATTCAAACATTTTCATTAGTATAAAACGTAGGTACATTCTTAATAAATCACCGTTCTTTGTGCCGTTTCGTTTGTCCCGCGGGTAACGTCAAAGCTTTGTGTCGTTTGTTCGGAACCGCTATTGGTCTAACATGGTCAAACGATCCGATGAATTGACTGACGTGGACGGCACGTCAACTCCCAAATTTCTGTAGTGAAGCCTTATTATTGGATTATCTGAGGTTATATGTTGAGGACATATTGAAAGACAAGCGTAAAATTTATTTATTTATTTATTTATTTTTATTTAGGTACACCAACAGTTATTACATCAAAAATAGGATGACAAAACATACATTATAAAATAAGCTAAATGCATAACCAATAATAGGCATACACCACATGCCATTTTTAACAAGAGAAATACAGTTCCTAACTTAACTTACAGGTAATCTAAACAATATATCGTGCGTATAAAATATGCGTGTTCTTTTAGAGAATAATTATCCTTATGCCGTTGACATACAGCTTTTTCCTCTGGTTCAACAAATATTATTATTTCTATTGCCGCTGTAACAACAAATAATAAGAATGATATAAAATTAAAGGGGGGCCCCAACCAAGGTGTATTGTTTTTTGTATGCCTTTTATTCATTTTATAGCAAAGTTGAGTTTGTTAATATTATTATTATTGTACGGATCCCTCCGTGTGTGTCTGGCTTGGCCGGATCTTTTATGGATAAAAAACTCTTTCCATTTATAGTTTATTTAATTAAAGGAAACAACTCTTATTTCCATAGACTTAGGATTTCGCTACGCTTTTTACAAATTCTTTGCTTATTGCGATCTCAGTCAACTGAATCGTTTTTGTCAAGGAATGTCAAAATGAAAAATGTGACATTTGACGGAAAAACAAATCAGTACAGTAGTACCCAACTGATAAGGCGCGTCGTGAATCTTCGTTCGCACAGAAAAGAAAGTATGGCCCCGAAGATTAACGAAAGAATGCTTAAAACTTACAATCAACCTTAGGTTAGGTCACTACTATACGGTTCATAATACACTGCAGCTGTTAGTTCCGTCTCACTCGCAAGTCATGCCCCTCCGCACGGCGCGCGCTAAGGCGGCAGCTGCCGACCAATAGCATTTCTCGCGCTTTGAAAATGTATCTTCTGCGCAGGTACATCGGTAAGCCATAGAAGTTGGGTACTACTGTAATAGTATAGATACTGGTCGGTTACCGAAAGCTGGCACGTTCAACACATTTACACGTTGCGCTTGTGTAGTGTCTGTGAATAAGCGCGCGGCGTGCATCGCACTGCATTTACATTATGAAAAGTCAGACTGTCTCTGTCGCGCGCGGTCAAGCTTATGAGTATGAACGAGACAGTTATTGTTTTGCTTTTACTACATCTCATAAATATAGAGTGGTATTTTTTGCAATCGTCCGTTACAATTGACTGACTGATTAGAAGCAATAATGTAATCAAACACACTGTATGGTGAAATTGCATATGTGTGAGTACTGTGAAGGTGCCAGCTTTCAGAAACCGACATGTAGAGTTGAATTGCTATTAAATTATTCTAGCAATTCCAAAACTAATCCCCATCGCAAGATGTAAAGTGAAGCGAAGTGAGACTTAATATCATAATGACCCCACCATGCTAATGACCCCTCTTCTTTGACGAATTTGCCAACGAACACTATCAAAGAACTTTGTACAGCCCTCCAAGTCTAAACTTGTTCTTACATATACATGCCCTCTCTGAAATTAGACACGGGGCTCAAAGCCTTGAGGCTACATTTCGAGTCATGCACGACTTAATCCTTCGTTATTCATGCTGTTTCGTACTATGTACCTACTGTACGAAATTTTGTTTTATAATAAAATTTGATCTTTGAACTTGGGTTATTAAAACGTAATCTTCGCGGTATGAGAATATTTATACGTATTTTCCTAGATTTTTTTTCTTTTTATTTGAATCACGCATGTTTTGACATGATCTTGTGACTATGTTTTTATGATCATCTAAATAAGTAAATATACCCTTACCTTGACCAAAACCATTGACTTATATATTACTGATGTAAGGACCAGGCCACCCGCGCGATGTAATGGTACCAACGCGCTGGCCCTAAAAATGGCAGTTTAGAGCCAACGCGACTCAGTCGTCTGCGGTCGTTCGTTTTATTTTTATTGTTTATTTTTTTCTTGTATGTGTGCATTGTACGTACAAACAAGGTTTCATCGTACGTATGCAACGCGGCACTTCGTAGTTCGATCGATTTAAAACAAATGGCGGACTATTTTCTTGTATGAAGAAGCTGTTTGCAAATAGTTCCGGTAGGCCTATCCTTAGTTTTGAAATCATTGACTAAAACTGTTTTATTTCACTTTCTTACATAAACTTGTAGACAATAACGTGTCACTCTCTCAAGTCTACCTAGAGCTACGTCATGGTTATCAAATGACCATCATTAGGCATCACCCAGGTGAGGCCAGGCGTAGGCATGTCCGATATAATGCGGCGCGTATATTCCGGCGCACGGTGTCGTTGGTGATATATCAAAGTACCTATCAGTTCGTATGGTAATACCCTTATCATGACACTCGGCGTTACGGTTAACGAATGTGCCTGCTTTTTTATGGCACACCACCTACCTATGAGTTGGTAGGTAGGTATATCATTTTATGATGCCTTTATGTTAAATTTTGACGTGGGTGCGTTTCTGTATGTAATTATAATCTTATACTGTTAAACGAGCAACATTTGTATAAATAATATGTTTTGAGATATCGAAAACAGCTCTTAAAGATCAATGAAATTTTCTATGTGGGGATTTTTGGGGCGAAAAGTCTCAGGTCTGGGAAATCGCGTTTTCCTAGTTTTCGACCGAAGCTGATTATACGTCAAACCTAAGGGATTACCATGTAATAGAATTCTATAATTTTTACGCAGTAAGATGTAGACGTAGAATATGCCAATCTATTACTATATTTATACTGCCTGCACACGTTGCAAATATATAATACTACAATAATGAATAAACTAACAGTATACAGGGCGAATTTTTATTTCTAGCCAGTGTGGGCAACTTCTGAACTACAGGTCTTAGAGAAAAACGCTGAGAGGAACCCCGAGCTGAATTTTGAAAAAAATTAAAATGATAGAAAAAACATTACTCGTACTCGCAATTATAAATCATAAAGGTTAATGTGAAATGCAAACAGCTATCATTTCCGCCCAGTGTCAGTTTGAAACCGTATAAAACTAGAGATGGGTAATCACCCGGGTTAAAACCCATGAGTGGGTTAAAACCCAGTTTCCACCCATTTTAATCCACCCACTGGGTGGTTTGGGCGGGTGGAAACTAATATTGCAGATTTCTGCCTTGTTTTTTCAATTCCGTGGGTAGAACCGTACGGGAGGGGATGCTAGGCGCGCGCGCAGTGTTTTATGTTTTTAACACGCTTTTATTAGCTTCACCTGTATGTATGTATGTATGTAAAGGAATCTTCGAACGTAATTTTCATCGACTTCCAGACGTCAGATTAAACTGAAATTTTGCACACTTATCAAGTACCGATGACAATACAATAATTTGGTACCATCGAGCTGGTCTGATGATGGATCCGGAAGATAGGCACTGGAACTCCATAACGGAGCAACGTTTCCTAGCCGTGTTTGGGCTTGTTGGAATTGTCATGAAATGAACTTTGACCATGTATGGTTTTCAGGGTCTGATGATGGAGTAGGAGAGTAAGCACTGGAACTCCATAACGGAGCAACGTTTCCTAGCCGTGTTTGGGCTTGTTGGAATTGTCATGAAATGAACTTTGACCATGTATGGTTTTCAGGGTCTGATGATGGAGTAGGAGGGAAGCACTGGAACTCCATAGTGGAGCATCGTATACTAGCCTTGTTTGGGCTTGTTGGAATTATCTTGAGATGAACTTTGCCCATGTATGGTTTTCAGGGTCTGATGATGGAGTCGGAGAGTACGCACTGGAACTCCATAGTGGAGCATCGTATACTAGCTGTGTTTGGGTTTGTTGGAATTATCGTGAGATGAACATGGACCATGTATAGTTTTCAGGGTCTGATGATGGAGTAGGAGGGTAGGCACTGGAACTCCATAACGGAGCAACGTTTCCTAGGCGTGTTTGGGCTTGTTGGAATTGTCGTAAGATGAACTTTGACCATATATGGTTTTCAGGGTCTGATGATGGAGTAGGAGGCTAAGCACTGGAACTCCATAGTGGAGCATCGTATCCTAGCCGTGTTTGGGGTTGTTGGAAATGTCGTGAGATGAATTTTGACCATGTATAGTTTTCAGGGTCTGATGATGAAGTCGGAGGGTTGGCACTGGAACCCCATAGCGGAGCATCGTATTCTAGCCGTGATGGGCGTATTGGAATCGTATTATGCGCATTTTGGCCAAATATGGTTTTCTGAGTCTGTTGGTGGAGTCAAAGAGTAGACACTGAAGCTAAATACTTATTATACATGTGAAAGAAAGTTATATTGGGTAAAATATGGTATAAGTAACATAATAAAATGGTATGAATAATTTATGTTGACTAAAAAATAAAAAATAAATTACAGTTTAAAAATACTAAAAAAACAAGCTTTAAAAAGCCCTGCACTAAAAAGTGTTAAATTAAACCAGGGATTTTAATACCTTCATTCTTTCTCGCAAATGCGAATCCACTAGCGTTTAATCCTTAACGATTTCAGATTCCGGTGGGAAAGAACGTTAGTAAATAGCCCGCTATTGTATAGTCAATTTATAAATCAGGTAGTAATATTTTAATGAAATTAATTACAAAGTAAATTATGTTAATATGACGAGCCATGGCATGTTGCACTTAAGTACCTTTATTTTAGTTTATGTGTTTTCATCTTTGACAATAAATACTATTCTATTCGTAATTTATCCGTAATGAGGACATTCGTAGGAGAACGAAAACGACGGACATAGCTCGTAGAGTTAGTAAGCTGAAATGGCAATGGGCAGGCCACATCGCTCGAAGAGCCGATAATCAATGGGGAAGAAAGGTTCTCGAGTGGCGACCACGTATTGGAAAGCGCCGAGCGGGATGATTTCCCACCAGGTGGAGTGACGACCTGGTCAGAGTCGCTGGGCGCCGCTGGATGCAAGCGGCACAGAACCGTTCGAAGTGGAAATCAATGGGGTAGGCCTATGTTAAGTAGTGGACATCCATGGGCTGATATGATGATGATGATGATGACTATTCTATTCTATTCTTATGAAAAATTACTTCACTGCCGATCCTTCGCGCTTCCTACACCTAAAAGGAAGTCCAGTCTTCGTGAAAGACTGCCCACGTGCACCCAGTGTCCAAAAAGGGCGACAGATCAAACCCGACGAATTACAGGCCCATCGCCCTTCTCTCCAAAGTTATAGAGCGTGTGATCACCACGCCGCTTTTGAGATACCTGGAGGATCACGAGTTGTTGAGCGACCAACAATATGGTTTCCGTCACAGTCGCTCTGCTGGTGACCTCCTTGTATATCTCACGCACCGTTGTTGATGTGAGCCTAAATGTAGCGAATGCGTTCGATCGGGTCTGGTACAAGGGTCTTCTTACGAAGTTACCATAATTCGGGCTTCCCGAGGGATTATGCAAATGGGTTGCCAGCTTTCTGTCCAGCAGATGCATAAGAGCCGTCGCCGTCGTCGACGGTAGCTGCTCCGATAGCATGGACATAAATGCTGGCGTCCCGCAAGGCTCTGTGCTGCCCCCAACACTGTTCCTACGGCATTGAATGAATATTATAATGCCTGCTGTCTATTGACAGCATTCATTGCTATGCGGACGACAGTACAGAGGACACCAATGGGTGTCCCACGGGCCGTGCAAATATCCCTTGTTCCGAGGTGGAGGAAAGCCGCGAACGGCTGGTGACTGAAATCGATAGTACACTAACTTATGTCTCCGATTGAGGTCGACTAAACCTAATCCATTTGACCCCACCAAGACTCAAGCCTGCGCGATCACCGCTAAGAAAACCCCATGGTCTATGGCTCCACAATTCCAGAACACATCCTTGAATATCAGTCAAAGCATCGGGATCCTTGGCGTCGACATTTCTAGCGACGTTTTGTTCCGAAGTCACTTAGAAGACAAGGTTAAGTTGGCATCCGAAAAGCTTAGAGTGCTCAACAGAGCGAGGCAGTATATCACATTGCATCGGGGCAAAGGCCGCAACTTTATAAGTCGCAGGTCCGGCCTCATATGGAGTACTGCTGTCATCTATAGGTGGTAGCACCTGGATACCAGCTTGGGCCTTTAGACTCGCGACGTGCCATTAGAATTGTTGACGATCCCGAGCTCACAAGCGGTTTAGAGCCCCTTAGTCTGAGGAGAGACTTTGCGTCCTTATGTGTTTTCTACAGCTTGTACAACGGAGAGTGTTCTAAAAAATTTTTCGACTTGATGCCCATGGCTACCTTCCACCATCGCAAGTCTCGCCATCGACGGGGAGTCCATCCTCATACATTGAAACCAGAATTGTTTCAAACTTTGCTCAAAGGAGTTTTTTTCCGCGGACGCTCAGATTGTGGAATGAGCTGCCCACCGTGGTTTTCCCAATAGAGAAATAGAAAAACTTTTTGAAAAACTGAGGAGTGAAGAGATTTCTTCAGGGTCGGCAACAAACGATTGATAACCCTGGTGTTGCAAGTGTCCATAGGCTACGGTAACTACTTACCATCAGGCGGGCCGTATGCTTGTTTGCCACCTTAGTGGTATACATTTTTTTTAACGTATAATTTGAATTTGTTACACAACCAAGCTGATGTAAGTGATAACACTGACGATTGAATGCCTGCACCACCAATACATGCCGAAGATTCATAGAAACCACACCTTCACATACTAACAGCCCTGAACCATCCATGTCCGGCTTGAACTATACAGAATTTTTAAATTGTGACCGTATTTCCGATGCAAGTGAAGATATTTAGACTGCCTACTCCTTTTACATGTTGTATTTTCATAAATACATCATTAGTAAATGTACCTGATTTCAGTAAAAGCTTTTATTTTTTATTAGCTTTAGTGAACACTACCTTCCACTATTAAATAATTTACAATAACCGTTTTCACCCAGTAAAATGGGCAAAAATGGGTTAAAATCGGGTTTTAACCCAAATCACCCGGTTTTAACCCAAATGGTAAGAATGGGTTTTTACCCATTACCCATCTCTATATAAAACGCAAATTTGAGTTGTAAAATCGGTAGACTGTCAACAAGGTCTGCTCACACACAATCAGTTGTGCATACACATAAATTGTCCAACCGGCTATGTGTGCGGAGGCTAATTGATTCCAGCTTGTCGGGAATTGTCTGAGAAGAGTTGGCGATAACGATTGGCCCACTGTTGAATAATAAACGATGAATTAGGGTCAACGCTCCAGCCCCAACGCGCTCCCTTAAATTGTTTATTCGAGGAACGCCTTTTTAAATCGATGCAGGAGTTAATGGGAGTCTCGATTTACATATCTTACTTAGTATCTCGTTGGAGGTAAGTAGGTAATTTACCTGAAATAATGTAATTTCTTAAACTGCATTCTATTTTATATGATTCTTCACTGAAAAAAATGATCTACAAAACTAGTTATGTAAGTTGACGTTTTGTTGTCGGGAAACTAACTTCAGTTACATTTAATCAAATAATTTAGTAACGAACAAAAACTAGTTTTGTTACTGGTAAGTTTAGTTCGCAAGTCACTGTTTAGGTTATTGGTCGTCACATTTTGTGTTACTGTTAAATACAATTTTGTATTCACTTGTAGTCCATTTTTTTCAGTGTTACAGCAAACGAATCAAACGTAAATAATATCTACTCTTCTTTGAATTATACATAATAAATAAATTATAGTAGGTATTCATTACTTCAAATTTCCTAAATGGAAGTTAAATTACGTAATGAGAACGGTCATCAAAACGTTTTACGTTAAACATAAAAAATATACACCTCTTGGCTTCCTTGAGAAATTGCAATAAGTGACTTCTCTCGTACCTTTCAGTAGAAGCTTTAAAACGGAAGGAAGGCTTTAAAAAAATTCAACATCCGTATTTATTCATTTTCGTAATGGAATTTGCGAGTCTCTTTTAACCAGCGGTGTGCCTACTTTGTATTTATTATTGTGTTGGCTTCGCGTTACGGATATTATTTTTAAAGGATAATAAATATGTATTATTACTTTGGTGAAAAGTGTTATGAAAATTGGAGGGTAGACCGTATTTTTGTTGTTTTTCTCTTGAAAATTTGCATAATTGTCTGATGTCTGATGTGTCCGTTTAACGTGTTAAGGTGGATGTGCAGCATGAGACGGGAAGTTTGAATTTTTTCAAGTTTTTATTATTTTTTACCTTCGTAGAAAAATATGGGTAAATATGTCAGTGATTCGGAACCGTAGTAGTTCATTTGGCACATTGTGTTAGGCCGTGCCGGGCCGGAGCCGTGGCCCGGACGAGGCACGGATTCAAAACTTATCGGACTTTTTATATGAAGCTGTTCGATGGTGTTCATGCTACAAGAAGGCGATGATAGCTCAGTGGTAGTGACGTCGGATACCGAGACGAAGGTCCCGGGTTCGAATCCTACAATGAGCTTGAGCTTTCGGTGAAGGAAAACATCGTGAGGAAACCATAGCACGGTGGTAGGGTACTTTGTAGTACCCGCCTGGCTGGCTACCACCCTCATGTTGAAAATCTATCGCCAAGCACCTTTCGGTGTGTTCCGATAGCTGCACTTGTGAGCCAGTTCCTTCTAGGCTTTGTGTGCTTACCACCTTCGGCCACTTACCATGGTGAGATTGCGGTCAAACACAGGTCTATAAACAGAAAAAAAAAAAAAAACGTGTGGCGGACGAGGCTCGGCCGCACCTCGGCGCCTACAAATCTCAAAACTATACATCGCGCATCGACCGACTCGGATACGGCTCGCGCCCGGCACGGTCTAGCATAAAGTCTTTTAGTGTGCTGTTGTCTATTTATTTATTTAACCTGCCAAGAGACTTCAAAGCTATTTGTTCAGTTTAGATCAGAGGGGCTACTCCGAAAATCGAAACACGATACTCCGATCATCGTTTCGAAATAATATTGCACAAAGTTTTGGTCTCGTCAGTTTTGCTGCAATGCGTCTCATGTGAAGATAGATGAATGGAAGAAAGACGATAAAATACGTTCTTACGATAATTAAAAAAAATATACTCCAAAAAATACAAGGCTGTTTTATTCCTCGCAAGTGTGTTGAAAAACGTATGACACGCGTGTGCATTGATCACCAACTTTGCACACATGTATCACAATGTACTATTATATACGAGGGAGTTTTGAAAGTAACACTCAACCACTTATCCAACTAACCAACAAAGTGCTTACGTCACTGAAACTTGTAAAATAACTTGGAAAAGTAAATCATTCACAAATCTCTGGCCTAATTCCACTTACGAGAGCCGAGGGCCGAATCCGGGAGTTGGTGTAATTAGGAGTTTGTAAAGTGGTGAACAAGCGTTACTGACTTCGTGTACTGTAATGGCACTGCTAGTCGGGAACTAATCTTGGAACACCGAAATGTAAACCAACAAAAGACTGTTTGTGCTAGAAGAAACTGTTGAGATTATAATTTAGGTCTAGAGACTTTTTGGCGGAAACTTGCAGTGTCGTTGCGTTTTCGTTTTTATTTTCATAATTTCGTGTATTTTGAGTTTTATGCATGTCGGTGGTATTTTATACAATTAAGATCAATCCATATGCACCAGCGACGTGAAATGAAATAATGTGTATCGTGACTTTTCAAGTTGTTTCAAAAAGTCCGTGAAAAGTTTTAGTACAATGATCACATTGTAGTAAAACATGACTTTTATGGACGATGACTGGCTGAGGACTACATGTGAAAGTGACAATATAACTGGAAAAACTCGACAATGGCATAAATAAGTCCTAATTTGGATTCGATTCCCAAACTTAAAACTAAGAAAAAGAAGAAGACATTTTGAATATAGAATTTAATTGATAGTCAACTGTTTTTTGTTATTTTTTACCATCACATGTGTTTGACCACAATGTCACCGTGCACCAGCCGAATGTGGTAAAATTCATTAGGCCTTGAAGATAACGTTGAAGTGCAACTGCCGGAACTAAATAGCTTTAACGCTGTTGACTGGGCACCATTTCTTCCCCATTTTATTTCATTCCAAGGGAACGTGTGAGATTTACACCGGGAAATGATTTTAATTATAAATGTTTTAAGATTTACAACCACTGCTTATTCATAAGTTATTACAACCCGACGCGGCTCGGGATCTGAACGTTGAAACATTAAAACCAGTGAAGCTAAGTACCAACATACATTTTAATGGCGGACGAAGAAAATTGAAACACACCCGCTTCTCATATAAAATTCGGTAACGGCGGTGGTATTTGCATAGCGCATGCAAAATGCGGTTGCAAATTCCGAGGCCATGGTTCTCAGTTCCTATTACTACGTAAATGGGTGCAAGTTTCCGTAACCTTTGAACGACGCATTTTCCGAACAAAAACCGGTAACATTAAACCGGTTTCACATCCCGCGAAGATGTGCCGGTACACACAGAATTGCAAAGTAATAAAGCCGCTTTGCCTTTTTAATGAGGTTTTAACAACGTCCCCGAGCGTAGGGTGCAAATGAGATTACTGGTAAAAACACGGCTATTGTCCGTGAACAGAGAATTGTTTCTGCGGTCAAATTATGGGTAACGTGGCCACTGATTAAATTTACTTGTAATTTTAGTATGCACTGGTATTTTTAGTATTTTTTTCATCTCACAATTATATTATCAGTCTGTGCAAGAAAGTGTGTTGATGTAATTAACTATGCTATATAATAATGTATATAAACCTCTAAATGATCCATGATTAGCACATATTTTTACACATTTTAACAAATCCTTACTTCCTTGTATGGATGTTACTCTTTCACGCAAAAACTACTGAACGGATTTGGATGAAATTTGGCACAAAGATTGAATATGTTCAGGATTAACACATAGGATACTTTTTATCCCGGGAAATCATACGATCCCTTGGTAATGCGGGTGAAACCGTGCGGGACAGTTAGTCTATCATATAAGTGTGGAATGATGTTTGTCACAGTAATCACAGGCCTTCCTAGTATAGGCTTTACGTGCTCGACCGAGCAACTTTAATACTTTGAGCATCACTTAGCCCTATCGGGTTTTGATAACAAAAGAAATCAATTGTTATTTTTTAACCGCTGCTCAAAGAATCCTTTTTATTACTTATTTAAAATTCCCATCAACTTAGCTGCACTTTTGTGCATAAATTTATTTATTATTATTACTTTATCATTATTCAAATCCTTTAACTTATTTAATACAAATATCAATGATCCTACTCAAAACTAGAATAGACCTATATCACAAAATCAATACCTACCCAATACCAAGAGCTGAATAGACACTTCCATTGAAACGTCGATCGTCTTACCTAAACAAATTGCAGACAAGGGTTATACAGCCAGATGAGCGAATAACCAGCAATCAGCTCCACGGAACGAGGTCGGGCTTGAAAAGAAACAAATTAGATCCGTCTCAAGAACACTTTCAAATAGGCCGGGGTAAAAAGACCCGCGGCTCTCACGAAGGGTTATACTTTAGGAAAAGTACTTGAGGACCTATACTTAAACCAATAATGATGCCACGTGAATGGAAACCATAAAATGCAGTGCCCAATATTACCTTACCCACCTATGGGAATTTTGAAAACGTATTGAATTGTAAAAAAAACATTGGTACTTGTTTGTAGTCACTTGATTTAAATATTATTATTTTTGCTCTTTAAATCCTTCAATAACTAAATCATGATTAAAATGCGTTTATGAGTAAAGAAAAGTTAAACACTGAATAACATTTTAAATAGTATTTAGCTATATACTATTTAATCCGTTATTTAAGAGATTTTTATGAGTAAGACCGTAGGTGTTTAGCTATATTTCGTTAACATGAATGTTTGCATATCCTTTGACTAGACTCTTGGTAATTACTCGTATTACATTTAAACAACTTTTTTTCTATACTATTGTAATTGCGATGAAAATTATTGAAATATATTTTTGCTTAGTATTAAAATAAATAACCTGGTCAATTTTATATGTTGTATTCTATTAAACTTACTTGTATATATGAAACGCGTAACGGAACGGGTATATCCATAAAAGTAGTACGATTTCTTTGGTACGAGACGCACATATCGCGAAAGAGAAACTTTTTTTAGAGAGTATAGTTTTTATTCTTATCCTTTTCGTATAGATATACCCTCTCCGTTACACTTTGTTTATAAAAAATACCGTTTTAAACACACTCAAAATAAACATGGAAATGAGAATAAAGATTCGCTCATTTAATACAGGAATGAGTTCCCGATACCTATAAAGTAATGCAGGCGTATTTATCGAAGGTGACGACGTGAGAGATTCCTCGTTTCGATACATCGTTTCCGTTCGTATACGTGTAGATATCGATGCATTATCACTCGAGTAGATCGATTAGTTCAAAGAGAATTGAATAATCCTTTGGAATCTGTATTTTAATTGATTCTGTTTCAATAAAGCGATTCGTAGTTTGGTGAATTGAATTGAACTCTTAAGTGAATTATAGTAAGGTTTAATAGCTATAGGGATTTATTGAGTAAATACCTATAGATTAGTTATTATATACATATAAAAATAAGTATATATAGGTAGGTAAGTAATTATGTTATGTAACAAAAACATCTTCATTTAATAATATCGTTTTTATTTTGTGCCAGATATTTTTATATGTAGCAAATTTCTAATAAAGAAAACCTTTTTAATTTATTTTCAAATGAAGGTAAAAATATTCTGTTTAATTAATACAATGAGATGAATACTATATTCAATGTATTGAAATTTATTACAGAGCTCACTAAGTAGATACCTTATAAGAACTGAATCAAAGCCCAATTTTCTTTGGGCAGAAATCTTTTCACTTGGCAGGTATCGTCTTTTTTTCTGATAACAAATAATGTAGTCAACATTAATTAAGTAAAATTCCAACTAATTAACGCGAGAAACCGTTGATTAATTAATTGGCAGCTTATAATTGATGAGCTATTTGCAACCTTATTGATTTAATAGAGACGCTTTGTAACTAATTTGCTTACAGCGTATAGTTTTATAATATAGCCTTGGAGTGAAAGAGACGGGTATACACTCTATATTGATGAAGTTAGCAATCGTTTCACAATCCGAGATCGTTGGGAAATATTGAATTATATTTAGGAGTCGTACGCGAACGTTAAGACGGGCTTTGGTACGTAGATGCCTAAATTCTAAGCTATTAGAAATCATGAAAGCTGGCGACCTTACTCGCGCGCAGTTACACTACATTCTTATTTGGCTGTGGTATTCTGTAAGGTGGAGGTATTTCTCCATTCGAGCTGCTCTTTGAGCGAATAAACGCTACGCTCTACCTCTCTTTAAGTGCACTCTTAGGACCTAAACTTATGTAGTAACTAATACATAATGTGTGTCTAAACTGAATATATAAGTCTGTCTTTGCCTTCGAAAACTATAATATTTACAAAAGCTTGAATCTCATTCCAGACCAATTGACATCCAAAACTAAAAAGTTATCTCTATAAAAAAGTTTCAGCTCAAAATAAATTACTCAAACATTCTTAAATTTTTTTTGCTTCCAAGTTTATTTAATTAAAATCATAACCAACGTGACACTGCTCTATATATATCTTATCACGCCACTTACTAATATAATTATAAAATTATCTCTATCGCGATCTGTGCGCCTAGTATCAAAAAAGTCGTATTATGAATTTCCGTTAGACGTTGTATAAGTTACCTACCCACCGCTTGCGTGTTGCATACAGCTTACCTCACCACATCCGCGACAACCAGACCGAAGCTGAGTGCAGGAAAGGTTCTAAAGTGAGCTAAGCCAATCCCAAATGATGTTCCCGGGAAGCCGGGATTTTTCCTCAAATATCCCGGGGTATTGCTGCCGGTGCACGGTCGAAGCAATTGCATAAGTACGTTCCGGAAAATTTAGTATATAATGTACGCTATGTATTAGTAGCGATGAATATGTGGGTTGGGGCGTACAGTTTGGATGAGTAATTATTGAAATACTGAAGTAAAACCACAGATTAAAACGATTTTAAAACGGACGGCCAATTAAAAAAAATCAAAATCATTTATTCAAATAGACCTTCGCAGGCACTTATGAAAAGTCTGACTCTAATACCGGTTCGGAAGGTTGCATTTGCTGAGAAGAGCCAACAATAAACTCACTCAATTGGCGCAGTTGGTTAAGATTCCACCTACCGCCCTGCAGGTCGTGTGTTCGATTCCCACACAGGACATGCATTTGTGTGCATGAGCAGTCTGTATGTCCTGAGTCTGGGTGTGATTATGTATAGTATGTATTTACAAACAAAAAGTAGTATATCAGTTATCTGGTTTCCACAGTACAAGCTCTGCTTAGATTGGGATCAGATGACCGTGCGTGTAGGAATGTCCCAGGATATTTATTTATTATTGAATTTATTGAAACAAAAGATTCTTTTCAAATTCAAGGGTATAAGATACTTTTTCATCAAGGTCGGTTATATTATAAAACATTGTTGAACATGACCAACCAAAAATCTGATCTCTTTTACAAGGTCTTTCATTATTATTATTTTACTTTGTTAACCCGACAAAGTAACAACCACTGTTCAACTAATTATCCTTAGAAAAATCACTCGATTTGCCTTTAATATTGGATACTGATAAAAATTACCAATACCTCCTCGAACAGCCTTTGTAGTCCTTTGTATTGCATTTTCTCTAGTAATCTCTTCAAGTATAATAAAAGCGTAATGACAGTAGAATACATTATGAGGTCTGTCCATAGAACAATAAACGCGGGTATATAGTGCGAGTATTATAGTCAGCAAAAACAACTATTTCACAAGCAGACTTCGAGTGCGACAACAAAGGAAACTTGACACTCCGAGATTGACCCAAGTAACTGGCTACAAGCAATTTTTTAATTTAAAAGAGAAATGTTCATAGGATCTTGTTTACCAGTTTCAGGCTTGAAACTCGAAACTTTGTATTGTTCTATGGTCGAAAACTAGAAGTCTCAAGAATATCTAGATTGTATTAATCGAAAATAAACCTCATTTTATGATTTCAAGAGACACACTCAATTCCTTCAAGTCAAAAGAAATATGACCCCATTTTCAAGACGTCAGGCCATTAGTGTTTTTTTTTTATTAAACGGCATCTTTTTTAAATCCAAATATAATTTATTCCCATTTCCACGACAATTTCCTTTCGTACTCATTCCATACTTTAGCATTATTTATTTTCAAATCCATAATTCAATATCCGCTCATGACTTGTACCAATGTTCAATGTAGGGGGGAAATACCGATCAGTGGGTCACAGGGTAAATTGAACGGTAGCGGGTCCAGTTCAAAGGATTGCTTACATTACTCCTTTGTGGCGTTAGTCGGTCGAGTACCGACCGGTTTTTATGTACATAATACTTGCTAATGGATTATGTAGCGGGGTAATTATAGGTATTAGATAACTTTAAGTTAAGGGGATAACGTTCAAGTTGTTTTAGTTTCCAAGGGGTGTATGCAGTTTATTTTAAGAGAGGTAGATCAAAAGTCAAAGTCAAAGTCAAAGCCATTTATTCAATTTAGGCCCCAGAAGGGCACTTATGAAGGTCAAATTTACTGAAGTTACCACCGGTTCGGAACTCGGCTTTCAACTGAGAAGAATCCGGCAAGAAACTCAGCAAGGTTACATTTTTTATATATTTTTTGGACAATCTGACTATGTTTGGCTTTTTTTTCTCCAAATAATTAAAAATAAAAAAGATATACCTAAGCATAGAAGAGAGATCACAGCATTATTCTCTCAAGGAGCAGATCGATTAGATACCTTACATAATACGACCAGGTTATTAAAATTATGTTCCAATGAACTTTCAGTGGTGTCAAAATTCTGACATTTTAAAGATTTTGTAGTCAATAGTCATATGGTGTCATAATAGAGTAATTATGGCGTCATTATGGCTTAGGCCCCAGAGCTCATCGTGATGGGGGAAAGGCCGGTAGCGCGTGAGTGATGCTTCGTATGTTGCAAGCATCCATAGGCTACGCTAACCGCTTACCACCAAATACAACACTTTAGTTTATCGGGTTGTCTTCCTTCTATAGTACAATCTGTGCTTAGCGTGATGTATGTATGATTGTTTGCTAACTTAGTACTATAGTCATAATCACCATCTGCCTACTGTAACTACTGCTCGACAAAGGCTTTCAAAACACGTTTTATGAAATATTTTTTCAAACAGACAAAATTCTTACATGTTTCCCGCTCTAAAGTGCGAAAGTCACGTGAACGCCCAAAAAAACCCCTCCTAAATGTTTTGGAACACGCACGTTTGTAGCTAAAAAGGGAAAAACGAAGTTATCACCCATTACCGCTGGCCGCCACTCGATTCTAGATACGTGAGGTGGTGTGACGCGACACCCTCCTACGCATCCGTGCGCGAAAATTTCATTTTCTTTTGTAGTTATCTATTTTGGAAGCTACTGGGTTTATTGGTATTGATATAATGAGCTAAACGAAAGTTGGTGCCCTGCTTGCTTTACAACTTCATTTTAGGGTCCGTACCCAAAGAGTGTCATCGTGACCCTATTACTAAGCCTCCGTTGTCCACCAGTCCGTCCGTCCGTCCGTCTGCCTGTCAGTGGGCTATGTCTCATGAACCGTAATAGGTAGACAGTTGACATTTTCACAGAATGTGAATTTCTATTTCCATTATAACAATAAATAATAAAAATAAAAGGGAATTAAAATTTTACTTATATGGGGAAACCAAGAGACGTTTTTACGGAACCCTTCGTTTGCAAGTCCGACTCGCACTTGGCCGGTTTTTTCTTATTATTATTTTTTATTCCACTAAGGTGGCAAACAAGCATACGGCCCGCCTGATGGTAAGCAGTTACCGTAGCCTATGGACGCTTGCAACACCAGGGGTATCACTCGCGCGTTGCCGACCCTGAAGAAATCTCTTCAAGCCCTTTTTGAAGAACCCCATGATGTACTCCATTGGGAAAACCACGGCGGGGAGCTCCTTCCACAATCTGAGCGTCCGCGGAAGAAAGCTCCTTTGAGCCCGCACAGTTCGAAACAATTCTGGTTTCAATGTGTGAGGATGGACTCCCCGTCGATGGCGAGAGTTACGATGGTGGAAGGTAGCAGTGAGCAACAATTCGAATAATTCTTTAGAACACTTATCTTATGTTAGACAACTTACCAAAGTTTCATAGGAACCGGATGACTGGGATAAGAATGGAATGCAAACGTTACAAACAGACAAACATTTGCTTTGCTTTTTATATACAATGAATGGGTCATCATTATCTACCTGCCCTGTTCCCAATCATTTTTGGTCGGCGCAATATGTACGCTTCTTCCATTCGTCTCTTCTATCCGTCATACCAGCATCCACTCCTTTCTTACCCATATCAACTTTCACTCAATCCATTCATCTTTTTTTCTCTTCCCGTATATCCATCCACTTTCATATTCATTTCTCTTTTAGTGACGTGGCTTTCAGTTCTCCTCATAACATGTGCATACCACGCTATACAACGAATGGTTATCTATCAGGTAAGTATACTCTCTACAAAAAGTTTCAGCTCAACATAAATTATTCAAAGAATTCATACCTTTTAACACACGTTAAATGTTACCGTGGGTACCAGAGCTCAATCAACACTTTTATTTTTTATTTTCGCACTGTGCTATTTTACTGTAGCTATAAGAAGTGTTTGTCTAACTAGAAACTCAATAAACTTTATTATTATTATACCAATTTTTTTTGGTTCCTAGTTTATTGAATTGAAATCATAACTAACGTGTCACCGCAGTACGAGAGCATTATCTTTTCACCGAATAGTTTGATATCATCCAAACAAATCGTGCATATGGATATATCCTTTACGTAAATGGTTTTATTTCCATTTCATTTTCATATAAATCATATAGAATTCTTCTCCGTTCTACTCGGTAGTTATTTTTCCACAATTTGGTACCGACTGAATCTTGATCATGTTCATAAAGCTTGTATCAGTCATATGAAAAGGACATGTTAGCTTTTTATCATGCAACCGTCAAGAACATCAACTCCATACCCCGCAAGCCTTTGCCCTGAATACCTTTTATAATCTCCCAATCTTTCCGAACCAGTAAGTGGTACAAGGCCCCGTCTCTTGTTTACAAACCATTGTCCACTGCCCTATCAATAGGCCCTTTGTTATCGTATTCCCTTTACAAACGCGTACTCTCCGAGGAATTCTGTAATAGTAAATATATTTGTAAGCTCTTTTAGTAAAGGCTTCGATGTAAAAAGGAGATGCTACACTTTCGTTGATTGATGTTGATGATATTGATGGGACTTAGTGCGTTGTTTTTGACTCATCAATTTAAAAAAGATATACTTAACGACCCATGTTAAGGCTTTAGTAAATAGTCCTAGTGTAAGACCTTGACCTACAGAAAGGGCGAATTCGCTGCGAACCGGTTCGCGCGAAATCATACGCCCGGAGGCGAGGTACTGGTCACCGATACATTGCGAGATGATTGAGAAATTCGCGGCGAATTCGCCCTCTCTGGACAAGGTCTAACCCAAAGAATAAAATATTATCCTATCCCCATTATATTATAATATTATCTATAATATAATCTGATATTAAATAATATAGTATAATGACGTGTCGAGCAACAAAATCGTGTTTTGTATGTTTCACATATGTATTCCCTCAGTGAATGTTTGATGTGATAATAACATTTACTACATTCGTAATAAAAGCTAATAACGTATTCGCATTATGATGTGTAAGCCGAAAAGCAATTTACGAGCGGGAGACTCATTCTTTGTGACCAAAAAGTATTGTTTACCTTTTGAAAGCCTCTAACGACCACAGTAGAGCGCAAAATGGCCTATTTCGGACCTCACTCACGCTCACAAACGGCTAATATAATTCACTTGCTCGCTGGGCACAGAAAAAAAAATACCCTATAACTAAGTAACTCCTCGGCGAGCCGAAACAAAAACAGGATGGATGGACAAATTCGTGCTTAGTGACTTATTTATCTCCAAACCGGGTGTAATTAACGAAATTCCTTCTGGCCAGTCGACCGCAGATTTCTTTCCATTTTTTTTCGCCCTCGAAGAGTACAACGCTGCTCTAATATTCATTAGCGACGTGACAGGCAAGAAATACTCCCTAATTATTCATCGGGGCTCCTCGCTAAATCGTCAGCCCGTCTTTTAATGGAGGAGAAAATAAAAAAGTTTTTGAAACATAACAAGTGAGGCGTGTCGCACCCCATAAGTTATTCATGAACATCTAAAAAAGTTATCTGAAGTTTTCTTCAGGATTTTGACTACTGGCTGGTGCATACGCCCGAGGTAATTTTTTTGAACAAGATTTTCGTTTGTATTCTGTTGTAAGTAAAGCGCTAGCTTGTAATACTCGCAGGTCTGAAACTTGTATATTGCTTAGATCATCGTTAACACTCGGCTTGAAGTTTTAGAAACTAATTAATTAGTTTCCAAGGCGAGATATTTTCAAATTTAGTACACTTCTGCTGGATTTCATTAGCCCTGCCGTTACAGAAACTTGTTTTTTAAATTAATGAAAAGCTATTTGTGATGGAAACTTTATTGAAAAAAATTGAATGTTATGTCTGGAAAGTCCAATCCAACTAGTGTTTTTAATGGCAATGATGATGGTTAGCTGATTATCCTAATTAATATTATAAATGCGAAAGTAACTCTGTCTGTCTGTCTGTTACGCTTTCCCGCTTAAACCGCTGAACCGATCGCGATGAAATTTGGCATGCATATATGTTATGGAGAACGACATAGGCTACTTTTTATCCCGGGAACGCAGGTGAAACCGCGCGGGTCAGCTAGTTATTTATAAATCTGAATAAAACCACACTCTTATCTTAGATTATTCCACAGCGTATTTTTTCTGGTCAACATAACAATAAACATTACAGTAATACATTACACTTAATACATTTCAGCGAAAAATGCACCCCCAGAAGACTCAGACTCCTTTGCGTCGAATGGCGCGCGAAAATAAAATGATCTTCTTTCTTTCTTTGCCAAAGTTTTGTAAAGTATGTGAAACATTACATAGTAAAATTAACATATTCTTTTCTTTTAGAACATCTCAAATTCTATCTCAAATAGATAAATTATTAAGCACAGAAAAGATAAATAAACCGAGCTAAACACTAAATCTTCCAGTTTGCCAAGTAAATGGCTTAGTTTATTTTAGCCTGTTGCTATTTAAACTGAGGAACTATTTCTTTGAACATCTGTCAATGTTTATTCCCGAGAACTGGAACTGTTCTGCTAATAAATTAATGCAAGGCATCCCGGACCAAGTTGTCGTTTCGGAGAACACTTTGCGAGGAAAGTTAGATTAAACGCTGTAGATCGACGCGTGGTGAGCTTGTGTTTTAGTGCGGCTGCGAAATCCGACTGCATTGTATTGCAAATAAGTTCCTCGAACAATTTGAGCGGAAAAACTTGTAATGGAGCTGCATGCTTCGGAAATGTCTTGCGATTGAGATGACTGATGGATTTAATGCAGGAACAATATCATCTTTGAAACAGGAATAGTAGTAGCTTTCATGCAGTTTCCAAAAAACATCATGCAATAAAAAAACTGAAACATCGGTTATTATTTATTCATAGAAATCCGTGTCAACAACAATAAATCACATTCTAATCAAAACAAATCTAAAATCGACACCGAAAATCATGTTACTTTTTGTGATTTCTTTGGCGGTCATAAATCGCGCGTCTGTCGGCCGGGTGTCGCGCGATAGCGTTGCGTACGCAGTGCGGTCGACATACGGTCATATTATACAACACCACGGTATACCAGATGTCTGTAATCCTGGATTGAACTAATTGATGGTAGATTTTTGTCAATGTCTACTATGTTTGTTTTGCGAGAATGTTTACTCTATGTGCGTTGTGTTGCGTTGTGATAATTTAGTTTTTTTTAAGTGGGTATAAGATCTCTATAGAAGTTCTTCGTTCTAGTTAACCATAAACTATATAGCTTATTTCAATACGTTCTCGTTTTTTAATTGTTTTATTTTGACAAATAGAAGCATAACAGAACTTTTTACCCTGGGATATTTTAAATCCATCTAAAGTACAAGTTAAACGGGTAGGAACAATTTTGCTGTAAAGTCTGATCACCTATAGAAACAACATGGCTATTGGCTGAAAAACCTTACCCTATTCACATTCAAGCGGTCGCAAAACTTAAACTGCCGGGTAAAACGTTTGCGGAAACTTTAAAAGAACCAGATGTAAGCTATAAAAAAGACTCCACCAAACGAAGGAAGTCACTCGTATATTTAACATAATCACCGTATTCAAAGGGACTTAACATTTGAGTGTTACTAACATTAATATTGCTCACAAGCCGCTATCAAAACGCATAACATGAATAATAACCACCTTATGAATATTACATACGATATTCTTTTGTAATACGTTTCAGACGAGCCTGAACAAAGCGTTTAATTTTAAGTTCAGTAAGGGGTTAAAGCAAATATGCTAAATAGGTGATTATTCTACGGTACTTGAGACTTTTACGCTTGAAAAAAATGCAACAGTAATAGTGGAACAGAGAATGTGTGGAGTGGTTTTTTTTTTCAACTTTTTTTTACATGATAAGCACACAAAATCTAGGATGAAATAGGCTCAGCAGCTATCGCAATACACCGGCAGGTGCTTGGCAAATTGGAGAAAGGAATTATTAGAAACCTATTGTTTTCTTCATTTTCATATCATATTCGCTGAATCAAACTAATTACGTAATTAAGGTAATTTAATGTTTAAATGGCGTCCGAAATATTCAAAATAATACGATGTAAAAGTATTTATTTAATTAAACCGGTATAACTATCGCTACATCGATCGCTGAATCACGTTGGAATGACTGATCTTATCGGATTATTATTAAATTCGTGGCTGGTTATAATATTAACGATTTACCTAAATTTATTTACGCATATAAATGAAATAGGTAGTCTTTCTTTCTGCAGACATTTAAATCAATAAAATGAAGATAAAGTTTTGTTCAAAATGTATACTTAATGCATGGTGATAGGGTACTTTGTAGTAACCACCTGTCAGCTAACACGCTCTACGTAAAAATCTGTTGCCAAGAGTACGTAAGAGCCAGTCCTTCTAGACTTTTTAAAGTCCTTTCCATGGTACTGCAGATTCATTTCTTTAACCCGCTTCTACACGCTTATTGCCTTCTGACACAAAAGAAATTACTCGTAATTTGAAGCTTTTTGAGTTCAATATCGCAAATAAAGCACAGACAGAACCGATCGATCAGCATACAAAACGCTACAGTATTCATCGTGTAGAATCACTCAGTTTTGTTTCAATTACGAGGCTGATATTCGGCCCCATTCAACCGGGATCAACCCGCAAATATCGTATGTGTTTGGAATCGCGCCATTGCACGCC
Organism: Polyploca ridens; assembly: GCA_951394255.1. NCBI lineage: Eukaryota > Metazoa > Arthropoda > Insecta > Lepidoptera > Drepanidae > Polyploca > Polyploca ridens. Next base: position 12,486,321 of record OX596256.1, on the reverse strand, counting down.
GGGGGCAATACGGGCATCACCCGGTGTATTTATGCACGTGAATAGAAACCAGGGAACAATAGCGGCTATGGTCTAAAACTGGGTATTGATATGGGAACAAGTTTTCTGGTATTTAAAAAGGTAGAGTGAATTTTATTGAAAGACTAATGGTACTTAAATTTCAAAGAGATAACACTCAAAAATTTGTCTTATGTACTTACATTTTACGTTTTAACAATTCTTGAATCATTTTTATTCTTTAAACCGAGATATGGAGTGGTTGATCTACATAGGCTGTAACATTGTCTTCTGCACTATTCAGTTACCGGAGACTAATATTTGCCCACAAGATCATGTGTGTCCCAACTCCTGAGTGTAACGTTTGCTTAACTCTAAGGTTTCTGTGAATATCTGGTTCTAGTTTAATGCCTTCACTAGTCGGAATATAGTTTGCCATTTCATCATTCATGTGTTACAGGACGTGTATAAATAAATGAAGTCTTGAGTCGAAATAGCTACAGTTTAATTTGAAACCTGAATCTTATGGCATAGGGTTAGGTTTTCGTTCGGATACACGTGCTTTTACCCCATTCCTTGCCTTTTCAGATACTATTCAATATTTTATTAACGTTCAATCCAAGATATTGCTTGAACCATTTTGTCGGCCCAATCAAAGTAACCATTAAGAGTGCTCTTCATACCTACTGTAAGTAAACAATCTCGAGTGCCTCGCTAGATGGAGACACCACACTCGCAAACATTTACCCACACGTCACCCCCATAAGATACACAGTCTGGAGTCGATTGAATAGCTCTTTGTGCGTGCTCCTTAACGACCCACCTTCACATTCGCCCCGTCCTTCTGGCCCCGGGCCCAAACACAGCTTGAATTCAAATTGCAAATATCAATTATAGAACATAGACCATCGTTCCTTGGACTAACTGTTATGTTAAGTTTTAACTCTTGGCTATCAGTATTTGTTACTTTATCGTCCAGGAAACATCTGTCTTGTTTCGAAATAAATTTTTTGTTTTGATTTTGAACCTTTTTGCATAGTAATATGTAGTAGCAGGTGTTTTGTACACATCGATTTCCTATAAAGAGCTTATAAGTTTATGTATAGAAGTTTGCGTGGTATTATGACATTGCTTTAACACCTAACATTTTCCGTTATTAAGATCCAGTGCTTGAGAGTTGGAGCTAACATTTCCTGTACAAAATATCACAAATACCAAAGTGACCCAAACCACTATTTTTATAAAATTGCTAGTTTGTCTCTGACTCTCCCACCTTCCTTGGACGTTTATTTCTTTATTTAAGCCATAATTGTTGTTGTCGGTCCGCATAACTAAGTTTCTTTGTAAACGAATTTTATTGACTATGAAAAACCTGCTAGTTAGAACCTCCGCTCTATTTTTTTCTGTAATATTTACATCAATGCTTATCAACTGTAATTATTTCAGATTTTTCGCATTGCTAACTTCGGAGATAAGGGGTAGTCGGGAACACCTTTTGGTTTCGGAACCCTAAAATTTGGCATGTTTTTTTTTTGTATCCTATATATCGAAGAGATAATACACCCACCATTAAACTACCACACTAGTGCAGATGAGCCATAAAATATACCGGTAATGATCTCCAAAAATATTATGTCACGGAACTCACCATAATTAGATTTAACTCTCGTAGAACCCATATGGTATCTCTCAATGGTCGTAAAACCGCATATGTACGATACGTCGCAGGAGGGTGCATTAGGAGATTAGCTGCTGTGTCGGGACCTGCACTGTTTAAACAAAGATCTGCAGAGTTGTGAGCAAATATAAACAACCTCATATCTACTAAAGTCTGTTTATAGTCTTTGTTTGAGTAACCAATCAGTCATCTTGAATCATCATCATTTGCATATCTGATAAGCCATTTCTAATTTTAGTTTGTGTAACATCGCTTTTCTCTTCAGTAAATATTATGTCTACACCTTTTGTCAGTGTCGGTAACGTTTGTTTTTTTCACTCCTCTGATCCAGTAAACGCATACCTACAAGTTAGTTCCTGACATAAGCTTGAAGCTCAGGGTTCAAGAGTTCTGCAGTTGTATTTACAACCTCCCCCTAGTTAAGTCTTGCCAGGCTCTCGTCAACTCCCTATGTCTGAATTGTAAATGATACCAGGCTTCATAAAATACCAACAAATCTTGTTACTCTTGACACCTTCATTGTTTCTGAATTATTTTACTTTGTGTAAAATATTAACACAATAGACAAAGATAATGTCTAGATTTCATTGTGTTTGAACAACCGCGCGGCTGTCACTATTGAATTCGAATTTTACTATGTCGTGAATTTCTGCAAGTTATTCCGTAAATTCTGGTGCGCCAAACTTTAGTTTTGGCGCATTTCCCATTTGCCAAAGTGAAATTTTATGTCATGAAAATAATATCTCCAGATATGTTTTAGTTTAGGTAGTCGTGAACGTATCGAATAAATGCTTCTGCAAATGGGCTGTAAAAAATAATAGCTCCAAATACAATATTAATTTCTTGATTTTTAAGTGTCTATCAATGATTAACGTTATTATGGAGTTATTGTCTGAATCTGTATTTAATATTTTCTCTTCTGTCTTTTTGTGTTTTATTGAAGGCATTATATATAGCTTTCGCTTATTTCGTAATATTTTAATCCCTTGTTAATCTCGCATATTATAATATTTGCAATGTTAAGCACACCGGATCCTATTCATCCATCGCCATTATCTACACAAGTCCAACAGTATCTGAAGTATCTATATCAAGATCCGGTCCACTGCTGGACCTTTATACATTAGCGAATGTTTTCTACATTTTCATTACCGCTCTCATACAAAACTTTCCATAAACTCCCTTCTAAAAGCTTTCTCAATCGTGAATAATTAAAGCTATTATAACGAAGTCCATAATTGGATTAATAAAATCCTTCCAGGGCGGCATCTAGTTAGTTGCTTATTCGTTCCCCTGTGCCTATTCCCTGAATGATTATCGTTTAAAATGAGATGAAAAAGATGGATTATAACTGTTTATAAAGTTAGTGGTTTATAATTATGCAGGCCCCTTTCTTTAATCTTTTCAGGAAAAGGTGAATTGTTAGAAAAGTTTTAAGAAATTTTACCATATTTATAATATCTTGATGATAAGTGGGTTAAGTCTTAAAATAAATCTTACGTTCTGAAAATAAATCATGATAAATAATTATCCATTTCTTAACTCCTAAATGAGGTCAGAGCACTGTCCTTTATCCAGATAAAGGATTATAGGATCTCTATTCATTATTTCTCGTCCCTTTGATGAGTCACTTTCAATAACATAAAAGGTTACTTAGTAAAATAACTTGAGACCTTTAATCCTCCGCGTTTAATTTTTAATTCTGTGACTTTGAAATAATACTACAATTGAAATATTCGATTGTATGACTGACTTTAATATCCAAACTTAGCGGGTTGTTTTAACTAAAAGTGACAAATTCTGAGTCGTAAAGTCGAAATGAACTTGATGTCGGATCAAGTTATGAACTCTTCAATATAGTCGTGTTTTGCGTGGTAAAAAGTTTCCGACTCACGGCGTAACTCATAAAATTAGATGCTAATATACTGATTAAATAGACTAGTAAATAACGTTTTATTGTTTGAAAATGTGGCGTTATTTACGTAACCATTTAATAAGCATATTAGTTAAATAGCGTTTTATGAGAAAAGCCGTTAAGAGGACTCAATTCGTCATACTTTTCATACAAAACCCCTGTACTTATTATGGCGTTGTTAAACATTTTTCGTTAGATATTTTGAACAAATTAGTATCTTGTGTACTATATCTAGCCTTGTATCTTGGCGTAATTAAAAAAAAGTGTGAAACAAATTCAGTCAAAGCCTCCGAAAAACAGCGTTTTTGCCTGAACTTTGGCCATATCTAATGTACCTATAAATTGTAAAAGTAAAGAAAACATTAAGATACCAGGCTTGCAAATGTATTGGAGATTCTAAATAACTAACTTTTTTTTCACAAACTTGTAAGATTTTTTCTCAAGAAGTATACTCCTGGAACAAGTTTTATGAATGCGAAATCATGAATGACGACCTAGCGAAGCGGCCGCGAGTGATCAGCGGAATTTACCGACTGATAACCGACGGCTCTGATGCTATCTCTCTTTATTCGCAGTCAAACATTACGTTGGATGAAACAACAAGCTTTTAGACTATGCTCGCGTTGAAGTTGCGCCAGCCACAGAGGGCCGCCTTAAAGCTTCAAAATCTATTAAAATTTCCAGAAGATTATACGGCTGTCATAATCCGCTACAGCTCGAGAGTTAAACGTATTTAAACGCGTAGCGACGTCCGGTGTAGTCTAATTAAATTCTCTTCAAGTTTAGTCTGTGACAAGCCCCCTGCTCGCTAAGCCAGAATCGCAATTTCTTTTTAAACTCCATAACTTATGTTTTAATTTAATTATGAGGACATTTATAATTTTCGCCTCTGGTTTACTCCACGGCGTAAATTGGCAAAGTTTGGTATTTATTATTACGATCTGCTTCACAAGTTGCGTTGACAATATCCGATAGGCCTATCTTAACGGCTATATTAAGTTTTATTATCGAGTATTTGTATACAACTCAATCTAATTCTAGTTCATGGTTATAAGAAGCCGGAAAACCAGAGAAAAATTTGTCGAGATTCTTTTTTTTTTATTTGTGTGCAATATGTCATTTCCTATGTATTTAGTAATAGCAAATACAATTTCTGTCTTATATGTTGATGAAACTGTTCCTCCTTATTACTTGAGATGGTTTAAAACAAGTCTAGCAAAACCCAGTTTTAATATATATCCGTCACTTATTAACGTCATATAAAAAGAGCCGGGACTATCTTAAAACTTGGGTTTTAAACATGTAATAAGACAGTTTGTGTTTAAAATGTATGATAGGCTTAAATACTAGTCTGAATATATTTTATTTCGCTACGATGATGGAATCCGGAAATAAAACAATAAAAAAAATACAACCACTAAAAGTGAACTTACATTTCAAGTACATTCAAATTAAACAGGAGTCGGTTTTGAATGGCGCTAGCACTAGATGCAACACGAACGGAGTTATTTCTATTTTAGCATCCAAAGTCTATAAATGCTGACGTAGTCGTTGGCAAAAGCCAGTAAACGATAAAAGCCCAACAATAAGGAAAAATATGGAGTGGAAAACAATTGTCATTCTAATTAAGTATCATCAAATTAAGCATTGGAAATAAAACTGTCCATTAGTAATTAGAACCATATGACCAATCTACTGCAGAATCCTTCACTGTCCCAAGTGTTCCCTCCGTCCATTCACTGAGAAATTAACTGAGACGTGTGTTTAATGTACGACGACGGACGATGTGGCTTGGCCATAATCTGACGTAGATCTATACAATGTTACTGACAATCTTTGGAATTTGATCTGTAAAGCCGATGCTAAAGGTTGATACTGGTATGAAAACAACTCGGTGCTGGACAGTTTGGTTGTATGACTGCTGATGAATCTTTGCAGTTGATGAGTTGAAGACATTGTCCTCATATTGCCTTCTCGGCTTTGAATAGAACGGCAACACATTGGCAATTCCCTGGTATTGCTATTATCTGATATTGTTAGTTATTTTTGTGTCGTTTTTAATTCTTGTTGTTGCTCTTTATCTACGATCAGGGAGGCTAAAAAGGAAGATAGAGCAATATTGATAATGGTATTATTTTTTCAAATTCACAGCAGATTTTATTCAATACCTCTATTCCGAATCTTTTAATAAATTTAATTTATTTATTTATTTATGTACAACCAACAAAACAAACACCAACACTTGCAAATGGATACAATATCTTAATATTAAAACGGATTTAGTGATGCCTTACTTACAGGTTGCCACTGCATGCAAAAGTGGATTTATTTATTTTAATTGTATATAATGAGTTAGATTTCAATTCATATCGGAATTACGTAAGATCTTCCAGTCTTACCCTAACTCAAATTCAAAATTAATATATCAAATAATCTTCGAGCCCACAAATATGAATTTTCTAGTGGAAGCACATATGCACGCTAAATTGTGACCTAGTCTGCTAGTTTGCCGTCAGTTATATCTCGTTTACTAGATGGTAAAACATATTACATTTCAGGCCGTTTTACGTCGATCTCTCTTTGTTCCTAGAACTACCACGGCAAAGTTATATTGCAGTCGCCGTACTAGTTTGGATAACTCATGGATTTATAGTAGCGACCACGGGAAGACTTTTAAATCTGTTTTGCTCTTATTTCGTTGTCCATGATTTTTGTTGTGCGCTCTTTGAGTTTCTGATCTTCATCTCTGTCTATTATTTCTGGTTTCATTAGACGTTGTTTTGTCTTTTAAAATTTTCTTAGTATTGTCTAATACAGCGGTTCTTAAACTTTTTTGCGACGGCCCCTTTTTGAGCGCGAAATATATAATGGAGCCCTAACGAATAGTTTATGTGTATAATGATGTTTTTTTCTTAAACTCTATTTCTTAGAATTATTTATTTAATCGAATTCAGTTTCAGGACTTGTCTTTCTGAAAAATATATCAAATGTCAACGATGTTTTAATGGATTATAAACCTTTATCTTAGTCTATCAATGAATACATTGTTATTTCAAATTCTATCGAGCACATGTAATATAATGGAAGTAATAATAGCTACTTTCAGACAACAACCTTTTATGCTTGCAAAATATGGTTTACTTATTTTAATTAATGTATCATTATTTCTGAACAATGTTGCATTTACTATGATGATTTTACATTTAAAAGCATTCTCAAACACACATTCCACAAACGTTATATGGAGTGTAAACACGCATTGAAGTACCAGGATAACAGAATGTTACGAGAAGTTTACGATCAACTAGACACCATATATCATAACAACGGTTCCCGTTCAGAGCTCAAATTGCCCATTTCAACAGTAGGCACAACCTATTCAAAGTTAGCGCATATAAATGCTACGGATGCATTTTGCCGTCTTGCTCGCCCAAGAACTCATTTACTGGCTTTAGTATCAAAAAGTTTTTGATATAAATTTTGATGCATCCTATGTCCGATTTGAAAGATTTTAGAGAACTGAAGCTGTTCAAACATTTAAAAAGGGAAGTATTTCAGATTTTATGTTTGGAAATACCCAACGGCACAGATCCACGTTGATTGAATTGTCTCTCGAGAAAGGAATTCCAAAGATTTCAGATGAAATCTACCGCGTTTTGCCTTCCTATCGAGATCTCTCAGGTAACTTTGACGTAAAAGCATTAACCCACAAAAGAAGATTAGCATATATTTTTGTTCCCTTTAAAACAACGTTGGCTCTCTTTCGGAATAATATTTTGGCCGGAACTTAAAATAGCGGTATCTCGACTGGCTTTACGAGCTCCATAGATGGTGCCAAATGTTTGGGCAGAATAATTGCCGCGATAAGTTTAAAAACTGTTCCTCGTGATTTTATGATAACACTTTTGTTTCAAAAAGATTTTCAAGCTATAAATACGAATTAATATTTCTCTAAAACGATGTTCTGCTATCTTTAATTTACTAGTAAAATCCTATTCGTATTTAAAACATTGCAATAAAAACCTATAAAACCACCACTCATCGTCTACCACTATTGTATATTCACACCCTGCGGCTCCACATTGCTAGAAATAACCAAATTTTTTTCATTCTACTCAGAACATAACATCTCGTGTATATTTTAAAAAGGTGCCGTTTTACTTCCAACAAACAATCGGGTTGGTTGGGAGCTGTTAAAATTTGGCTCAGTTCCACACCGTGGATGTTCTGAGTGTTACAGCTTTATGGTGCTAGTAATGAGCACCTGGAAGGAAGACGCGGTCGGAATTTAATTTGTTATATTTTAAGTTATGGCACTTCATTTATTCATAAAGGTGGAAATGGGCTTTTTATTGCAGCTGTTCTGTTTATCTCGGGATTTACGTTTTGACATTATGATTTATTAAAACGGCATTCCCTCCAATAATCTTCATATTATGCTAACAGCCACGTTTATGGAGCTAGAGTTTCATGATTGTTAACGGTGGCTTTGATCTTGCCAAAAGTACGGGGTGTGAAAGCTGTCTGTCTTTATGGGAATTCTCACTATTTGGATTCCATTCGACGTTTGATTAGGCATTAGTTAAACTACAGAGTTGACGTAACATTTTGAGACTACAATCATCATTAAGGATGACATAAACGGTTGATGAACTATCAAAATGTACTTCCCAATCGAGAATGTAGATATTATTGCTATAATAAGATCTTTAACTAGCCTATAAACTTGAACATCTAGGGCAAATCACTGCAAAGTTGAAATAAATTTTAGTAGTGAAATTAAACAATTCAAGTGTAATATGTAGATATCCGCTATTTGTAGTAAATTCAGGCTCATTTAGTAATCGGGACACATATTGTTAAAAAAATAACCTCAGTGCCCGCTTTGTTGTTAGGTACCAATTAATTGTAAACAAAAAGGTTTGGATACAACAAAAACTTCACCACCGGCAATTCAATTATAGTTTGCTTAGTTTTGTTTGTTAATACTGTTCCTATCAGTTTTTGCCGAAAATAGGAACCGAGTACGTTACCTCCTCTTAATTGCTTTTTACCGTACAGGTAGCGTTCAATATAAAACTTTAATAGTTTTAATTTTACCCTCCATTGATTTTGTTACATATTAAGATACGCATCACGTATCTGGAGAAGTTATGTGCGGGCGGCTTCTGTGGGTAACATTAAGATAAGTCCTAATATGTGGGAAGGAGGACCCCTGAAAAATACTCCGGGTTGCGAACGAAATAGAAGTCACTTTGTAATGAGCTTTGCGGGTTATACAATAGCCGGTATAAGTTTTAATTATAATACCAGCGCAAGTAGAGGTGATATTTTAATATTGAAATTGGATACGACCCTAAATGTTTTGTTTGCGTTCAATCATTACGTTGATAAAATCATCCGCGCAACGAGTATTAATTTTAAATATCATAGTTTTATTTTATTTAAGTTTTCACTCGCTATAATTGTTATTGGCAGAAAAGAAAATACAGCCGAATTGAGAACCTCCTCCTGTTTTTGAAGTCGGTTAAAATAGGAAGAAGTTCTCAATTCGGTTGTATTTTTTTTTATGTTTGTTACCTCATAACTCCGTCATTTATTAACCGATTTGGAGTTTTTTTTGTTGTTTGGAAGGTTACACTTCCCGTTTGATCCCATTGTCAGGTCAGGATTACATTACTTTTTAGTGTACTTTGAAGTCGATTTAAGTTTTTTGTAAAACAGTTTTCAATGATACCAAGTCTTTTTCCAAGAAAAACTATCTAATCAAGAGTAAATTCGTAAACCGCTGCAACACTGCTGGTGAATAAAGTTCATTATTATAATCCAGTTAAACAAAGTGATCATAAGAGAACCAAGAGTGTTTTAAGTTTAGCCTGGTTTTGATATTCATTCGCTCCTTGAGTTACGCTGACGAATTAATACGAGGAATAAAAGAGTAAAATATTTAGTCTGGTGTTACACGACATTTGGTGGAAACCAGCCTAAGGTGGAAAACTAGTAATAGATATAAATCAACATTGTGAAACAACTAAACCTAACAAGGTTGTACAAACGGTGTATATGTTGCAATCAAGCAGTAAACAAATGAACTAAGTTCATCTATACACGTCCCCTTTATCTATGTTACACAAACACTAATATCTACTAAATTAACGAACACACAAACACGGGCACGTATGTTTGTAAATCAGTTGGCGAGGCGCTTTGCGGGGCACGTACTTGCAATCTGCATAGTTTTTGATTTATGTTACATTTAGTATTAGAATGTCTTTACTTTGTACCATTCACTATGTAAAATCTACGTTGAAAGTAGGACAGAGTGCAGTGGACTTCTCTGCTCTATTGAACAAATTGTGACTTACAGTTAGCTATTATATTTATCGGTTTAAGTGAACTCACTGAACCTAGTTCTGCAATTATGATAGCGTGATTTTAAACGGGTATTTTTCCACCTGCTCGGCTTTATAAGCCTAATCATTTTATTATAGTCGTAGACGAAAGTTACGTTTTTATTCTTGTAGTTACAAGAGTTCTAAGTGTCTAGTTTGTTAAATATCATAATCCTTTAGACTTACCGAAGCATATGCCAGCTTTTGCAACTAAAATCGTCCAAACGACTAATTCTCAGTCAAAACTCGCTAGTTCCACCCATTAATTGTCAAAGTTGGTACGTAGTCCCCGCAGGGTATGGTGATATCTAGCGTGTGTTGAATAAACTTTGTCGAAATCGTATGTGAAGAATGAGTTTCGGCATTATTTGTATTGGAAATAAATCTTGTAAAAGTTTGCATGCTTTATGTCAGTTGTACTGGTTTAGTACCTATAAAAGGGTCTAGCAGAAGGAATGTTGTCGTATTCATTGACGGATTAATTGGTTAGATACCGCACTAGACAAACATTTATGTACAAAACAAGTAGCTTTACTTAGGTTCGAAAGCTTGTTTTTGAAGAATGTCCCCGGATATTTATTTATTTTATTTAATGGGCCCGATACAAATATCAATATGAAGAGGGTTAAAATGTTTACATTGAGCCCGGATCTTAAATCGCTAAAACACTTTGCCGTTCTATTTTCGATTCAGTTGATCTTTCCGTTGAAAATGTTAAACTTTTCTAAGCTAAACTAAAAAATAACTGGCAAAATTCTAAGACACGAGAATCAGTGGTAAAAATGTATAGCAGAAGTAATAACAAATTCTTGCCAGTTCACAATTGAACTCAGCTTCCCACTTAAATATTCCTTTATGAAAGTCCTCATGATTCAGTATTAATAAAAAGTACACAGTACTTAATTCACGTGTCGCGATTATTTACTGCTCTTGCGTGAACAACGATTCTGATTCATGAGCTGTCGTATTTATTAACGATATTCGTTAAATTTTTAATGGAAACAGTTCGTATGCTTTAAGTCAGGAGTTATTTACGGCCAATGGACGCTCTGTGCTGTGACATATATTATGACGAAGTGAAAAGCGCATTTTTCACTTTATTGGCTTCATTTATGCTTGTCTAGCTATAAAATTATCATAAAATAGCTTTTGTAAAGCTACAGTAATTTTTTATTGAATTACGTTAATAAACAGTAAGTATAAACAGGTAAATGATCGCGTCGGTGTGATGGCCTATGGGAATTTGCAATACTAGGAAAATTTCCAATTTGTAATATCGAACAAAAATATCAAACTATGCAAAATCAATCCGCTATCGATATACCCGAACTCTACCGCTGTGCAAATATGGAAACAAACCCAAACTTTACGGAGAAGGATCCAAAAAAGGCTGACGTTAATAACTGATATATGTTTTATAACATATCCCGTGACTACGGGTTTCGTATTATGACTGAACAAACAAACCTTGGCCTGTTCAAACAGTGCCGTTCGCTGCAAAATGTTTCTATTCAATTGTATATGCGGAGAGCTTTGTATTTCTTATTTATAACGTGTTACGTGCACAATGTTTTTGCAAACATGAAGTAAAATTGGTTTAATGTTAGCGATGCGATGTAGAGAGCATCGCAGGTGCGTGTGATTAAATACGATACATGAAGGAGGTCATCGGCATACTTGATAGGAAGGTAGTTTGCTTTGTTTGCTGTTATTCGAGAATGGATGAGTCGAGAAAACCATTACGTTATTTTTACAATATCTATTTTTCCTTTACCCTAAACAACATAATTTACACAATCTTGCGATTTAAAAAGTTTTCAGTTAATTGACTGAATGTAAGATTTGAACCTTTTATACCTGTCTGTTACAATTTACAATCTAGGTCATGTAAAAAAAACTACGCTAACGATGCAAAAAACAAGCGTGAATACGTGTCCCAGTTAAACCACGGTAGGCTGATATGCCAGCGGTTATAACTCGGAAAAAAGCAATTACTCGTTAAGTGTAACATTATGAGCCTAAATAGTAAACAACATAAGTTGACAAGATTATAACGACACTCTGTCAAGCAAATCGCACTCATTTAGCACTCGAAGACGTTTGCGTATGAATGAAATACAACTCATTAAAATAACAAAGATCTCGTCTCTGGCAGACTTAATTAATCATTGTGTTTACTGATTAACATTCGCCATTCAGTCGACTTAGTTAGCGAATTTACATCCAGATGGGATAGTTAAATTATTCTGGATCGAGTTACGTCGTCTGGTAGATGAGTAAAAAACTTTGGATGGCAAATAAGATTTATAACTTCGCATTTTTAAACAAGGATGAGTAAATTGGGGATATGATTAAATGTCGCGAAAGTAGATTCATATTTTCTATGGACAGGCTTGTATTTGACCTTAATTTCATCAATGTCACACATGCTAATGTGACTGAAGGTGGTAAGCACACAAAGCCTAGAAACTAACTGGTTCCAAGTGCAGCTGGCAGAACACAGCTGTATGTTCTTGATGCTAGCAGCTGTGCGGATAGGTACTATTAAAGTCGGCGAGATTTAATAGGGCCATTTTGACGACACATATTTGTTACACCAATGTGTCAAAAGAGACAAACATAGTGCGACAAGTAGAGACACTCACTTTTCAAAACTGGCTTCTTAGATCTCGACAACCTTAATGCATTGGTTTCCTCTCGATGTTTTCCTTCATCTTAAACTCAATTTCAATAGAGGATTCGTATCCACGACGTCACTAGCACTGACCTATTATCGCCTTAAACCGTTCGTGATACCGTTAAATAGCTTACATGCTGATGTTGCATGCTATACTTCGAAACAGTAAATTCAGTATTGAAGCAAAATTGAAAAGTTTTAGAACAAAGCGGTATCGTGTTAAGTAGAGGCAAACGTGGCTTTTATGTTAATAAAGCTGTACAGTACTTGTCAAAATTAAATAGACATGCGAATATGGCTGCAGCATGCCTGCATGCGGAAAACTGCTTCAGTAGCACTGTTGAAAGTCTAAATAGTATTGGTATTTTTCTGAAAATGTCAGCCTTTTCTAAGAAATTTGAAATTGTGGACGGAATCTCTACTGTATCATTAATAAATGACGGTTTTTTATCACCTCAAAGATTTACTTAGGTCAGTCATGTGTAACATAAAGGACAGCGTGAAATGACGGGTCCTATCATCACATTAAAGGGATTAGGGATGGTATTCTCTGTGACCATCCTCTATGAAATGTTATTATGATACGTTCTACCTTCAGTGCTACCTGCGATATCTCTAAATTATTCTCATTAGGATAAACCTACAGATCTATTTCATACTTAATTACTACCGAGAGAATTCTACGGGTACATGGGTCGTTAGTTTCTTGATATTCAATTTCATAACTAAATTATAATATTGTAAACGGGATAGTAGGTTTCACATCTATTTCATTATATTTTGTATATATCTGGTGATTTATTTCAAAATCATCTGTAGTGCGTCTCTTTATTTTATCATTACCATTTTTTTCTGAAACACTACAGCGACATTCATTGCTTTTAAAATGCGCATCCAATTCTGTTGGTACGAAGGTTGATGTGTCATCATTTCCAACTCCGAACTCTGTTAATTGATAACTGTAGCAACTAACAAGCGGAGTCGATACAAATATCACACTTCATAAAATAAACTCTTGATTCATTGTGTTGAAAATTTGCTGCATTTCTCCAAGCACTTAAACCGGATATTGAATTTTCATGCAGTTCGTTTGTTACAACAAGTTTAAAATTTTTATTTATCTCGCATTTTAACCCGGCGCGTTTGTTGACGGGAAATTAATGCATAGCTCGATTCGATTTGTATTAAGGAGGGTCATGGTTATTGATGTTAGCAGATTATTTTATGCTTTTAAATTACCCTTTTTTCGCTTAATTTAATATTTGTCGAATTTGACAGACTATGTACTTTATTTAATGGATCGCCGAAGCTTACGAAATAGGTAGGTATACATTGATGATTGAATTTTGAAACGGTTTCAATACATTATTCAGTATTCATTCATTATTCCAGTACGATATAAAAATATTTAGCTTTTTTTAATTTAGAAGAATAATTCGGCAAAACCTAGCGGTTTTTCCATTATTGTAGCCGATTCAAATGTCGAATACCGGTGCTTATCGGAAAACACTAAAGTTTTATAACAGCTGTTAAATTTTATTGTTTCACATCTACTTTTAATCTCAACAATGAAGTTGTTAACTATATTTATTTTTCTTTAGAATTCGGCTGATATATACAAAATCTAAATTATCTCATAATTCTTCGCTGCAACTTTCTATATCACATCTTTCCGCCGATCTCTTTTGTTTTTAATATATTACTTTCATGCCTGTCCTCATTTATGAGAAAAATATTTTCATCTGTAGAGTATTTTGGATCCATTTTTAGTAGCTAACCTACATCTCACTTAACTTTCAACCACATCTTATTGAGCTGTAAGTAGCTGTTTTATACCAATTTCTTCAAGTATGGCCACGTTTACCAGCTTTTTATCATTTTCCACAGCACCTTCATCTCTATCAATTATCAAAAGTGCTTTTCCTGTTGGAAATTCATAAACATTACTCATTTTATCTGTGATGTCGTTCGATGATAACCATTGGTGAAGCTCGTTCAGAGTCAAAATGTCAGCTGAATAAATAATATTATTTATTTGTGTAAAATTGAGTAGCTCTATTGAATTAATCATTTCGTCCATTTCAATGATAATTGGAGACAGTACAACCTTCGAATACATTATCTTGAGAGGCATTTAAACAATGAAATTCTCACTCTTATTTCGACTTGACTTTGAATTGATAAATTTGCAAATTTATAAACTCTTGATTTTAATTTAGGTCAGTGAAAAATTGGGAGCCTGTAAATGTAGTTTCCTTTCATGACATGTTTTATAAGTCTGATTACGTACCCATAGAACATGGTGTATACCTATAAACAGTTCTTAGAACATATCTAAAAAATAACGCGTAGAAGATTTAAGTTCATTGAACTATGAACAGACCGGCCACACATAAAATGTTAAGGACCTTAAACATTCCTCCATGTTTGAATTTATAAGGAATTGACAAAGTAAAATCCCTTAATCCTCGCCCTTTGATCTATAAGGTCCACTGACTATACGAAGCAAAATACATGAGCTGCGGGACACCATTGACTCCCATTTGACGTAGCTTTATTTATCTGCTTCTTGTTGTGGTAACAATTTAACTTTTATTTTGCTTACGCTTCATTTCGAAATACATGCGTAGAACGAAACGCTGACGCAGTTCCGTAATGGCGTTCCGTTTCACGGTTTTCCAGCTACAAGCACTGAGATATTGCACGTTGAATTACAAATAGGTTTGCTTATATAACAAAGAAGACTTACTTTTGTATCCTCTGCTCTGTTGATTTCACTAAATGTTTTCCTTTTATTTTCCTGATAGTTTGTTCGTTATCTGCGTATTCTTTTATGAGGCAGGTATACTTTGCTACTTCTTTGTCTCTAAGTTTTTTTATTTTTATATTTTTCTCTTCCCTGTGGGAGGAGTTCTGCTCTATTCTAAGTCTAGAAATTTTCTAATATTTAAGAAAATGCTTTTGGTATGTAGGTCCCAACTTTGCAATTATATTTGATGTAACAAAACCCTATTCGTATTAAAAAAATACTATAAATGTTTCGAATTCTGAAACACAGAACTTGCTTTGTAATGGACAAAACACTGCAATTTATGTTGGCATAGTGTTACGCATGCCACAGCTAAACTGCACTGTTCGTAAATCAATAGCTTATACTGTAGTGAAATCCCGTCAAATCATCAAATCATCGCACTGCGTGACTTATATGGGAACACTAGTTATCTGTGCTTGTATGTACGATTTAATTTCATTTGGTTGTTGATATTAGACATAAAATCCAAATCAAAAGCTTTACGTTGTATAATGCATATTTAGGTACAGTAATATATGCTGTAGATAAAATACAGTTTAGAATGAATACAGCAACCGTACCTTTTAGCTCATAGCTGGAGGAGCTGGAATAAATATTGCACAAAACAAACAAGATAAACAGAAAAGAGTTTATAATATTTCTTTATTATGAAGTATCATTGATTTTTATTTCATTGTCTTAGTAGAAATAGGTAGAAGAAAACCATAGTACGATGTGAGGATACTTTGCACTGATTGGTGACAACCTCAATTATGAAAATGGGTGTTACTGTACTCCCTTTGCCTACTCTACTATAAAAAAAAAATACTGACACATGTACCGCAAGGTAAAAAAACATGAAATTTTGCCCACAGGTTCCGTATACAACATAGGTATACACTAATGGAAGGTTTTTCAAAAATTCAACCTCTTTAGGTTATAAGAGCGAAACCACGGAGCAGATAGCTACTCCAATATAAAATTTTCTTTTTCATATTCATTCGTTCTTCTAAATGATAATAACCAGAATTTACATTGTAAGGAGATTTATTAGTAAATTCTTGGTATTCTGTGAAACGCATTGATAGCTAGTCTACAATTCTCGAATACTGCAATAATATTAGCAGCGTTGGATTACAAGTGATTTATTGCATCTACTAATTTGATATTCTGATCATTCTAGATAATCTAATGTTGATTAATTGTATCTCGTATTTTAGAGCTGCGATGCTTAGCCTTTTTGGGTGAGTGAGTAGTGTTTATTAAGTCGTTTATTATTTTGATTATTATATAAAATAATTATTCAAAATATAAAATAATCTGATCATAAAAATACGTGTTCACAAACTTGGTGAGTTTCATGCCATTTCTTCTCAGTCGAAGGCTGACTTTCGAACTGTTGCTAACTTCATTAGCTTTGATATTTAAGAGAGCATTCCTCGATCAGAGCCTGAATAAACAGCTTAGACTTTGATACCAAAATATTATTATGGAAATTATGGTAGCTTGCAAAGTCTCCAAAATAATGAGCCGCTAAACAGGACCTAAGCTCACCTGGAATATACCTAAGGGTCAGTTCACACCTAGATGCGATGCGACGCCGGCCCTGGCGATGCAATAATGTGTTTCGCGCTGCACAGCGCGGCGCCACGAAATGCATCGCGATGCCGCGAGGCGTATCTTGTAGTATACAATTTACCGGCGAAGAAGGCTTCGTCGGTAGACGCGGCGTGCAAGAGCCCGCTAGCTCGTGCTGCGAGCGAATTTCAAGCGGCATCACAATAGGTGTCGTCGCGTCGCCTCCCAGTGCGAACTGACCCTACAACATTTTTGGATCCTAACACAGCGTTTGATCGTAAAGAGCTATTAAACGCTTGTCAAACCGTACACTGACTAAAATCATTAACGGATTATTTACCCCACAAATTCTACCAACATATTCATCATCATCATCATCAGCCTATAATGTCCCACTGCTGAGCACAGGCCTCCTTTCACAAATGAAGGTGAAAGGGAATGGGCAATACTCCACCACGCGTGCCCACTGCGGATCGGTGGAGGTAGGCTAGTGGTCAACCTACTGTTGGAATTTTTCAAGCCGCCTAGGAGGCATCCAACTAGCTTAACAACTATCACAGTTAAGTGATAACCGGGACCAACGGCTTTACGTGCCTTCCGAAGCACGGAAACGCTCGATTTGAAATACCACTAGGCGGTCACCCATCCAGGTACCGACCACGACAGGCGTAGCTTAACTTTGCCGATCGATTAAGAACGGCTAATCATGCTACACCACGACCGCTTCTGCTACACCACGACCGCTTCATCATATTACTATGTGTAATATGTGTTATACCATGTTTGTAATAGGTCGGAATGGTAATTTGATTTCATTAGTGAGCTTGTACACGATTATATTATGTGGGTAGGTACTCTATATATTTAGTTAGTTCGTTTGTCAAACGGTAAATCAATATTACTGTGGATATTGAAGGAATCTTGTGCTACGACTGTTAACGGAGATACAATTTATAATTCTATTTTCCTGGATTAAATTGAAAGATAATTATCAATTTAGTTTGAAGTAGATACCTACTTTGGAAATAAATTCTTAAATTTATTTACAAGGTACTCTCGGTTGTATAGTTTTTAATTTTTATTATTACCTACAATATGATAATTGGCTTATTTTGATGATTGACTATATTTTTTATATTCAAAAAGCTATAAATTATTCAATTTGTTGATCAAGGACTGAAAAAATTAAAAAGAAAAAAAAATATCGTAACGGATACACACCAACCCTCACTTTGATTTGAATACCCCACACCCTTGCCGTCTCCTTGTTAGTAAGTTCAAGAGGTTCTACTACTGTGGCGCAAACTAAATTTATCTGCCAAACAGACTTCAACAACAAAAGCCTTTCTGTATTACCTTTTTTCATAACAGTGCTCGCAGCCAATAGAAGTATGACGTATTTGAAGCACCGCATGTCGCAATATTAGCGAACAGCAATGTGTCCGTATTTGCCACGGGGTGTGATAATACTGACAGTAAAGCTGCGGATTAGCTGCCGCAGTGACGTCATAGCATATTTGTCTATACATAAATCAAACTTGTTTGCTCCCGCTTGGCTTTGTCAAGGGATTTTTTAGGAGTGTGTCGCGTGAAAAGTTTGATATTTGTTTTGTGTCAGATACGAAAGACAAACAAGATGTTTGTGGTTTCAATTGGAAATTTTTGCCCTGTTGATATTTGTAGGTTTTAGGAAAATTCAACTAATACAAATGTGAAAGCTGGTGTACGTTATGATTATTTTTGGCACATAAAAAAAAAGTATATTTTCATTAGTTCCCTTGGAAACTCAGGTAAAACTGTGAGACAGAAACTAGTATTGAAATATTTTGTAGAGCGTAGCGTTTGTTTGCTAAATGAGCAGCTCGATTGGGGAAGTACCTCCTTACAGAATACCGCAGCCAAATAACTATATGTATCCTGCGCATGAGTACTGTCACCAGTGCTCATTGGGGAGAAGGGAACGGTCAGTTACGTTACGCGTGAGTGATGCCCCGTGTGTTGAAAATGTCCACATGGCTACGGGATCGCTTCCCATCAGGTGGGCCGTACGCTTGTTTGGTTCCTCTTTTTAGCTAGACCTTTTTTTAAGGTTCTTCGTGATGCCTACTTTGGACCACGTCATCACTTATGTTTCTGATGCAATAACTGTCTGAACTGCCTCTCAGTTTTATCCACCCATGTTCTTAATTTAAAATTAACATAATTAATATCACATTAAAAGTTTTAAAATAAGAGTGAACCGTACGCCACCGGAGTGCGCAAATAAGATCGTTAGCAGTTAATTAAGATTGAGAGTTGATTAAACGTTTCCTAACGGTGGTATGACGGATGGTTATAGGACTTAAAGTCACTTTGCTAATGGCTCTATGCCGCCGGGTGGGGGCCAATGCGATTTACAGTCATTTTGCCATCACTATGTATACAGGGGGGGAAGTTTTTAACTTATTTGTTAACTGAAAATTAATAAATCTAAGCAGAGCTTGTATTATGGAAACCAGATAACTGATATGCTAAATAATACTACTTTTTGTTTGTAAATACATACTTAATATACATAATTACACCCAGACTCAGGACATACAGACATGTTCATGTACATAAATGCATGTCCTGGGTTCAATTTTGCGTACTTTTAAATGTTGCGCCTACTATTCATTTCACAGTAAATTTGAGTAAGGTTACATTATCGTTAGGAACCCTCCGTGTGCGAGTCCGACTCGTACTTGGCCGGTTTTTTTTGGTAACTTTAGTTTCTTTGACCTTCATAAGTGTCCTAGAGCTTAACTGTATGACTTTGTCTGTACTCATATTTAGAATATAAATTTGTTATTTAAACTGCTATATAAAATAATGTTATTTGTTGTCTTTTCTCTGTGTACTGGTAATTAAAACTTTTAAATTAAATCTTTACTATGTGAAGTACGGTAAAGTATATTGAGTTGCAGAAGTGCAAATATTTAACGTTAGTTTGCTAGCGACTGTAGTTTTGTAAACATTATGCAGCAGTAAGTTATATGAATAGATTATTTAATTTATATTTCAGTAAAACTCAGACTAAAGTATAGGTTTTTGGTAGCTTTAAGCTCCAGTCACAATATAGCCGACGTAATGCGTTCCTATCCTAATACATTTGACGTTGACTTTGACGTTCACTTTGAGTGGTTGACGTTCGGGTATCCTTGCGTCGGTTCAATTTGACTGAGGTTAAACATTTACAGTAGCAACATGTTGTATACTTAAGAGGCGGTTTCGGGAATAGACTAGGGTTGTCTGCCCTTTTAGAGGAATTACCTACACAGGTTGTCTAATATTTTAATCATGTGTTAATGAAAGCAAGAAAACAAACAGCTTTTCATACAAAATATCAATGTCTCCCCGGCTAAAATGTAAGAAAAGCTATATTTTATTTATTTTCAAAGTTGGTCCCATAGAAAGTTGTTCGTATTTATGATAACTTTACGTGGTTTCATTTATTGTCGTAGCCAGCCCGTATATCTGTCGTAGCAATCGTACTTAGCATCTCGTAGCGAGTCTGTAGCACTTGTGTAGCAACTCGTAGCAGTCTTGTAGCTAGCTCGTAGCACTCACGTACAATCTCGTAACGGTCTCGTAGCACGGTCATACTTTATTTGTAAAATTTATTGTATCTGTATATTTTCCTGTTACAAGTAATAATAACCATACGTATTCCTTTCTTTCTAATAAATATAGATTATTTTATAATGTCGTAACAAAGTCGGCATTGTCCGTAACCGGATTAAAGCGGAATTGAAATTTCAAACGTCCCCGTTTCTATCTCATAGACGAATAACTAATAACATTTGAGTTACATCCCTAAGCCAATTCCGGTGGAGTCTATTCAAATGGCTTCATCCAGAGCATCGCCGGTCACACCTGGTCCGGTCTTATTGGAGTTATAAGTTGTCCAAATGGCTGCATGCGCCCGTCTCGCTCTTTATCATTGAATATTTAGTGGAGTATGCAGCCGTCTCTTTCCATTTTGTGTGAGGTATTCGTCTCGGTTATTGAATTTCGAGAGTTGTCTCCTCGCTTCTATTTGTTTTAGTTAGTATAGTGGTATGTTCGATAGTCGGGTATAGTGCACTTCAACAGAGATGAATCAATATGCTCTGTTACTCTCTGTTCATTCAATAATATGCAAAATGAATGGGTTCTTCAAGCGTATCAAGAGATTATGCGGGGTCGGCAACTCATGAGAAACCAGGAAGTCTGTAGCCTTCGGAAACCCTTACTATTAGGAGTACTGTTAGTTGCAAAAAATAGCTATACTATGATTTTATGAGTGCTCACATAATCCAGTTTAGGCGTTCGTGATTAAAAAAGATTGACTAAGATTTATAGGTTTTACTAAATTTTATATTGAATGTATATTCAGCACAATTATCTACGAGAATTCCAAAAAAACGTAATTACAATATTTTAGTATGGCCCCAGAAAATATTTAGAACTAGGTGCAACCAGGTGGGTCTGCGCTACGCGAATCGAGCACGGGCCGAGCGCACATGGAGCATGAATTTGCATAGCGTAGACGGAACGACTGCACTCTGTCAGTTGTTTGACGAACCCAGAAATGATGAGTGGCTCGGCTCGTGGTCGATTCGCGTAGCGTAGACGCACCTTAAGCGCTCACTTTCGCATTAGGACTTGAAGCAAACCGGTAATTGTTCACATATCAACACGTGAATTTAGTTAAATAAAAAACAGGTAATTTAAATATGTTGTTTGACCTTCTGATTTAATTACTTCCACGCCATTAAAACCACAGTTAGTCAAATTGGATTTGGTTTTAGTTAAATTTGTAATTGCGTACTGCGTTATTCAGGAGTTGTGGCTTTTCATGCGGACATTTAGCGCCGTATTCTAGAACATCAATCATTTGACCAATTGAATTTGGAACCTGCACTAATGACATTAGGTTTATTTTCGATGAACACGATCTATCCTAGAGACTTGCGGGTTTTGAACTATCAGTAGTGCTGATTCTGTTAACAAACTAAAGTTTACGTCTCACAATATCTCTTTCTAACAATGAAAGGGTGTTAATAAGTCGCCATCTTTTAGTTGTCACGACTATGCCATAAGTGCCACGTATTTATTTTTTAATTTTATTTAATAAAAATAGTTTGATAGCTTTAAATAAGTTCTACACGTAATCAATAACATATGAAAGAGACGTGAAATAAGTTTAATATTATTTGCAGCACTAACCTCTGTAAGTATTTTGTAATATAGTTCTTATTCGAACTATCCGTTATAGGTTGAGTTTTGCGTATATAATTTTATAGTTACCTCGATGCGCATTCCAGTTCCATTCGTTTTTTTTTTTCAAATGTTGTTCGTCAGTATGACTTGACATGTTCATACTGGTCTACAATATAGGAATACCATTGATTTCAGATGCAATAAGGGGACGAAACACATGACACTGCCAGCAAATAATAAAAAATGTGTTTGAATGCGAAGAGATTGTGTGTTAACCGTGAAGCAAGGCGAACGTGCGAGTGTAGTGATACCCTTAAGTCCAGTTGAGAAGAACTAAACAGTGACGTATAACAATGGAATATGGTTGAACTTTGTACGGTGCGAATTCAACCAAACTGTGCTTCCTACAATGCTAACGCGCAGTGAATTCAACGCTTGACATAAATAAATATCACGTTAACATAACTCACGAAAAGACCCCTTTTTAAATTGTTGTAAATATAGATAAATAATATATATATAAAAAATAAAATCTTCGTCGTTGTCTACGTGTTTACATAACTTTAAAGCCTAAAATTTTGAAATTTTTGATCATCGAAGCGGTTGTCGTATTTTTGTGATAAATAAAGATATCAATTATCTAGTTATTATTATAATGAATGTTCTTTTCGAATGTAAATAATATTTAAGTGGCAAAACTCGGTTGTGATGTGTTTAGTGTGTAAGTTGTATCGTAACCGTAAGTAAGATAAGGCGCCATACACACTGCGGTGTTTACTGTTTGGTCGCCGTCATACGGTAATGTTGGGAGCGGAACGAGCGGTGCGTTGTCACGTGATTTTTGGCGCAGGCGCGGCCCGGCGCCGGTAAAATGCGAGAGCGGCGTCGCGCGCTCCACGGCACCGTCGCTCTGCTGTTCACTTGCCTCCTCTTCCTCAACTCTCAAGTCGACGCCACTGGTAAGTTATCACTACATTTTTATACACACGTAGGCTCTCATTTGTTTTTAACATATTGAAATGAAGGCCGAGAATGGGACGCGCATCCACTAAATAAGAGAAAAAATTCGTTCCAGGAACTACGTGTCAACTTATTATTTGTATAATGGGGCGACTCTGAGTGAACAAGTCATGTACCGTAAGAGTATACTTAATTCTAACTTAGCTCTTTGTTGGTTACAATCTTAGGCTGTCTGAATTTGTTGCTGACAACAGTCACTACGGAAAACAATAAACAAAACGCTTTCAGAGGTTAAAAAATAATTTCCCAACCTCTGTCTTCTAAAGTTCGAAATCGCTTGGGACAAAATTTATTGCATCTACAGTAATCTTTATTCTGTATACATGTCTTAGTTTGTGTTACGCTATGATATGCGCAAACCTTAACAATATTTCCAAGGTCGACCCATAAGGTCGAAATTAAATAAATGCTATTATACCAATAATCTATAAAATAAATACATGTTTGTTCTAGAAATATATTCTCCGGTTAATCGTTTCTAAACACAATTTCCTAGTTCACGACAGTACAGAAGTTAAGTTAACTATATAAATTGCTCTTAATTGCATATAGTTATTCCATATCGATACAGCAATAAAGATATCAACTTGAACTTTCTAGTCGATACTGGCATTTACTAGGTAAACTGGAGGGCAATATGACTATACAAGTTAGGTATATCGATATGGCCGAACAAATGAGAGTTTACCCTGCATGCTACTTTTAAGATACGTATAAGAACTTTAATCAAAATAAGCCATGTTTTGAGACGAGATTGAAACTCAATATGAATCCTAGAACTATGACACAAGATTTGTTTTTATATAACAAAATCTATTGATATATGACTAATTTGTTTCTAGTTCTGTAACTGGCTGTAAATAAAAATGTAAAAATTGAACTGACGAGCCAAGGACATTGAAGCATAATTACAGCGAAGGTCACATGACTCATGATACTGTAATTACCAGCAACTACCTTCGAAATTGTTTTTTTTTTTCGTGGAAACCGCGACAAATGTCGCGTGGCAATTATGCCTATTTTTTAAATTTAATATTCAGATTTCTGTTATTGCCTCTTTTGTAAGTACAATCATTGTGTTAAATACAGAACGATTACTGAAAACGTTTGTAATGGATTCTTTACGTGAGGTATTATTGTTTTTTTCTAGCACATATAAATATATAATTTGCATGGATGAGGACTATATAGCTCGATTATTGTCTCTTGGGTTCGATTCCCGGGACGAACAAGGTGCAATTAACGTTTTTTTTGTTTACGAATAATAATCTGGTAACTAAAATTCTTTACATAGCTTAGAATGTTATCAATTATTATATAAATATCCCGATAACTATTAACGGTCTCAGCGTCAGCAATAGTAATTAAATGTTAATTGGATATCCGAATCATTTTAAAATGTTCTACAGAATAACTTTGTTTTCCCGTAATTTTGATGTAACGTTTTTTAATTGCATGTACGGCAGATTTTAGTAGTTTGTGCAATCACGGCATCAATTATTTTTAAATATAATATTTAGTACTTCCACAGTAGGATACCTCAAATATCTCATATATCCAGGCCCACAGAAACAGATATAAGCCCAGGCCGAAATCACACTATAACTCGTGGAAAATATGAAGATATTAGATCCACTTATTGTTGTTTTACTTCTTAAATTGTTATAATACCAACATTACCGACACGCGGCACTTATCATTTGCATAAGCGGCTGCGTCGGACGCGCCTGAGTCGACCATAAAACGACCAACCTCGAACTTATGAAGGCAATTAATGAACGAAATGATACAACACTGCCCGACGGAATTGAGCTTTTTGCTAACCCTACCCACAAGATTAATTTTCGCTTAAGAATTTTATTACTATCGTAAAATGAGAGAAACCCGTATTGGAATAAAAAAGATTTCGTATTACATATCTTTACGACACCAAGAAAAATATATTACAGACGTGACTATCCGCGTCAATCTCGATTACGATTGTCGAATCGATTCGGCGCGGGAAAAATGGCGACGCTCACGCCAACATTGATTTGCATTTTAATATGCACAGGGGATAACGTCGGACGAACCTGTCATATTGTTCAAAAGTGATCATGTTAACGAATGAAAAGAGAATCTATGGAAAGACAATCGATATGCGCGTGAGATATTAAGCCCCAAAGAGGTAAACGAAGAAAATATGGTCATCCTACAGAGTTAAAACAGAATTATGACAATGTTTTGCTGTAAGGTTAAAAAGTAATACATTCACGCATTATTAAAATGGAATCAATATCAAACGGTTGTCCGTCTCATTACCTTTAAACTAAATTTCTTTGTCCTTACGACAGGTGCCACGAATTGAAGTAGACACCTTTTTATAAAATCTCAAATCGTTTTCTCATTTCTTTTGTGGGATCCAAATATCTTTTATCTAAAAATTACGTGATCTGATTTTTCAATTCTATAAGTTCACTATTCTTATATTGTCTTCAGCACTAGTTTATCGAAATCTTATCCTTTTCAATAGCTAGTTTCAATTCTTACATCTCATTCTATTTTCAAATTTCATATTTTAGACTCTACATGATGTTACAAAATTACCCGTAAAGCCGAAAGGAGGTTAAATGTGGCCTTATAACGAGTCCATTCACAATATTTAAGAACCGTAGTAACGCTGTATAACATACCCCAAACAAATAAAAAAAGTATTATTATTTTCCCTGACGTGCAAACCCTATTTCAGTCAAATTAAAGAGTAAACTACGCAGAATGTACCTATATTTCTACCTAATTCGCGGAACGACAAAAATTTTAAAACACCTAACCTAACAGAACATCCTAAACGAACACTTACTTTTTCATAATAAACGTCAGATTTACAGAAAATTTTTTTTTCCAACTTGTCATTTTTGAAGCCAGTACTTGAGTATAATGACATCCTTGTGTTGAGGTAGCAAACATTTATGAATGAAAAATAGAAAAACTATTAAAGTAGACAATTATTAGGTAAAATAGGTACGTAGGCCTTTCTGTTAAATAATCTGGTTCCCTGACATGACAGCTTACTAGGGTTGACAAAAATTTTGGCTTTGATAATTAATTATATTTTTAAGGGGTATTTTGTAACACGTTGTATATAACACTAGCTTTTGCTCGCGGCTTCGCTCGCGTGGCCTTCAGGAAACAAATGACATATTTTTCTACAACAATAAAACAAAACAAAACAACTTCATCCCGCTTCGAGGGTGGAATTTCGAAAAACCCTTTCTTAGTGGATACCTACTTTTCACAAAGAATATACCCTGTACATTTCATATCTCAAGGACCAGTGGTTTAGGCTGTGCGTTGATATATCAGTCAATCAGTCAGTCAGTCAGTCAGGACTTTGAATTTTATATATATAGATTTCAAGACCTAGCTTATGCACTCTATGTATTCGTGCAACCACACCGTTTATTTTGCCCTCTGGAGCAAGCCGTTGTACCACGCTCTTTAAGTTATGTAACCATCTGGCGCTCGGCTCTACAGTGCCGAGGCCGACCAAGACAGCCACCATGGAACTGTTCTCCTATAATTTATTTCTAACCTCCTCCAACTAGTTAGGTAAATACAATTTCATAAGTACAAATTGTTCCACAAATATTTATTTCGTTGTAGACAAGTTCCCAATATTTTTTCAGACGATTTATAGGACATCTATCTAAACGTTGAGGTTTGATTTGAGATTGAAACAACTGAAAATGTATCCTGGTTCTAAGACATGAAGGCTTATTCTTGATGAACACATCATCATCTCTACCATCGTTCTAAAATATGGACCTTATACGTCCTTTTCTCTACGTTTGTTAAACCTACTTCCTAAGATAGAAACACGATGAATAAGACTTATCCCAGAATGATTACCTTAGTTACCTCCTCAGTCCACCTACATTCTTAGTCCTGAGTTATCTGTACTCATTAATTTCTCACTCGGCGATAACATAGAGACTGGACCGCAAACGGTGACGTCACGTGTCAGCCGGAGGACATAATCTAAATGCTAATATATCTACGTCACCGACGAGACAGTACTGTCGGGATTTGACGCGGCATTTTGCAGTATCGGCTCCTGTTTGAAGTATCTTTGTTGAAAATGTGTTGTGAAAAATTGAGCTAGTTTAGTAAAATATTTTTATGGTAGGTTTCAATTGCCTTTGAAACCCAATGTAGATATTAGATTTACTAGGAGCAAAACAGACATAACGAGCGTGTCGCGCATCTATTGAATTTATAAAAGTTGACCGGCTCATTTAAGGCGCGGACTGGCTACGATTTTGACTTAATCACTGGAATAGGGTTGAAAATGGTAAATCATCAATGTGTAGACTCTATAAAATGGACTGTTATTTACGGGTTTTCTTTAGATTATACAGAATATACACATTAAATTGAATAAGTGTCCGGTTAACATTCTAATATAATTCTGTATCTTATATATTCTTAAAAATAAAATTGTTGTCATCGTAGAAAATATGGAGAATTTCGACGCGAAAGATTTTTTTAGACGTAACTTACAATTTTTTTATTGGGAATATCAAAGCATTTTTTAATATTCTATTCGGTTAACATTTTTCTCAAAACCCTCTTCTATCCACAGTATTTTTTTGTGTTAGGTATTTCATTGCGTTACGTCATACTCGACTCTCAAAGAAACCCATTTTTGAGATTTGAGCTTAGACCTGGCCTTAATACATTTTGTACACGAAGTGCACCTATTCCATGTCACGCTCGCTCTGTCTGTATTGCGCCTAAGAGGTAGGCTCAGCGTAATAGTACAGTCAACGTCAAAAGTAGCTGATCACTTTTACTAAAGTACTACGTGTCACATTAAGAAATTTACAATTTTCATACAAACTGCCAAGAGAATGTCATTAGTTATGAATGGGTACTAAAGTGCCAATTTACTTTTGACGCTGACTGCACCCTCCTTTCAGTGACGACAGTGTTTTAAGCTATCGTGATCTAAATTACTTTGTTATTGTCTGCAGCTTTATCCAAAATCACTAAAGAAATACCTTACCTAGGTATTGAATCGAAGAGCTCTTATTTCTACAATACCGTTCAGACCTAGAACCGATAGATAAATAAATTACGCTCATAAATTATTATTATTATTTGGAAGACAAAAGATTGTGCTCTATAGAGAAACCTATTTCCAACTATTATGGTTTAGTTTTCGGGTTTGGTTAGTTATAAAACAAAAGCGAATCGAATTACAAAGTTTCATCAAATTTGTGAATGCCTACTGAATACTATAAATAAGCGAAAGTGAGAGAAGTTATATTAATATTATTAAACGGAAACTTATTAATAACTAGCTGTCTCGCGCGGTTTCACCCGCGTTCCCGTGATAAAAAGTAGCCAATAATACTCGGGGATAATGTAGCTTCAAATTAAAAAAAATAAAGTATTTTTTTTATATTTTTTTTAGCACCAGTATCATTTGTAGTATCGACCCTGAATCGCTCGTCGCTGACCAAAACGACGACCTGTATGTTATTAATTACATATTTAAAAAGAACCTGTATTAACAAAGCTGTTAGTTTCCCTAAGTATATAAATAAATAAATAAATTATATTACTCGTTGTATCGCAATAGCATTTTATTCTCAGATAAACCCATATAATTCCACTTAAAAAGCTAAAATGTAAATTTTATCTTCATACATTTTAATCAAGTCGAATGAAAACACCCAAGCACTACAAACTGTAAGTAGATTGTCAAACATTGAATTCTAATGAGTAATTCCGCGAAATATAGCCTTATTCCACGAGCCTACGGTGGAATCGCTCGCGGCAGCCCTATGAATATGAATGAGAGATAATTCTGCGGCTTCCAGATAACAGTTATTGTTATTTCGTATACAATTCTCATATCGATATTTTGTACCCCCCGTACCATTTGAAAATACTATGAATTTATTGTTCTATCGTTTGTGTAATCGAATACACGATTTACGGAACTCGATTCGAATTTCGTGAATATCATCCTATTGAACGTAATAAGGTAAGTTGTGAAATTTTGATTATCATTGGAATGGAACGATATTGATGTCAGTAAGCCCTATAAGTACACAAGTACGTGCGCATTTTTATTTGAGTTATAATTCTATTTATTAACTTTTTGATGTAGGTACCTATATTTTTTGTAACTTTTACAACTGTGTACAACAGGCCCCCAAGTGTTTGTATAAAAATTTGTAAAATTATGCATCAAATATTATTTTATTATTATATTCACCCATTTTCCAAACTCTAACACACCCTCTCACATGCACACACGACACTCACATCCCACACACAGAGAGGATCCCATACTGACTATTTTCCTCGTTTTTTTTTACTGTTTAAATTTTAATGTATTATGTAATGATTTATATATTTGATTTTCCTTTTTTACGACCTATATGATCAATAATCTAGGGTGGGCGCGGTTTGCTGTAATACAGGCGTCAAGCCTAGCTCAGCAAATGAGGTCTCAAGACGATTGTGTGCTTTATTTTAATTTTACCAAAAAAAAATATATAGATATTATTGAAAATAAATATTTAGCGTGTTGTTTTTCTGATACAATCTATTACAAAAAAATATTCTTTACGTAAGAAACGTTCTGAAAGTATTTCCAATTCGTGAGACAGTAAAAGTAAAATATGTTTACGTAATCGTTTACTGACCCGGTATAACAGTAAGTTATCGAGAATATTGTCGCTCAAAATCGCCGATTGAGCCTCTCGATAGTCGATTTAGGGGTGAAATGGAAAATTAATGGCACGGAAGTGAAATTCCTCGGATAAAGTGGAGACAATAGAGCTGGAGTACCGTTTTTGGGACCAAGTAAAGTTATCTTTAAGGGCGAGGAGTGTATTATTTTAAGGTTCATTTATTTATCTCAGTTATTTGTATTACTAATACATATAAATTAAGTAGGTACTGTCTGGTTATTTACGCTAAACCAATTTCAAATGAAGTTTGAGGTGTAAGCAAGAATACATTTTTACAAGCTTTTATTTAACTTGCAATGTATTTATGTAACTATGTTCGGATGGAATTCGCAAGTGGAATTACACCCACTTCCAGCGGTCGGATTGACTTGATAATTGGTATACATTAGTGTATTGGATGACAATGCAAGACAGTCAACAAAAAGTACAGTCACCAAAAGAAGCTTGTATTAAAAATGTTTTTTTTAACAAAAAACTTATTGTAAGCCCATCATTGCTATGCACGAGAAAAATAGAAATGGAAAAGTATAAATTATACAAGACTAGTATCACACCAAGATAAGCACAATGAAAAATCTAAACAATGGCCCTTACTGCACAAAGTGGTCACGTGGGAGTGAACAGGCGACTCACCCTGTCCGCGACGAAACGTTATTAAAGTTAAACAGGCGTATCCGACGATGCAGAAACTTCCTATTATCGAGGATAGAAAGGAAATCTCTTATCAGAAGCGATTATTGGGCCAGCCGGGATTAATATCTATCGATGCGCTGGAATGGGATTTTTAAGCGATGCTGCAGGGGCTTTGTGGTTTACGTGAAGCTTCTTTCTTTTATTTTTATTGGATCTTACGCCCGTTCCTGTGTTTCCGAGTGCACGTTAAGCTGTCGTTTCCGATCGCAGGCGGAAAACGTCATGGTTTCATAATCGATACACCTTTGCTTATAATCGAGCATTACATGTTTTTAGATCAGATTTATTAACAATAGGTTAGTACTATGTTTGTCTCACAATATTTTCCATTAACGAAATCTCAAGCTTATTTTAAAATTCCAGCCCACATCGTCTTAAATAAACAATTAAAATTTTAGTATTACATTCCAGGCTAATTCCACAAAGGTATACCTTTCAATTTGCATAAAACAAATACCTAATTTAATATTAAAGTGATATTAAAATTCAAAGCAATCTAACTAAAACCCTTCGCTATCAGAAATACTGAAACAACGAAGCCTAAAATTACAATAAAGCGTTAACATTACAAAGGGTACTCCGACTCGGTCATTCAGTACCCTATCGTCCATTAGTTAGTGGCAGGTTAATACCGTTCTTTGTCGTCGCCCGCCACTCGGCGCTTTCACAATTTCGCCCTGAATGCACCTTATCTCCGGCCCTGTTTGCTTACAGTCAACTATAAAAGACCCACTACTCGTCAATTTTTGTACCGTTAGTTGAAATTACTACCGCAAGATGGCGTCTCTGCTCTATTATAAATTTATCTCTTGTTTCTGAGAGATTGTTTTCTTATTACACTTCGCAATGCTTTATGACGCAAAAAGAAAAATAAAAGACATTATTTCAAAAGGCATCTTGCTTGTTACTATTCTGTATTAAGAAAAGAACTGCAGTTTAGCAGCCATTTTATATCGCTTAAAATTTTTATGAGGTTGTTATTTCGCTATTATTAAAAATATTTAGCGTCTAAAAATTTTACAAGGTAAATGGGAAATAAAATGGTTTTGATCGGACTTCGTGCATTTAGCAAAATTCCAAAAATACTATTCTTCTGATTAAGATTCAAATAAAAATATAATAAATTCAATCGTGGATTTTCGCTGAATAAATGCAATAACCTTGTATGTCAGTTAAATAATGATCTTGATGATATTAATTACATACCTGTTTAGTTATTTATTTGCAAAATCATTCTTCCAAATACCGTTATATGTTATCGTTATTAAGTTCGAATTATTTTAAACTTTTTTTTTTTTTTTTCTCAATGGCGTCTCACGTCTCGTGTATTTTGCCAATTTCAAGTAATATTATAAGTTACACACAGTTTACTAGTCACAATGAATCACTTTCACATAGTCCTCAGTCAGTCACCGTCCATAATAGTCACGTTTTAGTACAATGGTGGTCATTGTACTAACACTTTTCACGGACTTCTTGAGACAACTTGAAAAGCCACGATACACATAATTCATTTCATTTCACTTCACTGCAATAAAACTCATAATACACGAATTTATGAAAATAAAAATGAAAAAGCAACGTCACTCTGCAAGTTCCCGCCAAAAAGTCTCTTTTAAACTTAAACATCATCATCATCAGCCTTTTTTTTAAACAGATTGAAAAGAATTTTCAAAATCCTGAGGACCAAAGAGATCGAATTCGTGCCCCCATCTTTAGATAGTATCTCGAGAGTCGGTAAACCGTTTCGCTTTGACTCGACGTTTTTCATTCCCTTACAGCAAGGTTGGCAAAATGTTAACTAGTGTGAAGCGTGGCCAGCGAGCGTTGAAAGGAGATGTACACATGATACCTGCATAGTTTACACTGGGCCTTTGCTTGCCAAAGTTAATGGAACCTGCAAAAGGGACGGGTTGAAAGGGGATGTCTTATCTTGCCGGCTTAAGAGTTTCACTGCCGTTGTTTAGCGTTTGAGCCGGTTTTATAACGGGCTCAAAAATACTTGGGTGTTTGATTGCTTTGGTATTAAGAAATTTTGGAGCTAAGGGCTTGACTACGTGAATAAGAGGCTGTGGGCTAAAACTTTCTTGGTGGTAAGGTTGAAAAATCAAAAATTCTTAACATAGTTAATATTTAATGGGATTTAAACAACGATGCGTAATTAAGTACTTAAATCCTTTTCATGTATAATATATTTTTTATTTTATTCAACTAAGTCGGTAAACAAGCATACGACCCGCCTGAAGTAAAACGGATAGGGATAGGATTAGAATAAGTTCATTGTTAAATCAATCATTTTTAATAAAAGCTTTTTTTATTGACTGTACTTGCATTTTCATCCAATATATACCAAATATCAAGTCAATCCGACCACTGGAAGTGGGTGAAATTCGACTTGCAAGATTCCACCCGGACAAACATACATACATTGCAAATTAAATAAAAGCTTATAATAATTACGTTCCGATAGTACCTTCAAAAAGTGATCAAGGATCCATGCTCAACGGAAACCTGCTCATCACTGCGCAGATAATGATGCTGTACCTTTAAGTTCAAGTTTTAAATGCGTCACTGCACTTTTTGGTATAACGGAAGCTGCTCTCTAGTTGAAAGAACTTGCTTTACCCCGCGGTTTCACCCGCGTTCCCGGGATAAAAAATAGCCTATGTCCTTCTCCATACCATAGGCTATCGTCATGCCAAAGTTCATGATTGTCGGTTGAGGAGTTAAGGCGTGAAAGCATAACAAACAAACAAACAAACTCACTTATTTAGGATATAGTTAGGATTCAGGTTTTAGGAGTAACGAAAGTCATTGAATTAAGAAATGTTGCGAGGAAAATATTGGCGTTGTACCAAGTATATAATATTAGGCGTAATTTTCAGATACCTGTTTGTTTAGTGCATACGTACTCAATAAATAAAATGTAGTCACCAGTATGATGACATTAATATTACCATCCATTACCAACGCCTGCCGTACATTTATGTCGCCATAAAAACGTATCGTTCGTTGATCACGAGTAATTGCGTGTATGTACAGTGTACACATGTCTTTATATACAGTGTACACAAGTCTTTATAAGTAGTATATTTTGCTGAATTTAATGTCGCCTTATTTAATGAGTAAGGAGTCACTTGTGAAAACATTAAATCGAAAATCATTATCGTTATTGGTATTGACAAAAATTAAAAATAATGTCGATTTCGAAAAAAAAAATTATGTTATATTATCGAAGCGATAAATAAGATGACCATAGTCTTTTTACCTGTTCTTCTCTCTTGACTCATTTCAATTTGTATAGTAAATGCAAAAAATATTCTTTTGCTCCATCACACTTACTATTAACCCTACCATAGAAGATTTTATTAGTACACTTTATATGAATCCCAAATAGAGAACATCATATAAAAAGTTTAATAAAATTAGTTGACGATACGGCCAGGAATTGTTAGGAATTAAGTAAGAAAAATAGCCGCCCGCAGCCGCTTGTGGCAATGACTCAGTGTCTCAAAGTACCTTGACCTATAACCATATGACCCGCCAGTCTTCCTGCCCCGGCCTCGTGCGTGCTTGAAGTCATTTTATTTTGACATGAAAATACAACGAATTCGTACCCAAAAATATTTTGTCTACGCTTTCCAGTATGCAGGCAGCTGTAGAAATACACCGAAAATATTGAAATATATGCATGCAAAATCCTAGGGTAGGAGCTAAAGTTCATCTCAAATTCGGTGGGTTTGCCTTTATGATGCTACGGCAGTTCGGTTCTGCATTTTGTTTTAATATTCAGGTGTTTGTTTTAATTTATGTTCTAAATAATTATTCAATGATTTAGCCAAAAGGCTTGCGTGTACATGACGTAAAATCGAAGTGCTGATTCGGATATTAAACTGTATTTTATGCATTGCGATTATATTCTTAAACTGTAACTTCAATTTCATACTTTATATCTACATATAAGCATTGCAAAAACACTATATTTTATGAGTCAAACCGAACACCAAATGTTACGAGTAAAGAGAACCCAATCCAATCCCACAATTTCTGGCATACAGGGACGTCTCCTGATTTAAAACGGATCCTATTGTCCCCGTCAGCGAATCAGTTGCAGGGTTTTTCAAATAATTTTCAATTCAGAACAATGCTCACTAACACTCGTGGAAAGTATGGACATAATTAAAAATAGCTCAATATTTTTGTGGTAATTAATCTTCTGAAAATTATAATTATGTGTTATCATTTTACATATTTTTAGAAAAATCATGCAATTTTTTTGTCACGTCTTTATATTGACCGAAATAAAAAAACTTAAAACATAATTTTCATCTCTTGTGTAAAGTTGTGGTTACT
Organism: Polyploca ridens; assembly: GCA_951394255.1. Taxonomy (NCBI): domain Eukaryota; kingdom Metazoa; phylum Arthropoda; class Insecta; order Lepidoptera; family Drepanidae; genus Polyploca; species Polyploca ridens. The sequence goes on along the minus strand of OX596256.1, from coordinate 12,451,258 downwards.
CTCCAATGTTCTAAAGTCTTACTGGGTACAAATCCGTACCGAAATGTCCCAGTTAGTATACACATGGCACCCCTAGTCTACGACCTAAGTGCTTCGTGACATCATAAACTTGAATGTGCGAAATAGGACTATCCCGTATCTTTTGTTAACAACATACCACATGACTAAAGTTTCGTATGGATGAAAGGGGTCGTATGGACTCGGTTGATGACTGATGTATGACAGACAACAGGGTTCTCCCAAAAAGGGTCCTAAGTTTGGGAACTATTAATTTATGCCGGTTTAATTGGTATTGTAGCTTACCAGCTATAAGGGATTGGAAAGTGTTTTGATGTATTGAGGTATTTAGACTGTTCATTTTATAGGTAGATTTTGATGTCAGTTGATGTTTTGGTATATCAGATATTACAATCTAGACATTTTCATAAAAAAAATATTTTGATAGAAAAGACATTGATTTTGTACATAATAACAACAACATATTAAATACTTAGCATCTGCTTTAGTTTTCAGATAGACCAAAAGTGAGACCACGGTCAATTGTAGTACGGGCACAAAAAAAATATAGTTTCAAAATCTGCCTGCCTTATTCCCAATCTCTCATCATTCAGACCATTTTCCATAATATCAATGAAGGTAAGAAAGAAGTCTCAGTTCTAAGTAAAATATCGAAAAAACAGATGTAATAGCTTACGTTCTTCCATTAAAATTCATGAATTCAATCCGAAGATTAAAGTGATAATTCCCTGTCAAAACTCAATTACAATATGATTACAGTGCAGAATTTTAACAGGGATTCTAAGGTATCAGCGTCCCGGGGAAAATTCAACATTCTTCGTAATAGGGGATATAGATCATCGTGGAATAATGTCGAGATTATTCCCGGCATCCCCTTTCTACTCGTGCCTGTTAGGCTGTTTGCAAATGGCGCAACTTGGAATAAAGTGGTCATTAGATCAGATTGAAAATCGGTTGCTTGTTAGTTGCTGTTTGTTACCAACCTGGCGGAAGATCTTCCCTTTTAAATGGAGGTGTCATCCACCTTGCTTGCACCTCCATGAAATCCTTATCCAGTCCAATTATCCCGATGAAAACTAGGTGTAACTTGAACCACGGAGATAATCACACGATCCTTTTTAGCCTGGGATCGCGTGTTACTCTGTTTTTAGTTTATTATCTCATTAATTAAGCCACTCAGTGGTGGTGTAGAGGAAAAGTATAGTTAATAATAAAATTTGCTATATCCATACTCTCGAATCAACTACGACTGCGTTACAAATAATATCAAAACATAAAAAAATCGGCATTCGATTAAAAGTGTAGCATGATTGAAGAAGGCCTAAACTCAACATTAGCTTAAAATATAACATACTGAAACCATGTTTCATCTCTGACACACATGTATTTAAGGATGCACTACATTCTCTCGTATCCATGTTAAAACCGAAAAACCGCATATCCACGAACATTAAACCAACCCTAAAAATCCATGTAAAATAATTGAAAGAGCAGAAAAAAGCGGGCCATAAAAGTTTACCCGTGCCCATCGCTCGTTCGTTGGCCTATAAAAAAAACCTGCCGGGTTACAGCCTTACAGGGTGTTTCAATCCCTCCAGTATGGGGATTTTATTAAGTCACAGATATAGAGGGTGACTGTTATTACCACTACGGGTCTGCACGGTCATATAAGTCGGTCAATTTTGGGGTCAAATCGAACGGACTTCCTATCGCTCGGGTATATCTCACCGCCGCACTTTTTCTTTGAGTATTTCGGAAACTAAGGCCTATTTATTTATGCACGTGGACTACTTTCGTTCAGTTGTTATCGGTACTTGTATTATGCAGTGTTTTTGTTTAATTTGAATACGTGTGGGATTACAAATGCATTGCATGATGTTGTTGTTTCATTAATTAAACAACATATGTGTATTGTATTTCTGTATATTTGAAAATTCTAACATCGAATGGTAAATTCCAAACTCCTGTTTGAAATAGTGGATAGATTCGATTAACGGGTGAGATACCACAAGCTGTGGATCCGATATCCACTCAGGATAAACATTGGGGTGTAAAACATGTATGTTTCGAGTCTGGGTGTAAATATTTACCTTCATAGGTATTGGTATATCAGTAATCTGGTTTTCATAGCACAAGCTCTGCTTAGTTTTGGAACAGATAATTATTAATATAATTTTATCTGAGTGTTTCAAACTGTACATAGCTAACTAACCAATTTAATGTGCCTATCACATTAGTTTATTCAAACAACCTGTATCGGTATAAAGACAATAAATATTTAAAAAATGTACATTCACGGACATCCGCGCATTGCCGTGCAAATCCAACTAACGGCGACTGTCAAAGTAAAATGAACTGTAGTGCCGTAGCCAGTGGACTGTAAAACTTCCCCTGTGTCACGACACTACGGCACACGCGAAGGTAATTAAAATATATACCTCTGTCACTGGTTATTGACCTTGCCGGGTTGATACTGCTGTAACCTTGCCTTTACGCCTAGGGCTCTATTCACCATATTTGTGAGAATTTTATTTAATGTTGACTTAAGATATTGGTTGATATGATGCTTACGGGACTAATTAATATTGAGCTGATCATATTTTCAAAGGGTTCTAACGAATATTATGATTTCCCGGATATAAAGGTAAGATTTGTTTTATGCCAGAGTAAGACGCATCTAAGTGTAAATTTCAAATCCGTACAACCATTCGCGTTCCGCGTGTAAAATAAACATTCGCATTTATAATATACTAGCTGTCCCCCGCGGTTTCACCCCCGCGTTCCCAGGATAAAAAGTCCTTATCTATACTGTAGGCTATCTGCATGCCAAATTTCATAGCGATCGGTTTAGCGGTTTTGGCGTGAGAGCGTAACAAGCAAACAAACATATAAACAAACAGAGCTACTTTCGCATTTAAATATTAATAATATATATAAGTATGGAATAGTATGGACTAGCTGTCCCGTGCGATTTCACCCGCGTTCCCAGGATAAAAAGCCTATGTCCTTCTCCATAACATAGGCTATCTGCATGCCAAATTTCATGATAATCCGTTGAGTAATTGAGGCGTGAAGGCGTAACAAACAAACAAACAAAGTTAGGATATAAATTCGAAAGTAACTGTCCGTCTGTTACCTTTATCCAACTAAAGACCGATCGCGATAAAATTTTGCACGCAGACAGATAGTCTATGGTATAGAGAACGACAAACGCTACTTTTTATCCCGGGAACGTGGGCGGAACCACGGTGGAGAGGTAGTTTATATAATATCATACATATATATCTCAATTCAATAAAAAAGCGACACAAAAAATGCTCCACAGTGCCGCAATTTGAGCAGCTGAAAGCTCTCTGGTTCATACACGTACTAAGTAGAAAAGTGGTGCTTAGTAAAACTTTGTCTGCTCCTCAAATATTACTTAGTCTCATCCTGGCGGGATCTTTCGCTTAACCCACTTACTTTGTATTAAAACTACGAGTAAAACTAACCGAAGCTTTACTTAAATATCAGGTACCTGTAAGAAATAAGGAGGTACAAGCTCTGCTTAGTTTGGGATCAGATGACCGTGTGTGAGGAATGTCCCAGGATATTTATTTATTTATATCTGTGAATGCATCTATATGGAAACTGCTCACGCTTCGCACAAGGTAACGTTGTTAACGCTATCTTCTTTTTATATATAAAATACTTCTGCACGTGTGTCATCATCATCATCATCATCATATCAGCCCATTCGATGTCCACTGCTGAACATAGGCCTCCCCCATTGATTTCCACTTCGAACGGTTCTGGGCCGCTTGCATCCAACGGCGCCCAGCGACTCTGACCAGGTCGTCGGTCCACCTGGTGGGAGGTCGTCCCGCTCGGCGCTTTCCAGTACGTGGTCGCCACTCGAGAACCTTTCTTCCCCAGCCTACGTGTGTATGTCACTGAATTCCTCCTAAACAGCTGAACCGATTTGAATTTTTTTTTGTATGCGTTTGGGTGGTGCCCTGGATGGTTTAGATTCACAAATCAGCCCGGCAGATGGCGCTGCAGTCGATAATATAACCTAGATACCGACTGCAGTGCCAATCGGTCCAGCCGTTTAGGAGGAGTTCAGTGACATACACACGTCCAGTAGAATTAACTCCCTGGATGGTTTACATAGGGTAGGGTAGGGTAGGACCACGTGAACGAAGTCGCGCCGGGCAGCTAGCCACTCTATAATATTCTAACTCTATGTATGAGTTCTTATATCTACCGTCATATGAAAGCAAGCTAATTTCAGTGAAATGGTGTTATGACGATTGTGCCGTTTAATATTATCTGCGGAGTGGCGGCGTTGATAACATGTGAATATTACATGTCTGCCTTTTAATTAACGGAATATTACTGTTTATTAATTAATTATTTGAACTAGTATTCATATTTGGGTTTAATAAATCATCATCATCTTCTTCGGTCTTAGTTTTCACACTATTCTATTCTACCACGACAATCGGCCCCTTCTCAGGTCTTCAGTAACTAGCACTACTTACAAACTACTTAATTACTACTTTATCCTAATTCTACCCATTTTTCTCACTCTAAACTTAGATCTTAGCATTATTGACATCGCCTCTCCAGCGTGTTTCTCTCATTCTATTTTTGTCGGAATATGATCACAGAATAAATAATTGTAGTACAGAAGGCGCACTGCTTGATGTTGATGAAAGCCAACTTTTTACTAGCCTTAACGTTCCCCTCAAAAGTCGCAGACTCGAGCGCAATCCAAACGGAACTTATGGCTGTGTACATACATTGTAAATGCATTTAAATAGACCGGGTCGACCCGGCATCAGGCATATACTTGTAGCGAGCGTCAGTAATCGCGGAGCCATGCCTGAAATGATAATGTCCAAAATAAGTAAAATAACTGCTCTCATAATTTTATCACAGAATTTTCCAGAGTTAGAGTAGGTACATATTTGCGAGATATTTTATGCGTATATCAAAGACCGCCATAAGCATTGCCTATTTAAGCACACCACACGACCCAAAACTATTTTTCACCGTATCTCAAACTTTAACGTCACATATCACCTCGAAGGTAAGTACCTGGACACAAAATACACGTAACAAAGAGACGGTCACCCTTTAGAGGAGGTTGGGTTAATAACTCCTGCCGTGCTCACGGCCCGTATAATTATTTATGTCGCGGTGTCTGGTGTCCCGTGTTTACCCTGGTGGATGGCAAACTAAGCCACTAACTGGTGATATTTTGAAATGACTGCGGTACTCATTGCAGTCGGATTTGATTCAAAAGAATTAGGAATTTTGTATTCATAGGCTGGGGTTTGGATAGTTGAGAATATAGGTTAGAGCTTAGTTGACTTCGGAAAATTACATTTTTCCGCTACCGATGTAAATGTTTATATATTTTGCAAGCAGATACAGCTGCATACAGATTAAATATATTAAATATTTTAAAAGATTATTGGGAAAAAAAATTGTTAAGCATTTTATCCAAAATGCTATTCTGGATGTAAATAAATGTTCTAAGCCCACAAGCACGTCACACTTGATACCATGTTTTGCATTGAAATCTTAAAACAGCATTTATCACTTGGCTCGCTGTAAAAAATATAACAATGACATCAATTGTTATAATAGGACGCGCGTCCCTCGCGAGAAAAACGGGTTAATACTGTGACATACTTAATATATGGTATTACTTTATAACACGTACATTTACATAATATTTTTATCACACGCGCATTTTATTATTAGGCTTTATTATTTTTACGAGGAGCTGGAGAGATAAGGGGAAAATGCCAACGCGTGACTTAGCCAGTAATAGGTACATAGGTACTGTCGAGGAAATATTGTATGTTGCTTGGCAAATATGCGGATTACCTAAAGATAGTAATAAATTATTAAACAGGTAGGTAAAACGTTTTCATGATGAACAGTGACCAGAAATCTTTATTTATATAAGGATCAAATGTGTGAATCACGTGTAGCTGAAAACAAAGTATCTAGATTCATCCTTATACGTATAAATTAGGAATCCAATAAGGAATGTTTTTTCAAAATTCGTCCCCTAAAAACAGTGGATAAGGGGTAAAAATTAAAGAGACCGCGAAATTAAAAATGTACAAAGAAATATGAGTTGTAAATACTACTTATTTCAATGAATCGCTTTTCACTTAAACCGATTTGAGTCCATGACAACGTAATCTCTGTATATAAAAATTAATCCCTATTTCCCTTGATCACGCCATAACTTGAGAACGACATTTCCGATTTTTTTTAGTTTTCTAATATTCAAGAGAAGATTCTTAACTAAAAATATTTTTTTTCTTGAATAATTAGAAAATTTAACAAAACTTAACGGTAGGGTAGGGTACGGTAGGATATCCCTCGGGTACGCGGGTGAAACCGCGGGGCACAACTAGTATTTAATAAAAATCATTGTCATGATTCTACCAACCTCATAGCCATCGAAGTTTGGACATTAAAATTAAGTTATAGTGTGACCTCTCCAGTTTAATTATTCCATTCACGATAGCAATAGAGTCGTGATCCATACCTGGCGGGTTATGAGTGGAACTGTACAGCAGGTGTGCTCTTTAATTATAAAATTATTTGATCCGTCCCTTTTGAGTATCTCGTCACAGCCACGTGGCCTATTTGTGACGGGGTCATGACATGACGTCATGAGAAATTCGTAGAACGTTAAATCAGATTTAGGTTAGCTTTTATATCTCGCTCTGTCCCATTGATTCGAGAGAACTGCGTTTCTGATTTAATTTTGTTCTTTGGTCACTTGATTATATAATTGATAGATTGATTTTGGAATATTTTTAAACTTTTGTATTATTTTCTTTTTTTTTTATGTCATTAGGTTGACAAACAGGCAGACGGTCCACCTGATGGTAAGTGGCCACCGCCGGCTATGGACATTTGCAATACCAGGGGGATTGCCGATGTGTTGCCGACCTTGAAGAGCCCTTTTTATACCCTTTTGAAGAACCCCATATCGTAGCGCTGAGGGAAAACCGTAATGGGGAGCTCATTCCACATCCTAATGGTCCCGCAGTAGGAACGTCCGACTGAACCGGTGTGGACGATCGAGGCGGCTCGAGGATATGAGGATGAACTCCACATCGCTGGCGAGCGGTGCGGTGGTAAAAAGGTGATGATGGCACCAGGTCAAAAAGTTCTTGCGAACACTCCCCATTATACATACGGTAGAACACACAGAGAGAGCCAATGTCAAAAGTATACTGTCAATGACGTATAAAATGACAAAGGCTGCAATAGGTCTGATGATAGATTAATTTTGACCGTTCCTTCAAAAATTGGCGGTCAGTAAAGCACAGCATAAGTATATATGTCAACTAATGTCAGGTCGGTGATTTCTGTAACGGTTTGTCGACACTCGTGTGTATGTAATTACGTCACAGCTATCGTCGAGCGCTCAGCTTTGCGGTATACAATAACGAGGAACCGTCCAAATGAGGAATGGTTTAATAATTGAATTTAAATTTCCGCCGGTAATTTGTTTACTGGTAGCATTTAGTCGAAAGATTGACAAACATTGGGTTGGTTTTCTAATATGTGTGCACAGGGACCAAAAGGTTACTGGAGCGATCCAAAAACGTCGGCAATTCTCATAAATATCCACAACGAATGAACAGTGGCTCGATTCAAGTAACAAAACTTCACAGTGTCGTAGCGACATCAACGATTGAAAAATGATCCTATAGAAAGATCGTTGAGTCCTATAAACTTTTGAAAGTTTTTCATACAAAGTATTTCACGAAACAATTTAAATAGTTCATGTCGCCACGAACCGTTGAATTTTTGTTACGTGAATCGGGCCACATACTTTAACTAATCGTTAATTCACTAGATCCAACTAGTGCTCGTTATCGTATCCATGTATATGTAATAATTACAATGTAGACTCAACACTATAAGAATCAAAATCAAATTAAGGAAGATTTACAAAACACATGTTTACAAAGAAATAACCTATTGGCAAAAAGATAATATGGTATGAGTAAGCAAAAATCTTTCAAAGTCATTATACCCCATACTTCCCAAGCTCAACGAGCCATATTCTGCGTTATTATGCAAATAAAATTACAAAAACTCCCTAGAGAGGAGCATTTTCATATTATACGTTATCAAGCACTGCTGCATCATTCATCTGTTATCTAAACGTGATGTTATATGTATGAAGTTATATTATGTTTTGTATGTACCTCCGCTTGGTTAGTAAGTAAAAAACTTGATACCTAAGCACGCTTAATATTGCAAGTATCCATAGGCGGCTGTAATAATTATCATCAGGTGAAATCGTTTCCAAACACGCTTAGTGTAAGCTTTCGTAAGCAAACACCTAATACAGAATAGACTTTTTTTTACAGAAAATGATAGGCGATTCTTTGCCTTCAATAAGCTACTGTGAATTTTTTTAGACCAAGGGTTGGTAACCTGCGGCTCTTTCGATGTAAAGTTGCGGCTGTTCAGTTCCATACGCATTTTTTTATACCAAACCCTTTAAAACCATGCAGTCGATCCATTTGGAGTGCTGAATTCTCTTGCATGAATACAATAATAAAAAAAACAGCTTGTAGAAAAGCACAAAAAAATTAGGCTCTTTAAAAACTATGAAATTTTTAAAATTAATCTTTTGGCTCTTGCGTCTCATAAGGTTGCCGACCCCTGTACTAGACTAATCAAACAATTTGACGAAGTTTCGATATCTCTAATTCGATCTTCGTATTTAGCAAAATTACTAAAAACATTGATCCCTAAATATATTATTTCTAAAATAATATCCATAATTGGACACTTCGTACTCATACATGATACCATCTTTAAAAAAAACTCCTTTGAAAAGTATGATATACCTACGTATAGCGATGTAATGCCTCCGTACGTACCTAGTATATTATGAGAGCAGTAAACCAACGCGCTGTGGCGTCTGGAACCCAGTAATCGTAAAAGTTCACAACAGGTGAAAATGTCGTAGCGAGTGCTAAATTGGCAGACATCGTGTACACCGCTCGTTGCCTTGAATTGGTAAATAGGGGAGTGTGAAGTCGTTACGAATATATTGCCAGGAGAAAAACTGGCTTGAAAATAATGAAGCAGTCGATGAAAAAAAAATCTCAATCTCTAATCAAAATAAACTCTATGCGTATTTTTTATCTGAAAAATAATAAACACGTAGGAAATTGTACACTATTGCTTCATGTTAGTTTTACCCGTCCTTCATTTTATAACAAGCAACCCTTTTGGGTCAGCTAAAGGTAGAATTTAAGGGAAATACCAAAGATTTACAAAGTGGGAACGTTTTTGCATGAGAGAATGTAAACATGTGCAACGTAGGTATCTCTGGCAGTTCGACATTAAAGGAAATTGTAAAATAGTTTAAAAAAAGGAGATTGTCGGTAAAACTGCGAGCCGAAAAACTAATCTTCTCTTCTTCTTCTATTTATCTCTATTTATAAAAATAAATCCCTATTTCCCTTGGTCACGCCATAACTTGAGAAAGACTACCGATTTCATCCATCTTTTTTATGTTTTCTAATACTCTGAAGAAGGTTCTAAGATGGGAAAGTTGCGTAGAAAATTAAAAAAATTAAGAAAACTAACGGTAGAGTAGGGTATGGTAGGATACCCCTCGGGTACGCGGGCGAAACCGCGAGGCGCAACTAGTTTCTACATAAACCTCTTATTGACCTACGCTTCTCAATCTTATAATTTCATGTTATTGTTTTCTCTCTCACATTGTTTCTGCTAAAGCTGGCATTTATAAAATATTGAAGTGAACTGATAGTGCAATTTCTTAGAAGCAAACGATACCTGTGCGTAGTTACCCGAATGGTCTTATTTATTTATTTTATTTAACATTTGTAACGAGAATTACACTCTCGGCTCACTTATCGCGTCGCTTGATACCGCCTCGGGTATTAATAATCAACTTTGCACACATGTATCATAATGTACTATTATGTGGGAGTGAATAAACGATTTATTATTATTATCTGCTGAGGTGGTTTCTATACCAGTGGAGAAAGATACCGATTTATATGCGATTTTATTTAAGTGCAAGTAATCAAAAACCAAAAACAAATGAAGCCAATTTAGAATGTATTGGTTATTATTATGTATTACTTTACACTTCATTTAAAAAAAATACGAGATTTTTTTATTAAAAGTCACAGCAACACAGATTTAAAGTTATGTCTCCCTTAATTCGGATAACGGCGATAGGTAGGTTGTGACCTCAATATTACACGCTACCGCTTATAACATAACACGAACAATAATACTGTAGAGTACACAAAATAGGCTCAAATTATGACACACGGCGCCGTACCAAGGAAGTACTTAAGCCACGAAAGTAATATTACTTTACGGGCTATAAAAAATGTTGACTACTTTATACACAGCCTTTGAGTAATTTTCCTTTAGAATTTTATGTGTATGTACTTATACCGGATTTTGAGAACTGTAAAATATCTCGACAGAAGATAAATTATTTTAGGTTAATTGGGTTCATCCAACAAATTAATCCAAAGTAGCGCAATGGAGTTCATTTTGTTTAAAATCTAGTCCACCAATTCCCCACCGGCAAAGAGCTCTGATTGGCTAAATCAAGGACACATGCACTCTGATTGGCTAATTCAAGGACACTCTAAACATTTTGATGCAGTGATTGGTCGGTACTGTTATTAATCCGTGCAAAAACACTCACTAGTAGCGGAATTTGATTGCTCGGTATTATAGACCGGGAGATACTGGCACAAATTTCCTGGTCATTTGTACCAATATGGCGACCCTTCAGGGGTCTAATTACGTAATGACCAGGAAATTTGTGCCAGTATCTCCCGGTATATTACTACTCTAAAGGGATATTTGCCTAATAAACAAAAAAAAAATTTGTAAAATCGTAAACTAACTGTTTGATAGGCTTACTCTTAAACTTAAAATGTTGCTCACATGTCACTTATTATTAACTAAATGAAGGGTTTGAAAGAAATTATCCCTAAGCAGGTAAAACCAAAGGTATGGAAAAGTAGACCCTAACTATCCAAATAAGTCATATCTATATCATCGTAGATGCTCAAGTTTATATCTCGCCTTAGGTTAATAACTATCGACGTTTCTCGATCATTTATATCTGGCACAACCCTGGATAACTAGGTAGAAATAACTAGATTACTGGCCTAACTAGTCGAATAAGTCTACGCGTAGTTGAAGGTTCGCTAACTTGGTATGTTGCGAGACATGTTATAAATTATATCTTATCTCGTAAAATCGTCGAAAGATAAAACATTAAACAGTACTTAATTACACAGTCAGATTAGAGTACCTACATTGTATTATGCTTATTAGTAATAAACATAGTTGATTGCTAGTTGTTTTTGTTTTTGTTTCAATTTGAATTTCTTATTTGTTCAATACAAATTAAGATTCATTACTGACAGAGACTATGCATGCATAATTTCGGTAAAAGAATCAGAAAAATGGTCGCGTATTTTCTGATATAATCGGGTTTACACAGAATATTCCTTTTCTGGAGTCGGTCAAAAAGCTGTCGACATTCTTGACAGTGCTTGGCTGAGAACCATATCCTAAGTTCAGCTATGGTTAGACAGATTTACGTCATGAATTTGCCCGACTACTTTCTCATCCTTATTCTACTGATCTCTGTGAAACTAAGCATATTAAGTGGTTTTTATTCCGGGAATATAATTAATATAATTGCTTGTTTATAGTCAAGCTGTTATTAATAATGTTAGAGATGTTGAAGCCTCAATAATTCGAGAGAAATTTATTTTTATCCTTCTTCGCTACAGAATAAGGCTCTTTTTAATTTGTTTTCATAGGTATTTTTTATCGCGTAATCCTCTTGTTATTTTTTAGTAACAGCGTCTTATAACATCCATCATTGCCAAGTAGCTGTAAGAGCCGTAAATCAACTACCGACTGTTTTTTTGGATTTTGATTAGATTTTCATAATAATTTGCTATTTAGTCTGGTAGGCCTATTGAGAAATTGTACGAAAATTTAATTTTGAACTTGAGATTGGATAATGAAATATTATTTTTATTCCTTTTTAATCTTTAAAATCCAAGTCTTGAGCTCTGAACAAAATTAGTTCAAGTGTAGTTTTTGCGAAAGTATATGCGTAATTTTTATTGCCATGATTAGGTAGGCATCCACTTTGCCTCACTTGGACTCACTATACAAACAATACACTTGTCGTTTTGTTCGTCAGAAATATCATCAGATTTTTAAATGAAGTTGCGGTGCTGAACTTTCTCGAACTGTGGTCTCAGGCAGTATTATCCTAGGCATATTCAATGTAATAAGCCGCCTTGTCGCCTCGTGTAACCTTGTATACATAATATGTATAACAGTGTATATATGTCGGCATTCTAATATAATCCTACCGGATAAGGATAGAATATGACATAAGATTGTATATTTCAAAACGTCTTCGTCAGTCTTATGACAAATTAATGCTGAAATTGTATGACTTTAGCATATTCTATTACTTTGAAAATATTACCGAAATTAATCAAAATTATAGAGTACAATAAGTATATTTGTCATATATTGTTGTCATTGTAATTTCATATAGAGAACAAAATAAACTAGTAAAAAAGAGTCCAAAAACATACGAGTAAAATTCTAAACTTCGAAATTGGACTTCCGTCCAACAACACAAAAAAGAATACAAAAAAGCGTACGGATTTTTCTCTCCAATTTCATAGGTATTAGATGAGCGCCCGATCGAGTTTTCGGGTATTTGTACCTTCATTTTTTTCAATGTTTTATTAAGCCACACGCTTCAACGCACCAAATGATATTTTGTGAGGCGTATTCTATTTTACTACTTTATTCATAAATATGAAATGTCTATCAAGATTTGAGCATCCTAATCCTAACTTTATGTATATAAATGCGAACGTGAGTTTTTTTTTGTGACGCTTTCACGTCTTAACTTCTTAACTGATCATCATGAAAGGACGATGACCGTTTTTACCCTCACCCTAATTAGTACGACCAGCAAATTTATATTATGAAGTCAGAAGAAAAACCCTTTCTTAGGACACCTACTCTTCACAAAGAATATACCCATTAAATTTCATGTCTCTAGGACCAGTGGTTTAGGCTATACGTTGATATATCAGTCAATCAGTCAGACAATCAGGACTTTGAATTTTATATATATATATAGTAGATAATGCACCATACATCGCCACGGTATTACATCGCTTTTGGTCACGGCAGTTTTTGAACTAGGCATGCCTCCTTGCATTAAAACGGTCATCGTTCTTTGGCACAAAGATATCCTATGATATAGAGAAGGACATTGGTTACTTTTTATCCCTGGATCACGGGTAAAACCGCTGGGGACTGCTAGTAGTTTTTAGTTCTTGGCTAGTTCCTAGATAAACTGGTCCGGATCTTAGTATAATGATAACTGAAAGTGATGTGATAGATATCTTAAGATTCTGTCTTTAAAAACTGTAATGAAAATAATTGTCTTGATCCATCTAAATTGTTACAGAAATGAGACAACCTACACATTGCCCAAATACTTTTTTCAATTTAAATATAAAGCAAAGCAAAATCCAGAACTAATCCGACACGATTTACGATCAGGTTTTAATTTAAACATTACGCCTTAACATTCTGTTCCGATTTTTCCGGCAAATTGCAAACCTATAAATCCTTGTTTTATATTTTAAACTGTCAAGTATTTCGACGTTTCTAATAAAATATTACAAAGCTCTTATTAATCACTTCCTGTAGGCTCGCGGGATTTCTTTTTTCTCTGACCGCAGGATAATAATAAATTTTGCTAATTTGCATTTCATTTTGGAGCAATTTCTCGGTTCGCTTGCCTGATACACCACTGGGTAATTCTCGGCTCGTTACGTTTCGGCAATATAAATTAGTGTTCTGAACGCCAATGTATTTCCATTGACTTGCGGTTAAAAAATAACAATAGATTTCTATTGTTTTCCTCGCCCGCGCGTATCGTCAAACAGTCAAAGGATTCATTTGTAGCATTTCTTAAGGCTCTTTTACACTACTCGTGTACCGAATACCGGAATGGAATGCGCAATTAATTAAAAATGCAGGTTCATATGAATTCTAAATTTAAAATAATTAAACTCCGCACACACAAACACACACTATACCCAATTGATATTGATCGTATAATATAACAATTGACTGCAGAAAAACACCCCTATTCTAGTTTAAATAAAGTATTAACATAAACGAAGCGTATCGTCAGGTCGGTAATAGGTTGTCCGCAACGGCACATTGCCATGTCGCTTCTCATGGGAGCCACCATTAACATATAAATTACATGCTTGTCACGGGTTTACAAGAAGCTGTTGTTGTTTACTCGTCACTGAGGGATAATAGTATCGTAGGCAGTTATCGTTCGACTATTTTCTTTAAATAACAAGGATTTTTATATTTCTACTTAGGCACTAAATAGTTAGATTTATTGATATAAGGAAGAGAATGATAAATAATATAAGGAAAACCGTAGAAAGTATGGTTAATTATGAGAAATGAAAGAATGATGATGATTTTACTCATGAAGATTACATCATCTGCTTCAAACCGACAATACGAATCATAAATCGACCGTAAATAAGATTGAGTGACCGACGATTCCTTGTACATCACATAACACATAAAAATCACAAATCAAACCACAAAAATGAACGCCGACGAGAATCAGCGGGAATTGCAGTCCGGTAGCCGTTCGGTTCAGTCGATCGAACTCATCAATCATTAGCCCTTCGGTAGGGCTGATAGATGTAGCCCCGGCGAGATTGTGCCGCCCTTCCTTGACGTATCAATTTATAAGACGAAGAATGAACTGTCTATCCCTTGCCGGATTAGTGTTAAACATTCACGAGCAGCGCTGCGGACATTCGCCCGGAATTACGGTATGATGGAATAGATCAAGTGTAAAGGTTCTTAAGCTTATTTTTGAAATTCTAAAAACTGATTGTTGTTGGTAGGAATGTGAATTTGGACTATATTACTGTCCTGCGCGGTTTCACCCGCATTCCCGAGGGATCGTATGTTTTCCCGGGATAAAAAGTATCCTATGTGTTAAACCATTAAGGCGATGATAGCTCAGTGGTAGTGACGTCGGATACCGAGATGAAGGTCCCAGGTTCGAATCCTACAATGAGCTTGAGCTTTTGGTGAAGGAAAACAAAGCACGGTGGTAGGGTACTTTGTAGTACCCGCCTGGCTGGCTACCACCCTCGAGTTGAAAATCTTTCGCCAAGCACCTTTCGGTGTGTTCCGATAGCTGCACTTGAGAGCCAGTTCCTTCTAGGCTTTGTGTGCTTACAACCTTCGGCCACATCATCACTTACCATAGCGAGATTGCGGTCATACACAGGCCTATAAACAGTAAAAAAAAACAAAACCAGAACATATTCTGTGTGCCAAATCTCATCCAAATCCGTTCAGTAGTTTTTGCGAAAAGAGTAACAAACATCCATACATAAAAAAAATCGCAATTAGTAAGGAAGTAAGGATAATCGACGCATATTTTAGATAATGAGTAGGTGGCTTTGAATATCACCTTATAGACCTAGAAACAAGTACGATGATGTCCCAAACAAAACCGGTTGTCATCATAAGTTACCAATATTATTGTATCGTGTCACCCGTCAAAAGCGTTAGGTTACCCCGAATCGGGCTATGCATCAATCATTGCGACATACCATCCCGGGGTAGGATAGAAATAATAGATTTAAACCGTTGATATACCACCATGACAGATCAATTTGTTTCATGGAAGATCTAGGGGAATTTACGAACTGTCTTATATATATAAATATTTGTAGCTCAAGAATGCCATGGATCATGCCAGCTTTTTAATAAAGAAAGTGTGGACTTAACTTAGGAGAAATTTGGTATATAAAAAGTTTGCTTTGATACTCGTAAACACAGATTACAGAATAAAAGGCAGATGGAGTGCAAGGAACACGAAAGTAAACCCAAAAAAGCAAATACGAATTCAAAATTAGATACCTGGTATTTGTTTTCCAATTTGTTTGTTTTGTTTAATAAACTTTATTTAACAAAAAACACTTCTTCCTCAATAAACTGTCGTTAAACAAAGCAAATATAAACTGGAAAACGATTACCAGGTTTCTGATTTTGAATTTGTATTTGCTTTTTTGGCTTCACTTTCGTGTTCGTCGCGCACCATCTGCCTTTTATTCCGTAATCTATGCTCATAAACATTAAATTTATAAGAAAATTGAAGACGAAAATGAATACCCTCTAAAAGCACGTTTAATATAAATACCAAATCTAAACTGAATTAATTTGATTTCTCGGTACCTTGTATTATGTTTAAATCTTGCTTGATAATCTAGCCTTACCGAAAATGCCAGACTTAATAACCAATTTGTAAGTATCTTTGCTTACGTAAATTATATAAAAATACGTTCAACAATGAAATAATTATAATGAAGACTAGCAAAATAATGGAAGTAAAACATGGCTTAGCTTCGGCTTCTCCCAAAATAAAATTACCCTATCTAACAAATAACAATGCAGATTAAAGAAAACACCCAACTTCTAATCACAACATTATCAAACCAAACCGCATCCCTATTCCTGAAAGTTCCCGTCCTGACGAAACGAGTATTTCGTATACCCGCAGTTTCCTCTCAACTATGTGCGGCGAGTAATATCGAAACTGTTTATGAGGGGAACGTGGTCGATAACTTTGTTCACCTTCGCCGTGATAGGAACAGCCACAACGCATGGGAATACAGAATACGTATATTTATAGGTTAGGTCCGTAATAACTTGCACGCGGTTGATATATAAATTGTTATATAGGATGGTGCTTTGAATAACGGTTATGTGTTTATTTATTTTTTATGAACATTACTTTTTGTATTATGATTAGTCACAGTGATAACAAATTGTGTGTTTAGTAGTTTCCCTTTAGTTATTTTTATTTCTAAGGCAAACTTAAGTAAGTCATGCTCACTTTAAGAGCATATAAGCTACCCGGCCGCGCTCGAGTTTAGGTATTTGCCAGCGCCAAGCCGAGTTAACGCGGGCACACGCGGGGCCAACATTGGTGCGGCTCCTCCGCCAACATACTGCGTGCGTTATTATTTTGATACTTCAGTATGGCTTCATGTCGATGTAAAACTATAATATTATTAAGAAGGTATCTGGTAGGTTGAATAAGGTTATAAGTATGTAGTTATATGTATAGTACAAAGTACTGAATACATTTTTTTTACACTAGTAAACAAAGTAGTTCAGGTACCTATATACCTAATTTATCTAATTAAACTTTTATTTGGTATGAATAATAGTTTAAGTCCTATTCTCAGACCTACTCAATATACACACAAAATTTCATAAGAATTGTATGAAAAGCAGTAACGGAACCCTTATGGATTCGTCATGTCTGTCTGTCTGGCTGTCCGTCCGTATGTCACAGCCACTTTTTTCCGTATCTATAAGAACTATACTGTTGAAACTTGGTAAGTAGATGTATTCTGTGAACCGCATTAAGATTTTCACACAAAAATAGAAAAATGACAATACATTTTGAGGGTTCCCCATACTAAGAACTGAAACTCAAATAAATTTTTTTCTTCAAACCCATACTTGTGGGGTATCTATGGATAGGTCTTCAAAAATGATATTGAGGAATATAATTTTTTTCTAATCTGAATAGTTTGCGCGAGAGACACTTCCAAATCTGTAGCCGTGCGTACATTACCATGCAAACTTCCACCAAAAAATTGGTTTGAACGAGATCTAGTAAGTAGTTTCTTTTTAATACGTCATAATACGTAAACCGCAATTTACCTTTCATTCAATATTTTTGGCGTTTTTTTTTTTCATAGCAGAGTTTGTTAATATTCTGTGTACGAGTCCGACTCGCACTTGGCCGGTTTTTTCTGCGATTTCCAAGTTGGTCCCATAGTAAAAGTTAATCGTTTACATGAGTACTTTACATGGTTTCATTTATTATCGTATTGTCGTATCCATTCTGTATAAAATTCTCCTGTCACGGAGTTTGTAATAAAAGTCCTCAGAACCGGCTTGACCGATTCTTATCAAATTTTGTCTCATTGATATAAAGATAACACGAATCTTTTAAAAATTGAAAAAAGTCTCTGCCTTTTTGTACTATTTAGTAACTGGTCCGATTGCTTTCAAAATTGAGATTTGATGGGCCTTGGGATTACAAAACACGTTTTTTATTTCAATATTCAAAAAAGTGAGACCCTTGGACCACATAGCATGAATCTTTGCTCAAAATTTAAAAAAGTGTCGGCCATTTTGAACTATTTTGTTACTGGTCCGATTGCTCTCAAAATTGAGATTTTAGAGACACTTGGACCATATAACATGAATGTTTGCAAAAAAATTAAAAAAGTGTCCGCCATTTTGAACTATTTTGGTACTGGTCTGATTGCTCTCAAAATTGATATTTGAGGGACTCTTGGACCATATAATATTTATCTTTGCTCAAAATTGAAAAAAAAAGTGTCCGCCATTTTGAACTATTTTGTTAGAGGTTCGATTGCTATCAAAATTGATATTTGAGAGACTCTTGTACCATATAACATGAATATTTGTTGAAAATAAAAAAAGTGTCCGCCATTTTGAACCATTTAGTTACTGGTCCGATTGCTTTCAAAAGTGATATTTGAGGGACGCTTGGACCATATAACATGAATCTTTGCTCAAATTTGAAAAAAAAGTGTCCGCCATTTTGAACTAATTTGTTACTGGTCTGATTGCTCTCAAAATTGATATTTGAGAGACTCCTGGACCATATAACATGAATCTATGCTCAAAATTGAAAAAAGTGTCCGCCATTTTGAACAATTTTGTGAGAGGTCCGATTGCTATCAAAATTGATATTTGAGAGATTCTTGTACACACGGCTACACATCAAGCTATACATTTCCAGTATAAGCTGATCTCGCATTGTATAGGATTTCCGTACAATGAGAGGCTTATATTGGAAATGTATAGCTTGATCTGTAGCCGTGTGTACCATATAACATGAATGTTTGCAAAAAATTGAAAAAGTGTCCGCCATTTTGAGCTATTTTGTTACTGGTCTGATTGTTCTCAAAATTGACATTTTAGAGACTCCTGGACCATATAACATGAATCTATGCTCAAAATTGAAAAAAGTGTCCGCCATTTTGAACTATTTTGTTAGAGGTCCGATTGCTATCAAAATTAATATTTGAGACACGTCAGAGTAATACTGACCGTATTACTCTGACGCACAAATCCGCACAATATTTAAAACTCCTGCGCTTTAGTTCGATTGCGTTGCCGTGTCTGTTCACGGTGCCTATACTATAAGGTCTATAATAAAATCTAAAAACCGCTCGACTCACATGCTGCTAGCTGCTCTCGCTCATCCATCTAGCTAGTAGCTAAGTCGGCCAGTGAGTCTTAGATGGAGGCAATGCGCGCGCGACGCGAGTAACAACTCTTTGCACAACGTAATATCAAGAATTATAGTTCTAGATGGGCTACCGCTGAAAGCATTTTGTACATCGGCTAATGTCAGAAAATTGTTACTTTCGGATCTGGCACACTAGCCTTCTAAGTAAGCAGTCCTTGATATGGAGTCTCTGGTGGTCTATGCGCTTGGGTTTCCAATTTCTTGAGTGAACGGTCTATTCATGTGGTCATAGACGGGTGTTCGTCGGACCTTTTGGCAATCAATGCTTCAGGGTTCAGTTCTCTCTGCAATCTTATTTCTGCTGCATATTAACGATCTGGTGAAGCCTGGTATTTTTGGGTACGCAGACGACAGCACCGTTGTCATATTTCCAGCGCGCGAGCCACCAGTGACTAGATCCAATTGTTGCGAGAGGTCATGGTAGAACGATTGAAGCTTACAGGCAGTCTCCGATTGATTTGATTTAATTGGGGCAATGCCAATCTAGTCACTTTTAATGCCACCAAGACGCAGGCGTGTCTTTTTACCGCCAAACGGAGTCCTTTCCACCACGCTCTCGTCCTCGACTCAATAAACCGCCGAGTCAGAAGACTCATTGACGATGAGACTTTAATTAGGACAAAACTCACGGGGCTGGACCATAGAAGAAAGGTTGCTTGCCTTATCGGTTTTCTACAGGATATATTTTGGAGAGTGTGTGCAAGAATTGTTTAACCTTATTATTCCAACCACTATCCCCATTTTTACTCCGAACGACAAGAAGCCGGGATTTTCACCAACGAAATGGGTACCAAAAACAATAAAATATAACACCTATCTTCAAACTACTAATAGTTTAGCATAAAACTACGCGTATTATTTAAAATTAAAAAAAAAAACAATATTCGAAAAATCCGGATTTATATGTGATTATAATCATGAAATCTGGATTTGAAAAAAAAAACGGATTCTGCAATCCCTTGTTCCAAGCGTCCCTCAAATATCAATTTTGATAGCAATGGGACCTGTAAAAAAAAAGTTCAAAATGGCGGACACATTTTCAATTTTGAGCAAATATTCATGTTATATTTCCCAAGGGTCTCTCAAATGTCAATTTTGATAGCAATCGGACCAGTAACGAAATAGTTCAAAATGGCGGACACTTTTTTTTCCATTTTGAGCAAATATTCATGTTAAATGTCCCAAGGGTCTCTCAAATATCAATTTTGATAGCAATCTGACCAGTAACGAAATAGTTCAAAATGGCGGACACTTTTTTTCTATTTTGAGCAAAGATTCATGTTATAAGGTCCAAGAGTCTCTCAAATATCAATTTTGATAGCAATCGGACCAGTAACGAAATAGTTCAAAATGGCGGACACTTTTTTCAAATTTTGAGCAAAGATTCATGTTATATGTCCCAAGGGTCTCTCAAATATCAATTTTGATAGCAATCGGACCAGTAACGAAATAGTTCAAAATGACGGACACTTTTTTCAAATTTTGAGCAAAGATTCATGTTATATGTCCCAAGGGTCTCTCAAATATCAATTTTGATAACAATCGGACCAGTAACGAAATAGTTCAAAATGGCGGACACTTTTTTTCCATTTTGAGCAAATATTCATGTTAAATGTCCCAAGGGTCTCTCAAATATCAATTTTGATAGCAATCTGACCAGTAACGAAATAGTTCAAAATGGCGGACACTTTTTTTCCATTTTGAGCAAATATTATAGAATAGAATAGAAAAACATTTATTTGCCACACACCTTAAAATTAACAACATAATACGAAAACAGTATAAAAAAACGGAAATTAGTGTGCAGACAAATTGGCCACCAGCTCAGCATAATGCTGTGCACAGTGAGCACACAGCGCTGATTTTCAGCCGGCGCCAGTGGGACGTTTTGGTCATACGTCCGGGCAAGTGATAGACACCAAAGCAATTTGCAAATAATATAAATAAATACACATAATAATTGGACAGATAAAACTTTTAAACTTTATATTTTATTAACAACACACACATTCTGAATAAATAAATAAACTCAAATAAAAATAACAAAACAACATTTAAAAGACAAAAAACTGAAATGATCCTTGTTATTTATATACTACCCGTCAGATTCTAAAAATTCCCTAATAAGAAGCCACATTATTCCCATTATATGAAAACGTGGAAACGCGGGTGAAACCGCAGCTGGTAAAAACATAAAACACGCTTTTCAATTAAAGACTATGTAGTAGGGAATATATCTTGAAGCTGCAAACTTAGCACATGTACCTTATATTTTAATTTGAAAGCATGAACTGATGTGAGATTGCGGATTGGAGGTGGTAAATTATTCCAACACTTACTAGCCATATAGCTAAAACTGCCTCGGAAGGCCACAGTTTCATGTCGAGGTGTCAAAATAAGATATTTAGTTGCCCTAGTCCTAAGCAGATTCAGCGGGGTTATTTTAAAACTGTCGGATTCGATATCGGGAACGGATTCGGAAACCTTCACGGAATTCGGAAGCGTTTACGAAGATTATTAATACTGGTAGGAAATGGAAATTATATAAACTAAAATAAAAGCAAAATCGAAAATATTACGCATTTTTATTGTTGAAAGGCCTCATTTGAGTAGATTATATCAAATGCATAAAGACAGAATCATGTTATTTTTTATATTTCAGATTTTAGGTCTACAGTTGTGTTTATAAAAATAAAAAAAAGATTTTAGTTGTATCGAACTTCGTAAATGACTGATATGTCAAATTAATTGCTGTTTATAATATTCGCCAAAAGTCAGGCAAAGGTTTGTACCATACAGCCTAGTCGTATTGTAGTTAAAAATTCTAGTCATAAAATAAATAATTTTCATACAGTACGCACTGTTAGTCACCGTCCATAAACGTCATGTTTTAATAAAATGGTGGTCATTATACGAAATCTTTTCACGGACTTTGTGAGACAACTTGATAAGTCACAATACACATCATTAATTTAATTTTCCTTCACTGATGCACATGTATGTATCTTTTAATGTATAAAACACCACAGATAATATGAAATAAAACTCAAAATACACGAATTTTTGACAATAAAACGAAAACGCAACGTCACTTTGTAAGGTCTCGCCAAAAAGCCCTCTATGTCAATGGTTTTTTTCAGTACATTCATGGACAGTTTAATAAAACAAATATTTTATGAATACCTAGATCCTCAGTCGTAGGTGATACGTAGTACCACATAGTGGTAGTGAATCTAGCATCCAAAATTATTGTGATCAATATGTTTTAGTTCCTACGAGGTTTGAGTATGTAGCTATTATTAACCGCAGACCTTTTTCATTCATTATTTACTTAAAACAGGTGCAAACACATTTCGTTTGGTACCAACTAGCCTTAAAATAGGTTTAAATAATTAGTTTATATGAAATAATGGTAAAAAAATACGTTAATTAAAATTCGGAAAGATTTCCGCCTACTAAAAGCTATCGGAAACTTTTCGATGAATCGAATTGACATTTCCGTCGAGAAACGTCAAAACTTCAATCAGTCAATGAACTATACAGTCAGTTTATGAAGTTCGATACAACTAGAAAACATTTTTTATTTTTATAAACACAAATGTAGGCTGAAAATATAAAAAAATCAAAAAAACAAGTTTCTGTCTATGCATTTGATATAATCTACTCAAATGAGGCCTTTCAACAATAAAAATGCGTAATATTTTCGATTTTGATTTTATTTTAGTTTATATAATTTCCATTTTCTACCTGTATTAATAATCTTCGTAAACGCTTCCGAATTCCGTGAAGGTTTCCGAATCCGTTCCCGATATCGAAACCGACAGTTTTAAAATAACCCCGCAGATCTCGCGCCCAAAACAATTTGTCATAAAGGTAGTCAGGGGATCTGTTCCTAACGATACCAAAAAGCAACGTTGCAAAGTGTAAGTGCCTCCTCCAGGCCATCTTAAGCATTTTGGCATCATTTATAAAAGGGGTGACATGGCCTCGAGGCGGCACATGAAAACAAAACCGTGCGCATGCATTCTGTACACGTTGTATGAGACGTTTCGTTCTTACTAGTAATCTTGGACCGTAAACTGTATCCGCATATATTAGTTTCGAGAGAACGAGCGTCTCACACAATTTTATGCGTAGCTCCTCAGATAGACAATTCCGAATTCCCTAAAGAACTTTCAAACGATAGAAACAGTTTCGAACACATTCTATTACATGACTTTCAAAACGGAGGTTACAGTCCATTACCAAACCAAGATTGTTAAATGTCCCAAGGGTCTCTCAAATATCAATTTTGATAGCAATCTGACCAGTAACGAAATAGTTCAAAATGGCGGACACTTTTTTTCTATTTTGAGCAAAGATTCATGTTATAAAGTCCAAGAGTCTCTCAGATATCAATTTTGATAGCAATCGGACCAGTAACGAAATAGTTCAAAATGGCGGACACTTTTTTCAAATTTTGAGCAAAGATTCATGTTATATGTCCCAAGGGTCTCTCAAATATCAATTTTGATAGCAATCGGACCAGTAACGAAATAGTTCAAAATGGCGGACACTTTTTTCAAATTTTGAGCAAAGATTCATGTTATATGTCCCAAGGGTCTCTCAAATATCAATTTTGATAGCAATCGGACCAGTAACGAAATAGTTCAAAATGGCGGACACTTTTTTCAAATTTTGAGCAAAGATTCATGTTATATGTCCCAAGGGTCTCTCAAATATCAATTTTGATAGCAATCGGACCAGTAACGAAATAGTTCAAAATGGCGGACACTTTTTTTCCATTTTGAGCAAATATTCATGTTATATGTCCCAAGGGTCTCTCAAATATCAATTTTGATAGCAATCGGACCAGTAACGAAATAGTTCAAAATGGCGGACACTTTTTTTCTATTTTGAGCAAAGATTCATGTTATATGTCCCAAGGGTCTCTCAAATATCAATTTTGATAGCAATCGGACCAGTAACGAAATAGTTCAAAATGGCGGACACTTTTTTTCCATTTTGAGCAAATATTCATGTTATATGTCCCAAGGGTCTCTCAAATATCAATTTTGATAGCAATCGGACCAGTAACGAAATAGTTCAAAATGGCGGACACTTTTTTTCTATTTTGAGCAAAGATTCATGTTATATGTTCCAAGGGTCTCTCAAATATCAATTTTGATAGCAATCGGACCAGTAACGAAATAGTTCAAAATGGCGGACACTTTTTTCAAATTTTGAGCAAAGATTCATGTTATATGTCCCAAGGGTCTCTCAAATATCAATTTTGATAGCATTCTGACCAGTAACGAAATAGTTCAAAATGGCGGACACTTTTTTTCTATTTTGAGCAAAGATTCATGTTATAAAGTCCAAGAGTCTCTCAGATATCAATTTTGATAGCAATCGGACCAGTAACGAAATAGTTCAAAATGGCGGACACTTTTTTTCTATTTTGAGCAAAGATTCATGTTATAAAGTCCAAGAGTCTCTCAGATATCAATTTTGATAGCAATCGGACCTGTAAAAAAATATTTCAAAATGGCGGACACTTTTTTCAATTTTGAGAATATATTCATGTTATATGGGCCAAGGGTCTCTCAAAAATCTATTTTGAGAGTAATCGGACGAGTAGTTAACTAAGTAGTTCCTAATGGTGGACACTTTTTTATGACCTCAAATATATATTTTTTTTATACCACAAATTCGGTAAACAAGCTTACGGCCCGTCTGATGGTAAGCGGTTACCGTAGCCAAAATGTCACTTTATAATATTGCCTATTTTACTTAGTGATATGATAGGTAACATGCATTCTAGTGGTGAAAGATCGTACAGTCGTTTTTGAAAATTATTGAAATAACAAACAAACAAAACATACAAAAATACAAATCTTTTCTTTTATAGTAGGTATTATTATTAGTGTATATAAACGGAGGAATTTTCAAACATAAGGCCGCCCTTATATTTGATATTTATCCATTACTTCTGATTGGCATTGATCGATCGTGCCTTTCTAGGCGATGATTTCCGGTAGAAGACATTTATTAACAATAACAAAAAAAAACTAATTTGCATATTTGTCAGCTTATTATTCAAAACAGTTACTGGCGTAACGTAATTTAAGAAACAGTTACCATTTATCAATATAAATTAACTTATCAACCCAAGTATCATAAGTGGTAAGAGCGCGCTATAATGCGGGCGATTGTAGCAATACTCTCAATCGTAATAATATGTTGGCGAACTTAGCGCGCGGAAAACAGAGCGATACGTCCTCTCTCTGAGACGGCGGAGCCGGGTCTGCCGAGCCGTGGCCTCCGCATTCGATTTATATAGCAGTTTTAAAATATTCGGTATAAAATAATTATAACATTTTTACGGATTTTTTTAATGTAATAATTTTAAGCATTAACTGCTACGTATTAATAAATAGTAATTATGAAGTTTGAAATTCGATTTCCATATAAAAAACAGCGCTGAACATCGATAAAAATCTTAATTTTTACGCGGTATTGTTTTGTCATTTTCAAAACAAAAATGTACAAAACGTTATGATGTCATTTATTAGAAAACTAGAAGACAATATGAACTTTTTAACATGTATTTTTGTATTTTTTTGTTTCAAGTACTTTAATACCTATTTGACTGCAAAGACAGCATGTTCCGTAAAATTCAAAAAAGGTCTCTCAAAGAACTACTCCAAACTAAATAACAAATAGTCAATTTAATGTTTTTTCCTATTAGAAAAGTAAAAAAATAAATTTCCTATTAGATTTATGACAACGCAAATGAATAACTATTAATATAACTGAGTAGTGTCACACCGAAAACCTGGAATATTGCGGCATTGTGCGTTATTACGTACTAAACCCTCTTAAGGCCTTTGCTTGCGGCGGCATCGTGTGAAGGGTCGCTCACTTCCCTCCAATATGGCGAGGAGGGCGATGGCTGCCACACGCGTCATTCTTGTGAACAGGTGCTGCTTGTGGGGGCTGGTATGCTTAAGTTTGCCATTTATTTATTTACTTATTAAATATAGATTCAGTCTACTTTGTAGTTTTGCCGCCGCGCCGGTGCACGCAATTGTTGTCAGTGCGATTACAATGTAAATATTATATAATTAATCTAAGCTTGTTTTGAAAAGAGTAATTGCTGAGTTTATTGCCGGCTCTTCTCAGCAAATGCAACCTTACGAACCGGTATTAGAGTATTAAAGTCAGACTTTTCATAAGTGCCTGCGAAGGTCTATTCGAATAAATGATTTTGAATTGAATTGAATAGAAATAGACGAATTTGAGAATACTTACAGCATTCACAACAAATATGTGCGAATGAATTGCTCAAAAATCCCAATTATTTAATTAAACACAATCACAATCTTTATACTCTATCCAACTAATTGTCACTTGATAGACACTCAGTAGTTGCATCTCATCGCTTAAAAGCGCTTAGACCAGTTCGACGTCATCGTTTTGACTTCGCTTCATTAGCTCTTGCATTAGTGTTGTCTAAAAATGTATAGATATCGATGAATTCGAAAAACCTGTTGAATTTGATTACTTAGCGTTATACCACATATTAAGTAATATACTACGTGTTATACTATACAGTAAACATAATCAAGTTTCTTATAATCAATTTTATTGTTTATAAAGTTCATTCTTGCTTCAATTTTCACACACACTTCACTGATTAACTAATGTGAACTGCAGAATTGTTAGTTTATTTGATATCGAATGCTCTCTTAATTTGCAAAAATATTTGTATTAGAATTCCAGCATCACTACTTAAATTGACATCTGCAACGATTGTTTTATGTTTTATCTGTATGGTCTATACAATTAATTTGTTCATATTAAAACAGTTATTTTCAAGCACCACACGATTAAATTAAATCTTAACCGTACATAACCTACATTTATGAATCATCTATGAAAATATTCTTATAGTTTATCGATAATGAACAAGCCAGCACTAGCCCACATTAATTGATTCGTTGGCGCATACTAAACTAGTTCGTACCAAGTTGGTGTAGAGTTTACATTAGCTTCATGTTACCGTCGATTTCATACAGTTTGTGTCAACATTAAGCTGATCGTACCGTTAGTTGTTTGTACGTGCAAGATGAATCGCAGTTATAATTAATTTATGTATGTATTTAAAGACTTATGCAATGAAAATTCCTGATAATCGAACTTAAAAAAAACTACACAAGGCCAAAATCAGTAACAGGAATGGGTAAGAATAAAATCATAGCCCAGAAAACTAGAACCTAAAAGAGTTTA
Source organism: Polyploca ridens (assembly GCA_951394255.1). Classification (NCBI taxonomy): domain Eukaryota; kingdom Metazoa; phylum Arthropoda; class Insecta; order Lepidoptera; family Drepanidae; genus Polyploca; species Polyploca ridens. The sequence continues at coordinate 12,423,450 of OX596256.1, read as the reverse complement.
TTGTCGTAAAGTATTAGATTAAAAGCACTCTACAAGGTTCTCATTGTGGAAATATATGGGGAAGGATAGTTCAACCACAAACCCACGGACAATACTAGAATTAACAAAACCAGCGGTTAGATTCAACAATAGTATAATAGGCGGCCTTTGAAGTTTTAGTTCTTCAATCTGCCATCGTTTTCCGTCGCTATTGTGTGGAAAACAAAAGGTTTTCTTTAGACAACCGGATCAGCTAATGGGGACATGGAGAAAATGTGTAGAGATATTGATGATCGCTTTATGTGACTAATAAATAAGCTTATGTGTTGTCTTAGAATTAAAATAATAAATGCCGTAAGACATTTCAGACAAAGACGCCCGTTTGTTTTGACAATGCATAATTTATCATACAAATACCCCAATAAATTTCCAGGTAATTCGAAAGTAGGACGTCAAATCTGTCGACCCCAAATTGCTAAAGTATGACGCCAAACATTATTCAATTGATATTACAATCTCCCACGCGAACCAACCGAAACAACTTGAAAAAGACAAATGAAAATTACTTGTTCTCCGTAAAGTTACAAGTTGTATTTTTAACGCTGAAGAATGTATTAAGGCAGGGAGAAATTAAAAAACAGAAAGGAGCAAAAACCTCTTAAGACAATACACGGAATGTAACAGGGGCGGATAATTGTTTTCTTGATTAATTCAGAAATAAGGAAACGCTACGTTCCCTAGACACAACGCTCCGACTGTTCGTACATGATAGATAAATTAAAGCTTAATAAACAAAGCGTTGATAACTCTGACATTATTTATAATAAATCTCATATGAATGGTATTTACCTATTCTTAAGGAATATAATTTACAACATATACCATCTAATAATTATAAAGTAGTTATATAATGTAGAAAATAATAACACCCAAGCGTTAATGAAATACTTCGAAAGCTAGTTAATGATTTTTTCCACGACGCATACAACTTTCATCAAATAACCTCCCCATTTTTATAGAACTAAATAATGCCACACAATTCTACGTACTTATTATGTGTTATTATGAATTGGGGACGGTCGGGTGCTATTCAAATGTCGACGAATACAAATGCTTCCTACCTAGCTCATTATACTCAAAATATGCTGTGAGTGTGTAGTGATGCGACTTGAGTTCAGCTGTACTTGACTTTATGAGCATCATGCAATGGTAAATTGGGGTACAGGGTTCTAAAGTCATTCAATAAGCTTATCTTCATAACATTGTTTTAATAGGATTTGTAGAGGCTATAAATGATTTATATACGAGTCTTCGTCGCTCTGCAAGTTCTCACTCCTCAAAATATGTATATCCTCGTATTCTCTAGCTCATGTTTCGAATTTCCAGAGGTTTAATATGCGCATCATCTGTTGGAGTCATGTTGCCATTATATTTCTCTAGAGCCTGAACATTGAGCAATTCTCTGTGCATATAATTTTATTGAGTGCTCTGTGCACTACCGTAAAGGAGACTAGATTACGACCATGAAAGCTGGTGCGCTCCAAGGCTTTTATATACCTGCATATTGTTGGTAACAGGTTGCAGTTACTTTAGAGTTCGCTTAGTCTGCTAATGTTGCACCTTTATTAAGCTAATACTGTGGCTTTTAGAATGGTACATATTGTGCCGACCCCAAATGATTGGGAACAGGGCAAGCAGATGATGATGACTGTGGCTTTTAGAATCTTATCCATTACCGTCAATTGTATATTTATTATGAATCGATCTTTTAATTATTTCATCTTAAACTCATTATCTCTTTCTATGCATACATAATATGCTTATCCTGTGGTATCCATGTATTTGGACCGACCTCCTAGCAATCGTTATTAATTTCATCATCATACATAATTCATTAGCCTATAATGTGCCGTGAGCACGGGTATGTGCCACGCTGCTAGTTTGAATGTTCTAATTTTTTATCATTACTTTGACCGAGAAAAAATAATTAAGAACTAATATCGACATTTTCAGCTTGGGCCTTTAGACTCTGTTCAGCGACGTGCCATCAGAATTGTTGACAATCCCGAACTCACAAGTGATTTAGAGCTCCTCAGTTTGAGGAGAGACTTTGCCTCCTTATGTGTGTTCTACCGCTTGTACAACGGAGAGTGTTCTAAAGAATTGTTCGACTTGATGCCCACGGCTACTTTCTACCATCGCAACTCTCGCCATCGACAGGGCGACATCCTCACACATTGAAACCAGAATTGTTTCGAACTATGTGGGCTCAACGGAGCTTCCTTCCGCGGACGCTCAGACTGTGGAATGAGCTCCCTGCCGTGGTTTTCCCAATGGAGTACAGCATGGGGTTCTTCAAAAAGGGTGTGAAGAGATTTCTGCAGGGTCGGCAACACGCGAGTGATACCCCTGGTGTTGCAAGTGTCCATAGGCTACGGTAACCGCTTACCATCAGGCGGGCTGTATGCTTGTTTGCCACCTTAGTGGTATAAAAAAACTGCCAGTAAATCACTAGTGTATGATATATCTATGAATGCATCTTTATGTAAATTGCTCACGCTTCGCATAAGGTTAAAGCTATCACTCTATTAATATTCTTACTCTATGATACCCACTCATACAGGCCTCCCCAAGGAAAGACATACGGTTCTGAGCCGCCTGTTTCCTAAAAAGCAGTCAAAAATTATTTTATATTAATTTGAATTTTTTCCCACCGCCAATCCCCAATAACATAGCAAACATGTAAAGCCAAAGTATTTGTCCAAGCGCACCAACCAACGGTCATTGTGCTCGGGTATGTTTGCAGAATAAACAAGCACACGTTTCGTGGCATCCGTGTCCGATTCCGAGGAAGGGTTGTGCCCCAACTGCGTACAAATGAGGGTCTAATTGTCTGGAGTTCCGCATCTATTGACTCCCGTACCGAGTGTGTTGATTTGTGTATCGGGTAATGTTTATTAGACTCGAATCTTTGGAGGGTTTTGTGTTAGGATTACTTTATTTGTGTTGTGATGTCGTAGGGGTGTGTTTCTTTTGATTGTAGTCTGCAGCCGATATATAGTCGTATATTTTTTTTTTCGTCATTATTTTTAACATTTACTTACCTTATCTATATTTCCTCTGTGTACCTAATCTTGGCTAATGCTTGTTGATTGAGTATCTTAGTATTTTAAAATTATACTACTATTTATGATATATTAGCTTGTTCTTGCTTGGTCTACTGTATCATACCAGCCAGATATTCAGTAGAATTCATGGAAAATACCACGATAAATCTTTTGCCTATATCATATTATGTGGATGGCGTCCATACGTAACATGTTCGACTTAAGTACGAAGAAATAAGCCGCAACGCAAAAACCCCTCGAACGTTATTGTACAAGTTTCTAGGTTCTGAACTTTTTCTTTTATGTAACAATGAAACAACTACAAAAGCATAACACAATATAGACGTATACTGAATGTTAGATCAAGAATAGTTCCAAAAAAACTTAGCCTAAATCTTTGGAGGATTTTATTGATGCAAATGTTTTTGTTATTTCTCCCTTTTAGAGATATCCAAGACCTATATATTTTTGTTTCGATGGAGATATTGTCGTGTTCGATCAAACCATTTTCGTGAACTCGATGATTCATTGAGTTTGAGCTTTTGATGACGGAAACGTTTTGACGAAATCGTAGCAAAATGATTGGATATTTTGCTTCTGTCGATGGCATCTAGGAAAAATCACTTTAGACCAGTGATACCGAACAATCCATTTCCGCAACTAGTAAGTGTTTTTGCACTGATTAATAACAGTATCGACAATTTGCATCTAAATGTTTAGTGTGTCCTTGTATTAAATAAATTTGAAATAAAATGAACGGCATTTTGCTTCTTTGGTTTAATTGTTCGATGTAGCAATTGACTTGAGAAGCAGATTCCTTTAAAGGTTTATTTTCCTACCATCGATCGTAACTTCCTTTGGCAAAATTTTCAATTATGTCACTGATAACATTGCAATATAAATATCATTCGTTACTACTCTCGGATCAGTCGATGGCAAAACGTAGGTAAAAATTTTTAAGTTAATCCAAGCATATCAATTTAAAATTAAAGTCAGAAAATACGAAATTGGCCCTGATTCTGTTGTTCACAACTAAACTAATTTTAATCCCACTATGTCTCTTTCTAAAAAAAAAACATAAGAAAATGATGTAAGAAATTTAGTCCTGTCAAATTAGTCCAATGCTTGTTTTCAATATAAATTTAGTCGCCATCTATCGTGGTTACGCCTAAATACACGCAAAATAAGACGGCAAAGATTAATTTTACAACTTAAAATATGTTCTATCCTTTTTCAATAATGTTCGTAAGAAAGAGATGAGATGTGACTAAAATTAGTTTAGTGCGATTTACAACAAAATCGGCACCATTCTATTTCAAACAGGGTGTTGTGTCCAAAAGCAATGGTCAGTTTCATACGTCGCTGATCACCTGTGCACGTCCCGGACCGGTTTGGTACAATTCCAACGAATTCCCAACACTCGATGTAATTGTTTGTTTTCGACTACACGTCGGCTTTCGTCGGCCTTTGTTACCTTTGTTGCAATACAGAATAGGCAATAGTTGCCTAATAATCTGTAACAGTCGTGGATTAGCGGATCGTGACTCGACTGCGTACACATTTACTCTTTTGTTGTCTGAACTATTCACTTGGATAGTTAAGGGGTTCGGTTATCGGCGTTTTTATGTTATTTTTATGTTATTCCATCCGTATGATTAGACCCCCAGTTAATATTGTTTGATGATTACATTGGTGTAACGTGCAATGTAATTTGGGCCTTATCGCCCGGTACAATTGGGTTGTATATTTTTATGTTATATCAACGATTATTATCGCATTCATAGTTACCGTTCGAATAAATGGGCTATTGTGTTGTCTTTATTAAGTTTATATATTTTTGGGCTGGATTTTTCCCAATTGGGTTTAAGCAAGAGTTATTTCATATCTATTTATTCCCACAACTTATAATTCTGATTTCATGTTAATATATTTTTAATCTTACTGAGGAACTAACATATCTATTTAACGAAGAAGTAATATTCATAGTTCTTGATTATGACAATGTGAAATATAGTAATCAGAAGCCTTTTCGATAAATCTTTAGATGTAGCCTTAACATTTCTGCCGTGAAAATCTATAATGACTTACGGCCTTACTCATAAATGCTATTTAACTAAATCTACTGAATAAATGTTCAAATAAATAACGTCACCTTGCTGTCATTGTCAAACAATTTGACGTTATTTAGGTGACCACTTAATCAGCTTATTAGTTAAATAACGTTTTATGAGTAAGGGGGTTAATTTATAACAAAGTAAGGCATTATATTGGACAAAATGCGCCTAAGTGGTGGTGCGAAGGGAAATTGCATAAAGGCCCGTGGAATGACCGAGCGCCTGCGGCCAAGCATCCATTTCAGTTTATTGTTACATTTATGGCTAGATTGTTCTATTTAAGTACTAGATTTAAATTCCGGATTCACGTAAATGACTATAAAATTCTAGATTTGAAAATCAGAGTACCTAATAACTGGAACAGGAAAAAATAACTCATTGCCAAAATTCGTGATGGGATTCTATGGAACCAAAACTCGATAAGAGCTTATAATTCTTGGCATTGAAGATACAAAAGATCAACCAAAACAAGACTAATATGTGCAAGTGAGTTTGTTTGTTTGTTACGCCTTCACGCCTCAACTACTCAATGGATCATCATGAAATTTGGCATGCAGATAGCCTATGGTATGGAAAAGGACATAGGCTACTTTTTGTCCCGGGAACGCAGGTGAAACCAAGGGGTACAGCTAGTTAATATCATAACGAAGAGTCGTATAACTCAGTAGAAGAATAAGAAGACATAAACAATACATTACAAAATTACTAAAACGCATGTTATCAAACAGTTAAATGTTCCATGATAATATTCCGGCCTATTAATCCGGCCGGATAATATTTCTAAACCGCAGCCTTCACCTTTGATACTCCTTAATTTTTCCAACCAAACCTCAGACGATCAATCGAATTAACATATGTTAAGTTTCAGCATTTCCGTCGTTCGTTGGTTTTTGTCTGAAGTCCGCGACCTTTACGATGGAACATAAAACTGAACGATTGCTCAATAGATGCCAAGTACCCACCACGCAGGCTCGCTACGATTCAGCTTCAAATCGACAACGTGGTCGACTATTTGGTTTGTGAAGTCTAAATTGTGTTTCGTAACTGTTTCCACACGATTATTTCCTAGATATTTGAGTTTTCAATATCAATGTGTGGAGTATAATAGTTGCAATTAGCAATATTCCCAATATAGTTTACTTTTAAAGCAAATTGGATATTTTTATACGTATCGAAAATAGCCAATTAGTTTAAAAATACAAAGTAGAGTTTTGGTAACGTTGATTTATTTTCCACAGTACATATTATTTCAATATTGTTGCGTTTTATTCGTAAACAATTCTCATTCGCCGAATAACAATATTTAGACGAAAAAAGTGCTACCGAACTCGTTCAATATGTACTTTAATGAAACAATGCTATCGCCCATTACGATTCATTCCTCCCCTATACGTGCTTTTTTCTCGTACTAGTGACTATAACGAACGGTCGTAAAAGGAATAGCCTCAGAAATGGCCGGTCAAAGTTACCTTACGGACTTTCGATGGGCCGAATCGTGGCTCAATTTGACCGCGATTTTGTCGAGCTAGAGATTTGGATTATAAATACGAATCTATTGAAACAGTAGCCTTCATTCGTAACTTTGAGCCTTGTTATTAATAGTTATTGGCTAAAATTATTAATGACCGAATATTGATTGATGGAGTGAAATCGGAGTCCGTGTTGATCTATATGCGGTTCAGTTGACCGCGGCGTAATATGATAATTTCGGAACATAAATTTTATTTTGTTTTATATTTGTGGTGATTTATAATTTGACCATGATTATTTATTTGATAATGTAAATTATTAATATTGACTTGTTTATATCATAATATAAACCCATCAGTAAATAAATCAAATATTTGGGACATTCCTCATAAACGGCCATCTGATCCCAAACTAAGCAGAGCTTTTACTATGGAAACCAGATAACTGATATAACATATACTACTTTTTGTTTGTAAATACATACTTAATATACATAATTACACGCAGACTCAGGACATACAGACATGTTAATGCACACAAATGCATGTCCTGTGTGGGAATCGAACCCACGACCTGTGGCGGCGCCAACTGGCCCGACACAATTCAATTGAGAAGACCTGACAATATTCCGGGTTATATTTTTTAACTCTATCTGAATGTATTTTTTTCCTTTCCAATATAAATATGATTCAAAATAGTTACGAAACAGTCAATAATAATTACTAAACATTTCCTTTATTAATCGCCCCCTGTCGTCGTTCTAAAATTTGCGGTATTCATTTCAATCAATTCATTTTAATTCCCGCTCAGCAACGGGGTTCCTTTAAATTTACTTCCGTGTGTTAATAAATACCGTGCCTCGCCATAAATGGTTCTCTAAATATTATTTTGCGTGCTACAGTTTGTTTTTCTTCACCCATTTTATATTTTACTAGGAAATTTTCCGCCGACATTGGCTCGGATTACGCCCAATCTATTATTTTGGCTGCTAATGTCGAACGGTTGAATCGAGGTTGAATGGAATTTGTTTATTAAACTAGCTTAATTTTCATATTGTTGAAATTATTTAATTAAATTGAAAGTTAAAACTCATTAAGGTGTTATTTAGTTTACTTAATTCATTATTACAAGATAGGAGTTATGAACTTTGACCATATTTACAATCCAAAAAATTCCTCATACGAGTATTCTTGTAACAGTCAACCAAGTCGTCAAACAAGCGTTGGTACAGCCCGCCTGATGGTAAGCGGTTACCGTAGCCATATGGACGCTCGCAACACACGGGTTACCGACCTTGCCCTCCAATAAGCCTGCTTTCGTTAGAAACGTCGATCGATCCTTTGTAATAAATAAGAGGAGAGAGGAAGGTAAGAAAAACATCTTAATTACAATAGACATACAACACAAATCACAAAGTATGGTTTAAGCGTCTCTAAGCGTTCCACACACTGCTCCACATGACAGACGCTAGAAGCGACAGCAAAATTTGCGTACCGAGACGTTATCTTATGTGTGACGTGCATTTTCATAGAAACAGTGATACTTACATATAATACAACGCTTCTCTGCACCAAACTCCGGTGTGCAGCACAGTTCGTAGACCGTTTAAGATCGCAAAATTCATTTCTGAAACCAAACAAATTTTTGTTTGTTAATTAAGCAACACTAAGAAACAAACACTTTTGTCATGAAATTAAATTAAAGTTATAAGTATCTACCTAACATTTACCTATTTTAAATTTCTCCGCAGGTATCAAGCATTAATATTTCATGTAAAATAACGATTCTACGATTTCCAACCATCAAAATTCTCCTGCAACAATCGACACGGTGATTTAACAAAATTCCTATACGTGACAGTGTTGAACAATTCCTAGGAATTCCGGTGATTAAGTACAACTGGACGAAAAAACAAGCGTGTACACACGAGCAAAAAAGTGGAAAAGAGTTTGTGCGGTTTTTTACCGACATTCGTCTGAGTGAGTTATTGTTGACTCTAGTATTCAAGGGGCTAGTAAAACACAGACAATATGTTCGTTTGGTCCTTTTTTTCTATCCCACTGTTGTAAAATGGGGTATTATGTTTACCCGCAATATTTTCCATGTCAAAACCTTTACCAGAAATATTGTTCAAACAAGTGATACAAATTAATTTATAGCACCGTAAACAAAAAGTTGCATCTCCAGATTTTTCCCGGAAAATCTTCACATGTAAGTCAAAGTGCCAAATCCGAACAAAACATTATGTAGAAAGTTTATATTTAATATATTCCCTTATGAAACAATAACAAGCAAATATTTTCTTATTCACTCATGCAGAGGTCACTAATGATGGACACAAGCCAATCAAAGTGCTTTACGAGAAATGTTTGTCCTCAGGGAATTGAGACTGCTCTCAAATCCATTACGCAGTTATACAAGGAAATGTACTATCAAGTTTTATATCCATTTGACTTCCCCATTTGTTTTTTGAAAGATAATCCATTATTGGGATAAAAGGTTTGTGATCTTGTTTCTTTGCGGTAAAAGCATCAGTTTTGTTATATTTTATTCTTTTAGCTTGGTAACACTATCTTTAAAAAAAAACTATTTGATGGAAAATGTTGGAGCGTCCACCCATACCGCAGAGTTTGAAAACGAAGGTTTTCAACCAGTGTGTCCTACCCGTTATGACATACGGAGCCGAAACATGGACACTCACGGTACGGCTAGTGCACCAGTTTAAGGTCGCTCAGCGAGCTATGGAACGAGCTATGCTCGGAGTTTCTCTGAAGGATAAGATCCGTAATGAGGTTATTCGACAGAGAACCAAGGTCATCGACATAGCTCATAGAATTAGCAAGCTGAAGTGGCAGTGGGCTGGTCACATATGCCGAAGAACCGATAACCGGTGGGGAAAACGTGTTCTTGAGTGGAGGCCGCGTCTCGGCAAACGTAGTGTAGGGCGCCCTCCAGCGAGATGGAGTGACGATCTGCGAAAGGCTGCTGGTAGGAAGTGGATGCGTCGAGCCGAAGATAGGGCGAAATGGCGCGCATTGGGTGAGGCCTATGTCCAGCAGTGGACTGCAGTAGGCTGATGATGATGATGATGATGATGGTGCGTCCACGCTACGCGAACCGAACACGAGCCTCGAACAAGTATTCTACTGCGCTCCGCTATTGTCAGTTTTTTGACGAACACAGGGATTCGCATCACGCTCGTGTTGGAGGCTCGTTGTACGTCGACAGTTGACATCCCGAGCAAGAAACCAATAGAGGCTCGGCTCGTGCTCAGTTCGCGTAGCGTAGACGCACCATAATTAGAACGGCTATATAATGGGGAGTGTTCTCAAGAACTTTTTGACCTGGTGCCATCATCACCTTTTTACCACCGCACCGCTCGCCGGCGATCTGGAGTTAATCCTCATATCCTCGAGCCGCCTCGATCGTCCACACAACGGTTCAGTCGGACGTTCCTACTGCGGACCATTAGGATGTGGAATGAGCTCCCCATTACGGTTTTTCCTCAGCGCTACGATATGGGGTTCTGCAAAAGGGGTATAAAAAGAGCTCTTCAAGGTCGGTAACACATCGGCAATACCCCTGGTATTGCAAATGTCCATAGGCGGCGGTGACCACTTACCATCAGGTGGACCGTTTGCCTGTTTGTCAACCTATAGACATAAAAAAAAAACGAGATGAATGCTCTTTCGAGGCTCGCAAGTCCGTCCACGCTACGCTAACAACGAACGAATCCTGTTCGTTAGTGGCTCGACCTACTATTGGATTACTTCTGTACAAACGAATTGTTAACAAAATAGTGGTGGTAACTTTAGTAGCTTCGAACTTCAGACGTGCTTGAGTTCAGAGAGCCTATCTATCGAACTAAACAAATGGCTTTGGCAACATTGGCTACATTTTATTCCGGGAACGCGGGTGAAATCGCGGGCCAGTAGCAATATAAAACACTTTTAAAAAGTAATTATTAGTCTAAACCCACAAACAAGTTGTGATTGGTGCTTTTTCTGATGCCTTTCAGGAGCGTAATTCGTTTCACTGCGGCAAATAATTTTTGCAGATATATTTATGTATAGTTAAAAATTTTCATCAAATGAGACGGTCCATTTAGTCTATTATTCGTCGAGTTCGTAAAATACAATCTCCATGTGTCAGTTAATGCATGCGTTTGACTGCCAATTATCCTAATGAATAGTGGTCGGGCAACGTGGTTTATTTTATTGCGTCCATACATTGTATACCCTGACGATATTCGCTTTGCAAATACAATATAGACACGTATGCACGGTCTATGCATTTGCATGGTAAATACAACTTGTTTAATATGCTATACATAAGTAAATGTAATGTGTTGCTAGTTTGTTTGCAATATAAACAGCTTTGTTGTTTGTCTACTGACGTACCTATGGACTTAATTTTTAAAAGTATACACAGAATAATGTTAATATTAACTAGGTTTGGTGAAACAGTGAATATTAAATGTTTTTGAGAATGTTGGCGCCCAACGTGGGGCTACTACTACTAGATACTTATTTGTTTGTATACCAAATAACAATGGAGAAAAAAGAAGGTCCTATTTTATAACGACCTTATTCATTCCAATTACTTGAATATTATATTTGAGGTCAATAATAAATTATGTTTGGTTGTTACTATCTTAAAATATATGTTCAAAAAACTAGAAAACGATCATAAATGTTCGAAAGTTATATGTATAACTTGTATAAGTTACGAGCTGCTCAAACATATCGTTTGGCAAACTAAAACGCATTTCGACCTAATTTCATAGTTTTACGATCGATTGTAATATTTTATGTTACGCCATAAATGTCCCTTGAATTATGTTATTATTTCACTTTTTTTGAAGCAGAAGACGACAATATAAGTTAAGAAATCCTGTGCTTACAACAATATTATTTTAATAATGTTTCTACGACTAAGTAAACTGTCAAGAAAGCGAGTGACAAAAAATAATTTTATCACACATTATTTCTTTCTTGCGTACATTGAGGTCACGCTCTTATCTTTGCCCAAAGAAAAAACACGATTAGATTATTTAATGTTCCATTTCCGATTCCACGAAACACTGTGGCTAGGGCGTCGAAACGTACAGCCCCAAAATACAAAACTAACCTCTCAGTCAAAGGTAAAGAAAACGAATCTAATAAACGTAGGTCCGTATCCATTCCGTTTGTTGGCTACACATCCAGCCAATAAGGAGCTCCTAAATATCCTTTGTCGTCCCTTAGTTAGCAACTTTCGATATGATTTGCGGGTTGGACGACAGATCATGTAAAATTGGTTTTGTTGCACGTCCAATTCTCCGGAAGGGTAGGATACTCCCCTGGGACCGGCTTTCACAATAGACCTTTTCGAATGAGAGCCATTAATTCGCATCTTTGTTTTATAAAAGCCCAAAATGACACGAATTGACGTTATGTGAGCTCATTTAACGATCATTTACTTCAGAATGCTTTTTGGATGGTGTTGGGTTAAGCTTCGCCACGCATTTTTCGTTGATTTAGTAAATCTGAATGGCTTTTATATTACATTGTGCAGTAGCCATTTGAAAAGGGTCAATTGAGTGAATCGAACTTTTTAATAAAACCTGAGGCGTGTTGCTTTTGTAAAAGTTTTTTGACTCGGTATGTACCTACATGAAAATGGCGTTTAATAAATGATGTACGAACAAAGAAACCCAGGGCATTTACCTCTGAGAAGTTAATATCGATTAAAATCGAGTTTTCTGTACTTAGGTATATTGTTAGTATTCGTTTTGGAGTTAATTTAAAAACGAATCATTAATCAAAGAATAAATTAATCAATTGTAAGTTATCCCTTGTGAATAACTCAAAATATTTTTTATAGATAAATCCTGAAATAGCTTAATAAATAGGTATAAATGGAATCTCTCGAAAATGTGGATTAAACAGCGGAGAGCAAACTAGTGTAAAATAAATCTCATATAGTAAGCATCCAATCAACTATTTATTTTACGGCCATTTGGAGGTGCGCGCGTTGCGATCTCAGTGCGATATATAGCGTTCCAATAATTTCCAATGCTGAATATATGTCTCCCCCATTGATGTCGACCACGAACCGTTTTAGGCCGGTGGTGGGTTCTCGGGAGGTCGACCGCACTATTTCAGTAACTATGCCACACAAAAACTATCCTTCCACACCGGTTATCGGCTCTTCAAGAAATATGGCTTGCCCATTGCCACATCAGCTTCCTGACTCCACGATCCATATTCGTAATTTATCCGCTGTATATTTTCCCAAGAAACACCATATTATTTCATTTGTATACGCGTTTTTTATTGAACTATTGAGAGGATCTGAGCAATGTACGAGATTTACGAGTGTTTGCGAATGGAATAGGAGCAAAGAATCTGTTCATGCTCGTTTCGAATCGGCCCGCTTGAGTAACATAAAATCTCCACAAGTATCGGTGCCTAGACAATAAAAGTTTTCTTTTATTTCTTCAGCGAACGTGTGGCCGGCCGCGGTTTTGAAACCCAGGCTTTATGCCTTTTTTATTGTCGAGGTTTATTATTTTTAAGAGATTGGATTGTTGCTTATTTAGAGCGCCTTATTAAATATGTTAAATTGATAAATGATCCAAATGGAAATATACTTACGAAGAAATAATCCTATTCAACATTCAAAGAGATTATGATAAGCGTCAAAAATAAAGTAACAAGTGTACACAAAGCGTCCGATTACCCCGCCAATATAAAATAAGAGGTCGCGGTCGTCGCGTAATAGCCCAAAAATGGACTCGAAAGTTAAAGTGAGCTTAATCCATGACACTTACTCGCTAAGTAAGTATTTATATGCCTTTGACATCGATAGAAAGTGCCCAATTTTAACATTTACGATCTAAACGTTATATTTTTATAGGCAGTTAATAAAATAACTTTCGGAATACATTAGAATGTTCGTTTAGCCCCCCGATGCGAGTCGACGTTTGCTCACAACTCACGAGTAATATTTTTAACGTTTATAGGCGTTTTGCATAAGCCCCGGTCGTATAAAATATTTTTCGGAATAATGTTGTCGATGTTTGCACAAAAATATCTTCTCAAAGTATTATTTAGCGATATTTACTTGTTTATATGTTTGCAGGTAATTTCAGGATTTGTAGTATTTTGTAAAAAGGAAAGATCGCAACAATTGAAGTCTGTTCTCAGTATGATTCGAGCTTTTAAATAGAATACAAGATCTATTCTGACAGATTCTAATTAATATATCCAAAATTAACGAAACCTTTTCATATAAAATCTATTTTTCGTCCAAAACATTCACATGTCACTGAAAACGAATAGGTATTGATTCCAAAAAATAGTGTCGTCATTTTGCTCCATTGGTTTAGAGGAAAAAGGCGGGAATCTACCCAAGAATGTCTATCTTCTTTATACTTTTGACATCGCTGACCCGAAAAATTCAACGGTTTCCATGATTTATAGATCATAGGGGAAACATATTACTTCCCTCACGCATGTCAAAGATTAAACACGTAAAGGAAAGGCGAAATAATTTAAGTGACACTGTGCCACTTTTGCGGACGATTCGGCACGTGAGCTCTATTTTTCTGAGGAATTTTATATTAGGTACTACATTGATTTATTTTTACGTTATTTATTGTTTTATTATGACACAGAAACAATTTATAACGCAAAGTTTTACTTGTGTTCAATCACTCTTTGAAATATGAAAGGATTTTAATTAAATATTGTACACATTATAGATCATACCATCATCATCATCATCATCGTCATCAGCCTATAATGTCCCACTGCACAGGCCTCCTTTCACAAATGAATGAGGTTGAAAGGGAATGGGCAATACTCCACCACGCGTGCCCACTGTGAATTGGTCGAGGTAGGCTAGTTGGTCAACCTACTGTTGGAATTTTTCAAGCCGCCTAGGAGGCATCCATCTAGCTTAACGACTATCACAATTAAGTAATAACCGGGACCAACGGCTTTACGTGCCTTCCGAAGCACGGAAACGCTCGATTCGAATTACCACTAGGCGGGCACCCATCCAGGTACCGACCACGACGGTGGTAGCTTAACTTTGCCGATTTAAGAACGGCTAATCATGCTACAGTACGAGCATATCATCATACCATGCATTTAAATATATGCTTGTTGTAACTTACTTTGAAAACTAGTAAAATCGCGATGTGAAAACTAAAAAAGTATCATACAAGAAATGGTTGTTAGCAGACAACAATTTAATAATACAGAGAATAGGTAAACCTGTGAACTGCTAACTCCCACTACCTAGGTAATCGTAAGTAAACATACAGTTTCATTTTCAGTATCCCTCTGAATAAACAATAGAAACTTTCCGCGCCTCAAAAACTTTTCGAATGTTGCCTATATTTTATTTAACAAAGAAACTTGGCAACACCAAACAGATATTTCTCAATGACGCCAACAATTTTTATCCGGAAGTTCACATTTCAGCTTCAGCTATAGGGATTGGAATGAATGCGGGACACGATCTGGGCTATTTTTCATGCCACTCCGAAATTCATGGCTCGTTGTGATGTACCTACGTCTTGCTCATTCCCTGCAGAGCAACTTATGATGCCTCCATGAGTATGTTATTAGATATATCAAATATCACTGTATGTATGTGTACATAGAGATAGAATATTAATAGAGCGACTTTATTAGAGTATGTGCAACACTGCCTTGAAACGAGCGACGTGCGCGTTATAGTTGAACGACTAAATACATATAATGAATGACAATTTCACGTTTTGAAGGTTCCGTACCTCAAAAAAAAACGAAACCCTTATAGGATCACTTTGTTGTCCGTCTATCCGTCTGTCTATCTGTCCGTCCGTCAAGACCCTTTTTCTCAGGAACGAGTGGAGGTATCAAGCTGAAAATTATATCGAATGCCTGAGTATTTGATATAATTTTCCGCAATCTACTCACGCTTCAAACCAGGTAATGATGTTAACGCTATCACTCTATTAATATTCTTACTCTATGGATGTGTAGAATACACTACCTATTAATATTGCTTGCTGAGAATTATTATGATAATTCTGATCTATATATCGTTGAAATTAAATTCAATTTAGAGCAGTGTTTTTATTAATATCTTGAGTGTGCAAAGTTGAGGTCATTCATTCTTGATTACTCTATGAAGCTGTGCGTCTGTGTTATGCATAGAGTTTGGATTATATGAGATACAAGCTGTCCCCCGTGGTTTCACCCGCGTTTCCGAGGGATCATATCTTTTACGGGATAAAAAGTACCCTATGTGTTAATCTAGAACATATTGTATCTGTGTCAAATTTCATCCAAATCCGTTCAGTCGTTCTTTTTCTTTTTTTTCTTATCCTGGGACTCATTTAGTATTTTCTCATCATCATTATCAGCTGAGAGATGCCTACTGACATTTTTTACGCACAATGTATAGATCCTAACAAAATATATGTTTTAATAAAGAACTATCATTAATAAGCAGTATTCGTAAGCATTTTCCGTTGGTAACCAGCCATAGCGACAATAACAGGCGTTTCGCAGAATTTTAAACTTTACTGTTTCCGTTTTTATTTTTCACCGTGTTTGCACGCCAGTCCCGTTATATTGTAACAGTACTTTATATCTTTTAATTAACTACAGTTGAAACAATTCTTCGCTGATTCCCACTCGGGAAATTGTAACACCGCAAAAAATGCTTTCTTTATTTTAAGAAAATAAGAACATGTTTCTTGTTTTTTGTGTGGTGGTTTATGGGGTTGTGCAGTGCTTGGCAAACTGGACTGAATTACTGTTAACTTGAGACAAGAACCGAATATGAAACGGCTTTCGGTAAACATTTGTTTAGACACAAAAATCTTGCCTACCAATGTTACTGTACGGGTCAGTAGTAGTTAGCCCATTAGATTTGAATTTTAGTTGATGTTGGAGTGCGTAGAGAAACCACTTGTGAAGTATCAAAGGTATATTGACTATATTCACAGTAAAAGTTTGGTGATTCGTTCCTCTTGATGTTGTTGATATAAAACGTTATAATGCACTCTAGTAAAATGTTAAGAATCCGTGTATTTATGCTATTATTAGCAGGCGACAAAAGTAGGTTGCTGCGTACACAGGAAAATGTACGGTGTTGAAACCGTACAGTTACCCTATCAATAATTTGGGAAATGCCTCTGAATTGCCTTTGCCTACCGCATCATTCAACTTAATAGAAAGATGGATAAGCCATTTCTCATGCACTATAATCTGATGAAGGAAGTGCGCCCTAACTCAGTGTACGCCAAATAAAGCTTTATCATCACACCAATATTCCACATCCGAGAATTGAATATGCCACTTGACACACTGCCAGGAATAAATCAAATTTTCTTCGCAGACCTTTCTGAAGCACGTGCCGTTGCCAAATATCTTATTATATGAGCCATAAAGTCGAGATATCACTGTTTTAACAGCTTCGCTAACTTTGTTCAATGATACTTCTTGGAATGTTCAATATGGAAATTAAATTAACTTAGCTATTATTCTTATCGAAAATAGACGTGTTAGGAGTAACGAGTATGTAATTAGTGCTTAAATTTCGAGAGCACTTCGGCTTTCAAAGCTAAACACTACAGTAAAGTAAATTTAAAATCTTTTGTTACTCAATGACTGGCTGAGTGAACAGTCACTGTTTAAATAGCTTATGCAATTGTGAACTGTACCATCTAAGTGCTAAGGTCTACTTATTGGTTATGGTGCACCAAAACTGAAGTGTAAACAGAGGCTAAAGGAGTTAAAACTAGGATTACGAGGTCGTATAGTTGAAGTTAAAGTCCACTGTTATCATGGAAGCATGTAGCTTCGTTGGATATCTGAATTTGATGTTTTATTCTTGAAAAGAAACATTTAGGAGGACTTAAACTTCAGATGTACAATGTGATTATCTTAAACATAGAGATAGGATATTAATAGAGCGACTGCACTAGATTATGTGCCGTGAGCACGGGTATGTGCCACGCTGCCTTGAAACGAGCTGATTTTTTTTTTTATCGGGAACCCATATCGTCATTTTGTCTAACAGTAAATCAACTAGTGTACGATATATCTATGAATGCATCCTTATGCAAACTGCTCATGCTTCGCACAAGGTAATGATGTTAACGCTATCACTCTATTAATATGCTTACTCTATGATCTTAATTTACTCTTAGATTTTCGCCACGGCTTCATCCGCATTACCGCTAGAGATAAAAAATATTCCATGTCACTTTCCGGGTCACTAAATAAATCACGATGATCCATTGCACCGTTGCTGCGTTATATAAAGACAAACCAACAGACACACTTTTATAATTTAGTAAGGATGGATAAAATCCCTTATTTCAAGTTGCAGTTCATTAGTGAAGTTATTTAGAGTTAACATGCCGACATAAAACATATCATTACCGTCTGATATTACCTACTCGATTCATTTATTAAATATAGCCTAAATTGAATAAATGGCTTTGACTTTGACTTTGACTTGACATCGGATAAATCCAAAAATACCCTTAATATTCCTCTGCCCTCATTGTTCAAGAACCGAAAACTATATACATTTATAGCTAAAGAGTGGAAAGCGGATGGAATTTGCATAAAGTTCATAGTTGTTTTTCCCCAGGCAGAGGTTGTTCAAATACACCGAGCATCGTACTACCACAGGTTCTAGGTACTCTGTAGTATCGTCATTATAGATATATGACTAGATTACGCTGAAAGCTAGATAAGTGCTTGTTATTAGAACTTCTTTAACTTCATTATCAGTTGACGGCTTCAAGTTATTTTCATTGTTTATATTCAAGTTAGTTTTATGCCTTGCTTATTTTCTGTGATTCAGTCGATGTATGGCATTTACTTATGTCAGCAGTTTAAGAATAATGCCAGCTGTTGAAGAAGCTGTATAGGTTGAGCCTTTGCCTGTCATGTGAAAAGAGAAGGTATTCAGGTGGGACGACGGAGGACAATAGAAAAAAAAAGAGGAGTTGATTGAAAGATTGAAATAAATTTTTGGAAAAAAGAGAGTGGAATTTGGAGACGTAAGGGGTTAACAGGCAATCATTCAAGTATAAACAGAAGTATGCGCTTTACGAGAAGCCGGAAGAGGTTATACAAGTATCCGCGCCGAATTAACACTAGAATGATCTGATGAGTATGGTCTGGGAATTGCTAATAGAGGAGGTGGAGGCCATAAGGAGGAAAATCCAAATAACCAGTATGGATACAAGCACTAGGTGTTATCACTTATGTTTCAAGTGTCCAGCGTGTAATTGTTGAGAATTTTGTGTCGAATTAAATGCATATGATCATCTTATGTGCTTGAGTTTACCTATATTAAAATGCAATAACAGTATAATGGCAAATATATGAAATATGGATTAGATGATAGTCTATAACAATAAAATAGAGAATTTACAGAATTAAAGATATTTTAATGCAATTTCTATACTTTTTGAACAATAATAATTTTTAGTTTTTTTTAAACGTCACAGTATTCCCGCCAGTATTTTTCAGTTCAGCTGTAGCTCCATCTCGGTTCGGCACTCGTCCGCTCTCCACAGATTATACATATCCATTTTGTAGGGTGGTAGACAGCGGTGCGTAACATCGGCCATCCTACAAAGTGAATACCACCAGGTATTCACAAAAACTAGGTGTTAGTGGACGATAATACTCATACTTTAGTTTAGGAACATCTAAATTGACTCTACCAGATCAGAGTGAATATTTGCAGACAAAATTAACTTTCCAGCAGATCTATCAGGTCCTGTGTATCTACAATGACTCCATCACTATCAGAATCAGTATCATAATTAACAGAACTCGTATATGGTCGCAATGCATCAGCTGATACCATTGCAACAAAGTTTTTGTAACCTTTCATTCCTTTAATACTTCGAATTTTGTAACGGTCGTTCTGAAACACTTGCGTTATTTTGTACGGTCCCGCATAAATCTGATCAACCTTTCGATTAACTCCAGTCTCAGAATTTCTAAATGCATTGTTCCATAATACTAATTCTCCTTTTTTATACTTTCGTGCTACATTTTTATTTTCATTACATTTAGTCTCCATGTAATGTTGTTTTCTTTTAATATTTTCAGTTGCCTGTTTACGTTTCTCATTGCAATCAAGTTCAGAGCTATTTCCTGTCATTTCAGGTACCAAATTTTTCTTGTGTGCAAACATAAGCTCGTACGGGCTAAATTTTGTCGTATCATGAACGGTGTGGTTTATACCCATAACTATTTCAGGAACTAAACAATCCCATGTATTTGATTCCTGAGTACATGTCTTCAAAGAGTTGAGTAATGTCCTGTTTACCCGTTCGACTTGACCGTTGGCACGTGGTACAGCTTTGGCATTTAAAGTATGGTGGATCTTATGAGTAGTACAGAAGTCCTTAAAGTAACGACTAGTAAAGGACAATCCTCTATCAGAAACTATCCGGTTCGGATATCCTAAAATTGCAAATACTTCTCGCAATGCCATAACAGTCTCGGTGGATCGAAGACTTTTCGTTAACTTAACTGCTACAAATTTTGTAAAAGCATCTATAATTACTAACACATGTTGGTAGCCTTTTGCAGATTTTGGGAAAGGTCCCATATGATCTATATGCACCGTGTGCATTGGCTGTTCTGGTTTAGTTATAGGATATATTCTGCCTGCTGATTTCCCATAATTACCTTTCTTGAATAAACATTCCAAACATGCACTGACATACTTCTTAATAAAACGTGTCATTCGGGGAAACCAGTAATCAGCCTTAATAGCATCTTCACATCTTTTCAATCCTATATGTCCAATGTCATCATGAAACATCTTCATAATACGCCATCGAGCGGCTTTTGGTACGGCTAAACGTTCACCGTTTAGTGTTATTCGATATATACGCTGATCCCTAATGCAATAATTATTTTTCGTGTCATTATCAGGATTCCCACTTGTTAATTGTTTGTAAATTGCTTGTAGTTTCTCATCCTGAAGCTGAGCTGACAAAAACCAATCGTCAGCACTAGTAATACTCAAAACTGCGGGAACCGGATTGCGACTCAGAGCGTCAACTTGCCGCATACTAGTGCCTGGTCTGTACACAATTTCCATGTCAAAATCTTGAATTTGAAGCCACCAGCGAGCGATCCGAGGAACTAAATCTCGCTTGGTAAACGTGCTTCGTACGGCTGAACAGTCTGTTATAACTTTGAAGTGAATGCCAGTTATATATATTTTAAAGCGCTTCAATGACTCCACCACAGCAAGGGTTTCCAATTCGTAGCTGTGATAAACCATTTCCTCTTTAGTTGTTACCCTGCTGAAGTATATAACTGGTTTTAATTCGCCATTGGTTTGCTTCTGTAGAAGAATGCCTGCTATTCCAATTTTACATGCGTCTGTGTGAATTTCCGTTTCATACTGCCGATTATATAGCGCTAAGATCGGTTTATTCGCAAGTAATGATTTCAGTTTTGTAAAAGCCTCTTCCTGTTTCTCAGTCCAGGTCCATTTAATGTTTTTCTTGGTTAATTCTGTTAGTGGCTTTGCTATGATGGCAAATGTTTGTATATATTTCCGAAAATAGGAGCATAAGCCAATAAACTGTCTTACCTGGTGAACATTTATCGGTGTAGGGAAATTATTAACCGCATCTAATTTTCTGTCTCCAGGACGTATACCATTAGGTGTGACAACATGTCCCAAATAGTTAACCTCAGACATCAGAAATGTACATTTTTGTAAATTTAACTTGAAATTAGATTTCCTCATAAGCAGCAAAACTTTTTCTAATATTTGAAGTCCAGTAGTAACATCTATTGACGGTAATAATAAGTCATCCATAAATGTTAGCACCTCCTCGTAACGTAAAGTTCCAAGCAATTTATATATTGTTCGCTGAAATACTGCGGGAGCATTGGCCAAACCAAAAGGAACTCGCAAATATTCCCATTGTCCGTCAGGAGTTATAAATGAGGTATACTTAGTAGAATCTGCCGAAAGAGGGATTTGATGATAGCCCTGTGCTAAATCTAAACTGGTATACAAGCACTTCCCGGATAATTTGTTCAGTTGATCATCAATATGCGGTAGGGGAAACCTATCCTTTACAGTTTTAGCATTTAAAGCTCTGTAATCTACGCAGAGTCTGCTATCCCCATTTTTCTTCTTAACTAATACTACTGGTGAAGCATAGTTAGATTGTGATTCCTTGATAATACCTGCTTCCAATAAATCTTTAACCTTTGATCTCACTACATCCAACTCTCTTTGCGCGAGTCTATATGGCTTATGGAAGACAGGAGTAGTTGAATCTAGTTCAATTTTCATCTCAGATAAACTAGTCTTACCGAGATCTTTTGTACCCGCAGCAAAACAGTCTTGATACTTAAGAAGAAGTTCAAACAATCTGCATTTATCCTTCTCTGTCAAATCTCCTACCTCAATATCAGAAAGTGGCATGTTAGCAACTTTACAGGTACGTAAGTATTCAAAACTGTGTCGCTGTGTAGAGTCCAGTACACTATTCACATTCTTTGCTTTTCGAAGATGACATTCAGGTTTCGAGTACTGCAGTCCGATCTGGTACAGTCAATCCAGTATTATAATTTATAACAAAGAAATAACATTACAGAGGGACAATGTTGCAAATAGGCAAGATTTTTTTTATGTGCTGCACAGTAGCATATTATATAATTTCAAAGATTTCTTGTTAAAGCAGTAAAATTAGTTCAGTTTGAATTACACTGCATATAATGTAAAATTACCAGAAACAGTCATTATCATCTTCAAATCTAAGTAAATTCGCAATGCATAACAGAAATAATAAATATAAAAACAGAACACAGTAAAATTATAATTCTCTCGGCCATCAAACTCCAAGTTAAACAGAGCAATACTATGTAGAATAAAAATACTATATATTCGTTGCTTTATACATACAACATTGTATTTATACAAATTCTACAGCCAGACAGATAGATTAGTATTTATGTTTAATTATGTTTGTTCTGAGTGGGAATCGAACCCACAAGCTTGACGAAACTAATGAATCAGTAATCCGAATATATATTCAGTCATTTGAAACCAAATCAGAGCAGAATAAGTAGAATCCTGGACATAAATAAAACAGGTCCTGTACAGAATCAGAACGGATACAGATATAAAATCATAATAGAATCAGAACAGAATCAGACCAGAATCAGACCAGAATCAGAACAGAATCAGACCAGAATCAGAACAGATACAGAATCAGAACATAAAACAGACAGATTAAATATGTAAAGTATTTACGCACCTCAGGATTATCCTTAGATTTATTAACAGTTGGAAGTTGACATGAATTTCCTTCTTCTGTCGTCAACAGGTTGCTCTCAACATTTGGCATCTTTGCTGTTTCATTGTTTACCAATTCACACGGTACAGCACGCGTAATGAGATCGTCTTTTCGCCAAAACACTTCTTCTTTCCCCATATTATATACTTGCATATAACCTCTCTGCCCAGTGAGCAACGTTGCAGGTATGACAAAATATTTATTATCAAAATCATAAAATTTTGGCGAAGTACATACATCAAATTCAGAATTATTTCCAATGATATTTACTTCAATAAATTTAGATTCCCGTGGTCCAATGCAAATATCAGAGCAAGTGGTCACCTTATATTTACTATATGAATCGTCAATATCGTACAATGTATCTTTTTTTAATATTGCTGATCTCTGAGTAGTTACTAACGAAATTCCTTCAGAATTAATTACGGGTTGTCCTATAATTACATCAACGTCAGCAGGCAATTTCATGTGAGTAACCACTGCTGTGGTATCGAATCTGAGGCCGTCTACTATCATTGATAGATTTATTTCACCCAAAGCTGGTACTGTATCACCAGTAAATCCTTTTAATATAGCATTCGTTTGTTTCACTGAGTAATTTAATGAATTGGACATTTTAAATGATATCACATTTAACTGTGCTCCAGTGTCCAAGTAACCAAGAAATTTTCTGTCTCCGACACATACATCTTTTTTATAAATATCATTCAAATTTTGAATGATGTTTATCGGTGCTGTTTCGCCTTTTCCCTTTTTCATTAAATTTTCGATTTTAGGACATCGGTTTATATTGTGTCCAATTTCAGAACAAAATTTACAAATTCTTCGATCCGGTACTGGGCAATCTTTAACGATATGATCGGTAGAATTACACCTAAAGCAATTCATGCGACGGGACGTCGAAGTGGAAAACGGCCGTGATGTTGACGGAATCGATATGTCAGAAATTCGTCTTTTCTCTATTTCAGGTTTCGTCAACCGTGAGTAATTTGTGTATGAACTCGTAGTATCTACTTTTCTTAATTCCGGTTTATTACGGTAATTCTCAAACGCAGATAAATATCCCGTATAAAACTCTTCGGGCGATTCACATTTAAATGCCTTGGCATTATTTTGTAGATCTGTCGGTAGGCCTTTAATCAAACAAGAAAGAGACGCCGTGTCGTCTAATCGACAGCGACGACACATTGCTAATTTTTCATGATAGTAATGCGTAATTGTTTCGGTACTTAACTTTTTCCGAGCCACTAACTCTTCTAGCATATCGGCATATTCAAAGCTCCTTGGAAAGGCTTTGATAAGTAAAGACTTCCACTGATTCCAAGTATTATCGTACTCTTCTAGTCGGTTAAACCATTGCTGCGCCTGTCCGGCCAGTCGAGTTTGCATTATGACAATTTTAGAATAGTCATCCCATTTATGAACTAATCCTAGTTGATCAATTTTGGCCAGCCAGTTTTTTACATTACATTCATGGTTATCAGGATCAAACGTAGGTATAATTTTCTCACCCGAAACATTCCGTAATGGCCGTGATGCAGAACAACATTTCTCAACCATTTTTTCCAACTTCTGTGTTAAAAGTTGTTCAAGCAACACATTAGGATGAATGTCCTCATCAGAATCGCTTTGAGTCAACACGTTATTCATGATATGATCTACGTGTAACATACCAGCACTCGTTACCGGTTTCGAAGACAGTCTCGATTTTTTTGTAGAACGAGTGTAAGCACTATTTTTGTCAGGTAGTACCGATCTCTTCATTTTGGGGCTTTATTCACAATACCACTTCTGAATATAACAATAAAATAGAGAATTTACAGAATTAAAGATATTTTAATGCAATTTCTATACTTTTTGAACAATAATAATTTTTAGTTTTTTTTAAACGTCACAGTATTCCCGCCAGTATTTTTCAGTTCAGCTGTAGCTCCATCTCGGTTCGGCACTCGTCCGCTCTCCACAGATTATACATATCCATTTTGTAGGGTGGTAGACAGCGGTGCGTAACAAGTCTGTTGTTCTTATCGGTACTATCAACATGTCGCGGTTAGCGACAGCCAAGTGTTACAAACACCACGATCAGGATTCGGTGGGCGTAGTGCAGACAATGAAACAACGTAATACTATCGCTTCGGAAAAGTCCCGTATGAGGAGAAGAAGCGACGCAAGAATCTCCTCATGGGCTCCGATAAGTTTATTGTCGTAATATTACAATTAAATAATCACTCCAATTCACTTCATACATATAATAAGTCTGTAGAAAAGTCGTGTTTGTAATAATGCAATGTAGATGTTTACATGAATCAGCTTGCTGAGAAGTGAAACCGTCAATTGTCTAGTTGAGCAAGTGAATTGCTTGGGTTATCATCAAGGAAATAGATACTTAGGCAAAAGTACAAGTTTATTTTATCGCTTAAGGCAAATTAACTGATGTGCTACAATCAACTGCACGCATTCTTGTCCAACAAAATTTTTGCTTATTTATTAACAAAAATGAATTCTCTAAGAAACCTAAAATAACAGTTATCCTTAAAAATTGCATGTATAGAACTTTTCTTCTGGAGATTATCGACTGTCTCTCAATACATTGTCGTCTTCAGGAAGTATTACTTTTAATCGTCTCGCTCGACCCCGGTTATTCATTGCGGCACGTCTACAGACTTCGCACTAATCCCCCATTCCTTACGCTGGTGCACGCCGGTTTCTAGTTTACTATATATTTTTTATTTTCAACATCAACAAGAGATGAAAACTTTACCGGAAGGCCCTCGCAAACTTTTCATCGACTAATCCCGCTGTGGCCGCGCTAAATTCTCGATTTACTTTGTTGCTGAGCTCAGGCTTATGCGGTAGCATATTTTTCAGCCAATTCCAGCAGTTTCATAGTGGATTTGTGGGGTGTTTGTTATCGTTAGTTCGAAAACTTTTCTCCAGCGACCATCCATCCGAGATTCTTTTTATACACTTAAAATTTTGAAAGTACAAGAAACAAATTAAAGACGACTTTCGTCGCGCATTCTAAATAAAAATGTCAAAGTAATAAAACCGATCTCTCCTCTCCTAAGATACAAAACAGTCACAAGGTAAAATTGCTTTGAAAACTTTTATTGACAAACAGAACTGTCCTGGCCGTAACAAAGTTTCCACTGGCCAACGTCTAACTTTACATCGTTTACTTCTGTTATTGATACTGGAAACCCCTTCGGGTGTTGTGCCTATAAACCTGCAGATGCCGCACAAAAGGTCCCTATACGCGGTATCATTCCGATAAATAATGCGGAAAATTGTCTCCGCTTATACACCGACAATGTATCATGTGTGTGTAGTTTATATTATATGCGGGAGTCATCTTTCTTAGCTTTCACGTAACTTTGCACCCGGGTAACGTAATATGAAGGCGTAAAAAAATAAGTTTGTTTTTGGGTTGTCTTCTGTTTCGTTTCCCATCCCCTCCACCCTCCGCCGTCACTCTGTATCGGACGTTCGTGCCGTGCGCACGTGCCGATCTGATTTATGACCCACTGAATAAATAAGTTAGGATACTACTTTCCACGTTCCTCATTTATCACAAACGTTTATAAATAAAACTGAAACAATACGCTGTTTACACGAGACGCAGAGTGGAGAGCTTAATAAATATTTAATCAATGCTCACCGCGGCCGCTATTAACGTGAATTCGATGTGTAATCATTAAAATTATTTGCAGATATTGTTAATTGATATCGAGGGAGACGCCTAATGATTTCCATTGGGATATTGTATTGCAAGCGTGGTCATTAACCAAATCCGAATAATTAATTAGTTTTGTGAGCCGATACGGCCTGCGTAGGTTCTCTAAAGCTCATATTAATTATTTGCGAGAAATATTTTTCCATTCCATCGTTCATGCAAGTGAAATGTTAATGAATTGTTCACTTGAAATTAATTAATTTATTGCTTGATTTATTCGTTTAGTTATTGTTTATTATCAACGTTTTTTAAAGTTTCGTTGCCTTCTTTTGTGTCTAATACTTGAAATCAGATTATGCCTAAGGTCTCAAGTATGTAGACTTATGTGTTTTGGTTGAGGGTACTTCTTCCATTATTTGTTGAACTAATTTACTCAATGTTTAATCAATCAATTTATTTTACGATGATACAAATAAAATCTTTATTCTATAACAATAAAGTTTATTTTGCAGTTTTTTGAACGTCAAAAAGAAGCTTATGCTTATCGTACAAGCTTATCAATGCATAAAAAATCAACGGTTCCGGTTTAGAAATTGATGTACCAGTCCCGGTTGTTTCAACCATGTTATTACTCTATCAAAAGAAGTTGAAACGTGTATTTATTTTCAAAGTGTCTTCCGAACAACTTAGCTTACATTTTATCAGTCGCTCTATCCAGTATGTGCAGTAAATAATTCATAA
The DNA here is from genome assembly GCA_951394255.1 of Polyploca ridens. NCBI lineage: Eukaryota > Metazoa > Arthropoda > Insecta > Lepidoptera > Drepanidae > Polyploca > Polyploca ridens. The sequence goes on along the minus strand of OX596256.1, from coordinate 12,396,012 downwards.
CTGAATCGTCGGTTCTACACTGCTGTCTTGAAATGTATCTACAGCTTATTTACTGACAGTCTGTGCCTGACTCTGCTCGTCGTCAGTGACAGAATTATTTAGTTTACTAGGAAATTGCATTATTACTGTAATGTAACTTTGCTGGGTTGCCAATATATAATTACTGGGTAATGTAGACTTTATGAATATGACAATATTACTGAACAAATATTTTACTATGTGGAACGCTACTGTAAAATAGAATAATTAAAATTTATTTGCCTATATTATATTTGCTTTTATGAAATGCGGATATCTCGGGAATGAAGCAAAATCATTATTTTAGTTAAAAAAGAAACCTCCAATATTTTTTTACCGAATTAAATGCTTTGGCACACCTTTTATCTCAATAAAAACTTTATCCACAGAAACCATATAAAAAAGCATATCAGAGCTTAAATAAAAATGTAGTACTTACTTGCTGCTTTTCTTATAAACGGTAAATATTTTCACGTTGGAAAGTTGGTTTGCTTGGCAGATAAATATGTTTAACTTACCTTCCACGTTGGTGCAATTTGTTTCAATTTCGTCGCATCCCACCAATCGCTGCGGTGCCGTTACTTTTGAGATAAGTATCCCATGATGAAATAACTTTTTTTTAAACATCAACTTTATGATCAAATAACACTGCAGGAGTGTCTTTATATCATGATTTGACTCATGGCAAGTCTTAAAGAGTTTTTTTTTATACGGACTAAGGTATTAGCATAAGATAGCATTTTCATCCTTACTCGGACGAGTCTCAAAGACTAAACGTGTAGTTAATTTGAAGCAACATCACCGTGACAGTTAATAATTTCCATAAAAATAACTGCTTTGGTATGGGATTGACTTAAGACTTGTAAATCATTTTGCATTCTTGCATCTATTCTTTGCCTATTTACTTTAGACAAATTCATCATTATGAATATCATAATGAACTATAAAATGTAAGAAACAAGATCAATTTTCTATTACTTTTTTTTTTATACGACTAAGTCAGTAAACAAGCTTACGGCCCGCCTGATGGTAAGCGGTTACCGTAGCCATATGGACGCTTGCAACACACGAAGCATCGCTCACGCGTTACCGACCTTTCCCCCCTCCTCTATGAGCTCTGGCGACCTAACTCACGCGCAGGAACACAACTTTACACAACATAAAGTTATTTGGCTGCGGTATTCTGTAAGGTGGAGGTACTTCCCCAGTCGAGCTGCTCTTTGAGCGAATAAACGCTATGCTCTACCTCTCTATGCAATTTGCTATTGAGAAAACCGTACCATGACCTTATTGTAATCCGATGCTATTACCCTAGCAGCAAGTACATACAAGCGATGAGAAGCCTCACACAATGTAACTGTCAAATAGGCATGCAGGTTGCAAGCATAGCTCAATAGGACTGCCTAACCAAGGTATGCCTACTATAGATATGCATTCAAAATGATGTATGAGTTTCCAGTTAGGTAATAGAATAGATACATTCCAATCCTACATTTCTACTTCCTATCCTACTAATCCTTTGACGGGCCAGTTGGCGCAGTTGGTTAAGATTCACCTTACCTTACGCGCCGCAGGTCGTGGGTTCGATTCCCACACAAGACATACAATTGTGTGCATGAACATGTCCGTATGTCCTGAGTCTGGGTGTAATTATGTAAATTAAGTATGTATTTACAAACAAAACGTAGTATATGTATTATATCAGTTATCTGGTTTCCATAGTACAAGCTCTGCTTAGTTTGGGATCAGATGAGTGTGAGAAAAAATGTCTCAGGATAATCCTAGTAGCTTTGTAGATCTCGCGAGTTTCGATAATTATATGGAATTCACTTGTCGATTCAGTTTTATGGAACTTTCCAAAATATCGAATCGACAAAAAGTCATATAATTACCGAATCTGCTCACAAATTTCACGAGAACCGGTTGAGAAATGCGACCTGCAGCGGAGAATAGCCGGACATCTATAGATATATGAAAGCATTATTTTCCAAACTGAAATGGAGACGCTTCGCTCGCTCGAGATTATATGTGTATGTTTATTGCCAGTTAGTTTAGTAATTACTGAATGGTTTTCGATGACATTCGGTATGTTCGTAGTTCATACCTTTGATCATATAGGATACTTTTTATACCGTGAAAACATTAGCTCCCTCGTGAAAAACCGCGGGGCGTAATTAGTAGAAAATACATACGAACCGATTTTGACGAACATTAGCAAAAGATAGCTTGGATCACGGAGATGTATATGGTACACTTTTTAAACCAGAAATGCAGAGCGACGGGGATATTACATATATCTGAAGGCATTTCTTTTACGAGGATAAATGCCTTCAAATGTACGAGGATAATGCATACATTCTGCACATATAGCACTGACTGTGATGCCGAGCTTTGAGATACGTGAACCCTTTTTCGTGGAAATGTCAAAAGTTTTAAAACATAGTTTGTCAAAGCCTGTTACAAGCGAGAGGACTGTTGCTTGTGCAAATCCATTGGACAGACCTTTTTTCGGCGGATAAATAAATGAGTCCAATGAACACATTTTGCTCCCATATTTATTATTGAAATATAGAGAACTCTATATAATGCAATAAATTCTTGTAAAAGTTCCAAAGGGTGGGCTTAACCTGAAGTTACAGAGGGTTCAGTCAATACTAAATATTAGTATTGATCTTATATAATAAACTTCCGAGACTTACAAGTTTTTTCATAAAGTCCTTTAAGGAAGCAGAAGAAACCTCTCACTAACTTTGTACACGTGACCAGGATCTCTTTGTCGCTGGAATACGATACGTTGCAAAAGTACTCGGACAAAAGGAAATCATTTTATAAAAATTTACAAGAATATTTATTAAGAATGTAAAGGAAAGACACTTAAAGTTGGCAGCAAGGTATATTGAAATTAAAAAAACTAGGAGTAGTTTTAAAAATGTACCTTTATGAACATGTTTTGATGAGTCCAGAAATGTTGACGATTGTAGCATACTTCCCGGAAGGGGTCCTTTTCTGTTCATATTTTCATCTAAGAAAATGAATGCTGCAGGTCGTGCGTTCGATTCCCACCCAGGACTCGCATTTGTGTGTATGAACATGTCTGCATGTCATGAGTCTGGGTATTATTATGTATATTAAAATTCTATTTACAAAACAAAAAAGTTTACATACATATATGTAGTAAATCAGTTATAGGTTTCCATATTATAGTTTGTGATCAGATAGCCGTCTGTGAAGAATAGCTCAGGATATTTATTTAAAAAAATATACGGTTCTACTACTTCTGTTTTTTCTTTTTTTTTGCCGTAAACGTGATGAACAATCTAGTATTTAAGATTTTTTGCCTTACGAGGCACCGTTGCCGAAATAATATGGGTGTTTGTGTCTTCTAGATGTCACGGCCCAAGGACTGGGCCTTTTGGAAGGGGTGCATGGCGATACCTGATCGTAGAAGTCCCTTTAAGATGCCTTAATGTGATATGTACACGTATGCTTATTACTTTCCACATTATAACTTCACTGACAAGCTTTTAAATCGTCGTATCAAATCTCTGCGGACACAACTTTTCAGAGTAGCCAAATTCCAAAACTGCTTCCGTATCCTTAACTATTTAATACACAATGAGAAATGATATCGAAATATATTCTCTGAGTATGTGAAATAAGGTTCTATTTCGTATGAGAGATGGCATAGAGTTCTTTGTTCCTTCGCCTTGTGAATATTGAGCGTTTGCTCAAGGGAGTTCAAGAGTGACATGAAGTCAAGAGTATACATTCTCTCATACCTATGGAGCATACGTAAACAGCTTTCGTATATTTTCGGATTTCTAGTTCAGTTTGACCAAAAGAAACCGATTCGTATTCAACCCTCATAGTATTGCCATTTTATCAATATATTAGTTTTGTGAATGTAGCTTCTCGTAAGACTGGTGATATAGTAGTAAATACAGGAAACATACTAGCAAAATTCTGCTATTTTTGTATATAGGGGCCAGTAGAGAAGATGGTTGTTGACAATCGTCATCGTTAGTAAACGATCAACCTTTGTATGGGATTGACATTTCAAATCGAAATATCACGTGTTTTTTTAACAATATCTTATGTCAATCCCATACAAAGGTTGATCGTTTAGTAACGATAATGATTGTCGACAACCATCTTGTCTAGGGGGGCAGTAAAGTTATATCTATTTATATTTTCGAGAAGGAATTTTAGTTCCATTTTATTAGCCGACCGTTTCTTAATAAATATTAATGAGTCTCTAGATGGTTTTACGCTTCTAATGTAACATCAAATGCAGGCTCGGCTTTATCAGTAGCGATGGCCCTCTTAAATTGTAAATAAGGTACGTCGAGCCATGCTTAGCTTTTTAATTTAATAAACTGCAGACGTCTCGACTCTATAAATGTGAAATTTGTTTTAATATACTGTATTTTTATACCTCTGGTATTATTTATTTCAACTAATTAAGATTTTAATTACCTTGTCTGTGTTTTAATCTTATTTTGCGCAAAACTGTTTGCTATTTATTCAAATTATTTTTGTTCAAGTTTTGTTTATATAATTATTAATTTGACAGAGACTTGAATGGTTTATTGAATTTGTAATGATTTATTATTGATATTATTATGCTTAATTATTATTTTTAATTTGAATTATTAATATTTGTTAAAATTTAGTCTTATCCCTTTGAGCTATGTCATATGTATTTTAATTTTTTAATTTATTTAATATTAATATTTGCACACCGAAGCTCGGTAGAGTAAGCTTGGAACTCCACAATTTATACCATCAATATTTTTGTCACCCTTATTCTCGCAAATAAATTAATTTCATTTCATTTCATTTCATTTCATTTCATTTCATTTCATTTCATTTCATTATTATTTCATAAAGACAGCCAAATTTTTTTTTACCGTTTGTAGCCATGTATTTAACCGCAATCAAAGTGATGTGGCCGAAGGTGGTAATCACAGCTTAGAAAGAACTGGCTCTTAAGTGCAGCTGTCGGAACACACCGATAGGTGCTTGGCGACAGATTTTCAACATGAGGGTGGTAGCTAGACGGTGACTACTACAAAGTACCTTACCACCATGCTATTATTTCCTCACGATATTTTCCTTCACCGAAAGCTAAAGGTTTCGAACCCGGTATCTTCGTCTCGGCATCCGATGAAACAACCATTGAGCTATCATCTCCTTAAATAATAATCTACATATTAATCACAGTAATTTTAATAGTGCATTTTTGTTTAAAGGAAAATTAACCGCACCTTAATTTCTACAACAGAATTGAGGTCGCAGGCTAATCGCATTACTGCAGATTATAAAATCCAGACACCAGCTCCGGACAATTCCTTACGAGAACCCGCGACAGTAAACAACCATTTAAATTAATTAATTCCATCATGAGAGAGAAAAACAAAACGAAAACCATTTTGCAAGTTAATATGGAATTTACGGGCCAGTTGGCGCAGTTGGTTAAGGTTCGCCTTACGCGCCGCAGGTCGTGGGTTCGATTCTCACACAGGACATACATTTGTGTGCATGAACATGTCTGTATGTCCTGAGTCTGGGTGTAATTATGTATATTAAGTATGTATTTACAAACAAAAAGTAGTATATGTATTATATCAGTTATCTGGTTTCCATATTACAAGCTCTGCTTAGTTTGGGATCAGATGACCGTGTGTGAGGAATGTCCCAGGATATTTATTTATTTATTTATTTAATCAGTATCAACAACGTGGAAACACGGAACGTCGTTATATTTATAGTGAATTAACCAATTAATTCGACGTAATCGTCGGACCAGCTAATTAATATCGGAATATGTGGATGGAAATTTAATAGTTCACAAATTATAAGGTCTCTTTGTACGTTGAGCTGTGACTACTGTTATGGGTGCGTGCGCACGATTACAGCATTTGCAGCAGTTTGCTTTGAGTTCGTGTTTATTGACGTTTAAGTTGTAGACTCATTGTTTAAATTCTAATTGCATTTGGGAAATTTGGCTTTATATTGCTGTTCGCCACTGTTACTGGTACATTTAAATTAGGTGAATAACTTTGTTGTTCTACTACCCATACTATAAAGTTGTCACTGTGCTTTATATAACTCTGTATGACGGTAAGTTTCAATCGTTTTAGAATTGAATCCGGGTCAATATAGCGGATTTCTGGTAACTGCAAATACAAACAGTGCTTTATTGAAAATGAAACCATTTTTGTTTTTTTTGTCATTTCTACCGATTAAGAGTTTCAATCTGAATCTGATTACAACAAAGCTACGTAATCCACGTACAGCTAACGTTTATAACGTGTTTTGACTTCAATCAGAAGGACGCGTAGTGGTCAAACAAAGAAGCCCAAACGCGAATTTCGCTTTGTGGCCTTTTTGATTTTGAGTTTGTCGCCATGCGTTGTATTGTAGCTATTTTTACAAATGAATCACGTTGTGGCTGATATTTTTATTCACTCAATTTGTGATTTTGTTTTGCGTAACATTATCTGACATAATTACATAAAGTATATAGCATACTGTCTTTTCCACAAACATATTATCTAATGCTCGGTTTCAATAAACAAAAACGAATCGTTTTGCTTACCAATGGTAGGCTTTTTTATTTCCAAACTGGGCATATAGATCATTTCGTAAGCTAATTTTACCTGTGATAGCTACTTCCATATGGGAGGGTCTATTATGCAAAGCTTTGAGGTCTTTGCTTCATTATTAGTAAAGATATAAGAGTCTTAATTTTAATAAATCTTAACCGATACCGGTCCGTAAATTATTGAAACCGGGCCTAAGTCATAGACGGTATCAATAAACAAATTGAATATCAAATAATTAGTCTCAGAACATCAATATCTTATAATTCAATCAACGATTACAATAGTTCTAAGGATTCAGTACAGTAAAACCTCAGTCGCAAAATTTCAAGAATATTAGCACAGTATACAGCAAAGTTGATATGAGTGTATCCGTTACATAATATAACGGTAACTTGAGTGACGTGACGTCACATCTCAGGTGGTTCAGTATACCTCTATTAGAGCTATTACCGTAATTACTGGGTTTCAAAATGGCCTCAGAGGGCCTCTCGTTAGCGAAGGTTGCGGAAGGGAAAGGCCTATTCTCGGGTCACCCTGGAGAATTACTATGAGTACTCAATTGCTTGTCAGGCATAAATATTGTGAAATAGAACGTGATTTTCTATGCTTATGATGTCGATAGATTCCAATATCGTGGTATAGATTTTATTACCTCCGAATGTCAATATTGGGCTTTCAGTTCCAAGTATAAAAAGTGTAACGGAATGGTTATATCTATCCGAAAAGGGTGAAGACACAGACTCTAAGTTTCAGCTCTAAATAAATTACTCGAAAATTAATACCACACAAACCACTCAATAAAGTTAAAATAATTATCTTATCACGTCATTACTATAAATTTTTCTCTTTTGCGATATATGCGTAAAGAAGTCGTGTACTATTATGGATATACCCGCTGCGTTACACGTTGTAGAGCTATATGAAAATGTACATTGTATAATAAATATCCTATACGAAATATTTTCTAGAACAGTTTTGAAAGCAGGTCATCAATTTTTCATTTCTCACATGATATGTCAAAATGAAAAATGGGATTCAGCCAAAGCAAGAAATCTTAAAGCTTTAATGCACAATATATCACTATTGATGAATTATTAGGTATTCTGATAGGAATTAAGAAACCTTAAAATAATTATATAAATAACTAGCTATCTCCCGCGGTTTCTCCTGCGTTCCCGGGATATAAAGTAGCCTATAATCTCCGTACCATAGAGAAAGCATAACCAACAAACACAAATAAACAGAGTTACTTTCGCATTTATAATATTAAGTTAGGATAAATTGTATATTATGTTCATATTTTTTCTGATATTAACTTGAATCATGTCTCGCGCCACGATAACACTACTAACATTCTCACTTTACTATAGTTATATTTTATCTAGAAGGATAAGTACAAAAGTTATTTCAATAAAATGTTTGGTCCGAACAACCTAAAATAGGCTGGCCTTCGTTTCGGTCCAGTATCCTAACATTTATTTATAATTCTCTGTACACTTTGACGTGACCAGGTAAAAGGTTTTCCAGATTAACCGTTGCAGCCTAATGATGATAAAGGGTTACCTAATGGCGTCTACACTGTGTAAAAGAAAACTGTAAACTGTAATGGACTGGTATACTAATTGGCCGTGCGATTCTGCTCTTTGGCAGATTTATTACTTAATTATTCACCCTAACATGGTACGGCCGGAACTTGGGGTAATTTCCCTTAAGCTTTGTTCGCGGTATGTGTATCTTTTTTTGAGTTGGGTACCTAGGGGATAACTGACTAATTAGTCAGTTTCTTGGCAAGTTTGCTTAGGGTTGAGTTCATAATTTTCATGTATTAGACTCTTGGTGACTCTTTCTTTGATCGCGTCCTTATTAGCAATAAGGGAAATCTGACTGACAATTATTGTCTTCTATCTTGTACTCGGCAAGTTCTAGATTCATAGCTCCAATTACTTGGTACGACCTTGAGTTATGCCAGGGTCCATGAGTGGCTCCAGTTTGACTGGTGTTCTCCGTTTCTGCAGAGTGGGTACAAAAAATATCCTTATGGGAATTATTTACATATAACAGTGCCTAACGTACTTCTTTTTCAACTATCGGATGCTTTAGAGTATACTCAAATTACATCAGTTCTTGTTCCTGCACAAATAGCATTTGATCGCAATATAAAATACTTTTCCCGCGGTTTGGTTCCAACGTGCCAAGACTGTTGAACGAAGTCAGGTTCACTGCCAAATGTAGTTGGTTAAATCTCTCGTTCATTCCCCCAATGCTTCAGGAGTCATTTAAATTTAATTTCACCAATATTTGATATTGGCTTTTGGTTTCGAGTCAAGACCAACTTCACGTTATTGAGTTTGCTTATTTGATGTCTGGTTTCAGATAAAGTTATCTCAGGTTTGCCCTTCGCAACTAAATCAGTTTATTGTTTTATTGTGGAAGGAAAATTAACTGGAGATTTTCCGACGAAAGTAATGGGAGGTAAAGTAATATAATTACCTAATGGTCGAGTTTCTAATGCCTAGACATAAACAAAAGATTCGGTCACGCATTCAGTTCTGTAAAGGCACAAATACACGATGCCATAAAATTCGGTAGTTGTGATAAAGTAATTCACGGGCGAAAGTAATTACATGATGAATAATGTTTCTTTGAGGTTTGTTAGATTATATATTACGTTAAACTTTAATTTTATGCGTCGTCAAATAGAAAATGAAAAATAGTCTAGGTACTATTGTAATTATAAAAGACCTAATTAACAATGTTTGTCTTAAATTGTTTTGTTTACAAACGCTCTACACACAGAAAATTTGTTACAGGGGTCTCTAGCAAACGGATAAGAAAAAAGAAAACGCAGATTAAGTAAATGGGAACATCTCAGTACCTTTTCGTTTCACATTTAAATTCACTCTGTTCTAAGTCGAGTTCCCGTAATTGAAATTATATTCCGACTTGTCTCGATGCTAGCGCGGTTAATGCGCGTCCACGGAATATTTAGATCGTGAATAGGGGCTCTTACTTTTTTATTTTTAGGTGTTTGGTGTTTCTCTTTCTATTTAATGAAAGGTTCGTTGTGATTTTGTGAAGGAAATTAAATTATTGTCGACTGAAAGATTTTTTTAAAGTGATAGTCTAGATTTACTGACAAAAGTTAAACATAAGTGAGAAAACTTCGATGATTAGAAAAAAAACATTTATGAAACTTAATTTACACAATATTACCGCCTGACCAAAGTAAACGTGTCTTAAGGAAGTCCAATATGAAATCCAAAAACAAGAAAAATCTCAGACAATAATTTTCACAAACCAAAAACCATAGAGCATACAAAAACAGCTCTATAAACCAAGAAAAACATCTAAAATGTCCATCCAACATTACAAAAGCTGTGCTTAAACCTTTGCGATCAGATTTTAGAAATCCGTACACAGTTTATAGATTTAATTTGAAGGGAAAGCGAGTTTGGCTTAGTTGCTTTTATTTGGACGCCATTGTCGGCTTGGTGCTTATCCAAATTAAAGGTAAACTAATTTTCGAAATGGAAATGTTGAAAGGAGATCCCAGCGCTGGATAGATGCGATGCTTAATTAATATACTGTCAACTTTTACGTATCTTTTACTTGTTTTTGCCCTGTGTTTTGCTATAACTAATTACTAAGTTACACGTTAGACGGCACGTTTGATCCAAAACTAAAATTTATATAGACGTATAGAATCTGTCTATTAGTGCTGTTTCTTTTGAACCTAAGCACCTTTTTGCGTTTTTAATCGTTGTACAGGCATTGTAAATGATAATCCGTCTGACGGGGGTAAGAACAAAGCCTACAGTGAGGAGATTCTAAACACGTTAGGACGTAATCACAAAATGTGTAAAGAACGATTCGATGCAACGCATCTCATTGGCCGATCATTCCACATCCTGGGACAGTCTTTAGTACACTCTGAAACAAGTAACTCTGAAGAAAGCTGACCGCGCACGTGTTTGAAAAGTGGTGCTCGGGGAAGATGCACCGGACCAACGCTTCTATTCTAAGCTCACTGAAAATCACGCACAGACTTTCGACAACTTGTCTCCGAGACAACCTTGAGAAGTTCCTAATTACGAGCAGGGAAAGAGAGAGGGGTCAAAGGACGGACCAAATACGCTCCACTTTGAACACCAGTGTATGTGCTGCTATTCACACAGCTGATAGATCCAGTGAGCAATGGTCTTCAAGATAGTCCATAAAGGTCACGTCCCTCAGCAACGATGCAAGGAGGAGGAAAAAAAATATAAATCTACTGGAGCAAGCTTGTACAATAACTTCTACGAACCGAAGTCACAATCTAGTTTTATGTAAGCGTTTTATTTGTAGTAATAACGAGTAAAGTCGGCAGAAGTCATTTTACAAATTTTTTAAAGAGAGGTAGAGCATCGCGTTTATTCGCTCACAGAGCAGCTCGACTGGGGAAGTACCTCCACCTTACAGAATACTGCAGCCAAATAACTTTATGTTGTGTAAAGTTGTGTTCCTGCGCGTGAGTAAGGTCGCCAGAGCTCATTGGGGAGGGGGGAAAGGTCGGTAACGCGTGAGCGACGCTTCGTGTGTTGCAAGCGTCCATATGGCTACGGTAACCGCTTACCATCAGGCGGGCCGTATGCTTGTTTACCGACTTAGTAGTATAAAAAAAAAAAAAAAAAAAAAAAAAAAAAAAATTTATTTCCCTCGGAAACTCGAAACGGTACTAATTTCAAACGAACCGCCATAAATAGAGGAAGGCGTTTTAACACTAACTTATGGAATCTGGTTTGTTCCACTATCGACGGGTAGGTTTTGTCGGTACGTTTTATTTATTGTTTATATATGTATATATATATGCACGTAATTGTATTTAAATCCTTAAGACCTAAAAATAGCTGTATAACCCCATATAAATATAACCTACGGATGTTTAATGCTACCTGTACAGAATACTGGGCAAATACTTCGATAATTGAAAGCAATTTTTAAAGTAATCTAAAATCCATTTTCTTAATTATCATCACCGAGGTGATTAAATATTAATATTAGGACCATAATTAATATGCACCGTGTTGTTGTTGTACATAGTCTGGAACTGGATAAAGCAACGCGAAAAACCAGGACTCAAAAATGTTTTGGCTTGAAATAATACGTCTACTAATCTTTAGGTCCAAAGTGGAACATTGCTAAATCTGTGGCGCTAGCCGTTCAGAGTTTAATTAAATCGGATAGTTGTACGGAACCCTTTGTCTAACTCTCATTATGTGCAGAATTGTCGCTTGTACGAGTCTAATAAAGTATGCGGACAACATTTGTCTTCCACAAGAATTTAATGCATACTGACAAACTAGAACAGTTCGAAAAAAACTACGGTACCTTTTTGCAATGGAAGTTTTTTTTTATTTTTATACGATGAGACGGTAATCAATCGTACGGCCCGCCTGAGGGTAAGCGGATACCGTAGCCATATGGACGCTTGCAACACCAGGTGCATCACTCACGCGTTACCCACCCTTCCCCCTCCCCAATAAGCTCTGACGACCTTACTCACGCGCAGGAACACAACATAAAGTTATTTGGCTGTGGTATTCTGTACGGTGGAGGTAGTCGAGCTGCTCTTTGGGATTGTGAAACTAGCTTCTCGCCCCGCGTTTTCCCCTATTTAACCCCATAGGGGTTGAAATTTGAAAAACCCTGCGGTTGGAGCTAGGTGTTGTATACGTCAGATATTCAGTTTTTTATTTTAAATGCAAAGCTAGATATACTCACAAATTACCATGAACAGTATTACCTACACGTTTAAGTTTATTTATGCAGGTACTTATTACAATTGTCACAAAGTTCAAATTTACGTATACCCCGTAATTACGGTGCCGGAGTACCAACAATTTAAGTTTTTGACTTCAATTACAGTTGACTCTTAAAGTAAAGTTGTTCATTAGTCTAATTGTAGCCGAGGGCGCTCTATACCACTTAAACATTCAAAAACTGTACAAATAAAATGCTTTTATGTCATTTTAATTATTAAATACAAATGAAGTACGCACTTTAAGAAATCACAATTAAAACTTGTCCTTTTAAAGTTGAGTGTACTTTTAAAATGGCCTGTATAAAAACAGTTTTAGAGTATCTGAACAAGATACTCTAAAACTGTATTTTTATAATTAATTAATAAATCTTTTTTTTTTTTTTTTTACTATTTATAGGCCTTGTGTTTGACCGCAATCTCACCATGGTAAGTGATGATGCGGCCGAAGGTGGTAAGCACACAAAGCCTAGAAGGAACTGGCTCTCAAGTGCAGCTGTCGGAACACACCGACAGGTGCTTGGCGACAGATTTTCAACTTGAGGGTGGTAGCCAGCCAGGCGGGTACTACAAAGTATCCTACCACCGTGCTATGGTTTCCTCACGATGTTTTCCTTCACCGAAAGCTCAAGCTCATTGTAGGATTCGAACCCGGGACCTTTGTCTCGGTATCCGACGTCACTACCACTGAGCTATCATCGCCTTAATCTCTCAATAACACAACTGCAGCCAACAAATACAGCCAGTTCAGCTGCAGTCAGTCAGTCAGTTCCAGTTTAAAAAATACTTTTTTTTTTCACTTAATTGAGGTTTTTCCTTCAGTTTATTATTACACAAATATCTGCTTATTTCTTCGGCTGTACATCAATTGTAAGCAAAGTTTGACACTTCGCAAACTCAAAGCGTAAACGTGCTTCAAAAAAGCCGGAAACTCATTATTATTCAGCAGCGGCCGCCAGCGACTTGAGACTAGCGACTTTTATGACACAGTTACAACATTCTTAAATACACGCCATTATTCAAATAATTACTTTGGTATTACTTCGCGAAAATAATTGAAAGCTGCTTCTCTCGAGCGCTCGAAAAAAGTGTGTTTTTCATTTGTATTTTATTTGTTTTGTCCATCTATCTACGCGGGTCGGTATTGGGAGTGAAATGTATGGTAGAGTCAGCATAAATGTAAAAGTCTTAAAATATAAATAATATATTTTTTGAAATTATTCTCCATTATTTTTATGTTTGTTCGTTTATCTTCTATTCTTTCGCGTTTGTTTATCCGATTGATTTGAAACTCTGTACAAAAGTTATCTGCGCTTGTGTGGAAGTATCTGAAATAGTTAAAATAAGATACATGTGGTAACGCATGCCATTAGCTGATTTTGAATAAAATACTATTTTGCTTTGTGATGATTTTGTCGTAGCATATGTTTTCAAGTCATCAACTACCTACTAAAAGACTAATAAGCTATTTTAATTTCTTATTTACACAGTATGGGTTAGCAAATTATTGTGATAAGCCTTTTCGTAAGTACACTATAAATTTAAACATTAACACTACAGTTCTTAACTTGAACGAAATCTCTCTACCACTACTAAAAATTGATTGATTTGTCAGGAAGTTTGTCACTAAATATTGACAAAACTCTAAGAAGTTCAGTCGAACATTTCTACTGCGGACAATTAGGACTTAGAAGGGTTTCTCAGAGCTCTACGACTTAGGTTTCTTCAAGATAAGCGTAAAAAGATCTCTTCAAGTTCGGCAACACATTGGCAAACCGTTGATATTGCGAATGTCCATAGGCGGAAAATATCACTTACCATTAGCTGGATAGCCTGACTGCTTGTCAACCTGTTGAAAAAAATATATAGGTACTAGAATAACAGAAACATATTTATTTGCTAGCCCTACATACCTAAATAGCAGAGAGTACATATTTTGTATCTATATAAAATTCTTGTCAATCCTCGGTCGGCGCTACTGTTATCGGTTAGGTGTATGCGTATTTATGAAAGTTTTTTTCTTTATTCTCCTATATAAAAGGCCGTCGGCCAAGTTTCGTATAATGTTTATAAAAGCTTGGCTCTTTTTTGTCTGCTACTTTTTCGAATATGGTTTTTGTTCGAATTCTTTATTGATTTAATATTAGATGTGCGAAGTTGTGTTATACATTGAAAAGTCTCGGTTTTTGTGCATTCTCTTAAATTGGTATATGAGCATGCCTTTTATAAACCTCTGTGGTTCTTTGTGAATGATATTTCCAAATCGTTTCCTTAAGTGACTTGGGTCTGTGTGCCCAATTTTATCTAAATCCGTTCAGCTATTATAGCGTGATTGTGTAACAAATATTCACGCAAACTTTTAATATAAGTACATAATTTTATTATTTTTACCTCATTGACATAGAAAAACGAGCCTCGGAATTCAAGTAAAATTACTAATTCCAAAAAACAATACGAAATATATAAGAAGATAATCCGTCTTAAACTGGAATCTATGAAATAGACATTCCAAATTCAATTACACTTTCCAGGGAGATTGAAAACAAATTGAACCAGGTATCCAAGTTTAATTTGGGCAATAGCTTCGAATGAAAGTCACTACGCATACTGAATAACAAATATTCAATCAATCATTTATTCATTAAGGACTGTCGGACATTACAATTTGCTGGCACTCTGGTGACATATGGACGTAGAAATTGACAAGCTTATTCTGATAGTATACTTTTGGGTCATAATTTGGAGACCTATAAACCTCAAAACACACAAAGACCACATGCATCACCGGTTGACAGGTAAGACGCATGTGGCAGCCACAGCCTCTCCTCGCCATTATGTAGGAAATTGAGCGCCACACAAGGCTTCCTTGAGAAGTTTTATAGATTTATCAGTATCCAATTACTTTTGGTTTGCAAACCACTGACTATCTACGCCCCACCAAGAGTTCCCCGAAGAAGATCGGGCAACCGGTTGTCAACATTTACTTGAGAAGTCGGTGGAAGCATCTCGGAAGCAACCGACGGAAGTTTTTCCTCAAAACTTGGATGTCTAATTAATTCCCCCGACGTTAATCCTGAACTTTTTATCAGCCTACCAATCCGACGAGGTTACGGTACAAAACTGACTGTGCTGGTTGTTTAAGTTAAACAAGTAATATGGAGTTTATTAGGTACTTCTCTTAAAGTAGCTATTTATGTTTGAGTCGTTTGAAACAAGTCTCGCAGAATTCTCTCAAAAAGTTACTGATTGGTTTTGTTACAAGCATCCAAGACTCGGCCTACCACACAAAATTATTACGGTTCTTAATAATATAAATGCGTCAGTGAACCCAAAAATATTTAATTTAAAGCTCCAAAATATCACCCATTAAACAAAACCCCGCAGTTATAAAACAAAGAGCGGAACCGTAAAAATTGCGAAATCAGACATTCTTTTCAAATTCAAAAATCCTTTCTCACTTCCTTTTTATAATATAAAATGCCGACTTAAATGCCTTAAATGAATCGTCGCAGACTTGCTCACTCCATTCACCGTTGACAATCCCCGTGACGTGTTTTATGTCCTAATTTAAATTGCTTTTATCGTGAACACGACCGTTAGTCTTGCCCTAAAATGGCCGCGGCGGAATCCCGTTTTTCACTCACAAAGACCAAAATTACTGCTTCTTGGTTTCTCTAATTGTTTCTAGTTAAGAAGGTTCTTTTAAAAGCCCAATTTACGTATTTATAATATTTATAATGCATTTTGATGCATTATTTTCGGAAGGAAAAAATAGTGATATAATTCAATATAAAAATAAAACAAACATATTGAATTTTGAGACTATGACATGGTTAATTGATTGGCACTTAATTTCTTTATATATTTTTTTACAAATATAGCTTAAATGAAGTGTTTTGGAGGCCTTAAATGTCCCAGTACTATATTGCCTAATACAATGATAACTTTATTATTTGCATCGAGGAAATATTCCATGATTATTTGATACCTTGTAGATATCAGATTCTTGTTTCAATTTAAAGAGTTCCCAGTGTTCAATTCTATATAAGTTGTTATTCCTCGTAATACGAGTACAATACTAGACTTTATCGTAAATAGAGTTTCACGTTTGCTTTCCGATGCTCCAAACCATATTGCTGGAAAATAAATCCATCCTTTTCTATCTGTGCAAGATAAATAAAGACGGAGAACGTCGCTTACGAGAATTTGATCGAGGATATTGTTATATTTGATGTAAAACAAAATACAATCGAGGTTAAATTTTGTTTTCTATTCGCTTTCGAAACTAGATATTGGTAAAGTAGATTTCACGCAATGACGAATCTTTTGGTGAAACGAGCGTGTTGTTCGATGTGAAACAATATAGCAATCACTCTGTAAGGAATGTGCCTATCGTACATGTATGTTGTTTACGACTATCTTATTCATACCGTGGTCACTATAGTTTCCATAGAACAAGCTTTACTAACATTGAGACTGGATGGCCGAGTATAAAGAGATGTCAATCTCCCAGGATATTTCTCTACTCGCTCTCTCTGCGGTTTCACTCGCGTTCTCGGGATAAAAAGTAGCCTTTGTCCTTCTCCATACCATAGAGAAGCATGCCTTCATGATGATCCGTTGAGTAGTTGAGGCGTGAAGGCGTAACAAACAAACATACTCACTTTCGAATTTCTAATATTAGTTAGGATTAGAAAGAATTTTCTTTTTCTCTTCGTCTCATTTATGAACTTCTAAAGCTGGTCAGTAATATTTAAGACCGATCTGTTATGAAATTACTAGCTGAACTAGTTTCTCGGGAAAATAGCTGTGCTCCATCCTACGTGCCTCTTTCCTAACATACTATAATGAGCATTTTTCCCAACGTCACGACTGCTCGTGGCTGACGTGGAAGATTGATGCCGGGAAGTGCTCCGTACTCCGCAAGGGACATAGATTTTCCTACATAGTGGACTATCTATAAGTATTATAATAGTAGGAGATATCCACGTAAAACTGAGATAAGTAATTTTAAGACAGCAATTACTTGTAAAAAAAAGAAATTATGAAATTAACCATATTTCAGATTATCAAGATTCCAAATCAAATGACACCAATCAAACTAACTTCAACTAAAGTGGTCACAACTTTGTTAGGACTTGCTAACTTATGTTATAGCATGGTACAATAGTTTTCGTAGTTGTATTAGCTATCTTAGATACACTTATGCAGTTGGATAAAGTGTAACCTAAAAGAATTTCACTTCGAAACGATTAGGTATATAGGACAATGAACAATGTAGGTACTAACTCTTAGTGTCTTAACCCTAGAAAGATAATCTGCGTAAAAAATACGCATGCGCGATCGAAATATTGCTGTATTTTTTTTATTTGCGCGAATCTGGCGCTGAGGGTTTCGGTAATCTCACTCGTAGTTTGGAGCATGCGTAAGGTGACCGTTTTGCTGAGGTAAGTGCCATCAATTTCGAAATATATCGATGGAGGAGTAAAAAATACGCAAGATTATCTTTAACGTGACTTTTAAGATTTCAACTTCTTTGACAAATCGTGTTGTTTTTTATTTGTAAGTTATTGTTGTGTAGTTTTTGCATTGTTACTGTACTGTTTATGTTTCTATAAATATTTTGGCCCATCAACGCTAAGATTGGGAGTCGAAATATGGGAGAAGAGCGAATTCTCGCTGCTCTTTTAGAGAGTGATGGCGAACATATTACTAACGACTCAGATAGTGAAACTGCACATCACGATATTGA
This sequence comes from Polyploca ridens, assembly GCA_951394255.1. NCBI lineage: Eukaryota > Metazoa > Arthropoda > Insecta > Lepidoptera > Drepanidae > Polyploca > Polyploca ridens. The sequence continues at coordinate 12,377,837 of OX596256.1, read as the reverse complement.
AAATGACGTGAAAAGAGGCTTTCATAAATGAGGAAAGGAGAGAAGACCCGGCTCCTGGTGAAAATTAGCTCTGATGTCATGTAGCAGAAAGTCGAATCGAGGCATATATGGTTATTGGTATTCTATGGAATGATAATTATAGCTTGCATTAGTTGCATTATTTCCAGCCGCAATGTTTTCAGTAAAGTCGACAAGGTTCTCTGCCGGAAAAAATACATGTAAAATCTTAGCCTAGCTCAAAGATAACCGTTTATGGGCAAATTATTGGAAGCCCCTACTCTGTAGAAATATTTCCGGGAGACTATCTCCAACATCCTGCCAAAAGATGTCCCTGATGTCCTTGATGCACCAGAAAACAATACAGAGGAGCCAATGCTAAAAAGTCATATTATACAGTGTGTTTTGCTCCTCAAAGAAACGGCGAAAGGCAAAAACATTGGGCAATAATTGACAAAATGCTATTTTTCGAGAGCATAATGTTGACTTGTGTCTAAACTACATCTGACTGATTTATAAGTCATTACGTGTGCTTTTATATTAGGCGGTATCTTAAAATTTCTGAATAATCGTTAAAATTACTGACTATTAGTATAAAATTGTTTACTGTTCATTTTTAAAAATTTCTTTCTACTTTTTGATGATTTTTGCAGAGGCTCAAAGTTTTTGCTTAATTTTAATATGATTAATTATTATATACACATAAATCATTGTTTTTATTATTCTTTAATGTATAGAAAAACAATATCAAATAGCTATTTTAATACCAGCATGTAAAACAAAATATTATAGCCTGTCAAAATTCATGCGTATATTTTACGCATGATTATCTTTAACGTACTCTAAAATATGATTATCTTTCTAGGGTTAAGGCGCGGACTGACTACGATTTTGACAGCACTCGTTCTTCACTGGAATAGGGTTGAAAATGGTAAATCATAAATGTGTCGACTCTATGAAATGGACTGTTATTTACGGGTTTTCTTTAGATTATACAGAATATACACATTAAATTGAATAAGTGTCCGGTTAACATTCTAATATAATTCTGTATCTTATATATTCTTAAAAATAACATTATTGTCATCGCTGAAAATACGGAGAATTTCGACGCGAAAGATTTTTTAGACGTAACTTACGATTTTTTTATTGGTTATATCAAAGCACTTTTTAATATTCTATTCGGTTAACATTTTTCTCAAAACCCTCTTCTATCCACAGTATTTTTTTGTGTTAGGTATTTCATTGCGTTACGTCATACTCGACTCTCAAAGAAACCCATTTTTGTGAATTAGAGCTTAGACCTGGCCTTAAGGCCTAAACTGAAACTTTTTTTAAATTATAAATGGGCTTGCATTTGGCCATTACCCGTCCATAAAAGAAGATGACGAAGCCTAATATAAAGCTCGCTTACCTAGAAAAAACCTATTCACTCTGGCCTTGACAGCCCTAGATTGTAAGAGTCAGGAAACAGTCTGGAAGCAAGTTCAACCTTAATCTCTAAACTTACGATATCATAATATTTTTCCTAAACCATTCAATCTTGGAGATTGATGGTTAAGATTATTTAGATGAAGAAAAGAAAAATAAAGATGTTTTCTATGTTGGAAATAAAACAACTAAAAACAAAACGGTCCGTATATAATATAGATATATCTTTTACAAACGAATTCTTTTTAAAGCAGTCGAATTGAACATAAGATACAGACAAGACGAGGAGTTGTAAAGAAATCCACTGGAGCGCGAATTCGGAGGGTAGTTCATTACTACGTGTGTGGGAAGAGCCTTTTTAAGTGTTTCGTATTATCTCTTGGATGTTTAGAATCTGTTTTGTACGGGATTTCTCTGTAGATATTTTTGCTTTTATTTCTGCAGCAATGGATTGTTGGATGTAGACTGTTTAGTTTTACAACGTTAGATACAGTTTGTATTAGGTTTTAGTTTATTACGTTATAAAAAATCTTTAAGGACAGAGTGGATGACATCTTCTGGACAAGCCTGCTACATCCTCGGTCCCGTCCATAAAAAGTGGCCTACAACATTGTATGCCGAAATAATATTCTGAGAACAGTAGCGGATCACTGCGATTCGAGGTTCATGGCACTTTGTGCAAACACTCATTGGTAGAAACCCATTGGTGTAACGTGTGCATAGTGTCTTGTGTGAGGCTATTTGTTGTAATGAATAATTATACAACGTGTAAGGGACATCGCCGCACAAACGGATACCATGGGTCCAGGACATGATTCTGGACCCCTCCATGTTGGAATTTTTCGTCGGTTTTTCCCAAATTTTTAAATATTTTTTTTTGACTTTTTTTTACTTTAGACTGTTCATAATCGTTATTCTTACCTAACCCAAAGAGATTTAAAATAAATAAGTTATTAATTCATTACTTTCACTAAAAGTAACAATGTAAATAAAACTAGAAACGGTGTCTTATGGCGATATTCGCCTGCAGTCAGCGACATACTTCGTAGGCACAACGTTATCGCGCGTTTAAATCGCGGTGTTCACAATACATTGCGCGCTCGAAAATGTCAATTTCTATAACGGATCATTAGCGAGGTGAATGACTTTCACAATTTGATTAGTGGCATTAGGTGTAGCCTTTTCGCGAAGTTTGCGTTACCATGCGAAATACACCCTGTATATTTAATAATCATCTCAATTAAATGTAATATACTAACCCTAGAAATAAGGCATTTGAACTCATGAATCTGTGTAATCTAAATAAATAAATCAATTATCATTATTGTCAAATCCTAATTAAGTCAAGTAAGTAAAAGAAGAAAAGACAAACAAACAAGGTTACCTTTGCATAAAAGATAATAATACAAGTTTACATTATGCCAAATTCGGCACGTGTAAATAAAGTAAAGCTAAGTTATAAGCAGATGTTCAATACATAACCGAACAAAAGGCTTCGAGTAATCATAATAATATATTGTACCTCAAACGTGGAGGTAGCATACAAAATACTTAACTTAGCGAAAAATATCAAGTTCCGTACGTACGCACGTGGCAGGGTTCGAATGTTAGTATTTTACCTATCTAAAATCGTATTTTAAACCTGATATCTTTGAATTAAAATTGTTTTTCACTTGACTGTACCGCTATAGCAGTTTTGGAATTTTCACATATTTTATCACATAGCATTACCTACAGCTTTATCGTTATGTTGAGAATGTTTATTTATTTATTTAGGGCAACCAACAAGACATATTCTTAATTTAAATATTCTCTATTTTTTTACGTTTGCGAGGACACCAGCAAAGTTATCTTTTTAGGGTTCCGTAGAGTGCTAAACGGGACCCTATTACCTCAGAGTATATAAATACTGCTATTACTAAGCCTCCGCTGTCCGTCCGTCCGTTCTTTCATACATCTGTCTGTGAGTGGGCTGTATCTCATGAACTGTCATAGGGTAGATAGTTAAAATTTTCACAGAATGTGTATTTATACTGCCGATATGACAGAAAATAATAAAAATTAAATAAATATAAAAATTAAAAGGTGGCCCATACAAGACACGTCTTTTTTTTTGTTGCACCTATTAATTTCGTAGCAAAGTTGAGTCAGTTAATATTAGTGGTATTGTACGGAACCGTCCGTATGGGAGTCCGACTCGCACTTGGTCGGTTTGTTTATATTTTCTGTCCAAGGACATTATGAAGTAGAGGTCTAAACTTCACATGCTTTTAAAGTGCCTGAATTAAATATTAGATCAGAGTTTTGTACGTAACTTATGATAAACTCTACAAAGAACGTACCTACTAATAATTCAGTAAAAAAAAATGCCTTTTTACCCAACCTAAGTCGTTACTCCCTCACCATGTTTTACCATAAATCAAACTTTATTCGCTCACTTATTTACCTTCAGTCGTTACTCGCACACAAGAGCTCTTCTTTAGGGCAATTTTGTCCGCAACATAGTACTTAATTTTTCCAAATATACGCTGGTTTAATATCTGGGTGGCTAGCTTTGATAAACGGCCGTTCTATTGTACGGTCGCCGAATTAAAATCCTGAGATAATTTACTTGGTGAATTTATTCTGTATGTTACGGTATGTCGTGACTCGTGACCCGCCATATTTTGTCTCGATTGCGTATGATACTGCTTCATTTCGGTCCACTCTTGTGTAAATTAAAAAGGGAACGGTTTAATGGCTGCCCTTCATCATCAAGCCTGTTCATTTAGTAAATGTGGATCTTATTCACTGTAACTTTCTACTTGTATTCAGTCACATGTTTGTGATAACACATCGTTCTCAAAATTTCAAAAACTCGACTTTTTATTTAGTTTTTTTTTTTAAATCCACTGTTTTCTTATGGATTCTTACAACGAACTATCTTAAGCCAAATCCATCTGGCGTCCTGCTCCGGAAATCTATGAACAACATGAGCTGCCCTGCGAATTCACCCGCGAATATTTAAAACTTAACTACCCCCTGCCACAGAAATAGATATAACGTCTACGTTACGGGAATCTGTGAGCAAAATTGCATGTCTTTAAGCATTCAGTTAGTCTTCCTTGTTGCCGAGTTTCTCCTTTGGTATAGATATCAATTTACGTACAGTTGTTTATGTAGAAAAATCTATGGAAAATAAGTAGGTAGTAAGTATTCATATCAATCGATCAAATAGTAACTCCATTTAAGTATTGGTTGTCACCTACAATAATCACAGGTTGTTTGTTTGAGCAGGCGTCACTTTTCACTGTACATACTATCAAGGTATATCATTTTTCCTTGTATTTATTACTGATAAGTAATTTTAATATTATTACTACGTATAGAGAAGCTATCATAAACAAAGGTTGTGTCCCATTTTTTTTGAGTCAACTAAAGTTCTTTTTAGCGCTGAAACAATAATTAGTCGTCTAAGCAGACAGTAGAAACACGTAGCGCTATCAGAACGCTTTTAGGAGTATTTTTCTCGCAAACACCGTGATTTTCACGGCGCTTACGCGTTTTGTTCATCGTTTTACAACAACGAGTGTAGCCGGATGGCCTCACTTGAACGGAACTTAGTTGTGATTTGTGGCGTCTCTATTAAATAATAACAATCATCTTGTTTTCTGTGGTTGCAATTGCAACTACTACATTACGCTTGCTAATACGCGCTTTCCTCAAAACCTAACTTAACATCTTTAAATCCAACAGAAACATGGCTCAAATATTAAAGCAATAAGTAGATCATACCTACCATCACAATTATAAATAGTTCGATGACGTGATATGGCATCATTACCCGACCTCCTTTCTCCCCTCTTTCCTAATGCAAGTGGGAAAATTACCGTGTTATTATTCCCAAAGTAAACATTTTGTTATGACCTGCATAGTCGAAAAGACGGGCTCAAGTCTTTAACAGATTATTTTATATTAACTCTGACCTGATGAGGCAGAGTTTATAGAGTTTATAAATAAAATAAAAATAAGAGCACTCTTTAACAGAAAGTTTTTTTTTTAATTACAAACTAAGGGTATTGTTTTATATTTCACGACAGCAAAAAAACGTGTGAAAAGAAAATGATTCAATAAAATATTTTCAATTTACAAACAAGCTAAATTGGATGGAGTTCCATTACCATTTTTCGCTTACAAAAGCTTAAGAGTACGCGACGAAATTACTTATTAGTATAATAGATTTATATAGGAGACGGGAGCCCATATGGGAAATACTCCCAGTATAAGGACATCTGGATCCCGCTGAATATTTAACACGCAGTCGATAGAAACGTTCACACATGTCTGCGTATATTCTTAGTAATTTATTTATAAACCTATACGCTTGTATGGGTGAAAAATTGTCGATATACGTTTGATACATGCTTGGTACGCGAAAAATTCTACGTCTTCTAAACTCGGATGTACTCAGAACAAAAGTGAGGTTGACCGAAAAAGTGCTTGAGAAACGCTTCAAAGTCAAAGCCTATATTTTTAGCTTTACCAATTCATTAAAAATTTACAAAGATAAACTCAAAGTTCGGGAGTGGTGGCTCCTGACGTCACTTTAGAGTAAAAAGTGTACGTGACGTCACGCGGAACTTCAACACACGATATCTTCGTATATTTTTGTTTAATTGACAAATGAAAAAATAGAGAGTAAATAGATTTTTTTATTCATCTAACCCTTTATCTTAGCTAGTCAAAGCTACTGAAGTCAGCTTTCAGCTTTTATCTGACTATAGGTATTTTTTTTTTATATTTCAAAAGATATTCAAAATCTTAGTTTAATCTCCAGTTACATATCATCGTAGTATCTTGAATCTTTGATCATAAATAAAAGATAATCAGGGTTGGGATTAGGGGCAGGACGATATATTTTACACGGGCACTTTCTATAAGTAAAATCAGTATTATCTTATGATGTACGATAGGTTAAACAGTTGAACCTTATTGCAAAGCGACAAGGTTCATTTTCATATTCTGAATAAAGTCACTGATTAATACTATAGGTAACATTATTTTATGAATATATTCATAACAAACTATTTTGGCACAACGCCTACCAGCTGTGTCGGTCGATAGTTGGTTTTCAGTATATGCGGAAAATTAAAGACTTTTTAATGGAATAAACCTATTTTTTTTTACTGTACCTAGAAAATACAATAAGGGACAATTTCCTTAAATACTTGGATCGGCTCCTTTTAAGTGAACTCCTTAATCGTCGCGATAGAATCGCTAAAGCTCTCATTCATTCACACTTATTACTTTCATAGCGTAGGGAAATATTGAAAAAAGGAAAACCCATTGACTCCCAGATGATAATAAAAAAGGTTCACGATTTATATCGCCGAAGACATTTTAATATCACATCGCCGGACAATATTCCCCGGTCTCCTCTTTAGCTATATAATCAAATCAAACGACACCCCTTCGTGGTGATAAATAAAAAAAACGCGCTATAAATAACTTTAGAGCTACAGACCGTAGGGCTAATGAGTTAGAGGGGAGGCTGGGGGTAAAATTGAAACCGTTTTCTCTCCAATAAACCATTTGTATTCAAACGGGCCGACGGCCGGCCGCATTTTAATTTACTTACTCGAATTAAAACTGCGCGTGATTCGAATTCGATCCACTTTTTACTGCGATACTTTATTTTTATCGTTGATTGAAGACGTTTCCCTGTTATTATTGTTGAGAGGGTAGGGTTTGCTAGGACCTCTGTATTGAGTATTCAGCTCGTGGCGGAATATTACCCGAGTCGATGGCACGGAGGTATATTGACTATAACTTTCTCGTGATGAACTCGATTGTCTCCAACCGTTTATACTCTCGATTTGCGTATTGGGCCCCTTTGTTGGCTCGGGAAGGTTTTCCCGGAAGCTTTCAGATAAAATATTTAACGCAAACTCCCGTTTTCTTTAAAGGTAAAACATTTTTTTCCGCTTTCATAATCCCCTCCAAGATATCAATGACTTCGACAAACAGAGGTCGGTTCCGGTTTTACAATTGTTTTTTGTGTTTCGCCCTTTTCAGGATTCTTTGTTGTTTTTGTGAGTATTTTTTGTGAAATATGTATTAGCATATTTGCGATGGATCAAACGTATATTCTTTGGTTATGTTTGTCAAATTGGATGGAATACTTATATTAGAACTAAGTACGAAATAAATAACACTAATGTATGTATCTCAATTAACATCCATAGCATATGTTTTGGTAGATATGTGAAATTACAAAAAAGGCCACTATAGAGAAAAGTAGTTAAAAATAATTAAGAACTCGGTACCTGCCAACATTAAGATGAAAGGATGGCTGCAAGAAATTTGAAAGATAGGTATTTAACAAATCTATTGCTGTCGCGCTGTGGCCCGGAAATCAATGTGTGAGTGAACAGACTGTGCATGGTGCAAGTGTGCGTGCCGTAGCTCGCACCGCTCCCACCGACCGCCCGCCCCTCGATTTTACTTTACTTGTAATCATTGAAATATAAAACTAAAGAAATGTAACTCGAGCTCAAAAATCATTCCACGCAAACCGAACCGCGGTGGGCGTTGCCAAAAAAGAGAGACTCATCGCGCTGACAGTTCGCCGGTATCATTGAGTCGATGCGTTCGTGTCGCGAGGGACTTAGAACTGTGATTATTATTGTGTTTTGCGTTGTTTACATTGTGCAAATATGCCGTCATGTGTTGTTAAGTGGTGTAGAAGCCATACAGATATGAAGAATGCTGGAATCACTTTTCATATGTGAGTAAATAAACATTTTGAAATCCTATACTTGTGACTCTGGAAAGTGTTATGCAACATGAACGCAACATGCGTATTTATTTAACACGTTTTGATATTTCACTTAAACTGTTATGCACTAGTACCTATAATTATAAAGAGGATAGAACCTTTGTGGCATAGCGTGCCAGCCGCCATTTTAGTTTTTTTTTCAATGTTGCGGCGCACGGTGTTACTTATGTATATGGGTAGAGGACACTTATACAAACAAAAAATGTTAACCAATATGGTGGCCTAAAGTGTCACGTTTCCGAGATATTTGGAGGTAATATCCAAATAAATAGTTAAATCGGTAAAACTTTCCAAGACGGGACGTGGGGTAGGGGGGAGGGGGGGTATGCGAGGGGGTACGGGGAGGGATGCTTGCTGGTCGCCTATGCCTGCTCTCCCTCCGCGCCGCCGGCTTTTTATATACACTCTAGGGGTAGTGACCACAAGACTACAAAGAGTGGGGGTGCGCTGAGTTGGTTTTTGAACCGTTTGAACCTACGATTTTTCTTGTAAAATGTATAATTGCAGTTTTTTATACATATAAAATAAGTTTGGATAAAAAAAAACCTATCAAAGTTGAATTTCAATATAAATACATTTAAAACTCATCTCATTTGGCTGTATGGACTACACTTTTTCCTAAAGAAACGCAACTGTCATGTCAAAAGTCGCAAAATTGTGATTGTATTAACAAATTTCAATACAAACTATGAGGTTGCTTCAAGAAATGACTTTGCAGAAAGACTTCTTAGATAATTTACTATCTGTTAAAAAAAATTGAATGCCCAGACCAGCGTCACGTCTCAACGTTTATCCGTTAAATCAACCTGGGTACTATTATTTAAATACAATTCAATGCATATAAACACGTAATAAGTTCATTTTTAATGATTGTCGTTATTCTTATATGGCGATCTTTACCTCCAAATATCTCGGAAACGTGACACTTTAGGCGCCGATTCCACTGAAAAGAGTTCTAGAGTTCCGAGTTCTGCATTCCGTGTTGACTATTGTGCACACAGCAAGCAGTCTAGAGTTCTAGAGTTCTGCAATATTCGCTACTGATCACACATCATACACTTTTTTTACTTTCAAAGGTGCCACATAGCTTACAAAAAATAAAAAGTAAACACATGAACAAGCTTACTTATTTTTCATAACACCATTCACGTATCTCCTGGGGGCCTACCACAAGCTCTTAAAACAAGGTTAAAATAACCTTATTCGTCTTTTGTCCCGTTTTGACGTCGGATGTCAAAGAAAAACAAAAGTCAAATAAGGTTATAATAATATTGTTTTAAGAGCTTGTGGTTCGCCCTCTGATATGACCTTAACGCGACCCATCACTCTATAATTCGTATGTAAAAACCATAAACTGATTAAAATACTTCTTAATTTTAGATCCTTACAATTATAACACAAAGAAATATTTTAATCCAAAAAGCACATCACAAACTTTTAAATGAATATAATAGAGTGGTATAGTTAAATTACAACTAATTAATCCGACTTATATATGCATATGCATTACGATACTTTATAACTTATCCTCTTACAATCAATGCATAACATCGTCCACGCATCTCGCACTGCAGCAGGCGTGCGGACCAATTAGCATTAGGCTGTCCCGCCGAGAACCAATCATCGCGCTTGCCGGAATACAACGCGTTAGGCAAACGCGGTAAGCGCAGGTAATTGGCTTATTTGCATGTGTGTTCTTTCGTTCGAATACTAGAGATATTTTGTCAATGTAGTAAAGTGTGGAGCCGAATTTCGCGTTGATTTTGTTCACAATTATGCTTCCTTAGTTTTATATTTCAATGCTTGTAATATTATATTTCTGTGATTCGGCCGGCGACTGGCAAGTTGATATACCTTTCAGCGCTTGCAGTTCTGTTGTTCCAAGTGACATTAGGGATTTTGAAATTAGAACAAATACCTAACCATACGTTATTTTATTTGTATTTTGAGTCGATATAAAAAAATAGATTATATATTCGACATTTATGTATGTAATATTATTGGAAGTGCATTATATTCACATAATGATAATCTATTAGGGCTTCCAAACAAATACCTATACAATATTTTATAGATTTATATTTGTCCACAGTCCACGCATTTCTTCGAAACTATTTATCGAATTGTGAACATTCTTTTTTTAATGCCTTATTACTTCAACTTACGGAACAGTGCGAAAGTAAAAAATAACTCTAATCTGACACTGTCTTGATGTCAGCTATAATATTTTTAATTGAATATATACGACGTGCTCTTTCGGATATTTTCAGTTTACAGTTATTTCATATTTTTTTGTGTATTATGAAGTAGTTTTTTTTACTAGTGAAAGAGCTTATTTATACGTATAAAACAAGCCCTTGAAATAATATTGTAGAATCATAATAAAACGTAGCTCGTATCAAGCCAGGCCTTCACGCGTATTACTCCATATCTTGAAAAAAACTGAACCGATTTTGATGAAACTTCTTCACAAAATATTAAAAATAACTCTAATCTGACACTGTCTTAAAGTCAGCGAAATATTTTTACTGGAATACGTCGTGCTCTTTCGCTGACTTCAAATCAGCGTTAGATTAGAGTTATTTCATTCTTTTTTAGTGTATTTGGAAGTCGATAAACAAAAAAAAAAAAACTTTTTTTTTTGTGTATTTTGAAGTCGATTTAGTTTTTTAAATTACTTTTTTATTTCAATTACCAACTTTTTTATTTCGTATTATTTAGAATTTGACCAAGCTCAAGCCAAGCCGCCGCACGTATTACTTATTCCATATCTTGAAAACAACTGAACCGATTTTAATAAAACTCTCACTGAGTTGAAGTAAATGTAAACCAATAAAAAAAAAATCACAATCCGATTAATAGTTTCAGAGAAATGCGTGGACAAACATACACCTATGAAATTTTGTATATTAGTTTGGAAGCCTGAAATGTTGTGAGGAAGTTTCATCAAAATCAGTTCAATCGTTTTTAAGATATGGAATAATAAGTGTGTCGGGATGGCTTATTGATACGAGCTATGGGCGTTGGTTGTGTGAAAGAGAAAATATCTGAAAACTTTGGTCAAATCCTCGTAAATGTAAGAAAAAAAATTACAAGTCGATTTTAAATAAATATACCAGCCAAGTGAGAGTCAGACTCACACACAGAGGAATCCGTACAATATTAAATAACTTATCGTTGCTATGACAAAAAAAAGAAGTTTCTTGTATGAGTGGCCCCTTTAATTTTTCTTTTTCATTTTTATTATTTTTTTGTTATAGCGGTCATAGAAATACATATTCTCTGAAAATTTCAGCTGTCTACCTATTACCGTTCATGAGATACAGCCCACTGACAGACAGACGCACGGACGGACAGCGGAGTCTTGTTTGGCACCCTTCGGGTACGAAACTAAAAAGTATAGTCACAATCTGATTAATAGTTTCCGAGAAATGCGTGGATAAATATACATACTTACAACCATACATACACCTATAAAATGTTGTATATTTGTTTGGAAGTCCTAATAGATTATCATTTGAATATATAATATTGTTTGGCAGTCCAATAATACATACATACGTGTCGAATTGATAATCTCCTTTTTTTAAGTCAATTAAAAATAGATATTTTGTCCTGTTATTTTGAAAAGGGTTACTAAATATCAGATATTATGATAACCTTTGAACGATCACATTTCTTGTTCTTTAATCCTTCATCACTCAAAAGTATAAAAAAGAACAATCTTGGTTAGGGCACACTATACCTTACATGTAGGTTACCAAAGACGTACTATATCGATATCGATGAACAACACTAGAGCAGGTATCGATAATATATTATCGACTACTACGCGACACTTCTCTGACTGTATATGTATTTGTCCAAGCCTCTCCTCCCTCAACCCTGCCCGAATACAGGCGATAGAGACAACTGCAGCTTGGATCGATTATACCTATTTAAAATTGACGAAATCGCTATTTCGTAATCCCCAGTTTCCTCCTCCAATACTGAATAGATTTTAATTATTTTTCAAGAATAGTAATAAGAAGGGCTTTGGCTATGTCGGTCGGTTTTCCTTTTATTATTTATATTCGTCATATTTGTTTTTTGGACGTCTGATAAGGGCAGTTAAAAATGATGAGTTTTTGTGATTTTAGAAGATTTTTAGTTTTTATAATAATGAATTTATGGAGAAAAACGAAACCGAGGGACATACAGTGGCACCTACAGATTGCATGGTAAAATAATCATTGCTCTAGTGTCATTATCCAGAGAGGAAACTGAGGATTACGTTTGTATGGAAAAAACACCACCAGTGTTTCCTCTTAATTCGTCAAAAGCTCAACAATCGTGACGAATAAATTACAAAACGACAAAATTCGATGAGCACCCACGAAACAGATTAGAATGTGTATTGTTCGGCGTCCCGGTGTCGGCTTTATCGTCAGATTCGATGTTTATATTTGCACAACAATCCTGTGCAGCGCCGTGGAGTCGGTCTATGGCGCTTTGTTGTGGTAATTTCATTAGAGGCGGTCGCCAACCGTTGAATATTAATTGGAGACTTTGCTTCGCGCACTTTTGATTTTGACCGGACGTCGTGGGGTTTTATTGTGCACGAATTTTGTTGAACCTTTTTAATGGGGAGGCGTTATATCGTAACATGTCCTTTGAGCGCTTTGACTTGACATGATGCGTATTGTACCATGTTATTGTTTTTTACTTGTTATTTTTTTTATGTAATCTACTTTGTAGTTTTGTCGATGCAATTATAGTTGTCAGTGAGACTAGAATGTAATGTAATGAATCTATAAGACTCATTGTTAAGTTTTGACCTGCTTTTCAGAGCAAATGCTGGACCGATATTATTGTCAGACTATGCAGATTTATACCGGCTACGGTCCATATGAATATTTTCGATTTTGAATTTGATTTATCTAAGCATATTTCCCTCGGTAATACTCGAAATAATAGGCTCAATTTTAAGAACCCAGCTTATTGTGACAGTCCCAAGAGTTTACGTAGAAAATTATAGCTACAATATCCCCATCAATTTACGTAATAATCTAAAATCAACCTGATATCTTGATACACCCGCTTATTTAGTACCTTTAGATGCTTAGTTATTAACTAACAACCAATAAAGTTACTTAATTGCTTGTCTTTAGTGTTTATTTTCGACCTACCAATCATGTTACAAGTAGTTCACGTAACCCATAATTTGAAGATATTTTAAAAATTCCAACGGAATACTGCGTTACATTCGATTAGTCTAAAAAACCGTACAAGAACATTGAGCTATGATTACTATGTATAGAGAAGCAATCATAAGCAAAGTTTATGTCCCATGTTTTTAGAGTCATCTAAAGTTCTCTTTAGATGACTAAAAAAATTGAACCAATAATTAGTCGTCTAAGCAGACAGTAGAAACACGGTGCGCTATGAGAACGCTTTTAGGAGTATTTTCACGGCGCTTACGCGTTTCGTTCATAGTTCTACAACAACAAGTGTGGCCGGATGGCCTCACTTGAACGGAACATAGTGATGATGTGTGACGTCTTCTCTATACGCAGTAATAATAGCTCAATGTACAAGATATTGTTATTCAAAATCGTACACCTAGTATTCAAAATTGTCGCAGTCTCACCAAGTTAGGTAAAGCTTCAGTATGAAAGAAAATATCAGCTTACCCACGCTTGTTATCACACCTCACAGTACTTTAGACAATCACAACAAATTACCGTCAATTCTTTACCGCCGACTAATTTCTCACGAGGCATAAATAATGGAGTCGTCAACTGGAAATATGATGAAAGATGATTTATCGTCCCCATACGTTTTTCCTGGGCTATAATTAGATCCCGTTGACGTCACGAAGGAAAAGCAAACACCTTGTAGGCATCAGGTGGCACTGCACGGCGTAATGTAGCGCTGTGCTTCGGTATATGTACATTTATAATGTTGGTACAATATGATTATGTAAATGTTGGCAACTGTGAGCTTGAAACTCGTTTCTGTCGTAAAGTTGAAGCTATTTTCAATTGCCAATTATTGGTGTTGAGTTACTTTATTCATTTTCTTTACGAATATGTTGGTTGATATTTTATTCAAATCTTTTTAATTCGACCTTTTGTAAAGATGATTTGATTTTTGGTGGGAGTGGATAATGTTTAAATACTTTGACGTTGCGCCGGTAGTGGATACCATTGTGACTCGACAAAGAGTTTGTTCTGTGTCTGACTGGTTATCTTAATCTATGTGATATATTACTAGATTGAGATCAGCAGGGCTATTTTAAAACGCTCGGATTCGATATACGTTTTAAAATAGCCCTGCAGTTGACCGTGTGTGAGGAATGCCCCAGGATTTTTGTTTATTTATAAAACAATAGTCCAACTTTATAATATAAAGATTTACAATACAAACTTATCCTTAAAAAAAACCTTTTCTAAAATTATATTGAAATCACAAAGTACTCGAAATTTCCCAACTGAAATCACCGTCGATTTGTCCATATTTTTCCAGTGGCTCCGAACTTTGACACCATATTGCCTCTCATGCAATATGCATGGTAATATGACGAAGAGTTACCCTTCTCCCTCCCGTAATTGCCGAAAATCAACCCGTCTCCCTCACCCTTCCATCATAACATTGCCAAAAAAAATATGATGACCAGTTTAAAAAGATCTCTTTCGTTATTCAATCATCAAGTTTCGAGAGTTAGTTGTAAAATGGTAGTGTTGCCTCTTAGATTACAGGTTTCTACCTACCAGTTAAATGGGATGATCCTTCTTGTTCTACGAAGCTATTGTTAGGTTATTTATAACGATTCAGTAGCTAGGGGTTGCTTGTGTCAAGGAGTATCGATACTTTAGTTAATTATTCGATATTCGAATTAGAAAATCGACTAAGACTGCTTAGTTTGAGAATCACTATCGATAGATATTGAAAGGGATTTAATTTGGTTATAATACTCTTGATTGAGAACTTGTATAAAAAGAATTTGTTTGCCTTGTTTAGGAAATATAAAATTACTTATCTTAATATTACTGATATGTGAAAAAAAACACTTTTTGATATTGCTTTTTACGTCAAAATTTTGATAATTAGCCCTCTCATATATATATTATATACTTATATTACTTAAGATAACCTTATCTTAGTTATGTATTGAATGTCTACCTAATTCTTATAACAATAAAGCTCTAAATCCATAAAAATCATATTTATATTCAAATTCTAAACAACTACTAATCGTAGTTATATGACATATCATAATATGCAAAACTAAACGGCTTCAATAAAAAATCTATTGTCTTGTCTCCAATTTATCTATATTCAATTCCAATAAATAATATCGAGTTATTTACTTTCTATCGTCGTCCCAATCTGTAACTCTATCTCGCTTTAATTTTGGTTAGGATAATAAAAACAAATGGGTAATTTCATTACAGATAACGTTTCCAGTTGAATCAGTTTGTTTGTTATTGCTTAAGGTGTCGTTTAATTTTATATCTTTAATAATTTTGATCTGCGCCTTTTATATAGAAGTTGTTTGGTTTGTTGTCAATAGAGCTGAGTTTTTTTGGTTCTTTGCGAAATACTTTCTTTGCTTTAAAAAAAATTAAAATGAACTTTAAATACTTTACTTTAGGTGCGTTATTTTCTTTAATAGAGATTTAAAAGAGGCAAAGTTTGTTTGGATGTAGGAAGTATTATCTGGATCGACTGATTCGATTCTTAATAATAAAAAATATTCCAAGTACGAGTCGGACTCGCACACGGAGGGTTCCGTACAATAATAATAATAATGTAACCTTACTTGAACTGTGAAATGAATAGTAGGCGCAACATTTAAAAGTACCAACATTTTCCTTAATTTTCAACTTTTTTTTATTTTTCCTTTACTTGTGCTGTAAGCCCTTGTTTTTAACCAAACTTTCGTGATTCATGAATTATCATGATGATATAGGTTTTCGACCCAAAACCTATAGGGTACTTCCGATTGACCTAGAATTGCCAAATTTGATGAAAAAAAAGGTTTTACAGCACGCAAAGAGAAAAGTTGAAAATTTGTGTAAATTATGGTACTTACAAGTTTTCACGAAAATCTAGATTTCCCCATATCTTTTTATCGTGTTGACTCAGGACCTTGATTTTTATACACCTAATAGGGACTATAGACCTCAGTATCTGGTATAAATTTCAACTTGCTAGCTTCACCCTTTCCTGAGAAAATCGGTGGTGACACACGGACAGACAAAAGGACAAGATCTTATAAGGGTTCCTTTATTTACCTTTTGAGGTACGGAACCCTAAAAATGCTATCACTTATAGAAAGCTACATTGTCTTGAGTGCTATCGGATATTTTTCATTTCAGGAACGTGGGAGAAACCGGGAGGGATAGCTAGTATAATAAGTATGTGCTTGACCCTATAATGGGTGGAGACTTCGAGATGGCATATTTTCGAAACCTATGTTGGGTTATTCATGCTGAACAACTTTTAGAATGGGATCAATGGAGAATTCTCAAAAAAAAATTTTACTCTTCATAGTAAATGTCAACCTTGCTCGATCATAATGTATGGAAAGTAAAAATTTTTTTTTGAGAATTCAGTGTTGGTCCCATAGTAAAAGTTGTTCAGCATGACAAACCCAACATAGGTTTCGAAAATATGCCATCTCGAAATCTCCACCTGTTATATCATGTCATGCCTAACGTCACATAGTCTAGCAGGGTACTTACTGGATGTGGTTTTCAAGTATAGCTGCTAAAAGGCATCAGTAGCAATCCAAAAGCGTACCCCACCACCATTATATGATTTACCTATAGCATTTTTCCTTCCGACACCTACAGCTATTATTACAACCAAATATTATCCTTAACCAAAATCTAATATATTTTCATACAAAACATAATTCGCCATGATACTGTTACCATTTTGCGTAACTCATAAGCCTCTTACATTTCATATGCAAAGGTAAGGCCTCAAGAAATCATATGTGTACAGTCACCGGCAGCGGTGCGTAGGCGCTATGCAAATCAACGCTACGACACGTGTTTGTTATGATACACAATAGATGGGTACAAGCAAACGCAAAATTGATGCCTATTCGTTAAATATGTTGTTTGGTTAGGTAGTAGATATTAGGTACGCCATTTGATACTGATTCAGTTGTTTACAAACTTTACTTGTCTCCCTATATCTCTTTCTAACAAAATACATAAGAAAAGGTCATGTGAAATGTTGTCCCTTCAAATTAGCAAAAAAGAGATAGACGCGTTGATAGTTGGAACTAAATTTCGCCGTCAAGAGCTAGTCTATTTTGAGTCACCCCAAGCAGTTTTTAATGTTTTTCATTTATTTTCACAATGTTTAAATTATTTTGCTAATTTCCCACTTAATGTAGCCTATGTGATATGCACTCTTTTCAAACTATTTTTGACGTATAAACTTTTAATTTGATTGCTTTTCATCTTCTAAAAAACTTTTTTAATACGAATAATTTCATCTTTCAACCTCTGATGCTATATTAAGTTTCAAAACAGTACATAAGATACGTTGAAGAACTAATTTCACTAATGGACGAGAACTTGGCGGCAACTTGTGGTGCCGACTGTACTTGGCGAATAGAGAGTATTTTGAAGTAATATTGTTTATGGTAAGCAGAAAATCTTGTCACGGCTTTATTCCGCCCGTATACGTATATTCATGGACTCACGTGCTTGGATACAAGATTTTATACACTGGGACACACATGCAGAATGATTAGGGAACCGTTCAAGCAACTAGCCAGGATATATTTATATTAGGTCGTCTAGAGTTAACACTCGTTATAAGTACTGTCAAAAGTTTTTCCAAATTTTCAAATTTTATGGACAATTTTACCAACTTTTCTTTCCGTAACAACCTTATCCTAATAATTACAAACACAACAAAAAAAGTGCATGCATACTTGCGGCAATTGATTTTAAGATTAAGGCGGCCCTCTGTGGCCGGCGTAACTTCAACGCAAGCAGTCTAAAAGCTTGTTGTTTCATCCAACGTAATGTTTGACTGTGAAAAAAGAGAGACAGCATCAGAGCCGTCGGTTATCAGTCGGTAAATTCCGCTGATCACTCGCGGCCGCTTCGCTAGGTCCTCATTCATGATTTCGCATATCATAAAACTTGTTCCAGGCGTATACTTCTTGTGAAAAAATCTTACAAGTTTGTGAAAAAAAAGTTAGTTATTTAGAATCTCCAATACATTTGCAAGCCTGGTATCTAAATGTTTTCTTTACTTTTAAAATGTATAGGTACATTAGATATGGCCAAAGTTCAGGTAAAGTTTGAGTAAAAGCGCTGTTTTTCGGAGGCTTTTACTGAATTTGTTTCACACTTTTTTTTTAATTTCGCCTAGATACACGGCTAGATATAGTGCACAAGATACTAATTTGTTCAAAACATCTAACGAAAAATGTTTAACAACGCCATAATAAGTACAGAGGTTTTGTATCAAAAGTATGGCGAATTAAGTGCTCTTAACGCTATTTATTGTGTTTCCTGACGCTTACAATCTAGGAAGTTTCAAGGCCAGAGTGAATAGGTTTCATCTAGGTAAGCGTGTATCATCTTAGGCTTCGTCATCGTCCCTTATGGACGGGTCAGTGGGCAAACGCAAGACCATTTAATTTAAAAAAAAAATATTTTTGTTTTCAACAAAATTTATTTTTCACCAACCAATCCTAAAATCGCGAAAAAGTAATAACAAAATATACTTAAAATTTTGCATTAAATCGTTTGTATTATTTATTTTGTTGGCGATCCCAGTGTTACTCCCATATTGATGAGTACTTCCATCCCTTTAAGCAGACCAGGTGAATTATTACAAGGAACCCTGTCCCTGTATAGATAATTTAACAAAAAACGTTTATCGAAAGCAAGCGAACAAAAACACTGGGCTATCATTATAGTATTAAACATTGTCTATATGTTGTTCCATAAACAATCTTAACATTTTGTACTCCAGCGAACAAAATAGCTCGTCAGTGTATACGACCCTGTGTCCCAGCCTAAAAGTCAGCACACACTTTGTACAGAAGACCATGCATCGCGTCGCACACGTACCGTGACGTAACTTCATGTTTTTATTGTTGCCATAAGTTCTTATATAGTTGAGGTGTCACAAGAATTCCTAAATAACACCTTTTATGGCTGTACACTTACTTTTAAACGTGTACGGGGGTTGTGATTTATGTTCTTGACGTTTTTAAAATATTTACTTACAATTTTAGTGTTGGCAATCCCGAGACTCGCCTGCGGTCCCTTTTTTACCCCTTTGTACCACAAGCTATCTGGCCCGGTGATAGAGTCGCTGTTATCGCATATGGTGGAATAAACAACCAATGAACGTAGTGTTTATATCCTCTTTGACCAATGGCGATTAGCAATTCAAAATGGCGTCGTTAGTTCCTCTTTTGACCACCGGGTTAGATATGTTTAAATAACTCTCTCCATGATCAAATGACGAAGGTAGTAGAATCGAATCCTACAATGACCTGGAGCTTTAAGGCATTTTGTAATAGGTACCGGCGCCATTTGAAGCTCAAAACATAATCTGTGCTCAAACCAAGTAAAGAAACGTCCAAAAAAGGTTGGAAGCGTTTTTATATATACACACCGGCACAATTAGCGGAACACAAAAAAAGCAGGATTTTAAAATCTTTTACTTGAGGAACTGGCCAGTAATGATATTTTTTTAATTTATTGTCAAATTTGAAAATAGAAAATTAGATGACATACACTTTTTTCATTCGTTTTATTTTCCCGAACAATACGTTTTGTCAACTTGTTCGAGTAATAGCTACGTAATTGTTTTTTTTTTTTTTGAAAAATTGCACTTAATTTTTTTTTATAAATTTGTTATTCTATAGGCAATTTTGTTTATTAAAAGCTCTTTATTATGCCTGACTTAACATCACTGGAAATCATTAGGGCTGATGAAATGAGAAGAAATGGCCATACCTACAGATCGATTGCCTCAAGGCTTCGTCGACCAGTATCAACGATTCATCGCAGCATCCAGCGGTACAGATCGTCTAATTCTCTTGTGAGGAGGAGGGGTCAAGGTAGAAAAATATGTACATCGAGGCGAGATGACAGTTTTTTACAACTTGGAGTTCGTAGGAATACGCGATTAACGTCTGTACAAGCTCGAAATGAACTGGAAGACGTTCGAGGAGTACGAGTAAGTGAGCGTACAGTTCGCAGGAGATTTGAAGAAGTTGGTTTAGGGTCGTATATACCTGACAAAGGCCCAAAACTTGAGAGACGTCACCGCGTAAACCGATTAAGCTATGCGCGAGAACATCGTCATTGGGATTTGAACGAATGGCAGTAGGTTCTCTTTACTGATGAGTGCAGAGTTCTTTTAAAACAGATCGATGGGAGACAGCGAATATGGAGACGCAAAGGAGAACGCCACATACAGTCTAATTTTGAACACACAGTGGCTTATGGTGGCGGCTCGATTATGGTTTGGGGAGGGATATGTTTGGGAGCTCGCACGGAGTTAGTGATAGTCACAGGAGGGACCATGACAGCAGATCGATACATCAGAGACATTTTAGAAGAACATGTTGTACCATTTGCCCCATTTATTGATGACGACTTTATTCTAATGCAAGATAATGCTCGTGCTCATAGTGCACAATCGGTACAGGCATATCTGAGCCACGTAGGTATACCAGTGATGCAGTGGCCAGCAAATTCCCCCGATATGAATCCGATAGAGCATGTCTGGGACTTGCTAAAAAGAAGGGTTAAATCCAGAATGCCACCCCCCAACAATCTGAATGAACTTGGAAACGCATTACTTGAGGAGTGGGAGCGGTTGCCTCAAGAAATCATCGATAACATAATCTGTAGCATGCCCAGACGAATGGAAACCGTAATCAGAGCAAGAGGGGGAAACACTCGTTATTAATTTTGCTTTAATTTTATTATTAAATCATTGAATGCTTACTTTTTTTTATTTTTTGTGATGGTTCATAATCATCTAAAAATTTCACTTATTTCAAATTTCTTTATTTTTCAATAAAAAATAACGAAGACTTATCAATGTCGTTGTTAAAAGATGTTAATCAATTTGTTATTTTGTGTCTAATTACATTTTCGTCAAATATATGCGTTATTATCTCATAGTCTCACTTTTTTTTCTGTTCCGCTAATTGTGCCGGTGTGTATATAAAGGTTTTTATATTACAAAAAAGAGCAATTTATAGTATGGGTGCTCGTGAATCATTAAAGGAATTATTTAAGGAAATAAACGTTATGACCGTACATTCACTTTATATCTATGAAAATATAATGTACATACGTAAAAACATAGAAATGTATAAAACAAAAATGGAGACTCATAATATCAATACAAGACAAAAAGAGAAATTAGTTGTTCCGTATTTTAGACTAGCTAAAGTTCGTAAGTCATTTCTTGGCAATAGTGTGCGCTGTTATAACATAATACCAATTGCGGTGACCAAGATGACTGATTTTAAATTTAAATCACATATAAAACAAGTTCTAAAAGAAAGAGCTTATTGTAAGTAGCTGATTATATTGAAGATCTGGGGGCACGGGAGTGCCCCCCGACAAGACAGCCAAGCGAAGCGTAAGGGCACTACCTACCTTTTCTCGAAGCGCTTCGTCGTTTTTTTGAACCTTCATAACTTGGGTTTGGATTTTACCAGATAAACAAAATTCTCAGGATATGATGTCAATAGTGAACTTATTAAAAATATTAAGTTTCAATAACATAGCTCTTATACTTTAGATTTTATTGATATCTAAAAAACCCCGATTTCGTCACTGACTCACTGATGATCATCAAAACTCATAGGGTACTTCCTGAAGTCCTAGAAAGCTGAAATTTGGTATGTAAGCTTGTATTAGTACACAAATAACAAAAAAAAATATAAAACTTGGAAATTTCAAACAAAAAAAAAACATAAGCAACTTACAAAAAGAAGTGAAATCCCACCAAAAACATTTTCATGTAAAATGTTGCCGCCAAGACATATGGCTCGTACTGTCAAAAAGTTATCAGATCTCATGTAGAGCCAAGTTTATAACTCTACATGCACTTACTCTACAAGCCCCAACTTCACAAACTCTACACACCGTAGTCAAAACATGTGGCTTGGCCGTTTCAATACTACAAGAACTATTGAATAACAAAAAAGTAATTAACATTTTTCACCTTACTCCCATGTGACGGTAGCGAAACGGCCAAGCCACATATTTTGACTAAGGTGTAGAGTTTGTGAAGTTGGGGCTTGTAGAGTAAGTGCATGTAGAGTTATAAGCTTGGCTCTACATGAGATCTGATAACTTTTTGACAGTACGAGCCATATGTCTTGGCGGCAACATTTTACATGAAAATGTTTTTGGTGGGATAAAGATGTCTGGAAGTAGGTAGCTGCACTCTGCACAAGTGCACCTTGCTCATGCTTATACAAAAGCCAATAATTGTGTGTTTTATATTTTTAAGGTTATTATTTTTTATTTATTTTCTTGTTCTTTTTTCGTCGGTATCTATGCGTATATCTTTTTTATTGTTAATTATTTGGAAAAAAAAGCCAAACATAGTCAGATTGTCCAAAAAATATATAAAAAATGTAACCTTGCTGAATTTCTTGCCGGATTCTTCTCAGTTGAAGGCCGAGTTCCGAACCGGTGGTGACTTCAGTAAATGTGACCTTCATAAGTGCCCTTCTGGGGCCTAAATTGAATAAATAGCTTTGACTTTGACTTTGAAGCCTCGGAGCGTGCATCAGAATCAGACTCGCACTTGGCTGATTTTTTTTTCACTTGAATAGCAGATCCTGGAATCACTTTTTTTTAACTAACTTTTTTTCATACGTAGTTATAGGATCCGCGAGCGCGAAGCGCGACACGAAAGCTTCATAATTATGTGAGATACCTATTCAGATGATTGAATATTTTTGTCTATCTGTGGGTATTAATTTTCAGAGGCATATGTTTATTTATGCTACAATGTCGTTATATCACGTTATATCGTCAGTTCAATTTAGTAAGATAATATTGTCTTAGTTTTAAGTTATTATTAAATAAGCACGTAGATATAAGAAATATTTGTTCAAAAAGGCTTATTCGACATTTGTGGATTAAATCTTGTGTTGTGATTGCATTCCCACCATATTTGCAGGGGTTGATAACATGGATCAAAAAATTAACCACACTTTCATAATTTTGCTTGTATTTTAAATAAATATCAATGTATGTCAGACTTAAGATATATTTTAGTATATCAGACTGTTATTTGTATCCAGACCAGATATCAAACTTGCAGTGGTGAAACGAGGCTTCAGGCACCTCGGTACAAAATTATCTTAGATTTGCCCCAGACACTTTTTGGCTTGGGCAAATCTGCCCACTGTCAACTCGAACGAAAGCAATTGTTTTTTTTATAGGTAGGATTCAACAAAATTAAGAATAAAGTTTTCTAAAGGACCGCTTTTGGAATAATTTCAAACTAAAGTTCAGGTTTACCAAAATGGTATTACAGACATTTTTCGCCGACTTTATTGGTCTATATTTTTTCATTATTAAAAACATACCGTACTTTTACCATCATAAAGAGTTGAAAGAAGAATATCACAACAAAGCACCATAAATTCCTCATTTTATTTCTAAACATCCGAAATAATTACAAGTTTAATTATGCAAAGAACCTTAAAGTCTCTAGAATGACGCGTGCATTAAAGTGCAGTGCACGAACTCTACCTTAACAGTTTTACACCCCATAAAACTGGGGTACTGTGAGTGCTTTTGCAATGCCACAGTTTAAATTGGTGCAATAACATAAGCTTTTGATACGCGTTACTGCATATTAGAACTGTGTGGCTTACGCTCTGTGAGGAAAGATCGTAAGTTCTTGAGGTTATTCCTACTTAGTTATTATTCTATTCACTAATAATCCTTCTCGGCGTGATGAGATTTTTGCAGGTTTGGCAATGCGCGAGTTATACCTCTGGGTGGGGCCCAAGTCTGCTACAATTGTGTCCAAAGAACTATCAGTGGTGTCAAACTTAACACATTTTACAGTTTTGTTAGTCTACTAACACAATAGCGTCATAATGGCGCCATAATAACAATGATCTTTTAGTTGTCAGTTTTGCCAGTTTTTGTACAAAAATTCTTTTCGTTCATTATGCGACCATTATGAATTAGTATTGATTGTATATATAAAGTTTGAATATGTAAAGTAGCGCAATGGAAGGGCAGTTCATCACAAAAAAAGTAATTCATATCAAAACAGAAATCTTAAAAAAAAACATGCCTTTTCCTTGAAGAGTTGTTGAATATGAATGTGTTTTTCTACAATGTCTAGCATTAGAACAAATTGTCCCGATAGCCCCAAATGTGTAGGATCATTCGCGGTTAATGGCCCCTAAGGAAGAGTGTATTAGTTCCATGAGCTGGCTCAGATTTATGACTCAATCTCTCACCTTATGTATGAAACATGGAGGTTTATAGTATCCTTTCTGATAGAAAATACTTCACCGAACCTACTTTGTTACATTGAAAGAGGAATTTTAAAACACCGGTAAAAATCTTTGATGCGAATTTTATGGTTATGAATTTTAATATATAATTTTTAGTTTTTTGCAATCAAACATAAAAATATAAACTAAATATATAATCGACGGTGAAAAGGAAAAATACTAAGTGACAATTAGGCCGATAATGGTGCCGATTCTGTTGTAAATCGCACTAAACTAATTTTAATCACATCTCATCTCTTTCTTACGAACATTATTGAAAAAGGATAGAACATATTTTAAGTTGTCAAATTTATCTTTGCCGTCTTATTTTGCGTGTATTTAGGCGCAACCGCGATTGATGGCGACTAAATTTATATTGAAAACAAGCATTGGACTAATTTAACAAAGAACATAAGAAAAGGATGTAACAATATTTGTTTTGCAGCCCATAGAAACGGCTAAATGACGCGGTATTTTTAATGTAGAAAGAAGAGGCAATTGCTCTTTGAATTTATTAAAGAGAGAAACGATAGAGTCTGGGGGTGTTTCATCCCAATCAATATGAAGATTCCATAAATCTTTAATTAATAATTTGGCAAACAATACCACTGGGGCAGCAAATCCGAGTACATCCCACAAGCGGGCAATTGTTGACAGTATGAATCTTTTGGTGCACTTGTCGTGTAAATCAGATGTAGTAAAAGTGAAGCTATCATCTGCAGGAATCCATTTGAGGCCTAGAATTTTGAGGTTATCATTGTCTGAAAAATCTATAGCAGCCCGATTGGATTGCGGCACAGAGATCAGCAACTCCTGTGAGTTACTCGCCCATTTGGTGAGATCAAAACCACCAGCTTTAAAAAGAGAGATGAGCTCTTGAGATAAGACTTTAGCTTCTTCTAAAGAAGGAATGGAAGTGGCTAAGTCATCCATATATAGTTCACGCGAAGCTACTTCAGCAGCGCGAGGGAATAGGTTTTTCTCATCCGAGCATAACTGGCGCACAGTGCGCATGGCTAAAAACGGACTGGACTTAAGACCGAATGCAACTCGGTTAAATTGAAATACGCGGATCGGATCATTGGGATCAAAGCGGAATAATATTTTTTGATATTTTCTATGCTCATCAATAACAGCAATTTGTAGGTACATTTGTTTTATATCTGCTGTAATAGCAATGGGAAATAAGCGGAAGTTCAGTAATACAATAAACAAGTCAGATTGTAAATTGGGTCCCGTATGTAAAATATCGTTTAATGATATGCCATTGTGACATTTAGCACTAGCATCGAGTACTATACGAACTTTTGTTGTTTCTTTGTCTTGCCGTACGACGGGATGGTGTGGTATGAAGTACCCTTTATCATGGTCGTCAGAATCGGAAGGCAATATTTCAGATAAGTATTTTTTATCTAAGTACTCCTGTATAACCTCATTATAACTAGCGCGTAGCTGTGGATCGCGTAGCTTGGTACGCTCCAAAGCAAGTAAACGGCGGTGAGCAACGGAACGGGAATCACCTAACACGTCAGGATCCTCACGAAAAGGTAACGCGGTGCAATATCTGCCTGCGGAGTCCCGTGAGAAGTTACGAGAGAACAGCTGTTCACACTCCTTTTCGGCCGAGCTCATAAATTTTTGCGCGGGAATTTCTTCGAGCTCCCTAAACTTAAGTAGGGAATCATCTAAAGAAATAGTAAGGTCATTGGGACCAGAAATGAAAAAAGTCGCGGTATTAAAATAAGTGGATGCATTTTTATTAATATTAGAGTTAGCGGGAACGTCACCCATAAGAATATAACCGAACACGGTTTCAAGGGCAGAAGGAGCGGGAGGTGCAATAATTTTTTGACCTAACAATAAAAATGGGAACAATTGTGCCCCGAGAACTACTTCGACCTCTCCGGGGATGTGCCACAGAGGGTCAGCGAGCGGTAAGTTACCTAAATGTTGCACTATAGAAGTCTCAACATATTCAGTCGGTAACCTGTCAGTAATGCAATCAACGACAAGAGCGGTAATATTATAAAAATATTTTTTATTTTTCGCGGTTATTTTAAATTGAACGTAGCCGTGAATAGGACGCGAAGTGGATCCTACACCCTTTATAAAAGAATTGCTAAGCGGTATTATATTTAAATTTAGTTGTTTACAACAGGCAGTTGTAATTATGTTGTTTTGAGACGCGTTATCTATTAAACATCTAACTGAAATATATTTATTGTCCTTATTAGACGCATAAACTTGAGCGGTTGATAAAAGTACAGTAGTATGGGAAGGATTTAATTTATTAAAAGAATCGCGTTCGTTATCATTATTCTTATCAACTCGCGCTCGGGTGCATAGCGACACCGGTTGCGGAGCGTCCGTAGCGTTAGAAGGAGACGCGGTCGGATGCGCGGGCGAGGCTGCGCACGGGAGCGGTCGCGGCGCGGCGCGGGCGGCGGCGGACGGCTGCGCGCAAAGCTGCGCGATGCGGTTATCGCTATTATCAAGACGCGCCGAGTGAGAGGGACGCGAGTCAGAAACTATTTGTTGCGATTGTGAATTACTATCCAGATGCAAAAGAGAATGATGGTGTTTATTACAAGTTTTACAACTATACGAAGACTTACACTGAGAAGCAGTATGTGTAAGGCTGAGGCAGTTTACACAGCCTTTTTTAGATTTAACAAAATCTAAACGATCTTTAGTATTAAGTGCTTTAAAAGATGAACAATAAAAAATCTGATAGTGATCAGATTTATTACAAAATAAGCAAGTGCTTTTATTATTATTATCGCGTGCAAGGAAAGCATGGTGGACTGTATGTGAATTACGCGGTTGAGAACGAGAAGCGGGCGGATTATTAAGGTTGCTACCGACTGGGGCGGTTCGCGCGGAGCCAGCAATTGGCGTAGAAGTGCGGTATAATATTTTTACTTGCGATTTAATAAAATCAACAAAATCCTTATAAGAAGGAATTTCTTTATTCCTCATAAACATTTCAAAGGAATTAGCGGTTGCGGGATCTAACTTCTTTAAAGCTAAAGAAAGTAAGATAAAATCTTTCATATCTTCAATACCTAACTGTTCCAAAGCAGATACAGAAGCGTGGAAAGTTTCAATGAACGTATTTAAAGACGCGGAATTATTTAATGCGGGTTTAATATTGAATAAATTAGACATGTAGTGTGAGCCTAATGCTCTTTTATCTTGATATTTTTGAACTAAGCTGTCCCAAATAGAATTATAATTATCACCGGACGGTATAATACCTGCCGTGATTTTTAAAGCATTTCCTGTTAATTTACCTACAAGATATTGTACTCTTTGAGAATTCGAAAGATCAGGATTTGAATGTATATTAGATTTAAAAGATTCAAAGAAGACCGGCCAATTTTCTATTTTTCCATCAAATGACGGAATTTGAATTGGTGGTAGTTTGATACGACCTTTATATTGGGACGGAATAGTATTCTGCGCGGACACATTCGACGTAGTATTTGTCTTACTGACGATAAGAGAACGAACCCTTTCTATTCGGGTGTACACTGTATCAAAGGAAATCATTTTTTTATAATCAATCTTATATTCTGGATCAAGTTGCATATTTAACGCGTTAATTGTATCTAAATTGGCACTAAATTCATGACGAATTGTACTAATAATTTCAGTGTCCGCCATGAATGTCTCTGAGGAACGAAGGTCTGCACTCGCGGACGTGGAAATATTCTTAGAAGAATCATATAAGAACGATAATTGTTCAAAAATAGCTTCATTTTTAGCTTCCAATATTTTAATTTTAGTTTCAATAGCTTCCATTGTGAAAGATTGCGTAATAATAAATTGCAAAATTACCTAATTAAAGTAAAATGACGTAGGTAAGTAGGTAGGTATCCAACAGTTTAGGCACCTACTTATAGGTATGAATGTTTATTTCAAGTCGACAGACAAGGCTCATAGAATGCAATTATATGCGTAGTAATAGTACAAATAGTAAGTACGTATTGCGGTTATTAGTACACCATATGATTTCGTATAATAAGATACGAATCGGTACCTATAAAATCTAAGTCCTAAAAATATGGAGGAGCGGCGGCGGTATTGAATACCTAACTACTTTTTATCACGATTGGCGTGGTAAAAATGGCGGGAGTACGAAATATCGTATTTATATAGTCTAAAACCTATTTATGAGGTATAAGACTTGCGTATTATGAGGTATATACCTATTTAGAGGCATAAAACCTATAGAAAGCGGGAAATTATACGTGATTTGATATGAAATTAAATTACTGTAATGGCTGACTCAAAATGAATCCGCTCGAAGGCGTACCAGAAAAAATGGTGGGTTTTTGCGTACAAATATCAATATGGAAAACGAGGAGCCTCCTAGGATAAAGGTAAGGACTTACCAGGAACTCCTATGGCAATCCACTGCACACAGCAACTATCACCACTATCTCACATCAAATCACAAGTCAACTGAGTTTCACTGAGTTCAATTTACAAATCAACGCCTCCCGGTCGGCAGCGGTTTTCGTACTGTTTATTTATAAATCACAAAGTTTGATGTTTCCCGTTCGGTAGCGGATCTCGTACTGCCTTTTTGCGGCGTTGCGGGGCGCGCGCCTTACGTTTTGTGATGCGTCGCCGAAGTATGTAGAATATTCCCGAAGCTCTTGTCTCGCTTACACATATGAGGTGGGAAAAGGAGAGGAATCGGGAAGTAGAGGCTCGTCATTGATACTCAATATGAGTAGGTTTTACTATAGATATTATTATAGGTATTTTGGCCTAAACACAATTATTAAATGGAATAAAATTAAAAGTTTCCATGATTTCAAAATCTCAACCCATGGCCCTACAGCAAACAATACACGTTACACTCCCAAGAGTGTTCACGATTCATATTAATGTGTGCTATTAACTGCTCGCTCGATAAATTCCCACGAGCGATAGAAAAGCGATTTATTTGCCTATCGAACGACGCTTCAATGAAATACCGCGCTCACGTGCTATACTGACGATCTAGCGCTGCCGTGATAGCCCCCCTGTGTTATGCTTATTAATCAGTGTAAAGAAAAAATATGGTATAATACGTCTCGTCATATAAGGAGGTGCAAAATATTGCTAAAGATATAGCCACAGAGTTTAATAATATAGATACTAAAGGTAAGCCTACGAGAGCAGATGAAATATGTAAACTACCGACCTCTACTGAATTACATTACGATAGCGAGCGATCATTATCTCTCGCATGCAATAATGACGTCAGTTGGTCGAGGACAGCTGTCGTTGTGTGATTCGTGGTACAGAAAAGCGGTCGGTAAAACAGCTGTCAACATAATTTATTTAAATAAAAAAATTGTTTACATTCATTATCCCACACCTCTTAAATATAGAAAAAGAATCAACGTAACAATATCTTTACACTATGGTAAAATATTGGTAGTTTTGCTTTTTACTATTCTCATAGATAAATTTGTATTTGACCATAATAACCATGGTAAATAATGTTGTAGCCGAAGACGGCTTATAAATTTTTATGTCAAGAGGTTGGTAGGAAGACAAGATGACCCATCTGGGGTCCAATTCTGCTATTTAAACTACAAATGACGTTCTGACAAGATCCCGTTACAACTAAATTGCCACTGAGCCAATGTGTGTTGTCTACTAAATTTCTAATGACTTCCAATGCTATTGAATTAGTAACTAGAGAAATGACCACCAAAACTGTTAAATCTGTCAATTTTGACACCACTGATAGTTCATTGCAACATCATTTTAATAGCAGACTTGAGCCCCAGATGGTATGCAGTTACCGCAGTTTATACACATTTTTAGCATCAGAGTTACCAATTAGTTGCCGACCGTGAGCTCTATAAAGGAAATCGTTTGTATAACATTCGAAACCGTATTTTTGCTTGGTATAAGTTTGTTCGTAGGTTATAATCATTTCTTTTTAATACTAAGTCGAGATAATCCTATTTATGTATATTGGTACCATACAAGTCTTTCTTCTCTTAAAATATTGCAGCGTCCAAACGCAAGAGCTCAAAATAGCCTTTTTCCCTTTGAAACGTCTATAACTTTTTGGGAGAAAATTCTACTCGCTCGGTATTATCGTCTTTCCACCCTAATCTCTTCCCAATTACTTGGTATCAGCTTTTAGGAATAATTTTCGAGAAATACTCGTAATTTTCCATAAGCTGGCCAAGGTGAGGCAATGCAAATTTTATCAAGAAATTGGAAAAAAAATATACCTTTAGTTGTTTTTTATTTTTATCGAACTACGATACCAACATCGTATGAAAAAATATGGAAATATGAAAAATATCGATTACATATTATTTTTTAAATTTTAAAATTTAGGCGCATTTTAAAATTAAAATCTAAATTCAGTTCATAACAAATATGGACATTGTCTGATATAAATAAATAACTTGAACTTCATTATTTCCAATACATTTTATCTCATTTAAATAGCTCTACTTTAAAATTGCACGAATCTCACACGTATTCACACATTCACACTAAGAACTTAACAGTCACACTTAAAACTGCTTGGCGGGCTTGCAACGTAACTCAGGGCGATTTTCAGCTTTTCTTATTGTTTTTTCTTCACACCGCTGGTCTCCTTTGAGGCGAGCCGGCTTTGTTTCGTGGCCATTGTTCGGTGCTTGTTTATTTTTCACCTTTTTGTCCCACTCTAGGGCTATTCATTAGTAACACTCAGCGGTGTTGGACACTAAATTGTAAGGTTGTGGAACCGTGGATTACTTTCCCAATTATAAACGTCAGTCATCAATCTGGACTCTTTCGATCTGCAATGATGATAGATATGTAAATAAATAGCTAAACTTGATGAAAATAGTCTGAAGAGCAGCTCGACTGGGGAAGTACCTCCACCTTACAGAATACCGCATCCAAATAAATAACTTTATGTTGTGAAAATTTGTGTTCCTGAGTAAGGGCGCCAGAGCTCATTGGGGAGGGAGGAAAGTTCGGTAATGCGTGAGCGATGTTTCTTCTGTTGCAAGTGTCCATATGGCTACGGTAACCGCTTACCATCAGGCGGGCCGTATACGTGTTTACCGATACAGTAGTATAAAAAAAATAAAACGTTATTGTTTCCCGAGAAATTAAGTAATTTTGTATAATTTTATAGTGTTTATGAATCTGAAGAACGTGTTAATCTCAGGAATTACCAGTGGGAGTAGATTTATTTATGCTTAAAATAAATACCTAATAAAAAGGAAAACATTTTATGACAATGGTTCTAAGCCACTTTAACTTCTTGCTAACGAAAACATGTGTCACAACTAGAATATTATGTTAGGTTTCTTCTAAAAACTTATTATAAGAAAGTGTTCCGTATTACATACAATATAATAAAACTCTTCCATTACACTTCATTCCATTCTATATAATATTCAAAAGAACTCATCTCATTCCCAAGCAGATGGCAGCATAAAGGCGGTACGTTCCATTATACGTTTTTATCGTATCTCCTTACTCCATATACAATGGTACTCTTCATATGAATAATGGTCGAACTATACACGTCAGACGGAATCGAGATATAAATCTTTCAATAATCGATGTTGTTTCGATATTTATTTATTGCATCGACGCCGGCTAGTATCGATATCTGGAGTATTTTTTCCCTCTCAATAATAACAATGGGTGATTTATGTCGTGCACCTATCGTCGAAAGATATTTATCTAGGTTCAGATGTGCGGGACCTTTCCTCCTTATGTATATTTGGGTAGTGACTTTTGTTCGCAGTTTTTCGTTTGTAGACATATCCTTTTTCTTGCCGGAAAAGTTTACGTGGTATTACAAAGCATTTTCTTTATATAACTGAATGAACAATCGGATATGCCTTTTTATAATATTAATAAGTTATAATTGTAAATTCTTGGACATGATAATCGATTTATTTATTCAAATTAACGAGATTTTGAAATTATACCTATTACTTTTCAATGAATAAATAAAATTTGTATCATGTCCATGAATCTTAGTAGTAGTCTATCTAATTCACGTAAGATTATGTGAAATCTAATAATCTAATAATATATATAAAATGCTTTTGTGGGTACGTAAATACGCAGTTTTCTCAATCACCACCAACCCTAATCAACTTCCCGTTGGGGTGGTAAATACCCCTTGGTCTCCAGGTGGTAGTAAGGGAGTTTGGTCGCGGTGGGTGGAAGGGGGTGGTTGGGGGTGGCGAAAATGTTAAAACATATATTGCTGTCCTTTTCTAACGCATGAGGACTTCTGAAAAGATTTAAAAATTTCTGGAATGGAAAGTTCCAAAATGTGTAAAACGGTTATAATCGATCTGGAATGTTCTAGAAAGTTCAACAAATATCTGGAATGATATAGAAAGTTCTAGAGTTAATGCAAACTATTATAATCAATATAGCATGTTTTGAGAAAGTTCTT
Source organism: Polyploca ridens (assembly GCA_951394255.1). Lineage (NCBI taxonomy): Eukaryota > Metazoa > Arthropoda > Insecta > Lepidoptera > Drepanidae > Polyploca > Polyploca ridens. The sequence continues at coordinate 12,344,621 of OX596256.1, read as the reverse complement.
CAAATTTCTGGCTTCATCTAGAAAGTTCCAAAATGTCCAAAACTAATAACAGTTTTATCGAATCGAGTTAGAATGTTCGAGAACGTTCTAGAAATTTCCCGAATAATCTGGAATGTTCCAAAATGATTGCAATTTATTATGATCGATTTAGAATTATCGAGAAAGTTCTAGAAATTTTCCGAAAGATCGGGAAAATTCCAAAATGAGTGCAATTGATTATGATCGATTTAGAATGTTCGAGAAAGTTCTAAATATTTCTAGAATGATCTAGGAAGTTCCAAAATGAGTGAAATTTATTATGATCGATTTAGAATGTTCGAGAAAGTTCTAAAATGAGTGCAATTTAAAATGTTAGAGAAAGTTCTACATTTTTTTGGATTGATCTGGAAAGTTCCAAAATGTATATGAGTGTTATTATTAATCTAACTAAAAGAACCAAATCGAAATCGAAAATAGAAATCTATAATATCTGTTCACAAATATAAAAAAAAGTTGGATATATTCTCGCTAATAAAAAACTGTGTCACTCGAGTCGGCCACCACGCTGTATGTACAAGCCCGCACGCACACATTCACACATTAGTTGAGCGCGAGTAATCGACTCTGTGTAAACGGCGACAGAGTCTCATTTCCCGCGGAATAGCCAACTAAAGTGTGCGTGAGAGATGGCCGACTCCATAGACACAGTTTTTTGTTAGCAAGAATATGTCCTCCGTAGTCTGTGTATCTGTTAAAAATGTATCCTTATATATTTTTTATACCACTAAATATGCGATGTATTTTAACCCGAGCAACGCCGGGATTCGCTGCTAGTCTTATTATAACCCAAACACCTCACAAACGACTCAAAACCAAATAAAAAAAAAACAATACAAATACGACAACCGCTCGCGTTCAAAAATCGAATTATTCTGTGGCAGACGAAGAAGAAGACAGAATAGAAACTACAGAACCGTACCAGCCGACAGTACCAGCGACAGAAGACAGTCCGACAGTCGTTCCTAGTATACCGATCAGGGCGGGGAACGATTCTGAGAATTTATTTATTCGATATTTGACACGTGAGTATTAGTAATGTGATATTTTTGATATGTTGACAGGTGCTGGTATTTTGCAAGCGGCTGATATGTTTTTTCGGACGACTTTATGATAATATCTATAATAGGTGTGTAAATATTCGAGCATTTATAAGAAGTTACAATGAAATAATTAATTTGATGTTTTTTTTTTGATGAAGCATATTAAATTGGTCGGCCACCGGACCTGTAATATCATAAATTTGAAACAGTTTAAATTGCAATACACTTCTATTCGATCCCCAAACCCGGTTATGGCCGGATACGTCCAGATTATTGTCATAAATTGCCTATATGAACATATCCGGCTGGCGTATGCACATTTCGATTAACTCTATTGGCCGATGTAATGAAATGTGCCCTGTACAATAAAATTTAATCCTATGAGAGCTTAATCCATTATGATTTATAAAAAAAACTGCATTGTGCTGTGTGTGGTTCTAAAAAAAAATTAATTCAAATTTGGAATATTTTATTTTTATGTTATTTCTATGCCATATTCTTATACGAGTGTCGTACGTAAAGTCGTTTCGATATCGTAGTAATATCAGTGAGTAAACTAATATAGAGAGAATAGTCTAATACAATTTGTTTACTTGGCAATTGGCTGCTGGATCTATAAAATGTTTATTTCGAGGACCAATATTTGCTCAACTATCTGATTCTAAACGTTACGAACCATAATAAAGGTTATATAGCTTCATAAACATCAAAATTTGGTATCTTTTTCTTTTGTTTAGTAAACAATAAAGCAAAATACCTACAAATATATAACAAATACTCGGAATTTTTTTTTTTCATTTATTTAGCTTTGATATGACTAATATAAAAGTCAAATCGCAAGACAAAAAGTATGTAGCAGCTGACACTATTAATTAAAATAAAAACTTTTCTCATTTGTAATCAATACAATACTCGCTTCACCGTCATTGCAAATTAATCAACAGGGAGTGAAGTAATAAAAAAACCGTGCAATTTCAACAAGGTATTACGATACACATCCGATACGTACCTACATTGTATTGTTTATTCTACCGAGATCTCTCGATGTAAACGAGCGATGCAACTCGGCACTATCCCAGTTGTTAAACAGTCGATTCGATAACGAAACGATTTCGCTTCGTTGCATAATGAATATACAGTAATAAATTGTGCAATATCTCGCTGTGTCAAGCTTATTTCTGTTATGTTTGGCTAGGTTTTTATTATATTTATTTATCAACTGAAGTAGTACACATACGATAATAGTGAACAATGTCATCATACATAATTTGTACATAGGTAGGTCTTTTTACGTTTTTGAATGCAATAAATTAAAAAGTTTTTTTTTTGTTTGAATAGAAAGACGAAACGCACTGATATTATTTTATTTCTATAAAAGTAACTGACATCCTTCACGAGATCACACCGGCAAAGCAATTTAATTTTACATTTACAGGGCGTCTAGACACGTAATTTAATCCGGCCTGGTAAGCGCGAATGATGTAGACCGGAAGCAAAAAAAAATTATGAATGTGTGCACCAGCACTTCAATCCTGCGTATATTTGAAACGTGACCATTCACGGCGTCCATCGAGGAATAAATAAAACGTCATTTTTGAAATTCTGTCGCCAGTTATGAGGAGCTTTGATTTCCGACAACTCGTGTAGTTAGCGAGATCGTTAACAAATACTTGTAATTGGGACGCTGTAAGTGGTTATTATGGCAGGATCAACTCCAATGCGATATGTATTGGAGTGTCTAGATGGCACATTATTTGTAGCGGGTTTTCTTTATGTCAAAAGGCTGACAAGTTGTCAGGAGGCCCTCCTGATGGTCGGCTACCATCGCCTATAGATATTAGTGATACCAGGGGATTGCCAACTTGTTTTGCTTTACAAAGCCAAAGGCAATCTTGAGCTTACGCTTTAATCCTAAATCAAGCAAAAAAAACATTGTTAACTTATTCAGGATTTAAGGGGCTTTAGAATTATGAAATACTGTCCATTGTTTCACACATCCATGGGAAACCTGAAAAAACTGAACTGAGAATGACCTCTGTGGTAGCCGTTCCATGAATATTTTATCGTCTATGTGACATTCTCAAAAATACGTTACTCGAATTTATTTGATAATGTCGCACCGATCGGCCATCACCCTGGAGGGCAATACGAGTAGAAAACTAAATGTATTTTCATTTTCTAGCCGTCGAATCAAAAGCTCCCGCGACGTAAGCACGTCCGAACTCCAATGTTCTTATGGACCTTGTTTCGGCTCGTTGCCGAAACCCGGTGCAGAATTCACGTTTATACATAATTGTTTCGTTGCTCAGTGCGCATTTTTCCACAAGATAATGTCATTAATCTCGCCTGGCGTAATGAAAATGTACCGCCGCACTGGGTGGCGTCGCGCCGTCAACGTCCTCGGTGTAATTTGGTGGAAAACAATTCTACCGAATTTCTCCGTGTGTCACACGAAACTCGAGTTTCAGCCAAGTTTCGACGACGCGAGTTTTCGGGCAAGAAATTAAATTCACGTTCCGCCGACGTTACTAATATCGTGGATGACTGGTAATACTGAATACTACCGTTTCGTGCCTTCTTTTAATTTATTTATACGAGAAAATTGGATAGTGTAAGGAACACTGTGAAGTGTACTCTAGTGGTCGTAAAAGTAGAAAACCATAGCGGTCTCTATTGCATACATAATTCATATTAGTAACTTTGTCCGGCTGTTCGGAATTAGTTACACCACTTATGGTTATGGGATGGGTTAGGGACACCGCGCATTTGCATTTGGGACGAAGGCGAAGGGATGAGTTTTTTATTAGATTACCCATTATGCGGACCTCTAAAACTCTTGGTATTCATTACGATGGAAAAGTAAAATGAAAATCAAATTTTCGTTTGGAGTTTGATCTTTGATAAGGGGTTAATCCCTAGAATAGTTCATAACAATTTGAATACTTTATGATTATGAAATTAATGCGTTATTTTTTTATTTATTAAAATAACTTGCCAAGTTTTATTAATTTAACGAAACATCTAAGCGTAGATAAACGTAAACTCACTTTTTGGGTTATACCATAAGAATAAAACTCTCTAACCTTGTTATTACATTGAATAATTATGTACATGCTCGAATATTTCACCCATTTATTTTAAAAACAATATTATTTTACGACTTTTTTGTTCCACATAAACTAATATTTTTCTACATGATGTTACCATATACAAAATATTAATTGTATACTTTGTGTGTGTGCGCAGATCCTCCAGAGATCACAATCCGGCCGCGCAACCTGCAGGTGCGCGCCAACGGCATCGCCGCGTTCTACTGCGCAGCTAGAGGCGACCCCATGCCGAATATACAGTGGCGGAAGAACGGGAAACGAGTCTCTAGTGAGTACAATCATTATAAAATTGGTCCTATAATGGGGGCCAACACTGCTATTTAAAAAAAAAACAATTCGGATACGATCCAGTAGCCTGATTCTCGTAACAAAACGTCAACGACTTCCAAACGATTTATCAATCGAAACTGCTTTTCGTATTCTCGTAACACATTTTGCACAGTTGAAGAACGATCCTATCGAAGTTCGAGTAATGTGTCAAGCGTATTCCGGTAATTAAATCGAACTAAATATTCGAAAAAGTAACAATTTCATATTTTTGCCCGCATGTGTAGTTAGGTAATTGCCTGCTTGTCGTTGAGTTTCAATCCTATTGAGTTATCGTTCAATTGAAGTAGCACGGGAATACGAAATTAACACTGATGTTTAGTTGGACGATTTCTAAACTCTAGCGACATTTGAATTGTTTCGTATTACGAGAATCGGGCCACTGATACAACTCCGTTGCTATTGAGCCAATGTAAGCTGTCTACCAAATTCATAATAAAATGGTTTTGACGCTATTAAATTAGTAGACTTCTACCATCGTAAATCTCGCCATCGACGGAGAGTCCATCTTCACACATAAGAACCAAAATAGTCTCGTAATGTGCGGTTTCAAGGGAGCTTCCTATCCCGGATGTTCAGGCTGTAGAATGTGGTGTGAAGAGATTTTTGCAGGGTTGGCAACGCGCGAGTTATGCCCCTGGTGATACAAGCGTCCATTGGTTACGGCTTCCTTAGTAGTAAATAAAAAAATAAAAGAAACAATTTTGGAGAGCACAAAATAGTTATGAGATTATAATCTCTACAAGTATTTAAAAAAATATATAATTACATTCGTGATAAACTAAAAAAACATGCTATGATTAAATTACGTCGTAAATAGGTAAGTAACATAAATTATGGCGTAACCATTTTCACTGCCATTTTCATAGGTATATTGGAAAACATTATCAACAAAGTTGCAGAAACGCATTACTTCCAAAGTAACGTAATAACATTTACTATTAGCTGAATACAAAGACTGCAGCATTTGAAAAATCCACACTGCCAATCAATTCGACCGAAAAAGGCGGAAACACGACAATGAAAAATACCGAACAGAGAGAAACTGCTGTATATTTCTTCTACTATTTTTGTCCGTGATTGAAATGTAAAGCCAACGTTTTTAGCCCATAAATATCTGGGTCCGGTAATGACGTCTATAAGCCCGAGGCAATGAGCTGAAAAAAACGTATCGACGAGCGGCCACGCACGCGAAAACCCCCCATACACCCCGCAGTAAACTAGTGTTGCAAACGATACGAATGTAAGAATTTATATGCCGAATAAATCGTGCCTCTATTTGCTTTCGTCTTCATGCTGTATAGTAAATCATATATTTTTTATACGATACGGTTTCCGTAGATTTGTGTTTGTACATTTTTTCAAATATATAATTGGGAATCTTTTGGAATTGCTAATAAAATTTGATCGGCTTAAAAGTGGATAGTATGGAAGTTTTTTTTCTAATAGTGATCCTTTATCTTGGCTTTTTTAATATATAATAAATACTTCCTGTCGAAATAATGTCCTTTTAAAATTTCACATTCCATACATCGAATTATTTTTCATTCGCAACATAACATCACTATCGACCCTCTAAATAGTTTCATCGCTGCCTACGAAATATGTAATACTGTTTATCACCCACACCGAGAGCGGTGACCATAAAAGAGTAATGATACCGATCACACGTAAGGATCTCATTTCATATTCTGTACGCCTTATCAAACTTTCTCTCGATTTGTCCGTCTTCAACGCCCACCATCTATCAAACCGTCTTCTGTGACCCGGTAAAGTAGGATTGCGAATCTTAAGTCAAAAAGTGTTGTCCTTTTGAAAAAGTGGTATTGTTATGAGAATTTATTATTAAAATGGTAGTTATTTTAGAGAGGTAGAGCATAGCGTTTATTCGCTCAAAGAGCTGCTCGAAAGGGGAAGTACCTCCACCTTACAGAACACCGCAGCCAAATAACTGTATGTTGTGTTCCTGCGCGTGAGTAAGGTCACCAGCGGGGTTATTTTAAAACGGTCGGATTCGGTATCGGGAGCGGAATCGGAAACCTTCATCGAAAAGATCCGATAGCGGAAAGTTGGAGTGCGTTTACAAAGTTTGTTTTTAATAATGGTAGGAAATGGTATACCTAAACTAAAATAAAAGTAAAATCGAAATGATTACGGATTTTCATCGTTGAAAGGCCTCATTTAAATACTCATATCAAATGCATTAAGACAGATACTTGTTATTTTTTATATTTTAGATTTATGGTCTACATTGTTTTAATAAACATAAAAAAATGGTTTTCTAGTTTTATCGAACTTCGGAAACTGACTGATAGGTCAAAGTAATTGTTGTTTATAATATTCGAAAAAGTCAGGCAAAGGTTTGAGCCATACAGCCTAATCGTATTTGAGTTATACCTAAGTTCTAGTCACAAAATCACTTTCATTTAGTACGCACTGTCAGTCACAGTCCATAAACGTCAATGTAACCTGTTACATGTGTTAGTAAAATAGTGGTCAATAAACTAAAACTTCTCACGGACTTTTTGAGACAACTTGAAGTCATGATATACATAATTCATTTAATTTCCCTTCATTGGTGCGCGAGGATTGATCTTTATAGGATAAAACACCACAGATAATATGCAATAAAACTCAAAATACACGATTTTTTGAAAATAAAACGAAAACGCAACGTCACTTTGCAAGTTCCCACCAAAAAGCCCTCGATGTCAATGTAATAATTTTTTCAGTACATTCATGGAGAGTATAATAAAACAAATATTTTATGATTACGTAGATCTTTTAGTGGTAGTGAATCTAGCATCCAACTTGAGTAACGGTATTGAGTGACCAATATGTTTAGTTCCTACGAAGTTTGAGTATGTAGCTATTATTACTTTTACTGCAGACCTGTCTCATTCATTATTTACTTAAAATAGGGGCAAACACACTCCGTTTAGTACCAACTAACCTTTATATAAGTTTAAATAATGCATTTATATTAAATAATGGTCAAAAACTAACTTTAAATAAAATTCGGAAAGAAATCCGCCAGCTAAAAGCTATCGGAAAGTTTTCGATGAATCGGATTGATATTTCCGTCGAGAAACGTCAAACTATTCGATTCGGAAATTAAAATAGCAATCGGCGCTTTAACCTATCATGCAGAATATATTTATTTTAGTTTATGTATTATTTGTAACACTTAAATTGTACTATTATCATACTATGTTAAATAAATATTGATGTTCTTATAGTTTTGATTGTCTTTTAATGTGCAAATACACATTTTTATTATTATTTTATTATGTCGGAAACTCCTCTCGGAAGTTTCCGATTCCGCTCCCGATTCCGAATCCGACCGTTTTAAAATAACCCCGCAGAACTTATTAGGAAGGGAAGAAGGGTCGGTGCAACGTGAGTGATGCTTCGTGTGTTGCGAGCGTCCATATGGCTACGGTAACCGCTTACCATCAGGCCGTATGCTTATTTACCGACGTCGTCTAATAAAACATATATATTTTTTAATTATCAGTCTGTAGTCCACATACACCCTTAAAAAATCTACAAAAAAAAGATAAATTAATTCAAATTCATGTCATTCATTAATAACATACGTTATGTCTAAATGAAGGTAAATAAATACAAAATAAAAAACAAAGTAAATAATAGTAATAAAAAAAACACAATTACGCATAAGCAAAACAAAATGATTTCAGTAGTTATTACAATTAATAAAATTAAAAAAATATATAGGTATATTTATGTAAATTTTATAAACACCAAAAAATACAAATACATTAAGTTTACATGTCAACGAAAATAATTAATACATGATAATAAAAACATTGTCACATAAAATCCTCGAAAGAATAGCAACACTTTTCCAATAGGATGGCCTTCATTTTGACCTTGAAAAAGCTAGATTTATAAACAACTAGCTGTCCTCCGCGGTTTCACCCGCGTTCCCGGGATAAAAAGTAGCCAATGTCCTTCTCCATACCATAGGCTATATGCATGCCAAATTTCATCGCGATTGGTTCAGCGGTTTAAGCGGGAAAGCGTAACAGACAGACAGACAGAGTTACTTTCGCAATAATATTATTATACAGGGCGAATTTTTATTTCTAGCCAGTGTGGGCAACTTCTTAAGTACAGGTCTTAGAGAAAAACGCTGAAAGGAACCCCGAGCTGAATTTTGAAGAAAATTAAATCGTTGTCATGATTGTCATGATTATCGAAATATTTATAGCAAGGGAATGTCACACGCCATAGTTTTTCCATACATTCTTCCGAATAATTTATTGTTATTGTCTTTCGACTTGTTTGACACTTCTGCGCGTGGCGTATATTCTTTGAATTGAGGTTGTCGACACTTCGTGTTGACTTTTATATGAGTTTTTTTCATATTATGGCAAACGGATTAACCATAAAACTTGTATTATAGTTTGTAGGATGTAATATGATCATTTTCTGTATTATAATAAAAATGAATTGCTGTTCGTTAGTCTCGCTAAAACTCCAGAACGGCTGGAGAATTTTGTTTTTGAAATATTTGTAGAAGTCCAGGGAAGATTTAAATGTAGGGTAGGGTAGGATAGGGTAAGCATCACGTGAACGAAGTCGCACCGGGCGGCTAGTTTTTCTATAATTTAAATTAAAAGTACAAATAAATAACAAAAGAACACTTAACAACTGTCCTTCTATGCTTTGTGTGCTTACCACCTTCGGCCATACCATCGCAAATACATGACTATCCACAGTAAAAAAAAAACTATTTCAAACCTTATTTAATTGGCTTGTAGCGGTCAGATAATAAAATCATTAAAAAGAAATAGTAAATTCTAAATTCAAATATGCATACGTTAACCACAATAGCGGTGAAAGCCAAATTTGTCGATTGGCCGCAGTGGTCGCAGCATACGAGTACGTTGCCGCCACCGGCAAAATGGTTTTTTGTGATCATTCGACCGTGAGATAAAAACCTTACCTATTCGTTTGTCTGTATAATTGTTTATTTTTACTGTAGTCACAATGGTCAATGTTTGTCGTTGCATTTAATGTCAATAGAATCCGTGCACATTTATGTCCAATTAAAAAAAGTCGGTACAATATAAAACTAAAATAAGCGAAATAGTAAATGCAATTTAAGAATAAATGTTTTTTTTTTACAAAACATATAGGTAGATTTATCCTTTCAACTAACATTCATCATTTTATTCAAATAAATAAAATTCAACACTGAATATAAACATAAAGTCCTTCAGATAAAAAACCCATTTCTTCTCTTACTTTAAAGAAACAACACTTGTAGACAGTATGTTGCATTCCAAATAGTTCCAATGTAAGTTTTCCAACAAAGTGAGCAATAAAACAGACACCCGAGCAAAGTCACAGCGTCTCACGCTAGATTGACAATCACGAGTCGCGTCGACGCGACGCGTCACCGCCGACGCCATGATGGATGACGCCTGTCCCCCATCCCTACGCTTTTTAGGGTTGACAAATGGAAAAATATTTGAAATATTTTGTATCCGGTGAAGTCGGTAAAGAAGCGTACGCCCCGCCTGATGGTAAGCGGTTATCGTAGACATATGAACGCTTGCAACACACAAAGCATCATTCACGCGTTACCGACCCGTCTTCCTCCACTACGAGCACTGCCGACCTTACTTACGAGCAGGAACGCATAAAAAGTTATATTCTGTAAATAAAATAATTAATTAATAATTATTCTAAAATATATTCTTTGTTTTTATGATTTGTTATCGTACCAATGCACTTGTGGTATACAGGTTTTTCATATTGACTTTTTTGTGTATTCGAAATTGCCAACCCTAATTCCGTGTTATGCTTTTATCTTCGCACACCTACTGAAAGAAAGAATTTACACTTTTTCTGGATAACGCCAACAAAACCGGTTCGTGGGAAAATTCGCGTGTTGACGCCAAATTGTTTTTATTTGATCCACGGATTTCTATCACAATGTCTGCCTTCGCAATAATAGGTTTCTAGTATTTGAACAATATATGCTGAAAACTTTCAACCGGTGCTGGCTTTTATACCGCAGATAACTTTTATACCCATACTTGTACTCTTCACATATTTCTTGAAGAACCCAATGCTGTACTCCCATGGGATAACCACCGCGGAGAGCTCATTTCACAGCCCGAGCGTCCGCGGAAGAAAACTCCTTTTAGCCCGTTTCGAAACAATTCTGGTTTCAATGCATGAGGATGGATTTCCCGTCGATGGCGAGAGTTGCGATGGTAGAAGGTAGCCGTGGGCATCCAGTCGAACAAGTCTTTGGAACACTCCGTTGTACAAGCGATAGAACACACATAAGGAAGCAAAGTCTCTCCTCAGACTGAGGGGCTCTAAGCTGCTTGTTTCTTTCATACAAACCTTGACACCCCCTAAGCCTCCTTGTCGGGCTAGTTTTGAAAAACGAATAATGATAACCTTTATTATTTATTTAGATTAGTAATAATCGTGCTTCAAGTTTATAAATACAATGAATAAGATTTTTCATACAAACAAAATTTCCCATTTTCACTTCTTTATACACAGCTCCGGCTAGTTCAGGAACCAGGGCTATTTAGAGATGTACGCACTGTTATATACTTAAATAAATATTATTATAATGAGGCTGGAATTTCCAATAATCCTTTCTTGGATGCCTATGTTGTAAAAGGAACCTGTATGCAAAATATGAACTTTCTAAACTCAGCGGTTTAGGCTCTGCGTTGATGAATCAGTCAGGACAAGTAATTATATATGTATAATAGATAGATAAATTCCACTACCGCACATTGTATTCACACTTGTCAGATATAATTTACATTATAAGCATATACCTGTATTCCTCTTAGTTCATTAAATCTGACCATATAAGGTAAAACTGTATCGTACTATGAAATTGAACGCATTTTACGGCATATTTTATATCTCAGCATTTATTATACCGGATTTAGTTTCATATTTCTGCCATCAACTTTGTACGGTTATGAGGTCCGATTTTATCTACTTGGCCATATAAAATGTTGGAAATAATATTGGTTACCAACATTTTCATTTGGCTTTGCTTGTTGATAAACCCCGGGAGTGACCAATCAAAGACTATCAGTTGATTTGCTTGATAAATTAAATATTCTAGGTGGAACCGAGCACGAGCCGAGCTGCACTTCGTTCGTCGCTCGCGATGTCAAGTGTGGACGTACAACAAGCTTACAACCGAAGCGCGATGCGGATACCTGTGTTCGTCAAAAAACTGACAATTGGCGGAGCGCAGTTGAGCGCGAGCCGAACACTCGTTCGAGACTCCTAAGTCCATCTACTCGAATTCGTGTTCCCGCGTGCTCGGTTCGCGTAGCGTAGACCTTTACCGCGTTATTAATAAATAAGGTGTAAGTCAGTATTGTAATAACCAGGTATTAAGAAAGCCTCATCCCTTTTTGTTTATATGACATTAGAAAGTGACGGATATATTTTAATCCTAGGTTTAACTATACTTGATTTACACCTTATTTATTAATAAGACGGTTAGACTTTATATCTTACAAGCTTTACAACTTAGCTAGAGTAAAATAAAAACTATTATCTTTACGTTCTGAGAGACAACGATTACTCTCACTTGTTGTACCATACATTCTCCTGGCACTTACTAGGAGCGGCGATTTAACTCTGTCGTACATACCCACCCACATTCCAACAACTTTCCATCTAAACTTTTAAAAGCATCCTCTTTAATGGAACTTCAACTGTATTTTCACTACATAGAGATCACGTGAACGATACGGGAATCTGTGTTGTGGTTTTAACAGTGCAATCTTCGCGGAAAAATGCAAACTGCGAGGATATACCGTGCAATGCAAAAACTTAATCCTAATATTATAGGATTATCTCGTTGTGGGAAATTCTAGACATGGAACTTTTTAGTGAAATTATGAGAATGATAGTGAATATAAATTTGCCTTTTTCTATCAACGAAACTCGATAAGCTGATGCTAAATATTTAAAAGATGGTACCTAATTCGCTGTCAAGGACCCGACTGTACAACTTTATGTTATTAAACAGAATATTAACCATCATAGTAAAGTTAACATATGATAAATAGCAACGAATAGTAAGTATTTTAATAATCAAATAAATATGATAATAATAACAGTAACACTTTTAAAATAAGTAAAAGTAAGCGCTAATACAAAACACTATATTCAAGCCAAGAAACAAAATTAACGAAACTGTTGCAAAAACAATATTCGGTAACAAGATAAATATTTTACTACCAACCTAATACCACAATCAAGGATTACTATCAACATAAAACCCGCACAAAAGCTGTAAGCCGCACGTTCCAGTTTTAGCCTTTCTATAAAGCTAACTCTTAAATTGGTCTCGGTATACCCTTTCTAGAACACTAAGGGACGTGACCCACCTAACGAATACTTGTAACTTTGTCTTCAACTACTTCTATAAGATTGCAGGTGAAATGTAGGTGCAGTGGAAACTATGACACAAATATTGTAACTGTTCATACTTAAAGTTCGAGTTGAGATACACCAGAGAAATTTACTTTTCTAGATTGTTGCGAATACGCAGTTTGAAAGATGAACAGTACCAACCAGAATCTTATATAAAGAAATATCGAAGGAAATTATGGTTTCTATAAAATCATCGTCGTCAGCATATGTTTTTCTATTCCTAGACGTCTCGAAAACTAATCAGAGGATCTTGCCTCTTTCCTTTACTCAACCGCTTCTTATTCTTTTATGAGTCCTATACCTACTATGTTTGCAATCGTGATCTTTTAAAATAATGGACCTTTCCAAAATGAGGATGTTACACGCTTTGTACAAAAGAGATCATCGGTTCTTCAACTGTAATAACTCAGTTGAAAAACCTCTCAGTCGAAGAAGCTCACGTTATCTTCAACTTTGTTCACAGGCATGCAATCCCGCTACCAAGTGTCAGGGATGGAGGCCACCGCTGGGCTGGGGGCAAATGGGGCTGTTCTCCGTATCGAGCCGGTCCGTGCACAGCGAGATGACGCTACGTATGAGTGCGTCGCTGAGAACGGTGTGGGCGATGCGGTCACTGCTGTTGCTACGCTTACTGTGTTTGAAGGTAAGTGTTAGGAACTATGTTCTTTCCTTCTATTTTTCAATTTCAGTGCCGTTTATTGGGATTAAAATAATAATAAATAATGGGATACAAGGTATAAGTTGTAAAATTATATTTAGTTTAAATGAACTAATGCTTGAATCTTTCGATTTTGAGGTCTATCAAAAAAGTTACAGCAAAAAATGTATACAGTGCATTAAGTTCTTGTCAGTTATAGGGCCCATGAAGATAAACTACGGGCCTTTATTTACTGCATCCTTAGAATATTGGATGAAGCTCAGAAAATTGATAAAAATTTAAATATAACAAGTGGACTGGGCAATTTGGTCCAGCTTTTAAACAGTTAATGTTTCGGCTCTACGGCCTACTCTACTCTATTCTTTATTCATTGTTTGACTTCTCTAGTGGCTCAGTGAAACGACCCTCAAGCACATAAAACAGGGTCGAGCGCTGACACCAAGATCCGGCGAATAACTTCACTTGCCGCGAAGACAGTTGCCTTTCGATAAATAAGCATTAAACCCGACACCGGCCCTGGACGCCACCGCCCGATAACGAGTACCTACCACTAAATTGTTACTAATAACAATGTACAATGTCAATTTTCGGCTGTAAATTAATGACTTTAAGTGAAAATTTGGTGATTATTTTGATCATTAATGGGGTTTGTAGATCTTAGTTGTATTTGTTTTAATATCAACCAAATTATACAGAATAAAACAAATATAAACTTGATGAAATATAAAAGCCATATTCGAAAATCCATATTCACGTATAAGTTATTTGCAAAGAGAGAGAATTTTGCAGGGCAACGAAAAGTAAATGATCAGACATAATAATATGTCTTTCAACTTTACGACCGGCGGTGGTGAGTATAATTAAAGCGCCTCAGAATTCTAACGTTGTTGTTTCACCGTAGTAGACAGACCTTTTCCATACCATAGGCTATCTGTATGCCAAATATCATCGCGATCGGTTCAGCGGTTTGGGCGTGAAAGCGTCACAAACGTGGAGTGATGTATTGTACCCAGTTGCGGCATTGAAAATATAACATGACATTTACAGCGTTGCTATGGCAACGTATTCCGGGAAGTTTCATTAAAGTTGGACGAACTACGAATGGCATTGTTGTGTACAAAGCTCGCAAAACTTTTGACTTGTTAAAAAATAAGCCAAAATATGCCCGCTGGCACCGTGCCAAGGGATTTCTGTTGCACGGGAATTTCAAAATTGTTTTATTACCTTACAAGTGTTACTTTTTAATTTAACTTTGAGAATAACGATAAAACACTTAGGTTTCTTGAGAAAAATATTGTAGGATGCTTATTTATTTTGCTAGATTTCAGAGGATGTTATGAGACCTTTTACATTATTTTGATGATATATCGCAAAGACTCAGGGTCTAACGGTGGCACTTAAAAACTTCAATTAACTATTGATTATCTCTAGATCTGTCCCTTTCTATAAATATTCAATAAACAAAGATGGAGATACTTTAATTGGATATTAAATTCTAATTGACGTCACATTAAGGTAGTCTAGCCCACATCCACGTATACGCAAAAAAGTCACAGAATTCAATTTTTTTGCTGTATTTTATCCAATATAAATGACTGACTATGTATAAGTGTTTTTATTCTTCTTTATAGTTCCTTCTTCATAAAATAAAAAATATACAAATAACTTAACATATTTTGTTTATACAGGATGTTGTTTTGGTCGGCGACAAGCGACCCAGGAGCGGTAGTACAAAATATATATTCCCCAAAAATGGACTTAATTCCATTAAATACTGTAAATATGTTGAGAAATACCTTATTCAATTTGAAATAAAATTACTGCAAAGTATGGTTACTAGGCACGTGCACAGACTAGAGCTAGGCGCAAGCCGCCATCGCCCCACCCCTTTACTCCCTCGTACTCCCGTTGAGTATTATGTCTACACTTTAGCTTATTACATGATTTTCGAATTTTTTTATTTTTTATTTTTATTATTTAAAAATAATAAGTATTTTTTTTTATATTTTTTTAGCACCAGTATCATTTGTATTATTGACCCTGAGTCGCTCGTCGCTGACCAAAACAACAACCTGTATAGCGTCATATTAAGGTTTTTCTCCTGCGTAAATACAACTCCGTATATAGCCCTCATACTTATACAACCAATGTATCAAATATTTGAATAGGCTATAGCACTGTGCATCGTTTTTATACAAATATTTAAACTAAAATTCAATGTCCCAAAGTACCAATAAAGAACGAAACCTCTAAGCTATCGACTGCGGTCACATTTTATTGCACTTAGACTTGGCTATTTACTGAAAGGGACGATACGACGGGCCGGTGGTGAAACGAATTGAATTCTTTTGATTCGTCAATAAGATTGTATTTGCTCTGTTAAATTTAAGTTAACATCTGATCAATTCAATACCTATACATTTTGATAGAATAAACAAGACAAGGGCGTGTTACACAGGTTACCAAATACATTATAATTATATTATCTGGTAATACCTACAGTTTCATTTTTTCAGTAATACAGGCCCTAAAAATACTTTAATATAAAAATAACGGAAGATATCGTTACAAAATGATGGTGGGTCATTGATTGGTGGGATATGACTGATTCTGTCGTTTACAACTAAACTAGTTTAGTCTCACTATGTTTCTTTCTAACAAAGAACATAAGAAAAGGATGAAAAAAATTTAGTTCTGTCAAATTAGTCAAATGCTTTTAGCATACATTTAGTATTCATCTATCGCGGTTACGTCTAAATACCCGCAAATGAAGACGGCAAGGACTAATTCGACAATTTTAAATATGATTTATCCTGTTTCAATAATGTTTTTAAGAAAGAGATGTGTTGTGACTAAAATTAGTTTAGTGCGATTTAGAACAGAATCGGCACCAATGTATCTTTGTAACACCACCACAACCACCTCACCATTTATCGGTTCAAAAATTAAGAAGTTATGTTGAAATAAAGAAACTGACAACACACACTAACATAATCTTTTTTATTTCAGTTTTTCAGTTATCTAAAATGATTATAGTTTTACATAGGCATTGATATAATATTATACTGCTATTTAAAATAAAACGCTTAAAATAGTTTTAAAACTATCAGGATATAAAATAAATAAGGATACATTACATATATCCTTTTAAACAATGTTTTATTTACCACACAAAAGCTTGTAGTTCCGGCGGACGTTACGTACCCCTGAGTAATTGGAAAGCAAAAAGCCTACGTTTTAAAATATTGGTAGAGCTTATCGGAACAGCTTCCACAGTTTTTTTTATTGTGAACATTTATTTGTGTACTAAAAAAATTACGCACAGATTTAGCATTGGGTGAAGTCAGGAAGAACCTGGTTTTAACTAATTCTTTTACAATATATAACATACATTTTGTCGAAGAAAAGTCTACTCGAGCAATATTACTGAATAGAATTCGTTTCCCGAATTCAAAACATGATTCTAGGTAATATAATATTTTTTGGTAAAATAGTCACTAGTTTTATACAAATCAACCCATTTACAGATTCGGAACATTCAGTAATTAACCTAAATTACCGTTTTAAGGCATGGAGCTACGAATCCAGGGCATCATTTCCCAGGTCTTAAGGCGACTCGCAGTTACACTACGCTTTTTTTAGAGACCACGAATTCAGTTGTGCGCTATTATCACATGCGTGTTAGTCACATTTGGTTGTGCCGTTTAGGTAGGTACGTAGTAATTGAAGAGATAACAAACTCACTTCTCCGTTTAGAATTAGTATGGATACAAGAAAACGACAATAAATTAAACTACGCAAAGTACACATAAATACGATTTCAAAATTGGTCTCATAGTAAAAGTTGTTCGTATTTATGAGTGCTTTACATGGTTTAATTTATTGTCGTAACCATAGCTTAGTACATTACCTAATAGCAATAGGATACAATAATAATAACAACCTTTATTTATATCAAGGTAAAGAAAAACTCCGTGCTTCGGAAGGCACGTAAAGCCGTTGGTCCCGGTTATCACTTAATTGTGATAGTCGTTAAGCTAGTTGGATGCCTACTAGGCGGCTTGAAAAATTCGACAAGTAGGTTGACCACTAGCCTACCTCCACCGATCCGCAGTGGGTACGTGTGGTGGAGTATTGCCCATTCCCTTTCACCCTCATTTGTGAAAGGAGGCCTGTGCTCAGCAGTGGGACATTATAGGCTGATGATGATGATGATTCAATCTACTGTTCAAAATTCTCCTATGGAAGTCATAAGTTCTGCCTCTTTATGTGTTGATGCCCACGGCTACCTTCTACCATCGCAACTCTCGCCATCGACGGGGAATCCATCCTCACACATCGAAACCAGAATTGTTTCAAACTGTGCGGGCTCAACGGAGTTTTCTTCCGCGGACGCTCAGATTGTGGAATGAGCTCCCCGCCGTGGTTTTCCCAAAGGAGTACAGCATGGGGTTCTTCAAGAAGGGTGTGAAGAGGTTTCTTCAGGGTCGGCAACGCGCGAGTGATACCCCTGGTGTTGCAAGCGTCCATAGGCTACGGTAACCGCTTACCATCAGGCGGGCCGTATGCTTGTTTGCCACCTTAGTGGTATAAAAAAAAAAAAGAAAGTGGTTTATATCTGAGTATTTTATGAATAGGTAATAATTCCCATGTACACAGATTTTATCATGCGATAATATAATGCGATTTGAAAATTACTCGTAATTTCCAATTTTATTTTACATAGGAGGGAAACACGAGGTCAGGGTAATGTCCCAACGCAATTTTACGTGCCATCCTCAGGGAATGGACACTGTGATCCAACAATCTGGTACGTGAAAAGGGCCGTTGTATTATACATATGAAACAGTCGTTGTCTGCGGAAAAAGATAATGTTAAATAAAACGAACGTTTAAAAGAATTGAGGTGATAAGTTATGAAAAAGAAACTCTATGAGATGGTGTGACTAGAATTTAAAATTGCTTGTGCATTTTTACACGTTAATAATTCTGGTCTTTAACGTCGATAATTTACCATTACTAAAGTAAAATAGCACAGTAGTAATGATTCTACCAGACAGTGGTGCTGTTTCTGTTGTTTACAACTAATTTAGTCTCACTATGTCTCTTTCTAGCAAAGAACATAAGAAAAGGATATAAGAAAAGTCTTGGTTCAAATTAGTCCAATGTATGTTTTCAATAAAAATTTAGTCGCCATCTATCGCGGTTACGTCTAACCCGCAAATGAAGACGGCAAAGACTAATTTGCAGTGATAGGAATAGGTAGTGCCTATTTACCTAAACTTCGAAGAACAGAGACAAGAAACGGAGACTTCCTTAGGACTAAATTTTTTCCGAGACATCTGTCCCGAAATTTCGAGACAACACTTAAATACGCGCGGGGAGGGTCTACATACCCCCTCCATATTCCCTACCGCTCCACGTGCGCGCAGGTTACCTTCACTTCACTCCTGTACTTCGGTTTGTTAAGTGCGCATCTTCCTGTATTGTTTCTGCGAATATTGTTTTTCACCCTCGCTCGTTTTTTGGTTCATTGGATCTTCTTAATACGACTACTTTGGCTTGAACAATACAGAAAGATACGCACTTAACAAACCGAAGGACAGGAGTGAAGTGAAGGTAACCTGCGCGCACGTGGGGCGGTAGGGGAATATGGAGGGGGTATGAAGACCCTCCCCGCGCGTATTTAAGTGTTGTCTCGAAATTTCGGGACAGATGTCTCGGAAAAAATGTAGTCCTAAGGATGTCTCCGTTTCTTGTCTCTGTTCTTCGAAGTTTAGGCAAATAGGCACTACCTATTCCTATCACTGCTAATTTGACAGCTACAAATATGTTCTATCCTTTTTCAGAACTGTTTGTAAGAAAGAGATGTGATGTGACTAAAATTAGTTTAGTGCAATTTACAACAGAATTGGCACCAATGCCGCATTAAACTCTTTGTATTTTATTTATTACAGTTACTTATTTAACAAGAAGTGTAAAGCATATACCTGAAAAAACATCCAGGCAAATTGAGCTTCTGAATAATAATGAAATAGTTCCTTATTCATTTATTTTTATATTCATTGTATTTAACTAATCTTACCACCGTGTATCGTACATTATCACCAAATTACTCACTAATTTAATTCAGGCTCGAAACAAACATAAATAAATAATTTTCGAAAAATAAACCCAATATTCAATATGGCAGTGCATAAATTACGGGAATCCGAGCACAACAAGCAATTTAACATGTAATTTTGTGCATTACATACAATGCGACGATGACGGTTGCATGATTGATGCATGTTTTAATATTGAAAACTGTAATTTTAATTGAATTTTCTTCTACATTTTGTAAACATGTTAACGAGTGATAGGAGTCAAATAGTTTCACTTAATTCTTGTACTGTCAACCAATTTTGCGGTAGTCCAGTAAAAAAAGAATTATAGCGAAACGTATACTAATTTGTACACAAAAGCGTTTTATGGCTTCCAAAGATGAGGTTACAAATCACCAACAATCATATTAGTTATTTTAGTTCTCCTCTTAATTAAAAGTAACACTGAAAAAAATAGACTACAAGTGACTACAAAATTTTATTTAACAGTAACACAAAATTTGACGACCAATAACCTAAACAAAGTGACTTGCAAACTAAACTTACCAGTTACAAAACTAGTTTTTGTTCGTTAGTAAATTATTTGATTAAATGTAATTAAAGTTAGTTTCCCGACAACTAAAGTTAGTTTCCCGACAACAAAACGTCAACTTACATAACTAGTTTTGTAGATCATTTTTTTCAGTGAAGACTCTTTTTAGACTCGTTTGAATCGTTACATAATATTAACATAAAGTTTCATGAATTATACTAGGGCTTTAATACTACATATTTTAAATGCTTCATGTATCCATTGGCACCACGTATCAATTATTACGTCATTACAATTTTATTTACATTAAGAAAACCTGCAGTGATTATTTTTCTGTAAAGCCAAATGTATGATCAAGCATGCCGACTTATTCCATATTAAGAGATGTTTCACCATTATTTTGATCGATCATACCTACTTACTAATGTTATATAAAAATTCTGCATAACTTTAAAAAGTACATGCTATTTTACACTACACTTATGTTGTAAGCTATATTCCATACATTTTCATCGTAATACAAAGAAAAAACCCAAAAAAAACTGACCGAAACCTTCGCTCAAAAGTGCTCACCGACACACAAATCAAAAATGATTTCAGTCGTTTTCCAAGCGCTCAATAAGTTAGGTTATGAGTTGAACCCCCTCCCGTACGCTGTACGATTGAGGCCACTCCCAACAATATATCGTTTATGGTGTTCCACTGAACTCCTGTCTCATTATTCATCGAAGCGTAGCTTTTTCTACGTTCATTAATTTTCACATTGCGATATCCGATACCGTTATTGGTTCTATTTTTTTGTTGTTGTTCAATCGACCCCAAGTGTAAATAATAAAGGTTTGTGAACGTTTTTTTAAATGACCTTCCATTTGAAATAAATACTTTTATTATACGGATAACAATGGGGCAGTTTGAATGTTGAATGTGTTGCAATTATGACGTCAACTCTTGGGGGAAATTGTTGTTGGATATAGGAATTGTAAAATGAATGAATAAATATTGCTTAGGGAAAATGTTATTGTGAAGAATTCCTTGCCGTGTCTATTTAAAGGCTGCCTATTATTTAGAATATAAAGTAGTACTATATTCTAAATAATAGGCTAATAATAATTTTGATTGAGAACCTAACAGGGGTATTTATAGATAACTTAACTTTTACCAGTTTCAGTAGCTAACTTCTAACTTTCACCGACGATGTCGGAAACCATAGCACGCTGGTAGGGTACTCTGTAGTACCCTGGCTGGCTACCACCCTCAAGTTGAAAATATGTCGCAAAGCACCTATCGGTGTGTTCCAACAGCTGCACTTGGGAGCCAGTTCCTTCTAGGCTTTGTGTACTTACCACCTTCGGCTACATTATCAGTTACCATGGTGAGATTGTGGTCAAACACAGGCCCGTACACAGTAAAAAAAAACTCATCATAGTGAATTTGATTTTAAAGCCAGCATTTCACATAATGCATTTCCCGATTCGATAATATATTTTACGGTAGCCAAGCTAACCCTTATAATCGCAGATAACCGTCCCCCGGCCATGTGGAAGCTCGGGCCGTGTACATCCCAGGCCACAGACATCCGTTCAACTTTGCCGAGTTAACAAGTAACCGGTGGTAAACACGGAAAGTATCGGATAACTTGGCAAAGTTTCAGTTTCAGGTGTATGTTAACTGGCTTCTGAAGGCTCTGAAAGCTCTGAAGGCAAGTCTGGAGCGGAAAGAATCAATTACATGGAATTAATGAGGCTTGTTACTGTAGAGGTGTTTATGTGCTCGATTATCTTGTTATCGATATTTTGTAAAACATGTTATGGAGGTGCAAGGTGGATGACACCTCCATTTAAAAGGGAAGATCTTCCGCCAGGCTGGGTCATCGTGCCTGGGGACCGCGGTCCAACTGTACATGTCGGACAGTTGTATATATGCAGATTCTCGAGAAAACTTCTTAAGCGCGATGCAGGATGTAGGATAATGTGGCGCCACGCCATCTATCTTTCAGTGTGTGAACTATCTTAGTGTTACTGATAGATGGCTCATAGATGTCGCTACATCACTCCCTTCCTAGACCGGAGGTCGATCTGTTGTTGCGTCGTTGCGTTAAGCTTGCAAGTGCCAGTGCTGCTCGAAGTCTACGGTGAGTCGAGACGGAGCGCAGATGCTGCGACAGGTTGAGCCGGCTAGTCCACGTAGTGCAGAAACCGCCACGCCGGAGAGATGATCCGGGCGTGTGCTGCGGTGGACTGTGCGGGCGGGGAGCTTAGTCGCAGTGTTGCCTTGCAGGACCAGGAAGCACGGTGAGTCAGCTGCGATGGACCTGATTGAGGCGAAGTTGGCTTGCTGTGTGACTGCTTGCCGGTGGGGAGTGATGAGCTTGGAGAATCTGCTCAGAAGTGCATGTTCCGTGATTTCTGGAGGGTTGGAAATGTTCCCATCCATCACGTCGGGGTCACCACTATGGAGGTGCAAGGTGGATGACACCTCCATTTAAAAGGGAAGATCTTCCGCCAGGCTGGGTCATCGTGCCTGGGGACCGCGGTCCAACTGTACATGTCGGGCAGTTGTATATATGCAGATTCTCGAGAAAACTTCTTAAGCGCGATGCAGGATGTAGGATAATGTGGCGCCACGCCATCTATCTTTCAGTGTGTGAACTATCTTAGTGTTACTGATAGATGGCTCATAGATGTTATTATTATTAAACATTATATATCGTCTGCTTACGGGTAAAACGTGATAAGTGCAGTTAGTGTCATTTCGAGTAAATGACTTTTCAAAGTTTAAGTTTTAATTTGATCTATTTCAAACTCGTTAATTAAAAACCTGTTAAAGCAAAATGTTGCACTAACTAACCTTCTTTTAATATTTACTCTTATATAATATTTGGTATTAGTAAAAACTGTACAAAATTAAATTCGATCGAAAGCGGACTGCATTTATGATGTTTTACCTGTACTTAACAAAAGTTATATATCTTCTGAATTCAATGATTTCATAGGCTAATATCAGTTTTATGTAATGGCTTATTATATTTTACACCAATTACTTGATTGGAAAGTTTTTTTTGGACAAAATTCGCTGAAATAATGATATTTTTGATACATTTAACATGTTTTACCTGTAGAGTTTAGTGTAAGTATGTCACTTATTAGGTGCTAACTTCATACAAAAATGATCAATTAAATAAAAATAAATTATTTTTTACGAGGCAAGGACGACTGGCAAAAGTTCCCTTCAGCAGCTTTGGCAAAATACCAGTAAGCTCGACTCCAGAGGGAAGGCTTGTTACTGAACCTCGAGGTAGCATTTTTAGCGTTTTGCATAAGAGATGTTAGGGTCCTGATTAGATCGCACAATTGCATGGCTGGTGACCTTCTATCTTGTATCTCACACACCGTTCGTCACTCGCCATCGAGAGTCAAGGTAAGGCATTGGCAGTGAGCCTAAATGTGGCGAAGGCGTTCGATCGGGACTGGCAACAGGGTCTTTTAACAAAGTAACCAGCGTACGGGCTTCCCGAGGGGCTATGCAAATGTGTCGCTAGTTTTTTGTCCAGCAGATGCATTAAAGCCGTCGTTGACGGTTGTTGCTCCGATAGCATGGTCATAAATTCAAGCGTCCCACAAGGCTCTGTGCTGTCCCTGACGCTGCTCCTGCTGCATTTCAAAGATTTGCTGTGTATTGACGGCATTCAATACGGACTATATGCGGATGACAGTACTGGGGACGCTCATTACTCGGGCTGTATCCCTCGTACCGTGGTGGTGAAAGCCGCGAACTTCTTGAGTCTGAAATCGAGAGTACACTAACCAGTGTCTCCGATTGGGGTCGACTAAACCTAATCCATATCAACCCCACAAGCCTGGGCGTTCACCGCTAAGAAAATCCTATTTACTATGGCTTCACAATTCCAGAACACGTCTTTGAACATCGGTAAGAGCATTGGAATCCTTGGCGTCGATATTTCTAGCGACGTTCTGTATCGTAATCATTTGGAAGACAAGGTCAAGCTGGCATCTAAAAAGCTCGGTGTGCTCAATAGAGCGAGGCTGTGTGAAGTACAGCCTCGATCTGTTGAGCACCACAGCAAATGGGGTTTCCTTAGCGGTGAATCGAGGCATAGACTGCAACTTTATAAGTCGCAAGTCCAGCTCCATAAGGAGTAGTACTGCCATCTGTGAACAGGGGCACCTAAATACCAGCTTGTGCTTTTTGACTCGGTTCAACGGCGAGCCTTTCGAATTGTCTACCCCGAGATCCCGAGCTCGCAAGCAGCTTAGAACCGCTAAGTCTAAGGAGAGACTGCCTCCTTGTGTGTGTTCTACCGCCTGTACAACGGAAAGTGTTCTGAAGAATTGTTTGACCTGATGCCCACGGTTACCTTTTACCATTGCAACTCTCACCATCGTCGGGGAGTTCATCCTCATCCTCGTATATTGGAACCAAAATGGTTTCGTACTGTGCAGTTTCAAAGATGCTTCCTACTACGAACACAGGCTGTGGAATGAGCTCTCCGCCATGGTTTTCCCAAAGGCGTACAGCATGGGGTTCTTCAACAAGGGTT
This sequence comes from Polyploca ridens, assembly GCA_951394255.1. Classification (NCBI taxonomy): domain Eukaryota; kingdom Metazoa; phylum Arthropoda; class Insecta; order Lepidoptera; family Drepanidae; genus Polyploca; species Polyploca ridens. The sequence continues at coordinate 12,319,788 of OX596256.1, read as the reverse complement.
TGATGAGTCTTTTACCTTAGAAGTATAAAAAAGCAGCCATTTTGATCATAATAATTATAAAAAGATCACAGTTGAAACATTTTATCCAAGTGTGGCTGTACCGTATAAGCTTCTGCCATTTATCAATATAGTTACATAGTATACTTAGTTTTTTTTTCTTTACCACCCTTGGGACGTAAAATATCATTTACATTCCGCACCTTCGATACTTTTAGGTGTACTTTCAGATTATGAGAGGATGAACAATTTATTTCTACGCGGTGCACGTGCGCACGAAATGTGACAACTACGATCAATCGCTCTCGTTCGTACTGGTAAAAAAGTATAAATGACATTTATTTCGTTTTTGCTGTAGAGAAATTAGCAAACCAAGTTGAATTATTTAACTAGTAAAATAGAATAAATGCGTTTATGACATATTCTCAGAATAATTATTGCCATTTAACTATTTAAAATATATAATGTAAAAAGTTTTAACCGTATTTATTGTTGTTTACCTGTATAAACTGAAACGGATTTAAGCCATAAGATTATTTATTATGTTATACTAGTATCTTTTTTCAAAATGTGAGTATATATCACATTTACAAACTCATTATCTCTGCAGCCACTGGACATTACATTTATTCGGTTTTACCAGTAGATAGCGCGTAAAAAATTACATGTAACTGCATTTTTAACTCAATTTAGTAAAAAAATGCATTTATCATGTTTTACCAGTAAGCAGACGATATGATATTATTAAACTCTACTTTTTTGTTTATTTTAGGCTCACATATCGAAAAATTGGGTCTTTAGTTCTTTCGGTCCACTCTTTGTTCAGTCCGCGTACCGAAAAACCTAAAATGTCGTTATGTCTTAATTTGAAGGGGAAGAGATTCGGTACACAAGAATCAAATGCTCTAAAGGACATTCAAACACCAAAGTTTTGAATTTTTACCCGACTGCGATAGTACTTTATGAGGATTTTAACACAAAGAACAGCAAATAGGTACGTTCATTTTTTTTTAATCTATTCCGCCAATGATGTCTGGTAAAAAAAAACTAATTAGCCTGTCAGTTAGATTACAAAAGAATATTGGACACGTATTTTTGCTTTACCAAATTAATAAAAATTTACAAAGTTTACGCTTCATAGTACGTGACGTCTCTTTTTAGAGATAGTGTACCATAAAGTGATATCATGCGAAACTTCTACATATTTTTTGTTAATGTAAATGACGGACTAAATAGATTTTTTCAGGCATCTAGCCTAGTCCCCATCACAGACAATGTGCTCGAATTGGCTATGTCAAGAACACACTAAAAAATTTGATGCAGTGATTCATCGGTATTGTTATTCATCAGTGCAAAAATACTACTTGATTTTTCGGCTAAAGGTATTTTTCCTCCATTGGCTCAAAGAACGATAAAGTTACATCCAGCTTTTCTTAACGTAGTTGCACAACAACTGACATTAAGAACGCGATGGCTTACACAAGGCGTAGTGGTCAAATATCATATTATTATAAACCACGGTGATTTAATCCACGACCTGTGACATACCCCCCACATAAACCGGCCCGTCTAAAATGGTCAGTCTAAATAATGCAAAGACATAAAATCACTATCTCACTAAAAGCAAATTCCCGTCCAGAAATGATACGAACGACATCCAAGGTATCATTAAAAGGACCACAAATATCCCTGCATACAACAATGTATCTTAAAATTGAATAACATAATAAACTTTATCGCATAAACCCAATGTAAACTTGCTAATCTCCAATAATATATCACACAAACTCGGATAGTTGCATATTAAAGTCACGTGTGGGTATAATATACCCCCGGAAATGTTGGGATAAAGGGGAGACTGTATAGGTACTGGCCACTTCTATATTCGTGGAAAAGTCAGTTATTGCGGGCGTATCTTCTTTCTCCTGACACTTTATTAAACTCTTATATTTATTGATAGTAGGTGTAATACAGCCATAATATAAGAAATCTGAAGTGGCAATTAATAGGCCACATCCCTCGATAACTTATGGGGTAGACAGCAGGTTCTTGACTGGCGACCACGTAGTGGAATGTGCCGAGCGGGACGCCCCCTCTCACCAGGTGGGCCGACTAGTTAGTGAGAGTCACTAGCTGCCGTTGAATGCAAGCGGCTGTCTTGACCGTTACGTGGAAATCCAAAAAAGCCTACATTCAGCAGTGGACATCCCTGCTTCATTGTGCTGATAGTAATGATAAAACGGAACAGCAACTATTAAATTGCCTACTTATTTAATTCCTTTGTGTCGTCCTACGAATTGAACTCTCTTATATCTTCAACCTATATTTATCAACTAACTACTGGATTCCTCTTTCTACCAACACTAAACTAACCTGCTTTCTCCTCCTGTCATAATAACCTTAATAGTGCTATGATTTCGATCGTAAAAGATGATTAAACCAACTAAGTCGGCGTGGCGAAGAACACTATAGTTTCCCCTATAAACCCCCGTGCAGATCCACGCGGCGCGGCGCCCACCTGCCGGCTGCTTTAATCTGAATATAAATTATCCATAATTAAAGAGGATTCGGACATGGGGCGAATAAATGTGACCACTTGAAACAAAGCCTGGGGGATTGGCGCAAGCTACGAGAGAAACTGACATTTATTTTATGACTTTCTTGTTCACTCGCTTTCCTGTTTGTCTATTTGTTTGTGCATTCCACAATTTAACCTGCGTGCCCGATGGACCATATGCCATTTATTCCAGATAATTAAGGATCTTTAATGCAAATTTAATCTAAATCCATTAAGCTGTTTTATTTAAGGTTCGGAGCTGTCAAATAATCTTGTATAGATAGAGTTTTTAATTTGTGTTTTTAACTCTATGGTTTTTAATGTTTTATAAAGTGAATATTTTTAGTGTCCATAGATGTATAGCTGTACTGGAATTAATTGAGAGTAAAATGATAGTGCGTCATTGAGTACCAATTATCCACAATAATATTCATATAGAATTTGCATTGGGTACACAGGCTAAAATTTTAACCACTTAATCCGAAGTTACATAACTCTAAAGCTGTGTTAAAATGACGTCCCATCGGTAACTTCAGGTTAAATGGTTACAATTTAAACTATAGAATGATGCCAGATTAACCAATATTTCCCGCTCATAGCCTAAAACTTGCGGCAATCATATCTCATGCGAACTCAAACGGCGTCATATTTTTTCCGGAAGCTCTTTTGGGTAGCTGTAGTAAATTCGGCGTCACGTACCGTAATAGAACGGTTTTTGGATAGTGTTACCACAGTTTTACCATTACATATAGTAATACTGTGGTGTCACTATCTTTGTGCATTATGGTCTAGTCAGCCAAGAGCTTTAAACGTTTAAAATTTTATTAATTTTTAAGTTTAATTTTGTTATAAAATAAATCGGTTTATTTGAGTAGGCTATACTTACCAATTTATTTTTCTTTTATAATTATAATGTGTTGCCTTGTAGGTAACTTCCTTTTCATGATCACATTTGAAATCTTTATTGTAAACTAGCTATCTATCGCGGTTTCACCCGCTTTCCCTAGGGATAAAAGTACCATAAATACTCATCCAGAACATATTCCATTTGGGTACCAAATTCCATCCAAAACCGTTATGTAGTTTTTGTGTGAAAGCGTAACAAACATCCATCCTCACAAGCTTTCGCGTTTATATTATTACTAACTGTCCCCCGCGGTTTCACCCCGTTCCTGGGATAAAAAGTAGCCCATGTCCTTCTCAATACCATAGCCTATCTGCATGCCAAATTTCATGATAATCCGTTGAGTAGTTAAGGCGTGAAAACGTAACAAACAAACGAACTCACTTTCGCATTAGCATACGAGTCTAGTATATATCACAAAAGATCAACGTTGAGTTGCAAGAATATTCTTAGAACCCTTTGTAGAGCCCGACACAAACGCGCAATACAATGAACGAGAACATAACAACGTTATCGATCGAACTCTCGAGCGAGCAAACTTTGTCAGAACTTGGCGCACTTAACATATTTTGCAGCACGTCATGTAGGTTTCGCCTTTTCGTAACAGTAATATAATATAATACGGTATGCTATTTATATGTCCATTATATGTTTAAACGTACTAGTATTTTTATAGGGTATCCTTTTCATATGGACCGTTTGTTTAGCAGAGTTATTTGGATCTGTGATTATCATCATATTACTCAGTCAGAATGTCCACTGCCGAACATACTCGTAAGCTCTCGTAGATTTTCCTAAAATATCAACGCTACGAATTCTTCATATAAGATCATTTTCGGCCTACTTATCAGGTTTGTAATATGATTAATCTAGATTAAGTCTAATTTTATAATACATTTAATTTATGAATAAAAATATTTTGAATTCATTCACCAATATTGCAATGATATTAATTGTACGATAATCCAAATTGTACCTAATTGAGTTTCAAACAACCCATTGGTTTAGAAAATTAGGTAAATTAAAGCCTGTGTTGGATTTGTTAATATTCCCCCTTGGGCTTAGATCTGCTATCAATTATCGGTTTGTTTTAAACACGGCGAAACTAGCCGATATACCAGCGGTACCAAACCTTTTATACAAAAATTAACCGCCTATACAAAAATTTTTTTTTACCACTAAGGTGGCAAACAAGCATACGGCCCGCCTGATGGTAAGCGGTTACCGTAGCCTATGGACACTTGCAACACCAGGGGTATCACTCGCGCGTTGCCGACCTTGCAGAAATCTCTTCACACCCTTTTTGAAGAACCCCATGCTGTACTCCATTGGGAAAACCACGGCAAGGAGCTCATTCCACAGTCTGAGCGTCCGCGGAAGGAAGCTCCGTTGAGCCCGCACAGTACGAAACAATTCTGGTTTCAATGTGTGAGGATGGACTCCTTGTCGATGGGGATTTTTACTTTCTACTTTGGTACTCGGCTGAGAAATTACACGTTTTTACCGTTTTTTATAAGAAATCTGAAAAAAGTTATTTAATTACTGGAAATGCTGTGAAAGTGTAATACCTATGCCTACTTCCGGTTGAGAGCTTGCTCGCTGATTTGTCCGCGTAACAGTGCTAAGGCTAAATTTTGGGCCGGCGGCATCTTTTTTATTCTTGTCAATAAAATAATTGAACTGTTTTACAAAAAACTTAAACCGACTTCATAGTACACTAAAAAATAATCAATTCCTGATCTGATGGGACCAAACGAGAAGTGTACCCTTTCAAATAAAAAAGAATTTTCCAAATCGGTTAATAAATGACGGAGTCATGAGGTAACAAACATAAAAAAAAACTTACAACCGAATTGAGAACCTCCTCCTTTTTTTGAAGTCGGTAAAAAAAACCTATGCCTACTAATATATTTATGCGAAAGTCTTTAACATGATTCGTCCTTCTTTCATGAAACAATAGATTTTTTGAATATGAAATGCTTTATTGTCATTCTTTTTACGGGAACGCGAATGTCACTGTAACACAGCTAGTTTTATTATAATACCTATTTTATATTATTTTTCATAGCATAAATTTGCGAACTACTATAATATTATGTAAATTGCTATCCATTACGATATAGTTAGTACGAATCAATAGCAATTATCTAAGAGAACGTCACGTACCAGTTATATCTCACTCGGCTCCATATGTGGCACGCGTGCCAAATGTTTACCACCTCTGTCTGTCACAGAATATGTATAGTGAATTAGTTAACAAACGTTTCTTTGATTTCAGATAGTATTTCAGTTCTAGTTTCTATCGTAATTATAATTACTGGTGGTTATAGTTAATTATTAGGCGCTGCACAAACGTGGACACTTTTGTGTCTTGTGTCGGATACAAGCTAACAATGAATTTTTGATTTCTATAGAACCAGTATGAAATCAGCCACTCCCTGCGCAGACTTAATTTTTGTGTCCAGTTGCTCCCACTTTACACATTCTCGTTGACGATCAAATAGTTTTCGGTGTCGGTAACTGGAAACTAAAAGTCGTCAGATGAAGACACAAGCAACATTAAAAAAAAATCCTTACAATTGTACTGAAACTGACGGAAAACAAGCAACGAATTGTACCAGTGACCAGAAGTAGCGACCGGTGACTGTGTCCGATCGCCGCCACCGGACACAGCAACCACGGTTACCAGTGACCAGGAGTAGCAACCGGCGATTGTGTCCGATCGCCGCTACAGGACATAGCAACTACGGTTTCCTGTGATGGTGTGCCGTGTCGGTAACAAAAAGTGTCTACGTTTGCGCAGCCCCGTAGTCTAGACTGAAAAAAATGATCTACAAAACTAGTTATGTAAGTTGACGTTTTGTTGTCGGGAAACTAACTTTAATTGTTGGGAAACTAACTTTAGTTTTCGGGAAACTAACTTTAGTTACATTTAATCAAATAATTTAGTAACGAACAAAAACTAGTTTTGTTACTGGTAAGTTTAGTTCGCAAGTCACTCGTTTTAGGTTATTGATCGTAACATTTTGTGTTACTGTTAAATAAAATTTTGTAGTCACTTGTAGTCCATTTTTTTTTTTCAGTGTAATAATAACGCTCAGTGATCGAAATTCTAGCTTTCGGCACTTCTTCTCTATTTAACGATGCAAAATCTCTTTTTGAACTAACGCTACACTTTACAGTAAATACAGAATGTATTTTCGGATGCAGAATACAAGCAATTAAACTGTGGTTAGTGCATTGAAACCAGTGTTTGAATATTTAAAAAATGCGTGTTGAAATACCGTCACAGAATTTTATGTCGATATTGGACCATCTGTTAACTGAATATTTTGTTGTTGAAAACATAATTTTTATTTCAATTTTGGACATGAAATTCAGAAACGACGATTGTTAGTCATTCCGAATGCGGGGATGGTTCCTTTCGGAGAATTTCTAGTAAGAAAATGACACATTAGTAGGGTAGTTAAAGACCTATTGGAAATCGATACCATTAGTTTGAGAATCTACCGCGAAACACCCTCAGCCTTAGAAAATATATATGTCTAGAAAGAGTATCCCCATACTACATGACTTTTAAGTCAAAAGTGGCCAACTTTGCTACATCTTATCCTCGCGGTACGTCATTCTGCTTGTCATAGTGACGTTTATACCAGTTACCAGTTGTTGAAAAAAATCCAATAAAATGGGGAAAAATATATTACGGTGTCGATATCTTTTTAAACTCCGAAAATAAAAGTGGAATCGGGATAATACATGATAATAAGAATAAGATTAATGGCGCCGATATAAATTAATACTTATTATTTTTACTTTGATGTCAACGAACAGTAATTATTTGCGTTGACGTTTCAAATCAAGTCAAATCAAGCAAATCAAGTCAAATCAAGTCACATCGAGTCAAATCGAGTCAAATCAAATCAAATCGAGTCAAACCGAGTCCAATCGAGTCAAACAGGGTCAAACCGAGTCAAATCGAGTCAAACCAAGTCAAATCAAGCAAATCTAGTTAAATCCAGTCAAATCGAGTCAAACCGAGTGAAATCGAGTCAATAAGTCAAATCGAGTCAAATCCAGTCAAATTGAGTCAACCCGAGTCAAATCGAATCAATCCGAGTCAAACCAAGTCAAATCAAGCAAATCCAGTCAAACCGAGTGAAATCAAGTGAAATTGAGTCAAAACAAGCAAATCGAGTCAAATCAAGTCAAATTTTTTTTTTGGCTAGGTCCATATATCTTCACTACGGCTTCTCCGAATGATGTCTATCCATTGGCTTCTTAAAATTGGATCATTTGGTATTCTGTAAAAAAAGTCTTATTATTTAAGTCAGTTATTACAAAATTAAAAAAAGGTTATTCGTCACGCGTGTATGTAATATTATTGGAATTGCAACATATTCACAATTTAAAATAGTGTCCGCCATATTGAACTATTTAGTTATTGGTCCGATTGCTCTCAAAATTGATATTTGAGAGGCCCTTGGACCATATAACATAAATTTTTACTCAAAATTGAAAAAATTGGCCGCCATATTGAACTATTTAGTTACTGGTCCGATTGCTCTCAAAATTTATATTTATGAGACCCTTGGACCATATAACGTGAATCCATGCTAAAAATTAAAAAAGGGGCCGCCATATTGAACTATTTACTTACTGGTCCGATTGCTCTCAAAATTGATATTTGGGATACTCTTGCACCATATAACATAAATCTTTGCTCAAAATTGAAAAAAAGTGTCCGCCATTTAGAAATATTTAGTTATTGGTCCGATAGCCTATCGTCGTGCTCTTTCGCTGACTTCATTCATTTCATACTTTTTAGTATACTTTGAAGTCGATTAAATTTTTTTAATAACTTTTTTATTTCGTCATTTTTAGTTTTTCTTTAAATGCACTAGAATTTGACCAAGATTTTACTTTTTTATTTACCACCTATGACCACATCGTGACTATCGATCGCAGAAGAAGGGAATTAAAACTTATGACAACAATATTTATTTTTAACAATGTAACAAGTCTTCCTAACTAAAAGTTAAAACTTCTAAGTTATACACTTTGTTGAAGAATCAGATAGCAATATCCAGTCCGCAGAGCCATTTCAGTCGTCTAGTAAACTATTAACTATCTTTCCTTGAATCCCTTCTGTAATGTTAGAAAAAATAAATAGGATTAAACTCCAGTGCAACAGTTATTTCAATTTGGACAGATAAATCGTGATCACATCCACGTAACTACTTTATAAGAGTCATGAGTACCTAGCTCTTTATACTGAGTCGGGTCTTTTTTCTACTCCAATTCGGACTGATTAAAGTTGGTGAATCGTGATGAAATTAGACACACGGATAGATCATAACCTGGAATATATAGGATACTTTTTATCCCGAGGAACCATTATAACGACGAACCAAGAAGACGTCGATTGCAATATATCGCGATGGATAAATGAGCTTGTTTTCTAATACATATATATTTATGTTACTGTTTATCACAATCTGAATGTAATTGGGTATGTATATTTTTTTATAAATAACGTTCATAATATGTTATTATAAAAAATATTATAATATTCCTCAGAAATGCGGATGAAACCGCGGGGCGAAAACTAGTATCTAATAATGGTATAAATATAATAATTAATTATCCTGGGTCTACATACTAATTACTTTCATGATTAATTCTTTACTAGAATAGGTGCTTTTAGTGAACAGCTCAATAGTCAAAATGAGTTATCGAAACCGTCCAATAAGATAATAAAATAAACCAAAAAAGAACAAGTCATCGCTCGGCTCCATTCTGAGGCAACAAATCGAATTCGCATGACTGTGAGCACATAATGTGAAATAGCTCTCCTCAAATAGCTTTCCAATATAACACATTTACAATTTACATTCAATATAAAAATGTTACATTGAGAGTAATGCTCGTGGAAAGTGAATTTTCCGATACATGCAAAGTTGATTTGTGTTACGTTTTGTGAACTTTATGAAGTGATGTTCTCAAAGGGGTGCAGCATGAGGTTCTTCGAGATTTGCAGAGTTGGTAGTGCTTGAGTGATTTCCCTGGTGTTACAAGCGTTGAGTTTCGGCAACCGCTCCCTGCCGAGGTTTTCCCAATGGACTACAGCATGGGGTTCTTCAAAAAGGGTGTGAAGAGATTTCTGCAGGGTCGGCAACGCGCGAGTGACTCCCCTGGTGTTGTAAGCGTCCATAGGCTACGGTAACCGCTTACCATCAGGCGGGCCGTATGCTTGTTTGCTACCTAAGTAGTATAAAAAAAAAAAAAAACCGCTTACCATCTGGCGGAACGTGTGCGTATGAAAAAACGGACAAACATACTACGCGTGCGCGATATGGTGACACCAGGCGTGGTGAAGTTCCAGTTGCGTGCTGTTACAGTAGTACCCAACTAATATGGCGCGTCGTGAATCTTCGTTCGCAAAGAAAAAAAAGTAAGCAATGAAAAAAAAAAATTAACAGTAACACAAAATTTGACGACCAATAACCTAAACAGAGTGATTTGCGAACTAAAACTTACCAGTAACAAAACTAGTTTTGGTTCATTACTAAATTATTTGATTAAATCTAACTAAAGTTACTTTCCCGACAACAAAACGTCAACTTACATAACTAGTTTTGTAGAACCTTTTTTTCAGTATGGCCCCGAAGATTAACGAAAGAATGCTTAAAACTTACAATCAACCTTAGATCACTACTATAAGGTTCATAATACACTGCAGCTGTTAGTTCCGTCTCACTCCCAAGTCACGCCCCTCCGCACGGCGCGCGCTAACATGGCGGCAGCTGCCGACCAATAGCGTTTCCCCGCGCTTTGAAAATGTATCTTCTGCGCAGGTACATCGGTAAGCCATATCAGTTGGGTACTACTGTATACGTCATGAAGCATGGCTCCCGTATTATAGGTGTAGAGGGATTATGCTTCATGCTATAAGTACAATGCGGCCGCCATCAGGGAAGCAGGCGAGGGAATCGCATTCCACTAGGGTCTCAACTTATCGCGCACGGTTAGCACATACCTATATGAAACCTGAACAGTAATAAATTCTAACCCCTTTCATAATCGCTTTTGAACTAAACCAGTGTAATAGTGTGCCCCGTCTCACTCTTTCAATCACCAAATGTCACCTGTCAGATGAAGACTTCGGAATTTTAGCTAATCAGCTAAAATTCCGGAGTTTGATAGCTTTATTATGAACTAGCTGCCCGGCGCGACTTCGTTCGCGGTGTGCCCTATCCTTCCCTGCTTTCGTACTTGCTTGTATTCGACAACCAACTGACACTTTTACACTTTTTTTATTTCTGAAACAGAACTGTTTTGAACCAAAGAGATCGAACCACATACTACAGCTATGAAACACAAATTTCTGAACGCACCTATAAATATTTGACAACCAAATGACAATTTTTTATGTCTATAAATACAAAAGACATCGAATGTTTCACAGCTAGGAACATTTTGTACTGGAAAATTAAATTGTCTTTTTTAATGTTTTCCGTCACTTATTATTTATGTTTCTCACCTTTTAAACCTTCCCTTAACTTCCATAAATATTTCAAGATCAAAATTATCCAAATCGTTCCAGTCATTCTCGAGTTTTATCGAGACTAACGAACATGGATTCATTTTTATATATACAGGGTGATTTTGAATTACTTAGCTATTTTAAAGGAGTCAGTCATTAATAAAAAATAAAAAATACATGTTTTATTTTTAGATAAAAGTTTTATAGAAAAAAATAAAGTTATGACGATCCAAAGTTTTCTCAAAATTACCGAAATCGTTGGTCGTACCGCGCGCCAATACGCTACGTCACATAGCTGTCAACAACCGAGAATGTTAGATACTGCCTATGTATACGAAAACACGAAGACCATCCAAATTAAATATCCTATACATCACTCTCGGTATTCTTACCCGTTTAAAATTTATAAAATGAAGCCACAAAAATACAGTAACTCACTTTTTTTATTAACTCAATTACAAACATACTCATCGTATCACAATTCTAACTTAAGCATCGTTGTAACACTTTAAAACTTTAGGGCCAACTTAAGGCTAATTTAAAATCTGAATATTGTAGTTTATTGACAACTTATTATTTGGTTTTAAATAACACACATCCAGTGATCTGCAACCACAGAGCGCACAGTTGGGTGGGGTGGCGGGCGCCGCGCGGCATCGTGTGTGAGGCAGAAGCCCTCCATTGATCAAACTGATAGTGTACTCCAGAGAGTTCCATAATTATTCAATTAAATTTAAAAATATTTTGTATCACCCAGAAACGACTGTTGATCTTCTAAAACGTTGCCCTAGCAACCAGTACCCAGAGAATACCTGCGTGCGCAACTCAAAATACTTTTTTTCATAATCAGAAATTATTTCCAATAGGTTGACATGAAGTATTAAGCTGATCGCACACCTAAACACGTCGTAGCAATTTTTTTTGTATTCTTTGTATGAAATTAAAAGAAAAGGTAAGAGAGGTTTCGTATAAGGACGCTTCCACACGTCAGACAATCGGTAGTCCAATTGTCATTCCGATTTGAGGCCTTTAGAGCGGCTTTGTAAGACGAGTGCTTTGTTAGTAAAGAATTCAAATGAGAAGAACATTTGAATGTCTCTCAGTCCGACTTGAGGCCTTTAAAGCGGCTTTGTAAAATGAGAGTTTTGGTAGTAAGGAATTCAAATGAGAAGAACATTTGAATCTCTCTCAGTCCGACTTGAGGCCTTTAGGCCGGTTTTGTAGGAAGTGTGCTTTGGTAGTAAGGAATTCAAATGCGAAGAACATTTGAATCTCTCAAATCGAAAGAATTTATTCTCTTATAAAATTGAATCCACCGACTGACATCAGACTTTTTTAGCGAAATAGGAAATTTTAGAGTTTATTTCTAGGATAGGTTCGTTTAAGGGTTATTAACCAAGTCAAACGTTTTAAAATGCTATCCTATTTTCTGCTTACAAAGCTGACATTCAAGTTTTCTTCTCTTTCCGACATAAGTCGGCCGGCGATTGTATGATGCGTGCGGGCTGCCTAATGTATTGTTAATAATTAAGGAAAGATAAGTTTCCTCCTTAGTGAAAATGAAAAATAGAATTTATTTTAGAAGATTTTAATGAATGACAGATTCGATTAAATGACAGTTTTTACTAATCAAAATACTCGAAATGTAAACAACATTATGAAGAGTTTATTCCTCATATTACTTAATTTTGTGAATGGAAAATGGAAAAATAATATGGTGAAATTTTAGTAGGTATTAAACACAATTTCCACCTACTGCGCGTTACGAAAGAATTCGCGTATTTCCGCAGCATATTTCAATGTTCCGGTGACGTCTACCAGCTGAAGTTCAAGGTCATCTACTTGTTAACGTTATCCAGCAATGTGGAGTATTTAGGATATTCTTACGACAAAATTATGAAAAAAAAAGGTTCTTTTTTTTGCACGGATGTGTTCTATTAGTGATTCTGATCCGAGGGAAAAAAAATAGCCAAGTAATTCATAATCACCCGGTATAGATAAGGGGGTAAAAGTATAATTTTTGGTTATTAAAAATTCTAACACCGTACTCCATTCATAATTTATGATTTAAATTTATAATCAGATTATATTTAAACTTTCCGAGGGTTACATTAACATAGTCTAAGATTAGTCCTAATAAGAATTAACCAGCCACAAGGCACTGAGACCAGATAATATTGACACGCCAACTCTGCTCCAAGTAGGTATACACATTTTGTAAGTCGCAATCTGTATTTACACTTTAAGAGATCTCTCCTTTTGCTTGTTAGTCGTTGGTGGGATATGGGACATGCGAGAAGCGGTAGCTTAAAAAACTACTTTAAAATATTTTCAGAAAAAGACGGACACATCTCGAAATAATCGACCATGTAGTTTTCAATCCTAATAAGATTATGGATGTGGTCTATGCATGTGGCCTACTAATATTATGATTGTGGAAGTGTTTGTGAGTGTGAATGTGTGTTTGTTGGTATGTCCTTCTTTCACGCAGCAACGGATCCACGTGATTTGGTTAGGTTATGGGTGGTAGAGTAACATAGGCTAACTTCAAGTGATACCGCGGATCGGAAGCGATTGTTGAAAGTTTCTCTACACTGCTATACCACTTTTCTGAATAAATCTAGGAATTATTATTGAACCTGTTTCGAAAGATATTGTCGAAGCAGGTTGTAGTCGAAACTTAGGACCAGTTATTTAGTAAGTCGCTGGATGCAATTCTACCGTCTGTTGAAATCTGTAGGCATATGTTGATCGTTGATTGAGCTGAATAAGAAAAGGTAGAAGTAAAATCGCTTCACGCTTGTGTTTTAAACATAAATTCCAACAATATTGCGAATCGCAGCAATCTTCTTCGCTTTGAAATTGTTTGTGATTACAGCAGTTTGTGCTGAGACGAGGCGAGGTGTAATTTTCCATCCTATCAGTATCCTCGGCTTAACCCCTCCACTTTACGTTTGTTTCTTATTAAAAACGTCTGCGGCGTTGTTAATATTACTTTAATTGAATCGGCCGCCGGCGCAGTTACCAAAACGGGAGCGACTTTTGAGTCGGGCTTTTGTTAGTATTAACGTTATGCAATTTGTTTCCATCGCTCGGTGTTGTATTGTGCACTTTTACGCTTTGACGGGTGATTTATTCAGAAGGATAATTTTATTCATTATGCGTACAAAAGGCTATTAAAAGGTTTTGTATACCTATTATGACGAACAACACAAATTTCTTCGATAAGTAATTTTTGTAGTATTGGAAGATCATGAAATTCCTAACGTCATGAAAATAGTGTCGGGGCTATCTTTAAACCTAGGTTTACTCGATTTAGTATAAACTATCTCATGTTATAAAGACGTATACGTTTTAAGTTCATGCACTCCTAACTGATATTATAAATGCGAAAGTGAGTTTTTGTTTGTTTGTTACGTTCTCACGCCTTAGCTACTCAACCGATCACGATGAAATTTGGCACGCAGATAGCCTATGTTATGAAAAAGGACATAGGCTTGTTATCCCGGGAATGCAAGTGAAACCGCGGGGGACAGCTAGTAAACAATAATTGTAAGTGCATTATAACTACAAGCAATGTCCATCACATACGGACCTTTATGAATCAGATAAATTATTCACGTGTGACGCATGAGTATATGCGGATTGACAAACGCTCCCCACGGGTGTCAATGGTTGATTGCAGTAGAAGGGACTGATGGGGCCATGGGGCATTGCACATATATAATGTGGATATAACTTGAATGATATAAGAACTTGATCATAGTTGATCGTATACCAAGTCTCGATAGCTCGACTATATCTGTCTTATTACATGATATGATTTAAGCCAAGTCTAGTAAAATCCAGATGTTAAGATAGCTCTTTTTGTTATATCGTCATTAGAAAGTTATTTAAAACCTAGATTTTGCTAGACTAGCTTTAAAACCATCTCACGATATAAAGGGGTATCTGGTTGGAAGTTAATGGCTACACGGCCTGGTCCCCGCACATTGCCACATCAGTGACTCCTCATGGGGCTCTGGCGACCTTACGTACCGCAGGAACACAAGACCACTTCAAGAAAGGTTATTTGGCTGCGATCTTCTGTATGGTGGGCTTCCCCGTAGGGCTGCTCCTCATTTTGAACAGCAGAATTGTTGCCATAACTCTCTGCAATAAATCAATAGATAAAACGTTCATATAAAAATGCTGTCAAGAATTTTAGTGCAACTGAATAGTACTCGGTTTTGCTCTACTTCTTGCATCACGTAGACTCTAGATGGAATTTTTACCATCAGAAATGTTTAGGTAACAAAAATAGGTCAACACGCCAGTGAAAAATAAATCTAGGTATGCAGTCGGAAACTAGATTTTAAACTAGTATAAAAATTATAAGTAATATCTAGGGTTTTTTTAGGTGTTATGTGCATTCAACATTTTTAACCCGTTGACATTAAGAAAGAAAAAACAGATATTGCGAGCTAACTGATTATATTATTATTCTACAACTGCACAAATTGTAACTTTAATAACATATAAATTGATTCTATAATGCGACATCAAACGACCTTTCTACGAAAACCAAATTCCTAGCGACAAACCCTTATCGCATCAATCGACTCATTATGCAAAGATATCTGTATATTATACAACATTATCTAAAAGAGGTTGTTTCTTAAGTTCAAAGGCAAAGAGAGAGACGCGTCACTGAATAAATTCAACAAAACAAATTGGGCACATGCGACATGGTTTTTGTGATTTGGTGGTTCTGTACAGTAAAATTAAAAGCATTGCTTTATTTTAAAACTGGTTCGTAGATTATCAGCATTCTGCCCATGGATTTAATTAATGACATTGATAGTGTTTTTTTACTAATCGCACTGAACTAATTTTAATCACTTCACATCTCTTTCTTACAGACATTATTGAAAGAGGATAGAAAATATGAAATGAGAGTAAAGCTGTCCAATTTTTCTATCCCCTGTCATTAATGGTGAATAAATCCACGTTCAAAACAAACTATTAGACTAATTCCATAGCACTAAATTCCTATCCTTTTGTTATTTTATTTATTAGGAAGAAATTTGCTAAGATAGATTAGTTAGTACACTAGATTAGGTAAGTTTGTAACAGAATTCGCAGGCTAAATACCTAGGGATTTTATTAAATAGAACTGTATAAAGCGCTCTAGGTTTTTGCTGCCCAAGCACGGATCTCTAAAACCTGTCGTCAGGAAGGAAGTTCATTAAAAAATCAAGCATATTTGTGCGGAATTAAAGCTCACTTGACGACGTCGAGTTTACTTCACGTCGCTTGGCATTGCGGTGTCGCCGAGTACTCTCCAGACACTGTCACCTCCTTGCCAGACACTAGAATGTAGTGTCTCAGTACAGGATGTACCCTGAAATTTAATTTTTAATATACATGACGGAATTTTTTCTTTAGTTCAAGTTTCTAATTGGTTAGAGATTCCGCTAGAGTTTTTTTTTATAATTGGAAAAGAGTTTTTATGTGCACTTGTTATTCAGGTTTTATAACGATGGTTAAGAAATACGGAGTTTAATTGAAAGAATATTATTTTCATTTGAATTTATTTACTGAAGGCTTTATCAGATTTGATCGTTCAAATCTTTTAGATCAGGAAAACCGGCTCTATGCCTGAGTTAACCTAAGTTGATATTCGAATGGTCGATATTTATCATGTAGGTAATTTTTATAAGGCTCAAATTGAAACATGTAAAGTATTTGTTTCGTTTATTGTGAAAATTATTATTTTTTACTTTTAAAAAATCCTTTTCTTTTCCTTCGTATCGTATTTATTCATCAATATCAAATGCAGAGGTACTTACCAATTACAGTATCGTTCAATTTAAACATATCTAATTAAATTATTAACATTTGATTGATAAACTATATTTTTTATTGTACCCAATTTTTACTGTTATATAATTTTAATAAACCATTACTTTCATACTCAGATATTTACTCTTTGTAGAAATATAAAGATATTTTAATTTTTATATTTTCTTTTTGTAGATCTCTCTGTTTATTATGCAGTCATAATTATAATGTCACTCAACGGGGCGTCAAGTTTAACTTAATATTAATTAAACCGGGCCTAGAATAAAGCCACTATTATGAATTTATAATCATTTTCATGAGAAACTTCGTTAAAGTTTGCCGAAAGAATCGGGATGCCTTTATTAAACTTTAATATTAAATTTTCTACTTCATAACAAGTTACGAAATTTTTATGACAATCACTCTTACTTTGTACCATTCAATTATAAACTAGGTACTCAACTCTCCCTGTGGACTTAATATTACTTACACTAATATTAGCTTAACGACTTACTGTGAAATACCTGTTATTACTTGTAAAAGATTACGATGAATAATATAAAACATTTTTATTTACTTTTCCATTTTTAACCGACTTCAATAAAAGGAGTAGGTTCTATGTTCGACGCGTATGTCTTTTTTATGTATCACCTCCTCGGAAACGGCTTATGCGATTTGGATGGTTTACTCGTATTATTATACCTAGACTAAATAATTTTTGTCATGATCTGACGATGGACTTTGAAAATATGATAGAATTCCTTAACGGAAAAGACCACAAACATCGTGATCGAAGTATTTTATTCAATATTGTCAACAATTTATGAATGATAATTGCATATCCTCGGTCAGTGACATATCTTGAAGGTATTTAAAACACATAAAAATCAAAATTGAAAAATAAATTAACTTTTTGGACTAACGACGTATGAACTCTAATATGACAACTGTTTTGAAATCCTTTGGTTGGCTAAGTGCCAGCTACCACGTATAAAATAAAATTTTAATGTAACATTCTTTTGTCTTCAAGTGTATGCGATATTTTTTCACTTGGTCCCACAACACTTCGCGCTCTGTATGAGTTTGACTCTCCGAAATGTATTTAGGTCAGGGCTGGCACAAGATCGCGTTTTGACGGCCTTTCATGTATTCGTACTCTCATCACAAGGGTCCTGCTTGTTCTACAAAGTTTTGATGTTGCCGTCTTCAAACAGCTATTACATTTGATTATATTAGTACTTACATCTGAAGTTCAAAGGGGACTTAATGATGTAGGTTTGTTCTTGTTATTAATTGTATCTTACGCATATCTGTCTTGGTCTTTCTAATTTTAGAAATAAGGAAGTGTGTTCGCTATGGTGGAGAAATGTATGGAAGTTGGTCTCTAGCGATGAATGCTATATCAATAGAAAGGTTATTTTAGGTAGATCATTTCTCTGATTATACTCGTAGTAATCATGTCCTGTAATATGTATCAAATAAGGCCTTTTTTATTGCCACTGTATCGAGTGAAATCGTGGGTTTTAAAACAGCTGTAAGTTTTTACAATTCACAGTATTGCAAAAACTTACAGCTACTAAATACAAATTTACTTGAGAGTAGTTAATAACAACCAAAAGAAAACGAAACAAATCGCCGCATAGTTCCCTCCGAGTCCAACTATGAAACATAAAATAAACATTACCGTTCCGAGTTTTAAATTAAACAACAACTGCTAAAAATTAACACAACATTTTAAATTAATTCCCGCTTGTATCTCGAAGGAGGTACAGTCGAGCGCAATCGTGTTCCTTTTATAAAAATGTCCGCAGTAGACGTTCGCCAGTTAACACTATCTCACTGGCCAGACGTGGCGCCACTGTCGCGCGCAATTGCGATTTTTACACGAAGCTTTTGCACGTCCGGACATTCGAGGCGAAATTGATCTTAGAATTCTGTGATGTTTTAAAATAACCGGGTGGTTTGAATTAGATTTTTTTCCCTTTATTTATTAGATTTGATTTGCAGAAAATACAAAAATATAAAGAATATATTTTATCCTAAGCGATTTTTCTAGAATGAATTTTGCAAAGATCTACTCCTACGCGGACTGAACTTAAAAACAAAGGCTGAGAACTAGGGTTCCTTATTTGACTTCGGAACCCTGAAAGCGACGTTAAAATTCAGCAATCATTATCAGCCTATCATGACCCACTGCTGAGCACAGACCTTCACAAATGAGGGTAAAGATAATGGGCAAATACTCCACCACACATGCCCAATGTAGTTCGGTGGAGGGAGGCTAGTGGTCAACCTACTATTAGCGTTTTCAAGCCGCCTAGGAGGCCTCCAACTAGCTTTACAACTATTACAATTAAATGATAATCGAGACCAACGGAAAACGTAGAAATACCACTACCGGTGGTAGCTTAACTTTGTCGATCGATGTAGAACGGCTAGATACTAAACTATGGGTGCTTCAAAAATCACCAATTACCTTTTTACTGAATTAATTATTATGATTTTTAATTTACTTTGGGTTAAAACCTGACATGAAATTTTCATTTTAGCATTTAAAAACATTCCGTGTTAAACTAGATCATTAAATATAACAGTTGCTTGCGATTGTACCTATCCGTTGAGCCAAACCGTCTCTTGGGTAATGAATAGAAGTGTCCCCTTGTAATGGTAAAGCTTGTATTACCTTCCCGGTTTAGTTAACATTTTTAAAAAGCTGAAAAAAAATTAAATACGTCGGGGAAATCTTAGTCTCAAAATCGCCGATTTGGGTCGTACCAATTTTTCTAAGAGTTTGCTAAAACCTCTCACGTCCTATCTTTATGTTAGTGAGTTAGTGTTTCTGCCTTTGTATAAGTTTATTCGGCAATCTGTCCTTATTTTATTAAAAGAAAAGAAAATAGTGAAGTTTAAATCTCGTTATATTTATTATTAATTTCACAGGTATACCAGATTAGATCCTTACAATAGTAGTCAATATACAGGGTGGAAATTTTAGACGGGTCAGTAAGGGCAGCTTAAGGATTGAAGCTACGCGAATATGGTCTTATGTGACTGTCCTTTAATTTTAGATTTATTGCAAAAAGGTACAGTCAGCGAGAAAATGGCGATTTTTGAAAAATATTTTTATTAGCTTAATCGATCCAGTCTCTGACAAGGGTCAAAAGGGCCAAGTTAGGTTAGGGTACTAGAAATGTCACAAATGGAAAAAAAAACTTTTCCCATACATTTTGTTAGGAAATAGAAAACTAAGGTCCGGCCATGAATGTTTAAGATGAAAACTTTGTTTTTCTCGAAAACGGTCTAGTTTCTGGGTTTTATTCCTTATGAAAATAACAAAAGCGTAGCGTTTATTCGCTCCAAAAGCAGCTCGACTGGGACTGGACACTTACCTCTCTAGCTTACGGAATGACGCTGCCAAATAACTATATGGCTACGCTAACGGCTTACCATCAGGCGGGCCGTACGCCGAAAAACAAAAAAAGGTTTTATATGTGATATTTTAAGTTAAGCCGCCAAAAAAAAAGCAAATCGCTTAACAAAATCAAATAAGATAACAGAATGCAGGGGCGTCGTATTTTATGTTTCCGCAGTATTTTTCCGGCTTTTATAAATGGACGGTAGTGGTAAGCTTGTTTATCAACACATATATGCTTTCAATGTCTCGGTGGTGTGTTGGGCTTTGGAAATCCTGTTACCTAATCATACATAAACATAAGCGCTTTAAAATACATTTTGGATGTGCAAAATGTCCTCTTCGCAAAATGTCACCTTTGCTTTATGTAGGTACTTATTATATTTTTCAAGCTCTGCTTTGATAGCTAATTGCAACGTAGAATGCCGAGAGGAAGGTCCCGGATTCGAATCCTACAGTGAGCTTAAATTTTTGGTGAAGGTTCATCGTGAGAAAAACATTAGCGTTGTGGTAGGGTACTTCGCAGTACCCAACTGGCTGGCTACCACCCTCAAGTTGAAAATCTGTCCGCCACGAGGCACTGCTGCGCCTCGGCGGCGTCGTCGGTCGTCAATCCAAGAGTAATTCACAAACTCTACGGTGTGTAGAGTTTGTGAAGTTAGGGCTTGTAAAGTAAGGGTATGTAGAGTTATAAGCTTAGGTTCCACATGAGATCTGATAACTTTTTGACAGTGCGAGTCATATGTCTTGGCAACATTTTACATAAAAATTATTTTTGGGTGGGATTTTGTAAGTTGTTTTTTTCCTTTTTGTGTTTGAAATTTCCAAGTTTTATAATTTTTTCAATGATTTGAGTCAGTGACGAAATCGGGGTTTTTTAGATATCAATAAAATCTAAAGTATAAGAGCTATGTTATTGAAACTTAATATGTTTAATAAGTTTACTATTGACATCATATTCCGAGAATTTAGTTTATCTGGTATAATCCAAACCCAAGTTATGAGGATAAAATAAAACGACGAAGCGTCTCGAGAAAAGGTAGGTAGTGCCCTTGCGCTTCGCTTGGTTGTCTTGGCGGAGGGCACTCCCGTGCCCCCAGATATACTGAAGATTTAGAAAGATCGGCAAAATATAATATACTTCTAGATATACACGTATAAAAACATACGTAAGGCCTCGTCAAATATACAGCATTATCCAATTTGTTCCGAATGATGTACAAAGACAATGAGCCGGCCTATTGATGCCGTTGCGAAGAATTGAATTATACTTACTTGTCTTGCTTGGTAGGAAACTCGGCCCAGTCACAAAATATATAATCACAGAGAGTCCACTCCCTTCAAACATGAGTCAGACTCAGATCATAGGTCTGTTTTTGTTTTTATAAAATAGTTAAATGTTATTCAATACAAGATTAGTATATCTTATGAAAGTGCAGTTCTTTCTTCCGATTCTAGAGATACAGTTATAAACATAGAATCTTTGAACGTTGTGGTCCTTCTGTGTCTTATCTTTTCAGTACCGGTGCCATAATATTCCTTTATGACAAACGAAAATAAGTGTATTTCTCGAGTTGAAATCTTGTTAGGGTCGTTGGTTTTTGTTTTCGGCTTTGTTTCACATATAACTGTTATTGGTTTATACGGAAAGGACATTGCAAATGTACGTGATATAACACTCCAGGAAGTATTCCACGTAAGCATGTATAATAGAAATAGATGACTTATGTTAATCATTATTAGATAAGATAAAAAGCATTTATGAGACACAGAGCTGCGCTGTGCTGGCAGTGTGAGGGGGGCCAGTGATGTAGTACTGAATGACACATTAGCGTACGGCCTGATGGTTGGCGGTAACCGAAGCGTTACTGACCCTTCCCTCCTCCCCAATGAGCTCTGGCAATCTCACTCACGCACAGGAACACAACATAAAGTTTTGGCTACGGTATTCTGCAAGGTGGAAGTACTTGCCCAGAGCTACTCTTTGAGCGAATAAACGCTACACATCATGATTATATTCTTAACTTCTCTTCGTTTAAAACTCATTAAGTCACAGCAAACCACGTTTAATTAAACCAAATTCAAGTAAGACTATGGAAATGTCTTCAAAAACAGACATAACGCTAAGGAAAGGTGTTGAGTACAAACATAAATGGTTCAACAAAAACCTTTGCGGAATCCTATCTAATCACGTCAACGCGTCTTGTAGCGATCTTAAGCCGCGGTTCCGTACGCACAGTATGTTAATATAAAGTTAATTATGCATTTTGCGTGCGTGATATAAGCTAGGGTTCTCACGTTGCGGTGAATCCCGGAGATTGCCTGCTTACACACGTGAATTTATACGTAAAGTGATACTTTGTATGTTTTGTGTTGCATGAGATTTGGTTGAGAATGTTGTGATTGGAGGTTTTGCTTCATTTTGTATGTGATACTTGACAGAAAGTCGAAAATCTCCGCAAAGTAGGAAGTAGTTTAAAAAAGTTTATCTTAGTGCCGCCGTATTTATGCATTTCAGCCAAATAAACGAATTACTTGTTTGATTTTAATTAATTAATTTTATGTATGTAGGTTTTATGCTTTTTTTAATCTAAACTAATACCTAGCATGCGTTGTAATGTCTATTTGGTAGATTTTTGTACAGATACTTTTACCTGAATGCGAACAGCAACAGTCCAAAGCTCGCTAACGGATAGAAAACGAAACGAAATATTTTTAATAAAGAAAATTTTAATTTTAACGTTTTTCCTTAAATCCATAAAATATTGCTTTTGCATCTTAAATAATATTTAAAAATAAATGTGACATAAAATGCTCGTTCAATCTCACTCGCCTATAGTTTTTCACACGAATTAATTTTCCACATAAAATCGAGAAATAAAAAGCAACTGTAAAAATTCACCGTATAACAACTCGTATAAAAGAAATACTCGACCTTCAATACACACATTGAAGTTACAGGCTACAATACGCGAGTTTATTGTACAACGGCTTCAACAACACCACTGGCTCGGAACATAATACACTGAAGAGACACAAATGAAAAATGTTGCGTCGTATAAAAGGGGACACTTTATACCACGTCACTTGAGCGTTCTAAGCACGAGAATTCGTCAAGCAACGTGTAATCCTAAGTTGACATGCGCTCGAAAATTGCGCGCGGTTATTGTCGAGATTTTCTACTAGGGACCATTGTGTAAATGGCTTCACGACTTGTTATGCAGCGTTTGGGTCGACACATATAGTCGGGGTGTCTTTCATAATAGCAGTTAATAAGCCAGTTGACTGGTATTGTGCTACTATATGCTGTTATTTGCCCGTACAACATAGGATATAATCTATGTACAGAAAAAAATGTAATTACCACCGTACATTTATTAATTCATTGGGAATCCAAAGACTCGTCTAAAATATCGGTGGTTACGTTGCATTTTACCTATTTTTTTTGAAAAATAGGATTTCTTAAGGAAACACCTTTGAATAAAATTTGCTATCAACTTCTATTTTCCCTCCACTAGCCATCTTTTTTAATCTTTTCATATTTTAATTCGAGGACGCTCTTCATGTTTGATTTGCCATTTAGTGAAAATATGCAACAAAGAATATCTTAGTTTTACCGGTGATCCCGTGGATTGTAATGTTTTCCCGGGATAAAAACCCTATGTTTATCTTTTTCCTATGGATAAATAAGTCTTCGACCTCATCATTTCACAGTGATTTTTGAAAAATATATCTACTAAGTTAATTAAGAACTACCACAAAATTGTACCCTCGATTTATTTAGATAGCAATAAATCGGGAAGCGAGTACACTCGCCCATTCAAATACCCGTACAAGGTGGTAAGATAGCAAATGGTTGGATTTTCCCATGTTACACATGTACGTGTCTGGCCACTTTTTAGCGTCATTCTTCTTGTAAGTGTTGCCAGGTGTGTTACCCTGTCTTTTGTTGAGATGGTAAGAAGTTTCTGGGTTGAAAGGGCTTTTGTTATGTAGTTTTGTCGGCACGGTAATTTGGTTTTCCCTTTTTCTCCTCTGTTCGTAATAAGGTGAAATCCTGTAGTTTCAGAATGAGCGCTCGTTTGTACGTCCATTGCTATATAGCGACCTATGTGATATACTTATGTTTAGATAGATTTAGTAGTTTTAATTTCGTATGCGTATCTTGACGAAATGGTAGGTATTGGCCCTGATTCTGTTGTTTACAACTAAACTAATTTTAGGCTCACTATGTCTCTTTCTAACAAAGCACATAAGAAAAGGATGTAAGAAATTTAGTCCTGTTAAATTAGTCCAATGCTTGTTTTCAATATAAATGTAGTCGCCATCAATCGTGGTTATGTCTAAATACCCGCAAATGAAGACGGCAAAGACTAATTTGACAGCTTTAAATATGTTCTATCTTTTCTCGATAATGTTCGCAAGAAAGAGATGTGATATGACTAAAATTAGTTTAGTGCGATTTACAACAGAATCGGCACCATCAATGGTATTGCCATGAACCAGGCACTCTGTATGTAGCTTGCCTTTATTAGGTTTCTTTATCACGCTACAAGTATTATTTTTTATATTTTATTAAGGTAGCAAACAGTCAAACTGAATGAAGTACAATCTAGGTATGTCTTTGATCGGAGCCTGATATTAACAATATTTCTAACTTCAATATTGTTTTTATTTTTTAATGTGTATCACATCACAGACCACAATCACACCATGGCCAGTGAAGATGTGTCCGAAGATGATAAAAACACGGTTTGGTGCTTAGTGCAGGAAGACCAGACGGGTACTACAGAGTACCTACCCTACCAACGTACTAATATTTCTCTATTCCATAACCCATATAAGCAGTCTACACATAATGTATAGGTACCTCTTGTCTAAATAGACACCCGACACATATTAATTTCAAGTTCCGTAATGTTCTTGTTGATATTTGACGAGATCTACAACTCGTGCTAAATTGCAGCGAAACCAGATATTAATGCTATATACAGGGATACCTTAAAACAGGTGAAATTGATACTGATTTTACACGCCGAAATGCTCATGTTTTAATTAATACTTCGATGATAAATCTGTGTGTAAACAAACCCCATATATACGAGTACTAGTGGTCCGCCCCGGCTTCGCACGGGTAATATTAGGTAATTTTTTACACCTTGGGTTACATTATTGGAATTTTAGTAAGGATCCCTTTTTTTTGTAAATATAATATAGCCTGTCACCCGGGGATAGTGTAGCTTCTAGTGTAGAATTTTTCAAATCAGTTCTGTAGTTTCGGAGCCTATTCAATGCAAACAAACAAACACACAAACATTCAAATCTTTCCTCTTTATAATATTACTAGCTTTAGCCCGCGACTTCGTCCGCGTAGAGCATTTCTTATTTCTAGATATGAATCATTGTAATAATAAAGAGATTTGTTTCATGGCTATTGCCCGCCACTACATGTGATATCCCACCAAAAACATTTTTATGTAAAATGTTGCCAAGACATGGCTCGCACTGTCAAAAAGTTATCAGATTTCATGTAGAGCCAAGCTTATAACTCTACATGCACCTCTACAAGCCCTAACTTCACAAACTCTACACACCGTAGTCAAAATATGTGGCTTGGCTGTTTCACTACTACAAGAACTATTGAATAAAAAAAAGGTAATGAACAGTGATTTTTCACCTTACTCCCATGTGACGGTAGGGAAACGGCCAAGCCACATATTTTGACTAAGGTGTAGAGTTTGTGAAGTTAGGGCTTGTAGAGGTGCATGTAGAGTTATAAGCGTGGCTCTACATGAAATCTGATAACTTTTTGACAGTGCGAGCCATGTCTTGGCAACATTTTACATAAAAATGTTTTTGGTGGGATTTCACTTCTTTTTGTAAGTTGCAAAAGTTTTTTTTTTTTTTTAATTTCCAAGTTTTATAATTTTTTTGTTGTTTGTGTACTAATACAAGCTTACATACCAAATTTCAGCTTTCTAGGACTTCAGGAAGTACCCTATGAGTTTTGATGATCATCAGTGAGTCAGTGACGAAATCGGGGTTTTTTAGATATCAATAAAATCTAAAGTATAAGAGCTATGTTATTGAAACTTAATAGGTTTAATAAGTTCACTATTGACATCATATCCTGAGAATTTTGTTTATCTGGTATAAACCAAACCCAAGTTATGAGGGTTCAAAAAATCGACGAAGCGCTTCGAGAAAAGGTAGGTAGTGCCCTTTCACTTCGCTTGGCTGTCTTGGCGGGGGCACTCCCGTGCCCCCAGATTTGACAAAAGTTCAGGTAGATTGAGAGCTCACACGTAAGCATGCCTCATACAACTGGCCGTGGGAGAAACAGTCCTGCCGCTAATCAACTCCATCATATTTCAGAGTTTGTCGCTTTGATTTATTAATAGTAATCACGAAACATACCATCGCAACTCTCGCCATCGACGGAGAGTTCATCCTCACATATTGGAACCGAAATGGTTTCCTACTTTGCGGTTTCAAAGGAGTTTCCTATCGCGTACGCACAGGTTGTAGAATGAGCCTCCCACCGTGATTTTCCCAAAGGAGTTTAGCATGGGGTTTTCCAACAAGGGTGTAAAGAGATTTCCGCAGGGTCGGCAGCGCGCGAATAATACCCCTGTTGTTGATACGTCCATATATAGGCTACGGTGACCGCTTACCATCAGGTTAGCCATATGCATGTTTGCTACCTTAGTGTAGTTTACT
The DNA here is from genome assembly GCA_951394255.1 of Polyploca ridens. Lineage (NCBI taxonomy): Eukaryota > Metazoa > Arthropoda > Insecta > Lepidoptera > Drepanidae > Polyploca > Polyploca ridens. The sequence goes on along the minus strand of OX596256.1, from coordinate 12,292,832 downwards.
TTGAAAATAAAGGAATTCGATACACAACTTTATCCCTTTATCACTCCTTAAGGGGTGGAATTATCAAGAACGCTGTGACACATATAAATTAATTTTCAATCGTCAGCCTAAACACAAAGTTTGAAGATCTGAACTTCATAACTGACGGACCTTCATAAAAATTTTCATCCCCTATTTTACTCCCTTAGTGTTGTTATATCAAAAAATCCTTCGTTAGTGGATGCCTACTATGTATAATGAAAATTTAGTGAATTTTACTGTGAAAATGAAGGACTTGCATACACAACTTAATCCCCCTTTTCTCCCTTTGGGGGTGGCATTATTTCAAACGCTGGCACAACTATAAATTAATTTTCAATCACCAGCCTAAACACAAAAGTTGAAAATCCTAAATTCAAAACTGACGGACTTTCATAAAACTTTCATCTCCTATTTTACCACCCTAGGGGTGGAATTTCATGAAATCCTTCCTTAGTGGATGCCTACACTGTATAATAATACATTTAGTGAAGTTCAATGTGGAATTGAAGGATTTGCATACGCAACTTCATCCCCCTTTTTCCCCCTTCGGGGGTGGAACTATCACAAACGCTGAGACACCTATACATTAATTTACAATCATCAGCTTAAGTACAAAATTCGAACATCCTAACTTCAAAACTGACGGACTTGCATACAAACTTTCATCCCCTATTTTACCGTCTTAGGGGTGGAATTTCCAAAAATTCTTCCTTAGTGGATGCCTACACTGTATAATAATACATTTAGTGAAGTTTACTGTGGATTTGAAGGACTTGCATTCACAACTTCATCCCCCGTTTCCCCCCTTGGGGGGTGGAATTATCAAAACGCTGAGATAACTATTCATTAATTTTTAATCGTCAGCTTAAACACAAAGTTTGAAGATCCTAACTTCAAAACTGACGGACTTGCATACAAACGTTCATCCCCTTTTTTACCCTCTTAGGGGTGGAATTTCCAAAAATCCTTCCTTAGTGGATGCCTACACTGTATAATAATACATTTAGTGAAGTTTACTGTTGATTTGGAGGACTTGCTTTCACAACTTAATACCCCGTTTCCTCTCTTCAGGGGTGGAATTAACTCAAACGCTGAGATACTATACATTAATTTTCAATCGTCAGCTTAAGTACAAAATTCGAACATCCTAACTTCTAAACTGACGGACTTGCATACAAACTTTCATCCCCTATTTTACCGTCTTAGGGGTGGAATTTCCAAAAATCCTTCCTTAGTGGATGCCTACACTATATAATAATGCATTTAGTGAAGTTTACTGTTGATTTGGAGGACTTGCATTCAGAACTTCATACCCCGTTTCCTCCCTTCAGGGGTGGAATTAACTCAAACGCTGAGATAACTATACATTCATTTTCAATCATCAGCTTGAACACCAAATTTGAATATCCTAACTTCAAAACTGACGGATTTGCATACAAACTTTCATCCCCTATTTTACCCTCTTAGGTGTGGAATTTCCAAAAATCCTTCCTTAGTGGATGCCTCCACTTTATAAGCTATCTGTGTGTAAAATTTCAAATCTCTAGGTCCAGCGGTTTCGGCTGTGCGTTGATATATCAACAATCAGTTTATCATTTTATATATTAAGATATACTAATCTAATAAAGCGGAATAGATTTTTTGTTTCTTTGTTTAAACGGACTAATCTCTGGAGCTCCCAGTCGGATTCGAAAAATTCTTTCATTAATAGGAAGCAATATTATCCCCGAGTATTATATTATAGTATAAGCTTATTTATCCCGGGAACGTGGGTGAAACCGCAGGGAACAGCTAGTAATAGTAGCAAACTAATTTTAGTCTCATCACATCTCTTTAAACAATATTGAAAAAGGATAGAATATATTTAAAGCTGTCAAATTAGTCTTTGCCGTTGTAATTTGCGGGTATATACGATGCGACGTAGCAGCGATAGATGGCAACAAAATTTACGTTGAAAACAAGCATTGGACTAATTTGACAGGATTAATTTTTTACATCTTTTTCTTGTGTTCTTTGTTAGAAAGAGATAGTGAGACTAAATTTAGTTGTTTTTTTTATACCACTAATGTGGCAAACAAGCATACGGCCCGCCTGATGGTAAGCGGTTACCGTAGCCTATGGACACTTGCAACACCAGGGGCATCACTCGCACGTTGCCGACCCTGCAGAAATCTCTTCAGACCCTTTTTGAAGAACCCCATGCTGTACTCCATTGGGAAAACCACAAAACAAGTAAACTAGAGAATCAGCACCATTGTCACATTGGCTCAATTACAATGGAGTTGTAAATAGGATTGCGTCAGAATGTAATTTTTCATTTAAAATAGCAGTTGGCCCCCAGTTTTGACACATTTTCCAACAAGCATTACACTCAATATTTTTACTACCTCCATCCAGTAGATACAAAAAAACATACGTGTGTCGATTAAAGTACTTTTAAAAAGTAAAACAAGTTATTCAAAAAATCTCTTCTAAGAACTTTAAAAATCATTACAAAATCTCGCCGCTACCTCTGACTAAGATAAAAGACAAGTTTCGATTCTTATGCGACCAATTATCTACTTTAAATCTATGGTTTTGAGTTTGACACCATCAGGTATCATTATTATTTTGGTTAAGTTAATTAAAAAAGTCGTTTCCTCAATAAAAATCTCTTATCCTCAATCATAAACCAAATATCAAGCCAGAAAATAAATCCGCGAAAAAATTTAATCAAGCCAACAATAATCCTCCGTAAGTCGGTCGGGTTACATCGCATATTACACGGTGTCAAATGTAGCAGAGCAATACGACGCCTTGGTAAATCCCTCCCGAAGAATTACCCCCTTGATCAGGTAACTTGACGCCTTTTGACACGAAATCCTGAGCAATGAACGCTGTTGACTATTTATCAAGTTATAGGTACCCAATATACTCCCATTAATCTTTATTATATCGAGAATTCAATATGTTTTAACCTGATCGGATGGTGCCGAGAATTTTGATATTACTGGCTGGGAATTTTGATCCTCTTTTGAAGTACTTTTATATTTAAAAAGTTAGTAGGTTGTTAATTTGATTTGTATACCAATATATTGCGTAGTATATGTTGGTAAAAGGATAACTACTCTAGAATTCGTCTCGATAACATTTATTGAAATTACCTAGTTCAGAGGGCCAACCACAAGCTCCTAAAGGCCCCCTGTTCTTTAGAACAACTTTAGAGCGAAAGTTCTTTGTAGTGGGATTCATAATCTTGTAATTTTTCAATTCTCACATGTGGTATGTAATTAATTGTTGTGCGTTTATAAATCTATTACTTTGTATTGTATGTGCTTTCCATAATCAAGACACCAATAATTAAATCTTCTACATATATTAAAATAAATGTTTGTCTGTGTCATTACATCCGATAGCTAAGGATCATTGTTGAGTTGAGCGCAGGGCGGGGAAGGTTGCTAAATCATAAAAATAGGCATTGCAAAGCACGCTGAGCATTAGTAGGGGGTAAATTAATTTATCTGTAAACACGGAAAATAAAGGGGTACCGTTTGTTCACTTAACTAGGTTAATTAACTCGGTAAAATTGAAAGCGATTTTTGTACATAAATAATAACGTTATTGTTAACATTGCTAGTCGAAAATTCGTTTCGACGGCGGATGCTTTGAGAATTTTAATTAAAGATGAACGCACCCCCTTTATAGGTGGAAGCAATTAAAGCTTGCCGTGTTAATATCAAAGGTTTAGCCTAGCCGGAATTCTCAGTGAGATTTCATATTCACCACGATTACTGGCGCTTTTGTGTCTTGGCTTTGCACGTGTTTTAAGGTCAAATATCAAAATAAAACGATAATTTTTAATCATATTAAAGCTACATATTCAGAGGCCCTACTACGAAAAACGAAACACGATGGTCCGATCATCGTTGTCAATCAATTAGCCAATAGAATTGCATAAAATTTACGTCTCGTCAGTTTTGCTGCATTTCTATTAGTTAATATTTGACAACGAAGGTCCGACTATCGTGTATCGTTTTTCGTAGTAGACCCTCAGGCCCTTTCGAGATTTTTACAGTTTCGATAACGCGCGGATAATACCTTCCTGGTGTTGCAAGTACCTATAGACTATGGTAACCACTTACCATCAGGTGTTCCGTATGCATGTAAGTTACATTAGTGTTATTTATCAACCAAACGAGTCAGTCAATAAAAATCTAATCTATGTCGTTGAATTTTTATTGAGTCATTTCTTCTCAGCAAATGCAACCTTCCAAACCGGTAGACTTTTAGAGTCAGACTTTTCATAATTGGCTGCGAAGATCTATTTGAATAAATTATTTTGGATTTGAATTTGAATGGCTGTACAAGATACCGGCATATTTAAATAAAAAACATCGAATGCTTCTAGAAAGTGACAATTTGTAAGTATATATGCGTCAGCGACAGTCAAGCGATACGAACACCATAATTAAGGTTCAGCGGTATCAGGATTCGATGGGCGTAAGGATGCAGGCAATGAAACAACGTTATACCATCGCTTCGTAAAAGTCCTGTATGAGGAGAAGAAGCGACACCAACAAACTCCTCATGGGCCCAATACGTTTATTGGTTCTAATTTCACTTTTAATTCATGAATATGAATTATCTCTAACACTCATAATGTTTCAAAGATGTAACCCAGTATATACACTACACAATCACAACAGAGTACAATATAAGTATCAAAATACGGCAAGGGGAGTTTGGAAATGCGATTCGGTCCATATAGGTAAGTGGGTAACGGTACCAAAAGACAGGAGTTGGGATAACTCAATTTTATCCCTCTAAGTTTGTTCTATACTGGGCGAGTATATTTCGGGATATAAAAGTTTTATTAACCATCATAATACTACACTATTTTTTGTGTAAAAAGTAAATAAGTAAGTTTCAAAAATTCTAATAAAATGTACATAAACCCCCTTATTCATAATCCCTTTTTAACTAAATCAGTGTAATAGTGTGCCCCGTCTCACTCTTTCGATCACCAAATGTCACCTGTCAGATAAAGACTTCGGAATTTTAGCGAATCAACGTTTGATAACTTTATTATGAATAAGGGGGTAAGCATTGAATTATTACACATAGAAACAAAGTACACGCGCGAAACATAATCCATTCAATTGGAGCCATGATGGCTCCAAATGACCGCCGCGCTGTTAGTGTACTGACTGGCGTTTTAGTGAATGGAGCTCTCAGAAAAATAATAAATATGACGGTTTGTGCAGTAAAATTTTGTCATAATTCATCAGGGAAGAAAGATTAGAATTCTGTTGTAATATTCCACAGATAAGCCACTAATTTTATTGCGTAATTCATCTAAAATAACAAAATACAAAAATAAAAATACTTCACTCAGATTTCGAGCAAAGTGTTGCCATCTGTTCGTGTGCGAATTTGTGTTGTTTTACGTAATTGATACTGATTTTGTTAGACTAGGAAGTAGAGTAAATTGAGTCCGATAAGTTGTTTCTTTTACTTATAGCTATTATAACTGACTAGCTGTCCCCCGCGGTTTCACCCGCGTTCTTGGGATAAGTAGCCTATAATACTCGGGATAATGTAGCTTCATATTAGTTAAATAATTTCGAATCAGACTGGTAGTTTTACACAGTAGTCGTTTTACAGGTAGTTTTTTTTACAGAGATTGACCCGTTTAAACAAACAAACAAATACTCTTTCGGTTTATTGTATTATAAATATTAATATTATATTAGTATAGATTCAGTTAGATATTATAAGAATGCGTAGATATTCATCTTTTATACGATAAAATTAAATACCTACTTATTTCTTAATCTTCTTTTTCATACAACCTATCATATATGAAACCTATCATTACCAACAATACCTACTACAAATTGTACGATTGTTCATAGCTTTGCACATTGTCTTGGTTTACTATGTTAAAATACCCGACATAAGTACTATGAAACATAACCATTAAACTAGTAATAAATAAATAACAGGCCTGTGTCTATGATAAATTATCTAAGACGCAGAACATTTTAAACTATTTAAATAATTTTATGAATACTTACTTCCAATTTCATTCACTAGTATCGGAAGGTTAATTTTACCGAAAAATTTAGTTTATCTTGCAACATTACTCGTGCGCTTGTGTGCGTGTCAGCGAGTGTAATTATATGGTACTCACGCACACATTGGTTGTCAAGTGGCCTACGAGTCGCGAGGATTTTTGTTCGATACTTCGCTTCTAAGCGTAATAATTCAATGGGGGTAAGCGTTTTTCATCCTGGAGCGGCTAAGTAATTAAAAAAATAACTATGTATGGTTAATATAACTATACTGATCAATGGCAGAATGTTTAAACGTATAGCCTAGCCTAGCCTAGAAACCTATAGCCTACTACCTACAGACACACTTTGATAAAATTACAAATTTTAATATTTTTATAATTATTAAGAACAAAATATTTATTAATTCCCACAAAGAATATTTACAATGGAAAAAAGAGAACATGAATAAAAAATAAAGAGACCAGCTATTTATAAAAAGGAAAGCTGAGAATAATAATACTGAAACCAATAATTATAGTCGTTTTCCCTTCAATATCTTTTTATAAAATACAAGTAATGGATAAATAAAATAACAAAATAGAATGGACAATGTTTTGTAGTTAAAAAGTAGTCTTATAATATAGGTAATACGAAACAATGTTGAAACGTATATAACGCGAGTAACAATATATTACAATTTGCGGCTAGTCTAGAACACGCGGCGTAATTAATATCAAGTTTGCTATAAATTTATGGCAGCGCACTATTCTATATCTGAATTTCACGATTTTCAACCTTATTTTCTGATGTTTAAAGTATCTTTGAAAAAATTGTTGAAAACCGAGATTCCTCGGAATAATGCAAGAGGAACTTTATTGTGATAGTATGGAATGATGGTATGACTTATGTTTCAAGTTTTTACGGGAATGCAAATTAAAGCTTTCGGCCCATATTTTTAACGATGTTTTTGCTTTACCTATCTATGAATATAATAAAACTGTAGAACCAGCGTTGAAAATATTGCTATTATCATTGTATTTACACGACTTAATCGAAAAAAAGTATGAACAACAAACAGTCAACAACAATAATTACTTACCGTTTGATCCAAATTCATGTTTTTTTTTTTCATGGATATCTTATTTTAAAACTAGGTTGTTGACCTTTAACTTAGTACCCTAAAACCTTTTCTTTCTGATTATAAGCCTAATAATTCTTAATAGTGACGTATATACAACGTGTAACGGAACGGGTATATCCATAAAAGAACACGGCTTCTTTGGTACTAGGCGCACATATCGCGAAAGAGAAAATTTTATAATAATACTAGCAGCGAAACCCGGCGTTGCTCGGGTTAAAATACATCGCATGTTTAGTGGTATAAAAAATATATAAGGATACATTTTTTAACAGATATTATAGATTTCTATTTTCGATTTCGATTTGGTTCTTTTAGTTAGATCAATACTCGTACACATTTTGGAACTTTCCAGATTAATCCAATAAAAATTAGAACCTTCTCGAACATTTTAAATCGCTTATAATAAATTGCACTCATTTTAGAATTTTCTAGAACTTTCTCGAACATTCTAAATCGATCATAACAAATTTCACTCATTTTGGAACTTTCTAGATCATTCTAGAAATTTCTAGAACTCTCTCGAACATTTTTAATCGCTTATAATAAATTGCACTCATTTTAGAATTTTCTCGAACATTCTTAATCGATCATAATAAATGTAACTCATTTTGGAACTTTCCAGGTCAATCCAAAAAAATTTAGAACTTTCTCGAACATTTTAAATCGCTTATAATAAATTGCAGTCATTTTAGAATTTTCTAGATTATTCTAGAAATATTTAGAACTTTCTCGAACATTTTAAATCTTTTGTAATAAATTGCACTCATTTTAGAATTTTCTAGATCATTTTAGAACTTTCTGGAACATTTTCAATCGCTTATAATAAATTGCACTCATTTTAGAATTTTCTAGAACTTTCTCGAACATTCTAAATCGATCATAATAAATTTCACTCATTCTAGAAATTTCTAGAACCTTCTCAAACATCCTGAATTAATCATAATAAATTGCACTCATTTTGGAACTTTCCAGATCATTCGGGAAATTTCTAGAACGTTCTTGAATATTCTAACTCGATAATAACAGTTTTGGACATTTGGGAACTTTCTAGATGAAGCCAGAAATTTGTAGAACTTTCTCAAACATTCTATATCGATTATAATAGTTTGCATTCATTCTAAAATTTTTTGGATGATTCCAGATATTTCTAGAACTTTCTACAACATTCCAGATCAATTATAACCGTTTCACTCATTTTGGAACTTTCCAGATCATTCGGGAAATTTCTAGAACGTTCTCGAACATCCTAACTCGATAATAACAGTTTTGGACATTTTGGAACTTTCTAGATGAAGCCAGAAATTTGTAGAACTTTCTCAAAACATGCTATATCGATTATAATAGTTTGCATTCACTCTAGAATTTTCTAGATCATTCCAGATATTTGTGGAACTTTCTAGAATTTATAATCGTAATTCGATTATAACCGTTTTACACATTTTGGTACTTTCTAGACCATTAGAAATTTTGAGATCTTTTCAGAAGTCCTCATGCGTTAGAAAAGGACAGCAATATATGTTTTAACATTTTCGCCACCCACAACCACTCCCTTCCACCCACCACGACCAAACTACCTTACTACCACCTGGAGACCAAGGGGTATTTACCACCCCAAAGGGAAGTTGATTGGAGTTGGTGGTGATTGAGAAAACTGCGTATTTACGTACCCACAAAAGCATTTTATATATATTACTAGCAGCGAATCCCGGCGTTGCTCGGGTTAAAATACATCGCATATTTAGTGGTATAAAAAATATATAAGGATACATTTTTAACAGATATTATAGATTTCTATTTTCGATTTCGATTTGGTTCTTTTAGTTAAAAAATAATAGATCAATAATAACACTCGTACACATTTTGGAACTTTTCAGATCAATCAAAAAAAATTAGAACTTTCTCTATCATTTTAAATTGCACTCATTTTTAAATTGCACTCATTTTAGAACTTTCTCGAACATTCTAAATCGATCATAATAAATTTCACTCATTTTGGAACTTCCTAGATCAATCTAGAAATTTCTAGAACTTACTCGAACATTCTAAATCGATCATAATCAATTGCACTCATTTTGGAATTTTCCCGATCTTTCGGAAAATTTCTAGAACTTTCTCGATCATTCTAAATCGATCATAATAAATTGAACTCATTTTGGAACATTCCAGCCCCCCTAGACAAAGTACTTTTCGTTGCGTTTGCGCGAATAGAAACGCTACAAAATGTATGATTCTGACATTTGGTTACGCTAGGATCTAGCGAATCCTTATGTCAATCTCATAGTCTAGGGGTACAGATCATTCGGGAAATTTCTAGAACGTTCTCGAACATTCTAACTCGATTCGATAAAACTGTTATTAGTTTTGGACATTTTGGAACTTTCTAGATGAAGCCAGAAATTTGTAGAACTTTCTCAAAACATGCTATATCGATTATAATAGTTTGCATTCACTCTAGAATTTTCTAGATCATTCCAGATATTTGTTGAACTTTCTAGAACATTTCAGATCGATTATAACCGTTTTACACATTTTGGAACTTTCCATTCCAGAAATTTTGAGATCTTTTCAGAAGTCCTCATGCGTTAGAAAAGGACAGCAATATATGTTTTAACATTTTCGCCACCCACAACCACCCCCTTCCACCCACCGCGACCAAACTCCCTTACTACCACCTGGAGACCAAGGGGTATTTATCACCCCAACGGGAAGTTGATTGGGGTTGGTGGTGATTGAGAAAACTGCGTATTTACGTACCCACAAAAGCATTTTATATATATTATTAGATTAGATTAACAAGTGACGTGAAAGATAATTACCCACATGGAGCTGTGACACGTTCGCGTTGATTATATACATGGAAGCAAAAATTTATTTTTCAGTAAATTACTCTGAGCTTATTTTGAGTTGAAACTTTTTTACAGAGTCTATACCTGATGTGGTTTTCACCCTTTTCGGATATATACCCTTACGTTGTATAACTTAAGTCAACTTATCTGTGACAGTTTTTGTTAATGATGTGTTTGTTGTGTGCTGCATTGTAGTGTAACACATAAACTATTGTCTTGCTTGTCGTACATCAACGCAACTTTGTCTCCAACAACTTATACCTGGCGTAATCGAGTTACGTTATACCCTACGTTATAAGAGATGGCGATTTTAAGCTATATTCTCTCTTTGGCTATTTGTAGATTAGCAGCAAATTGCGAAGGACATGATACTAGGAAATAATGTTAATCACCTCGTAAGTCCCCGCGTACTTGTACAAGTACAAACTAACCCCCTTATTGTGCCCCGTCTCACTCTTTCGATCACCAAATGACACGTGTCAGATAAAGACTTCGAAATTTTAGTTAATCAACATTTGATAGCTTTATTATGAATAAGGGGGTAAGTATAGTTCAGACATAACATTTAAACTATATAGCAAGAGTAACTTACAGGAGTACACACTATATTTCCTTTTAAAAGAAGTGCTACAGATGCAAAAGTTACAGTTAAAAATACAAAAATCAAGATAACACTCTAAAAACTACGTAAAACTGGTATAGTACATCCCGCAGATATGAACACTGCAGTTGAAAAAACACAGGACTTCCATTAAATACATAATTATCGTCCTACCGTTTGACTTCTAAAAAATAACGAATTCTATTCTACACTTTTCAAAATATAGAAACGAATAAAAATGCAAAGGTCTTAATAATAAATAACCTCTGTTTGGAACCCAAATATAACAGAAATATAAACACTATCGTCCTTACTCATAAACGCTATTTAACTAAATCTACTGAATAAATGTTCAAATAAATAACGTCACCTTGCTGTCATTGTCAAACAATTTGACGTTATTTAGGTGACCACTTAAAAGTTTTGATTTTCCATAACTTGACATTACATTTGAACAGCGTAGGGGTTAATCAGCTTATTAATTATATAATGTTTTATGTTTAAGGGCATAGGTTCGTATTCTAGAATCTATGCGTATTATAACAATTGAATTTGGAACCTCCACCAAATTCTTGAGACTTGATTTGAGTCTTGATCTCGTTGTATAATAGGTCGGTATTAGTTTCGTCTTTTCGACTAATTTACCATAATATGTTTCTAGACAAAATCATAGCAATTCTCTACCGCCCCAACTCTCGACTTAGACCATAAACTTACATAGAGTACCTCACGCTAGTCTGTAGCAAAAACAATCTACGATAATCGGATTCCGTATACGATAAAATCGGCTGTATATACACGGCTGTTTACCACTTGCGCCATATAATCTCTTGACTTTTCGTTTACCGTGTTCCAGCCAGCGTGAACTATCCTTTATCGATAACGAAGTCACAGTTATTCGAGTGTTTTTGATCGAAAAGCATTCGGTATAGACAGTGATTGAAAGCTTTGTTTGGGGTTCACACACGGTTTAGGGAGACGCTTGGTTACTTCTTATAATAACTAAGATAATTTATTTTTTAAATTGGTCTAAAGATACCTAGTTATCTCGTTTATAAACGACAAACGAACAAACACTTTCAAACAAACAAACACTTTCAAATTCATAATATAAACTAGGCCCTATGCTAGGGTCTACCTTGTTGTTATGTCTTCTGAGCTAAGTATTGAGACAATGGACATCAAAGGAGCAATAATTATACACTCGTAGCTTAACTAATAAATTGTTAGCGTAAGCGAGCTCTCTAGTAGAGACCACTAATGGTTCTAATGTAGAGCGAGACGCCTCATGAGAGAGCAACAACACTTGAAGTAGATAAGAAAGATGCATTTATTCTTGCATCAGTCTTGAGATAAGGTAATACGGATCTCAAAACAGCTGCTTTTATTTGTGTTTTTCGGTATATTTATCTATCGATGCGGGACAGCTCCCAAAGCCTAGAATTGACTCTCATGTATAACTGCCACATATGTACCAAACCTTGTTGACTTGTCAATCTGACTGAGGATATTTTTATCATGTCTAAAGTCTGACAAGCTGCAACTTATACAGATATAGAAGGCAACTCTCAATTGCAACATAATAAATAAATAAATAATAAATAAATATCCTGGGACATTCCTCACACACGGTCATCTGATCCCAAACTAAGCAGAGCTTGTAATATGGAAACCAGATAACTGATATAATACATATACTACTTTTTGTTTGTAAATACATACTTAATATACATAATTACACCCAGACTCAGGACATACAGACATGTTCATGCACACAAATGCATGTCCTGTGTGGGAATCGAACCCACGACCTGCGGCACGTAAGGCGAACCTTAACCAACTGCGCCAACTGGCCCGTCAAAACAAAATACAAAATACCCACGCCAATCTTCCCAACATCATAGTCACTTGACTTTCGTCCGTCCTTAGAATAAACAATACCTACATAATTAAAGCCCAGGCGTGTAAACAGGGGCCGAAACTCAACAACTAAATAAAGTCCGAATCCAGACCTTAATAATTAAAAGCTAAGAACATAACAAAATCGCGCCTGCTGGCCGACCACCTAAAATTATGCAAATATCAACCCTTCATGTAAGGGTTTATATTTAAATAATGATTACTCTGAGTAACGTTGGGTACAAATCATGAAGACCAGTTGAAAGACCCCTATTACATTGAGTAGTGGTTTATATAATATTTGTGCTGATATATAAGGTTGAATTGTGTGAAAGATGATATGGGTAAAGGAGTGGATGCTGGTATGACGAATAGAAGAGACGAATGGAAGAAGCGTACATATTGCGCCGACCTCAAATAATTGGGAACTGGGCAGACAGATGATGATGATGATGATTATAAAGCGAGGTATAATGGCTCAATATTTCAGTGATAGAAACTTCAGTGGTAAAGATCGTAGGAATCTTTTCGATAAAGTAAGGACACCATAGCGTAGCGGTTGGATACCTTTTAATACCCGACTGGCTGGCTACTAATCAAATCTGAATAAAAAAAGATAGTGGAGACTTGACCTCAACATGACGTACCCGTACGCTATCAGCCTCCCGGTTAGTGTTTTTTAGCATTCTCGACTGTTGGTAAGTGGTTACTATAGCCCTATTGCCACTTGCAACATACGAGGCATGACGTGTTACTGACTTTTCCCCCTCCACGATGAACTCTGATGACCTGACTCACGCGCAGGAACACAACATAAAGTTATTTGGCTGCGGTTTTCTGTAACGTGGAGGTACTTCTTCAGGAGAGCTGCTCTTTGAGTGAATAACCATCTTTTTAACCTCTATTAATATTGTGATGTCTAATTCTATGGCAATTAAAAAAGTATAATTAAGCAAAAACAAGGCACGTAAAGCCGTTGGTCCCGGTTATCACTTAATTGTGATAGTCGTTAAGCTAGTTGGATGCCTCCTAGGCGGCTTGAAAAATTCCAACAGTAGGTTGACCACTAGCCTACCTCCACTGATCCGCAGTGGGCACGCGTGGTGGAGTATTGCCCATTCCCTTTCACCCTCATTTGTGAAAGGAGGCCTGTGCTCAGCAGTGGGACATTATAGGCTGATGATGATGATGATGAATTAAGCGAAAACAAGCAAAACAGAGTATAATTATATATGGCACTGTGGTTGCGGTCATAACACTTTATCTTTGTGTTGTAGCAGGTATCTTCTGTATTTAAGAGCTGTGCTCTTGTCGGTGTAGCTTCTTCCATTCTGCTCTATCATTAGCAACATTTTGCACCTCCTTATACGACACGACGTCTATTTTTGCCTTTACTTGATCTATGTAACTTATTCTTGGTCTTCCTCTTCCTCGCTCTCCCTCTATCTTTCCTTCTACAATGTTTTTTATGAATTCGTCGTGTCTTATAAGATGGCCAAACATATTTCCCCTCCTAAAGTAGCAGGTATACGCTACAGTATTACAGTTGAAATAATTGTCATTTTTCAATTTTTTTTTATTATTTATATTAGTATTCATGAACTCGGTCTCATCGTGGCTGCACTTGTACGCTTTCTATCTCTTACTAAACTTGTCTTTCTTTGTCTAGTTGCATAGCTTGTTGCGCCTAGTAAGCCAGTATAATAGCAGCCTAACAACTTCGTTACGGTCTGTCTGCGTAACTTAAGTCGGTAATTATTATTAGTGGGTTGGGAAACTGGCGATCACTTGGGAATGTAACGGTGAGCTCAAGTTGTACAATTAGCCGGCTCAAGTGGCTGAAATGGACGCGTATCTTAGGTGGGGAGATGATTGCAACATGAATATAGGGTGATTTTGAAGACATTGGCCCTGATTCTGTTGTTCACAACTAAACTAATTTTAATCTCACTATGTCTCTTTCTAACAAAGAACATAAGAAAAGGATGTAAAAAATTTAGTCAAATTAGTCCAATGCTTGTTTTCAATACAAATTTAGTCGCCATATATCGCGATTACGCCTAAATACACGCAAAATAAGACGGCAATGATTAATTTGACAACTTAAAATATGTTCTATCCTTTTTCAATAATGTTCGTAAGAAAGAGATGAGATGGGACTAAAATTAGTTTAGTGCGATTTACAATAGAATCGGCACCATTGTTAATCGTCAAACAAACAAAATGTTGATCGAAAACATCTGCTGTATTTTGGTTATATTATGTATTGGCTTTTTTTTTTCGTGATATCTGACATCCCCTTAATAAAGATTATTTCCCTTTAATAAGTCTTACTACCCCAAGATAAGAAGTGATGTCATAAAACTGGTGGCTCTGTGAGTAGACCTCGCGAGTCTTCGTAATTATAAGTAATTTTTTCGTCTTTTCAAAAAAAACTTAAAAACACCATATAACTACCGAACCTGTTCACAAAATATCACGAGAATCGGTTGGAAAATGCGACGTGTAGAAAAGAACAGCCGGACTTCTGGACAACACAAAAAAACTTAATATAAAATAGCCCCATATTTTTTTAATAAGATTTATTCATAGCCCGTTTTTAGAATCTTTACATAGTTCAGTCGTATTTTAATTTTACTTTTACAAGTGTGATCTTACTTTATAATCTAGCAAGAACAAAGTACCCTCCCAGTTCTGTATCGAGTAATATGCAAGAGTACCGCACCCAGCTGTTTATTCAATTAATCGAGCCGACTTTTAACAGACAATGAACTTCATCCAGCTTTGAACTTCAAAGTAATTTGAACCTTAAAGATGAACTCTCACACTCTGTGAAACATAACTCGGAAATACTCGAGAAATAATGTCAGTTACTTAATCAAATTTCGTTCAGTTAGGCCGCGAGGTTGTGCAAAATTTCATTTAGGAAATTAACATTTCACTATTTGAAATTTTACGGGCGTTTCAAGGTTTTCGCGAGATATTCTCGTTTAATTCGCGAGACTGAGATTAGTTTACGCAAATGTTACAATTTCTTCACCTGAGTAACAAATGGTGTATTTTAATCTTCTCTAAACTAACAGGATTAATCCTTGATACCTTTTCCCATTTAATGAGGTTAGAATATTTAAAATACCAACATTTTGTTTTAATCTAGCAATATTATAATTTCGTAGACACTGTCTACGAGCGTAGCACCTCTACGTGCTCTACGAAGCTACGTCGTAGCTACAGTCTACGCTAACCTAACCAATCCTAACTAATTGTTTATTTTTTTGTTACGCTTTCACAACTTAACTACTTAACCGATCACGATGTAACTTAGCCTATGGAATGGAGAAGGACATAGGCTACTTTTAATCACGGGAACGTGGGTGAAACCGCGGGACACAGCTAGTGGTTTATTAAATACGTTCCTGGCATAAAATTTATCAATATCCCTTTCCATATCGATCGGTTCCGGAGTTTAGTAGTGAATAGCAGACTGAGTTACATTTATAATATTAATTTTGACATCAAGTATATTACATCTAAGCATACATCATATCATTTATTTGAATATAAACATCAAGTCATATTTGTAGTAAATTAATATGAGAATAACAACTTACTTAATTGTTTACATTACTATTCGCCCTCCAGCCATGTTACTTGTGTTTGATGTTACCGCTCCTTACTTAATTTATTGTAGCTAACTCCTATTAAGGACCCTTATTACGTGAGATGGTTTATAGCAAGTCTAGGAAAATCCAGGTTGGATTAAAACATCTAAAAAAAATGAGCCAATGTGCGTAGTGATAAACTACCAAAATTATTAAAATTATTTCTTTCCTTCCAGCTGAAAAAGTACCACCTGGTTTCCCGAACATCGCTGCACCTCCAAGCACGATGGTTGTGGAGGTTGGTCACACGGCTACTCTCCCGTGCCAAGCGAACGGCAACCCGTCCCCTAAGGTTCGGTGGCTGTGGAACTCGCTGCCGCTGGACGTCGCTTCGAATCCTAGATACGCACTGCTGAATGATAAAATGCATGGTAAGTAGTTTTAAGTAAATATATTTTTTGTATACCAGAGAACCGATCACCCCGACAAAATGTTAATCAGGTGAATTGCAGTTCCAGGAATGCTTTTTTTAGGATTTCATACCTAAAGTGTGCCAACGGGACACGTCTATCCGTCCATCTATCTGTCTGTTAGTGGGCTGTATCTCATGAACAATAAAAAATAAATAAATTTCATACAAGCAACGGAACCCTTCGTGTGGGTCCGACTCGTACTTAGGCGGTTTTTTTTGGTTGTTTAGTTTATTAGATACGTTCCTCTTTCGATTTATTTAATTGGTCACACTGAATGAACTAGTTTCGGGAATGTGGTATAATTGAACTTTGTATAGTTGTGGTACTCATGATGGACGAAGGTAAGCACATAATTTCACACAAACCCTAGAAGTAACTTATTTGAGGTCTTATTAATGTGTTTTTGTTGTATTGAAATTATGGCCACAGCAAAATGTCAGCAATCTCCAATTCGTTATAAGCCGAGTTATTCACATGTTTACTGCCCGATGACCCCGTCATCTTAGCTCAGATCGCAGCTCGACAGCTCGCAATACACACACAGATACGAATCGCGATGACCGTTCACCACGGTAGACGGTAGGTCATCGTTGTCAAAGTCACGCACCGCGACTCCTTACTCAGTCTCGTCCCGTCATTCAAGCGGCCCGAGCTGCCAATAGTAATCCGCTCCCCCCTAATTAGTCGTACGTAACTCGTTTTATTTATAAAAAGTTCGTCCCCTGGGTAACGGCCCTGAGCCGAGATTCGGCCCCAACTGGGGCACCCTCAGCCGTAGTTACCTAATCATAACCCCGGTTGAGAGCTTGCTGGCCGATTTGTCCGCGTAAGGGTGCTAAGGCCAAATTTTGGGCCGGCATCTTCTTGTCAATAAAAAAAAACACATGTTTACAACCTCTCAACAAATCCTACTCCTCCTCGTATATGATAGACAGTAGTAAAGGTGACCTACTAAGCTTGGCAATGTCAAAAGAATCTTCAATTTATATAATCTAAAATGAAATCTTCACGTCCATCAACCGCTCATATCGTGTCAAACTCTAATGAAATTGAGTCAATTGCTTTTCTACTTGTATTATTGTATGGCTACAGAGGACTATATTTTTTTAAATGCCCTGTATTTTTGCAGTAGGTTAATTTGACTATTTTGTAGGAGCTGTTTATAAAATGTATAATGTTTTTATAGGAATAGCGTTTAATTTATATAACTAGTAAATAAATAGCCTAGAAAAACTTAACACAGCTATGCTATGCATAGACTAATTCTATAGACACCATATTGGTATAATAATTACAAATACATACAGGTTATGGTTTTTTGCATTCCCGCAATATTTATAGAACCAAAACGAAATGATTAATTTAGTTTATTTAAAATAGATAATTAATTCTGTGGTTGATTATTCAATGATTATTGATGATTTGTGATTAAAGTCAAATCAGAATATGACTTCACGAGTGCACAGAATTGGGGCGATTCGGAGCTCGAACGGATGCGCAACGCACTATACGGGTTAATTTTATAAAACATCAACAAACATTAATATATAATTTTACGGGTATGATTTTATAATTGAATCGTGTTATATACAAGGTAAATATCATCCTCCGTAAATATGACGGAAATGCAAAACCACACCCAGTAAGTACTAAAAGTTATTGATACTTCCACGTTTTATCCGGGGGTCTAATACAAAAACGATACACGATAGTGCGATCATCATCGTTGTCAAATATTAACTAATAGAATTGCAGCAAAACTGACGGGACATAATGTTTCTGCAATTCTATTGGCTTATTGATTGGTCTCTGAATCGCATATTGCTGGAGTCACAGAGCGGTAGGTATATCATTCTAAAATCTATGCGATTATTGCGTATTACAGATGTTAAGATTTGCGAACCTTGTATTCCAAACTAAACGCGATTAGTTTCACACCCTTGCGTACTTTCCTTGTGTAAAATAGAGAGACGCGTATACGTTAAGACAAAATAAGCACGGCCTACGTGCCACCATAAATACGTCCCACGGTTTCGCTCACGTACAAACGGACAAAAGTTAATAAAGAGCCGGGATTTGGTGGCATTATCTCGTATATCGTTCGAACTTTATTAAATACGGCCTTCCCCTGTTTGATATAGTTGCGAATTTCGTCCATCGAATGTAATAAGAAAAGAAAAATACATGTTATTTTAATACGTACTTACCAAATAACGGGGCTGAAGATTATAGATAGATAACTCTTTATTGTACACCAGAAAATCAATTAACAAAACAGAAGGAAAAGAACATAATATTAATAACTGTACAATGGCGGCCTTATCGCTAAAGAGCGATGTCTTCCAGACAACCTTAGGGTGGAGAGGAATTTATATACATTATAAGACGGTGGTGTCATTTTATGATAAAACATAAATAATAAATCAATAAATAAATACGAATATGTACTTACATACATGCCAAAAAATTAACTAAAATACATATTAAAAAATATATTATGTAATTAAAATATAAATATAATTTACGCATATATAAATACTTTACCCCTTTATTTCTATGACACAAACATACAGTCTATAGAACCAAAACGAAATGATTAATTTAGTTTATTTAAAATAGATAATTAATTCTGTGGTTGATTATTCAATGATTATTGATGATTTGTGATTAAAGTCAAATCAGAATATGACTTCACGAGTGCACAGAATTGGGGCGATTCGGAGCTCGAACGGATGCGCAACGCACTATACGGGTTAATTTTATAAAACATCAACAAACATTAATATATAATTTTACGGGTATGATTTTATAATTGAATCGTGTTATATACAAGGTAAATATCATCCTCCGTAAATATGACGGAAATGCAAAACCACACCCAGTAAGTACTAAAAGTTATTGATACTTCCACGTTTTATCCGGGGGTCTAATACAAAAACGATACACGATAGTGCGATCATCATCGTTGTCAATTATTAACCAATAGAATTGCAGCAAAACTGACGGGACATAATGTTTCTGCAATTCTATTGGCTTATTGATTGGTCTCTGAATCGCATATTGCTGGAGTCACAGAGCGGTAGGTATATCATTCTAAAATCTATGCGATTATTGCGTATTACAGATGTTAAGATTTGCGAACCTTGTATTCCAAACTAAACGCGATTAGTTTCACACCCTTGCGTACTTTCCTTGTGTAAAATAGAGAGACGCGTATACGTTAAGACAAAATAAGCACGGCCTACGTGCCACCATAAATACGTCCCACGGTTTCGCTCACGTACAAACGGACAAAAGTTAATAAAGAGCCGGGATTTGGTTTATCTCGTATATCGTTCGAACTTTATTAAATACGGCCTTCCCCTGTTTGATATAGTTGCGAATTTCGTCCATCGAATGTAATAAGAAAAGAAAAATACATGTTATTTTAATACGTACTTACCAAATAACGGGGCTGAAGATTATAGATAGATAACTCTTTATTGTACACCAGAAAATCAATTAACAAAACAGAAAGAAAAGAACATAATATTAATAACTGTACAATGGGCGGTCTTATCGCTAAAGAGCGATCTCTTCCAGACAACCTTAGGATGGAGAGGAATTTATATACATTATAAGACGGTGGTGTCATTTTATGATAAAACATAAATAATAAATAAATACGAATATGTACTTATATACATGCCAAAAAATTAACTAAAATACATAGTAAAAAAAATATGTTATGTAATTAAAATATAAATATAATTTACGCATATATAAATACTTTACCCCTTTATTTCTATGACACAAACATACAGTCTAATGTCCATATGTGCAACAATTAGATTTATCAATTTATTACACGTAAAATCTAAACTACCAATGATCGAAATTCTACTATTGATATTCTCTTAAAACAAATGAAGCTCGCACTAAAGCGATATTTTGTAGTTATAAGATATCTCTATTCCCCTCAACGACAAAAACCCAGTCGATTAAGTATCGTAATAACGGTTTAAGTTACGACCCAACTGGAAGTTGAGGTAATCCAACTAATAACGTTCACTTTACCACTTCTACACAGATAATTGAATAATGGATGTGGCTGGATAAATTTTCTTTCATAACTGAATCACTAATGTGGAAAATTTGATGTTAGAAATAATTATTCGTTAATGGTGCTGATTCTGCCATTCACAACTAAGCTAATTTCTCAGTCTCACAACATCTCTTTCTTTGGATACATATAAGAAAAGGATGGAAGAAATTCCTGTCAAATTAGTCCAATGAACTCCAATGCTTGTTTTCAACGTAAATTTAGTCGCCATCAAAGTGTGTTACGTCTTTTGTACCCGCAAATTAAAACGGCAAAGACTAATTTAACAGCTTTAAATATATTCTATCCTTTTTCAATCATGTTTGTAAGAAATAGATTTAATGTGATTACAATTAGTTTAGTGCGTTTTACCACAGAATCGGCACCAGTATATATTTTTTGGTACGAGAATTTAAACAATCATTTTAAGACACGTCTGTAATTAGTGAACAAAAAGTACACGTAAGAAACGATTTCAATATATTTAGGGCCCTTCCAGTTTCTAGTTCAATAGATCCACATAACAACTAAAACTAAGGTTTTGTTAGGTAGTAATTTAGGACACGTTCGAAACTTGATATGAACAGTTGAACACAATAATATTGTTTCTGCGAGTTCTGTACAATAATACGTTACAATACAAATTAACAGAGTTATATGTTATATTTTACAACAATATATACAAGGAAACTAGTTACAACTATATTGTAGAGCTTTGTGGGTGTTATAATTAATTTATAATAGTCATGAATTTGTTTATTACAATTCTAGAAATACAACGAAATAAAGGATTAATTATGCAAATTATTAAAATAGATGAATGAATCAATTCATTTAGAGTAATAACCGTTCATTATCGCTCGACATATAAAGGATTATTTATATATAAAAACTAAATGAAATTAATGAAATGCGAACAAAATATGAATACATGATAATAGTACATTATGATACATGTGTGCAAATTTGATTATTAACACTCCAGACGGTATTAAGCCGCAGGCGATGCGATAAGGGAGCCGAGAGTGTAATAAATCAATGCACACGAGTGTCATACGACATTTTTCAACACACTTGCGAGGAAAAACAGACTTGTATTTTTTTACACTTTACGAGCAAGTGTGTTGAAAAAACTCTTATGCGTTTCATTTTCATGGTTTTACTGAATTTGGGGTATATTTAACATGATTTAAAATCTATTGCAGTCGATTCTATTAAGTTATTCTGAATGAACTACATTCAGGTTGAGAGTACCTATTATAAAAAAAAATCTCCACCTTAAAAATACACAAAAGAAGAGCGAAAATCTCCAAGGAATTTTCAAAAAATACCGTTATTTTTTCAACATGAAATATTAAAATGTCGTCACCCATCGCTGCATCACTTAACATCTAACATCACCTATAATTAAGTTTAATTAAGAAGAGATGGTGCGATTAAAGCTCCCCGTGGAGACGAATTTAATTTGCAAATCTTAATGAAAGTTCGGCGTATGCCCCCCGTTTAACGTCCGCAATATGATAAGCTGGCAAACTCGACGAAATGTTAATTATATGAAATTTTAAGTGGCGTACGGTATTATGGAAATTTGCATTCATAAAGTACCTGTTGTTTGATAGTTTGCGAGTTTTTGTTTACAAAATATACCCAGTTTAAATTAATACTTTCTGGTAGGTTCTATTCCTACACAGGAAAAACGTTTGTGTGTTTGAACCATTGAGCTACTACGTATAGAGAAGACGCCACACATCACACCTATGTTACGTTCAAATGAGGCCATCCGGCCACACTTGTGGCTATAGAACGATGAACGAAACGCGTGAGCACCGTGAAAATGAAACGTGTTTGAGAGAAAAATACTCTTAAAAGCGTTCTGATAGCGCTACGTGTTTCTATTGTCTGCTTAGATGACTAATTATTATTTCAGCGCTAAAAAGAACTTTAGTTGACTCTAAAAAAATGTGACATAACCTTTGCTTATGATAGCTTCTCTATACGTAGTAATAATAGCTCAATGGTTTAAACATGACTTTTTATTCCGAGTCTATTTAAACAATCATAGAAATGTATACACCTACCCCCTTACTCATAAAGCGCTATTTAACCAATATACTGATTAAATGGTCACATAAATAATGTCACATTATTTGAAAATGACAATAGAGTGACGTTATTTACGTGAACCTTTAAACAGTATATTAGTTAAATAACGTTTTATGAGTAAGGGGGCTAGAAAGAGCGTTGCCATACTACGACTTTAAAACAGGCCAACTTTTTTAGGCTGGTGTACGTGACTGCTACGTTTTACGCTAGCTCTGCGTCATTCTGCTTGTCATAGTGATGTTTATAATGATAGCAGTTGTTGAACTATTCTAATTAAAATCGGGAGAAATTTAAACGTTAAACATTATTTTGGATTTTGCCAACAGTTAGAAGCTATTTTTTTGACGCATGACATTTTTCGACGCTTTATCTGGATATATTATTAAAAGTATACAATTATATATTTGCATATAATAAGTACCTGTAATCTGGTTTCTATAGTACAAACCCTGCTTAATTTGGGATCAGATGGCCGTGTGTAAAGAACTTCCTCGGATTTTTATATTTCTGTTTTTTTTTTTCATGATCATAGCATAGAAGTACCTACATATTTATTTACCATTGTTAAAATAACCACCAAAAAGTGTGACAAATAAATCCTACCATCTACATCCAGCCCCGAAATGTTAATAATTTCAGTTTTAATACCATTATGCACTTCACGAGAGGTGAGGGAGTAATTTAAATTCAGTTAGAGCAAGCTCGCGACCGACTTGCCGTGGGCTGTCTTAATCTCATTAATTTTAATTTATTCCAGTGGATTATTTCTTCTTGGCCGCGTCCGATATTTCGTTACTCCACAGGGCGAGTGCCTATCATCTATTAATTGAATAATAAATATGTTGAGGTATATTTCGCAGGTATACCTAGCACATTTTTGTACCGCACGCTCTTTTGGAACTATTGAAATGGACGTTTCCGCGTTGGATAATTACGCTAGAGCAATGATTATTTTACCATGCAATCTGTAGGTACCACTGTATGTCCCTCGGTTGTGTTTTTCTCCATAAATTAATTATAAAAATTAGGAGCCTTCTAAAATCACAAAAACTTATCATTTTTAACGCCCTTATCAGACGTACAGCGAACAAATTTGACGAATATAAAAATCAAAGGAAAACCGACAGATATAGCCAAAGCCCTTCTTATTACGATACTTGTGTTTTTTTTTAATCGATCCAGTTTTGGAGGAGAAAACCGGGGATTACGAAATAGCGATTTTGTCTAATTTAAATAGGTATAATCGGTCCAAGCTGTTGTTGTCTGTATCGCCCTTGGGCAGGATAGCGCAGACACAGCGCGACAGCAATAGATATGTTAAAAACCTATTTTTCAAAGTTCTTGCAGCCATCTTTTCCTCTTGTTCCAACCGCGTTGTATTGCAACACAGCCCGTTGCGTCTATGAAACTTCTTAGTTACGAGTTGGTTAGTATCAAAGTTTGAAGTTTAGGTTATAACGTTTAAAATGCTTCCCGCTAAATAATGTAGCTTGAGGTCTTATTTTAAGTTAGGCCTGTCCACATATACACGTCCCAAAATATCAGAACTGTGTGTGAGTATGTGACTTATATTTAAGTTTGATCTTAGCAAACGAGGGATGTTATGGCTATTTAGTGACGCTATCTGTCAATACTATTAAATCCTGTTTACCATCGCTTATGAACATCAAACGTGTGATTAATCATTAACAGGTGTCATATTATATCGTTTGATAATCCGGTAATATCTGCTAATATCGTCCGCCGTGCAGAGTCGTTGATAGGTATTTGAAATCGACATATTGATAATACTAATGTATTAGAGATTACATCTACGCTCTAAATATTGTGTAGTAATTTTAAATGGATATATCGATGAAATTCCATTTATTCATAACGTATTGGTATTGACTTATGCTGGCAAGCTTATAGACAATTGACTTTTTCATAAATATTCGAATCAATTGTTCTATTTTCTCTATGAAAACATATATTTTTCTTTCCCAAATCCTCGAATAATCCTCATACAAATTCAGAACCAATTATATTCCGAACAAAATGAACTGTGAAATATGTAACAGAGTGTTCAATGACCCTTACAGAGTGGCTTTGCGTAGATATTAGGATTTCCACGAATTTATTGGGAGACGATAGGGAAATCTTAAATTTGTTCGACGTTCCTAACATTATTCTTGCCTAAGAAAGTTCAGCTAGAGATTCGAGGGCATTAAAATAAATTGTGCTAAAATGAATGATCTTTTACGATTTTAGCACTCATTTCTCATCTTTTAGTATTCAGCCTATAATGGGTACCTCTAAAACTCTTCTTATGACGATCGAGAGCAAAAGTTCTGTTGCACTCTTCACACTCATGGTCACTCTCTCTCTCTTTAATTTTAGTCTCTCTTTCGCTTTTTCTGTATCCACAGTATTATTGATTTCAAACCTTACAATCTATACAACGCTCTACGTCAAGGTTTATTCAAATATAGACAGTATTGGCATGCATTATTTAAGTCTTAAAATAGGTGCTAGCTACTTTAAGAGTTTCATGAAAAACAAAAAGAAGAAAAATACATTTGACACAACAAAATAGTACAGTAGTAATAGAAGTTGGGTATAAAAGGCCCAAGCTCAGCATGTGCTGCAAATTACTACAGCGCTGATTTTCAGTTGAAGCCAGTGGTGAGGCACAGGCGGTGTAGAGCCCCTCAGTCTGAGGAGAGACTTTGCCTCCTTAAGTGTGTTGTACCACTTCTACCGCTTGTACAACGGGAGAGTATTCTAAAGAATTATTCGACTTTATGCCCATGGCTACTTTCCACCATCGCAACTCTCGCCATCGACGGGGAGTCCATCCTCACACATTGTAACTAGAATTGGTTTGAACTGTGCGGGCTCAACGGAGCTTCCTTCCGCGGACGCTCAGACTGTGGAATGAGCTCCCTGCCGTGTTTTCAGTATTAGTATACTTCATCCTTAGTAATATTTATTTAAATCTAGATAATATTTATTCAAATATGAATTATTAATGTGGGATGAATATTTAATACTGAGTTGTTTTTGAACTACTACAAGTAGAATAATTATTCTATAAATATCCTTTGGAGCTATACAGTCAAGGCCTGGGGCATATTTCTGGTTTAAGATTTTTATACGGGTATTTGGGGATATCAATAAACTTTGAAAGCGAGCAAAGGGCATAAGGGCCCTATGATTTAATTTAATGATTAAATTTGGTATAACTATCATAATAAATAAGGGATCCTTGGTACCTTTACAGTTAAACTTTATACAAATCCTTGATATATTTTAGCTTTAGAATAATTAATTGAATCGAATATTAATGCTACTTCATAGTTATTGTTTTTTATGATAACAGGTAGGTAAAACGTGCATTTGATGACTAACTAAATACAGTTTATGTTCGTATTAAAGTTTGAGTCCAGATTAATGCAATTGATTTTGAAACCTGCACATATGGCGTAAGGTTTATTTTCGATTTACACAATCTATTCTTGATATTGACTTAAGTTTACCCGTTCTACAATTAATACAGGCCTTAGAGATCGTAATGCTACCCTTAGCTACATCGGATCGTAATATTCTTAATTATTTCAGACATCATAAATTTCACTTAAGCGCCCCGAGCGTTAATTTCAGGAATATAATATTTTTATTCAACACTCATTGCTTAATAATCATAACAAAGACAGGTTTTACGATCTTTCACATAGCTAAATGAACTAATAAAATCTTAATTGTGGGCTATAATGTATTATAGCAGTATAGATATACTAGATGTGCTATCATTGACGTTTTTTTGTTCGGAAAAATTACATTTAGATAGAGGTATATGGTCCGACAAGAAACTTCACTCCTTTTTATCCCTGGAACGCGGGAATTTCAAAAAACATTTTGTAAAAATTGCAAAAAAAAATTTTAATGACATCAACCGTGACAATAACACAGAACTAAGTATTAAATAATTTCAAGTAAAAAAAAACCTTATAACAACGACAAAATGTTCATGATCAGATAAAAAGTACCCTCAACAGACCAGACCGTCCCGTGATTAACACTTCCAGTATCATATCTCTGTTCCCACCCGCCATGGACGCAGATACACGTTGTGATTGCGACCTACCGAGCGAGATTACGATTCATTTACATACAAATACCGGGACCTTCTAACTTTGAATGAGAGACTACGCTCAACTGTTGTTCTAGCAAAAACCGGGCCTTAATTCGAACAACAATAACACTCGCGTGGGCGGTACTAGGGTTGATTAAGGTTTGCCCTGCAAAGTGTTTTTTATTGCACGATACGATACGATATCGCTATCGTAGCGTAGAATAGCTTTATAATAGTGTATCACGATTTTTTCACCATCGTCAGCAACAATATGATAGTATGATGAAATCGCACAATATTATACATTTGAAATTTGTCTATTATTTTTTCTTCTTCCACGCTAGTTTGTATTTCTGGTGCTTATTCTTGCACGCATTACCCCATTTTATCGTACGACAGTAATCGTGTTGTCGAAATAAAACACGATTCTCAATTGTAAATGCCACGCCCCTTGTCGCATCCAGTAAAATATAACCCATGTATAACCTATCATAAGGCATTGCATTATGGTAATTATAGACCCGGTAATAAATGTTGGTACCTTCTGGCGTTGGATTTATTAATCATTAAGTTTCCCATCTTTCCCATGGTCAAGTTATAGTGGTTTTTGCGGAAAAGTAATCAGTGAAGAGTTTCCACTATTCACTATATTTAAATCCAAACGAGAAATATTGAGAAAAAGTGTGTCAGTTTTTTGGACCCACCGCAGTTTACTGCTTAATTATTCGAAACCATTTTTTTAGGTAGAATTGAGGAATTAATAAA
Organism: Polyploca ridens; assembly: GCA_951394255.1. Classification (NCBI taxonomy): domain Eukaryota; kingdom Metazoa; phylum Arthropoda; class Insecta; order Lepidoptera; family Drepanidae; genus Polyploca; species Polyploca ridens. The sequence goes on along the minus strand of OX596256.1, from coordinate 12,265,151 downwards.
ATAAAATGTGCATCTTAGTTTTCGGTAAAATGGTAATATTATATAAAACAAAGCCGCTATTTCTGAGTGTCTTTTTGTTCTCTAAGATTTTTAAAACTATGCAATACATTTCAATTTTTTTTTACCAACATCTAGAGTATTTTAGATTTTCGTATGATTGAAAAACATTTATGTATTATACGAGATGAACAACGCAAAAAAAATTCAGTCACAATATTTTCCTGCAGTCTTTCCCGTATTTTCGTTGTACGAAAATAGTCCAAATGTAGTTTATTGTTACAAGATATATTAGATTATTGATCTAAGTTATTGTACACTTGTTTGGATACATCATATAAAACATGATATGAAATACCTAAGCTAGAACAAACATCTTTTATTACGTTTTAGTTTTGCATAGAAATATTATAGTCATTATTTAAAATCTATAACAAACATCTATTACGTTATTGTTTTTCGTAGAAATATAAGGATAGATTATCGTATGTGCGTATTACTTCATGGAACATTTGTATGATCTTTTAGGGAAAGTGGTACAAAAAAGACTCTTATCTAAAATCTCTCACAATTAAAATAACAAAAATTTCACGTAACAAAATAATCGATAATCCACTTCATAAGTTCAACCTGAGTTCTTCAGTTCCCCACATCAACTACACCGCTGTCGCTACAATTTTCTCTCAAAACAAACTTACCCACAACCCCCATATAATCCCGCGACTTACCTTCGATAATATATCATGATAAATCACCGAACACAATTATACTTTATGAGACATTCATTAAGACGAGAAAAGATGTCCTCATATAAGTGTCTCCTGAAAATAAGATCACCTAATATCGCTTAATCAACCGCTGTGGGGCGTAAAGTAAACCTTTCTGTCGGACTCTGAGAGCTAGATTAAACGGGCCTGCGTGATAAAGGTTCTATATCCAGTGTATGTTGACCTCAGAGGTCAGTGGTGATGCCACTCTGCCCTTAACTCTATGAAGGTATGGAGAAACCAGGCGGGTCAGATATAGCTGGTTGTAATATAATACCGCAACGACCCAGCTATTCTCTTGGACGTTTATGAATGGCGCTTATTTTTCTTTTAATTACGCCCCCCGTTGTCTGTCGACGCATTTTGTTGTCGTTTGGCGTAGAGTTAGCCGCTTGGGTTAAGTGCTACTGCTAGAGTAGACCCATAAAAGCTTTTTATTTGAAAAATATCTGGGTTTTGCCTGAATTAGTGAAATATCTGGAATAAAGAAATACTTAGCTTTAGAGTATTGCGTATCGTTTGAGTTTCCCTTTCAATTTTGTGTCGCTTTAACGAACTTTTAGGAACTTTTAATATCATTTCTACGGGCGGTTAGTAATGTAAAGATTCATTTTTATCAAAGTATGTATTGAGACTACAGAATTGTGATAATAATTTTTTTTTGGATATTATTATTGCTTGCTCAAATGATAAGCATAATACAACACAGAACAGCTAGTCTTTCTTGTTATTACTATCTTAATAATGCAGCTTGTAATGTTCATAAGAGTCTTATCAGGGCTTAAGCTGAATAGATGTGTTATGAGTTTGAAATAATGTATCAACACTTGATAGGTAACCTAAAAGTATGGTATATTTATGTAGATTTCCTAGGTTTACTATTTTGCCGAGTTTTCCAGTCGCCATCGAACGTGTGTCGAACACGACGCGTCCATTCGCCTGTAGGGTTGGTCTTTGTAAAACATCGTCCTTTTGTGAAACGGTTATATAGTACAAGCTTTTTAAAGCGTTGAGAGTATGCCGTGTGCTTGTGGGAGAGATAGTCACAGCATATTAGAATATTAACTTCGTAAAGTAGTCACGCCGTCCAGAAAACGCTTCAGGCAACAAGTAGGTAATTTGAGTGATTATTATCAAAGTCATAGCCATTTATTTAATTTAGACCCTAGTGGGGCACTTATGAAGGTCAAAGCTACTGAAGTTACCACCAGTTCGTAAGTCGGCCTTCCACTGAGAAAAACAGGCAAGTAACTCAGCAAGGTTACATTTTTTTAATATTTTTTGGACCATCTGACTATATTAGCTATTTTATTCCAAAATATTTTATTTTTTTATTTTACAATAGGAAATACGCAAGCTTAAGTTCACTGTTGATCACTTCTGTTTATAAATAATATAATAAATCTTTAACGATATAAAAATAAAAATCATAACAACAGTATCCGAAGGCTTTAAAATAAGATCTTTAAAAACAAAACAGCTCGACTTACCTCGAAAAAAAACTTCGAACTTAGCATAATAATCGACCAGTGAAAATGGCTCGTTATCTCGAAACTAGTCCATTGACGCGTTACGCAATTTGGTCACGTCATCGACCCTATAAACAGACTATCTAAGTAAGCCGACCTTTATTTAAAGTCTAGACAGGTATTATTTCAAATCTATCATGAGTAGGGTAGAATGCCTCGTTCGCAACCAGAGGTGGTCTTTAGAATTACAAGTGCTCCTTAAATCCTAGTGATTTATTTGTAAATTTATAACGATAGTTTGTTTCCCGATGAATAGATAAAAGGGGACGGGGCTTATTGGTTTATTGAGTGTTGGGGTTAATTAAAATGGGTCGGTTTGTTTGATAAATTGTGTTTATTTATTTTCTTTGTTTAAATAATTGTTCTGCTGTATCAGCCGGGCTATGTGCTTGGTTGTAGTAAAGAGAAACATACAAAATAACATGACCTACATTCTTTATAATTGTTTTTCAATCAAGTGAATGTCAAAACTGAAAATTTACGCAATTTTAATGACGTCCAACCGAAATGTTTTTTTACTAAAGCAAATATTAAAACTGACAAACAAAAATATATTCTAAATACCTTAACAAGACATCCATTAATACTTTTTCAACACACTCGTTCGTAAAGTGACATTTATTGCAAAATACAAGTCTATTTTTTTCCTCGCAAGTGTGTTGAAAAACGTCGTATGATACGCGTGTGTATTGATTATTACAGTCTCGGCTCACTTATTGCGTTCGTCTGCGGCTCACGCGCTTAATACCGCCTGGAGTGTTCATAACCAACTTTGCACACATGTATCATAATGTACTATGATAACATGATCTAATTAAAGCTACATAACATACAAACGGGGCAAAACACCCTCATTCTAAATTCCGAACCCGTATCGTTTACAATTTCACAAGGGGCTTAATCCCTTATCAAATTAATAACTATTTGACCAGGGAGCCAATACTGAATGCCTGTAGAATTGAAATTTGATAACCGGCTGAAACCGGTTCGGTCGCGGGTCGGGTTTCAAACGGGAACAAGAAACTGGGGCTTTACAACTCGATCGCAAGACGTAACCCTGAGCTGAAATACCTGGGTGGGTCCAAGTGGGGAAGTTTTGCGATTACATTTAAATAAAGGAGTGAGCAAATGTTTTTGGATTTAGATAATATGCATCTGGAATGAAAATCCGGACCTAGTTTATTTAAAATGAAAAATAATGTAATAGATTTATATTATTTATACTAGAACACTGTTTAACGACAGTCTTACGAACTTAAGGTTTGGATAAGGAATATGAAATGAGTGGATGACGATTTAATTACTAAAATATTAATAATTAAACCAAACTTGACCTTTGAAGACGGAATCTCACGTGATAGCTTAAATGTAAAATCCTTTTTACACCAACCTTAGAAAAGAAACCGTTTACCTACTTACGTACATACAATGTTATTATATAGCCATATGTCCACCTTACACCAACCACTAAGATAAAAGCGGTAAGCCCTGGGATCACGATGGCCGAGCACGATCTCTTTTTTTATTTCATTGCTTCCGATTCAACGCGCTTATGTAGGCTTTATTTTTATCTCGCAGACAGAATCGATAAATGTAGCCCAAAGTCGTATTTGGCAACTATATCTATCCAATTCGAATGAATCTCTTTGCAATAATTGATAATAATAATAATAATTTATTGATAACCATCCAAAATACACATAAAATATGACATGACACGAATAAGAACTTAAACATAAACTTAGAGGGTATTTCCAATAAAATGTTAGCGACCAAATAGACATACACAATAGCCGAGTGAGATCACTAAAACTGCGAACATTTAAAAATACAAATTTTTCAAGTTCCTTAACTAAATATCATTAGTTTATACAACATATTATTGTTTTTCCTAGTATCTAAACTAGGCCAAGCCTGTGGTTTAGATACTAGAACCTTCCTTAATGTGTTATGAAAAAGTACACACTACGAACCGTTTCAAGTGTTTATGATAATGACTATTGGTTGAATAAAAATAATTACATTTCTATAATACATTACTCTTCATTCGATCTGAATAAGCGACTACACAACTGTCGCGGGGTAAGAGCCTGGTGATCTGTGGTGTTCCTAGTACAAACATCAGTCTCTCACAAATTGTATTTAAGGCGCGGACTGACTACGATTTTGACAGCACTCGTTCTTCACTGGAATAAGGTTGAAAATTGTAAATCATAAATGTGTCGAGTCTATGAAATGGACTGTTATTTACGGGTTTTCTTTTACACATTAAATTGAATAAGTTAACATTCTAATATAATTCTGTATCTTAAATATTCTTAAAAATAAAATTGTTGTCATTGCTGAAAATACGGATAATTTCTACGCGAACGATTTTTTAGACGTAATTTACGATTTTTTGATTGGGAATATCAAAGCACTTTTTAATATTCTATTCGGTTAACATTTTTCTCAAAACCCTCTTCTGTCAACAGTATTTTTTTGTGTTAGGTATTTCATTGCGTTACGTCATACTCGACTCTCAAAGAAACCTATTTTTGTGAATTTGAGCCTAGACCTCCCCTTAATGGCATAATACAATGCTCATTTATAATTTGTGAAGAGAGAGTGAGAGTTTTTAATAAAATAATTGACAACTCTTTTTCTTTCAAGATCCGCAAAAAATGCCACAAAATAGTTGAACACGAGCAAATTGTCTTGAATTCAAAAAGGCGAAAACCTCCGTCATACACGTCGACCTATCATCGGTTGACAAGGAATCCCCAAACCTCAACACGTCGGGGGTAGTTTTATTTCATTACCGGCCCAACTCTAAGGGATTTTTGCCGCGATTTGGGCGCCCAACGAGGGGCTGACATTTGTGGTTATAACTTTCGTCCTTCCGTGGGGAATTGTCACTCGTGTTTTAAAGACACATTTGTTTCTAGAGTTGCATTACATCAGTTATAATTTAAAAGAAACGTATTACTTTGCCTAAGACGAAAACCAGAGGCGAAAACCAAAGCCGCTTATATTTAGGTATTTTGGTAAAAGTAAGAAAACCTAGTGTCTAGTAGCCCAATGATGTATACAAATATTCATCGTTTAAATTCAAATTACCCACATTCAATTTGCTCATAACAATATTCTCATAATTCGAATATATTGGTTTGTTTCAATTATAATTGTGGTTAATTGAAACGTGAGCTCTGAGGTTCATGTTTTCCGACATTTGTCGATACAAAGAGATAGGTTGACTTAAAGATCAAATACCTAGATATGATCCAGGTAGTATGAATGTTGGCAGTCGTTTTAAACCTTTTTTTTTTTTACTGTGTATAAGCCTGTGTTTGACCACAATCTCACCATGGTCAGTGATGATGTGGCCGATGGTGGTAAGCACACAAAGCCTAGATGGAACTGGCTCTCAAGTGCAGCTGTCGGAACACACCGGTAGATGCTTGGCGACAGATTTGCAACTTGAGGGTGGTAGCCAGCCAGGCGGGTACTGCAAAGTACCCTACCACCGTGCTATGGTTTCCTCACGATGTTTTCCTTCACCGAAAGCTCAAGCTCATTGTAGGATTCGAACCCGGGACCTTTGTCTCGGTATCCGACGTCACTACCACTGAGCTATCATCGCCTTAAAACCTTGATGTAAACATCGACTATCAGAATGTATATTGAATATGTTTTCAAATACCGATACTTCACTTTTATAGGCTTGAACAATACGATAGAATTGCATTTCCAGATTTCGTGTGCGCCGCGTTGTCTTTATTAAAATATGGATTACGTCCACTGCACGTCTCCATAGGGTACATGTTTCATCGTAATTACATTTTCTTTGTGGGCTGCACTGCACGCTCCGAACGGCTGGTTCTGGAATCTTTTTTGCAGCCGTTTCGCCTTTTCGGGAATTGGAACGGAAAATGTGTTGCTGTGACGTAACTTTGCGTTTGGGGCGGTATATGAGTAGGTGTACGATAAACTGATTGATGCGATTTACAGGTGAAACAAGAAATACACTAAAAGCTTCCAGTATTTTTTTAAGTATCTATTTCCAGAATAGGTTCTTTCTGAGATCTGATCAAAAGATTTCTCTAACTAAATCTTGCCTTTTATAGGTTTTTTCTCGCGAGGGACGTCACTTTGGTTCTCGCGAGGGACGCGCGTCCTATTATAACAATTGATGTCATTGTTATATTTATAACCGCGAGTCAAGCGATTCAATTCTGTAATAATAAATCTTATAGTTTTTATCACTTTATTCAATAGACCTATAAAAAAATCGCAACATTATTTACTTTCCCAAACAGGTACTTGTTGTAAATTCAACCTAATAAACCTTAATGTCCCGTAGGAGGCAGTATAAAGTCCCGCGGTACGGGATTCTGGACACTAAAGTACTCCTCTAATGGTCCCCTCTCAACTGCTATGTTATTAGATCGTAAATCTCTTAATATTTACTTCGCGTTAGTGAAATACTCCTTAGAATAACCCAGGTGCTTTATTTGTTGATATAGTTTACGTGGGTGACTTTTCATTATGTTTTACTGTTTAGTTTTTGTATTCGAAACAGCTTCGCCCGGTTTGGGGATTTGGGATCTATTAATGTGACGTCAACAACATGTCGGCCAAAATAGTATCACAGCTTTCTCAGTGGAGTGACGTCATAGAAAAAAATTGCTATTAAAATTATATTCACATTGGTTTGGGCAGTTATTTTTTTATACTGATTTATCATTGAAGCATATCTGGTATTAGAAACTATAGGGTATTTTTGGATCAAAAGGATAATGAGTTAATATTATTTTTGTCTCTTTCAGGTACATTACAAATTGTGAAGAGCGAAGAGGAGGACCACGGCAAGTTCGAGTGTGTTGCTGAGAATTCCATCGGAACTGAGTTTTCTAAACCAACAGTACTGTATGTTAAAGGTAGGTCATTATTGTGAATATCATAGGATTTATAGGGAATAAGAGAAACTGGGGATCTTCCACCTTCAGAGCTTCAAACAAGAACGGTGATGGTAAGCGGATATCTGTAGCCTATAGATAGATGCTTGCAAAACCAGAGGTACCGCGCAATGCCGAACAAACAAAAAAAATTGCTCCCTTTTAATACAACACCGCTGGTCCCACACTACCAGCACAGCGCCTCCTAATGGAGCTCTGGTGACTTTACGTATGGTTTCCAGTCTCCTTCCAATGTCTAGAAGTCGCAAAACAATATCATAGCTTCTTCAAAATATTGTCGCAAGTTATAACTAAAGGAATCAGCTATTTCACTTTTAAATCATCAAACGTTCATGAATACAAAATTACACTAAAATATATCAATGTTAATTACGTACAGCTTTAACTTTGTCGTATGACCTAATTTCCGTGGTGATAAACAAAATATGCTATCATTCCGTGACCGAGGGTCAGCCGACCACATCAAAGAGCCACCGCAAGTCAACCCTCCCTGCGGTCGAATTACTTAATGATTATACGTTAATATTCGTACTTGATACTATACTCTATAATATGGGAACTTGGAATAGTCAGTTGGAACTAAAGCGAAAAACAAAAACGGGTTGCACTCCGGGAGTGCCGGCAGAAGTGAAAACTTGAATATTTACGTTGTGCATTTTTGAAACTAGACATTTTTCACATAGTGTTTTTATACAAGGGAAAGCTAGTTCAAGATACATGTACATATAATACTTTGGAATAAGATTTTTTTATTAACTTAAAATGGGAACAAAAATGGTACCTACCTTCCGGCTAGCTAGAGAATATTATAAGAATTTGAACATAACCCCAGTATAAAAACAGTCTAATTTATTGACGGGCCAGTTGGCGCAGTTGGCGTCTTAACCTATAGCGCCGCAGGTCGTGGGTTCGATTCCCACACAGGACATGCATTTGTGTGCATGAACATGTCTGTATGTCCTGTGTCTGGGTGTAATTATGTATAATAAGTATGTATTTACAAACAAAAAGTAGTATATGTATTATATCAGTTATCTGGTTTCCATAGTACAAGCTTTGCTTAGTTTGGGATCAGATGACCGTGTGTGAGGAATGTCCCAGGATATTTATTTATTTATTTATTTATTAACTTAAAATGGGAACAAAAATGGTACCTACCTTCCGGCTAGCTAGAGAATATTATAAGAATTTGAACATAACCCCAGTATAAATAAAGTCTAATTTGCAACTACTCTCCCTCCGTCTTACGAATTTCGATCTATCAGGGTCACGTGACATCTGACGCGAGTTTAACATTTTTTATCCATCCCAAAAAGTGCACATCGCCGCTAAAGAAGTTTTCACTTCAATAATTAACTTTTTAACAAAAAAATAAACCGCCTTCAAAGTACACTAAAAAGTATAAAATAACTCTTATCTGACACTGTTTTGAAGTGAGCGAAATCGCATGACGTGTTCTATAGAAAATATTTCTATAGAACACGTCATGCGTGTTTAAATGTTGTGTGATTGCGTAAACAATGCATATTTATGCGATAGTAGCAATCGCGGCTGATTTACTTTAATTTTTTTAAGTGTTCCGTTGTCTATCTCCGAAACTCATCATCAGATCTATATGAAATTTATATGGGACCATTTCGGAATATACCCCTTTCGAACAAAAAAAGAATTTTGCAAATCCGTCTATATATGACGGAGTTATGCCCGAACATACATAAAAAAAAAAAAAAAATATAAACATCCGAATTGAGAACCTCCTCCTTTTCTTGAAGTCGGTTAAAAATACGTGATTACTTATTGAGTCAACGAATTTGCAGGTTGTTTTAAAGATACTTACGAATGAGTAAAACTTCAAATATGGGAGCGACTCGGGAAAAGGTATTGTTCCAAATACTGCTATCCATCATTTATTTAAGACTCGTTTTCGGGTGTATTCGCGTACACGAGGGATCTAATATAAAACAAATCGTATGTGTATTTTATCTTTATGCGTAATGGAATCACAAACTTTCTATAAGTTAGATTAAGTGTATGTTATTAGAATGTATCATATTATTATGACTGTTTTATATTTATTGTACTTTTTTTTAAATAGCAATTTTAGTCATAAGCAAATCAGTTTTATTTATATTATTTAGATGGGTCAATCAAATTACCACCCATCCCATTCCTTTCAAACAAGGAACATATAACCCGGCCGTTATAAATAGGCTACACTTCAGAAAGTAGGCTACAGGCTGCACTATAATATTCACTATATATATTCGCTGAGATAACGTCACGCTCGCCTACTTCGCTCAGACATGTGGGCTCGCAAACTTTCATACACATTTAGATAAAATGAAAATGATTGTAATATCAAATAGTTCCTTTTTAGATGGGTCGCCTGTTTTTGTAAATTGACGTAATACATATTTATGTGCTTTTTAGGGTCCCGTACCTAAAGGGTGCAAAACGAGCCCCTATTAATAAGCCTCCGTCTGTCCGTCAGTCTGTCTTTCAGTGGGCTGTATCTCATGAACCGTAATTGGTAGACATACCCCCCTTTTAACTACTGAGATTTTCTATAGTGGCCACCTCTACCAACCTCTCGGTCATAAAAGACGGTACACTATACCAGGCAATCCCACCCTACCCTACCGCAGATGGTCCCAGACGCCTCGCAATTGGTAGACAGTTGAATTTTTCACAGAATGTGTATTTCTATTGCCGCTATAACAACAAATAATAAGAATTAAATTTAGTAAAAAATTAAAGGGGGCCATACAAGAAACGTTTGGTGTTTTTAACCGACTTCAAGAAAAGGAGGAGGTTCTCAATTCGGATGTTTATATATATATTTTTTTTTTATGTATGTTCGGGCATAACTCCGTCATATATAGACGGATTTGCAAAATTTTTTTTTTGTTCAAAAGGGGTATATTCCGAAATGGTCCCATATAAATTTCATATAGATCTGATGATGAGTTTCGGAGATAAAAATGGAACTCTTAAAAAAATTACAGCAAATCAGCCGCGATTGCTGCTATCGCATAAATATGCATTATTTACGCAATCACACAACAAAACATCAGGCCTTTACAACTCGAAAGGGTTGCGCAGATATATTCAGTATATCATGAAACTAAAAATTCAAAAATAAATTAACATTTTAACAAAAAAATAAACCGCCTTCAAAGTACACTAAAAAGTATAAAATAACTCTTATCTGACACTGTTTTGAAGTGAGCGAAATCGCATGACGTGTTCTATAGAAAATATTTGGCTGAATTTTTAGTTTTATTACTACTATTCATTTCAGAGCGAAGTTGAGGTAGTTAATATTATTATTATCGTGAAACCCGTGTGTGAGTTGAGTTTGATTCGCAATTGGCCTGTTTTTATAACTTTTTATGGGCACGCGTGGTGGAGTATCTGCCCAGTCCCTTTCACCCTCATTTGTGAAAGGAGGCCTGCGCTCAGCAGTGGGACAGGCCTCCTTTAGGCCAGCATTATATGATGTGTTCAAATGCAAATGCCTGTATCAAAGCCTAGAAGGGAAGCTCTCAAGCGTTATTGTCGAACGCCTGGTAGCAAGCTATGCGGGTATCACGGATACTAGACAGTGGTAGAATTTGTGTACTTTTGTTTCCTCATAATATTTTCCTTCACCAAAAGTTCAAGCTCAATGTACGAATCGAACCCACGACCTTCGTCACAGCAACTCTACAAAACTATAACTGAGCTATTACCGCCTTTAGATGCTGCTTTTTAATGTGCAACAATAATAAAATTGGTTGAAAGAAATTATTAGGTTTCCATAGTACATACAAGCTCTACTTTTTTTTTTTCAGTTACATGTTATTCCTAATTTTCATTTCACACTATTGAATAATATTATGGACTCGCGGTGTTGGGCATCGCAAGCATTTAGAGAGAGGAGATTGAAATGACTCAAAAAGATCTATGTCAATTCATCACATGTAATTTATCATTTGAGTATCCATTTATTGTGTAATAGCATTTTATGGTTAATAGTTTCTTATATAGAAAGGCCTTATCATTATTTTATGTTAGTTTGGGATCGGTTGTGAAGATATATTTCGAATATTCACTATTATCTAATCTAGGTAATAATCTACCTGTATTTCTATGTCTGTCCTCAACAAACAAACTTACATTTGCGTCAATTTCATTAATAGGAGTAGTGAATAGTAGAATAATAAGATTGACTATTTCAATAGTAGTAAAACTAATCCGATACGACGACATTTCAACTTTTTCTGTTTCTCACAAAAACCCAATATAAATTTAACTCTTTTGTTATTACTTACGCCCCCTATACATAAGTAAACTCAAAGAACCGAGTCTTATTGAATTAGTTCCCAACTTGACGAAAGGGACTTGGATTATTTCCGTCCCCGGAGGCCCCGGAGCTCTTTCTAGTTGCGAGACATTTATTTTTGTAAACTTCGTCTTTGTGCACCACATTTTTTTATTAAATTGTTCCTTTTGTACTTGCTACTATGAATAAGCTTCCTGGTCACAGTTTCAGCCGCATTCCAGGGTCGTCTAATTCTTTTATGAGGTAAAAATATATGATATGGGTGACATATATGTGTCTAAATCCGTTCAGCTATTACAATGCGTTTTACTATACCATTTAAAATTTTCGTTCAATTTCTTTGTTGATTCACGCTTATACTAGCTGTCGCCCGCGGTTTCACCTGCGTTCCCGGGATAGCCTATGTCCTTTTCCATACCATAGGTTATCTGCATGTCAAATTTCATGATGATCCGTTGAGTAGTTGAGGCGTGAAGGCGTAACAAACAAACAAACTCACTTTCGCATTTACAATATTTGTTAGGATTAGGATTGTAACAAAAATATTCGTCTTTCAAAAATGCTCCGTGGTCCTAAACAGTCGCGGATATACCAGCAGACTGAGTAGGCTTGAGACAAGGGCGGCAAAGGGGAAAATACATTTTACATATTTCTCACTACTCATACAAGTCCGAAAACTGGCTGGGGGCTGTGAACTGGCTGGTTTGTGTATTATTTGGTATTTGGCATTTGTTATTTATCTGAATAAAAAGTTGTTTCAAAGAAAAAAAATAAGAAAAAAATCTTAACATTTTATTATGCTAGTAAGCTAAATCTGAGTTAGTAAGCTTTATTAATCGCACTTGCTTTGAAACCCAGTAATATACCAAAAAAATAAACTTGTGCAATTTCAACTTTTGATTGTATAAATAATCTACTAACCGACATATGTGAGAGATTTACGCGCTAATAATATGCACTGGGCCCAGTGGCGTGCATTGGTTTTCGGAGGAGGTAGGCAATCAAGTACTAGGAGAGTTTTATTGTATATTATCGGTGGTATTTTATCCAATAAAGATCGATCAATTCTTTAATCAATATTCGATCTTTTAAATCCTCTGGAGATACGGATCGATCTTAAGATCGCCACGAAATTAAAATATCGGAAATTGATTTTAACGAGACCATAATATTCCATTTCGAATTTTCGAATCGATTATTTTTTGCAGTATTATGTTAAATATTAAAGTTTTTTTTGAATAAATTAGCACAAGTTACTCTCTTTCTCTCTCATCAATGCCGAAATCGATGGGAGGGCGTCTAAATCGTTGTTTTTCTAAAAATCTCGACAGTGTAAGTTTAATCGAATAACGATATTCGTTTAATTATTATTAGTGACCTAATAAACAGTGCATTTATAAAAATATTTTTTGTTACTAATTAACTAAGAAATATATTTTATATCATAATATAATATAAAATCTAAATATTGATTTTCTAAGGATCGACCTTGTATATATTTTTTTTAATCGATAGCAGTCACTTCGATTTGAATCTATCGATTAATTTTGTTAAAGTACGGTAACCCTATGCAATGCCAGCCAAACCATAAACAAAATAATACAAATAAATTGCGAAGTTATATTTGAGTTGCTCTAACGTTGGTAAACTGTAGTTTTTTTAATTTGGCTGGGTTACTAGTGTCACAACAGAGTAGGTATGGTTACTTTTGGTCCATAAATCGCGAATGTCAAATGTCAGTGTGCTACGCATAGTAAAAACGTGATTTATGCTTTCGTCGTATTATCATAAAGAAGTGTGTGTGCGTGTATGCATATGCCGAAATCGTATTAGTGTGCGTGAATTTGTTACACGAACTCGCGAGTGCCTGCGCGGAAAAGTTTGAAATTTTGCATTGAATGTTAGGTTAGAATTTTTATTTAAAATGATTATGTAGTTTAATTGAATCAATATATCATATTATTGAATCTTATGAGGTAAGCATTGCTTATTTGCCTATATGGAATGCACGCCACTGACTGGGCCTAAACTGAATAAATGACTTTGAATACTGATAGAATAATTAATTGGCTTTACCGCTCTAAAACAAAAAACAATTCTAAGAACAATTAATTTGCAGCTTAATGCAGAACTTTAATCATAACACAATCTCTATATAAATCCATCCTTTGTATAGGAATTATAAACACTGCGACAGATGAACGATCACCTTTATTAATAACAAGGGTAAATAAGGATATCCGCAAATTACCTCGTTAATCCCCCGATGCCCATATGTAATAGTATAACAAACCTTTAATCCCATCTAAATAATCAACATCTATAATTTAGTTTCGTTCTGGGCTCGGCGATAACAGTTCATTTTGTTTGTCTTTGGCTGTAGTTGTAATTTTAGTTGTTAGGCTGCGGATATACGCATAAGCGTAAGCGATGGTTTTTTTATCATAAAATCTATGCCAATATATGTGTCATTGCCAATAGTATATTTGGAATAAGATGGAAGTTTCTTGATTGCTATACAGAATGTTTTTTTAGTCGGCGACGAGCGACACAGGAGCGGTAGTACAAAAAATACATTTTCCAAAAATGTACTTAATTCCATTAAATACTGTAAATGCGTTGCGAAATACCTTATGCAATTTGAAATAAAATTACCGCAACGTATGGTCTCTAGGCACTTGCACAGACTAGAGCTAGGCGCAAGTCGCCATCGCCCTACCTCTTTACTCCCTCGCACTCCCGTTGAGTTTTAAGTCTACAATTTAGCTTATTACATGATTTTCCAATTAATATTTTATTATTATAAAAAACTAAAATATTTTTTTTATATTTTTTAGCACCAGTAGCATTTGTATTATCGACCATGAGTCGCTCGTCGCTGACCAAAACAACAACCTGTATTTAATTCACTTAAAAAGCTTTTTCAGGAGACGTAGTGTAAGCGTAGATTTTTTTTTAAAAAAACATTTGAAACATTAATCAGTAAAAAACTACAACTACTACTACTAAACTTTGTGATGCGTCCACGCTACGCGAACCGAGCACGAGCCGAGCCTCTATTCGTTCGTTGCTCGCGATGTCAAGTGTGGACGTACAACTAGCCTACAACACGAGCGTGATGCCAATCTCGTGTGTTCTTAAAAAACTGTCAATCGGCGGAGCACAGTCGAGTGCGAGCCGAACGCTCGTTCGAGGCTCGCAAGTCCATCCACATACGCAAATCCGTGTTCCACGTGTGCTCGGCTCGTGCTCGGTTCGCGTAGCTTGGACGCACCATTAGATCTTTTGGCCACCGCAACTTTATGCAGTGACGCAGCACCGCGTTTCAAGTCGCGTGCGCTGCTAAAAAACATCAGCACTGCAACTACATCAGGGTTGATGATAAAGTTCAGCGTACGAAAGAAAGAGACAGATGATTTTATTAAAATGTAATAATGGCTTCCAAGTTTACTCCTCGGTCATGCACACAATCGCTCCCGCTCTCGCTCCCCAATTAAACTCAGCCTAACACTAATATTAAAGCAGTTACGATCTCAAATTCAAGTTAAAGTTAAACTGACAGTTTTATATGATTGATTGAATTTACTAAGCGATTAGATTTAGATTATTCTAGGTTTGTTCATGATTGATTTATTATTGATGTCTTTAATGCCCGACCGTCAAAATTATCTCAATCAAAAGCTCTTTTACAAGTAACTTGCAATGTATGTATGTTTGTTCGGGTGGAATCTTGCAAGTCGAATTTCACCCACTTCCAGTGGTCGGATTGACTTGATATTTGGTATATATTAGTATATTAGATGACAATGCAAGTATCATCAACAAAAAGTATAGTCACCAAAAAAGCCTGTATTAAAAATGAAATTTTTAACAAAAACTTATTTATCTTATAAATGCTGGCCCATGATTTTACTCGCGTAGGTAGGAGTTGAATAAGAATATATTTTTGTTGTTAGTTGTCAATGTAAGTAGGTCTTTGAGAAAAAAATATAAAAAGGGCGATAAGCCGACAGACGGTCCACAAAAATCAATTTTATTTATTTATTTGACGAAATGATCAACAGCAATAGCAGGGGGACAGCCAATGTATTGCCGAGCTTTACTAAAGAGACTCGAAGACTGTAAACTCTAGGGAGTGCAACTGCCGGAGCCCTCTTGCGACAGAGTTTTGACTTCAAGCGCGGCGGGTAGAAAGCAGACCATCTTAGTACCGTTTTTCATCACTGAAAAATCAAGCTCATTGTAGGATCAATCCATAAGTCAAACTCATGACCTACGTCTACGTACCTGGAGCTATAAAGGCTTCAAAACATGGCTTAATTCCCAATTTTTTTTTTTTAAATAGCTTATGCTAAATTCAAATACAGCTGAGTTCCGTACGCGCAATTCAAATGTGTAGAGCTTTTGTAATAAAAAGTCCAATTTATCGTTATTGGCGCACTTGGATCAGTTGGACCTCTGTCAATGTCATTAAAGGTAGATAAAGGACACATTTGAGTGTAGCAGTAGATAATAAAACAGTAAATCAAGTCAATTTAATTCGTGGAACTATTGATTTTTTCTCGTGACAAATAAAAATAATGCAGTAGAGTCGAGCGATACCAAAAGATCAGAGAAAATATAATTCAGAGGTGTAATGTCGTCATAATTTCAAGAACAGAACCGTCTGCCGATTGAAAATTGTACCTTTGATTGGAGCATAAGTTGTCAGTACCGAGCTTTCCAGATCCTTTTTTTAGGTTTACAAAGTTTAGTGTGATGAAGTTTTAGGTTAAGCAAGTAATGCAATCAAAAATACTACTATACAAGTTGAGCAATCCAATAAGGTTTACTTTCGTAACTTTTTATAGCAGACTAAATACCTTGGGTTATTTGAATTTTGAACGCAGTATAAATACTAGAGGCAAAGTTAAAATTTATTAACGGATAACAAAAATATATACGCCTGAGGCTTTAATAAATAATGTTAAAACACGATTGAATTTTAATAATAGGAATAATTGAATTTATTAAAAGGCTTTTTTTAATAAATGGAGATAATTTAAGTACTGTAGATAGATGATACTGTGGTAACATTCCTTGACATGTGTGTTCCTTGTTTTGGTGACCTACCTCCCGTCACTCTTCACTGTCATTTTATTTTCCATTCCAGTCCGTTCTATTCTGTTTGTTATTTTTATGCTTATATTTTTGTGCCTAGGCTTATAGGCTTTGTGGTTTTATATTATTTTAAAGATTAGAAATACTTAGCAGTTGACTATTTCGGAATTTGGTGGCCATGCGTTTAAACAGGGTCACATATTATTTCGGAAGGGCTTAAGAGGAAAGGATGACTGCGAGAAATTTTAAAAATAGATTTTTAACATATCTATTGCTGTCGCGCTGTGCCCGAGCTATCCCGCCGGAGAGCGATAGAGACAACTACAACTTGGACCGATTATACCTATTTAAATTTGACGAAATCGCTATTTCGTAATCCCCAGTTTTCTCCTCCTCCTCCAAACTGGATCGATTTAAAAAACAAAAACAAGAATCATAATAAGAAGGGCTTTGGCTATGTCTGTCGGTTTTCCTTTGTTTTTTTTATATTCGTCAAATTTGTTCGCTGGATGTCTGATAAGGGCGTTAAAAATGGTAAGATTTTGTGATTTTAGAAGGCTCCTAATTCTTATGATATTTAATTTATGCAGAAAAAGAAAACCGAGGTACATACAGTTGTACCTACAGGTTGCATGGTAAAATAATCATCGCTCTAGTGTTATTATCAAGAGATTGTATAAAAAAAAAAAAAAAAGAGAGGTAACTGAGGAATACGTTTGTATGGAAAAAACGCCACTAGTATTTCCTCTTATGGGGCATTTTTTTGCCCATCGCGCTTGTCCTGAATCGCTAGTTTAAGGCTGCATGTAGTGACATGACGTGGGTAAGCGGTTACCATAGACATATAGACGCTTGCAACACATGAGGCATCACTTACGCGTTACCGACCCTTCCCCCTTCCCAATGATCTCTGGCGATCTTACTCACGCGCAGGAACACAACATAAAGTTATTTCGCTGCGGTATTCTGTAAGGGGGACGTACTTCCCCAGTCAAGCTCTCTTAAAATATGCGCCAGGTTATATAATATTCTAGATAGAAAAACAATAATATATATGATATTCTAGATAGAAGAACAATAATGCAAGTGTTTGGACTAGATTTTGTCAATAATGATCAATTTCTATTTTTTTTTTTATTATGGAATGGGAGAAAACTCCTAATAAATCTACCCAGTCTCTCTCTGTTCTCTGGTTTACTTTATAAAGATCAATTTGGTTTTTATGTGATTCAGCTAAATATATTATTTAATAAAAACAGCTGCTACTTCATATGACTTTTATATACAATTAAAAATAGCCTTTCAAAAGCTATTGCGCTTAGTATTATATCCAATCTAATTCCGTTTCCGTCCTAAAAAAACAAAGAGAATGGCGTCATTCCACGCTCCAGCTAATTTTAATTTATCGTGAAAACAAAGTAGCGAAGCGTTCCTGAAGCTTTTTGAGTAAAAATAATATCTGCCTTGAAGCTATGAAACTTGATCAGAGTTGTGACAGCGGAAATATGTAATAATAATTGTTGCTCGCGGCTTCTGCCGCTATTTTGTTCCATTAGGTGTCGATTTTTGAAAATCCCTTTCAATTGGATGCCTATGTTATGCCTACGTCCTGTGAGCCAAATTTCATGTTCGTAGGCCCTACGTTTTGAGCTGAGCGTTCATCTATCAATCAGTCAGCTTCTATTATTTTATATCAATGTAGACAAAAAAATATGTAATAATAGAAACGACTAGAGAGGACTATAGCGTAGTCCTGCTGTATCGCCAGGCCAGGTGCGGTAACTTTTTATAGTTTCACTCCTTGTCACTCCGAAATTTATCTACTTCTATATATCAATTGCAGCAAAATAGTAGCATTTCTTCTCTATGAAATGTCATTCTACAATTTAATGTTTATTACACTCACAAAGTAACACCTACAAAACGTGTAGGCGACATCCATCCTTTATTTTCATGTACTGTTATTATATTTTATACGTGACACCATGAACATAAAACATGAAAGGTATTTATAGGCTTAACAGTATTAAAAACAAAACGCTTTGATAACAGTTCACGTTTTCAACATGCCATGTGATCATTACGGTGACATTTGTTTTAATTAATTAAGTTCACTGTCACTAAGTGTTGACAGTATCTAGAATTAGCTACTATTTTAACTATCAAGTGAAATTAGGAGTCATATTCGAATGTTGAAAATCAGTCGTCAAACACCTACCAGTGTGTTCCGGATAGCACTTGAAAGCCAGTATTTTGTTTAAAGGTTGGCAGAACATTAACAATCACCCTTGTATTGTGAATTGTGGATAGACAAGACACTGGCCACATACCATCAGGTCAAGAGACTGCCAACCTTCTTTCATAAAATTAAAAGAATAAACAAGAAGAAATCATTTTTAACCGACGAAAAAATGAGGAGGTTTACAAGTCGACGCGTATATATATTTTTTTTATGTGTATACGCATAACTTTTTACAGAGTAGTCCGATTTTGATAATTCTTTTTTTATTGGATAGGGTATACCTAGGGTCGGGTTGTGTATTACATCAAAAGAAATAAAAAAATAAGCATGTAGTAATTAGTAGATTTTATAGCCACAAAAAAAGTCACAAAAAATATTCAAAATTATTTTTACTTTTCAGTTTTTTCGGTGGTTTAATTTTTTTGTAAAAAAGTTTTTATTATTAATCATCCTTTTTTAAATAATAGTCGACCAACTTAATAATCAGACCATCGAACCAAAATCCTTGTCAAGACGAAACAAACGAGCCCAAACTCGATGGGGTTGCGTCGTTTTATTACAGAGTTCCCATGCCCACCTTCCAGTTCCATCATCAGATCAGGTCAATGTCATAATAATATTGCATTGTTATCCGATTTGCAATTAAAGTTACTAAGCAATTTTGAAATTGCTACCTCTGAAATTCTCTTAGATTTACACATATATTTTTGTGTCTTGTCCACAGTAAGACGAGTGGCACCACAATTCTCGATACCACCACCGCCTCGGTCTGAAGTCATGCTGGGAGGCAACTTGACCCTCAAGTGTGTCGCGTTTGGATCACCAATGCCTACTGTCAAATGGAGAAAAGGTAAGAAATTATACAACATTGTTATATATTGATATGAAAGAGTTTTACGTTCGAAATAGTTCGAATATCAGTAGTATCTAGGAAATAGGAACGTGTAATCGCAGAAAGAACGGTTAGTGTCCTAAGTAGTGAGATAGGAAGGTCCCAACCGCTCTACTTCCTTAAACAGGAAAGTGTAATCGCGTCGCTCCGATTTAGGACGTTTAGGGATGTAACATTGTTCTTCAAAACATCGATGTTTTGAAATAATTATATAAGGCTTCTAAACTCTTGGCGTATATTTTGAGGGATGAATATATAGGTCATTAGTAATCAAAAAACAATAATAGAAAAATAATCCGTACAATATAAAATTATTTCAAAACATCGATGTTTTGAAATAATTATATAAGGCCCTTCTAAAGTCTTGGCGTATATTTTGAGGGATGAATGTATACGTCATTAGTAATCAAGAAACAATAATAGAAAAATAATCCGTACATTGAAAGTACTACATTATTTATATATTAATACTTGGTACTTAATTACATAAAGTTCAATTTTGTTTTATTTTAACATAAAGGAGCTCATTTGTATTCATTAAAATTTTAATTTGTGTGATCGGTTTGAGAGAATAAAAAACCTTAAACATCGGAAAAACATCGATGTAAGTATAGTTATATTTTTTTTAAATCGACCTTTGTTACATCCCTACGAGTCGTCCGTCCCGCTTTAAGTATAGTTGCTATACTCTTTGCCGCGTCTTAGTTAGAAAGCAAGATAGTGTAGTGTAATAAGTAGCTTCCTGCTTCCTAGTTAGGATCCTAAAAATAGGAAGGTGTAATAAGTGCTTTACCGATGTACCTGCGCAGAAGATACATTTTCAAAGCGCGGGAAACGTGCGTGACTTGCGAGTGAGACGGAACTAACAGCTGCACTGTATTATTCTTTCGTTAATCTTCGGGGCCATACTTTCTTTTTTGTGCGAACGAAGATTCACGACGCGCCATATCAGGTAAAACTGTAAATAAGTGAAGCTCACTAATATAGTTGTCTCTATCTTATAGACCCGTTTTGTTTTGACCATGAATCTTATATGGTTTTGACAGCACATATACAACGAGTACAAATGACAATTTATCCCGCTCGGTGTCGTATTGTTATCAAATAATTAAGAATAATAATTTCTTGCTTTTTGATGTACACTAAATAGTTAGTTATCAATATATTTTTTTCGATATTGTAGATCTATTTATGTATTTTTTTAAGACATTATTAAGTTTATAAGATAAAGCAAAAGGGTTTTACTTTTTAATAATAATTTTTAATCCCATTGTATTAAATCGGAGTTCATTATTATAAAGGTATCTTCTCTTTATATTTACAATAATCTACATTATAAGTCCCGCGTTAGCAGGACCATCAAAAATTGTATAAGACTCATTTGAGTGTTCCCCTCCACGGAAATCTTTAGTAAAAGGCGAAAGATTTATTCGTGTTGAAGGGAAACCAGAGTTAACTAATCTGAGTCTCAATCGAACCAGTATGTTTTGCCGGAGACTCTTAACATCGCGATGTAGAATTCTTACTTACATTAAGAGCGCCATCTGTCGAGTGTTCAAGGAAAATAATAGTTACAGAGTAACACCATCTAGCGTGATTTTTTGTTACTGTGTTATCAAATCGCACCCCCCCTGGAACAAAGATGCAAGTCGACTTGCGTGTTTTTTTTTTATTGCACTAAAAAATCAAGAAAAAACTAATACATATTGTCAATTTTTTTCATAATTTTTATCTTGAAAATGAAGGAATAAAATACAAATATGTAAAATATTGCAACATTAAAATATTTATATTTCCATCATAAAAACGAAGTTAATATATTTGCACTTAATTATTCACTAAAGTTCCATATGACTAATAGCATATTCATACTTACATACATTTTGAACGAATTTATTTGGTGGGTATCGTAGTGCAAGTCTAGTTGCTTACTTTATCCACGAAACTTTTATCCACATTATATTATATAACAATTGATACGTTATTTACACAAACGAGTAGCTCGAGGAAAACCTATGTAAACGACACTTACACATTAAATGCACTACTAAATCAGAATTCAAATAAAGAGTTATCTGCAATAATACCGAACAGCGAGACTTCCATAACATGTCAACAATGCAATATTCATAATTACTCCATCAAGTGTTTAATATGTTTCGAAGAATAATTACGCAACGCTCCTTTTTAGGTTTTTCTCAATACACATTGAGTAAATTTAAAATATAAACACGTAGGCCGGTCACAGGTAGTTTTAGCTATCATTTGATGTATACTACATATTTTTAATAATGTTGATAAATTTTTAGGACAGTTTTTTTACGCTCCTGAAAAGTTGTCACTTTTCACTTACAACATTCTTCCAGGAAGGGTGCGAAATGTTTAATCAATATTGATTCAAAGTCAATAATAATTAAAATAAATTAATAGTTTTTTTTATTAAATTTTTAAAGAAATGTATGGGACTTCATAATACCGATTTCAGTTTTAATAGTATCGTATCTAACAAAAGTCTAGGCTAAATAAATAACTTTTTTTTTTTGTTATAGGTCCAACAAAATGGCTGACCCCAGAAGACAACCCACCCCTTGGCCTGAACACCCTCAAACTGGAAGACATCAGGGAATCTGCCAACTACACTTGTGAAGCGGCTAGTGTGCTCGGCGTTATTGAAACCACTGCTGAAGTCAAAGTGCAATGTAAGTTTTTTTAAAGGGGTTTGTTTTTATTGCCATTTAAAATATTGTTACAATATCAACAGTACTTAAGAGGAAATGCTGGTGGCGTTTGTTCCATACAAACGTAATCCTCAGTTTCCTCTCTGGATAATGACACTAGAGCAATGATTATTGTATCATGCAATCTGTAGGTACCACTGTATGTCCCTCGGTTGTGTTTTTCTCCATAAATTCATTAGGAGCCTTCTAAAATCGCAAAAACTTACCATTTTTAAAGCCCTTATCAGACGTCCAGCGAACAAATTTGACGAATATAATAAAACAAAGGAAAACCGACAGACATAGCCAAAACCCTTCTTATTATGATTCTTGTTTTTTTTTTAAATCGATCCAGTTTTGGAGGAGGAAACCGGGGATTACGAAATAGCGATTTCGTCTAATTTAAATAGGTATAATCGGTCCAAGCTGTAGTTGTCTCTATCGCCCTCGGGCGGGATAGCTCGGGTACAGCGCGACAGCAATAGATATGGTAAAAACCTATTTTTCAAATTTCTTGCAGCCATCCTTTCCTCTTAATCCCAAACTTGATTAATAATCGGCTATCGGTTCATCTCGCTAAATATAACAACTGAACTATCCGACTTAACTCTGACAATTACAGTTATGTCTAATGACTAAGTAGAGGAAAAATTGCCATACATTTAGTAGAACTGATAAAGAAAGAATTGACAAAATATAGGAATCAAATCGCCAAAATTAATTTCATCGTGTCTTCGAAGTCAGACCTGAGGCCCTACTACGAAAAACGAAACATGATAGTCCGATCATCGTTGTCAATCAATTAGCCAATAGAATTGCATAAAATTTACGGCTCGTCAGTTTTGCTGCAATTCTATTGGTTAATATTTGACAACGATGGTAGGACTATCGTGTATCGTTTTTCGTAGTAGACCCTCTGAATATGACCCTATTTCCCTTGGTCACGCCATAACTTGAGAACGACTTTACCGAATACATCCATCTTTTTTTATAAGTTTTCTAATACTTTGTAGATGCTTCTTACGGTTTTTTTTTAAGAAAGTTGCGGGTTAAACCACAGGGGACAGCTAGTCCATTATAAATGATTGTTTCTAATATATATGTTTTGGGTTACATTTAGATCCAGTAACTTTTTCATTATATGATAAGCAATCATAATTGTAACCTGTTTTGTGTTTAATAAAATAAAACAAAAATAAATAAATAAAATAAAATATATGAAACTCGACAGTTTATTAGAAAAATATTAACTTAGGTTTATTTAATGTATGTATCATGTGAACAAATAAACTAACAATGTAACAAAAAAATCTACAACCAATTCGTTCTCCAAATTGCGTCGCTCTATTTACCAAGTTGTCGTTTTCTCACCAAATAATTGATTACACAACAAAATGATCAAGGTAACAACAGTTCTTGGTATTCCACCTAATTAATCCCAAGTGTTTCGCCTCACCGCGTCAGAACCCTCAAGACGAGTGACTGAATCAAATTACACTCATAATTTCTCGGGGTAACTGCTGCAAATTTATGGTAATAACTCCGACGAGGTAGAAAGTGGGATTTACGAAAATCAATTTGATGAATTGCCCCAAGTTGAGAAGACATCCGTTATGAATTAGTGTTATAATTCATAATTGAAAGGGTTGCAAAGTTGCGTGGTATCCGAGAGACAAAACGAATGTCAGCTTGATTAATGATTAATTATTGTTGTAGTAACCCTTTTCTGATTTAATTTGAGGATTATTTGGCGTGTCTGGTTTTAGTTGTATTGTTTGTTCGATTACTACCGAATAATGAATATCGTTATTGATTTTAGCATCAGTGTTTCAACGGAGTTTGTTTTAATTAAACATTAATTAATTCATTAGATTTATCATCATCATATTTACTATATACCTATATCAAACACTGAACTTCTTCTAGCGTAAAACTTAGTCACGTACACCAGCTTAAAAAAAATGCCGTTTTATATATTTTTTTATCCTCACACAGGTTATCTGATCCCAAAATAAGCAGAGCTTGTACTATGGAAACCAGATAACTGATATAATACATATACTACTTTTTGTTTGTAAATACACAATATACATAATTACACCCAGACTAAGGACATGCAGACATGTTCATGTATACAAATGCATGTCCTGTGTGGGAATCGAACCCACGACCTGCGGCGCGTAAGGTGAATCTTAACCAACTGCGCCAACTGCCTCGTCTATATAGTCGTGTAGTATGGCGACCATGCTTTTTCTTGGTGTGTCTAGTCCTATGGTGTAACCATTAGTATTTTTAAGTTTTAATTGGACTTCTAACGTATGGGCATTTACAGTGTCGTCTTTAGCACACGGGGCCCGTAACCAGGGCCCCTCACTTACGGGGGCCTCAAAATGCCGATATATTCGCTCACAGTAGTGAGCGATCCAGACCTAGACTCGCACTTGGCCGGTTTTTTTTAGATATAATAATACCTCCAATAAGGTACCCACTACGATTCGTCACATTAAATTCAAACAGTGTACCTATTCTTTTTCTTAGTTTTAAGTTTGGCAAACATATTCTTCTCTGTCATGTTTTAGTAAATGGTGGTCATTGTTCATACTTAACTTTTCACGGACTTATTGAGACGAGTTTGACTAATACAACTTTTAACACAATGGTGCAAAAGGATTGATTTTTATTGGATAAAACACCAGCGATAATCTAAAACAAAGTCGTGTTAGTTACACCATCCATTTATAACTCAAGAACGGCTGGACCGATTTTCATGATCTTTGAGTTGTTGGATTTGTCTCCGCCCCGAATATCAGAATAACGAAGGAAAGGGTAGGGTAGGACACCACGCGAACGAAGTCGCGCCCGGCTTAATCCTTCAACCGACTTCAAAGTACACTAAGAAGTAATTAAATTCTGATCTGTTGATAATGGGACCAAACGGGAAGTGGACCCTTATAAATAAAATAAGAATTTTCCAAAACGCTTAATCAATGATGGAGTTATGAGGTAACAAACATAAAAAATATATAACCGAATTGAGCACGTCCTCCTTTTTCTGAAGTCGGTTAAAACTAAAAAAAAAAAACGAAAACACGACGTCCCTTTGCAAGTTCCCGCCAAAAAATTATTGCAGACTGCCTTATTATGTCACAGACTACACATTTTCATGGTATAATTTTCACAGCATTGCCCGGACCACCGACAGAAGTGAGACCATCGGAGATCACAGCTACTACCGTGAGACTGACGTGGACTTACAGCGGACCTGAAGAACCCCAGTACTATGTGATACAGTACAAGCCTAAATATGCTAATCAGGTAGGAGCACCTTAATGTTATAAACCAGAATTTGACAGAGAGACTTATTCTTGTTAACTTATAAGAAAGCCAGCACCGTAGCATGCTGAATTGGAGCTGCTGGGATGATATCGTTCAGTTATTTATATTTATTCATATGTCTATCAACAGTTGGCAGTAGTACCTACTATTGGCTCACAGACCAAGCCTAATTACATCACACAGCGTGCTCACTAAGCCTTTGGTCTTCGATAACAAGAGGCTTCACCAAAATAGCTAGCATTCTGGCTCCTTACACCAGCTTAGTTCTATTGTTGAGTATACATATTTTGTATGGTCACCGCACTACGACGTGCACTCGCAGTCAATTGGGGCGTCCAAAAAATTGTTTCAGATGTTGAAGGATCTTATATCATAGAAGAACTTGAATATTGATTCGACTTAGCCGCTTTGATCTATCTACATTAATTAATTCCTTCTGTAATACACTCCTTATGCCATTGAACTTAACACTTGGCATAGATGTCGTTCCTCTTGAACTATTTACTTAATGTATAGGAACAACACATCCTTCCTGAACTTCCAGAACTCTGGTAACACGCTAGGACATCTAATGGTATTCTACTGTGTCCAGTATAACCCATCAAACAGAGCACGTATAGTGTCTTAGCTAATGAACTGGTCCTTCGAGCCAAATTAAGGACCAAATAAAACTGGTCCTTCGAGGCAGATGTTACAATTATCTTCCATAATCCGCAGGCCTTCAGCGAAATCTCCGGTGTGATCACCCAATATTACGCAGTAACGAATCTATCGCCCTACACCGAGTACGAGATGTACGTTATAGCTGTCAACAACATCGGCAGAGGTCCACCTTCAGCGCCAGCAGTCATCACCACAGGAGAAACCGGTATGTAGCGCTGTCTCCGTTATTTTATAGTCATATGAGGGAGAGGAGCTAGTTTCTACTGTAATGGGGTAAGATGAATAGTAGTAAAATGAAAGTGTCACAGAATAATTATACGCATAAAATATTAGGTAAAGCAAGCAACAAATGCATTGATGATTTTGAGTCAAAATAAAAAAATACTTAAAATTTACTTCTTATAGTATATCTATCTATTATACTTGGTATAATATAACTTTGCCACTCTAAGATATCATATAAAACTGCAGTTACCTATATATTTATACCTATATAGTAGATTTAAATTGATTTACTTACTGATAGTATCGTTTACGAATATTTTCACCATGGGAACGGAGTAATCTCATCTTCTATCTATATCGTCAAATAATCATTATCATTATAATACAGCGCAATAAACTTATCTGGCCCGTGGCCTAAAGAGGAACGAATGACGACATTATTCGCCATTGGTCAAAGACAATATAACCACTACATTCATTGGTTGTTTGGTCCACCAAATGCGATTACAGCGACTCTCTCACTGGGCCAGATAAGTATGTGGGACTGTACTGTTCTTGTAAGGTACCTCAAATTGGAAGCATCGTGTCATACGCTTATTTTAATTTAATTTATCTTATATCGCTTTCAATTATGTAATTTCGTAACTTTAGTTACTTTCGATTTGGTAACTAGATTTTTTTGTTTCTTGCGCTGGATTCTGAGTTTTAAGGTATTTTCTGTGATGGTCTTTACATGCCTACGCGTAATGTGCGACATACGCCGTTCGTCGTCGCTTCATGTAAGTTCTGCTTTACTGAAATATACTTCAAATTTATCGTTTTTAATTTCATTTGCACATTTATTTTAGTTTTTAGTAGTCTGTAGTTGTAGCGCGTGTCAATTTTTGGTTATATTTTCATGCACCATTATTGGTTTATTTATTAATGTTAGGTAATGTTTGTTTATTTCATCTCCACAAATTACATTGTACATATATGCAGTTGACAATAAGAAAAATGGCAAAAAAAGTAATTACTTCGTGATACGGAGTGTACTCTCAATTTCACGTAATTCTTCCATTTCTGCTAAAGCACCTTTTGTGTGACTGTGTTTTGATTATATCTGTCTGAATTATTGACTAATATTATATTTTTTCGTGCTCACTTGCAGTGGATTCCTTGTATGGAGGTGCCAGTAAGTATTCAAGACAATATTAACGCATCTCTGTTTTTATTTGGGCTTTCACAGGTCTCTAATAGCATGACTTAGCATCTAATGATTATATGTAATATTGGAATGGGTTACCATTACAAAGAACCTCTGCCTGATGTTGAGATAAAAATAAACAATATATACCTACATATATTTTGCTATCAAAAGTATACCTTGTATGTCATGTCCCGTTACAACATTGGTTTGTGTTAGAATATTATTTCTGTACATTCACTGGCTGATTCGTATCTCATTTCTCTCAGCAAATGTATTATTAAATCTTAACCTCGGCTCGGCTCATATTACCGTCGTCTTGTCAAAACAGACAATATAAAATGTCCAATCGGTTAGTAATGAAAATGTTGGGGTACAAGATTTTTGACGCCCTTTTTTGTGATTCTAATAAAGGACAAAAGTTTCGAAGGCGCCCCGGCGACCCTTATTCTGAACCAAATGAGATTATGGCATTTTAATATTGCAGTCCCTAAAACTTTTATTGTTTCGTTGTTTCCGTATTATAAACAGCTAAAGAGAATTTTCATTGACTGACGCCCTTTTTTGTCATAGCGATAACAAATCCTATTACGATGTGCCCAGTCTGTTCTTGTTATTATTTTTTATTCTTCATTTTGTGCGTAATTGAGATGAGCCGAGATGGCCTTTAATTTGGCATCGCGTTTTATTATTACTTTTATGATAATACGGATTTGAATGTCTGAGTGACATGGTAAAGAATTTGGAACAATTTTACGCTTTGTGCTTGACTTTTAGCAATTATCTGGAGACGGTATTTGAATGGAGATTTTTGAAATAAAAACATAGAAATAATGGAGACTATTCCAGTTCTTAGTTTATTTCCAGTTTACTACAGTTTTTTTAATAATTATTAGTCATTTCGATATTTGTTGGTAAAAAAATTTTTCTTTCATTATTAGTTTGAATTTTGATGTTGATATTGGGTTTTTAATGAAAAAAAAAACTGCAAACCCTCGTACTCTTTATACGATTATCCCAACAAAAATGTATTTTATTTAGACTAATAATTAATAATATCTAAATAAACTAAGATAAACTAAACGTTTGGGATAGCAGGTATACGGGAGACACGTGTAGGAAACTTACAAAACAATTTATAATATAAAATGTGATTGTTCTTAACGGAATAGGTATAACAATACCCTAATGATTGGAATCATTTGGTACCTCCCCTTTTAACATAACCTATACGTTAATGGGTTTCACATTAATATTCATTATTAACATATCAGAATATTTCTTTTTTTTTTATACAACGATATGAAATATGAAAAGATTTTGACAATTCACCTTAATTCATATAGGGTTTATATCTTACTTTCTAAATCCCACACAATATTATTAGGCACTAATGAAAAATATTTCTGCTAGTAACTCAGTCTATACACCAAAATGTATTAACTTGGTTTGTTTCCATAGGCCTATCACTTAAGGTACAAGTTCGTAGCCGACTGCAGGCAGCAGCAGGCGACGTGTCGTCGCGACACTATTCTTTCTCTTTCGTTTTTATGTATTACTTACTATGGAAGCGACGTTGCAATACATAGAAAACAGTAGTGTCGCGACTCGTCCCTTGCTGCTGTAGCCTGCAGTCGACTACGAACTTGTAGCTTTATTGTATTATAACCATCAATGTCTTTGCACTTTTAATGTTTGTTGTTGTATTTATTATATGCAGCTAATAAGGGTTCTACGCAGTCTTCCAAAAAATATATTTCTCCGTGGACGAAGCCAATAAAATCCTCCGGGCCCGATAAAATCAAATAAATTACTAATCATAGACTATTTATTTTATTTTTATTGATACAATGTCCCACTGCTAGGCAAAGGCTCCCATTCCATTTTTTTCATTGGGTTGCCAAGGAAACTATTCCATATTGTAGGAGTCCGACTCATTACGCTATCTCTACCTAGAGTTCTCGTGGCGCCCGCTTAGTATTTTATCGGATCTGTGGTAAAATCAGCCCGCATAGACTACATAATATTTTCTTTACAGAACCCGGTTCAGCGCCTCGGAATGTCCAAGTTCGTCCACTCAGCTCAAGCACAATGGTCATTCAATGGGAGGAGCCAGAAACGCCGAACGGTCAAGTCACGGTGAGTGCCGAGCCACTATCGAAATAAGGGCATAAATTATAAACTAAACATTTTAGAGGTCAATTTTGTTTTTTTTTTTTTTTTTGTCGCAACGTTGTCTTACAACTTCACATTGAAAATGAATTTGTTTTCCGCGAAAAGCAAAAAGTTTTCGGTGTGATGTGTTATGTGATCCGCCTCCGTACCTTTACGGAGCATCTGTATATTTAATCACAAAGGGAAATTCGCAGATTACGATCGCATCAACGCATTCACATGAACTGAAGTGTAAACATGATTTTAAGATTTATTTAATTCTTCCACCGTAATAATTAAGCTTGGTAAAATGTTAATTATTCAAGCAAATGCTTAAGTAATCATTGTATCTTAAGAATTTCCATTTAATTTTCAATTACACACTTGGCAGGGCTACAAGATTTATTACACGACGGATCCATCGCAACCCCTGCAGTCTTGGAATTCTCAAATGGTGAGTGAATTTTTAAAGAAATAAACTTTTTTTTTATTCAGAAGTAATAATAACTTCTTTAGTATTAGGCTTTATAATGGTCGGTAACATATTGGATATCTCATTGGTAAAGCTAATGTCTACAGGTGACGGAAACCACTTACCATCAGGTGGAACGCCCGCTTGCTGACAATAAAAGATATTGCAAGTTGTTAAATATACTAATACAAAATATATAACAATTATAATATCGTCACCTTCGAAGAAAAACAGTGTAACTTGCTTTTCATCACTTTTTGAACCACGTTCTATTTTAGCACTTCTATTTCAGCTGTAATCTTAAGTCATAGTATTACACGATACATTTATTTACAGATGGATAACAGCCATTTAACTACGATCAGTGAATTGGTCCCACACACGGTTTACACGATACGGGTTCAGGCTTACACGTCTGTGGGTCCTGGACCCATATCTCCACCCGTGCAGGTCAAGACACAACAAGGTAAGACTAGTGGCTTTGAGGTGTAGACCTTTCGAGACTCGATAATTATATGGAATTCCCTTCTCAAGTAACTATGCACCAAAGTTTATGAAAATCCATTCAGATCGTTCCGGAGCTGAGTGGAGACAAACATATTATATAAGGTCCTAATAAATTAGTGAACTTCCTCTTGAGGGATGAATGTAGTCATTAGTAATCAAAAAATAATATTAGAAAAAAATCCGAGGGAAAAAAATATTTTTTTTCTTCGACTTGTATGGTGATTCTCTATGCAAGTAAAAGAAAATAAAAAAAAAACCCTCGGATTTTACCTATACATTCATCCCTCAAGAGGAAGTTCACTAATTTATTAGGACCTTATATACAAACAAATGTTCACATTTATATTATTACTAGAATTTACGAATAATAATAGTCTGTGCCAGTACAACTATTTACTATTAATTAGGAGTACCATCACAACCTTCGAACCTGATGGCAGTAGAAGCTGGTGAGACATCAGTGACGTTGTCATGGCGACGCCCGGCACATGCTGGCGACAATATCGTCTCGTATGAACTGTACTGGAACGATACTTATGCCAAGGAACACCATAGGAAGTAAGGATACATTATACACTCATCTCTTACCAATAATAAGATAACTAAAAATTATATTTTACAATAAAAAAAAAATAATGAGTTACCCTATGCGACTACCTGGTGCTTATTTATAAATTTTATTTTCTCGCATTGACACATGTCTTATACAATTACATAAGCAAACTAAAAAGCCATATTTGACAAGAGGATGTCTCTTGTTGCAGCACTATGTTTGTCTCTTTTTGGCACATATAAGTTTATGCTGACAAAAGTGACCTAATAAAATGGCTTAGTTTAATGCAAATTAAAGTAATGACTCTGTAAAGTTATGTAGTCAACATTTTCGCTATGTAGAACTTTTCCAACATTGAAATATGTACCAGGCGGATACCAATAACTGAAACGTATACCCTGAACGGATTGTACCCCAACACTTTGTACTACATCTGGCTGGCGGCGCGGTCGCAGCGCGGGGAAGGCGCCACCACCCCGCCCATCGCAATCAGAACGAAACAATATGGTATGTGCTTGCAGACAACACTGATTTTGAGAGTTGACGTCATGTGAGAGTGGGTATTATAGCAAAGCGAGGGGGAACTGGCCTTTAAGATTTTTTTATTCGTTTTTATTTTTTTTTCAAAAATGAGTTACTGCCTTTTTCTCCGTATTTTTTTTTACTTTTGCAATATGGCTAGTTTCCCGATCGCTACCGTTGAGGAAATGTGAGAGTGTGTGAACCTG
This sequence comes from Polyploca ridens, assembly GCA_951394255.1. Lineage (NCBI taxonomy): Eukaryota > Metazoa > Arthropoda > Insecta > Lepidoptera > Drepanidae > Polyploca > Polyploca ridens. Next base: position 12,232,801 of record OX596256.1, on the reverse strand, counting down.
ATGTCTTCCAGGTAAAATCCTAATGTAATATTTCACATAAAAGCACCTGCCCGGCACGCTGCCAGTAATTGAAGCACAAGCACCAAGTTTTATATATCACAATATGTGTTTTGTAATCGTAAATTTGTCGAAACGGTAATGTGTACGCTCGACAAACGATAATAGAGTGCGCTCGTCGAGATAATAATAAATAGACTTAGCTAAAAGCGTACACGGTACCTTAGTAGTAGCTTTATGTTGTTCGTAGGTCAGTTTTTATGCGAGGTTTACACCTCGAGTGTCATTTTTTTATTTATTTTTTTATTCAAACGCTAACGTCACGCACAACATTGGGAATCGTTTAACGACATTTAACTCATGAGACTCATGCATATTTTGACATAATTACTAATTAATATCAACCTATAATTGGGTAGCGACCACATGTGTTATTCGTGTCGTAAGCTGGAACATAATCATCACAATTTTCTTCCAACAGGAGAAAGTACGGATGAGACTTAGAGATGTATGGGCGAGCGGATCCTACATTCACACCACACAAACTAATGTGCATGCTCGATTTGTTTTCTTTTACGACATACGTCGTTCGTTAATTTATGTTCTGGGCACATTTTGTTTTGGTTATCATATAATTTGGAATCGCATTCAGTGATCGCATCGGCTAGGTGTAACGGGGCGCGCGGCCCGCGAGTGTCGCGCGCCCATTTCAGTTTCAGATCGGATCTATATTATTTTCCTTACCGATGAGCTTGTTTAGTTCCTGGAGCGCCACCGATGAATGTGACCGCTGTAGCTGTGTCGCCTACCGCTATACGTGTGTCGTGGTCGCCGCCGCCGGCCGAGAGGGCGAACGGAAGGATAGCTTACTACAAGTTGCTTTGTGTGGAATCCGGGCGTGGTGATTCCGAGGCGACAGTAGTGAGGCTGAATCAGACGTCGTTCTTGATGGATGAGCTGCGGCGGTGGACCGAGTACCGCATCTGGGTGTTGGCCGGCACGAGTGTGGGCGACGGCCCCGCCTCCTACCCGGTCTCAGTTCGCACGCATGAAGACGGTACGTGTCACCATCACTCACAAGACATTCACTAATGATTCCTTCATATTCACTTCAGCTCAATTTTTTGACAGGTTTTACACTGATGTATCATCGAATTAAATGTTACGATTTTCAGTGTGATAGATTTTATGATGTCAAATCGATTTGGAAGTGTAATTGTCGAGTCACCAATGTCATAAAATTGAACTGGAAGCCAAAGATTACAGTCTTTTGTTTAACAATACAAGCTATTTTAACATTAAAAATCTTTGGCTATGTTATATCAGTTGATAAATTGTTTGTTATTAAATGTTTAATTAATGGAAAAATTCAGTGTAATTATAAATGTTTTAATATCAGCTGGTATCACACAAATTTTAAAAAAATAATATGGATCATGAATACTAACGAATTAATACAATATTTAACTTAAGGTCTTGGATTGCTACGGTGATGGTAACATAATTTCTTGAAATCATTCACAAATATGGGTGATTTTTATTTGGCGAACAAAAGCGTAGTCAAAATCTATTAGCGCTCAAATAACATTTGATTATAATCTATTGCACGGAAATTCATAAAATTTTTAAAGACGCGACGAATCTTTTGCGCGCGCTCAAAATGTCTCGCTACTAATTCCTACCCGTTGGTTCTCGCGAGGGACGCGCGTTCGTCGTCTATTATAAACAATTGATGTTATTGTTATATTTTTAACTGCGAGCCAAGCGATTAAAACAATTTGATTTTGGCTAAGCTTTTATTTGATTGATAAGTTTAAAATGCTGGTGGTGGGTTCTCATATCAATATCTTCATATCACATGATATATCTTAATGCGCTACAACTACTACCAAAAATACTAATGTAATTTTTTCTTTTGTTCCTTTCTTGTGAGCATATAGCAGGATTCTAATCAGGAGGTCAATTCTCGTAACGTTTTACTATGCTTGCCGATAAATATCCATGTATATCTATTAATCATGTCACAGACGATCATTTTGGTTTTCTCACTAATTGTATTTTCGACTCTGCACACAGCGGCATAGAGTTGATTTTCCACTCACTGTCACATGTAATGATTTATTTTATTGTAATGGCGCGTCTCACCGATTCGCCATTATTTTTGTCAACTCGCTAAAGATGCCACTCACTGAAATGCAAAAGTTTATAATGCACCTGGTATAGTGTCGACGGCACCGTTATATTATTGATTTTGGCGCACAGTTGTTGAGTATTTAGCAATGGACACAATTTTGCATGCTTTCTTTAACGACACAGCACCGTTTTTCGTTCAGTTAATTTCACTGGGCACCAGTTAGGTTCACGTCTTGGTGCATGCAACTCGATCACGGCTGATTTGCACACTGATTGGGTTGCGTGTAACAATGACACCACTTTTAGGATGCACTCAGCACAACTAGCGACGACACGAGGTGAGAGAGCGAGTGCGTGACACAACAATAGCTATAACCGTTTGTATCGGTCGCAACTACTCCATTCTTCGTTGTAAAAGCCACTTGACTACCAGAGTAGCGTTTACACGAAGGAGAGTGCTTGCGCGAGTCACTCCCTCGCAATTGTGACCGCCCACTCGGTTATTCAGCTCAACACGCACCACGGCCCGAGCGCCGCATTTGAATACCAATACCGTCCCCACACGACACGCGCGCATGCAAATAAACTACTCACAACTACTACTTCTCTACTCACTGTACTGTCTCACTACTATCTACCTATTAGCGGGAAGGCTGCGGGTCGAAGTAAAGTCCCGAGGATCCGACTAAATTTAACTCATATCGATTGATTCACATGACCGGATCCGAAGGATTTATTCCGCGACACTCTTCGCCTGTATTCCCCGACTGCTCAGCTCGGTTACTAGACTACGCGCTACTACTATCTTTATCTCTATCTCTCTGTCTATCTCACTTGCTCTTATGCTACAACTTCTCGCCAGTAGCAGTTTCACTCTCGCCTCTCTTCTTTCTTCTGTATACTCTATCAGACTTTCGTCGTGCATGCACACTAGATATTGTGACATATACAGAATACTATGCCTAACGTTCGCTATTGCCGTTAACAAAGAACGGGCGGGACCTAGAGAACGCTGCGAGGTATACCGGCATCAATCACTCTTGTAAAGTACATAGCTAATAACTACTGTATGACAGAACAGTTCTAGCCAGCCTCCGGACACTCAGACACTGTCACAAACATCACAGAGGACAACACAAGGTATGAGCGATCACACACACAGCAGCAACGACCGGCGCACATTGACAAGACCTACACAAATGAAGCACACACACACAAGAATGGCGCCGTCGCGTTAATCAATACATGTGCGTGTGAGTGACTTATCTGCACCGAGGGACAAGGAACAAACCTTAACGCATATTGCCTTTTTCTGTCAATGCTTTTTGTCCGACTAACGTTTCTAAATGTTCGTGGGAGCAGTGTACTCTGGGGAATGATTCCTCGCGACAAGAAAACTCTCAGTACGTTACGCCACATATTCGCTTCATTCGGGAAATAAAATCCCCATTCCGTTCAGTTAGCGCGCATTCAGAACAGAAAAAGGCAATGCACGCGAACATAGACCGACGCGGGCCTCCCAAGCGGCTTAGACCGAATGCGCCTCCGAAAGAGCTCAAAATACACGAGGAAGTAAAATAAGAGTGCCCCCCATATTGCCGACAAGCGTTCTACTCGTAATCTCTCACTTAGTAGTTCCGTTCGCCCTGCAATGTTCGCACAATTTGTCTTAAATGTATTTGAATGCGTTTTTCTCTTTTTTCTCTCGTCACTGACTTTGTATGGGCCGCCTGGTAACCCGTACAGCCGTAAGGAGTGAGTATAAATTACTATAGTGCTTGTATCGATGTGCGTTTGTGCTTGTGCCTAAGCTTTACCTAGTTTATCTTCCTAGCACTTAAAACTAATGACTTTGAAACAAACTGCAAGCGGTTATTTAACTACGCATGACTTCGTAGGCGACTTTTGACGAGTTCAAAAAGACTTGGTGTGTCCTATTTATTTGATTGTACAGTATCGATACTCCCAAGTCTAACGTCCCGAAGCATGATCCCTTGCAGTGTGTGAATAACAAATTATAGTTTATAGAAAATGCTGCTTTCGAATTTATAGATGAATACTTACTAAATGTTTTGACTCTTTGTAAAAGCTTGACGATTTTAGTTGTTCTTAACGATGTGGATTGGAAGGTAATGGATTTTAATTGGTTATGGTGATGTGAAAGGGCGTAAATGATTATGTCTCAGTGTGTGTTGGTATTCAAATGCCCGATCGAGATGCTGAAGGCGTGTGTAGACACTCGCCGAAGATCCAAATACTCTATCAGCATTACCGACGGGGTTTACCGACCGCACTATATCTTCCACGAAAACAAATACAGTGCTTACTGGAATACATTTGATGCTTTGTCCCATTTTAGGCCCTTTAAAGCTTAAGGTAGTATTTTCTAGCACGCTCCCGTAGATGCTGATAGGGCATTTAGGTCTGTTTGAGAGCAGTTCCGGTTCGGATGTTTAACTTGATGTTTGTGTGCTCACAGTGCCTGGAGAACCTCAGGATGTCAAGGTCAACGCCATCAACTCCACATCGATCCATGTGACTTGGAAACCGCCGCAGGACAAGGAGAAGAACGGCATCATTCGAGGCTATCATGTCCATGTGCAAGAAGTTAGGGAAGAGGCAAGTGTTTTTATTATTCCTCAAAAAATCATGAAACACATAAAAAATTACAACACAACCACCGAGCACAGAGTCCTGGTTTTATTATTAAACTTAAAAAAACATACATTACCCAATGAACATACATTACACAATTTGGAGAACCTTATTTCTGTAAGATTTTTTTTCTAAATTAAATGTATCCTGATCTACAAAAAATAACCAAACATAAATATAAGATTGATAGCCACCACATAGGAAGTAAAAAGCATTATTTCACAGGGCAAGGGCCTCCTTAACGACCCGATGCGTTTCAACGTGATGGATGAAACAACGCTCGAGCTGAACATCTCGGGCCTGCAACCGGACACGCGCTACAGCGTGCAGGTGGCAGCCCTGACGCGGAAGGGAGACGGGGACCGAAGTACGCAGGTGTCTGTCAAGACGCCTGGCGGAGTGCCAAATAGGCCCACTGTCAACCTTAAGTAAGTTTCCTATTTTATTCATTGAACTTTATTCAGGCTCGAAGATTTTCATGATAAAATAACATTTTTGCTTGTTTCCAGGGTTTTGGAGCGAGAGCCAATAGTATCTATAGAATTAGAATGGGCCAAACCGACCCAAACATACGGTGATTTATTAGGATACCGACTTAGATACGGCATCAAAGATCAACTGTTAGATGAAGAAAATTTCCCCGGTACTAAAGTTAGTTCACATAAGATAACCGATTTAGAACGTGGCGTCCAGTACGAGTTTAGAGTAGCGGGTAAAAATCATATTGGTATCGGTCAAGAGACTATTAAGTATTGGTTGACCCCAGAAGGCGCGCCTAAGGGACCGCCGACGAATGTCACCTACCACTTCCAAACCCCAGACGTTATTAGTATTACGTGGGAAGCCCCAATTAGAGCGGATAGAAGCGGTCAAATTAAGAAATATGACGTCCAGTTTTATAAAAGAGGAGATCAGTCGTCTCTGGTTGAGAAAACAACAGAATTAACTAAAGCAGTATTCACAGGATTAGAAGAGGATGCTCATTATATTTTCAAAGTTCGAGCATATACTGACCAAGGATCTGGACCTTACAGTAAAGATGTTACGGCTCATACTGAAAGGGATATCGGTAGAGCGCCCATGTCAGTTAAAGCAGTTGCAACATCAGAGTCCGGGGTCGAAGTATGGTGGGAAACATTCCGTTCTAGGAAGAAAATTATCGGTTACGTCATATTCTTCACAATGACGCCAGTCGAGGATCTTGATGAATGGCAGCAGAAGAGTGTTCACGTAACGCATTCAGCTGATTTAGAAAACTTGGAAAAGTTTGCGGAATATACGATAGCTGTGGCTGCAAGAACGGCCGACGGTCTCGGAAGGTTATCAGAAAAGGTTGTGGTGAAAGTGAGACCCGAAGAAGTGCCTTTACACCTCAGAGCTCAAGATGTGTCCACTCATTCCATGACGCTCTCATGGTCACCCCCATTACGCTTAAACCCCGTAAGCTATAAGATATCTTATAACGCAATAAAGGAGTTTGTTGACTCTCTTGGAATGACGCAAACGCAAGAAATTCATAAGAGAGAAATAATTGTGAAACAAGATAGAACGTCATTTTCGATTAATGACCTATCACCGTTCACAACGTATAATGTTAACGTAAGTGCCATACCAAATGACGATTCGTATAGACCACCGACTAAAATCACAGTTACAACACAGATGGCAGCACCGAAGCCAATGGTGAAGCCAGACTTTTACGGCGTGGTCGAAAACGAAATACTCGTCATTCTACCTCAAGCTTCCGAAGAATACGGACCTATTTCGCATTATTATCTAGTTGTAGTACCCGACGACAAAGCTCATAATCATAAGAATCCGGATCAGTTCCTAACAGAAGATTTAATAAAAAATAACGCAAGAACAGATGATGAGAACGCGCCATATATTGCTGCCAAATTTCTGCAAAGAAATATTTTGTATACTTTCCATCTGGGCAACGACGAAATGTACGAAGGTTTTCTAAATAGAAAACTGAATCCAACCAAAAAGTATAGGGTGTTCGTAAGAGCAGTCGTAGATACTCCTCAAAAGCATTTATACACGTCCAGTCCATTTTCGGAATACTTATCCCTCGATATGCGTGAAGCACCACCTGGTGAAGAACCAAGCAGGCCTGATCCTAAAGATATAAATGGAGATCCCGAAATAAGAATAGAGGAAAATAGAAAAGAAGCTGGTATGGTCTGGGTTATCGGTCCTATCATAGCAGCTTTAATGCTCTCGTTGTGTTTGGTTATGTTATTCATAGTGAAGAGACGAAGACAACCTTGCAAGACACCGGACCAAGCAGCTGTAACTAGACCATTAATGTCGGCTGATGTCGGCTTTGGAGCGCCGTCTGATCCAGTAGAAATGAGAAGATTGAACTTCCAAACCCCAGCCATGATATCTCATCCACCTATCCCCATATCGGAACTTGCCGAACACATCGAAAGATTAAAAGCAAATGACAACCTCAAATTCTCACAAGAATATGAAAGTATCGAACCCGGCCAGCAATTCACTTGGGATCATTCGAACATGGAAGTAAACAAACCGAAGAACCGTTATGCCAACGTGATAGCTTATGACCATAGTCGAGTAATCCTCCAGCCCATTGATGGAATCCTTGGGAGCGATTATATCAATGCTAACTACTGTGATGGCTACCGCAAACATAATGCTTACGTGGCAACTCAAGGTCCTCTCCAAGAAACGTTTGCCGATTTCTGGAGAATGTGTTGGGAGCTACGTACATCAACAATCGTTATGATGACAAAGTTAGAAGAAAGGACAAGAATCAAATGCGACCAATACTGGCCCAGTCGAGGTAGCGAAACGTATGGCATGATGACAGTTACAATCGCAGAAGTACAGGAACTTGCAACATATTGTATTCGAACCTTCCAAGTAGCACGGAACGGAGGTGCCGAACGTCGTGAAATAAAACAGCTGCAGTTCACAGCGTGGCCTGACCACGGTGTTCCGGATCACCCAGCGCCATTCCTGCAATTCTTGCGACGCGTCAGAGCTCTTAACCCTCCTGATGCTGGGCCATTAGTTGTACACTGTTCTGCTGGTGTCGGTCGTACAGGCTGCTTTATTGTTATCGACTCGATGCTTGAGAGAGCCAGACATGAGCGCACTGTCGATATCTACGGCCACGTCACATGTTTGAGAGCCCAACGCAATTACATGGTGCAGACTGAAGACCAATACATCTTTATTCATGACGCTTTGGTCGAAGCTGTTGTCTGCGGCGACACTGAAGTCCCTGCTCGTAATCTCCACGCTCATATTCAGAAGCTGATGCGTATCGATCCTATTGAGAATATCACCGGAATGGAATTGGAATTTAAGAAACTTGCGAACATGAAAGCTGATTCTAGCCGTTTTGTTTCCGCCAGTCTGCCTTGCAATAAACATAAGAATAGATTGGTTCATATCTTGCCGTTTGAATCGTCGCGCGTTTGTTTGACGCCTCGTGATGGTTCCGACTACATAAACGCGTCTTTTGTTGATGGATATCGATACAGAGCGGCTTATATCGCAACTCAAGGACCGTTGCCTGATACAACGGATGATTTCTGGCGTATGCTTTGGGAACACAATTCAACTATTATCGTAATGCTAACCAAGCTAAAGGAAATGGGCAGGGTGAGTCATCTCAATCGATTTTTAAGATGATTACTTGATTGAATTGTAATAAAATTAATGTCATATTATGTTTTTAGGAAAAGTGTCACCAGTATTGGCCGTCGGATCGTTCTGTGCGCTACACGTGTTTTGTGGTCGATCCAATTGCCGAATATAATATGCCTCAATACATCTTGAGGGAATTCAAGGTACCTACTTAGCCTTTAATGCTCGATCTGATATTCTTGAAAATGGAACATTTGAAACAGTATCTTATTAAACACGCAGGTAACAGACGCCCGCGATGGCGCCTCGAGAACGGTCCGCCAGTTCCAGTTTACCGACTGGCCCGAACAAGGAGTGCCGAAGAGTGGAGAAGGCTTTATCGACTTCCTTGGACAGGTGCACAAAACTAAAGAGCAGTTCGGCCAAGATGGACCCATCACTGTTCATTGCAGGTAAGGTTTAATAAGTATTTTGTTTAGTTTAGAAGAGTGGAAAAAAAATTGGTAATTTGCCTGATTTTTGCCTTCACCAAAAAGTCTATGGTGAACGTCAGTTTGAACTCAGCAAGGATCCCTTTACCACATTGTGTATGTATGTTGATTACTATTTTAAGATAGTTCATAACTCCTCTGTTTGGACATAGTTGAATGATTTATAGATACCTACTGGGTATAAATTTTTCACATTTCTATTTTAGATTCTGTTATTATTTTAGATTTTAGAATGAGTTTATATTATGCTGTAATAATGTAACATTATAGTTTTAAGTTTTTAATAAATAAATAAATTCAGATTGAAATATTAAGTTGGGTGGGACGTCGATCTGATAGTTTTTAACCGGTTATATAAAAAGGAGAAACACATAAGTTAGTGAATTTTAGGTGAATAAGGTGTGTGGAAAAATCCCTTTAGAGTAGTAATACCGAGCAATCGAATTCCGCAACTAGTCAGAGCTTTTGTACAGTAAGGACCAATCACTACATCGTGTTGGAGTTTTCTTCCGCGGATGCTCAGACTGTGGAATGAACTCGCCGTGGTTTTCCCAATGGAGTACAGCATGGGGTTCTTCAAGAAGGGTGTGAAGAGGTTTCTGCAGGGTCGGCAACGCGCGAGTGATACCCCTGATGTTGCAAGCGTCCATAGGCTACGGTAACCGCTTACCATCAGGCGGGTCGTATGCTTGTTTGACAACTTAATAGTATAAAAAAAAACTGTGTCACTTGGCCAATCAAAGCGCAAGTGTCCTTGACTTAGCGAATCAGAGCGCATTGTCGGTGGTGGGCAATGATATTATAATAGAGATATGCTACCCTCATACTAAGCGGCGTTCAGTTATTGTTGAATTAGGTGAATGCGATAGATAATACGAAATGTATGGTACAGAAAGAGCTATATGTAGCCGCTAAGCAAAATTACGACAATTGTCTGAATTTATCTGCAACAATTAGCGTGCGTTAATGCGATATCTACCTCTCTTTATTATAATATCATTGGTGGTGGGGAATTGTCGGAATATTTGAAGCAAAATGAACGTGATTGCGCTTGTTTGGGTTCTCAATGAGCCGTATTTGACCGTCGGTCGTGTTGTCGCCGGCAGCGCGGGCGTGGGGCGCACGGGCGTGTTCATCACGCTGTCGACGGTGCTGGAGCGCATGCAGTACGAGGGCGCGGTGGACGTCTTCCAGACGGTGCGCACGCTGCGCACGCAGCGCCCCGCCATGGTGCAGACTGAGGTACCTCACCTATTTTAAATAAAGAACTGTCATTTTTTTCTCTTCAATGGCGTCTCACGGCTTGTGTATTTTGCCAATTTCCAGTTATATTATAAGTTCTAGTCACAATGGTGCCGATTCTGTTGTAAATCGCACTAAACTAATTTTAGGCACATCTCATCTCTTTCTTACGAGCATTATTGAAAAAGGATAGAACATATTTTAAGTTGTCAAATTAATCTTTGCCGTCTTATTTTGCGTGTATTTAGGCGTAACCGCGATAGATGGCGACTAAATTTATATTGAAAACAAGCATTGGACTAATTTGACAGGACTAAATTTCTTACATCCTTTTCTTATGTTCTTTGTTAGAAAGAGACATAGTGACTTTAAAATTACTTTAGTTGTGAATAACAGAATCAGGGCCATTATATTACTTTCACATAGTCCTCAGTCAGTCACCGTCCATAAAAGTCATGTTTTACTACAATGGTGGTCATGTACTAAAACTCTTCACGGACTTCTTGAGACAACTTGTAAAGTCACAATACACATAATTCATTTCATTTCACTTCACTGGTGCATATGAATTGATCTTTATTGGATAAAATACCACCGATAATATGCAATAAAACTCAAAATACACGAATATATGAAAATAAAAATTAAAACGCGAGAAAGTTCCCGTCAAAAAGTCGTAATTTATTTTTGTTTATGAATTGAATTTTTGATTTGATTTTGAATTAGGAACTTGTGTAGGTAAGTATAGGTCGGTTAACTAAAGCTGGCACGTTCAACATGTTCACACGTTGCGTTTGCGGTGTCTGTGAATAAACGCGGCTTGAAAAGTGTCCGTCTCTCTCGCGCGCCGTCAAGCTTATGAGTATGAAGGAGACAGTAATTGTTTTTCTTTTGTTACTGCTCATGAATATAGAGTGTTTTTTTTGTGCATTCGTCCATTAGAATTGACTGACTAATTAGAAGCAATAATTTAATAAAACACACTGTATCAAGAATATATAATATTGCATAGTATGTGTGAGTACTGTGAACGTGCTAGCTTTCGTTAACCAACCTGTGCGCAATAAGTTGAGACCTAGCGCGATGACGTTTTCTTTTTTTTCATCATAGCATTACACGGCTTGTGTATTTTGGCAATGTCGAGTGATATTATAAGTTCTAGTTTGTTCTAGTCACAATAAATCACTTTCACATAGTCCACAATGTTAGTCACCATCCATAAAGGTCATGTTTTAGTAAAATGGTGGCTATTAATTGTACCTACCAAAACTTTTTGACTGGACTTTTTGAGACAACTTGAAAAGTCACGATACGCGTTATTCAATTCATTTCACTGATTTAGAGATGGCATATTTTCGAAACCTAAAACCATCTTGACAACTAATTTGATTTCTAGGAGTCGTCTTGAAATGAAATAACGAATGTATTTGTATGAACAGGACCAGTACGAATTCTGCTACCGCGCAGCGCTGGAGTACCTCGGCTCGTTCGACCACTACGCTAACTGACGCTGAGACATACTCGTCTAACTTGGCCCGACGTTGCACTGTCGAGCGCACGCTTCACTACGTATGTACTTAACTTTAATCTCTTCTATACAGAACAAAGAATGTACCAAAATTATCACAGTGTTAAATTAATGTAAACTTTATACCTGTTATGATAGAACATATTTTTCATTAAATGCAGTACAACAGGTTATAGATTAGGTAGAGCAGGTATTTGCCTAGAGGCCCTGTGGGCCTTAAAAAAGGATTATTTTACATTTTTGTCCTTTTTTAATCAATGGGTTAGATATGGGGTCCTCAAAATTTGTAGCTATAAAATAAAAATATAAGCCTTAAATGGGGACACGGCAGTGCCTTCGCTCAAAGTCTCAGCTTACATTTGAGCCCCCATATCTACTAAAAGAAGCTATGTTGAATGAGGTACTTGTTTGTTCTGTAACTTGACTGTGTTAGATGAACCAACCGAACGACAGTGTCGTCGCAACACGCTTATATAACCTAACGTAGTAATCGCGTTATCGACTGATTGTAATCGTTTGTTCACTTGATGTTGTATCAAAGAGGCTAAAACATATATGAGTGCCTAGGAACGCTACTTATGATGTATATTTACGACTGTGACCACTATTAAAACATGATTGTGAGTCGGAAGGGTAATAAATATAAATTAATTATCCTATAACTTATGATAGACCTTTATAAACGCAGCTGTTCGTAATATTTTTGTCTCTATCGAACAGCTCAGTTTACAGAACAAAAGGCAGATAGAGCGCGCGGAACACGAAAGTGGAGCCGGAAAAGCAAATACAAATTCAAAATCAGATACCTTTTGAATTTGTATTTGCTTTGTTTAACAAACTTACACTTCTTTTTTTAATCAAAGCAAATACAAATTCAAAAGTGAATACCAGGTATCCGATTTTGAATTTGTATTTCCTTTTTTGGCTTCACTTTCGTGTTCGGCGCGTTTCTTCTGCCTTTTATTCTGTAATCTGAGTCGAACAGTATATAAATTAAATGTTGAGTCCATTTATGCAGTTGAAGTATACTTAGATGCATTTAATAAAAGAGTTTCGATGAAAAGTATATAACGTTCAATGTAATGTTACGCCGCGGATATATATAATTTGCTATGGAAAATAAAGTAATATTAGTGAATAAAACAGTGCGCTTAGAGACTTAAATACTTTAAACGCGATATATTGAATATTCAATTCTGAACGTCACATATACAGACATTATATTATAAAAATGTATAAATAGTTATTGCAGCTGTAATTAGAAGTTTATTTTTCATATCGGGTGTTAAAAGAAATATGTTTAAGTAGTGTAAATTGTGGGTAACACGTTTCATTATTGCAATATTATATAACTCTTTAGACGAATCGGCTGTGTCGTGTGAAAATTTGTGTCAGTCCTGTGCGGTAGTGGCATAATATTATGTAAATAATTTCTTTTTCATTTCCCTATAACGTTATGTTGCCTGTATTATTTTACGAACTTGCCCAGTTTTTTGCCAGTGTCCTTGTGGCCAATAAACAAGTTCCAAACAGTGTTTTAAATTTAGAATAAAAAAACAATAAAATACAGGCTGAAAAATAAAAAACAAACATTTACACAAGAATATTTGTAGCATTCAAGGTCCTTTTTTTATATTGTAATTAGTCGTAAGATTTTTTTTTAATCACTGCTTGCTTTTAGAGGATGATCGTGATCGATGACATATCTATTTGTAGGTAGAAAAAAATGTTTTCGTCAATGTGGTAATGTTATAATGAAATGTAAGGGAATATTGGTTCGATTTACGAATCTTATTTCGTAAAATTATGTATGAATGTTAAAAAAAATGCGAATAAATTGGATTTACAAAACATGAATCTAAAAATGAGATAAACTTTTCACAATCTTATTCAATTTAATAATTTTATTATAGTGCTTTTAAACCTATATAATTTCGATGGTGTGTCGGTAACGACGGTTATGATTAAATGTGACTGCTACGACTCTGTAACACTATTTTAAGCTATCTTTAAGTGTAGTATGTTATTTAATCTTTTACAGTAATCCCCTTGCATAGTAAAAACTAATAAGGTTTTTAGGTTTTTCACTCGTTTTATACAATATACCTACTATTCGTAACGATCTATTTACGTATAAGTTAAATTTGAGCTTGTATGTAACCTATTTTAGGGAATATTATGCGATCAAACGCGATATTCAAAAGTTACACGTAGATCGAGAACAATTAAAAAAGTAACTCATATCTAAGAGAAAAATAACGTTAACTTATTACGTCTCGATTCGGTCGGTTAATTCGGCCGAGGTCGTTCGTAACTGCCAATCGTTTCACTTAGCTATAATGAAAGTAAAAAATACAATAAAATACGAAAATGTACGTAGATTTAATGAAGATAATTGTTAAATTGAGGTTATAGTGAAAATTTAATACTCGTTGATGAATCATGTATTTAGCGAGATTTGATGCATTTACACGCTAGTGGAATGGCTGCTTTTTTAAATATTAATTTACAACTGTCAGCTATTTTATAAACTTGAAGATTTGCAGATCGTCATTATAAAGCAATCAGCTAAGCTTTACTATCTTAGTAATCATTCCTATTATTTTTATTTTTATTATTGCTCTTCGCATGTTTCTGTCTTGCCCTATGACATTGTATGTAATAATTATGATTTTTTATACATGTATCCGAACGCACACATCGATCTCTGTATTTTTCATCAATTTTCAACCTAGGCTTAGGTAATGATTTATTCTGCCAATAAATAGTTAATTTTTGTCTTTTAGCCGTTAACTGTTTTGCATTTTTTTTTTGATGCAATCCTGTATATGCCATATTAAGGTGCTGTTTTTCCATTGTTTAGTACAAAATGATGTGTTTTTACCATTTCATGTAATGTTCATTGTATTTTTTAACCAGCGAATTGACTTTTGATTTGTAAGACTGATTTAAGTAATTTCGATGTGTTCTTAATATTTGTGTAATGTCTTAATGATTTGATAATAAATTAATGTGTTGTAAAATTTGTTGTAAACTACACCCCATTAATTGTAATTTTGTGTATTTTTAATTAAATGTAATGTTTTAGATTTAAAAATCAAGAAAATAGTTATTCTCGTTTGGGGAACCATCTTAACAAACAATATACATGTTTAAAATGAAGTCAATTAAATGAAATGAAGTAGAATGTTCTCTTGCATAAGATCTTTGTGCTTATGAATATTTTGCAAGTTGAAATAATCGAGTAGATTGATATAATAATGTGATGAATTTTATGATACATCCTCATCATTATCCAACTGGCAATATATTTTTTCAACCCAGCATCCCCAAACGACAATTTTATACCAAACTCCACAGTAAAAAAAATATTTTCTTAATTTTCAAAATAAGTACAAAATTTTGTAGAACCAATTGCCATTTCGCGGGTCGTGTTGATTTGCTAAGAACGCGTGCATCGTCAAACGCACTAGCTTTAATTATTTTAGTGCAATTAAAATGGCGGACGCAATATGGCGGACGGCGCGATGTGTGAACGTAACTGTAGGAGTTTGTAGACGATGATTATTTTGTAAAAAAAATCCCGCGCTGCGTCTCGGGACACAGTGGATTCGCAAAATTATACATATGTATATGAAGAAATAAATTTATGTGAAACCATAGTGAAGAGACTTTAAATTTATACCCCAATCTATATCAAGCCAACTTTGCCTTCAGGAACAGCATTAACCGGCATTTTCAAACTTCATTACATTCTAATTAAGAGCCAGAATGCAATAATAAAATAAGATAAAAATGTAAGATAAAATTTTATTTCTGGCACAAAAACACTCTTTTACAAATTATATTTGCAACGATGATATCTGCAAAAGGATAACACTATTATGTCGCAGATATCAACCCCCTCCTCCGTTTTACATAGGTATATTCATTACCGTCATTACCGGTATAGTCTAAACATAAAAAAAATATATAAAACATAAATCAATATGGTGATTGTGAAATTCATGCAAATCTAGGCTCCGCAATTTATTTAAGGATAGGGGGTTAATTAAAACCATAAATAGTGTTCAGTTAATACGAAGTTACTGTATTTATCGGTCCCGTTTATATTAAAATGGTGCTTGTTTTTCTGTGATCAAACTTTACCTTTAGAATTGCATTAATAATAATAGTTACAATAGCTATCCCTCTACGGTTTCTTGGATATGAATAAAAAACCAACTACGTAATAAGTACCTACTTATGGTTTCGAAAGCTATTCTAAATTTAAATTATGTAATATTTTACCACCATTTGCAAAGCGTGCTGCACGTGTGTTGCGTCCATATGATGCCTATTTGGTTCCTATATACACAACATATATATACAGATGTATTACATTGTGCCTATATCCCATGGCATGGGACATCTTTTAAATCTATCAAGCTTAATTTTTGATCCTCACAATGATGAAGGTAGTTTGTTAATAACTCCTGCTGTAGTAAAACTTGTAGCCTCTACGTTGGCGTCTTTGTCAAAGAAAAATCGACACCGTTATCTCATGAAGGAGGTTTCTACTTCTGCCAAATGTAACGCACAACAATAACGTTTACAACTAGATAAATACAAAACACCCTTGTCGTCTAAACAAGTATTAATTAATCCGCACAAAACATAGCATATAGGTAATTTTCAACTCTATCGTAATGAGAAATAGTTATATTAATGTAGATGCAGCTACAAACAACTCCGGCTAATGATACCTCATATTTTTATCCTTATTTAATTATCTCGGAAAGAGTAAGACTACAATAAATTACCCAAGAACAACACTACTTCTTATTCAACCTTTGTCACCGGCCTCTAATTTTACTTGGATAATCCCATTATCCAAATATTGTGGCGTCCGCAAATTGGCACAATGAATACGTATTGCTCACGTTAATTATAATATCTGTGGAACGTGTCTGGGGAGGGTGTTGAGGCTCTACACACAAAATAGCAACACACAGAAGGTACATTACCACTTTCCTTGACATTTTCCATGTTCATTTTCCATGCTCTACCTACAGCGCAGAGTAAAGTAAGCTACTACACCCTACATGCAATCTCAGTCTCACGACACCCCTGAGTAGCTTGTAAGCCCTACAGGGTGCACTATTTAGTGTTGGGGTAAAGGAGCAGTTCTTCTGTTCCCATTTATTTTGCGCTCAAAGCTTGTCTATGGCCTCTCAGGCTAGAGTTAAATTAGACGGTATGCTAATGTAATAAATAGTTGAACATGTTTTATGTAAAAACGTAACAATTCTGAAAGATTTATTCTCTCATCTCGTTGTTTAGCTTTGGCTAGAGTTAAGCGTTTATTATTCATTAAATATGTACTTATATAATTATTGGCATTTAAACTTCAAACTAATACCTACTCATATTTGAATGAATGTTAATAATAAATTGTATGAGCCGTTTTATGAATTTTATACTTCTGGAATGGAAGTAAGATCGCGAGGCTAGTTCTAAATAAGTTAAGAAAATCAATTAATTAATATAATAAATGCTTAAGTTAGTTCGTTTGTTTGTTACCTCTTGACACTTCAGACACAAACAGTTGTGATGAAATTTGCACACAAGTAGATATGGAAATATTTCGAAAAAAAAATATGCAGGAATAACATATACCTACCTCTGGAACGGGATAGTAAGATTGCGAGACTTAGATAGGAATCTATATTTCATATAGATTCGTATTTTACCATACTTATTTTCTTTCAACCCAAATCCCTCCTTTACCTTTTTTAATACTGCCCTTTAATAGCCCTTCCTTTTCAGCGCTTTAGTTGCTGTATTTCTAAAGGCGGCTAAAATATGATTAATTACGTTTTGCGTTTTAGCGAATCGATGGGGATGTATTTAAATCATCGGCTAAGCCTACGAGGGGCGCCATATTGGCTACCGGCCGTTCCCGCGTTTTAATCCCGCTATAAATAACTGACTGACGCTTGTCTATGGTTTAAATGGAAACATTCGAACACGTTTTATTACCACAACCATTCGAGATGTAAATTGACTGATGTGTATTGTGTGATGTGTGTGTGTTGTTGTAGATTGTGTAAATCTATTTACATAAATACCTAACGATAAAAATATGCGAACTGACTCCATCCAAGCTGAATGCTTACCGCCCTTAACTCATGTTGACAATGAAAAAAAAACTAATTCACTAGACATACCAATTTCCTAATTACCAAGAAAAGTTCTCAGGCTCAGACACTTAGGTTTGTTTTTGTCCTCTGTGTATTTACGAAAGTTGTTAATTCCCTGTGTTTATACATGTTTTTTATACCACTATGTGGCAAACAAGGTTACGGCCCGCTGATGGTCAGCGGTTACCGTTGCCTATGGACGCTTGCAACAACAGGGGTATCACGCGCGCGTTGTCGACCCTATGTATCATGTTATCAAAGTATACTGAGATATAATCAACAGTACCTCGGGTAATATGTTTAGGTCTTTATAAGCTTTTCTCATAGAAATAGATATACCTAGAAGGAGCGTCGTCATACTACACGACTTAAACAGACCATCTTTTTTAGGCTGGTGTACGTGACAGCTACGTTTTATGCTCGCTCTACGTCATTCTACTTATCATAGTGTACATATTTGTTGTAAATAAAAGAAAACTTGTTTTTTGGTTCCATTCGCAAACATAACTACACTGAAAAAAATGGACTACAAGTGACTACAAAATTTTATTTAACAGTAAAACAAGACGACCAATAACCTAAACAGAGTGACTTGCGAACTAAACTTACCAGTAATTTGAAAATTATTTGATTAAATGTAACTAAAGTTAGTTTCCCGACAACTAAAGTTAGTTTCCCGACAACAAAACGTCAACTTACATAACTAATTTCGTAGATCATTTTTGTCAGTGTACGTGTAAACTTACTTCTTTCGCCTAGTGGTCGTTCTCTTTTCTGATATGGAATAAACATTCAATGACTTTGTTTTCTCGACCACCATCGAAAGCGTGTTCGGCGCCCCAAAAGTGGTGAAAATATCTGTGGTAATTTATGTCTACCTCTTTACGCAAATTCCGCTACCGCTCACCGCAGGGTTGACTGTTGTTGCAAGCGTCTATACGCTACGGTAACCGCAGGAGTTCGATAAAACACCGAACATGTTTAGTTAGAAAACTATTTTTCAACGTTAACATGTATACCTAGATTTACTAAGTAACTGCTAGGCTACTCAGTAAATCTAGGGTCTGCTAGGAGTTAAATTCGGATGATCACTGAACAGTTCGGACTTCTACCATTAAGACTTGGTAAATCTTAGGATATACCATGGTTCGAGCTTTTACAGTAACATATACTATACAGAATGCTCGCTCAGTAAGATTTATGTAGGTGGTAGAAGACTGCAAATAAACTAGACGCAAGTAAAAGAAATGAGTTTATAATTTATTATGATGGGCAAGTATTAATTTTTTTCGCAAATTGTGTAAATTTTCGAATCAATATTGGTTTCAGGGCGACCAACCTACTTACCCCTAAGGTTACGCATACCCCACTTAATAAACCTGATCTACGGTATTGCGCATCTAGCAAAACATTTTCCATTTCGAAAACCCTTTTCATATCTACAACTGACACTTGCGACGCTTAAAATACCTTTACAAAAAAATAAACATTAATGTGATAGCATTTGCAGTATTTTCAGAAGGATTTCAACAAACAAATAAAAACGTTAGACTCGATTCCGTACCCGCACAGACTGCAAATACCCTGTTTTTCATAACAATACAGAATATTGCATAAATTATTTATCAGTTTACTCTTTCTCACCTCCCTACAGGTAGGAGATCTTTATTAAGTGGTTTCATTTGGTGGGTGAAGGTAGACAGATTAATGATAACATTAATTATATTGTAGTCTTAATACCTCGTACTTCAAAATTACAGACGACTAGCTTTCAGTCCCGCTCTCCTCTTTTTTTGTACTACGAAGTCGTTAAACAAGCGTACGACCCGCCTCATGGTAAGCGGTTGCCGTAGCCATATGGACGAAGTATTAAATATGTATTTACAAACAAAAAGTAGTATATGTATTATATCAGTTATCTGGTTTTCATAGTACAAGCTCTGCTTAGTTTGGGATCAGATAACCGTGTGAAAGGAATGTCCCAGGATATTTATTTATTTAATAATATTTTAATTGATTCCTACGTTATACATATAAGGAAGTTAAGGAACTTCTGTGCAATGTGTGCTTTGAGCGATGCGTGCATTTGTCAATCAGTCTTCTTTTAATTTAGGACATATTATTTACTGAAGTCTTATATGATGACATAAAAGTTTAAGATTGCAAGGAATCCTCTTATAGACGAAACCTGAATTGAATTTTATTTTCATGTGTAATTGATAGGTACACAGTTGATTACTATTAGCTGTTGTAAATGTTATGTGTACATTATGCAATAATAAAAAGTCGAAAAAGCCAAACCATAAAAAGTATGGCAAACTGGGCACCACCATAAGCTGCATTAGGCAAATACAAATTTCTACTAAAACCGGTCCTCAAATAACTGTCACAGTATAAAAGGTAACATCAACAATTCCCTTTTAAAAAAAGGTAGTCTCCTCGTTAAACCATTATTACGTAAAGAGTAAAAATTACTGCGACCGCTTCGGGCCGTACCTACCTAATACAAGAATTTTTATCTTACATTTTATAAAATGGAAGACGACAGTGAAGGTAATATCCATTACTTTGTCTGAATTAAGTCTTATTTTGCGTGACATCGTTTGCCTTTCTTATTTAAGAATTAAGAGAGCCGCCTACCTATTAATTGTGTGGGACGAGCACGATAAATTGCATATTTTCTCTTTTTTTATTAAGCTGGGTAATTTTATTTGTACTTTTGGCACAGTAAGTTGCTGTTGATGATAATACTTGTTAATATATTTCTTTAGAAGATCATCATATTTTTTTAACATGGATGGCCACTACAAAACTTAGGCTTTCCAATATTATTATACCATTGGCTTTCATAGGGCCCACAGAGCAAGGAGTATAGAGCCCGCGTGCCAAATACAGACAAAAGCAATGACCCACTACAAAACTTGGGCTTTCTGATATTATTATACCATAGGCTTTCCTAGGGCCCACAGAGCAAGGAGTATAGAGCCCACGTGCCATATACAGACGAAAACAATGACCCACTACAAAACTTAGGCTTTCCGATATTATTATACCATAGGCTTTCCTAGGGCCCACAGAGCAAGGAGTATAGAGCCCGCGTGCCATATACAGACGAAAACAATGACCCACTACAAAACATAGGCTTTCCTATATTAGTATACCATAAGCTTTCCTAGGGCCCACAGAGCAAGGAGTATAGAGCCCGCGTGCCATATACAGACGAAAACAATAACAATACTCATGGCCCGTGAAATGTGAATATCGCATAACCGAGTGCGAACGGCCGTTAGTCTGTAATAACTACTAAATGATAAAACGATACCAGCCTTACTTATAAACGTTAATTAAAATGTAACTAACGCTTAAGTAGTACTTAGGAATATTTCATACTTATAAACGTTACTTAGCCCTAATCAGTTACTAAGTAGCGTCTCTTAGTAGCTCTCAAACTAATCAACGGCCGACGCTTGTTTAGCACCGTCTTAGCATTTTAAGTAACAAGATAGCGGCTGTATATCAGCTGATTCGATGTACATTTGTGCATGTCCGTCTGTTACCTACTGTCACGTGTAATTTATTAGTTAAGAGTTACCCCCTTACTCATAAAACATCATTTAACTAATAAGCTGATTAAGTGGTCACCTAAATAACGTCAAATTTTTTGAATTGTCAAACAATTTGACTTCACCTTGCTGTCTTATATGTCTTATTGGACAGCAAGGTGACGTTATTTATTTGACCATTTATTCAGTAGATTTATTTAAATACCGTTTATGAGTAAGGCCGTTAATTAGTTGCTAAAATGATGATTAGCCAATTTTTATAAGTAAGGCCGTATATGTATGTCATCTGTTGGTAAAACGGACACGGTACTGCACATTGACACGCTGGATTAGTATGGAATCTGTTGAGCAAGGCGTCTCTTATTAGAGACGCCTTGCTCAACTCAACTAATCCTCGCGAGGATTTTTTCAATGATCTATGCTGGCCGCGCCCAGCTCTGACTAGGTTGGCAGTCGATGGTCGTCCCACTCGTCATTTTCGAATACCAACGTATTCGATGACATTTACAGGCTGTGACGAAGATCGCTGGAATCTAAAACCGTTGTGTGATCGAAAACATGAAAGCACGGCGAGAGCCAGTTCCAGGCTTTGTGTACCTTCGGCTATGTCACTGATGAGATTATGGTCAACCGCAAGCCTTGATATCCATTATCATTAATAGTAGTCGGTAGGTACTCGACAGTGGCACCTGTTAAGAGTGGCAGAGTATAGCTTTTATCCACTCAAAGGGAAGTACCTCCACCTTAGGGAATACCGCAGCTAAATAACTTTATGGTGTGTTCCTGCGCGTGAGTAAGGTCGTCAGAGCTCATTGGGGAGGGGTTGGTAACACGTGAGTGATGCCCAATTGCAAGCGTCCATATGGCAACAGCAATACTTTACCATGAGACGGGCATTACAGTTGTGTACCGAATTCGCAGTATAAAAAGGGATAGTATGTATGTAGGGTAACTATTAACAAATAAATCACCAACCTAACTACTGATATCAGAAATTATCTGAAATTCTGAAATCCTGGATGGATATTTTGAGATCTTTAAGTTAAGCATAACGAACCAAACATGGGTTAAAAAAATATTCCATCTCAAAGTTTCAAACATGTGTGTATAGGCAGATGAAGCCAATAACACCAAACGCAAATATGAAAGAATCAATCTCCTCATATGAATTCACCCGTCCCGAGTTCGCATCTCCATATAAACTTCAGTTAAAGTTCAAATAACGTCGAATTACCCTTAGTTCTTCCACCCTCTTCAATAGAAATAAGACGGTTCAATTCCATTTACATATGGCATCAGGAGGGTTCGAATAAATTAATTTTGCACTCAATACGAGGCCCTGATACTTTTAGAGCTTATTTGCAAAAGATACCTATATACGGCTTTCATTCGAAAATGGAGTGAACAATTTTTTTGGATTTTCCCTTTCAATATGTTACGTAAAGATTTGAGGCGTTACCATGCATTTATGGAAAGAAAAGCACTCGTTATTGTATATTTTTGAGATATCCCATTTCGTTACTTATAGGATAACACCATAGAGTAAAATTGGATGTATGTTAGGTAGATATTATCTTCTTATATAGGTAGGTTGTTTACTATAGGCAATCCGTTTGAGAATCTAAATACTGTTCCATGTTTACGGCTTCCGTGTTTTAATATGAGTCTTTTTTTAGTAAAAAAAAAAAAAAAAACAATAATCTTATTTTATACTATGCGCAAAGCGTTAACTGTATTGGGGCATGCTTCACACACGGCTATATGTCAACCATGCAATGCAAAGCTACTATGGAAACGGAGGCGAAGCTACCGCCGCGCCCCTATTAAAAACGTGTGTATTCAAAAATACCTAGAAAAATTACCCTCCTTTGCCGCAGTCAGGTAGAAAGTAGGCCCGTCTAGGGCAAGCTACGCCATTGTATTGAAATCTGATAATTCGACAAATTACTTTTATATAGTTTCTTTACTAACTTTTTTAATCCTTACTTATATAAAAAGTTGCCCTCTGTGGAAATCGAACCCACGACATGTCATGACAGTCTTACCTATCTCACCCCCCACACAAACCGGCCTGTGAAATGAACTGAAAACAGACTTTAGTACGATATTATTACGGCTATAAGTAGGTATGTTGACGTAACAGTTTGAAAACAAGTTGACCTCCCACCCATCGAAGTTGGAACACCATTACCCTGAGATGCTCCTGGGACCGTATCATGTAGCCATCCGACCTTCTAACTTTATTTTTTAGCCCCCCATTTATCAATTATTAATGGCCTTAGGCTGGTATCGAGGTGAAATTGAGAAATAAGTCACTCGTACAACTTTTCAGGCTGATTATGATTTATTATGTATTACTGGGCTCCGGGAAGTTTCGAACAACGGATTTTTTTAGAGTTTTGGTAGGTAGGTATTGCGGGAAAATATATTTATTGTGTGTTCTCTTTTTGCTTTATCGCAGTAGGCTAGTTGATATTTAAGTGGTATGAAAATATAAACTTCCTCATTAGAAATACTAAATATGTACCTACATAGGTATACACAGTGGCGCGATGGCGTAGCAAGGGGGACGGTGGGGGCAGTCCGCGCCCGCGAACTTAGGTACTTACACAACATTTAGATTATAAAAAGAAATAAAAACGAGCCAAGATTCTGAGTCTGACTCTGTGGTCTGACTCATACACCGAGAGTTCCGACTTGCTTAGCCGTAAAACTGTAGTAACTAAATTTTTTTGTGAAGGATTTTTGATGATTTCAAAAAAACTGTGGTAGATTGAAACAACGTCCTATTCTTCCTGTAATATTTACATCAAAATTAACAAATTGAATTATTTCTATATACAAATATATATTTGGCTTTGAGAACTTCAAATGGTAATTTTTTGAAAATTTTCATTATAAGTAAAATACGAAACTAAAAATATATTTTTAGGGGTGACACCACGATTACCGCCCCGGCCGGGAGCCACCCACGCTAGCTACGCCACTGGGTATACTCGTAGGTACTTCAAACATTTTGTAGCTATAATATACTGATTATGTAAATTTGAAAAACTTATGGACGGTAAATATAACTCTATAACAAGAGCTATAGGTATTTGCAATAATTTATTAACAAAATCTATAGTTTCCGTAACTAAGTTACGAAACTTCGCTTGCTACTAGGTATATCTTAAATGTCAATATCACATCTATTATAATTCCTATATTATATGTACTTTCAATGGGACAACCAGTCCGACAAACGGACGTGTCTCGAAAACAAAGAGGCTTATTTTTTAATCCAGCGTACCATTGACAAAAAATGCGACAATATTATTTCAGGTCGGAGCAAAATACTGGTCGTCACAAAACCGGATTTACCATAAAAAAATAAAATAAAATCTGCTCCGCAATGCGAATGGAACAGGGATCTCGTTATCACATTTTTTTATGCATTTTCATATACAAATAAAGTATGATTATCCTCTTAAGTTAGTTATTATCTTTACTACTTATGTTATAAAACTGAAGTTTGTACGTTTGATTGAACTCGCTAATCTCAAGCCGATTTGAAAAATATTTTTGTTTGCCCATTGAATTATTACACAAGTTTGTCCGATTATTGAGGGAGGCTATATAACATCACACTTAACGTAGGTGAAACCGCGGGCAATGTTAGTAACAAAAAAAAGTGAGACGTATATGTAATACTTGTACACGTGTTATTGCTAATGTGTAGCCGATATTTATAATAGACAACTGCTTATCAAGTGCTTGGCTATGCTTGGCGACAATTTTTTAAACTCGTGGGAAGTTTTCAGTCAAAGTACCCTACTACCGTGACATGATATACTCGCGATGTTTTACAGTGCTCTTATCGATTACTAAAATATTGTTAGGGACATTCCAGTTTCCAGTTTCACGGGATCTCGTTATGAACGACAGACATTATAATTAACCGGTACGTAGAAAATATTCAAATCAGCCCTGGGACTAAACAAATACCTATATTGAATTTGAGAGCTAGTCTCAAATTTCGCACGTATTTAAGTACTCATTTAATTGGTTAAAGCGTACCACAGATATACATCTAAATAGATGACGCGAGTGTATGTACTTCGCATGTCAAAATCTGTGCATAAATGGGGCACAATGTTCTTTTGAAACTGTTCCGCGCGGACAGGGAACTCACATAAGGCTGCATGTCCACCAGAAATGTGTAGCGAGGGATATGTTTAGCTGACAAATAGTATAGCTTCATTTTCACGTTAAAAATCGAATGCCAGCCTAACTAAATCAATCTTGTGACATTATGGTAGGATAAAAAGTTACACGCTTGGTTTTCATACGGATGGAGGGACTTGCGTTATATATTTAGATTTATGTCTGTGAAGCGTACCTATACTAAAACATACCTTATTAGGTATTTATTTTTGTTTGTACTTATCAAAGTAATCTTTTATATGACGCATTCAACCCTTTCTATCCAAAAGATACCTACGTAAGATAAACGCTTGGACCCTTGTTAAAAAAGCATTAGGTATGATACGTTATTATAATTTATGAGATTAATTTTAGATTGGTTTATTGTGGGTTCATCACAGGATTAATATAGGGATAATTTTACAGTAAAGTTATTTTTTATTTATATACCTTCTCTTAACTTGATCATAAATTGCCACATATAACAATTTTAATTGGGAAGATTATTTCAATCATTTTATTATTCGAAGGAGAAAATTAATGAATAGATTTTGAACCTTACAAAACTGTTACAGTTTATTATAATAGAACTTTAAATTAGTCTGATTTTGGAAAGACTTAGTGGACATTAAATTAAAATTGTAGAAATCCTATCGTACCACCAAACATGCTTAGGCCAAACAATAATTGAGAATACGGAATCAAACCTACTATACAGTGTCAGGGGCGATTAAGGCCAGGCTATTATGGATAAAAAATGCAATAAAAGGGGGACATACCCCTTAAAAAATAATGAAAATGGCTGCCATTTGTGGTCCGCCACAATTAATATTTTTTTTACAATCAATTTTAAACAGTCGTTTTGGTTACCGATTTTTTATGAAAACATAGGTACACTAAGAATTTCCCAGAAATGACTTTTGAACTTTGGCTAACCTAAAATACGGAACAGCTAATTTGTTGTTAAGTGTTTATAACTTTATAAGTGAAATGCAATCAGTAATTTTCAAGCTATTATAACTCAGTGACGTCGAAAGACGTGACGACAATCGTAGGTTCGAATCTTACAATGACATTGAACTTTATGAGAAGAAAAAGATCGTGATGAAACTATAGCAGTGTTAGGGTAGGTTTTTTGCCGCCCCCTAGTTAGAAATCTGTCGCCATTCAGCTACCGTGTTTCGAGTGTTGCACTTGAGAACCACTTTGTGTTCTTATCACTTCCAGCTACGCGTCTTTCCATTATATACAAGGTCAGAACGAAAGGCCGACCTTCAGGTTCAGCACCAACCGCAAAAAAAATAGAAAAATGAAACACGACCTAGCATTTAATGAAATTGAATAATGCTCGTTGAAAAGTACTTTTTTTAATAAAAAAAATATTATGATTATAAGTCCGTCAGTAAGTTATTCATTTAATCCTACCTAATAAATTTAATTTTCACTATAATTCCTTATATTTTACTGAATCAATATAAAACTAGATTTTTAACACTCTTGTCAAGTGTAAGCAAGTGGTGTAGTATCGTCGGGAACGAAAACGCGAGCATCTACGATACAAACTATACACGATCAGTAAAATTCGTGTATGCGTTGGAATCACAGATTTAACTACAGCATTACAATATATACGCGAGCAGTTTCCTATGGCTGCGTTCTGGCCTTGTATAGAATGGAAAAACGCATCAGTTACATCATTACTGCACCATTACACATGCCTATCCTATGAATATTTTAATCCTTCTCAGCGCCGCTAAACCTTAATCAGGGCCCTTTGGTCGACGCATCAATTGTCTCGCCGCGCAGCTCCGCGCTTCTCAAAACGCGTTATGAAAATGTTAGTAACTCGAAATTGTCCTTTACATTTGTCATTTTGGCGTCCCCTGGCCACCTGGCGCCTAGAACGGCCTCTCCTGTCGGCGCCTACTAACTACTATTATAAATGCGAATGTGAGTTTGTTTGTTTGTAACGCTTTCACGCCTTAGCTACTCAACCGATCATCATGAAATTTGGCCTATGATATGGAGGACATAGGCTATTTTTATCCCATAAATGCGGTTGAAACCGCGGGGGTCAGCTAGTAATATCATAAATGTGAAAATATGTAATGATGTGAAGAGGTTTCTTACTCTTTCACGCAATGTCCTGGATTAACACACTACCAAATTAAGTTGGTTTTAGTATAGTTTTTCTAAATACAAATAAAAATAAAAACCAATTAAATTATAATCCTTTTTATTTTGATATCACAAATATGTACTTCCGATCATAATTAACAATAAACCAGCGCATAGCTTCACTCATAGTCTTGAACTTTACAACACAATTGTATATTTTCATAAATAAAAATGCAATCATTAAATGCTTGAAAAAATAAAAACGTTAACGCTTACATACTAGAAAGAATTATAGTCCTAAAAAAATATCACCTTTTGAGTACCGGCCTGTGAACAAGAAACATAGATTAAAATTAATAATTTGATTTATCTCTAAAAGTATTTATTTTATTTTAATCGTATGTTAATAATCCTTCTAAATAATATAAGTCTTCAAAATTATATGCATATTTATTTATTTATTTTATTTACTTCTATTTAGAAGTGTTCTGAAAAATCCTATTTAGTCCGTCATTTACGTACATACTATTTCTTTTGTCATTCAGACAAAAAAAATACGAAGATATGGTGTTGAAGTTCCGCGTGACGTCACGCGATGGTACACCTTTCACAAACAAGTGACGTCACGAGCCCCTACTCACCTATTAAGCGCTTTATCTTTGTAATTTTTTATTGATTTAATAGAATAAAAAATACGTGTCCAATATTTTCTGATAATTTAACTGAAGGACTAATTAGAATTTCATTTTTTGTTCCTATCCCTATTGCCGATGGTTTTGCGTATACTCACGCACATTTTACAAAGGAATTTATTCCTTATTGCTAATATAATTTAAGACTCTGGTTAAGATTCCACCTATCACGCCGCAGGTGCTGCTTGTGGGGATTGGTCTGCTTAAGTTTGCCATTTATTTATTTACTTATTAAATATAGATTCAGTCTACTTTGTAGTTTTGCGGCCGCGCCGGGGCACGCAATTGTTGTCAGTGCGATTAGAATGTAAATATTATGTAATGAATCTAAGCTTGTTTTGAAAAGAGTAATTGCTGAGTTTATTGCCGGCTCTTCTCAGCAAATGCAACCTTCCGAACCGGTATTAGAGTATTAGAGTCAGACTTTTCATAAGTGCCTGCGAAGGTCTATTTCAATAAATGATTTTGAATTTGAATTTTGAATTTTGCAGGTCGTGGATTCGATTCCCACTCAGGACATGCATGTGTGTTCATGAAAATGTCTGTATGTCCTGAGTCTGGGTGTAATTATGTATATTAAGTATATATTTACAAACATTATATCAGTTATCTGGTTTCCATAGTACAAGCTCTGCTTAGTTTGGGATCAGATGACCGTGTGTGAGGAATGTTCCAGGATATTTATTTATTTATTATAAAGATCATACTAACTTGTTCGTTCGCGCAAACATACTGAGCAACGTAGGTTGATTACTTGCCAAAGACACAGCCTTCTTAATGCCATACCGCGAAGCCTTTTTGCTATCTCTATTTGTACTATTATTTTTATAACTATTGGCAGTCGACTGTGATCTATTGGTAAATGGCATTAGAGGCGACTGGCTTGGTAATATCTGAAAAAAAAAAGATAATATAAATGTATAGGATATGTCTCCCGCGGTTTCACCTGCGTTCCCGGGATAAAAAGCCTATAATAGTCGGGGATAGTGTAGCTTTCTATTAGTGAAATAATTTTTCGAATCTGACTGGCAGTTCCAGAGATTAGCCCGTTTAAACAAACAAAAAAAAATACTATTACGCTTTATTATATTAGTATTAGTATAGACTTGGGGATAATGTAGCTACCTATTAGTGAAATATTTTTTCGACACCGATTGGTAGTTCCGGAGATTAGCCCGTTTAAACAAACAAACAAATTCTTCCGCTTTATGATATTAGTATAGACTCGGCGATAACGTGGCTTCTTATTAGTGAAAAAATTGTTCGAATCTGACTGGTAGTTCCAGAGATTAGCCCGTTTAAACAAACAAACAAAAACACTCTTCCGCATTATTATGATGATATTAATAATGATTTCTTTCTTATAACTAACCTGGGAATCAGCAGGTGTTACCAAACCTTCCAATGGATATGTATTTTCTATCACAGAATCTTGGCTCATAGCGGTTCCAAACCTTTGTGATTTGCTCTCAAACCTTCCAAACTGAATCTTCATTCTAGAACATTTATCTAATATTGGACTAACACTTCTATTACATAGAGAGTTCTCTTTCTGAGAATTATCTAATGACGTCGATTCACTTTCAGTACATATCCCGTCATCAATTTCAATTTTTTCCTGATCTTCCAAAGTTATTTCCTGATATTCCATAGTCTTTTCCTGATCTGCCATAGTTTTATCCACATCTTCTATTGTTTTGTCATGATTCTCTGGAGATTTTACTTTAAAAGGATTCTTACTGATCCTCTCAGGAGATTCCTCTATTCTTATACTATTTTGTGATGAGTTATGTTCTTCATTACTATTATTTTTGTTTGATGAGAAAAAATTACTTTTAATTACATTATCATCCAAAGTCGTTCTGGGGAACTTGGAAAGGCTTTTTAAAATAGTTTGGCCGTTTTTTATAGCCTTTTTAAAGGACCGTTCTTTGTTTTCCAGTATGGGGGATTTTTTTCCTGGTATTTGATCTTCAGAACATGGTGTTAAATTATTAATTATATTTTCAGTGTTGGTTTTAACCTTTTTTGAAGCCGGCTCGAAGCAATACATGTTACTTAGTGTTTCTATTGATAGACTGGAAAAACATAATTCATTAGATAAAAAAAAAGCTTTTTACAAGCTTTTATTTAACTTGCAATGTATGTATGAATGTATGTTTGTTCGGGTGGAATCTTGCAGGTCCAATTTCACCAACTTCCAGTGGTCGGATTGTCTTGATATTTGGTATACATTAGTATATTGGATGACAATGCAAATACAGTCAACAAAAAGTAGTCACTCAAAAAAAGCTTGTATAAAAAATGAAATTTTTAACAAAGAACTTATTTAATTAAATTATTTATACAAGATTTAATATTGATTCAATAAATAAACATGATATATGTTAGATATATCCTTGACATAGAGTCTAAGAAACCAACCTTTGATCCTCAGTCTCTGGTACATATTTAGCTACAGCATGTACAATCTGCTTCCTCGGCCTTGTCTGTGGTGCGGCTATGATTGGCAATGGTTTCTTTTCAACCTTCCGCCATGGATGCGGGCTGTCTAAATAATTTCTGAAGTCTAAACTCCATATACTAGGGTGAGTCGATACTTTTGTGCCTTTCCAACTGGTTGTTTTTATGTTGGCCACCTGTAATGTATATTTCTGCTTATCTCAAAGAGAATTCACTTGAAAGTGTAATTATATAGGTGACTGGTAATTAGTAAACGATACTTGGACACATGATTGTACTCATGATAACAAACAACTTTCCCAAAGAAACAAATATATACATAACAAAATTAAATAAAAGCTGATGGTGTATTCTTATTCTTGTTAGGTACAAAATATTATGGGCTCATGTGCTAAGTAAATTAAAAAAAATGTTTCTTTGGGAAAGTTGTTTGTTATCATGAGTACAATCATGTAGAATAGTAATATTTGTAGTTTTTTTTATTTACCTCAGCAGTGCGAAAATCTGGATGCCAGTCGTCCATTTTCCTCAGCGTGAAGGGGTCCAAGTTACCGAGAGCCAATTGAAAAGCTATATCCGAGTCTAAAAGTTCACCGGCGTTCACGCATAATACTCTTTCTTCGTCTAAAATGTAAGAAAATTATAGGTCAAAGGAAAAATCAACAAAAATAAACCAATTGAAATTATAATACTTCAATAGTTTCAGCTAATATAAAGCTTCTATCAGGCTTTAAATATGACAGTATATGCAAAGAATCAAGATCATCCAACCGTAGGTGCCTTTCTACCCAAAAATGAATAAATGGCTTGGTTTTTAACCCAATATAGTGTTTTTTTAAGTGGGTATGGATGGGAACTGTAAACAGGTATTTTCAAATAATAAAAATTTACGATGAAAAAGAGAAATTATTTTCATAGAAATAGAAAGTTTATTTTAAATTCAACATATTCGATTCCCGGCGCGCAAATATTGTTTTGAGGATAGCAGGTGAAACCGCGGGGCAGTTTGCTAATATATAGGTTAAAATGATATACCTTCATCATAAGTATCGTTCAATCGAACCATGGTCCTCTCCAAGGGGTCGTAAACATACTGATGTTTGAAGGTAGCTTCTGCTTTCTGGAAATCTTCCCTGTATTCGTCTGTCACCGTTATAGGCAGCTTCAAGTAGCTTGGTAGAGATTTTAACGCCTGGAATTAAAAAAGAAATCTTCCATGATATCGGTAAACAAGCATAAGGCCCGCCTGATGGTAAACGGTTACCGTAGCCGTAGAGCATCAATCACGCCATACCTACCCTTCCCCCTCCCTAATGAAAATAAATGATGATATAGTTTACTACCACTGAAGTTGGTGGCACAGGCAGAATAAAATAAATAAAAAACTTTATATGCTACAAAATCAAATTTTAAATTGTTCGTCCTACTGTCTGTTTGCTACGGCTTATCTCCGAAACGGATGTACTGATATTTACGGGACTTTCACTGGCAGATAGCCGATGTTATAAGGAGTAACTTAGGATACATTTATTTCAGAAAAATAAGTAAGGATTGGCGTAAAAAAATTAAAACCGTACGCGGTTGAAACCCGTAGTTAGTAATGGTTAATAATTAAAGTTAGGAATCAGTTTCGTTTCTTTTTAGTAGCTAAGTGTGAGAATGGGCTGTCTGGTTTACATAAAAGTCAAATAGGGGAACTCGTTTTATGTCTGTTAAAAATACTTACATGTGCAAAATTAGAGCTCTGCGTGGCGTTAACAAACTTCTGCGCTTTAACCAGCCCGACGCCCCGCAACGAGGGTAAGTAATCACACCCGGACAGAATGCACATTTGGCGGAACTTGTCGAACTGGTACCGCTCTGTCGGACACTTCATGACGAGGGGCAGCTTCGTTCGCTCTACTAATGTCCCGTTACCGTCTAGTTTTAGTTTAAATACTACCTGAAATTTAAATTTAATATATTTAGTGATTGATTAAAGTGCCTTCTCCATCGAAATCCCCTTTAATTCATCCAAAGAAAGAATCCAAGAAATCTATTTTTATGCATAACCTGTTGGCCCCATTTTAATTTGAGATGGTATTTCTAGAAGCCTCTGAAGTGTGAATCTAATGAACATGAGCAACTATACATGATTAATGCATACAAGAGAGTTATGTATTAATTGTTGCACTTACCTTCACACACTTACACTTTACTTTACTTTGAACACTGACTCCCAAGCTAGGCAAGAAAGAGCCTGTATTATGGGGGACAGGATTCGTTCAATGTCTTTACAACGTACAATGTTTACAAAAATATGTCTGAAACTGCATAGTACCATGGCTCAAATTGTTGAAATTGTTATCTTTAAGAAATTTCTCTAATTATAACTAGGTGTTTGAGTGTAAGGGGTGTGTTTGTGTGTAAGGCAGTGTGTGTTGTGTAAATGTAGTGTGTGTTTGTGTGAGGCAGTGTAGGCCTTTTTTGGTGTAGAGATATATCAGGAAGAGTCTATAATGGTGATAGATCAAATGCAAAGACATATGATGTTCACATATTGAGTAGCAATCATTAATAAAAAGTCAAAAAAACATTTACCTTAGTACAACCAAAAAGTACTAAATCAGAGTCTTCAGTAATAACTAAGTGAGCTATATTATGTATATTGAGGTAGGCGAGTTGTGAGTCCGCTTCATACGGAGCCACAATACAGTCCACATTACGTTTCCTGCACTCCTTGATGAGTGCCAGTGCCATCTCATGTGTTATATCTATACTTCTGCTCATGCAGTTGCGAGCTTCTTCTGTCTGAGAAAGAGATGTTGATTGGAAAATGCAGAACACGATAAAATTTATCTAAACGAACGGCATGATAGTATAGTTCCGCGTAATTCCGTCAGGCCCCCTCAAAAGAAAACTAAAGACATATTGCGAATGGAATTCATTTTTTCGATTTTACAGCAGATCTTATGCAATTCGTCATTTCCGAATCTTTTAAAGTTGAATGATATACCCAAATTTTACCAAAAAATATTGGAATTACGCAGGATGTGCCGAGAATTCTAAAAAATAATTCCATTAGCAATTTTGAGAATTTTTCGGCTGACAGACTCATCCATGAAGATGTTCCACCAATTTATGTATTATACCTTTACACCTCATAGTTACACCCGCAATCCTTCATTTTACACCCTGTCTTATTCCATGAGATGGTTTAAGCCAAGTCTAGTAAAACACAGGTTTTAAGATAGTGTCAGCTTTTTTGTTATATGTTAGAAAGTGACAGATATATTTAGAACTTCAGATTTAGTAAACTTGGCTTAAACCATCTCATGGAATAAGACAAGAGTTTGTATTTCGAAAATCCAAATATTAGCGATATTGTATCGCTATCTTGAAAAGTGCGCGTCGCGTCGTGTCGCTTTTCTCATATTATAAATTATAAAGGTACTTATTTGACAAAAACTTCATACTTTTCCAAGACTTAATAATTCAACAGCCTTTTTCTTGCACGCCTGGCGGTCCCTGTAAAGGATGATTAAAATATAGTAAAAAAAATCTGTGAATACAAAGTCAATTGAATTAATTTAAAACTCCACAGGGTATTTTTGTTAAAAGTAGTTACTGTTGGCAATTTACTTCATTCTTTATATAAAGGTTACAGGATATACTTTGGATGGCTGTAGGTAGGAAGAAAATACAAACAAAACTATTCTTACTCCCGTCTTTTAGTTTCAGTCAAAGCTTTAGCTGGCAAATGACGACCGTCAAATACTAGAATTGGTTTGATATTGTGTGATAGAAGCATATCCACATATTTTAAGCAGTATGTGACATATCTGAAATAAAATGGTAAATTTAAAATCTTATGGGATATTTTCGGAATTAAAAGTATTTTGACTTTGCCTACATTATAAGCTTCCCTTTGTCAGTTTCAGATATCAGTATCAATTTATTTATGAGTGTTTTAACAACAGTAAATAAAGCTTAATTTAAAACTTGAGATCTAGATAGATTAAGTTTTCATTGGTAATAAAATGATTCTTAAAGTGTTGGAATAAATACTCAGTATCCTGAGGTGGTATAATGGACAGTGCCAGCTTTAGGATAACATTTTTGGGGTAATCTCCTATTGAATACTATACATACATTTTTGTAGCATGACTCCATTTGATAATTACTAGAATTTTTACAGAGGCTGACATTTGCTATGTGTACTTATTTTCACACTGAAATTATTGTGAAAATTTAATATTGAATGTTTCACAAAAAATATGAAGCATTTCCTGCACAGTCACCTTTCATCTTGCTGAACCTGGTATTCATGATGAATACCAGGTTCAGCAAGAAAAATGGATGCATGTTTTTTTTTCTTCTAATTGTTGCAAAGTTCACCATACTAAGTATACCACAAAAATAAGTGTTCTTTATGACAATTATTATTATTACAATTAATAGATGAAAGGTGACTGTGCAGGAAATCCTTCATATTTTATGTGAAACATTCAATATCAAATTTCACAATATGTTCAGTGTGAAAATAAGTACACATAGCAAAATTTCAGCCTCTGTAAAAAATCTAATTATCAAATGGGGTCATGCTACAAATTTTTTTGTATAAATAGGAGATTAACCCAAAAATTTTAGCCTAAAGCTGGCACTGTCCATTATGCTAAATATTTATGAAACTGAACTTTAGATAGCTCCTAAATATAATAAATAAAAAAAAAAGTAGTTGATTATCTGTTTAATTAAACGCACTTAGTAACATTTTACTCTTTACCACATATTCTAGCTAGTACCTATTTTATTTTTAAACAGAGCTAGTTATTTTTCTTAACAACCTTTGCCGATTATCTTCAGTGTTCACAAGAATAGACATAAATTAGAGCTAGATTAAACAACATAAGCTTATCTATAGTAAAAATAATCTATGTTTTAGTTAGGTTCAGTCAAAAAAAGAAAAAGGTTATTTTTTAGAAATAAATCATTTAAACTTACGCATCAGTATATTCTCCACGCACCAGTTTATCAACACAAGAGTAAGCTCCCTTATGAAGCCAGCAATAAGAATCTATTGCGACAGTACATCCACTAAATTCCCTAATATTTATATCCTTGGACGCTGGCTTCAAAAACGGTATCAAACCCGTAATACCCATCTTCCCCAATACGTGTTAATAATGTAAGCTTCAAAATAATACTGTGCATAATTACAGCGAGATCCTCATTTACAAATGATTCAATAAATTAGTGAAATGAAAAAGATTCGATCTCGTCAAATATGCAATCAAAACATGGCAATTGTCAAATTTGACATTACTATTCGCGCCTTTTGTTCATTTGACATAAGGTTAACGTTTAAAAGAAAGCTATAACTATTATACCTCTACATATTTTAATAAATATTATGTTAACATTTTCACAAATAGACGTATCTTTTTATTTTTAATATTATTCTGGGCAAATAGTAAGTACATATCACAGGTACATATATATTTTTATAGAAAATATTTGTTATGTGTGATTTAACAATTATTATAACTTCTAAATCTCTATCCCTCGCTTTGCTTCCTTTGCTTTAATTATTTTACCCAACTCTTAAGTATTTAAAAGTTACGAAAATAAGTTTAATGGACATGTAAAATATATAGGCGAATTCTAAAGATTAGAAAATATTATTCTAGTAAAATTACGAACGTAATAAAATTAAGGGTAGGCAAACTTATTCATCACCTTCCTCACTTTATAAGGAAAATGTGGGTAGTTATAAACCAAGTAGCTTATCCGGGCAATGTGATGATCCCAGCGCGAGTTAACCTTTTTATTTTGTTCCAAAATTCATTATATAAATCATTAATCCGGTCATAACGAGTGCCAAAACAATTTGATTAATGTACAAAGTTACATAAAATGATATCAAAACCACGTATCTTTTCGACAGCAGCGGCTTTAGCAGTAACATGTGTTGTGTCGGCAGCGGCATACTATTACAAGCTCCGAAGCGAGATAAACGAAGTTATGGTATTCTGTAAATTACATTTGAATGCATATAACACGTTTGATATGTTGATGAGGTACGTGGATGCTGCAAAAAAGAGTGTTAACGTCTGCATGCCGGGCATTCACAACCCAGCCATTCAGGGCCGACTTGTCACATTGATAAAAAACAAAAACATCAAAATCCGTATATTAATTGACCGAGACGGATATGATTCGTCGGATTTCCTACTGAAGGAGCTCATTGACGCCGGTAAGTAATGTTTTTCTATGATCATGGTACACACGGCTACAGATCAAGCTATACATTTCCAATATAAGCTGACCTCTCATTGTAGGTACGGAAATACCTATACAATGCGAGATCAGCTTATACTGGAAATGTATAGCTTGATGTGTTGCCGTGTGTACATCTCGCCATTTTGATATCCTCTAAACCAAAATAATTAATTCTACTTATGTAATTAACGTCTAAAGAGCGGCCATTAGTGCACCGGTCCTGGTGCCCATTCAGATGTTCATATCATCTTTAATTTATAGGACATTTTAGATTTTTA
The DNA here is from genome assembly GCA_951394255.1 of Polyploca ridens. Taxonomy (NCBI): domain Eukaryota; kingdom Metazoa; phylum Arthropoda; class Insecta; order Lepidoptera; family Drepanidae; genus Polyploca; species Polyploca ridens. The sequence goes on along the minus strand of OX596256.1, from coordinate 12,195,389 downwards.
TGTCATGTCCTTATGGTAGGTAAGTGACTTGGTGAGCAAGGTCGCCTATGGACTTTAGCAATGCTATAAAATACTAGAATAATACTTTTATTTCAGGAGCAGAAGTTAAATGTTACAAAAACAAGGCGTCTCTTCACAGCATCCATCACAAATTCTGCTTGGTTGATGATAAAGTTCTCATGACGGGCACACTTAATTGGGGCATAGATCGCTCAGATTATTGGAACTATGTCTATGTCACTAACAAGTCCACGCTTGTTGAACCAGTTAAACGAGAATTCTACCATATATGGAAGGACTTCTCGAGTGAATTAGTACCAGAGACTGATGTTCAGGAAACTTCGAGTGAGGAAGCAAGTGATGCAAACACTGAAATCCCGGATGAAGAAGCCGATAGTGATTCCCTGATAGGATGCAATTCCATTTGTGGTTCAACCAAATCGCAAACTATAGGCGCATCAAAGACTCCCGAAATTCACATATCATAGAATTTCTTCATTTATGGTAGATATATATTTTTAAATAAGTGATAATTAACATGCCCTGTAAGCACGTATTTTATATTTTTGAAATAATTAAATTATTATGTTTTATTATATAGACAACACTTAATTTATTTAAATGGTAATATCGGATAAACAAATTGATAGCTAGCAACACTGAATTGTAGTGCTAAGCTGGCCTTTGCTCAATTTTCATATTTTCTGCAGTAGATATATTTTATTTCTTTCTACAATACAATTTAAATACCTATATAAGAAACTACTTTTAACTAAAAGTATTTCTCCCCCTGTATTTTTTTACTATTATTTCTTATTTTCAATTGTCTACTTATTCTATTATTTTTTTATGACTTATGGTCAGCTTTTATTTGAATATTTTATGAAACAAATTATATTATGAATGCACTATTTAGTCATATTTGTGTGTAAATTGATAAATTAAATTACTTTTCAGAATATAATCTGAGTCTGTATATTATTTCTTGTAATCCACTCCCTCCTTTATTATCACTCAATGAAAATAATATTGTTATACATAGTTTTATTGGATACCTGGTACACTTACCATGCACCCAGATAAAGAAAACGTATAAATATAATTGGCATTATATTAAACAGTACAGTTCATAAACATATCTTTTACTTAAATCATCAAGAACTTAACTAAATGTCGTTTTCTAGCTGTGTCCTCTTCTCCATTGAAGAGTGACTGGATGCGCAGGGATGTTTTTAGAATGGGTCTGCGGACAAAATATTAATCATTGTAAGATTTTCAATTTTGCATTTTATTACAACAGAAACAGTGATAAGTTAGATTTATGTATTATTATAACTATAATTTTGCTTAAGTAAACTATGGGTGAAAAAACAGTCATCTCAATTTGATGCTCAAATTTTTTTGTTCTTACGACTTGTTTTTTTTTCTAATTTTTGAAACAACACCAAAGCACGATTTCTATAATAATATTGTTTTAATCGCAATGACATCAATTGTTATAATAGGACATGCGTCCCTCGCGAGAACCAACAGGGTAAGAGATGGTGGTTAGACCCCAGGGCTTTATTATATAAATAAATTTAAGAAATATGTACTAGCTTTCACCCCACAGTATCACTAACATTATTGGGATAAAAATAGCCTACATCACTCTCCAGCCCATGAACCACTATTCAAAAAATCAAGTCGATCTCTATTACTCGGGTTGTTTACTGAATGAAGGACAAACAAACACTTTCACAATTATAATATTAAACTAAATCGTAATGAATCAAGAACACTATTCTTCACCTCTTATGGCCTTGTATTTAGTTACTTCATTGGGGAATGTCTTTGACAGCTCTGAAAGAAGATGGCTCTTGAAGCGTTTGTAAGAGTCTATTTTTCCTTTGACCTCCTCATTCTTGGCAAGCGCTTTGTCTATACAGTCCTTAGTGTATAATTGAGGATTGCGGCCTTGATCTATGTAGCTGAAAAAATAAAATGTATTCAATTAGATAGGACCATCATCAACACACAATAAACTTACATATGTAGCAAAATTTCTGGAGTTATGTTATGTCCCTGCTGGTGCTGTATTCCACCATATCAGCCCACTACAAACCTAAGGCTGAAAAGGCTACTCTCTCACTTCACTGTGCTTTCAAAATCATGCAGGTTCCATTGCCAAGAACCTGGCACAGTACCAAACAGCAAACTTTTACGGGCCAGTTAGCGTAGTTGGTTAAGGTTCACCTTACGTGCCGCAGGTTGTGGGTTCGATTCCCACACAGGACATGCATTTGTGTGCATGAACATGTCTGTATGTCCTGAGTCTAGGTGTAATTATGTATATTAAGTATGTATTTACAAACAAAAAGTAGTATATGTATTATATCAGTTATCTGGTATCCATAGTGCAAGCTCTGCTTAGTTTGGGATCAGATGACCGTGTGTAAGGAATGTCCCAGGATATATATATATTTATATCTATTTAAACTGTAGGTAAACACATAGGAACACATAGGTAGAACACATTTTTACTTGAGTTACATTGGATTACTTACGTAAATATATTGTGATGTGGAATAAAAGTGATCTGACCTACAAAATAATAGATAATGTTTACTTACTCGAAAACTTCTGTGGGAACATGAATATCATGCACTTGAGACTTCAGCTTGTCTACTTCTTGCAGTCCAGTGACAAGAGATTGTCTGCAAAAACAAAGGTGATTGAATATATTACCAATACATTCGAATTTGTAATATTCGAAGAAATTTTCTGCTTACTCTACTTACATTTTTTGGTTCAATACACTTTGACCTTGCGGTTGAAAATCGCTGACAATAATACGTATTTGTCTCACATTTTCAATAAACATTTCGAGTTGGGTCTCGAGGTTTTCAAGTGGCGAAGACATGTTTATTATTTGTCAACTTTATTCAACAAACAAACAAAATCACTCGCTTGAACAAAAATCTCACTTCACTTCACTTCTTAATTGAATGGCACCAGATGTGTATAATTTACACAATTCCGCCAGTGTCAGGGTTATAGAGGATACACGAAGGAGAATGATCGGTAAAAGTTTATAAGTGCCAAATATGACGCTGGTGGCCGGTGGTGAATTTACCTAAAACAAATAGGAGACAACACTTTTATACCACACCATGTTAATATATATATTAGAATATAATAAAGTACAATACAAAATAAAATAATTTCACAGTTTAATTTTATTAATAACAATAAATCGGGACAAGAAGTATGCAAAGGGAGAATCTACAAGTGATAACAAACATTTCATATTAATAGGACGTGGAATATTGGGGGGTAGGATGTCGTAAAGAGGAGATTGTAATTTTGGACAATCAAAAAATAAGTGGTCAGTAGTGCCTTCGTCTATACCACATTCACAGAGAGAATGGTCCCTCACCCTAATCTTGTGTAAGTGTACAGGAGTACAAGCATGACCCAGGCGAAGACGACAGATAACAGATGTTGATGTCTTACTTAATTTACGAAATCTAAAAAACCAGGGTTTTACTGAGATGTTAGGTTGAATTGCACCATAGTATTTTCCTGTTTGATTTTTAGTCAATTGCCATAACCGGTCCCAGGATCCTTCCATACGAGGTTTAGCGAGTGAACATAGATCCTCAGAAACAATATGGGAATGTTGAGTTGATCCAGTCTGAATAGCATTTTTAGCGCAGGAGTCAACCGTTTCATTACCTGGAATACCACAATGGCTGGGGATCCATGCTACGTTCACATTTATCCCACGAAGAAAACAATTGTATAAAGCCTCTCTAATTTTAAGAATAATCGGAAATTTTGATTTAGATCGAAAAGGATTAGAAAGAATAGACTGGATACAGCTTTGGGAGTCAGTGAAGATAACAGATTTATCTAAATTATGGGAATGAACATAATTAATAGCTTCTAACAGAGCAATTGATTCTCCTGTAAATACCGATGTTGTTGGAGGACATTTGTAACTAAGGATGATTTTAAATTTGGGAATCCAAACAGCTGCACCTACATAGCCCTGATTCGATGTTTTTGAGGCATCTGTAAATATAGTCAACCATCCATGAAATTTTTTATTTATCACTTCACTAAATTGTTTTGTAGCCAGTAAGGAGTCCTTATCGATTCCGATATTCAAATAAACAGTGGGTCGAAAAACAAGTGCCTCATAAGGAATAGAGAAAAGGGGATTGAGTTGGAACTGCATAACTGGATGTGAAAGATTGGAGATCGAAGTAAAACTTCGAAGTAGGCATGGAATATTATTGGAGGATAATTGAGAGCAAATATTTTGTAGTTGTTGCAGTTTATCAGGAAGTGGGTGGGAAGAATTTTGGATTAATTTAAAAAGAAATCTGTCACATAAGAATTGCCTACGAAAATGAAGTGGAGGGTCCACACATTCTACCTGCATAGCATTGATGGGTGAGGATTTCATTGCTCCTAAGATAATCCGTAGGCATCTAGACTGAATTTTGGTCAATTTGATGGTGCCTGCCTTGTTACAGTGGTCTAAGAGAAATGATCCATAATCCATATGACTACGAATAATAGCATTGTACAGAAGTTTTTGAGAATAAGGGTGGGCACCCCACCACACACCAGATAGAGCTCTTAGTACGTTGATTCCTTTTTCACATTTCTGAGCAATGTAACTGAAATGAGGAATGCCGGTCATTCTGGAATCCAGCACAATACCCAAAAACTTGACCTGTTCTTTTAAAGGGATGTCCTGGTTGTTAAAAGTAATATTAATAATTGGAAGTATCCTTTTTCTCGTAAAGATCACAGCGCAGCTTTTAGCAACGGATAAAGATAATCCATGATCCGATAACCAGTCCCCTAAGTAGCTAAGAGCAGTGTTGAGGTTACGAGAAGCTTCTATACTAGAATGGGATGAAGAGTATAGTGCCAAGTCATCCGCATATTGAAGTACCTGACAGAAATTATTTACTGATCGCTCAAGATCGTATGTATAGAGATTATATAATAAAGGGCTGAGTACTGAACCTTGAGGAAGGCCTCTCCAGATAACCCTGGGAGGTAGGGAGTCTTTCGGAGTTTTGATTATGACGGTTCTAGCCATCAAGTGGTTGCAGATGAATCTAACCATCTTCTCTGGGACACTCAGCTGTAGAAGTTTATTCCTGAGTACCGGAAGAAGGACATGATCATAAGCAGATGCTATATCCAAAAAGACTCCTATAAGGTACTCTTTCCTATTAAAAGCTAAATGTATATCTGTTGTTAATAAACTAAGATTATCAATGGTGCTCATGCCTTTTCTGAATCCAAACTGACTCTTAGCTAGAATTCCTCTGCTCTCCAAAAGCCACTCCAATCGGTTCCGTAGTAAATGTTCCATGACTTTCGCAAAAATAGACGATAGAGCAATAGGTCTTCTTGAATTTGGATCTGAAGGGTCCTTTCCTGGTTTAAGAATGGGTATGACGATTTGCGTTTTCCATGGTTCTGGGACTATACCTTTATCAAAAAAAGTATTTAAGAGGTTGAGAAAGATAGTTTTAGTATTTTCATTGGCCTTACATAGGAATGAGTAAGGAGCTCCATCCAGTCCCGGAGATGAGTCCACCAGACCATCAAGGGCCCTATGGAGCTCATTCAATGAAAATGGAGAGTCCATTCCATCATTTGAAAACATATATGAAGGGAGAATGGGGAGTGAGTCAATAAATGGGACGGAAGGGGGGGCTAATTTGTTTGCAAATGAATCAATCCATAAATCAGAGTCATTACTAGACAAGTTCTCAGCTACTAGTGAACCTCGAAATCTCTTAATCTGTTTCCAGACTATAGAAGGGGGAGTACGAGGAGATAATGATTCACAAAAGGCAAACTTTTTTTTAACTTTTTTTTATCTTTTATCTTATCTTTAAACCAACCTTGTTTTTTTTTTGATGACAACAACCTCCTAGCACGAGCAGCGACATGCTGATAAGAAAGGAAATTTTCCATTGACATTGATAAAGCATAAGTTTTCTCAGCTACATTTCTCTCATGTACGATCGCCGTGCACTCTGAATTCCACCAAGGAGGAGATATTTTAAATATTTTTTTCTTTTTCAGAGGGATATGATCATCCGCAGCAGACAATATAGCTTCCACAAATTTATCATATAAATTACGGGGATCTTCACTACTAATAGAAGAGAAAGAATCTAGTTTATCATCTAATGTGGAAGCATAAGCCGGCCAATCTGCTTTAGAGAGTCTATATTTTAAGAGAGGAGGGGGAGAATTTGGAGATGATGACCGAGATGGAAAAGTAATTATAATAGGGAAATGATCACTACCATAAGAGCAATCAGCAATATTCCATGAAAGAAGTGAAGATAGAACAGAAGAACAAAAAGTAAGATCTACTGCACTTTTTGGATCCTGTGTGGGAAGAACTCTTCGAGTAGGAGAGCCGTCATTAAGTACACAAAGGTTGCTGTCATCCAATATGTCTAAAATTATCGAAGAAAAATTGTCACAATGGCTTGAACCCCATGAGACATGGTGAGAGTTGAAATCTCCCATTACAATAATAGGGAGAGGAAGAGAAGCAATGATGGAGAGTAATTCAGGACCAAGGGAAGGATGAGGATGAGGAATATAAATTGATAAAAAGGTTGTATTTAAGGATCTAATTGCTACGGCATTAATGTTGCGACTGTGAGTTGGTATAGTAATTTGTGAATAGTTATGAGATCGCCTTATCAATAAGGCACATCCCGCGTACCCATCATCTCTATCATCCCGCAAACAGGCATAACCCGGAACCCTAAAAAGAGATCCAGGAACTAACCATGTTTCCGAGATGGCAATAATAGCAGGAGAGAATTTAGAAATTAAATGGAACAGTTCATGCTTTTTATGTTTAATGCTTTTAATGTTCCATTGCATTATTCGGACACAGTCCATTATTGGTGAGAGAAGCTATTTGTGAAAGTTTATGTGCAACGTGGGACGGTAAAATATCTTTTTTATTAGAAATTAAATTAAGGACTATAGAGAGGAGAAGATCTAATATATTCTCACTAGGAGGAGAAGAAGGAGATTGGGATAAAGCACATCCATTAGGAAGGGATGAAGGAACTTCAGAAGTAAGAACTCTATGAGCCGTCTTATCATACCCTACCCCTGGTTGGGGACGAGGTCGCCTGTTAGTGAAAATAGTTTTCCTATAGGATGTTGACGGAGAAGATTGTGATTCAACATGAGGTTGGATTGTATAAGATGGAGAGGAAAACATTTCCTTTGCAACTTCTAAATATGATTTGCGTACAGAGGGAAAATGAGTAGATGCTTCCTCATATGAGACATTATCCTGAGACATTAATGATTTGATGTTTTTTTGTCGGTCATGTTCAGGGCAACACTTATTTATAGCAAAATGTTTACCCGAACAGAACAAACAAGATGCTAAGTCTTCAGCGATAGTGCAACCATCGCCAGAATGGGGTTCTGAACACCGGAAGCAACGAGGAGTGGAACGGCATTGAGCTTTAATATGGCCAAAACGACAGCAATTGTTACATTGTATAGTTGGGAATTGATATGTTTCTACTGGTAAAGAGGTATGGTAACAATAAACATGGGCCGGTAAAAATTGGCCATGAAAGGTAAGTACCACACTTTGGGTCGGTATCCATGTCAATTTGCCATCTGTAAAGTTTTTCCTATTAAGTCTTCGAGCTTTTAAAACATATCCACATCCATCAGGAAGTATCAACGCATCAACAAGTTCATCCATTGACCATTCTACTGGTACATTACGAATTAAACCCATACGGGTGATATTGTATGTAGGTATACTAGCAACATATTTGTATTGTGAAAGCAATGGACAATCAAGGAAATTGTTGGCATCAGTTGCTGAAATAAATTCGACTGCTATCTTATTACGACCAACCCTTTTCACACCGTCCCTACATATATTTTTAATTTTGTTAATAAAAAGGAATTGTCCAAACTTTAGGGGTCTAATTGATGTCCCAGCCGAGGGATCAGGCTCTGTACGCGAAACGTGGACTAAAAACGGACCTTTATCATTCGCTTCGTATGCCTTGAAACCGATTGTTAGGCTATGGTGCATAAAAACAGACTGAATCGACGCAGATGCAGTCGCGGGGTCAGTAATAGTTTTTTTATTGGGTAAAGTAGTATCGTCATTTTCTAAACGGCGTTTATTTTGCGTATTCTGAGTAAATAGTGGGGGGGACGAATCCATCACTGGCACATTCTCTCCATCCGGAGGATCCGGGGGTTTCGGTGGAACTTCCATACTTACAGGAAAGTTACTAGGAAAGTTACACTTTTTGTACAACACAAACACAAACACAAATAGGAAAATTCAGCATAAATTTAGATAAAATAGAATAAATTAAGTAAGCCAATCTCACTAACACGTGTATCAACTTACAGAATCCCGAACCGACCCGAACATAAATCTCTTAGGTTATGTCAACAAAAATCTTCACTTCACTTCACTTCTTATTTGAATGGCGCCAGGTGTGTATAATTTACACAATTCCGCCAGTGTCAGGGTTATCTTATGAATGGTGTTTGAGTTTGACGTAATTTTTTTTTATTTTTGTAATTTTTTTCTTGACCATGGATACTACGTCCTTCAGTCGCATACATTTTATTAATTAAATCATTTTAAATATAGTCCGCACACTCACTTTCACATAGTCCGCATGATCATTCACCGTCAAGTCATGTTTTAGTAAAATGGTAGTAATTGTACTAAAACTTGTCACGGACTTTTTGAGACAACTTGTAAAGTCACGATACACACATTCATTTCATTTCACTTCATTGGTGCACATAGATTGATCTTTATTAGATAAAATACCACCAATAATATGCAATAAAACTCAAAATACACGAATTTATGAAAATAAAAATGAAACTGCTACGTTCACTCTGCAAGTTCCCGCCAAAGAGTCCTATTAAAAGCCAAGCAACATAGTGTTGCCGCTACTAGAAAACATAACAGAATAAATGAACAGAGTTTATTTGGATCACTTTAAAAAGGTTCTTGCCCATAATGATAGAATAATGATAAAAGATATATAGAATAACAGAATATACAATTAGTGTATGCGACTGAAGCACTTTGTATACATGGTCATGAATAAATAAAAATAAACATACATAGGTAAGGAGTTTTCTTGTCTCAAAAGTTATTGTAAAAGTCCGTGAAGAGTTTTAACTCTTCACAGACTTTTACAATAACTACTTATAATAATATAGTAGGTACTAAAGTACCACCGTTGTAGTAAAACATGACTTTTATGGACGTTGACTGACTTGTTGAGGACTAATGTGAAAGTGATTAACTGTGACTGGTAACTCTTATAAATATTATATGTCTGTGCCGGAAACTATAATATAACTCGACACTGGCAGAAATAAGTCCTAATTTGGATTTGGTGGCCAAACTTAAAAATAAGAAGAAGAGTTTTCTTATGATACCTTTATGCTCAAAATACCTGCAAACTGTTCATAACTTCGAACCAATTTGAACCTTATGTATGTACACGATTTGACACTTAGACGAATTATTATATTCGTGCAAGATTGACAGATATTTTGACCATAGAGGTATCATGAAAACTCAAACTCCTCATTTGACATTGACATTGAATTGATTGACATTGACAATGACAGACAGAAGGATAACAGACCGCCGAGTGCTCGCTCTATTTTTTGTGAATATATTTTCTTTAGATTTATCTACTTACTTTTAGAAAGGTTATTTATTCATTTCATAGAGTACCTTACTTACTATAAACATATCGTATATTCTGTAAGTGATATTCAATAAAAAATGGTGTATTTAATAGAGCAAACCGAGAAAAAAACCACTTTAACTCAATCTGCAATCGCAGGAGCAGCAGCTGGCGGATTTACAAGGGCTGTAGCACAGCCCCTGGACGTGTTAAAGATAAGATTTCAATTACAATTGGAGCCTATAGATCGTGGATCGAAATACAGCTCAATATTGCAAGCTGTCAGTTCTATTATTAAAGAGGAAGGTGTCTCAACTCTTTGGAGTGGTCATGTCCCCGCCCAGCTATTATCCATTTCATACGGAATCCTCCAATTTAGCGCTTTTGAGAAACTTACCCAACTCTGCCAGAAAGACCCACAGTTCTATGTGACGCATAAGCATTGGGTAAACTTCACAAATGGTGCCGTTGCAGCCACAGTTGCAACCATTGCATCATTTCCATTTGATACCATCAGAACTAGGTTAATAGCTGAGGAAAAAATGCATAAAGCATACAGAGGATTTGTACATGCATTCTCCACAATGGTACGAAGTGAAGGTGGAACTGCTTTATTCAAGGGCCTCATGCCAACACTGGGACAGATAGCACCACATGCTGGCATACAATTTGCCATATATAAACTATTTACAGAAAATATTTTGAATAGAATCAAATTTTTTCAAAGAAGTAATTCTTTGTCTGATACAGCTAAGTCGTCACTTACAGCTAATTTGATAGCAGGGTCTGTTGCAGGCTTTACGGCTAAAACGGCAATTTATCCGTTTGATCTAGTAAAGAAAAGGTTACAAATCCAGGGATTTCAGCAATACAGGTCTTGTTTTGGAAGGCAAATGTATTGTAGTGGTTTATTTGACTGTGTTAAATTGACTATAACGGAAGAAGGTTTTCTGGCTCTGTATAAAGGCTATGGGCCTAGTATGTTAAAAGCGGTCTTAGTGTCTGCAATGCATTTTGCTGTTTATGATGAAATTAAGCACTTATTATAATAATAACAAAGTTCAGAATATGTTCAAGTCCATTCATAAATGCTATTTGCTCATAGAATTTCATAGCAAACATGTTTGTAATATTTTAAGATGAAGAAAAACTGTCTTTGATAATCATTTTTGTATCAATTGTTGAAAGTGTATTTTATTTAACTGGGGCAGTAAATGGAGAAATCAAACCATAAGAGATACATGATTTTCTTTTTGCTTGAGCGTAAACTTTTCATAAAAGGTAATAAAAAGATCCTTATATTGTTTGGTTCAGGGTTTTCTCAACTGTCCAGTTAAATAAAACACAATAAACTATTTATTGCTATAATTATATTTTACATGATTGATTTTTGTAGACTGCTTCTTTATGTGTTTTATTGCCATTAATTTCCTGTGATATTAGCGCATATTTATTTGTAGTAGGACTAGGCTTGTAAGATTAAAATGTTGATAGATTAACTTATACTCCTGCATTTTATTATTATCTCCTCATTGACAATATTCAGCATATACAAAATACAAAACAATATAATATATTACACAAATTAAATAATAATTCTAAACTGACTTATTATATTAACCATAAGATATCACATAGCCCATGTTTCGCATTAACGTATCTTTAATAGCTGGTTGTAATTCCTTCTTCATATAAGTTGTTAGAAGAGTCCTTATGCCTTTTGTAAAAATGTCTTCCATTTCACGAGATATGTCTTCAACTTCGTCTAAATCGTCGTCAGGTCTAAAGAGCTTACTTCTTTCGAAATTAACTCTACTGTTACGCGGCTCATATAGTATATCTCTGTTGTTATCAGCAGATCGACTGTCAAATTCTTCTGGATAATAATTTAACCGCGGCTCAAACGTAAATTCGTCCGATCTTCGCCTTCGTGTTAAAGGAGGCAGATTGTCTTTATTCCTAACAGAATTCCTGTTGATATACTTTTCACATCCGTAAGCGTATACGCTTATGAAACCTGGCTCAACGAATTCAGAATCTGTCTTCACATTGAACTTCCCTGGCTGTTGGTTCAGTGGTCTGGTATGGAATCCTATCCCAGCTTTTCTTAATCTTAGGATCATGTTGCATCCGTTACCACCGCGATTTCTCGCATAGCCATCGTCACCATACTGTCCATCGAATGATCGAGAATCGGCGTAATGCCTTCTCGATCTTTGATTTGGTACACCTCGATCTAAGTCATTTGCATCATATAAGTCAACATTGCCGCTTATTGTTAAGTCATGAAATAAGAGCATAGTGTCTAAGGAGACGTTACGAGGGTCGAAGTAGCATTTCTCCACGCGAACCCAGTTGCTATTCTGCGGGAGTCGCACGCGCATCCTGGTTACATACATATCTACAGGTGCACTCCTCATTTGCTGGAACAGACTGTATCCATTGAGGTCTAAACTCTGGCTCTGTAATCAAAGAAAATACTATTAGACCGGAAATATTCTAAATCTGGTGATATCCGATACTAACCATTTTTAGAACTAGACTGGAACTAATCATGGCGGGGGACCCATCAGTTACAAGTGTTACCTGGGTACCAAACTTACTATACTGTCTATTGACCAAATATGTAGGTATAAGTACTTACTAAGTTAATCATCAAGGAAGACTGGACTTTTTGAGGGATACCATTTTATACGATCTGCAGCTTACCAAAGGAGTATCCAAATTCTTAGGCTGTGTTCTCTTCCTTCGCTTCAGTTGATCTAATGCTGATTCCAGTCGAGAAGAACATCGCTCTCCAACGATGGGTATAGTTGTCAGCGGCGGTAGACCACCAGATCCAATGCTTGGAGCTGGTCTGTCGTCAAATCGCTTCGCTTCAAACAATGGTAGGTAGCGTGACTCTAGAGGGAAACAGAAAATATCTTGTTACTATTAGGTAGATAGGTAATGTATGTCACTCTTGGTGAAACTGATTGATGGCATTGTTTTATTTTATTATAATCATATTATAATTGAATTTGCTAATTGAGGCGTTTTTGTCTGCGTGGGTGAGATCGTATTTTATCTATTTTAGAAGATTTCATCGTTCTCACTCATGCCCCATCAGATTCTTTGGCTTAGTCGTTTGTATGTCTACCCCATTTGTCTCAATACCTACATTACATAAGTCACAGCTCTGGGTTCCGCCCGATTGCTGCGTGATAAGCCATTTAGAATTCTTAATTGTAGTCTAAGCATCAACAGAACGTGTTAGCTATACGATTCAAATAAAATTAAAGATAGGTAATTATTTTTAATTACTGTATCGTAGTTCAAATCAAGATAAAACTGAAAGTTAAGAAATGTTATTTTCTATTTTGATTCAACGTTTGTTTTCACTTGTATCTATTGTTCTATGCTCATAATCCGTGAAATACGTCTTGGACATCATGGTTCCTTTGCAATTGCGTTAAGCAGTACATACCTATCTGATTTAATAAAATTTTATAAATAAATAAATTATTTATAATTTATTAAAATTGAAATACTAGGTAACTAAGGTAGGTACCTACTTTTTACAGTCGTCGGAAACGCGCGCCTACCATTAGGGTCCATTCACACATACCGCCTCGGAGAGAAGAGCATATATTGGTACGCGTTTAAAAATAGACTTTAGCATCATTTAAATAAGGTTTATTTTTACATTTCATTTCTTTTGTTAGCGCGTTAGGTCGGCACTCCAGCATTCAATGTAAAAATAAACCTTATTTCTATGTTCCTAAATGTACTAAATATCAGAACAGTTATAGGTACTTAATAGCTATATGCTATATCTTTTATGGCCTAAGTATAGGATAGATAAGTACCCTTCTAAATAATACGACAGTTGCTACTTAGTTGAACCTTACTTAATTACACCCACATGAAATGGTACTTGAATTCTTCGTAGGGAAAGTGTGGGAAACTAACACTATGGTATTTTCATTTCAAAGTAAACCGTGTAATGCTTTTGTTACTCAGCATTTTATTGGATTGCTCGCTACACTTTCGTAACAAAGGTATACCAACCCTACTAGTTACCAAAAAGAAACAAAAGTTTCAACTGCAGTACCTAATTCCTTTATAACCGACACTATATTGATAGTGTAAATTATGTGGTGTGTGTAATATTGATTAATGACCTCAATAAAATCATGGATCCTTAGAAAAATGTGCCCAACTTATGGACTTCCCTATTTTGAAAGGTCTCCAGTGAACCGTTTGATATATCTAGGTATTGGATGGACGGTAGTATCTCAGAGTATATAAATACTACGTACAAGTAGTATTATATTCAAAATCGATGGGATAGATTCTTTATTTGAATGAAAACTCCACGTACCTTTCTCAGCTTCTTTGCCAGCGAGCTCGTTATCACTTGCCGATGCAGTTTTCGCAAATAATATGAACATCCACCAGAATCGCACCATTCTCGTCACAATAAACATACATGAAAACTATACAACTGGCTGAATATAAAGCTAGCGTTAGTAGGTATCACCAGAAAAAAAAACAACTGTCAAATAGTTTAAAAGTTACCGCGAAATAAGAAATGACTTCTCGCCGCGAAGCCGAAACGTGGAATAAGGTATGGTAGGTACACAATAAGATGTGCAGTCTTCGGAAAATAATCCCCGCTTTAATCGTGTACTGTCTTGGTTCTAGATTTCGCGACAAGTGGCTGAGTACAAGTTGTCGCAAAGCAAGGAGATGGTGCAGTGCGTGGTGGTTATTAGAGCGAAAATGTAGATGCCTCCGTGAGTTTATTTATAATTTGAATAGCCAACTATGTCTGTTATCAAGGAAGATACATTGCGGTGAAATGCAAGGGCTATTATATAAGTAGGTTGGTTCGAAGATGGCGACGCCTCGAGACGATAGAAATAGATAATAAGTTTTTTGTTAAAAATTTCATTGTGTACTTTTTGTTGACTGTACTTGCATTGTCATCCAATATACTAATGTATACCAAATATCAAGTCAATCCGACCACTGGAAGTGGGTGAATTCGACCTGCAAGATTCCACCCGAACAAACATACATACTAAATAAAAGCTTGTAAAATTTAGGCCTGTGTGTCGATCAAGTGTCAAGAATATATTGTGTTAATCAAAAATAAACCTAATATCATTGGTGCAGCTTCCAAATTCAATGTTTTAATCTCGTCTCAAAATGGACATGAACATTCAGGAATACGGACCGACATTTATGTGAGCGTAGGTAGGTACTAGGGAATGCAAACCGGTTTCACCGAAAATCGAAAAACCGGTTATTCGGTACGGTTTTGACCAACAAAAAAAACCGGTTTCACATAACACCAAAACCGGTTTTTCGATTTTTTTCGGTTTTTATTTCGATGTTTGGAAAAACTAAAAAAAGGAAGATTTGCCGCCGTTTTGTAAACTGAGTGCAATGCAGTGAGTATTTTTGTGATGAACTGAAGTGTGTTGATGTTTAGTTTGTTGAGCTGGTAAGAAAATAACTTAAAATAATGATTGTTTTTATGATAGTTATAAAACATGTAAAACTTTTTTTACAATACTTAGGCAGTAAACAAGCGTACGGTCCGCCTGATGATAACCAGTTACTCTAGCCTATGGACGCTTGCAACATAACGGTTATCACTCGCACGTTACCAACCCTCAACCTTTTTGAAGCGGGGATTCATTCCACAGCTTGAGCATCCACGATAGGAAGCTTCTTTGAAACCACACAGTATGAGAACATTTTGATTCCAATGTGTGAGGATGGACTCCCCATCGGTGACTACGATGGATCAAGGTAACTGGGCATCAGGTCAATCAATTCTTCAGAGCACTGTCTTTTGGAAAAGCGGCGGTGAAAAAAAACACACATAAGAAGGCAGTCTCTCCTCAGACTAAGGGGCTTAAAACACTTGTGAGCTCGGGATCATCGACAATTCTAACGGCACGTCGCTGAACTGAGTCTAAATACCCAAGCTGGTATCCAGGTGCCCACAGAAGACAGCATTACTTCATTTGGGCCAGACTTGCGACTTATATAGTTGCAATCTGTGTCTCGATAAGAAGTACTGCTTCGCTCTATTAATCACATCGAGTTTTTTGGATGTCTTGTAGATGACTTTGGAACAGAACGTCGCTACAAATATTAACGTGAAAGAGCCCAATGCTTTTCGTGACGTTGAGGGACATGTTCTAGAAATGAGGAGCCACAGCAAATGGACTTTTCTCAACGGTGAATGCGCAGGCTTACGTGTGATTTAGTGGGGTTGAAATATACTAGGTTTAGTCGACCCCAAAACGGCGATCAAACGGCAGGAGCGACTTATCGCATTCGCGCCGTGGCGTGCAAGGCTTCGCGAGGAGCGGTTTGCACGCAAACGCGTCGTCGAAGCAGTCCTGCCGGTCTTCGAGGCCTGGATGCAGCGACAAGGTGGACGACTCACCTACAGACTTACACAGATAATCACCGGGCATGGGTGCTTCGGTGATTATCTGTATAGGATCGGACGTGAGGCGACGGCGGCCTGCTTCCACTGCGGTGGAAGTGACCAGGATTCCGCATCGCACACGCTCGCGGTGTGCCCTGCGTGGGAACCCGAGCGGCGGATCCTGGTCCAAGAGATCGGACGGAATCTCTCCCTGCCAGCAGTCGTGTCGGCGATGCTGAGCGGGGATACAGCGTGGAGGGCCGTAGCCTCCTTCTGTGAGACCGTAATGGTCCAGAAGGAGGCTGCTGAGCGGGATCGGGAGAGGACCGATCCCACCCGGAGGCGAAGCCGCTGGGGCGCAATCGTGCCTCGTCACGGCCCCCCTGCCCTGTAGCTCGGGCTTAGAATAACAGCTACGGTGTTCCCCTGCCTGTCGTAAAAGGCGACTAAACGGGGCCTTTGGGGTCGTGGGCAATCAGTGCGGGGGCTCTATGCACCCAGAAGCGACCCCAAGGAGGGCGATGAGTCGATGTGGTCAAGACTCATCGTGCGATAGCACAGCGAGGGTGCTGGGGGCAGGTGTCAGACTTCCCCCGGGACGAGCTATCAAAGCGCCGCGCTTGGAGGGGTGAGCAGGTACGCGTTCAACACGAGAGCCCGCCCCCTCTCTACAGCGCAGATGGCGACCACCGTGGGGTTTTAGCCGGTAAAAGTCCGGCATATGGCCGCTACCCCCGGGGCGGTAGGGTATCCTATGAGGATTTCCCCACGAGAGAAAAAAAAAAAAAAAAAAAAAAAAAAAAAAAAAAAGGTTTAGTCGACCCCAATCGGAGTCACTAGGTTGTGTACTATCGATTTAAGACAAGTTCTTCGCGCCTTTTCTCCAAGAAAGAGAGAGAGAGATATTTGCACGGTTCGTGTAATGAGCGTCCCATGTAATTTCATTTGCATAGCAATGAATGCTGGCAATAGAGGATATATCATTAATATGCTGGAGGAACAGTGTTGGGGATAATTCAGAGCCTTTCGGGACGCCAGCATTAATGTCATGCTATCGGAGCAACTACTGTCAACGAAGGCTCTTATGTATCTGCCAGACAGCAAGCTGACTGATTGGTGTTATTTTTTACCCGTCTGCACGACGGCAAAAACTGGGTAATTTTTTTTTATCTAAGGAAACCGTATAATAATAACCACGTTTTAGTGTACACGCAAGTTGCTGTGCCGCTACAATATGCCATGTATATTACGTGTGAAATTAATATTATAACTTACGAAACATAATTTAATAAATGTTTAAATAATTACTTTTTAATATCTATTTTTTAACATAGTCATAATATCTCATAGCAATTAAAAATCAAGTAAAAGTTATATGTTTTTATATATTTCGTTCATTTAAAATAAAATCAAAAGCAACGAACCGTGTAGTCTATATAAACGAGTATCTGATCTCCAGAGTTAAATAAACGATTATTTCCATACATTTTATGAAAAAGAGATGGATTGATTGTGTGAAAGATGATATTGGTAAGAAACGAGTGAATGTTGGTATAACGGATAGAAGAAGCGTACATATTGCGCCGATCCCAAATTATAGGGAACAGGACAGGCAGATGGTGATAATGTCTTTGACGTTTCTTTTATACTCACTTCATTAACTTTAACTGACAATAATTCCTCAGTTTGCGATTTTTAAATCTTGGGCACGGTTATTATCTATAATTCGAGCTATAGAAATAACGTGGGAAAAAAAACGAGCAAACATTTAAAAAACCGGTTTAAAACCGGTTAACCGGTTTTTTCCTCTCATAACCGAAATAAAAACCGGTTTTCATTTTGCCACGGTTTTGCATTCCCTAGTAGGTACTAAGTTACCCAATTAACAGTATCTTCATGAAACAAACCTACACTAAACTTGGTCCCAGTGAGGGTGTCCCTGAATTTAGGAAAGTATGTACATTATTGTAAGTCATCGAACAATTAACCCAAAGAAGCGCAATGACCTTCATTTTGGTTGAAATATATTTCCAATATATTTTCCAATTTCCCACCGCCGACTGATTGGTTAAGACTAGGACGCATGCACTCTGATTGGCCAAGTCAAAAACATACGATGCAGCGAGTGGTCCTTACTGTTCAAATTCAGTGATAAATCACTGACTAGTTGTGGAATTTGATTGTTCAGTATTACTACTCTAAAGGGATATTTCCTCGATGTTGTAAGTATATCAAATAAAGCTATGTCTATTGTCTATTGTCTAAATAGGCCCCTGCCTGTACTTAGTGTACCTATATGGAAGCAAAAGCTAGCATTCGCTAAGTGCTATTGATTAAGCCATCGAAAGATCTGTCAAATTAAACGTGCTCTTTGGTGCCTCGCCTATGACGAACTATTCACCATAGATTCATCATCATAAGTCATATTTTGGTGTTTATTATCACGGAATTTATCTGTTCTGTGTTTATTATCATCAACGGGTGCATCATTGGTGTCAGCAGCTCTAAGGCTCATGAAATAGGTTTCTTATACACCTGTTTCATCAAAATTTCGATCGAGATAGATCCATATTAACCACAAGTATTATTATCATAAGAATTGCCTTTAGATGCCGAAACTAGGGTGTTCCATGTTTACCAAAAAAGCCTTCACTCTCTCTTGAAGCCCCAAACCAGCAAAAGTTAATTAAGGTACCAACTCCAAATCTCAAATCAAATCTGTGACGATGTCACTACAAACGATTATATTTTTTTATCTAAGACGACATCACGCTCGTCTCGCCATATCACAAGTAGACTGTAACGTAATTATGAAAAGAAATTAGGTTGACGCTTTGGAAATTGTTGACTCGAATGCAGTTGAGTGACCTGAGCTTGTGGAATGTTCTAGAACATTATCTGAAGGGAGGATTTAAGGTGCCTTCGTCAACGTTATCGCTTCAGCGATAGTGTCATTTAACTAGTTTGTTAAGTGATAAAAGGCTATGAAATATTTTATTTATATTTATGGGCCTGCGTGGTTGACTGACTGACTACTGAGGATTCTATTAGGGGAGGGATGTTATGTGACGTCGATAATGATAATTAAGCTTAGTTGCAAATAACTTGATTTATCTTGTAGATTTATGAAATATCGGCTCGAAGGACCTTATGGTCCTTATAAACGCTATTTAACTAAATCTACTGAATAAGTGGTCAAATAAATAACGTCACGTTGCTGTCATTGTCAAACAATTTGACGTTATTTAGGTGACCACTTAATCAGGTTATTAGTTAAATAACGTTTTATGAGTAAGGGGGTAAATGTTTATGGAAATGGGTGACGAAACACAATCATTATTTAGGTAATTGCCTTTACTTTAAACCTCGAGCATACAGCATAACATTTGAGGTACACCAATAATTTTCAAACTGTATATGAGATTTAATTTCCCATGAAATAAATTGCGTCAACTTAAGGTAGTTGAACCACCACACGCCTAATACTTCGTAACGACGAAATTTTAAAGCAAAAACGGCCAGACACTCAAAATTCACTTCACCCATTGTTTCGTCAAATTGTCCTAAAAGACAGTTTGTTTGTAATCGCGGTCGTTGCCCATTGTTATGTAGTTATTACATTTTTCTTAAGAAATTTCCGTGAAATGGCGAAATTACATACAAGTAGGTAGATGTATCACAGTTAAAATTAAATTGAAGCCATTTTTAGTTGCAATACAAAGATGTTTCAAAACGTCATTGTTGTTTATAATTTGGTAATTATTATGCAAATATTATTTTAAATATAATCGTAGAAATAGATGCCAAATATAATAATGGTACCTTATTCATTCAATTTTGTCGCTAAATTCCTACCTTTGTGTTCTGAAAGTTGCATTAGATAGCCAGATGATACCTAGGCTCTGTAAAGATCGGGGATCGGGAATACGGATCTATTGGTGAAACTTTGGCCGTTTTTACAATTATGCTGCTGAAACATAATTGGACTATTTTACAAAAACCTTAAACCGACTTCAAAGTACACAAAGAAGTAATCAAATCCTGATCTGATGACAATGGGACCAAATGGGAAGCGTACCCTTACAAATTAAAAAAAAAACCAAATCGGTTAATAAATGACGGAGTTATGAGGTAACACACATAAAAAAACAAAACTTCCTTTTTTTGAAGTCGGTTAAAAATCGTTACTGCCTAACTAGTTTCAGTGATACGGAAGTGCTAGTCACCAAACGATGAGATCCTCATCACTTGAATTAGTTATGTTATCAAGGGACCCGGTACTAATTTAGTCGACAAGTACCTAACTAAAATTACCGTGATTCTCTAGTAGCTGCGTATAACGTAAGTGAGAGAAGATTCTTGGCAAACTAATTTCAGGAGTATGAAGAAAAAGAAAGAAGAAGAAAATAAATTTATTTGCGGCAAGAAAAAGTAAACAAAAACATAGCAATTATAAACAGAATTTTAACTAAAAATAATAATAATAAAAAATGAATAGGTACGTAATTGAAGATAGAAAAATAATTAATAATTAATTAATCATAAAAAATATTGCCACAAAACGGAGTATGTGTAACGGAGTATGGTATTTTTTTTGATTTTTTTTTTATTGAGACCAACATCTTTATCACGGTCTTTATATTAAATAAATAAAACTACCGCCAATTATAGGTCTCCACTAAAAATAATTTTATTTTTAAATATTTTGTATAACTGCATAAGGTACCTAGCTAAGTAACTACCTACAAAATATGATAGAGATGAATCTATCCTAAATTAAAGGAAACACATGACGGTCATAGGAACAATGTCATTGTATATAAGATTGCGCAAGCGTGTCGGCGCGGCTCGTCCGTTGGATGTGGTGCAAGGGGCGCGCGCGCCATTGTGACTAAACAATGGGGAAAGCCGCGGCCACAGTTTATAAATAATCTATAGAATCGGCGGGAAATTACTATAGGCTATTTTTTATACTACTTAGATGACAAACAAGCATACTCAGGCCTGAAGGATGAATCCGCTTGCAGCACCAGCAAGGGTTGCCCACTCTACAAATATCTCTGCACACCCAGAAAGGGTTTGAAGAATGCTTGAGAGGTATAGTTGTTCTACCAGCGAAAGGGACAAAGTGCAATGACGTCTGGAGTGTGCTTTATTCCTGTTAAAATGTTTTACACCTACCCGCTACATCCAGTGTCACTACGGTGCATGACGTCAATGTAAGCGGAGCAAACTTAAAACTGTATCCAGTCTTTGCTATCAGGTAGTGGGTAAAAATGCAGATAATTAAAGAGGTGGAGAACTCGGAGCGCTAACTCAGGAATCGACGCGATCGCCTCGTATGCACCGCTCCCAGCCGTCTCACGTCGCGTCACCTCTTCACAAACATACGTGTCGGAGATTGTACTTAGTGTCTCGTAATAAATTAGTATTCGCAAGTTGGATTTTTGTTGACACTTCCCGCACAGTGCACCAAATAAAAGGACTAAGTAGCCCGACTAGTACGCGACAAGTAGTCTAATCTATAAGTTTAATATCGCTCAGCCTGGATATTTCGTTAGGAATCGGCAAGAATGATATTTTAAAATCATAGCTTCAAGCTAATACCGTTATCGCAAGTTGGATTTTTGTTGACACTTCCCGCACAGTGCACCAAATAAAAGGACTAAGTAGCCCGACTAGTACGCGACAAGTAGTCTAATCTATAAGTTTAATATCGCTCAGCCTGGATATTTCGTTAGGAATCGGCAAGAATGATATTTTAAAATCATAGCTTCAAGCTAATACCGTTAATACGATAAGTGAGGTACCGTTACAGTGATTTTAGGTATCTATTCTAAAAATACTAAGTAAGCGCTTATCGCCGATTCTATGGCCACACGCGTAGTTTAGTCCATTTTGTATGACTTAGAATCGGCTATTGTCGTGTTGAGTTATAAAAATTGTATCCGTGTATGTAAACACAGCAATCATGATATAAAAATGTAGTGATTACTTTACAAAGAGAATGAAAACACCAGCCTTTCAACATGGATATATGTTACTATATTAATTCTTATATTATATTCTTTAGGTACTTTTTTTTCGTGGGGAAATTCTCATAGGGTCCGACCGCCCCGGGGGTATCGGCCAGGTTATGCCGGAGTTTTACCGGCTAAAATCCCATAGTGGTCGCCTTCTGCGCTATAGAGAGGGGGGCGGGCTCTCGTGTTGAACGCGTACCTGCTCACCCCTCCACGCGCGGCGCTAAGATAGCTCGTCACGGGGGAAGTTCGATACATCCCCCCAGTAGGGCGCTGTGCTATCGCACGATGAGTCCTGACCACATCGACTCATCGTCCTCCTTGGGGTCGCTTCTGGACGTACAGAGCCCCCACCCAGATTGCCCACGACCCCAAAGGCCCCGTTTAGTCGCCTTTTACGACAGGCAGGGGAACACCGTAGCTGTTATTCTAAGCCCGAGCTACAGGGCAGATTCTTTAGGTACTTAGGTCACATAGACTAACCCGATTCCAGTATTCATCTAACCTTACTGATGCGATTGTGAATCGCTAAGAGGAGAGGTCGATTGGGGAAGTACCTTCATATTACGGAATAATGCAATAATAAGCAATGCATGTTGTGTTCATGTGCATGAGTAAGGTCACTAGAGCTCAAAGGCGGGGGGAAGGGTCGGTATCCATCGGTCCATAGGGCTATGGTAACCGCTTACCACCAGGCGTGCCGTATGCTGGTTTGCTGAACTGTTTGGTTGCAAAAAAAAATAAGAATCCACGATCACAAAATAAGGATATATGTATTGAAATCGGGCGTAAGTTTGCAATGTCGATATGCTACGCCCATACATAGAGTCACTTACCTATTTGGAGATATGTAGGTATAGCGTGAGATTGCTACGGTAACATACCTAGCCAAGATTATCCAACTGATAATCGGAAAATCTGCCCCTTACGATTAGAGATCCTAAGCCAAGGACCCCTTATACATTTGCTACGGGGCCCACTCTGGCTTAATCCGGCACTGTAGGCCTAAGTACAACAATCAATCAGCGATATTTATTGCGTAAGACAGAGATAGACTATTAAAATTATAGATCACCGTTGAAGTCTTTCCCATGGTGTTTATATTTTTTAATACTAAAGACATCAACGCATTAGTTTGTCTTTTGTTTCTTTATTTTGTGTACATACATGTACTTAACGACGTAAATAATGGTATGTATGTAAATTAATAAGTAACATAAAGTTTTAAGAATTAATTACTTGTTAATAAAATAATTTATTTCAATCGAGTTCTCAGTCTGCTTCATTAGCAACATTTTGATTAGTTTCATCTTAGTAGGTATGTAGGTAAAAATGCGACGTAACTTTATGTAGGTAATGTGCATAGAATGAAGATTTAACATCTGTCCATTCTGGATATCTAGCTCATTATTTGATAGGTACCCAAGTACCTACCTAGGTACCTACTTAGTTATTACGTATCTCAATTATAATAATATTGCTTATCCAGAAAATTCCCTGTTATTTACGTATTTAATTCTCATTTATTTTACCAATTGATTAGTCATTAGCCCTTATAAAATATTGAACTAAATAGTATACCTACTGAAATCCAAGCGAGGATGGTCAAGGTTCGATACCATCCTTACTTTGCCTTATTCAATATCAATACAACTGCGCAGTCACCTTCCACGTTTATAAATAATCTCACACGCGATTGGATGAAATGAATTGAACAGAAATAGGTACCTCCCGGGCTTCGGGAGGCGGAGGCAGTCATCTCAGTCAATGCAAGGCTCGCTCGTGAGTCGTGCGTATCAGTGCAGTGTGTGGTAACCTTTATATTAAAAGTCATAATTTTGTCAATAGATGGCGCACGCAGACATAAGTTTTCCTTAAAAATTAGCAACTGTTCTATAATTGTTCGTGCTAAATATTTAAAAATAGATGCAAAACAGTGGTTATGGAGAAAATATAGATTTAAGTGAACGTTAATTACTGTTTAAAGAAAACCTAAATGTGCTAAATGAAAAAACTATGCTTCCATTGTCAATAGATGTCGCTAAAGTCTTAAAAAAATGACAGCGACGATTGTCTATCTCTGTCACACATTCCTGAACGATTTGTGAGCTCGCACAATAAATTTTATTTTCTCATGATTTTCCACAATAAATAGTGGCGGAAAATTGTTTCTATAGCAAAGAAATACAGTGTAAGTTTAGTAAAATGGTATAATATGTGTAATTCCGTATAAGCGTGTCACAATGGATCAGTTTGTAGTAATTTATTATACGGCAAGGTAATAGAAGATGTTCTCATTAAGACAAAGGCTACGTCCTTCACACATTAGTGGAACATTGTACAAACAAACCTCTTATCTACACACTGCTAGAGGTGATTATAGAAATGCTAATAATGTTTACACACTGCATGTAAGTACGTAGTCTACATAAATTCACTTACGAGCAGCGATAACTAACTTTCTTACTTGGTGGTGGGCTCGCTTACAGATGTAATATTAGATAAGCTTACTAATGGCATAGCTACCATGGCTAACGTAAAAAGTAGAGTAAAAGCACCCAAAAGTGCATCTACGAGGAGTGCACGTAATACAAAAAAATCATTGACAGGACACAAAGAAATAACGCCAAAAGTGATTAAAATCGACCGTAATGTAGTCATGAAAAGACCAAGCGATTTTAAGGCACTCACTTCAGACGAGAAGGTACAATATTTGCTACAAAACGGTCATCTACTTAAGGATAAGTTTGTAAAGAAACCCGTCGAAAATGGGAGGACGAAGAAAGATTCATTAAAAAGTCAAGGCAGATTGATGTCGCAGATTGGAAGAATAAAAAAGAATTGCAAAGATAAGTTTGAACTTATTGACAACATTCTCAAGAGCGAGTTGATGATTGAGGACTTTTCTAAAGACAACCTAAAACGTAATACACCGAGAATAAACAATAACAATGATATTGGAATAAGCAATCAGAATAGAACAAAAGCCTCATTACCCGATGATTTGAACAAAAAAGCCGCAGCGGAAATAGTTGTGAAAAATAAACGGAGAGCAACAAAAAAGGCTGTAAATAAAACCGATGAAAAAAAATCAACGAAGACAAAGCAAGTGACTCTAAGTAATGGATTAGTCCTCACGTTATCATTGTTTCAGTGTGATTACTGCAGTAAAACATTCAGTAATAAATCATGTTTACGTAAACACATTTATATACATCTCGGCTTGAAATCCCACGGATGTCCGCACTGTAAAAAGAAGTTTATACACCGGGTAAACTTACAGAACCATATAAAACGGATACATGCTAACGATGATGGTACGATAAAACATTACATGTGTGAAATCTGTGACAAACCATTCATGCTTAAGGAAAACTTGAATTTACACTTGGCAAGTCATGTTAAAAATGAGAATTCGTTCAAATGTATTTATTGCGAAAAGAAGTTTTCTCACCACCTTCTGCTGTCACAGCATGAGAAGCAGCACCTGGTGACGGGCCGGTATCAGTGCACAATATGTAATATGAGCTATGACTGCCGCACCCGTTTATCACTGCATATAAAGAGCCATTTAAAAATCAAAGATTACATTTGTCAATATTGTGGGAAGGAGTTTCTGAGGCAGAATTCTCTACGGAGACATGTTGAAATAAGTCACGGTGGACATAGAATTCAGTGTCCGATTTGCAATAAGAAATTGAAGGGGCATTTGACAGAACATTTACGGACACATGAGAAGAGGCGTCCACATGTTTGTTCCGTTTGTGGACAGCGGTTTACACAGTCCACGCAGTTGAATGTCCACCATCGGTCTCATACAGGTGATCGTCCGTACCCTTGTAGGATATGTAATCGTCCTTTTACACATTCTAATGCCCTAATGCTACACATACGTCGACACACTGGCGAGAAACCATTTATTTGTGCCATGTGCCCAATATCTTTTTCTCAACTACCCCACATGAAGGCTCATATGCGTAAAATCCACGGTAAAGAGAACCCTTACAGATGTACAAAATGTGATCAGTTTTTCAAGTTAAAGGCACACCTCGATACCCACATTAAATCATGCACCGTTGGAGACAAAGAGCTGTCGTTTGAAGAGAAAATCCAAGCGTCCGTTCAGTATGAGGAAATTGAAGTGGAATCCGTGATGACACTGTCACGGATGAGGTTCCTGCTCGCTCTACTCCTCACCATGATCGCTTCCAAAGAGAAACTCAAATTCTTAGGTGCGTATACCCTAACCTATTTACACCTACACTCATAAACGCACAATTTTTTTTAAGTGTGGCATACGTCGCTTCATGTGTGTGCGCGAATAACAGGAGGCCTTTACCGAGGCGCGTGCGCACTTCATACTTCATTATTATACTTAATTAATTCTGAAGGCAATGTTTTACTAGTACCTAATGATTTTTCCTCATACATTAGACATCAACGGGTGTTCCATACGATACCTAATCATGTGAGGTCATTGTATCACTTATAACAAGGTCGATATAACAATGAGTGGTCATTGAAAATGCAAGCGCAATCAGAAATCATTGAACAAACTGAGCACTATTATGATTTTTCCACTGGGTTGCGAAACGTGTGTGAGTGAGTGTGCTTTTGTGACGTCAAACGTGCAGCGATATTTTTCAGTCGGCACGAGTTCCATTGCAATGCTTATGTCATCATGGTTTTTATTCTAGCGTGTTCACTCGTCATTGTATGCGACAGGCGAGTTGTCGGCGAGTTTTCATGGTAATATTACTTATGAGTGAGTTCAGTTTCCATTGTGTTGATAAATTGGTGTTGGTCGGTGATGGTATGGGATGGATTTTTATGTCTGGAAATGGAATATGGTCTCTATGTTAAGATGGATATGGTATAATTTAAGCTATCCCCTTTCAGCTATAATTCCAAGGTGGCGGCTGAATTGTTGAAAACGATACGTAATTTTACATAATTTAAAAAGCTTCTACTATGTAAATATATTACTGAAATGCTAAACGATTTAGTTATCACTATGTTAGTTTCCAGTTGTAAATGCAATTTATTTCTTATTAAATTAACTGCTTTTCCGATGAGATAGGGATGTGCATCTACATAATTTTGACGTAAAAAGAACGCAATATAATTAGATGACACTAATTTTCGACTTATAAAATTAACTAAGAATCATAAATTCTAGTAATTAGCTATTACCACTATTACCCCCATGTTTGGTCAACCTAAATGTATAAATAGGTACGGTCAGCAACATAAGTAGGTAGCTGAAAAACCTCAAAACACTTTTTACAGTTTACACTATGGTTTGTAAAATATAGCTTGATACCTGCGACAGTTGTTTGAGTCATATGAAAATTAGCTTTATAGCTTTACAATAAGGTTCATCTGTTTAATCTGTGGTTGATTGTATGATGATACAGATAAACCTTGTGCTAAAGACATAAGGTTAATATTCATGACTCAAATAACTGTCGCAGAGATCAAGCTATCTTTTTTTAGTGTTGGTATAGCCTGTATGTAGATATTCGACACTTTACCCTATGCAGAATTTTGAAAATATTGTTTATCAGTAGCCCAAATGTAAAGAATTGACGTTAGTAAACGCTTACTAATGCGTTTGCGTTAACTATAAATTTGTGGGAGAAATTAGTACCATGAGTATTCCGGTAGAGGCGCTGTGCCAATTCCTATACAGAAGTGTCGTAAACGCAAACGCATTAGTAAGCGTTTACTAACGTCAATTCTTTACATTCGGGGTACTGTACACTGTAAATATCCATATTACGGATAGTAAAAGTGTACAGGTGTTTTGTAAATGTATATTTGTTTACGTTGTTGACTGTACCGTCGAATTATTTACAGCTGGAAATGTACAAAGTGAAATTCTGTACATATAGCTCTACCCAAACAATTTATCTGTACATACATATACCTACATCAGCGCACATAAATGGAAATATAAAAAATTACAGCGTCCATCCTCTCGTGTCTCATTTGCACTCTATCATGTGTGAACGAGAGGCAAATACTGTATTTTTTTTATTTCATTAATCGAGTGCGCGGTAAAGAATATTTTTCTAATTACGTTTTATTTCAATCAGGTTTCAATAAACGTCTGATAGACGACCTTCTCGTGGAATCCATAGAAGCTATGGGCCAGAAACCATGCACTGACGATTCTTTAACTCCATTGAAACGGCTCAAGGCCAATATAAAGATACTACTTGATAGTACAGTGCCGAAACAACAGATGGAGAAATTTGAAAAGGAGAATAAAACAACAGAAGAAATATTAGAAATGTTGACTGATGAGAAGAAGAATGAGTGAAGTTTTTATATTGATTTATTGGAATTGTTTATGGTATGCATTTGTCTTAAAGTTGCCGTCTAGTTATAGATCTTTGATATTAATTCTATATGTTTTTTCAATACACAGGGGTTCTAAAAGTACGCTCAAGCAATATTGCTAAATGGTTTTTTTTTTCAAATTCATAGCAGATTTTCTATCAATTTGACCAACAAATATTGGAACTACATACATAGTATCTGCTGAGAATTCGGGAAATTAATTATAATCAGCGATATTACCACAGATATACATATAAATAGATGACGCGAGTGAATGTACTTCGCGAGCCAAAATCAGTGCAAAAAGAGAGAACAATGATCTTCTCTTGAAACTATTTCGCGCGGACAGGGAGCTCTCAAAAGGATGCATGTCCACCAGAGATGTGGAGCGAGGGATGTGTTTATCTGACAAATATTTTACTTCATTTTCACGTTAAAAATCGAATGCCAACCTAACTAAATCAATCTTGTGAAATTATGGTAGGTACAAAAACCGTGACACGCTTGGTTTTGATACGGATAGAGGGACTTGCGTTATCTATTTAGATTTATGTCTGTGGATATTACCCTATTGGTCATTTAACCCCCCTGTTGTTTGATGAATATCGAATAAGATATTAGCATCGTAATGGCGAAAATTGGGTTGTCTTCGATTGAGTTAGGTTGTATTTGAGCAATAAAAATTTTGTAGGCCAACGACATAGTTATTTTGCTTAGCGATTAAAACAATAATAATATCTAATAGTATCATTGGAATGTATATTTAATCGGATATATTTATTAACATGACTGGAATTCATTACGCAGCGATTGGAATTTCTACCTAACTGAATCCAAATGATTAATTCCTTTTTGTAATTATAATTAGATCAGTTTTTCCTAAAATGTTGAACTTTGAAAAACTATGAATCTTGTTGGATGATATACTTTATCGGGAGTTTGTTTTTAAGTTAAAAAGAAGCCATATCTCTGAGGCAGAGAGTTCTAAATGTCTATGATGGTCCTAAATTATCTTTACTTACCCAACACGTAATGTATTGTTGTAATTTTTTTAATGTATGGATGACTTTGGACTGATTTTACAAGGTTTTATTTGACTTGCAATGTATGTATGTATGTTTGTTCGTGTGGAATCTTGTATGTCGAATTTCACCCACTTCCAGTGGTCGGATTGACTTGGTATTTGGTACACATTAGCATATTGGATGACAATGCAAGTACAGTCAACAAAAAGTACAGTCACTCAAATAAAGCTTGTATTAAAAATGAAATTTTTAACAAAGAATTTATTAGTGATAAACGTTGTTTTTACTATTGTTTATTTTCATCCATTCATTATATTTATTTATCACCAGCACATCTCACTCTCTTATTATATTGACAATATTAAATTGCAAATATTATATTTGTCAATATTTTTAATCTATAATAAATTTTGTTCTGTAACATCACATAACATAGTAGTATACATGTTATTAATTACATATATGTGGCGCTTACGCCCTTTCGCATAAATAATTGTATTTAATTAAACATTTTCAAGTAGTTATAATTATCAGATAGTCGTAACATTATATGAATAAATAAAATTAATATATATAGAAGTACATATCCCATTTAGACTCCAGAATTTTAAGTGTGATAGCAGCCTATAGAAATGTATCGCTACCTATTGATTAATCAATTATGGTAATTCAAACTGTATCTACATAGATATACGTATCATAATATCATAATAACTCGTAAACAAAACATAATGGGATTGAAAATTGCAATGACTACGTCCCCACTTGAAAGATGAACATGAAATTGTACGAGATGTTTAAAATATAGACTTTGTAGGCCATTAGGGCATGTAGTTAAGGAATCCATATCCTCCGTTTGTTTTAAATGATAGGGATTAGGTATGTTCCTATAATTACTAAAAAAGCAATAAGATGTGACTGAGCGCGAATTTAACAGTTATACAGAAGTACAGTATTACCCAACTAATTAGTCGCGTCGTGAATCTTCGTTCGCACAGAATAGAAAGTTTGGCCCGAACATTTACGAAAGAATGCTTACAATTTACAGTCAACCCTAGGTCACTACTATAAGGTTCATAATACAGTGCAGCTGTTAGTTCCGTCTCACTCGCAAGTCATGCCCCTCTGCACGGCGCGCGCTAACATGGCGGCAGCTGCCGACCAATAGCATTTCCCGCGCTTTGAAAATGTATCTTCTGCCCAGGTACATCGGTAAGCCATATTAGTTGGGTACTACTGTATCAGTCTGTGTGCCACTATCCATTTCTCACTCTGTCACAATCTTTTTTAAACCAAATTGATGACCGTGAATGTTTAGAAATAAAGAAAAAAAATGTAACTTGCCATGTGAAAACAAAGTGATTATCCCAAAGATCATAATCATTATTGCATTTTGTTTGTTATTTATTTGTTTAGTTGATATTTTATCGCATTCCGAAATATTCAGAATGATTGTGTGCCATTTGATTGTTGGATGGTTAATTATTTTTAATTGATATATTATTGTTTATTTTTAAAAGGCTATTTTATATTAAATTATAATTATTGTATTGGTCACTATTGTTGTAATACGAATTGTAGTTTTTAAGTATATTTTATACATATTATTATATGATAATATTTCAATTGCGCACCTCGTGTATGAATAATAGCAGTAAAATACAAAAACCTAACTTGAAAATTTTTCATCTATTTGAATTTTGGAGCTATATTTTTTGCTATACCAGTGCTGTAGTGCCATAAAAACATTAAAGATTTTTTTTATGCTGATTATACTATTTATTATGTATGATGGGTTTCTTTTTATTTTGCTGAGCCATTTTTGTTATTGTATCTACTGTGAGCCAGCGTCAACTATTTTTTTAAATTCATTTAATTAACCATGGCTTTAAAATTCAACTTAAACAGTTAGTAATTCTGACAGGATTCTATATTAAATTAGAATTTAATGTGGGTTAACTATCCAAAGACAAAATAAAACTTGCCCACCTTAGTTTTAAAATTAAATTGTATGTGTTTTTTAGATATTATATGTATTTATAAAAACTTAAGGTCAGTATCCGATATGCAGGTACGTATATATAAATAAGTATACAGCACATGAGTGTACATATTTTGAATGGTGTGATGTAATTCCGCTTTATCGAATACTGGCCGAAAGTACCAAAGAACATAGCGAATTCAATAACATTAAATTACATTAAAATATATTTTTTTTTATTCCGTCTCCTTTTCTATTAATATTCATGCGCTATAACGCTCAACTTTAGAAATTATTTGACTTTTTGGCGGGAACTTGCAGAGTGACGTTACGTTTTTATTTTCATAAATTCGTGTATTTTGACCATTTTGAGTTTTATTGCATATTATCGGTGGTATTTTATACAATAAAGATCAATCCATGTGCACCAGTAAAGTGAAATGAAATGAATCATGTGTATCGTGACTTTAAGTTGTCTCAAGAAGTCCGTGAAAAGTTTTAAGTACAACCACCATTGTACTAAAACATGACTTTTATGGACGGTGACTGACTGAGGACTATGAGAAAGTGATCGCAAAAAGTCGATACGTCGATGCGATACGTACAACTGCAGCGCCTCTAGTAGAGGTGTGTAAATCAGCTCTGAACCAGCTCAATGAATCAGATCACGCGGGTTTGAGCTGTTGAGCTACAGCTCAACATCAAAATGACTAGCTCACGGCTCAATCCAACTCCTATTGTATCTGCGACTCCCTCCATAGATTATTCTTGTGATTCTAATCTACGAATTATTATTTCATTCTAAAACATAATAAATAATAAATTTAATTCAATAAACATATATAGATAATATAAAAAGACAAATAATTCCAACTCTGAAGTATGAAAAGAGCCGCTCGGCAGAGTCGAACGAATCGCGGCAGCTCAATCGGCTCGATTTGACGTTCGGTACGCAGTGAGCGTGCGCGCGTATCGTGAACTATAGGTACAAATTGAGCTGATCTGAGTCATTGAACCAGCTCACGCACCTGAGCCGTGAGCTGCAATGCAGCTCGCGTATTTTTGATGAGTTACACACCTCTAGCCTCTAGTAAACAAGAGTAGATATTTTTTTAGTTTTTGTCATGCATTGAAACGTTGCATCGATGTTTTACGATGGATCGATGAAACATTTTGAGGTATTATAGAAATTAGAATATAGACATCATCCAATGGTTTTTGATTAAATTGATTTTTATTAAATTAATTATTTCTTTTTTTAACTATCCTTTTGATAGGGCCAAAATAACAGCAATCTATTTTTAATTTAAAATTTCCCGACATTTCAAGCAACCCCCTTATTTCATTGAAATTCTAGAACTCACACAGTGGAGTAGGTAGAGTCTGGCAAATGGCAAACGAAAGTTGAGCCTGGCGGTAATTGAAACTCTTTAGATGGCAACATTCTATTATTGTCACTTTCGTCACCCGGCATAAAAAGTGTCAACTAGTTTACCAGAACCAGTTTTGATACTAACCCTTTATTCATAATGGCTTTATGAGTGTTATAGTGTCCACCTTCATTCTTTCGATCACCTTAATATTCTACAATATGCTAAATGAACTTCTAAGGTCGCTAATCACTGAAACATCTATCCATATTCTACGAAGGTAAAAAAAACTAGAAAAAATTCAAATTTCCTACCTCGCTCGGTACTAATGTTTAACCTTAAGTGTATAACAATAGTAAAATCAATTGTAACGTTTGTAAGCGCTTTATTAGGGCCTATATTAAATAATCAATTTTGGAATTTGAATATATAATAAAGTATCAAAACAATTTATTCCTACTATACTTAGTGATACCACATCTAGTTTTTTTTATTTGCCGCGCTTTTTCAGGTTCTACTTTCGTATGCCAGACTATAAAATCCGATAATTAAGTAACTGTGATTAGCGCCTCCGTTCATTCAACGAGCACAACACAAATGAACCTTTATTTTCAGTCAGTGGCACAGAGTAGCACAGAATAGCGCCTCCGCTCATTCTATCGATGTATATCGAGCACAACCAAGAATCTTATATATTATAAGATTCTTGAGCACAACACAAATGAACCTTTATTTTCAGTCAGTGGCACAGAGTACATTTTGCAAGTTGCCACACTGGCAAGGACTTTTTGGCGGGAACTTGCAGAGCGACGTTGCGTTTTCGTTTTTATTTTCATGAATTCGTGTATTTTGAGTTTCATTGCATATTATCGGTGGTATTTTATCCAATAAAAATTAATCAATGTGCATCAGTGAAGTGAAATGAAATATGTTTATCGTGACTTTTCATGTTGTCTCGAAAAAGTCCGTGAAGAATTTTAGTACAATGACCACCATTGTAGTAAAACATGACTTTTATGGACAGTGACTGACTGAAAACTATATATGAAAGACTGAAAGTACAGTATGAAAGTGATTTATTGTGTGACTGGAAATTATAAAATAACTTGACACTAGCAGAAATAAGTCGTAACTTGGATTTGGTTGCCAAACTTAAAAATAAGAAGAAGAAGAACACTGGCAAGTATGGCAACAAACAATCATTACGTCAAAACAAAAAATATGTGATGTGGTTTTTGATAGGAAGTTGAGATTTTGGAGGCGTATTTTATTCATAATTTTAAAGTTAAAAGAAAAATTTAAAATGGGGACGACAGGTTTATCTATTACACTAGCCAACAGTATTATTGGCGTAGGCATTTTGGCTATGCCATTCTGTTTTCAACAAGTAAGTAAATTATTTAAATAAATATTTTTATAATTGAGACAAATTTTAACTAAATTAAACCGTGTCTAAATCTGTACGTAATTTTATAGTAACTTAAAGTATTACTCAAGTGTGACCGGCAACCATTTCCGCTAATGCATTAGCTGGACCATCCAAAGAGGAGATGCTGCTAGCCTGCTGGAGACCTTGCTGATGAACCAGCAGCAGCAACCTTGAGGATTTTTTTATTTAGAGATTGTTGTAAATATCTTACAAATCGTTGATAGTCCCATACTGCGTATCTAACATTTCATATAAATGGTGATTTAAATCCATAACTGTTTGAAAAACGTTTGTTAAACATAAAAATTTGTACATATTAATGATTCTAATTGTAGGACTTCAAAATGGTCCTATACCCCAGTTCATTAAAAATTTGGCTGATTAGTTGGTAGGAATGTACATTGACGCCCATCGATTTAAGGGGGGGGAGGGTGGGGAGGGGGTGAGGGGGGAGGTCTAGAACCCCCCCTGTGAAGGAAAAGTTGCGCCCCCTCCCCCTTTTTGAGATATGATGATTTTAATTTTTCACAAAAATGTCGAATTTTCTTGTGCTAACATCGGATTATGGGGAGAATATTCCTAAAAATGGGGGAAGTTTAATCCAAATTTTGACCCCCCCATTCCCCCCCCCAATTTCACGCCCCCCCCCCCCATTTCACGGGATCTGGTGGTCTTAGTGGTCTAGGAGAGAAAAAGGTTCATTCACCTTTTGGGTCTGAGGTCAATTGGGGGGGGGGGGGGTCAATTGCTGCTTGGACCTGTGGATCCTTTTTATTTTGCATAAACTTCTATCTAGCTATTCTATTAGCTATTTACAAAGTTCAAACCTAACCTAACCAATCAGTTTGTTTTTTATTATCCTTTTTAATGTGCATAAACTTGTAACTAGCGCTCGCCGGCTATTACGTTCGGTTTCACTATGTCGGTAAATACTATTTACACACTATTTACATGTTTTTGGTAAAAGTACTAATTAAAAGTAGATTATTATATGTAAAATTATAAAAATTGACGTGAAAAATACCTTAGTAAATAGGTATGTTTTTTTTTACGTAATCAAAGACTTAAATAAAAAATTATACATTTTAGTGTTCCTTACATGAAACGAAACGTGACAGTGGTGTGTCAAAATGACGATAGTGACAAAATATTGCATAGTTTTACACGATTTTGTTTTTTTTTTTCTCATAAACCAGTTGCTTCCGCAATTTGAAACTTTGTGTAGAGCCTTCTAATAATATAACCTTCCTGCAAAAAAAAAATGAGCTCCCAAATCGTTGGGCGTCAATGTACAACTTAGCCGATTAGTTTATTAGAAAATCACTAACGTATCATCATCATCATCATCAGCCTATAATGTCCCACTGCTGAGCACAGGCCTCCTTTCACAAATGAGGGTGAAAGGGTATGGGCAATACTCCACCACGCATGCCCACTGCGGATCGGTGGAGGTAGGCTAGTGGTCAACCTACTGTTGGAATTTTTCAAGCCGCCTAGTAGGCATCCAACTAGCTTAACGACTATCACAATTAAGTGATAACTGGGACCAACGGCTTTACGTGCCTTCCGAAAGACGGAAACGCTTGATTTGAAATACCAATACTAACGTATGTATCAGTTAAAATGGTTCTGGATCAAAATCAGCCTTATGTGAAATGTTAGATGCAGTATGAGACTAACAACGACAAAATGATTTTGTTTGTACTCAATCTTACTTTTTCCTTTTCAGTGTGGCGTATTACTAGCTACCTTAATCCTGTTATCAATGGGTCTAATATCGAGACTGTGCTGTTATTTTTTGCTAAAATCTGCTTTATTAGCTAGGAGAAGAAATTTTGAATTTTTAGGTAAATTATGTTTTTTGTTACCAAATTGTGCATTGTGTTTGTACTGTCAAATTGTACACCTATGGGCTATTAGCCTCTCAGGCTATTTATCTGTGGAGACTGGTGCAGTACCTAACCAGACAAGTCATCAAATTAAGTACATTGTAAAATTACCTCTATGACTTTTTGAAGTGAAAACTTCTTTTGGGGATTGTGCACTTTTTGGCATGGGTAAATAATGTTACTGTATTTATACTGGGACAATGTTCAAATTCTTAAAAAATTGTCTAGCTAGCCGAAAGGTAGGTACCATTTTTGTTTCCATTTTAAGTTAATAAATTGGACTGTATTTATAGTTGGGTTATGTTCAAATTCTTATAATATTCTCTAGCTAGCCGGAGGTAGGAACCATTTTTGTTCCCATTTTAAGTTAATAAAAAAAAAAACTTATTCAAAAGTATTATATGTACATGTATCTTGAACTAGCTTTCCCTACACAAATTTCTAGTTTCAAAAATGCACAACGTTAAGATTCAAGTTTTCACTTCTGCTGGCACTCCCGGAGTGCAACCCGTTGTTTTTTATAATTCGTATTTTCGTTTTTCTCAGTTATATTATTTGAAATTTATCTCATAATAATCCTTTTTAACAAATTGATCATATCAGTTATAATTAATATTTTTTTCAGCATTCCATGTTTTTGGTCCAGCTGGCAAAATGGCAGTAGAAATTGGCATCATTGGGTTTCTCATGGGCACATGTATAGCTTACTTTGTAGTTGTTGGTGATCTGGGACCCCAGATTGTAGCCAAGATGTTCAATATTAACCAGAGTGATATTTTAAGGTAGGTTATTAAATTCACCTACTCTTTCCATTTTCGATACAAATATAGACAGAATTATTAATTTGAAGACCTTTTGTAAGGTAACTTTCCATACATTATACACCCTATACAAAAAAAAATTAAGAGTTGGGCATTATTTTTCATTAAAACTGGTAAGCTCCCTGTATAAAAAAAAACAGCATTACTGTTTGTAATTAATAAGGCCATTATGAAGGCTGTTTGTAAAATATTCTGAAAAGAATTGAATCATCAAGATAGTCTAGATTAACGAAATAAGTATTAGTTATTTGTACAAGTGTTTTCAATTAGAACTTGCCCTTGGCGTTTATGTATATTTTATCTTTTAATTGTATGTTCCTTATCAGTATGCCACAAAGTATAATTTGGATGGTTTTTACAGATTTTAATATTTGTAGTTTTGGAATAGGCAAAATTTATTTGCATTTTTTTATACATACTACAAAGTTGTAAACAAGCATACGGCCTGATGGTAACCGGTTGCCGTAACCATACGTACGCTTGTAGCACACGGGACATCACTCACGCGTTACTGACCCCCGCGCCCCCTCACTTCACCAGCTCTGGCGACCGCCACTCACGCGCAGGAACACAACACAAAAGTTATTTGGCTGCGGTATTCTGTAAGGTGGAGGTACGCACCCAGTCGAGCTGTTCGCCAAGCGAAATAACGCTTCGCTCTACTTCTATTGTATAACATAGAATGATCTTTACTAATATTATTAAGAGTAAAAGTATGTAAGTTTGGATGTAGGGGTTAATCTCCAGAACTAATGGTCTGTCTAATGGAACCGGTGTAGAGCCATTTGTTAACGTTCACAAGTGCCTTATCAGGGCCTAAATTGAATAAATGCTTTTTGAATTTGAATTTGAATTTGAATCTGTATCTGAAAATTCTTTCACTAATAGGAAACTACTTTATTCCCAAAGTGATACTACTTATTATACCGAGAATGCGGGTGATACCGTGGGAGACAGCTAGTTAGATAAGAGATAAACATATAGTATTATGAATCTGCATTTTCGGATATGTATAGAACAAAGATTTTTGTTCATTTAGTTTTAATGTATAGTTATGTTAAGTAAATATATCTTCGATGGTCTACGAAGGATATGTAGGTTTTGAATTCCGTGGTCATAACAATTTCCAAGCATTCCAAGCAATTCTAATCAAAACTAAATTGCCGTTATTGGTAGCTGCTTCTTAAATATGAATTGATTAAACTAGTTAGGAAAAAATATTAAAGTTTTCATGATATTTGATTTCAGAACATCCATTATGGTGATAGTGTCTCTAGTATGTGTGTTACCACTTGGACTTTTGAGGAATGTGGACAGCTTGAGCAATGTCAGCGCTGCGACTATTGCATTCTACTTCTGTTTAGTTATGAAGGTTAGTTACTTCTGCTTTATACTATTGCCAGTACTCTGGTACATACTAAAAATCAACCCAAGACTGGCATAACTGACACTGCTTTTTAGTATTTTCTGAGAGGTAGGTGTAAGTATGTTTTATCAATTACTAGCAGACCCTCGCGGTTTCATCCGCGTACGGTTTGAATTTTTTTGCGCGGAACATAAATTATATTTATAAAATAAAAGTAGCTAAGTTACTCCTTATAACATTAGCTATGAACCGGAACAGACAGACAAAAATGTTTAAAAATTCAATCCGATTTTATTCAAAAAAAGTTGAACTCACATAAAAGCTTGGTGCAATCCTCTTTTAAATTGGAATGTCAAATATAAAAGAATATTTAAATCAAAAGCAATAAGGAGTATTGATGTCAACTTCGATGCAAATCACCTCTAAAATAACTTACTACCCCTTTTTATCACCGTTAGGCGATGAGTTTCAATAAAATACGAAACACGTCTTCCACCAATTCTGTTAAAGAATGCTTATGCAAAGACCAAGAAATCACATTGTCCCATACAAACTTTCCCCAGTTTTTCACCCCCTTAGGGGTATAATTTCGGAAAATCCTTTCTTATCGGATGCCTACGTCATACTAAGAACACACCCTCCAAGTTTCAGGTCTTTACGATCAGCGGTTTAGGCTTTGCGTTGATCCATCAGTCAGTCATTCAGGACAAAGCATTTTATTATGTATAGATTATATTTACATATTTATTCATATACACATAAGATCTTTTGAAACAATACCTTATTGTGATTGCCACACGGCGGTGAAGTCGTGCGTTACTGCACCACTCATAATTCTCCTCACTTGTCTTATTTAGCTGAGTGCATATGCCATTATTCAGCGCATCTGAATAGCTACTCTTTTATGATCAGAGATCGGAATAGGTAGAGTATATTTACCTAAACTTCGAAGGAGGAAAGGATTTAAAAAGAAAGAATTATTTATTGGAATTTATATTATTTAATACATTTTATATTTTAGAAGCTTTTTAATAAGTAACTATTGCAATGTATATGAATTTCACCCACTTCCAGTGGTCGGGTTGACTTGATATTTGGTATACATTTACAATGCAAGTACAGTCAACAAAAAGTACAGTCACCAAAAAAAGCTTGTATTTAACAAAAACTTATTTTATCATTAATGTTATACTAAAGTGGTTATTCTGGAATAGAGATAAGATTATAGTAAAACATGCAATTGACTAATTTGAAGTATTTTTTAGGTAATAGCAGAAGCAGCAACACAACTGCTGACAGTAGATTGGCAATCTCGTGTGGAAATGTGGAAGCCCGCGGGAGTATTACAGTGTGTGCCTATCTTCTCTATGGCTCTCTTTTGTCAAACGTAAGTATAGTTAAGAGTGCGTACAAAGCCAGAAAAATATGGCAATGTCAGATGAAACAAACTTATGTCTAATCTTCGCGTGGCATGAGACGGAGATAGCGTGTTTCGCGGAACAAAAATGAACTTAGCGCTTGTTATCTAAATAACTTGTAAAGTATAGAATATTTAGAAAAATCGTTAATAGCAGCCCTGGGTGATATGTTAGTGATATTATTTATTGATTTTTGTCTTAATTAGATACACCATGAACGAATAAAACCGAAAATTCATTATTATTAGAGGTATCTTTGTGATTTTTTTCTATCGAGGAATTTTCATTCCATTATGTTTTTTACTTGGGTAAATTTCAATTCTAAGATTGTTATTTTGCTTTATACGCACTCTTAAGTAAGCTCAAACAAGTCACATATATAGTGCAAAGATAATACTGCAGCTTTCCATACGGCTTTCCATATAGGGATGCGGCCTAATTAATACAATTATAATTCTAATTAGTCCGTTAGTTCTCCGTCTTTTCCAAATCATAAAAAAATTAAAAAGATAAAGCGCTTCAAAGTTCGGGAGTGAAGCTCGTGACGTCACTTGTTTATGAAATGTGTACCATCGTGTGACGTCACGCGGAACTTCAACAAATGTTTTGTTTGATTGACAAAAGAAAAAATTACGTATCTAATATTTTTCATAATCTAAATGACGGACTAAATATAATTTTTCAGGCCACTAACCTGTCTTCCAACTAACACGCATTTATATGTGGTGGTTAAAAATACTTAAATAAGGAGCGGATAGCGGACTGTCATTTTTGGGCTGATTCTAGATTAATAAACCTGGATAATTCGATAAAAAAATACTCTTTACAAAATAGGTAACCTTTGTATGAAGTATAAAATGTTAGGGAAAATATGACTACGCTTTTGGGTAAGGTTTCAGAAAGAGGCGTAGCCAAACGGGAAAAGAAAGCATGTGGTACTCACAGTTCCAGCAATGTCCTTTGTCTTCCGTGGATCCACGTTTTCTTCAGATTTTTGAAATATTAGCAGCACTGAAATTGGGTTGTACGGATTATTGTAATAATTCAAGATTTTAAGGTAGATCAGTCGGGTGCTCGAGCGACGACCACTTCAGCCTTCGAAAGATATTCAGAGAGTACTGCTCTCGGTCGATTTGACACATACCACATGAAGGAGTAGGAAAAAAGAGGCTAGGAAACATACTTCATACAAGGTGTACCCTCAATTTAAATATGAACGCGCAGCTAAATAAAAACAAAACCCAACAATATGCATAAATAATTTGTAAAATCTATATATACTGGGTGGAGACTTCGAGATGGCATATTTTCGAAACCTATGTTGGGTTAGTCATGCTGAACAACTTTTACTATGGGGTCAAAGGTGAATTCTCAAAAAAAAAATTTAATTCCTCATAGTAAATGTCAACCTTGATCGATCATAATGTATGAAAAGTAAAAATTTTTTTTTGAGAATTCAGTGTTTGTCCCATAGTAAAAGTTGTTCAGCATGACTAACCCAACATAGGTTTCGAAAATATGCCATCTCGAAATCTCCACCTGTTATAATTTGCAGGCAACTATTCGAAATATTCGAATCTCTGCCGTCCTTATCACTTGAGAAGATGACAGTAGTTACAAAGAACGCCATAAACATTTGCACCGGAGTGTACTTCACTCTCGGCGTGTTTGGATACATCGCGTTTTCTTCACACGATATATCAGGTAAGGGACCAAATAGTGAAGCTTTGAACCAGCTTGTGATGAAGAGTACAATTTATGTTATAAATGTGTTTGGATTGAGAAAATAATTGTGAAAGTTAATGCTTACCTTATTTGCTTCATAATCAGTTGAAAAGCTTTTCCTGGAATTCATTTATGTTATACTAGTTGTCCCCCGCGGTTTCACCCGCGTTCCCGGGATAAAAAGTATGTCTGCCTATGTCCTCGTCATACCATAGGCTATCTGCATGCCAAATTTCATGATGATCCGTTGAGTAGTTGGGGCGTAATGGCGTAACAAACAAACAAACTCACTTTCGCATATATAATATGATTTAAGATTAGGATGTAGTATATGACGCGCATACCATCCGCAAGCCAACGAGACACGAGTTAAAGTTCGGAAAAGGGCTTAGATTAAAAAAAAGACATGTTTGTAGAAGCTATTTGTATACAAATATTTATATAACAAACTATTCTCATAAGCTTAGGTTCCCAAATTACTAAATTAAGTTGATAAATTAAATTTGGACCATTATAACAGTGTTTGTTATGAATTCATATGTCTGTAAAACTTCATTAGTCGATAAACAAACTTACGACCGCCTGATGGTAAGCGGTTACTGTAGCCATATGGACGCTTGCACACGAAGCATCGCTCACGCGTTACCAACCTTTCCCCCCCTCCCCAATGAGCTCTGGCGACCGCCACTCACGCGCAGGAACACAACATCAAGTTATTTGGCTGCGGTATTCTGTAAGGTACGCATCCAGTCGATCTTTAAGCGAAATAACGCTATACTCTACCTCTCTCTTTCTATTTCTTGGGAAAGTTTTCCTTATCATATCTTCCCTTTGTTTCAGGTAACATCCTAATGAGCCTGAGTCCCACGATGGCGAGTGACGTCATCAAGCTGGGCTTCGTCATGTCTCTCGCGTTCAGTTTCCCGCTCATTATATTCCCCTGCCGTGCTAGTCTCTACTCTTTTCTCTATAAAAAGGTAATTTGCTTCCACATACATCAATTAATTCTAGAAATTAGTTTGTAGAATCCATTGTAACGGTTTTATCTTATTGTGTGCAAAAACAAACAAGTGAACTTTTGTATGAAAAAGTAATTTAATGATTCGAAATTAAAAAGATATTTAATAACGATATTTTTCTAATAGACGGTTATATTTCGACTAAAAAATATTCCAGTTTGCGAATACTCATGAATACATACGACATTTAGCTCTGAAATGAAAAAAAAATGGTGTTCCATACAAAAGTTCAACACCTTTTCGACCAAAATGTGGAATCACTGTTTAGTTTCGCTCTTTCAGAATCCGTCCAATACTAAAAGTTGTTTATAATCACTGTGACTTTCAACCCTGAACATTTTCTCCATTATAAAAAATATTTCTGTACTATTTACCGTCTCAACAATCTCAACTCGTACATATCGTACCATTAATAACTAACCTTACATTACGAAGCTACCGTATAACCTAATTTCAGTATGTGGTAAAGAACTAACCACAACCACATTTCCAGGTGCACTCGTCCCACCACGACCACATAATCAACCACTCGATCCCGGAGACCACATTCCGTTGTATCACAGTAGCCATCATCGCAGTAGCATTGTTCATCAGTCTGTTGATACCCAATATCGAGCTGGTGTTGGGTCTCGTCGGGTCTACTATTGGTGTGCTCATCTGTGTCGTGTTCCCAGCCGCTTGTTTCGTTAACATCACCTTTAAGAATACTAATGAGAGG
This sequence comes from Polyploca ridens, assembly GCA_951394255.1. Taxonomy (NCBI): domain Eukaryota; kingdom Metazoa; phylum Arthropoda; class Insecta; order Lepidoptera; family Drepanidae; genus Polyploca; species Polyploca ridens. The sequence goes on along the minus strand of OX596256.1, from coordinate 12,152,069 downwards.
GTTTTGGCTAAGGTTAGTTATTTTTTTTTAATAAATACTCCTGCGCAAGTATCGGTAGATTGTTTCAAAGTGTCAACTTATAATGACAACCTAAAATATCCCTCATTATACAAACAGGGAGGTCATTTTTAGGGTTCCGTAGCCAAATGGCAAAAAACATGAGACATGTCTGTCTGTCTGTCCGTCCGTATGTCACAGCCACTTTTTTCCGAATCTATAAGAACTATACTGTTGAAACTTGGTAAGTAGATGTATTCTGTGAACCGCAATAAGATTTTCACACAAAAATAGAAAAAAAACTATACTTAGAACTGAAACTCAACAATTTTTTTTTCATCAAACCCATACGTGTGCGGTATCTGTCGATAGGTCTTCAAAAATGATCCTAATATCATTTCTAAACTTAATAGTTTGCGCGAGTGACACTTCCAAAGTGGTAAAATGTGTGTCCCCCCCCCCTGTATCTTCTAAAATAAGAGAATGATAAAACTAAAAAAAATATATGATGTACATTATCATGCATACTTCCACCGAAAATTGGTTTGAATGAGATCTAGTAAGTAGTTTTCTTTAATACGTCATAAATCGTAAACCGCAATTTACCTTTCATTCAATATTTTCGGCGTTTTTTTCATAGCAGAGTTAGTTAATTTTACACGGAACCCTCCCATGTGCGAGTCCGACTCGCACTTGGCCGGTTTTTTTTAAATATGCTTATCATTTGTCAGGCAGTTGTGGTCTTCGGCCTCATCATGATGGTACTTGGCACATACGCCAATTTACAAGCGGCTGAGAACACAATCGACAGATTCGATGAAAAGTATATTACTCAGGAGCGCATCGACAAAATGGTTGAAGACTTCTTTGAGAAGGAGAAATCTGATGGTAATATCGCTTTAACATTCTAATTATCCATATTTGAGTAGAAGGTATAGCTAGCTTAAAATTACTTTATTTATTTGCAGAAATTATAGTGAAACCTATATCTAGTAACCCTATATCACACAATAAAGTGATCAACAATGATATAATGAAGGATTCCGAAGTGCAGCCACCAAATCCAGTGCCGCCCGAGTCACAGTCAAATGAGAAACTTCCAGAAACTATTATTCCACTACATACAGAGAAAACACTAAAAGAGGTACCTAAGGTCGTTAATGATCCACCAGTAAGAGTATCAGAAACACATCCTAAGGATTTGAAAACAAAATTAAATGGAGCCAAACTAGCCAATGGTGATAATAACATTGAAAAGACAGTAGACAAGTCTAAGGAAGAAATCAAACCGGCGTCGGAAGATGATAAATTACATATAATTAAACAACAAAAACTGATAGAAACTATAAAACAACATGGAGAAGAACAAAAGGAATTAATAAAGGAACAGAAAGAACTTATTGATGAGATTATCAAGACTCAGAACGAGTTGCAAAAGGATAAAAAGGATGATAGTGATCAGGCTAAGAAAATAGCTGTGGAAAGTATTAAACAGATTGCAAATATGGCTATACAAAGCATAGGTGGTGTTACAGAGAAACCTGTTGGAGCGGGGGAACCAAAAGAAGAACAAAATAAATTAACCAACGAAGCAGTGCAAGAAATTGCTAAAAAAGCTGTCGAGACAATAGAGGCTATTAAGGATATCAAAGATAAACCTGCTAAAGCAGAAGTAAAGGTAGATAGTCAACCAGCTAATCCAAATATTCAATCGATTAATGCTAATCCAGCTCCCATACAAAATAATGTTGTATCTAATATTGTAAGTAATGTTGAGGAAACACAAAAGGTGAATGAAGCTAATTCCGTCAATGCTCAAGCTCAAATTCAGAAAGTCGGAGTAGCTGGTAATCCAGTAGTAGGTGCTAATATTGTACCGGTCTTAAGCAATGCCAATAATTTTAAAGAAACAGCAGAAGCAGTCAATAACGATGTACCAATTCAAGCTCAAAAACAACCTGAAAAAAGGAATGTAGACGACGAAATCAAGAAACATTCTCATTCACCTGACGAACCACAATCTTATAAAATAGGGGAGGATGTGCAAAAAAAAGCAGAAATAGTTCATAATGTTGTCCAAAATGTGCCTCTACCTTTAGCAATGAATAAAGTAAATGGTGTTCTAAATAATAATGTACAAATTAATGGTGCTAAAGATTCCGCAAAAAATGAATTACAGAATGAAGGAGATAAATCAGTTCTTAGGCAGAAGAGAGAAGTAGTTGATTGCACGGAAAAAATGTTACTAAAACCAGAAGATAGGCAGATATGTGAGAAACTAATTGGAACGAAATTCAAAGATTCTCAAGAGATTTTGAAAAATATTGATCTTAACGATGTTGGTTTGAGGAAGAATGTACCATTTGATGTAATGGGTCATATTAGTAGGTCTTTAAAAAGTTTTGATGAAACTGAAAAGCGGAGATAAAATATGGATGTTTGTGAATTCTGTTTAGTGATTGTCTTGCATTTATTTGTTGTTGTTTAATATTTATTGTGTGCGTGAAGGGGATTTGTTTTGTTAGATTTAGAGGCTGCCATTATATAAAATGTTCTTATATTGTTGCATATTAAAAAAAATCCTAACAATAATATATGTAGACTACGCTAGGAATTATTGAGTGGCTCCTGTATTGCAATGCAGATGATATAATGAATAAATGCAGATTTTTGAATTTGTTATTGGCAACCGTATTAATGCTTTGATCTCAGAAAACATTTGTTTTTGAAAACCACATCATTATTTCTTTCCGATAGCTAACGAAGCCATTTGAGGATTTCCCCAATTTAGTCATCTAGGTTTCTAGGAAATTACTACAATATTAAATTAAAAGCAATTTAGAAAATATTTAAAAAATATGGTAAAGAAATCGTCAAACCACACAACTGGATAACGCATAAATTAAGTATGAATTTATCGACTGATTATGTATTAAAATAAAGTATATTTTAAATAATCGACAAGATGTTTAATTCAATACCTCTGAAGAATAAAAACACCCTCTGATTGCTCATATTTTTAATTTATTACAATAAATGCAAAAACAACTAAAAACCCTAAACATTTGTCTAACATAACATAATAACTTAAAACATTTTCTATTATTTCTTCTTAGTATCCTTACTTTCTTCTATGACCGGCATTTTCTTTGTTCTGCGAATAGAAATCATTGATACTTATACATGTCCTCGAAAGTAAGGCATTAAACTAATATTGAGCGTAAACAATGTTAAGTACCACGTAAGTTTTCATTCATTTGACAAAAATCTGTCGAATTCAGACACAATATCGAATTAGGCAGGTTTTTTGAACTATTAATTTGTAGGTCTGTGATTGACCAATATCTCACCGTCGTCAGCGACGAGGTAGCCGAAGGTGTTAAGCACAAAGTCTATAGAAGGAAACTTCAAGTGCTATTGCCGGAATAGCGTGTTTGGAGTCAGATTTTCAACTTGGTAGCTAGCCAGACAGGTACAAAGTACTCTAGCACTATGCAAAAAGCATACGGACATAGGGCATCTAATTTTCCGATAAGTATGAACAATCCCAACAACAAATTAAAGAACACATATTGGCTGCGACTCAATTAGTAGATATGTGTAAGTATAATGAGGATAGATTTGAGTCTCTCGTTAACAACCATACTTGTGGCTGTATGCATGTGTCTGCTGATGAGTCAATGCCAGTTTTACCTGAGGTCTTGCCTGAGATTTTACCTGAGATTTTACCTGAGATTTTACCTGAGATTTTACCTGAGATTTTACCTGAGATTTTACCTGAGATTTTACCTGAGATCTTACCTGAGATTTTACCTGAGGTTTTACCTGGGGATTTGACTGGGGCTGTACCTGAGGTTGGACGAGCTGAGCTGTGTGTGAGTTGTGATTCAGAATCCTCTTTGCAAATTAAATACAAAACAGTAATTTTTACTGATAAAATAGGAGTTAACTTTGGTTCCCTTATTAATAACCATTCAAAACAGCCAGTAGTTAATTATTGTATGCCAGGTGCTTCTTACATGCAGATTATTAAAAGAATAATACAAATGAAATTTGACAACTATACCACAGTTGTAATTTTAGTTGGTCATGGACTAGATGTACATAGGATAGACCTGTTTAATAGCTTTGAGTCCTTACAAAGGTTAGGGGTACTAAAAGTAATGTTATGTGCTTTTCCCTACTCAGTTGACTATACTGACAAACAGAATAGTTATATCATGTTTCTGAATAATGTATTATTTAATTTGACATGTCACAATGACAATATTTTGTTTTTCGACACTAATAAGTTTGTTAGTGGAATAAAATTAAATCGGGATTCACTGAAAATGCCTAGAAGGACGAAAAACCTGATTGCTACATTGATAGCTTATAATATTGATAGTGTTATAGTAAATATAACAAACAGTAGGTTAAGTGACGAAGCAATATTATCTAGTAACTCTAATAATATTGTGATTAATTCTTTAAACATATAGTTTCGACAAAAGAGAAGCCTAGACAAAGTATTGTTTTATTGCATCAGAACATAAATCGCTTCTCTGGCAAAATATATGATATTGAACTTTTATTGGATAAAACCCAGGTTGATATTTTATGCTTTACTGAAACCTGGTTAAAACCTGATATGATGCTCTTTAATATTAACAATTTCACCGTCGCCAGTGCGTTCAACAGAGTGTCTGCTAATGGTGGTGGATCTATTATTTTATTAAACAGCAACATAAAATTCAAAAATCGTACAGATATATGTAGTCATTCTGTGGAGCGCGTCTGTGAGGTGGCATGTGCAGAGATTGAAAGCTCCATCATCGTATGTGTATATAGACCTCCGGCTTCTGATTTTTCTTTGTTTTATTCTATAATAGAAGAGATTCTTAGTAAACTTTTCAAATCCAAAAAGTCTATAGTAGTTTGTGGTGACTTCAATATTGATATTCTTGTTACTTCATCAGATAGAAACAATTTTATTTCTTTATTCAAATCATTTAATATGGATCTTTTGTTTTGTGAACCGACACGGGTAACAGCCACATCTTCAACATGCATTGACAACATTATTACAAATGGGAGTACTTTGGATAAGTTCTTAATTCCTGGTGTTCGCTCGGATCATTTGGCTCAAGTTGTTAGATTGCCCTCTCAAAGCCAAATATTATATGAAGTAAGTAGGGAATTTAGACCAACCACAAAGTACAAGTTAGAGAAATTTAATAGTCATTTAGAATTGAGTCTTGCTAATACCTATTTCGAATCTGATGATCCTAATCATAACTATGAAACATTGTTTACTGAGATTTGTAAAGGATTTAATAAATATTGCCCGATTAAATCTACTAAGGTAACTGATAAACTAAAATTCTGTGATTGGGCCACTAAAGGAATAAGATTGAGTAGAGAAAACATGTATGAACTCTATCGTAAAAAATCAAACACAACTAACGAAGAGTTTCATACATATGTTAGGAATTATTCAAAAATATTTAAATTAGTTTGTAATAGAGCAAAAGCCATTTTCATTGCCAAAAAAGTTAGTGATTCGACTAATAAAATTAAAACGGTGTGGAAAATTATAAACACGGAGACTGGTAAAAATAAAAAGGAAGAAGACACAATTAACCTTAAAATTAATGATAAGTTTATCTCCGATAAATTTGAAGTAGCGAGTGCTTTCGAATCTTTTTTTTCAACAATACCTACTGAAGCTACTAAGTATCTTGCATCTTCACCTAAGAAAGCCGAGTGTCTCCTTAAAGACAATTTCCCAAAACATATTCCCAATTTTTTATTTAAGTTTATTGATGCTAGTGAAATATTAGGAGCTTTCAAGTCTTTGAATATAAAAAATACAGAAGACTTATGGGGCTTATCAGTTAAAGTAATCCACTCAGTTATAACTAGTATAGCACCTATTTTAGCAGCTATTTTTAATCAATGTATTGTTCAGGGTTCTTTCCCCGATTTGATGAAACACAGTAAGATCATTCCTATATTTAAATCTGGGTGCAAAAATAATCCTTCTGATTATAGACCCATCTCTATACTTCCAGCGTTAAGCAAAATCTTTGAGAAAGTTATACTAAATCAATTGTTAACTCATTTCACCAAAAATCAGATTTTACATGATCATCAGTTTGGATTTACAAAAGGCCGGTCTACGACAGACGCTGGTGCTAAACTTTTAAAGCATATTTTTGAAGCCTGGGAGAATTCACAGGATGCGGTTGGCGTATTTTGTGATCTCTCCAAGGCATTTGATTGCGTAGATCACTACACACTAGTTTTAAAACTCCAACACTATGGAGTTCGTGGAGTGGCACTCGATCTTATATCATCTTATCTATCAGGTCGCCAACAAAAAGTAGGTATTAGCGGTACTACGTCCTCAGGGTCTTTAGTGAAAACGGGCGTACCGCAAGGATCAATTTTAGGCCCTTTTTTGTTTCTGGCATATATTAATGATCTGCCCTATATGGTAAATGAATTGTCGGATATAGTTTTATTTGCTGATGACACTTCTCTAATTTTTAAAGTCAATAGGAAAGATACAGACCTTACGCAGCTCAATGACACATTATCAGCTGTATCAAAATGGTTTGCCGCCAATAATCTTATGCTTAATTCCTGTAAAACTAAATGTATAAGGTTTTCTCTCCCTAATGTTGTTAAGAGTGACACTCATATCTTTGTCGATGGTAAAAGACTTGCACTAGTGGATAAGGCAGTTTTTCTCGGCGTTACATTAGACAGTAAAATACAATGGGGTCCTCATATAGAAAGATTAGCTAGTAAACTGAGTTCCGCCGCCTTCGCAGTTAGAAAAATTAGACAAATAACAGATGTGGCTACAGCCAGGTTGGTTTACTTTGCTTATTTCCATAGTTTAATGTCCTACATTCTTCTGCTGTGGGGCTCAGCTGCAGACTTTGAAACTATATTTATTCTGCAGAAAAGTGCAATTCGCGCAATCTATTGTTTGGGTCCTCGCGAATCACTACGAAGTCGATTCAAGGAATTTAAAATTTTAACGTTACCGTCACAGTACATTTATGAAAATATTATGTTTGTCCGTAAAAACTTAAATTTATTTGAAATTAATAGTAGCCGCCATAACTTCAATACAAGAAATAAAGATAAAATTGTGACACCTAGATTCAGGTTATCTAGAGCTAATAAGTCTTTTCTCGGAAATTGCGTTCGATTCTATAATAAAATCCCACTCGAAGTAACTAAAATGTCTTATGATAAATTCAAAGATTTCATAAAGCAGAGGTTAATTGACAAAGCCTACTATAAGGCGGCTCATTACGTGGAAGACAAGAATATATGGTTGTAGTAGCTTCTCTCTGCACTTGCATCCCCCTGGCTAAGTGACAATTGTACGAATAAGCATAAAATAATAATGTATATATTGTATAAGTATTTGGAAAAAAGCTGTAATATTAAAAGATCTTCCACAAAAAAAAAAAACCTTGCTGAGTTTCTTGCCGGAGTCTTCTCAGTTTAAGTGTATTCCGAACCGGTGGTAAATTCAACTGTATGTACATAACGTTCATAAGTGCCTTACTAGGGCCTAAACTGAATAAATGACTTTTTGATTTGATTTGATTTAATAAATTCAATTCAAACTCATTTATTCAAATAGACCAGCAGGCACTTATGAAAAGTGTGACTCTAATACCGGTTCGGAAGGTTGCGTTTGCTGAGAAGAGTCGGCAATAAATTCAGCAATTACTGTTTTCAAGACAAGTTCGGCCTATGGACGTTAGTGATGAGAAGTAAGTAAGGTAGGTAGTGGTTTACCTCTTGCCAGTTTCTGATTTAGTGACGCTGGAGTTGGATTGTGTGGAGGCGCGACGCGGCCGGCGCGAGGGCGTCACCACACTCGCACTTGCACTTGCACTCGCACTCTCACTCTCCGAGCCGGCGGGCGACTCTACTGGACTCTCTTCGCCTCTCTGACAACATATCTTCATATATAATAATTCATCTATTACTTTTATATCATACGTGTGAAGGAAAACATAATCATCAATAATTAAACTAAAGAAGCGCAATGACGTTCATTTTGCTGGCATTATATTCCGCCAATTTCCCACCAACGACAATGCGCTCTGATTGGCTAAGTCAAGGACACATGTGCTCTGATTGGTCAAGTTGGACACACGATGTAGTGATTGGTCCTTATTGTTCAAAATCAGTGCAAAATCACTGAATTATTGCGGAATCGGATTGCTCGGTATTACTATTTGTATTATTAGTATACTATTTGGATTGTTCCTCTATGATTCAAATAAACAAAACGTCAAAACAACTGATGTTCAACAAATTTTGTGCGTGTCAACATATTGCGCTCACGAACGCAACAAGATTATTAGTGTTAGAATTTTGGGTATGTCTTTTTTATTTTAAGAACATGATTCCAATAGTTTCTTAGTAATCAGTTGACTCAATTCCTCGAATTATATTTTTTTCATATGTAATTTATGCGTAATATATTACGATAGCATTTGATAGCATAGTCGGGATTTATTATTCAAGAAAAAGCCATACTTAAATTATAATAAGTTAATAAAATAGTTTGAACAGTTGTTAGTTACCCTTTGGTCGGTAGAAGTGCGCCTGCCCTTAGGCGTGTGTAGCGCCTCGCAGGCGCGGTTGAAGGAGGCGCGCCGGCTGCGGGTGGGCGTGTCGCCCGCTTGGCCCGGCCCGGGGGAACACGGCGAGCCTGTGTCATTTAAACCCATAAAACAATAGTCGAAAGTGGTGCCCCTCTCCAGCGTTGTCTACCGTTAAGCGTTACTTACCGACATCTACAGATATCCTTCGGGTAATTTTAGCTGCTTTTAGCGGCACAGCCCTTGCCTCAGACGCAGCTCGACCTAAACGCGCTGAAAAAAGTTGATGCAATAGAACGATCATTATATTTTGAGCAAATATTTCCTATAGCCGATGAGTCTAGGTTTGGTGACTCATGCGATCGGCATAGTGATAGACGAAAGTTTCGGTTGGATAAATGTCTGGCAATAATATTGAATTTATGAAACGGTCACAGATTATAAAACCAAAAGGCTAATTATACATTTTCATGGATCTATCTTCAAAATTTCGAATTTACATACAAAATTACATCCTTCCCCGAGAAGGAACTTCGTAAAATCCTTTCTTAGTACATTACGTCGCAAAAAAACACATCCTTAAAACAATCTATTACCAGTTGTTTAGGTTCTGCGTTGATCTCAGTAAAAGAATCAGTAAGGCCCTGCTTTTTATACAGTGTGTAACGGAAAGGTCATATACATCCGAAAGGGGTGAAGACTACATCAGATATAGAGTCTCTATAAAAAGTTTCAGCTTTCAGCAGAGCAAAATAAATTACTCAAAGAATTCATACCAAATTTTTGGTTCCATAAGTTTATTGAATTCAAATCATACCAAAGTGTCACTGCACTACGAGGGTTATTATCCTTGCAAATAATATTATTAAAATCTCTTTCGTAATCTGTGCGCCTAGTACAAGATGTGCCGTCGCCGCCTCGTGCCGCCGCGGCTTCCCTTTGACGGCGCGAACTAACAGGGATCAAACGAGCCGATAAGCGGTAGCTAGCACAGACACCGACGAGCACGCACGTGTCATCTTAACATACCTACTTTAGCCCCATACTTTATAGCCAAATAATTGTTAACCATTACTTTAGGTAGGTAGTATTGAGTAGTTTAGTGTATTAAGTAATAATGCGTTATAATTTAATTACACGTTAATATCGAGCCAGAATTAAAAATTATGTAAAAAATCGGTTTAGATAGGTACCCTAGCTACTTAGCTATTTTAATTTTATTCCTTAATCCTACCTAGTAAACTGTAAAATCTAAAGCCATGCTTAATCTTGTAAATTAACTTACATTTTTAAAGATAGGGTTCGATGTGGTGGCCTTGGTATTGTATGCACAAGGCCACTCGCTTGTTCATGGACATCTGAACATTCCGCAGCATTTCTGGGGTAATTGTCCTAAAGGCGGCTTCGATCCGGACTCTCATTTCATGCACTGTATAGCACTGCACTGCGTACACCACAATTTTAATGTAACCCCATAAAAAAAAGTCTAAAGGAGTTAGGTCTGGGGATCGCGGAGGCCAAGCCACGTTCCTACTACCGCGCCCGATCCATTGAGAAGTAGGTGTAGTAGAAGTAGGTGCGTGGAAGGAACCGGTTTGGTGCAGACGATGTATCATCCGATGGAAACTGGCAACCGAAGGCAGCTGCCGATCAGCAGCGATCAGCATCTGGTCTGCCTTCGATAAATCTTTGACGATACAACCAAATCAGATCAAAATACTTTATTTGTAACACAACACAACCACAGATTTATAATACAATCCTCTGTGACACACCTCTCGGGCAGCGCGCACATTGCCATCCTCGGCCCCGAAACACAACATCATTTCCTAATATTCGCTATTACTGAACGACATTTTACGTAACGAAATCAAAGCGGATGGAGAGAGCGACACAAAGCACAACAAACTCGAGGATAGCCTACGTACGACTGACGACTTCTGTGAATCAAAAATATTCAAAAACGACCCTAAAAATTTCTTCCCTCCTGGTACTAGGGTAGCTAGGCCAATTTCGTATTATTCAATTATTTTTCTAATCAACTAACTCGGCCACTGCTGGATGGACATCACTCGGTACTTACCACATCTAGTCAACCTAGCTACCTTCTTCAGGTCGTGGCTGAGTACTACCTAATAATAATAATTTAATGAAAACTCTGAATTTAAGGCCGGGTCTAAGCTCAAATCTCAAAAATGGGTTTCTTTGAGAGTCGAGTATGACGTAACGCAATGAAATACCTAACACAAAAAAATACTGTGGATAGAAGAGGGTTTTGAGAAAAATGTTAACCGAATAGAATATTAAAAAGTGCTTTGATATTCCCAATAAAAAAATCCTAAGTTACGTCTAAAAAAATCTTTCGCGTCGAAATTCTCCGTATTTTCAGCGATGACAACAATTTTATTTTTAAGAATATATAAGATACAGAATTATATTAGAATGTTAACAGGACACTTATTCAATTTAATGCGTATATTCTGTATAATCTAAAGAAAACCCGTAAATAACAGTCCATTTCATAGAGTCGACACATTTATGATTTACCATTTTCAACCCTATTCCAGTGAAGAACGAGTCCTGTCAAAATCGTAGTCAGTCCGCGCCTTAATAGGTACATCGACGCACACTAGGGCGCAGATTGAAGAAGAGCTAGGTCAGGATACTAGTTCAGTAAAACCCATGAGCTGATCAGATGAGTTGACAAACAATACCGATTAGATCACTTGTTGTTGACTGTGCTGGGGGTACCTACATAAGTCCGTCGTTGTATTAATTTGTAAGTACCTACGGAATAATCACATAAGTTGAGGTTCGATTCAATCTGGGGCACGGTTAAGTGCCCCCGCCCCGCGCTAAGACGAGCCATTTTGCATGGTTTTGCTTTAAACCATGTTTTGTAAGGGGGATAAAGTTTCAATTGCATAGTTTTATTGTTATCTAAAAAAACCCGATTTCGTCACTGATATGGTCTCGTCTTGGAAACATTTTACATGGAAATGTTTTTGGTAGGATTTATTTATTGATCAAAATCAAAAGTTGTACCAGGAGTAAGTTATCTCCACCTTCGTAACTGCAACTGGCCTATTTACCCTATCGTTGTATTGTATGTATGTATGCATCATCGAAATTAGGGTTCATTCAGTAATTTTGTTATTATTGTGCGCAAACTCTATTCGTAAAACTCTCGTTGCTCATGAGGTCCTAGTACTTTTAATAATTATTTCCTTAATTTGATTAACGGAATATTAAGGAGAGACTTATGCCTACTTAATGTGTCTTCTTATACCACCTTTTACAACGAACAGGACAGTGTTCGGAAGAATTGTTTGACCTGATGCCCACAGCTACATACCTTATAAAAGCCTTATACCACCGCAACTCTCGCCATCGACACGGCGCCGGCGCCGGCAGCGACGCGACGTCCATTCTCCTTCATACCAAATAATAAATAATAGTACAAGTGCTCATACATTGGAACCGAAATGGTTTCGTAATGTTGGTACTGTGCGGTTTCAAAAGAGCTTCCTACCGCGGACGCACGCTCAGGCTAGTGTGCATTCCCCGCCCGTAGTTTTCCCAAGTGAGTACAGCATGGGGTTCTTCAAAAAGGCCGTAAAGAGATTTTTGCAGGGTCGGCAACGCGCGATTGATACCCCTGTAGTTAAAAAGCTACTACCTACCAAATTATAAAAAATACATGGCAAAAGCTACCAACTAGTACCAACATATTCATAATACAACATACCATATCAACATATCATGTGATATCATATTTAAATTAAAAGCGGAACCCACTAAAATTATTGGTACCAGGAGATACATAAGTTGCATAGGAAAGTCATTCAGGGTTCATTTTGATATAAATTTATGTTACAAAATCCTTTTTCGGTTCTGTTCCATACATACGGTACAACTTTTGCAAATCTTACCTACAAAACGTCTTTTTTCTGTATTAAATAATTTCTAATTCCAATATTTACCAAAACAATTAAATTCTGATACTATGGGTATCAAAAATTCAAGATTCAGAAGGAAAGAAAATTAAAAAAAAATAAAAAATTGTACTTTGTACTATGTACTTCCCCGATGGCGCCCGTTTTGTACTACAACACGACTGTGACGTCTCACCCCCCCTCAGATCACAACGTATCGCGCACGGGTAGTATGTACACAATTAAAAGGCACCTACATTTACACGTTCATCGAAAGTCGCGTAGTCGTGAGCTAAGTATCCGTATGTTCAACAATCCTAGCTTTCTTAAATCTAATTTAAACTAAAAACGGAACCCTTTAGCATTATTTTTGTACCAGGACACACATAAGTTGCGTAGGAAAGATATTCAGGGTTCATTTGAACATAAATTTGTGTTACAAAATCCTTTTTCTGTTCAAGTTCCATAATTTACTTTCGCAGTACCTACCTATTTAACTAGTTATCTAAGCAATTAATTTTTGGTACAGTATGTATTGTCAATGGCAACCAATAAAAGATTAGATACTTATTTGATGATTTACTATGTTGAACCTACCCAAATTGTGTGGTAGAAGATTACTGTGGATAATAGTGCGTTTACTCATTTACATTACATACTATGTTATGTTTATTATTTTACGTAGGTACGTTAACGTGTTAGGTGTTTAATCTAAGTAGGTACCTTTTATTCCGTAGTCCCTACTAATTCGCTACAATATTTGTATTTTTACTTGTTCACAAACATAATGTTCGCTTTTGTAAGAGAAAGTTAAAACTTATTAATAATAAAATAAAAATCCGGAACCCATTAAAAAAATATCCATAAATACCAGGAGTAAGAAGTTTGTTTTCACGTTTGAATAGGTCAATAGCATCGACCAGCTGACTTGTGCTAGTGATGTGTTTAATTTCAATATGAAATTTTTGGTTTTTTGGTATCATTGATTTGGAATTTCTCATCTACCTAACAGTTAGACATAGGATTTAAAAAACTCTATAGTATGGTTTATTATCATCCAAAGAAGTCGTGCACTTTATATGTATATGACCTTTCCGTTACACACTGTATACACTGATTAATTACTTAATTAAATACATAGTCACTTTACAAGTGCGAAGCGTGGCCATGCAATAATTAATCGCTTTTTGAAATAAACTGAACAGCGTTAAGGGCGTACTTACATCGTCGTTGCTTGCTGGCTTCCGACGCGATCGATTCAGGTGAGAAATTCTGCAATTCTTCCGTATCTGGAGTGCCTAGATAGCCAAGGTTACGGTGAAGCGTGTTTAATAACTTAAAACAGTGATTAAATTATAAGAAGGTATTGTGATTAGCATACATCATGCATAAGAACATGCATTATGGTTTTATAAGTGTTAGAGTTTAGAAGTTACAGTGTGTAAGGAAATATGGGTAATTAACGTAACAAACAATATTTTAGTATCTCCTGAGACTATTATAAGCAAAAATATCTAAAATCTAAACAAAAACAAGTCTGTCTACATTAGCTATCTGGTATTACTGAATACACTAGAATAATTAAGACAGATTTTTCTAAGATTCCAGACTTGTTCCGCAATAATAATTATGAGTTAGTCTTTAATTTCAAGTAATAAGATATGAACATCTAGGACATACAAATTTATTGATATGGAATTAAATTGTGATTCAGAAAACAAAAAAACATGTGCACGCGAACTTGATTATGAACAAAACTAGTAAGGCAACAGGTAAGGAGCGTAATTTACTTCGTTCTTTGGCGGCGAAGGTCTTATTTTGCGTAAAATATAGGGAGCAAGCCACACTCGTTGGACGCGGACGCTTTTGTGGAAGCAATTTTAACCTTAGTGTTCTTTTAATACAGTACAAACAACACGCGACGGCAGAGGACGTAAGACAGGAAGTGTTTGACTTTTGAATCGTACTGGAAGGAAAATAAGGATAAAATCGCTTTGACTAGCGGCGTCCGTATCTGCGTCCCGACTAACAAAACACGTCTAAAATGGCTATTAAAATCTAAACCGTTGTGACTTACCTTCAAAATCAGTCTTGTTCAAGAGAGTGATTCTATCAATCGGCTGTACATCGAATGCGGAATGAGTGGAGGAGGCGTCGTCGTCGTCGTGCGACAGTTCCGACACTGAGGCGGTGCTCAAGCGACGACCTGACGACGGTTCTAACCACGACTCTACTACGGATTTTTGATTCCGAGTCAATCTAGATGGAAATATTAATGCTGGTTATTCTTATGACCAAATTAGCCCCATTACGTAACTTTGTTGCAATCATTTTCAATTTGAAACCAGTTTTTTTTATGTCTACAGGTTGACAATCAGGCTGACGAGCCACCTGATGGTAAGTGGTAACGGCCGCCTATGGACATTTAGAATACCAGGAGTTTGCCAATGTGTTGCCGACCTAGAGCCCTTTTTACTACTACTTGTGATTACTTTCTTCTGTTAACTGTATATGCAAACTGGGGGGCTAAAACGTCAAAGTCAAAGCTATTAATTCAATTTAGGCCCTAGTAGGGCACTTATGAAGGTCAAAGCTACTGAAGTTACCACCAGTTCGTAAGTCGTCCTTCAACTGAGAAGAACAGGCAAGAAACTCAGCGAAACGAAACAAATATTGCTGATGGAATTCATTATTTCGAATTCACGGCACTCCACTCTATGTTATTTACTTCCTCGAAGTTTAGGTAAATATATTCTACCTATTCCATCTCCTATATCTCTGGTCATCTCATCTTGTTCCTCTATTTGATTTTACGTTCATGGTAAAAATCACTGGCTGACAGATGTTTTTTGTAAGTTATTGAGCGTGTTATATCAAATTGGGAAAATATTTCTATACCCCAGAAGTACTGCTAAGTAACAATACGCTAACCACTAAACTGTCAGGTTTGTGTGGCTATGTTAAGTGATGTTCTAATGTATTCGTATTATCATCGCGTTAAAATGAATACAGTATAACAATCTAAATAACTAAACTTACCTTGGCGATGCATATTCAACAATAACATTGCTATCTCCTTTAGCGCCTTCCTCGGCAAGCATCTCGGGTATCACACACAAATCTGGCTTTGTAGCTAAAATAGACCTTCTACCTTTCCTAATAGGAGCTGCTTTTACACCAGCATCCTCACTAGCTTTACTCTTATTTGTTTTAACTGAGATTTCTGAAGCAATACTTTCATTATCATCAATGTTCTTGCTTCTAGAACGTGCGCTTCTTCTCTTTGGAGTCAGTTCTTCGACAGGTTCGTCTTTCTCTGACATTTCTCGAGACATACGTCGAGTGATTATCTTTCTCACTTCGGCGCTTGTTGGAGTTTTAGCTCTACGTCTAGTGGGTGTACTTGTTTCATTTTTATTTTCCGGTGTTTTCTGTTCAATTTCTGCAACAGAATTGTTGGATGCATTTGATTGAGTAAGTTTCTTGGATTCCTTTATATTTTCTGATGTTTCTTGCTCGGTTTCTGCGACGGATTTATTTGAAGCGTTCGATTGAGTACGTTTACGAGTTATGGGAGTTTTTAACTCTTCTGTAATTTCCGTATCTGGTTCTTTAGTAGATTTATTTGAAGATGTTGATTTAACGCGTTTTCTTGAACGTGGTGCTGGTTTTTCAACTTTTTTTTCTATCGTTGCAGTAACTTCAATCTCTTTTTCTGTTACTTCAGTGACCTTTGTCTCTTCTTGCGCCACTTTTTCTACAGGTTCATTAGATTTCATTCTTTCAACTTCCTTAATTTCAGGTTGAGCTTCATCTTTCTTAATTTCTGGCTGAGGTTTATCTTCCCTTTGTTTTGTCTCTTTGGTTGTTGTTTGGTCTATTACAGGGTTATCAGATCGGATTGCATCAACAACATCTACGCCTTTAGCGACAGTATTATGTTCTACAGACATTGGTTCTTCAACTGGTGTTTCAGTTGGTACTTCTTCAACTATTATATTTATTTGGAGACAGGGATTTTCAATTTCTGTAAATCAAGTCAAAATAAATTAGAAATCAGACTTCACATTAAAAACTATATTCAACATCTCTTTATTTGTGTTAAATCTACATGAAATGAGTTTCACGATGCAAAAATAGTGAATAGCTCTATGTCTAATCTTACCTGTTTCAGCTGGTACTTCATCCTTCTTTCCGCTATCTGTATCTGTATCTACCTTAATCTCCTTTTCATCAGAATAATTAAGATTGACATCAGATTTATCTGATTCAATCATTGAATTATCATCTGTTAGTATCGAAATCTGTCCGTGATCCAACGGATCTTCGTTAGTATCTGTCGCTTCTGTTGTAACTTGGATTTCAGGAAGTTTATTTTCTTCGACCATCTCGACTTGTACATCTATAATGGGTTCAACATTTTCTTCAGTTGGTTTGTTTTTGTCTTGTGGGGCCTGTTCGTCGATTTGCAGTCTGTTGCTCGAGCTTGTAGAATCTTCTGAGTCTGTATCCTTGATCGATATTATTTCTTCATCGCTTTCCGAAGTGGAAGACTAAAAGAAAAGTTTTAAAGTTATTGTTTTAAAAGGTATTATTTGAACATTTACTTTTTGAAGGATGTAAACAGTGAACAGAATCACAAGCAAATTGTTTTTTTTTTCTAAATTGTTATTAGAATCTTAAAACAAGGATTCAATCATACAATTTATATCCCATTTTATGATAATCCAACTATAATAAGTGTGTAACTGTGATGTAAGTGTGTGTGTTTATTTGTAACTCAATCAAGTAGCATTGGTTAATCTATACTAATATGATAAAGCGGAAGAGTCTTTTTGTTTGTTTGTTTAAACAGGCTAATCTCTGGAAGTACCAGTCGGATTCGAAAAATTCTTTCACTAATAGGAAGCTACATTATCCCCGAGTAGTATAGGCTAAATTTTACCATGGGAACGCGAGTGAAACCGCGCGAGACAGCTAGTAGGTGAATAAAAAGAAAACATTAAATCCCTCGGGGCGAAAGTTATTAATCGTATAAAGATATCATTTAAAATCTGCCATCCATCACCTCTACTGCGTATGAATTTTTTTTTACCTCTACAGAACTACTGGCACTTCCCGACTCTTCATTTGACGATTCACTATCCTCGGCATCATTGGACATATCACCTTCTATCTCATTGATCTCTCTTTCTATCTCCACTATCTTCTCTTTCTCTTTTTGTATAACAGCCGCTGTGCTATCATCAGCTTGCCATTGCGTATTTTTCATTTCTACATCACTATCATTTGTCATTATACTAGCGTTTTGCGTACTCTTATCTTCTGTTATATTTCCTTCTTGCGAAGACTCCGCCACACTACTTTGATTACTGCGCAGCACTGATTTTTCAAAATCAGTTTCGATCATTGCCGCAAACGCTGCAAAAGGTTTCGATACTGTCTTCTCAGCTTTAAATTCAGTCTCTACTTGTATCGACGTTTCTGCACCACTACTCACGTAACTGTGCAACACAGATTTTTCAAATCCAGTTTCGTTTATTGTAGTGAAAGCGGGTAGTTTTAAAACGGAGTCATTATCAACTTTATTTGTTTCTTGTACACTTTGAGAGGTAACTTCCATGCTACTTTGATAGCTGTGTAAGACGGATTTTTCTATATAAGTTTCTTGTATCATCGTGAACGTTGGGAGTGGTTTAATTCCTAATTCTGTTGTGCTCGTATCAACAAGTTCATCAGTTTTATCTGTATCGGTTTGGACACTGTCCGTAGAACTCTGCAGAACAGACTTGTTAACTATAGGTGATAGGGTAACATCCATAAGACTAGGCACCTGTTTATAACTCTTCATTGGAGTACATTCAATAGCAGTGTCTGTTTTTTCAGCTGTATTTTCTTGTTCAACTTTCTCTAGAGTTTCTTTGTTTTTAGCAAAAGCGTTCATTTCTAGTACAATTCTCGATAGTGATTTTTTGTTTCTTCCCAAGTCTTTTTTGGGTGACATTATTTTTTCAGGTGTTTTTGAGCGGCTCCTATAATGACATTACATATTTATATTGATTGAAAAAATAAATAGTGCTGACTGTGACGATATTTTAATGAATTTTAGCTAAAACAAAAACATGAAATATTATTTACTTTCTTTTATATTAAAAACAATTATAAATACAACAGAAATATTGTATACAGATTCAGTGTTAGGTAATATTTTTATTAGTAATAAATAATAATAAATATGAAATGTGAGAATAGTCTTACTTCATGCTTCTAGGGCTAGCTTTGACCGCTGTTTGTTCTTGTAAAATTTCAACCTCAGGTGTGCGAGAACGGCTCCTGTACAAATATTTAAAACTTGTATTAGTAGAAAGAAATAGATGAAGACAACAGTCGTAGGGGCGTCCATTAATTACGTGAGGCGTTAAGGGAGGGAAAGGGTCGAGGCGAATCTCACCCAATCTCACGTCTCGACGCCCCCTAATGACATTCCGTATCAAAAATATGCCAAACGGGAACCTTACACTAAACCTAAGCACAAAATTATGTTGATTTAAATCCCACACGGACCCTACGTGCGATAGTCCAACTTGCTTAGTCGTGTATTTATTATATAAATCAAACAAAAGAATGTTTGTCTTTGTTGTAAAATGTACCAACCCATGACATGCGGCATGTAGTCACAGTCCAACACTAGAAACTAAAATAAAAAAAAACCGGCCAAGTGCGAATCGGACACGCACACGGAGGGTTCCGTACATTAATAACTAAAAACTATGTTATGAAAAAAAAACACGTCAAAAAAAACGTCAAAAAAAAAACGTTTCTTGTATGGGCGCTTTAAATTATAATTTTATTTCATTTTTATTATTTGTTGTTATAGCGGCAATAGAAATACATATATTCTGAAAGTTTCAGCTGTCCACCTATAACCGTTCATGAGATACAGCACACTGACAGACGGACGGACGGACGGACAGCGGAGTCTTAGTAATAGGGTCCCGTTTGGGTACGGAACCCGAAAAAGTAGGTATCTAGTATTTTATCAATGTGAGTCAATACCCATACCTCAAGCTGCGTCGACTAATTGAAGAGGAGGGTGAATCGGTGCTTGAAGACTTGGTAGGAGACTCTGTGATCACGCCCAATCTTGGCGACTCTTTCACGTTCTTCTCTATACGCTCTGGAGTTCGAGATCTGCTTCTATTGGGACAAAATCAGTGCTGAAGTGATCTGCTGCATATACTGGGCCATTTGGACCCACGATATCAC
This sequence comes from Polyploca ridens, assembly GCA_951394255.1. Lineage (NCBI taxonomy): Eukaryota > Metazoa > Arthropoda > Insecta > Lepidoptera > Drepanidae > Polyploca > Polyploca ridens. The sequence goes on along the minus strand of OX596256.1, from coordinate 12,132,250 downwards.
GCCATAGGTTTTGCGTTATGGTTCCTTCTTTTCGACGAAATTAGTATGTCTTATACTGAGATTAAATCACTAATTACTCTAGAGTTATTGAACTTTGCGTTTAATCAAGTTTTTTTTCCAAGGATAACTATGTACTCAAGTACATTCATTTCACCGCCAAAATCTATGAGGTTAACACGTTATCCGAGAGTATTATATTGGCAACACAGCTGGTCGGTTGACAATCTTGACAGTGAAAGTTCACTTTTATAATCCAGCTAAACAAAGTTGGCGTAAGAATTCACTTCACTTGAGAACCAAGACTATTTTGAGTTTAGCCTGGTTTTCATATTCATTCGTTTACCCTTGAGTAATAAAATAAAGTATGGATTTGCGATAGAAAAACGCTGACGAGAAGTTATACGAGGAATAAGTTAAACGTAAAATATTACAGGTATAGTTACTCTGGTGTTACATGACATTTGGTTGAATCTAGCCTTAGTTCTAAAAATCTACGGTCGTCAGGTCGTATAATCTGTTTGTTTTATCGTGCATGATCATAATTACCTGAGTCTGGGAACGCTGAGCAAGGTACGTTCGGGATGAGGTTCGCTCTCAACTTCTTGTTTAGGTTGTTCCAGGATTGGAGCCAGGGGCGATGATCTCGGACTTAGCTCTGGAGTTCGGGATCTACTTCTGTAGATAAAAATAAAGAACTGGCTTCACAGCAATATCATCGTGAGTAAATTTGTATGTTTGAGAAGTCAAATTCAATCCTGGGCCCGGGTGTTGGAATGAGTATGGACTTAAGTCTCTTGTAGTGGGGACATGCACGAACTAAATAATATAAAAGCCCCCCACAAATCAGGGAGTCCCGTACGCCTATAGAGAGACGAAAACAATGACAATACTGTCCACAATGACGAAAACAATGACAAGTGCCCTGTCAATTGTGAATATCGTATAACCCAGTGGGAGCGTCGTCAGTCTAATATCGACTCTATACCACAACACTATGTGCGAATAGTACTAAATGATAACAATACATACACCGTGACTTTTTATTCGTCTCAGAAACGCAGCCCACTTAATGTACCCAATGACTAGGTACAAATCTTTAAGAAAAAAATTTATAGAATTATGACAAATCGAGTTAATAAATTCAAGTTTACGTATAAAATGGTAGAAAATACCAACCCAGAGCACGAGTCGAGTACACTGCGCTCGTAACAGGGAGTTTAAAACTACGTCATGCGTCATAATATATTTGACTTTTTTTAATGATACAAATATTTAAAAAAAGTTTTTTTTTTATAAATTATTTGTACCTATTCATTGGGTACATTATGTGGGCTGCGTTTCTAAGACGAATAAAAAGTCACGGTGTATATGTCATCTGTTGGTCAAATGGTGCCGCCCACTGACACACTTGTTGGAATTTGTTGAGCAAAGGGTCTCTAGGAGGGCAAGTTGTTTTTTCATCCCCAATAGAAACTCAAAACATACATATAATTCAAAGTGACTCCACCGGTTCGCAATACATTTAAACTGAGAAGACTCCAGCAAGGAACTCAGCAAGACAAATTTTCTTTATTTTTCTTTATGATTCAAATTCATTATTACCTGGTAATTCTGCTGCTATGCAATGGTGTAACAACCGGCGAGCCTTGACGTTCAGGTGTTACTGACCGACTTCTGAAAAATGTATGCAAGTATAATAAAACGAGACGAGATCTACCTTATTAGTACGAAATAGAGTACATTTTTCGTATATAATGTTGTATTTAACTCAGTAGTCATTATTATAGATTTTTCACTTGCAAACTCATTTAGCAACATCGTCCATGATGAAAATCACCACCATCAAATACCGAGATGTTTGGGCTGCTGAACTTGAGAGCCTAGAAGACTTTCAAGTCGGCTGAGTGGCTTTGAGTGCGTACAACTTCAGCAATATAATCAAATATCAAAACGTATCTAACATTCAACAAATCAGAAATCGCGTAAAAAAATCAATCTTTTCATACTGTTATAAGTAAATTCTTATCAACGCTGCACGATCAAAATGTATGAAAAATGTTTTTTTGACTCACCTATTGACCAATGGAGTACTTTCCCCAACGGACCTAATTCCCCTCCTGCCTTTAGGCGTCTGCGGCACCACTATATTTATCTCGGCTATCTCCGTCTCTTTCTCACCCACATCATCCGTATCATTTATCTCTATCACAGACTCGTTGCCCGCATCTACAGATTGGTTGTCTATGAGATGTAGCAACGTGTCTATGTTTCTTTGTCTCTTGTCGCCGGAATAACGTGGATTTATTAATGTGATTGGAATGTCGGCGATGCTTTCGACTGAGGTGTTCGGATCGTCGGATAAACTGCTGTTTGCTGATATTGATAGTGATCGTCTGTAAATATTGGAATTCAATAGTAAGAAAGGCCGAAGCCTTTTTAGGGTTTCGTACCTCAAAAGGTAAAAAAAGGAACCCTTATAAGGTCACTCCCTTGTCCGTCTGTCCGTATTCGTATCTGTCCTAGTAAGCAAGCTAGCAAGGTGAAATTTATGCCAAATACTGAGGTCTATAGGTCCCTATTAGGTGTATAAAAATCAAGGTCCTGCGTCAACACGATAAAAAGCGAAAACTTGTAAAATTTACCTTAATTTGCAACTTTTTTTATTTTCGGAATTTTTCCTTTACCTGTGCTGACCATGACCTTGCTTTTAACCTTCGTGATTCTAGGTCAACGGGAACTACCATTATGGGTTTTCAACCCAAAACCTATAATCGGTAAACAACCTTACGCTTGGTGGTAAGCGGTTACCGTAGCGTATATGGACGCTTGCAACACACGGGGCATTACTCACGCGTTACCGACCCTTCCCCCTCCCCAATGAGCTCTGGCGACCGCCACTCACGCGCAGGAACACAACATCAAGTTATTTGGCAGCGGTATTCTGTAAGGTACTTCCGCAATCGAGCTGTACTCTTAGCGAAAAGACGCTGCACTCTACCTCTCCCTAATTTCATGAAATCAAAGATTTCTCTTTTCTCAATAATTATACAAATATAATACATTAAATATACATACCTCGCGCGTACAGTGTCCTTGTAAGACTTTCTTGTAGGAACTTTGTATTCAGTGGCCTGCTTCTTTGGTGGCGATTCTAATGGGTTAGGTTCATTCTGAAACAAATTATAATGTTACAAAAGCATATACATTTTAACATCTATATTATTATAGTCATGGAGTAATAGATAGGACAAGCAACTGCATACAAAACAGCGTAGCACCGTTGCTTAGTTCTCGTAGGCTATGTAGATGTCACTACGGGTATCGAATCCACGATTTTTAAACGATTTAAAAGTTAAAACGCATTCTGAAGAAAACCTTATCATTGAATCTCATTTGCGATCTTAAGAGGACTCAATTCGTCATACTTTTCATACAAAACCTCTGTACTTATTATGGCGTTGTTAAACATTTTTCGTTAAGATGTTTTGAACAAATTAGTATCTTGTGCACTATATCTAGCCGTGTATCTAGGCGTAATTTAAAAAAAGTGTGAAACAAATTCAGTCAAAGCCTCCGAAAAACAGCGTTTTTGCCTGTACTTTGGCCATATCTAATGTACCTATAAATTGTAAAAGTAAAGAAACCGTTAAGATACCAGGCTTGCAAATGTATTGGAGATTCTAAATAACTAACTTGTTTTTCACAAACTTGTAAGATTTTTTCACAAGAAGTATACTCCTGGAACAAGTTTTATGAATGCGAAATCATGAATGACGACCTAGCGAAGCGGGCGCGAGTGATCAGCGGAATTTACCGACTGATAATCGACGGCTATGATGCTGTCTCTCTTTTTTCGCAGTCAAACATTACGTTGGATGAAACAACAAGCTTTTAGACTATGCTTGCGTCGAAGTTGCGCCGGCCACAGAGGGCCGCCTTAATAACGCAAAGACAACCGCTAGATGCACACACAAATCAAACTTAATGTGTGTCGTAACTTAGTTTGTGAAGTTAGGGCTTGTAGAGTAAGGGCAAGTAGAGGTATAAGCTTGCCTCTACATGAGATCTGATAACTTTTTGACAGTGCAAGCCATGTCTTGGCAACATTTTACATAAAAATGTTTTTGGTGGGATTTCACTTCTTTTTGTAAGTTACTATTGTTTTTTTTTTGTGTTTGAAATTTCCAGGTTTTATAATTTTTTTTGTTGATTGTATACTAATACAAGCTTACATACTAAATTTCAGCTTTCTAGGACTTCAGGAAGTACCCAATGAGTTTTGATGATCATCAGTGAGTCAGTGACGAAATCGGAGTTTTTTAGATATCAATAAAATCTAAAGTATAAGAGCAATGTTATCGAAACATAATATGTTTGATAAGTTCACTATTGACATCATGTTCCGAGATTTTTGTTTATCTGGTATAATCCAAACCCAAGTTATGAGGGTTCAATAAAACGACGAAGCGCTTCGCGAAAAGGTAGGTAGTGCCCTTGCGCTTCGCTTGGCTGTCTTGGTGGGGGGCACTCCTGTGCCCCCAGATTAGTATAGGATATCAGCTGTCTGGTTTCCATAGTACAAGCTCTGCTTAGTTTGGGATCAGATGGCCGTATGTGAGGAATGTCACAGGATATTTATTAATATATATAATTTTTGTATAGATAAATGTTTTAACTCACCATAGCATGAGAAGTAGTGGTAACAAAACTATCAGTAGACATATCCATATCTCTCTCAACTGCCACCGATGTATGCATTTCTTTCTCTTCCGCTATGATTGATTTGGCGATCTCTTTCTCTCGTGCCTGTGACATAGATCGTTCTCTCTCCCTCTCTAACGCGGCGAGAATGACGCCGGAGGGTGGCGAGGGCGTTGATCCCGATTCAGATGCGGTTGGGATTGTGAACCTTAGGTGTCTGAGGATACGACAGTTTTTTCTTATAAAAATTGTGTAAATAGTTTTACTATGTGAATTTATTTTCGGTAGATTGGATTCGAAAAGACGTTAGTTCTGAAAAATATATGAACGACTATCTTTAGTTCGATGGGACGATATACTTTTTCTTCTTGTGTATGATTATTATTCTTTTTATCTCCTTTCTTTTTCATTCTTTCTAAAATCATTAAATTAATTACAGATTTTCAAAAAAATAGTTTAGATTTTTTTGTATAGTGGATCAATGGGAAATCAAAAGAATTTGCACAAATTGTTATAATATTTTCAAAACACTGGATTAGAATGGACGCGGCATAAATATTGAACGGTGACTACATCTCACACCTTCGATTTGCCGATGACATCGTCATCACAGCATGAACATGACGAAAGTCATGTTCAACGCACAGGTTGTGCCGAGACCATCGAACAATCAACCCAAAGAAGCGCAATGACGTTCATTTTGCTTCAAATCTATTCCGCCAATTTCCCACCATCGACAATGCGCTCTGCCCCCCTAGACAAGATGGTTGTCGACAATCGTTTACTAACTATAAGGATTGTCGACAACCATCTTGTCTAGGGGGCTAGATTGCCTAAGTCAAGGACACATGCGCTCTGATTGGCCAAGTCTAGAACACACGTTTCAGTGATTGGTCCTTAGAGTTTAAAATCACTGACTTGTTGCGGAATTGAATATCTCGATGTTACTACTCTAAAGGGATTATGAACAATATTTATAACTATTCTAAATTTCAAATCATCAGTGGTTGCTGAAATATAGCGCTGTGACAGTCGGACGGGGTGACACCATAAGGGTTCCTATTTGGTTTGGAACTCTCTAAATGGCAGGACTGGACTGGATGTAGTTGGCAAGAAATCAGAAGGACTGGCAACGCTCTGGGAGAGGCCTATGTCCAGCAGTGGAATTAAAAAAGGGCTGATGATGCACATGGATAACCTAGACTCCACATGCATTAGTTGAGGAAATATCTTACTTGTTAGTGGAGTCACTGTAGTGTGTATGATTGCTGGCAGTCTCCATTATTTCGTCATCACTGTCACCCAAGTATCTGGAGTCGACCGGCGAGGGTGCGTCTCTGTTCAGAGCCTCTCTTCGCTGTAAAGATCAAATTCAAGTTAGACCGCAACTTCAGTATTTTGCGAGCGAGTTTTTAATGAACTAGCTTTCGCCTCAGTTTTCATGCATTCAATGTTTTCTCGAGTTAAAAAGAATCCTATAGATGTGTCAATTTCATCCAAATCTGTTCAACCATTAAGGTCAGACCAACGGACTACATTTCAACTGCACTCCGACTGCAATCGGGCTGCACGGTTGGTTAGTTTTCCTGCAGTCGTACTAACTGCATTCAAACTGCTAATTTGCAGTTGAAATGTCCATCTGTCTAGACCCTCAGGGCGTATAGGATTATCAGAAATCGACACAAAGGCATTTTCCCGGCATAAGACAGTAATTCAAAACACAGCTAACAATCAAACTTGATTAAATCTAGTCACACACACTGTGCGCGATGATACCTATGTAATAACGCATACCTTGAGTATACTATGCGGCGTGTCGGCTCCACTCCTGTCGTATATGTTATCGTGTGTATGCACGTCGGGCATGTCTAGTAGCGCGGCGAGCTGCCGGCTCACCACCGGACTCACACACACTGTGCGCGATGATACCTATGTAATAACGCATACCTTGAGTATACTATGCGGCGTGTCGGCTCCACTCCTGTCGTATATGTTATCGTGTGTATGCACGTCGGGCATGTCTAGTAGCGCGGCGAGCTGCCGGCTCACCACCGGACTCACACACACTGTGCGCGATGATACCTATGTAATAACGCATACCTTGAGTATACTATGCGGCGTGTCGGCTCCACTCCTGTCGTATATGTTATCGTGTGTATGCACGTCGGGCATGTCTAGTAGCGCGGCGAGCTGCCGGCTCACCACCGGACTCACACACACTGTGCGCGATGATACCTATGTAATAACGCATACCTTGAGTATACTATGCGGCGTGTCGGCTCCACTCCTGTCGTATATGTTATCGTGTGTATGCACGTCGGGCATGTCTAGTAGCGCGGCGAGCTGCCGGCTCACCACCGGACTCACACACACTGTGCGCGATGATACCTATGTAATAACGCATACCTTGAGTATACTATGCGGCGTGTCGGCTCCACTCCTGTCGTATATGTTATCGTGTGTATGCACGTCGGGCATGTCTAGTAGCGCGGCGAGCTGCCGGCTCACCACCGGACTCACACACACTGTGCGCGATGATACCTATGTAATAACGCATACCTTGAGTATACTATGCGGCGTGTCGGCTCCACTCCTGTCGTATATGTTATCGTGTGTATGCACGTCGGGCATGTCTAGTAGCGCGGCGAGCTGCCGGCTCACCACCGGACTCACACACACTGTGCGCGATGATACCTATGTAATAACGCATACCTTGAGTATACTATGCGGCGTGTCGGCTCCACTCCTGTCGTATATGTTATCGTGTGTATGCACGTCGGGCATGTCTAGTAGCGCGGCGAGCTGCCGGCTCACCACCGGACTCACACACACTGTGCGCGATGATACCTATGTAATAACGCATACCTTGAGTATACTATGCGGCGTGTCGGCTCCACTCCTGTCGTATATGTTATCGTGTGTATGCACGTCGGGCATGTCTAGTAGCGCGGCGAGCTGCCGGCTCACCACCGGACTCACACACACTGTGCGCGATGATACCTATGTAATAACGCATACCTTGAGTATACTATGCGGCGTGTCGGCTCCACTCCTGTCGTATATGTTATCGTGTGTATGCACGTCGGGCATGTCTAGTAGCGCGGCGAGCTGCCGGCTCACCACCGGACTCACACACACTGTGCGCGATGATACCTATGTAATAACGCATACCTTGAGTATACTATGCGGCGTGTCGGCTCCACTCCTGTCGTATATGTTATCGTGTGTATGCACGTCGGGCATGTCTAGTAGCGCGGCGAGCTGCCGGCTCACCACCGGACTCACACACACTGTGCGCGATGATACCTATGTAATAACGCATACCTTGAGTATACTATGCGGCGTGTCGGCTCCACTCCTGTCGTATATGTTATCGTGTGTATGCACGTCGGGCATGTCTAGTAGCGCGGCGAGCTGCCGGCTCACCACCGGACTCACACACACTGTGCGCGATGATACCTATGTAATAACGCATACCTTGAGTATACTATGCGGCGTGTCGGCTCCACTCCTGTCGTATATGTTATCGTGTGTATGCACGTCGGGCATGTCTAGTAGCGCGGCGAGCTGCCGGCTCACCACCGGACTCACACACACTGTGCGCGATGATACCTATGTAATAACGCATACCTTGAGTATACTATGCGGCGTGTCGGCTCCACTCCTGTCGTATATGTTATCGTGTGTATGCACGTCGGGCATGTCTAGTAGCGCGGCGAGCTGCCGGCTCACCACCGGACTCACACACACTGTGCGCGATGATACCTATGTAATAACGCATACCTTGAGTATACTATGCGGCGTGTCGGCTCCACTCCTGTCGTATATGTTATCGTGTGTATGCACGTCGGGCATGTCTAGTAGCGCGGCGAGCTGCCGGCTCACCACCGGACTCACACACACTGTGCGCGATGATACCTATGTAATAACGCATACCTTGAGTATACTATGCGGCGTGTCGGCTCCACTCCTGTCGTATATGTTATCGTGTGTATGCACGTCGGGCATGTCTAGTAGCGCGGCGAGCTGCCGGCTCACCACCGGACTCACACACTGTGCGCGATGATACCTATGTAATAACGCATACCTTGAGTATACTATGCGGCGTGTCGGCTCCACTCCTGTCGTATATGTTATCGTGTGTATGCACGTCGGGCATGTCTAGTAGCGCGGCGAGCTGCCGGCTCACCACCGGACTCACACACACTGTGCGCGATGATACCTATGTAATAACGCATACCTTGAGTATACTATGCGGCGTGTCGGCTCCACTCCTGTCGTATATGTTATCGTGTGTATGCACGTCGGGCATGTCTAGTAGCGCGGCGAGCTGCCGGCTCACCACCGGACTCACACACACTGTGCGCGATGATACCTATGTAATAACGCATACCTTGAGTATACTATGCGGCGTGTCGGCTCCACTCCTGTCGTATATGTTATCGTGTGTATGCACGTCGGGCATGTCTAGTAGCGCGGCGAGCTGCCGGCTCACCACCGGACTCACACACACTGTGCGCGATGATACCTATGTAATAACGCATACCTTGAGTATACTATGCGGCGTGTCGGCTCCACTCCTGTCGTATATGTTATCGTGTGTATGCACGTCGGGCATGTCTAGTAGCGCGGCGAGCTGCCGGCTCACCACCGGACTCACACACACTGTGCGCGATGATACCTATGTAATAACGCATACCTTGAGTATACTATGCGGCGTGTCGGCTCCACTCCTGTCGTATATGTTATCGTGTGTATGCACGTCGGGCATGTCTAGTAGCGCGGCGAGCTGCCGGCTCACCACCGGACTCACACACACTGTGCGCGATGATACCTATGTAATAACGCATACCTTGAGTATACTATGCGGCGTGTCGGCTCCACTCCTGTCGTATATGTTATCGTGTGTATGCACGTCGGGCATGTCTAGTAGCGCGGCGAGCTGCCGGCTCACCACCGGACTCACACACACTGTGCGCGATGATACCTATGTAATAACGCATACCTTGAGTATACTATGCGGCGTGTCGGCTCCACTCCTGTCGTATATGTTATCGTGTGTATGCACGTCGGGCATGTCTAGTAGCGCGGCGAGCTGCCGGCTCACCACCGGACTCACACACACTGTGCGCGATGATACCTATGTAATAACGCATACCTTGAGTATACTATGCGGCGTGTCGGCTCCACTCCTGTCGTATATGTTATCGTGTGTATGCACGTCGGGCATGTCTAGTAGCGCGGCGAGCTGCCGGCTCACCACCGGACTCACACACACTGTGCGCGGTGTTCGAGATGATAAGTCTAGTCTACTGCGCTTCGGTGGCGTTGACTGTGACGGGGATTGGTGGGACGAGAATACGCTGGAACGGAGATGCAATGTTTTAATTGGAATTATAGCAAGATTAATATACTGGGTGGAGACTTCGAGATGGCATATTTTCGAAACCTATGTTGGGTTAGTCATGCTGAACAACTTTTACTAATGGACCAATAGTGAATTCTCAAAAAAAATGTTTAACTCTTCATAGTAAATGTCAACCTTGCTCGATCATAATGTATGAAAAGCAATTTTTTTTTTTGAGAATTCAGTGTTGGTCCCATAGTAAAAGTGGTTCAGTATGACTAACCCAACATAGGTTTCGAAAATATGCCATCTCGAAATCTCCACCTGTTATTTGGCTCTTAAACAGCGGGGTTTTAAAAATATTTTATATGCCACATTTTTAGATACTTTGGTGCTTTAAAAATGTTACCATGAATATTTGATGATTTCAGATTACCGGTTAAGGTCACAAAAAGTAAAGGGACGAGAGTTGATCAATAACAACCGCCAAGGGGATATCTAGTGCAAAGGCCCTCGAGTGGTTCGAACCTGATAAGAAATGTATGTACCACGGGTTGCAGTGGTAGAGGCCGTGGTCTACGTAACTGCCCCGTCAGGGCCGGTGTGCAAAGTTCTATGGGACCTACGATCCGATTGGTTATTTATTTTTTTATACGACGAAGTCGGTAAACAAGCTCCCTGCCTGCCTGGTGGTAAGCGGTTACCGTAGCCATATGGACGCTTGCAACACACGAGGCATCACTCACGCGTTACCGACCCTTCCCCCTCCCCAATGAGCTCTGGCGACCGCCACTCACGCGCAGGAACACAACATAAAATTATTTGGCTGTGGTATTCTGTAAAGAGGAGGAACTATCCCAGTCGAACTGCTCTTTCGAGCGAATAAACGCTATGCTCTATCTCTCTCAAAAACAATATTACCTTTTTGTTCGTGATAGTTTAGGAGTGCAAATAAAAGGCGTATCTTCGATATTGAGAGCGCGTTTGATCCCACGTCTCGTTTTGGGTTTATTCATCCACGTTTCACTCGCGTTTTCAATCGTATCCTGAAATTATGAAACAATAATTGCTTAAATTGAAAAACATATATAGGGTGATTCCGAATGTCTATTTTAGGCCGAAAGGGTATTGAAGTATACCTTATTTAAAACGTAAAAACAATATTATACAACGGAAAATAGCACATAAATATTTCCATACAAATAAAATAAAATAATCAACCAAATCATTATGTGTCAACCCTAATGAGCATGTGTATCATAAATAAAAATGGCGGACGTCGTAATCCCGTTCCCGCCTATCGACAATTGACATAACAACACCGTGATGCAGACCGAATACTTGATTGTCTTACCTTTAGTCTTATAGCTCGCTTCAAATTATTTTCTTATTATTGCACTTTCCTAAATCAGTATTACTTAAAATTTTGTCAACTTTGTAGATAATCAATCACTATTGTCACTATCAATGTAAATACCAGCCTTTTACTTCACCCACTTATATCATGCACGCCGTGAAATTGATTTCATCGTATTCTTTAACATATCTGGTGCCACAGTCACGAAAGCAGCCAGGATCCTCTGACGCATCTAAACGACATTTTGGAATTTTGGTTTATTTCTACAATATTTAATATTTTATTTATTTTATTTCTAAATGTCGCTTGTGTCAATCATTTACTTTTCCAATGGCTCAGACGTACCACCTGACCTGCCAGCTTTCGGTAATGGAACTATTAAAAACTATTTTTAGGGTTCCCAACCAAAAAGGTAAAAAAAAAACCGTATACCTATTATGATACCCATAATCATTGATGAAAACTTCAAATAAAATTATGCATTAAGTGATCTTGAATGAGTCCTGCAACTGGCAACGTGGCCTGGTGGCTGTGGTTGCATTTATTTATTTATTATTAGTTACTGCAGCTTAATAGCATTATTAAACAGCCAAAACGCTACAAAATCAAAAACATTTTTTTTAACATTACATTCATCGTTCTAACATTCATTTATCAATCGTACCATCCCTGTCGCAAAGAAGTAATGGTGAACTAAGGCCTTAGTCTCGTCATTGTAAGAAGTAGCTTTCGCTCCGGCATCATCATCATCAACAGACTTTGATTAACTTTTCAAACATGTTTTTTGAAATTTTGTTATGGCTATTTAAAATTTTCATTAAACTAATATCATTAGGCGACACTAATACATATCCCGCAATGATGAAAATTGGAATAAAAAAGTTTCATACGTAATCAATAACAAAAACCTTTACCTACGGAACCATAATTGCAATATTATGAAGTGGCTTGACTTATTGTTAGACGGATTCAGGCGGCCATATTTAAGAAATAAAATGGTCGCCTGGTAACGTTACTATTGGCTGACAGAAATCGATGTAAATGTCAAGGTCAAGTGCAATACTCCCATAAGTCAGATAGTGTCAGAAAAACAGCTGATCAGGGTTGTTACCAACGCGAGGCAGCGCTTTTACGCAATATTTTTCGAATCGTTATAACTCCGTATTGGTAGTACTACGACTACTGAAACTTTTCAGGATTATTGGTAATGCTATATTCTATCCACAGATTTCGGCATAAAATAGGCATTCCGAATCACACGTATACGGTCGAATTGAGAAACCTCCTCCTGTTTTTGAAGTCGGTTAAAAAGAAGGTACATTAGATGTCATGATCATCTTCATCTTCGTATGGCTTATGGTATAAGATATTTTATAAAAGTCATAAAAAAATGAAAAATACAAAGTATAAAATAAATTACCTGAATAAATGAAGATTTGTATGTAAACGTATTTTTGGGTGATTTTGCTTGAACATACACTGACATAGGTTTTGGTGCAATAACTGAAAACAAATAATGAAAAGGTATTTTGGTAAACGTAAAACATGTTAAGTGCAATCTCTATAAACACATTAGGAATATGATGGTTTTCTCCGATTACCGAAAGATTATCAAGCCGGCCAAGTATGGGAGGATCTTCTACGATAGTCCGATCATCGCGGCATAGTAGTCAAATATCAACCAATAGAATTAAACAAAATTTACATCTCCGTCAGTTTTGCTGCAATTCTATTGGTTAATATTTTGACAACGATCATCGGACCGCGTTTCGAAGACCCTCTGAGTCTGACTCATGCACGGAGGGTTCTGATCTTTCTTGGATATATATTAGGTATTTGGTTTTGGCAATTTAAACTGTTGCTTAAATTGAAAATAAAAACCGGACCGCATTCCTAAGTTTCTTTGTGAAGAAAGGAGTTTGAAGATTTTGGCATACTTTACGGGCGCCATTTTTTTTTTTTTTTAATGGCGACGCACGATGGTGCTTTTGTGGATCGATTGGGGACACTCATACGAACAAAAAATTACTAGGGTGTATATTATATATTAATATATTTAAAACCGGAGTTTTGCTAGCCTTTAAACCATCTCACGTTATAGGCGGACATAATATTCAGCTTTATAAAGTTGAGGTATACATATTTATAGAATACTCACCATGAGTTTCCATATCCTTTTCATCCAATGCAAAACGTGCGACCGTATTGGCTATGGACGGGATAGAGGAGCACACCACTTCGACTATGGTATCTCTAGCGCCCTCTCTGTCTAAAACATCAACTAGAGATTCTATTGATGTCGATACATCTTTTGTTCTCGGTTTAGATTTTTTCAGTTTGCTGTTGTAGCGTTCGGCTTCTAGATATCTGAATAAATTAAGACAACAATGACGTACAGTCAGCAACGTAAGTAGCTAAGCAAATTCTTTACAAAACACCCTGTTTACTAAAACTATCCATGATATTGAAATTGATACTTTGTAGGTTTTTGTAAATACATTTAAAAAATACCTGTTTACTGTATCAGTGAACAGATGTTTTGAAAATTGGGATCTGGGATTTCTTTGGTTTAAGCGAATATGAACTATAGGGTTTAATTATTAAGCGCGAATTCTAAAACTGACAATGGCCCTGATTCTCTTGTTCACAACTAAACTAATTTTAATCTCACTATGTCTCTTTCTAACAAAGAACATAAGAAAAGGATGTAAGAAATTTAGTCCTGTCAAATTAGTCCAATGCTTGTTTTCAATATAAATTTAGTCGCCATCTATCGTGGTTACGCCTAAATACACGCAAAATAAGACGGCAAAGATTAATTTTACAACTTAAAATATGTTCTATCCTTTTTCAATAATGTTCGTAAGAAAGAGATGAGATGTAACTAAAATTAGTTTAGTGCGATTTACAACAGAATCGGCACCATTAAAAAACGTCAAGAAAACTATGAACAAATTTATAAAGAAAGGAAAATATGGTGTAAAGGATGATGACATGAAAATAGACCTTAAAATCTATGCTTAAGGCACAAAGTGAAGTATACATACCTGGCTTGCTGTAAATAGTACATGATAAGTATATCAGAGGTCTGTGACTCATTGCAGTTCTCCAAATATCTTATGAACACTTCCTCTTCGAATGGTAGCAACGTTATTTGTAAAACTTTTGATAAGTGACCCGTGTTACGACAACCTAAAATAAAATAAGCACTATAATTTAACTACTTTAAAAGGTTGCATTTGCGGAGAAGAGACAGCAATTACTCGTTTGCAAACAAACTAATATTAATTACATAAGTGTAAGATCGAAGGTCGCTTTTTGGCCTAAGCCGAATCCGTTTAATCGGTTAATAAGAATAAAATAATGTTTTTTTTTTAAGTTTATGTTGAGTGTAATAACAACATAAACATGGATATACATTTAAATAGATGACGCGAGTGTATGTACTTCGCTTGTCAAAATCGGTGCAAAAAGGGAGAACAATGCTCTTCTTTTAAAACTGTTTCGCGCGGACAGGGAACTCTCAGAAGGCTGCATGTCCACCAGAGATGTATAGCGAGGGATGTGTTTAGCTGACAAATAGGATAGCTTCATTTTCACGTTAAAAATCAAATGCCAACCTAACTAAATCAATCTTGTGACATTATGGTAGGTACAAAAAAAGTAACACGCTTGGTTTTCATACGTATGGAGGAACTGGCGTTAGACTTAGATTCATGTCTGTGAACTTAAAGTATGATTAAAATTACCTTACATTGCCACTTGTCAAAAATAATAATAATTTCCTTCAATTTCAGCGCTTGCTACAAACCTCCGGCCAAATCATCGACCCCTATTGGCCGAATAAGATAACAATTGCTTAGGTTTACTTCGAAAATATTTCACTAAAGGTTAGTGCTTTAAACTAGGACCACCGTTTTAAGCCACGTTACAAACTGAGTCAATCATATTGGCGGCTGTGATATTAGGCGCAGAACGCTGCGCAGTAGCGAAAACGAAGATATGCAGTACATTTGAGACGACTGAATCTGCGCAAAGCCGGCTCGCAGCGCACTTCACAGCCGCCATTAAGTTTGGTTCGGATTCTACATACCTTTAAAAAAGAAATTCAACACCTGCACTTTATCATCAAAACAACCAGCATTGTTAACACACATCCTTATAACATCCAACGCTTCGTAGACCAAACCTCTAGCTAGATATAAATTGCAACAAGACTGCCAATCATCAAGCTTATCATGGTCGTTCACTTTGTTATTGTAGCAGGATATATCGCCGTCCTTTTCTCGCATTAAGTTCTGTATTGGCGCGGGTTTACGAACGTGTAAGTATTGTAAGGCCGCTTGTGTTTTCTTCTGTGCGAGTAAAGAGGATAGCACTACGTTGTGTTGCCATTCCGATAGGGTGTTGCCAGTTAGGCATTGGAGTTGGTCTAGGGCGAACTGTGAAAAAAATGGTTATCATCATAGAGATAAAAAATTTGTACAATAATTGTACTATAGACTGATAGTCGAACCAAGTAAAAAAAAAAATCTTTTTACATGGTCATCTATTCACAAACTAAGCAGAGCTTGTACTATAGAAACCAGATAACTGATTTAATACATACGTATGTAAATACATACTTAATATACATAATTACACCCAGACTCAGGACATACAGACATGTTCATGCACACAAATGCATGTCCTGTGTGGGAATCGAACCCACGATCTGCAGCGCATAAGGTGAATCTTAACCAACTGCGCCAACTGGCCCGTAAATTTCCTTTTAAATTTCATCCAAATCCTTTCAATTATTATGGCGTGTTTGAATTACAAAGTTCAAACTTATCCATATTTGTTATTGGCTAGAAAGTGTAACAAACATCTTCACAAACTTTCACATTTATAACTCTATCCCAGAATCAGAGATAGTAAAATGATAGATGGCCAAAGGGACAGCTATGTGCAATCAAGATAAAAAGCAGCACATCTCGCTTACACACACAACAATCGGAACGAATACGAAAGTCAATCAAGAAATCATTAGTTTTTGGCTTACAATGGAATATGGCCTATTTACTAAAATTATCAAAATCTCAAGGCTTCATTTGTATGGTGTAAAATGTAGCAATATAACTTACATCAAAATCTCTATGGTCAAGATGCCAGAAGGCTTGCGTCGCCTTTATGGCGGTGTTGCTCAGACCGAACATGGTCGGGAATTGCATTAACCTACGTATCACAGCTTCATATCTGAAAAATATGATGATTAGTTACTGAACATCGAAGAGTAGAGAAGCGGGATATACAGACTGGATGTCATCTTTTTGATCCGTCATTCCGAACATTGGAATTATAAAATCATAAAAAAAATGATTTTCATAGAGATATCTTATTTATTTTTATTTTATATGATAGACCCAGGCCCCTCTTTCCCACTGGGCACTCTGGGCAAGTGCCCAGGGCCTCGAAATCGATGGGGGCCCCCTAATTCTATGTAATAACGTATCCATTGAATATGATTGTGAAGAAATAAAACAGTTAGATAAATCTAGAATGAGCTAGATGACTAAAAAAAAACTATTTAGTCCATCTTTTAATTTTCAAAAAATATTACACATATTTTATTCTTTTGTCAATTAAAATATAAAATACGAAGGTATCGTGTGTTGAAGTTCCGCGTGTTAGAGTACACTTTTTACTCTAAAGTGCGTCACGAGCCGAATTTTGACTCGCTTTATCTTTTTAATTTTTTGATGATTTGGTGAAGCAAAAAATACGTGTCCAATATTTTTTGATAATCTAACTGACGAACCAATTAGATTTTTTTTTACCTAGGAATCATACCTATTGACGGAATCATAAGGGGCCCCATTATATGCCCAGGGCCTCCAATAGGTTAAAGACGGCCCTGGATAGACCAACAGTACAAATCTTATAATTATTCAATCAATAATACTAGAAACTCATTATTCGTCACGTGTATTAAAAAACCGACCAAGTACGAGTCGGACTCGCACACGGAGGGTTCCGTACAATAATAGAAATAATGTTACCATACTCAAATTGACTGTGAAATTAATAGTAGGCGAAACAAAAAAAAACACCAAAAGAAGACGTTTCTTATATGCAATACTAAGTTTTATTTCATTTTTATTATTTGTTGCTATAGCGGCAATAGATATACATATACTGTGAAAATGTCAACTATCACGGTTCATGAGAAACAGCCTGGTGATAGACGAACAGACAGACAGACGGACGGACAGCGGAGTCTTCGTAATAGTGTCCGTTTTACCCTTTGGGCACGGAACCCTAAAAACATAACTTTATAAGCTAAAATGAGGGTAGGGTTATAGTTATGAATCTACTAACCTCACTTCATCATAGACCATAGAGTAATCAACCAATAGATACAGCACTAGCGAGTGCTTGTGCTCCTCCGCTATATCCGGTAGTAAGTAGAGTCGCAACAAAGAATATAGAGACGGCGGAGGGTACAGGCCGCTGCATTCACTGCCTCCTTTGATCCACATTCTGTGAGGTAATTGTAAATAATTTTTTTTTTTTATACTAATAGCATTGAAATTATTCAATGCAGTACCTAAAAAGCAATAAGTACCTAAAAAATTAGGGTGCTGACATGTTAAATCAGCAGTGTTCTTGTAATAAAATAAAATAGTAAGTTGTGACGTCATAATTGTACAACATCAAAAATAACCTACTCTTTGTGCTGATTGGTAAATAAAAAAAATTGCGAGTTTCTAGAGATCTTATGATTATAAATTAATGTTTGATCAGTTAATTATATTGAATAGGAAGCAACCCATATTCTTTTTCATTTATATGTAGGCACTGTAGTGTGGTGTTCTACAAGGAAAAAAGTGTTAAGTGCCAAGATATTCCTGCTTAAATCCTGATTATATTTATGAGATAATTGTAGGTAATATCGTAAGAAACTTACTGATGTATCCTGTCTCCACCAAATTCCTGTTCAATCAGTTGATCTATGTACAGAAGAGAACAGGATTTGTTCGCGGCATTGTCGTCCGGGGGAGAGTTGTCTTGGAGGCGATTCAATTTGACACGTCTGAAAGTAGTCATCATATTTGTAGTACAAGATTTAATTTAAATATATCACCGGGGCAAGGGCAAGTTATTGTTGTTAAAATCTTTTGGATATTAGGTAATAGGGTAATATGACACATAAATATATGTTTTTAAAGATGTTCCCACACAATAGTGCAGCAAATATGCAAGTTCATATGTTTTACTAGCTTACCGATCCCCTCTTTGAACGCCAAGCTTTAAAAGTTTAATATTTAAGTTTGGCAACCGAATCCTTATTAGGACTTATTTTTGCCAGTGTCGAGTTATATTATAAGTTCTAGTCACAATAAATCACATTCACACAATCCGCACTGTCAGTCGACGTCCAAAAAAGTCATGTTTTAGTAAAATGGTGGCCAGTGTACTAAAACAGAATTTTGGACAACTTGACAATCACAATAAATATAATTAATTTCATTTCACATCACTGGTGCACATGGATTGAACCTTATTGGATAAAACTATCGATAATATGCAATAAAACTCAAAATACACGTATCCCAAAAACGCAATTTCACTTTGTAAGTTTTCGCCAAAAAAGTCCTAGGAAACTTTATTTCATGATGCCGAAATTCCATTTTATCCATTTAACGGTAAAGATATACAATAATGGCGTGGATTCTGTTATTTACAACTAAACTAATTTTCTAACAAAGAACATAAGAAAATGATGTAAGAAATTTAGGCCTGTCAAATTAGTCCAATGCTTGTTTTCAATATAAATTTAGTCGCTATCTATCGATCTTATGTCTAAATACCCGCAAAAGAAGACGGCCAAGACTAATTTGACACCTTTAAATATGTTCTATTCTTTTCAATCATGTTTGTAAGAAAGGGATGTGATGTGACTAAAATTAGTTTAGTGCTATTTACAACAGAAACGGTACCAATAACTTACCTCTTAGTATATGTAGCGTTCAACTGGTCTGTAGGGTACGGTAAGGCTGTGTACGCGTCGTGTCTCTCGGGCAGTAAACCGACACGAAGGAACCACTGCACTACTTGGAAATATAACGCCACTGTTCCAATCCCTTTGAACTTCTCCTCCATTTCACTTAGAGCTGTATAGACATAATGTTTATATTTGAATGCTTCATAAACGTAAAAAAAAATCAAGAAGGAGCATCGCCTTATAAGAATTATCATCATTATTATATCAGCCCATGGATGTCCACTGCTGAACATAGACCTCCCGCATTGACTTCCACTTCGAACGGTTTTGGGCCGCTTGCATCCAGCGGCGCCCAGCGACTCTGACCAGTACCCTGTCACGCATAGAAATTCCGAGCATAGCTCGATCCATTGCTCGCTGTGTGACTCTGAGCTTATTTATGCGGCCAGCAGTGAAAGACCACGTCTCTGTCCCGTATGTCATCACTGGTAACACGCACTGATTGAAGACCTTTGTGTTCATACTCTGAGGTATTTTGGAAGTGAAGATATGCCGTAGCTTCCCGAACGCTACCCAGCCGACTTGGATATAAGAATGTAAAACACAATATTTTACGTTTGCGTGAGTAAAATCAGTAATGGCTCAAGTAGGTACAAGGGATACTGATCCTTTTTGTCACTGACACAAATATCAATGCGGAATGATAACCGGTCACTGATCGGCTACTATGGTGTACATGTGTGCGTGAGGCTTGTATTTAAAAGATGACGCGGTATACTTGGGGCATTTTTGTTTCGTATTCTGATGTTTATACGTCCATCTATCGCCATGCGCATGGTGATGCGGCGGGAGCGGGCGGCCTTAAAAAATTTAGATTCTGACAAATTGTTATGAGGCTTCTTATCTTATATTGTGCAAGGACCGAGAAATAACTCGGACACTTCGACCCATTGGGATTTATTGTGGTCCCCTAGATAACTTAATCCTCCCCAGTCTCGTTGAAAACTCTTATCATGAGTTTTACAACGAGGCTAGGAGATATGAGCCTATAGTCTTCTGGTTTTGGATATCCGATCCCTAGGAGACTCATTCGCTTACCAGCCAGTGCATCGCATGTGCACAGAAGGTGCTCCAGGCACCGGGCTTTAAACGTAGAGCCTAGGAATTTCTTGGGGTGTTAGACGGCCAATGTGTTCGTTGCCTGTGATCTGCGAACTCCCTAAATGTGACTTTTACAAGACTAGAACGTTATGAGGCTAGACGTTATGAGGCTAGACGTTATGAGGCTAGACGTTATGAGGCTAGACGTTATGAGGCTAGACGTTATGAGGCAAGACGTTATGAGGCTAGACGTTATGAGGCTAGTAGTATGTATGGCAAGAAGGCCAGAGCGTCGCAAAAATATGGCAACTTCCCAAGGGCGTCACAGCTAAAATAAGTTTGGGAAGCCCTGATATAGTTAAGATGTTTGGACATATCATCCGCAACGAAAGCTCATTGGAACGATTAGTTATACAAGGAAGAGTAGAAGGTCAACGTTCCCGCGGCCGATCACCCACAAGATGGACAGACCTCATAAAAACATCAACAAGTTGTTCCCTCAGTGAATGTACACGCAGTGCCGCAAATAGAGAAAGATGGAGAAGCCTCGCAAAAGCCGCAACAAACTCATCAGACGATCCATAACCACGACCACTCCGCCAGGAGTGTACGACTGAGAAGAAGAAGATATAGTTAATGAATGACATACCATCAGGCACAACCATGTTGCAGCATTTAGTGAGCACGGCGTCCAATAGCCCCGTCAGCGCCGTCAGTTGTTGCACGCAATGTTCCAGACATCGTACCACATTTCTGTCAATAACATTCATTATATGGAGAATAACATACACTTAGGATTTCGCTACGCTAAGCAGACATCCGTGGAAAAGAGATCACTTTGCGAGCGAAAGAGTATACACAATTTTGACGTGAGCCAAAAAAACTCGAGAAACAGCCCATAGCATATGGAGGATATAAAACTAGAAAGGTGTATTTTCGTCGCGTTTCGATCTTTGTTTATCTTAACGTACAATATCTTTGGAGAATACATTAAAACTGTTATTACTTGTACTATAACTTTTATTTATTTGCTGTTCTATGTGGCCGAACTCACTGTCTTATTACATGACATGGTTTAATCCAAATCTAGTAAATAAACCCAGGTTTTAAGACAGAGTAGAGAACCGGGACGGTTCTCTTTATGACATTGGAAACTGACGAAGATATTTAAAACCTTGGTTTTGCTAGACTAAGTTTAAACTATCTTACATAATAAAGTGGGACAAAGTCTAGTAGGAAACTGAATGTGAAAGGCCAGCTTGTTAGTTATTTTTTCTTAAAATTTATTTAAATTACAAAAGTACACTATCACTGCCACTGCAATTACCAGAACATAAAAATACCACCAGAAATCCGCTATATTGAACCGGTTTCAATTCGAAAATGATAGAAACTTATTGCAACAATGTTACGTAATCGCCCAACAGAGCACAGATATTTTATTCCTTAAAATAATACCTGTCTGGTAAAGCCGAAGACGCGAACAGAGGTGCTGTTAATTCCCTCGCATTTTCTTTTAGATCAACTGCTCTATTCCAACACCAATCCACCTAAAACAATCAAGAACTTACAAATTTGAACCATGACCTACACATAAGGTTCAATCAAGCAAGTTACAACCAACACAGTGATACAAAATGTGGTTGAAAATACAATACTTACAAGGAATGTAAGCGTGCATCCAGCGCCTGTATGACTGCCCGTAGCCCAGTCGTGAGCGCAACGCTTCAGGAAACGTGACAATCTTGCTTCTAATGCAACTGATAGCAAGAATCGCCGCTGTTCTTCCTGTAATACAAAATTAATAAATAATAATAACAAAAATAAATGTATTTTTCTCTCACAAAAGGTTTCTTATTAACTAGGTTGGTACTACATTAATAAAATAAAGTTAACCTGTTTTGTGAGAGACTGGTGCCTGAGCTAGGTTTATAAAAACCTGTATTACAGGTAATCAGTGCCCCACTGATGATATTAATGTTTATTAAAATAAAGCCCCTCAAAACTTTTTATACTGTGCCTATGTGTACTGGTTTTACAGTACATGTGTTAAGCTAGAAATAAAAAAACCTCGCATGCATCTTATCTATTCACAGGGCGATTAACTAAAGCTGGCACGTTCAACACATTTACAGGTTGCGTTGTGTAGTGTCTGTGAATAAGCGCGCGGTGTGACGTCGCATTGCATGCGCATCATGAAAACTCTATCCGTCTCTTTCGCGCCCGGTCAAGTTTATGCTACTGCTCATTAATATAGAGTGGTATTTTTTAGCATTTTCCATTACAATTGATTCGACTGATTAGAAGCCATAATGTAATAAAACATCGTGAAATTGCATATGTGTGAGTACTGGAACGTGCTAGCTTTCGTTAACCGACTTGTAACGTCACTATTATCAAAAATATCAATGGCAGTATTTGAATAAAAAACATGAAAAATTACCATAACTCGAAAATTACAAAAAATCGCGCAACATACAGGGAGGTGATTCGGGACCTCTAAAAGTGCTTCTCCCTCTGGACTTCGGATTATTACTACTTTTTTGCACACCCGGCATAATGATAAATAATATTATGTATGTACATACCTGAGTAGGATTCCTTCCAAATGTGTCCATATACAAAGGAGTAAGTCCCGCAGCCACACACGCATTGTATAACCGCGGCGGGTTGAGCAACGCGGTCGGCCCAACTTCGTCCAGCGAGCTGATTATCTGACGCTGAATGCCTATTGTGTTCAGTATTGCCGACTCTGATGTGTTTAGGTATATGCAGTCTGTGGGAAAAAGTGTTGCTAGAGTATTTGTTTGCGACTTATAGTTTTAATTTACATTTAACATAGCTTTAATGTGTTGTTCCTTAATAGAGAAAACGGTATGGCGAGCTCTACGAGAAGGTGCTGTAGTGGGAGTGCAGTATCAGGAATCTGACAAATAATATACAATGTTGTCCTTTTCTCTACCAATGCCAGCACATCCCTTCTGAATGTAAAGATATTTTTACAGGACCGGCAACGCGAGTGCTAGATTACCCATGGGTGTTGCAAGCTATGGTAACAGCTTACTATCAGGCGGGCCGGATGTTTGTTTGCCATGCTATTGGTATAAAAAAACTAAAATCCTGACGATTCCATTATTCCTTTATTTATATCTTCGACTCGAAAGGTACTTCTATAGGACTAAAGGACACCAGCAGGGCTATTTTAAAACGCTCGGATTCGATATCGGAAACGGAATCAAAAACTACCGAGGCGATATTGCGCAACTGCTTTTTTAATTTCCGAATTCGAATATTTTTGATGTTTCTTTACCGAAATATCAATTCGATTCATCGAAAAGGTTTCGGAAATTAAAATAGCAATCGCTGAAATTCGCCTCATAATTTTTTGAAACCGTTTCCGATATCGATTCCGACGTTTTAAAATAGCCCTGCAGGTGGCGCTCATAAACGCGTTGCTTTGTAGGGTGTATTTAGTTACTTACTATACTGCAGAGAGTTAGGGTAGAAATGCTCCTCAAGTCTAGTAGCGTGTGAGTAGACACACACTGATGCCGGGTCGAGCCGCGCCGCTAGCGTCACGCTTGAAGACACCTCGCGACACCAGGTGGCGCTCATAAACGCGTTGCTTTGTAGACTGTATGTATGTAGTCACTTACTATACTGCAGAGAGTTAGGGTAGAAATGCTCCTCAAGTCTAGTAGCGTGTGAGTAGACACACACTGATGCCGGGTCGAGCCGCGCCGCTAGCGTCACGCTTGAAGACACCTCGCGACACCAGGTGGCGCTCATAAACGCGTTGCTTTGTAGACTGTATGTATGTAGTCACTTACTATACTGCAGAGAGTTAGGGTAGAAATGCTCCTCAAGTCTAGTAGCGTGTGAGTAGACACACACTGATGCCGGGTCGAGCCGCGCCGCTAGCGTCACGCTTGAAGACACCTCGCGACACCAGGTGGCGCTCATAAACGCGTTGCTTTGTAGACTGTATGTATGTAGTCACTTACTATACTGCAGAGAGTTAGGGTAGAAATGCTCCTCAAGTCTAGTAGCGTGTGAGTAGACACACACTGATGCCGGATCGAGCCGCGCCGCTAGCGTCACGCTTGAAGACACCTCGCGACACCAGGTGGCGCTCATAAACGCGTTGCTTTGTAGACTGTATGTATGTAGTCACTTACTATGCTGCAGAGAGTTAGGGTAGAAATGCTCCTTAAGTCTAGTAGCGTGTGAGTAGACACACACTGATGCCGGGTCGAGCCGCGCCGCTAGCGTCACGCTTGAAGACACCTCGCGACACCAGGTGGCGCTCATAAACGCGTTGCTTTGTAGACTGTATGTATGTAGTCACTTACTATACTGCAGAGAGTTAGGGTAGAAATGCTCCTCAAGTCTAGTAGCGTGTGAGTAGACACACACTGATGCCGGATCGAGCCGCGCCGCTAGCGTCACGCTTGAAGACACCTCGCGACACCAGGTGGCGCTCATAAACGCGTTGCTTTGTAGACTGTATGTATGTAGTCACTTACTATACTGCAGAGAGTTAGGGTAGAAATGCTCCTCAAGTCTAGTAGCGTGTGAGTAGACACACACTGATGCCGGGTCGAGCCGCGCCGCTAGCGTCACGCTTGAAGACACCTCGCGACACCAGGTGGCGCTCATAAACGCGTTGCTTTGTAGACTGTATGTATGTAGTCACTTACTATACTGCAGAGAGTTAGGGTAGAAATGCTCCTTAAGTCTAGTAGCGTGTGAGTAGACACACACTGATGCCGGGTCGAGCCGCGCCGCTAGCGTCACGCTTGAAGACACCTCGCGACACCAGGTGGCGCTCATAAACGCGTTGCTTTGTAGACTGTATGTATGTAGTCACTTACTATACTGCAGAGAGTTAGGGTAGAAATGCTCCTCAAGTCTAGTAGCGTGTGAGTAGACACACACTGATGCCGGGTCGAGCCGCGCCGCTAGCGTCACGCTTGAAGACACCTCGCGACACCAGGTGGCGCTCATAAACGCGTTGCTTTGTAGACTGTATGTATGTAGTCACTTACTATACTGCAGAGAGTTAGGGTAGAAATGCTCCTCAAGTCTAGTAGCGTGTGAGTAGACACACACTGATGCCGGGTCGAGCCGCGCCGCTAGCGTCACGCTTGAAGACACCTCGCGACACCAGGTGGCGCTCATAAACGCGTTGCTTTGTAGACTGTATGTATGTAGTCACTTACTATACTGCAGAGAGTTAGGGTAGAAATGCTCCTCAAGTCTAGTAGCGTGTGAGTAGACACACACTGATGCCGGGTCGAGCCGCGCCGCTAGCGTCACGCTTGAAGACACCTCGCGACACCAGGTGGCGCTCATAAACGCGTTGCTTTGTAGACTGTATGTATGTAGTCACTTACTATACTGCAGAGAGTTAGGGTAGAAATGCTCCTCAAGTCTAGTAGCGTGTGAATAGACACACACTGATGCCGGATCGAGCCGCGCCGCTAGCGTCACGCTTGAAGACACCTCGCGACACCAGGTGGCGCTCATAAACGCGTTGCTTTGTAGACTGTATGTATGTAGTCACTTACTATACTGCAGAGAGTTAGGGTAGAAATGCTCCTCAAGTCTAGTAGCGTGTGAGTAGACACACACTGATGCCGGGTCGAGCCGCGCCGCTAGCGTCACGCTTGAAGACACCTCGCGACACCAGGTGGCGCTCATAAACGCGTTGCTTTGTAGACTGTATGTATGTAGTCACTTACTATACTGCAGAGAGTTAGGGTAGAAATGCTCCTCAAGTCTAGTAGCGTGTGAGTAGACACACACTGATGCCGGATCGAGCCGCGCCGCTAGCGTCACGCTTGAAGACACCTCGCGACACCAGGTGGCGCTCATAAACGCGTTGCTTTGTAGACTGTATGTATGTAGTCACTTACTATACTGCAGAGAGTTAGGGTAGAAATGCTCCTCAAGTCTAGTAGCGTGTGAGTAGACACACACTGATGCCGGGTCGAGCCGCGCCGCTAGCGTCACGCTTGAAGACACCTCGCGACACCAGGTGGCGCTCATAAACGCGTTGCTTTGTAGACTGTATGTATGTAGTCACTTACTATACTGCAGAGAGTTAGGGTAGAAATGCTCCTCAAGTCTAGTAGCGTGTGAGTAGACACACACTGATGCCGGGTCGAGCCGCGCCGCTAGCGTCACGCTTGAAGACACCTCGCGACACCAGGTGGCGCTCATAAACGCGTTGCTTTGTAGACTGTATGTATGTAGTCACTTACTATACTGCAGAGAGTTAGGGTAGAAATGCTCCTCAAGTCTAGTAGCGTGTGAGTAGACACACACTGATGCCGGATCGAGCCGCGCCGCTAGCGTCACGCTTGAAGACACCTCGCGACACCAGGTGGCGCTCATAAACGCGTTGCTTTGTAGACTGTATGTATGTAGTCACTTACTATACTGCAGAGAGTTAGGGTAGAAATGCTCCTCAAGTCTAGTAGCGTGTGAGTAGACACACACTGATGCCGGGTCGAGCCGCGCCGCTAGCGTCACGCTTGAAGACACCTCGCGACACCAGGTGGCGCTCATAAACGCGTTGCTTTGTAGACTGTATGTATGTAGTCACTTACTATACTGCAGAGAGTTAGGGTAGAAATGCTCCTCAAGTCTAGTAGCGTGTGAGTAGACACACACTGATGCCGGATCGAGCCGCGCCGCTAGCGTCACGCTTGAAGACACCTCGCGACACCAGGTGGCGCTCATAAACGCGTTGCTTTGTAGACTGTATGTATGTAGTCACTTACTATACTGCAGAGAGTTAGGGTAGAAATGCTCCTCAAGTCTAGTAGCGTGTGAGTAGACACACACTGATGCCGGATCGAGCCGCGCCGCTAGCGTCACGCTTGAAGACACCTCGCGACACCAGGTGGCGCTCATAAACGCGTTGCTTTGTAGACTGTATGTATGTAGTCACTTACTATACTGCAGAGAGTTAGGGTAGAAATGCTCCTCAAGTCTAGTAGCGTGTGAGTAGACACACACTGATGCCGGGTCGAGCCGCGCCGCTAGCGTCACGCTTGAAGACACCTCGCGACACCAGGTGGCGCTCATAAACGCGTTGCTTTGTAGACTGTATGTATGTAGTCACTTACTATACTGCAGAGAGTTAGGGTAGAAATGCTCCTCAAGTCTAGTAGCGTGTGAGTAGACACACACTGATGCCGGATCGAGCCGCGCCGCTAGCGTCACGCTTGAAGACACCTCGCGACACCAGGTGGCGCTCATAAACGCGTTGCTTTGTAGACTGTATGTATGTAGTCACTTACTATACTGCAGAGAGTTAGGGTAGAAATGCTCCTCAAGTCTAGTAGCGTGTGAGTAGACACACACTGATGCCGGGTCGAGCCGCGCCGCTAGCGTCACGCTTGAAGACACCTCGCGACACCAGGTGGCGCTCATAAACGCGTTGCTTTGTAGACTGTATGTATGTAGTCACTTACTATACTGCAGAGAGTTAGGGTAGAAATGCTCCTCAAGTCTAGTAGCGTGTGAGTAGACACACACTGATGCCGGATCGAGCCGCGCCGCTAGCGTCACGCTTGAAGACACCTCGCGACACCAGGTGGCGCTCATAAACGCGTTGCTTTGTAGAGTGTATGTAGCTGGACACGGGACAATAAAACTATTACAAAACCCATACATAATTAAGTTCTGTCAAAAAGTTATCAGATCTCATGTACAGCCAAACTTATAACTCTACATGCACTTACTCTACAAGCCCTAACTTCACAAACTCTACACTTTAGTCAAAATATGTGGCTTGGCCATCTCACTACTACAAGAACTATTGAATAACAACAAGTTTGTGAAGTTGGGCTTGTAGATTAAGTACATGTAGAGTTTTAAGCTTGGCTCTACATGAGATCTGATAACTTTTTGACAGTGCGAGTCATATGACTTGGCAACATTTTAGATAAAAATGTTTTTGGTGGGATTTCACTTCTTTTTGTAAGTTACTCATGTTTTTTTGTGCCCTTTCGCTTCGCTTGGCTGTCTTGGCAGGGGGCACTTCCGTGCCCCCAGATACTGGCTAGGGTTGATAGAACGATAAATCAATACATGTCTATTACAGGTTGATTAGGTAACATTTCTTTAGATTCCAAACAGCGTTTCTACCAAATAAAATATTAAATGTCAAGAATGTTTCCAAAAAGAAATTAATTAGTGAAACGTCGGCGTTGCGTTTGGTATATGTTTCTAAAAACATCTACGTTATTATGTTTATAATATAAAATTATTAAACCGGCCAAGTGCGAGTCGGACATGATCACGAGTTTAAAATGTCATATATTTTTTTTGTAATCACAATGAGAACGAATAATGAAGAGTAGTTTGAACTGAATTATTAACTACAAACACACAATCAAATAGGTCACACACAGAAATACACAATTTTAATCACATACCTGGCATCTGATCCTTGTACCACTGATCCAGGTCAAAAAGCAGCATTCCATATTGTGAGGACGAGTTAGCATTCTCCCCCCAACACTCCCATACCAGCTGACAGATGTTCAACATACCTAAAATCATGTTTTTATTTTGTCATAGAGCGATTCTTGGCGATAATGTCTAGACATCATTCTATACTTCTTGAATATTAACAATGTTTATCAAATGTAATTAAGGGGGGAGAAAATAAGGGGGGGGGGGGGGTGTAATAAGATGGGGGAAATGGACAGATGGAAGAAGTGGCACCATCATTTCAAGGCTCAAAAATGGTAAAAATTATAAGGCTTTTCGTCGAAAGAGTTTTGCATAGGATGATTTGCCTAGGCACTCTCAGAAATACTCGTACAGTAACTTGAGTCAACAGTTTTGTTTTATCTGCTTTATGTGTATTTCAACATTGCTTACTGTCTTCTCCTTCTGCTCCTAAGGTAGAGTTGATAGAGTAAGTGTGGCAGGACACACATTTCCCACCAAGCAGCACGGTACCATCAGCTGCACCTAATTCCACTTGAAATCTTAGTGTAGCTGTTGAAAATTCCTGCAAAAAATAAATGTGAGTATAAATTCATAATATTTAAGGTTAAACACACATTAGCCGTTCTTAGTCGATCGGCAAAGTTAAGCTAACACCATCTTGGCTGGTACCTGGATGAGCGACCGCCTAGTGGTATATCAAATCGAGCGTTTCCGTGCTTCGGAAGACACATAAAGCCGGTTCCCGTTATCACTTAATTGTGATAGTCGTTAAGATAGCTGGAGGCCTCCTAGATGGCTTGAAAACTCCAATAGTAGGTTGACCACTAGCCTACCTCCACCGACCCGCAGTGGGCATGCATGGTGGAGTATCTACCCATTCTTTTTCACCCTCATTTGTAAAAGGAGGCCTGTGCTCAATAGTCAGACATTATAGGCTGATTATGATGATGATGAACAGGACTAAATGAATGGTTCATAATGTTTTTTACACAACTATCAATGGCGTTTATACAAGTAATTCATTCACAAGGATTAAACAGAAACGGGATATACAAATTCAAACTTTCAAATGTAAGTCTTAAAGCTTAAATTATTATAACTCTTACCTGATAAAGGCACTTGACATCCGACAACATTCTCTTTCCCTGATAGGTTAGTGAATACATCACAGCTAGTGGGAATTCCTCCTCTTCAAATCTATCTATTACTGAGAATACCACCCAGAGGTAGCAGAAAGCTCTAGGGTCATCACATGGTTCCTGAAACAGATTATACAAGGAGTTAACTAAGGCCCGATTTCAATAATTTTAGGACCAGTATCGGTTAAGATTTATTAAAATTAAGACTCATATCTTTACTAATAATGAAGCAAATACCTCAAAGCTTTGCATAGCAGACCCTCCCATATAGAAGTAGCTATCACAGGTAAAATTAGCATACGAAATGATCTATATGCCCAGTTTGGCAATAAAAAAACCTACCATTGGTAAGCAAAACGATTCGTTTGTTTATTGAAACCGGGCATAAGCCATTACGATGCGTGACTTAACATGCAGAAACTTTATGCTATCATACAGTACCTAAAGAATACCCTGCGAACTGTCCATTATTGCCTGTGTTTGGATTGCGGTAGGATCACTGACCAATAAGGCTAAAAGACGCAAATTACCCGCGATCATCAAGCTTATGCACTAGTACTGACCAATTAAAACAAGCCGTCCCTCCCTGTTGGCCAATGAACACACACCATTCACAACATTTAAAGATTGTGTTAGCGTCTATCAGGCTTATTGGTCTAGCAATGGGAAGTTTTATATTATGAAATAATTATTAGTTAATTCTTCTAGTTAAGTTAGTAATGTAAGGACCTATATTCTGATATAAAATATGTAAAGTCAATAAAAGTCACATCATAAATTGAACACTATACCTGAAATCCAAAGTGTGTAACTGGCAAGCACTCAACATTGACTTGAGACGTATACACCAAATCTAAGTTCATGAGATTCCATATTTGAAATGCACCAAAATTAAAGCCAACAGCCAGACTGCCCAATTGTGGAATATATTGAAGCACAGTAACCCTTATATGGTCTCTTTTAGCCTTCATTCTGACAGTTCCATCAGGATTACGGAATATGTATTGGTTATCCACTAAAGAGCTTTCGTTCAGCAACACTGCTAAATGGCCATCATTGTCTAATGCTAATTCCCTCTGTTCTTCTACATGTTGTAATGCATTCAATGGTAGAAAGTGCAAGTTAGCTGGGTTTGATTCATTTCGGATGAGATCCTCATGGCCTTGTGAAATATCTTTTAAAGCTGAAAAAATAATGGTTATTAAAAGTCTTTTGCTTGCGAAATGGTCCACAGAACAATCAATTATCAGCCTTATTGTATATTTTTGTATGCCTGTGCTTGACTAATGACCATAGGCTCACTTGGCCCGACCTGAAAACCAGCACTGCAGCTTCTCATGCCGCACAATAAAGAAGAAAAATTTTGTATCATGTCCATAAAAATATCTCTTTTCTTCCTAAAAATAATACCAATTCAAATCTTCAAGATTTTGAATTTGCACTTACCTTGTATCAAACATGCTCTATTCAGATCAAATGCAAATATCTCCCCACTCTTCGTACCAGCCATAATAACTCCATCAAAGCATGTGAACGGACCATCCGGCACAACATCACACACGGCCAGCTCAGTAACAACCACCTCAGTTTGTATACACCGTAGGATTTGAGACCCGTTGACATGCAGGACACATATCAAGCCAGTGTCTTCACATTGTAAGCTGATGACGAGTTGCAGGGAATTTTCGGTCAATGGTGTGGGTAGTTCTACAACACTGGTAACTGAGACGTGGGTGTTGCTGAAAATAATTGCATATTTGTATGAGACAATTCCATGATTGCCACCAGTGACTGGTCCTTGAAGCTAAATGTGTGGATTCTCATATATGCCTTTATAAAGTATTTTTTGCTATTTTCTCTTTATGCCATCAGCATACCACATTCTTCTGATAGCTTATTGGCTTATATACTGCACCTAATTGAGTAATAGTTTTAAATAATAATGAATGCCAAAACCGGCATGTTTGGTGTGATGGTAGTTAGAGTAGTTAGTTAAAAAAAGTGCAATTATATTAAAAGTTTAAAACAGCTATTACCAGTTACATAATATCAGTAATGTTAAGGTCATCACTCTAACAGCACCACTCAGACTAAGCAAAAACTTGCCATCCAAGTGACACCTTTAAATGATGTGCGTTAAAGTAAATTTTATAATGACAACTGACAGTATTAATTATTTCATTTTCTGGTGTATATTCAGTTCAATATGCAATGTTAATACAAATGGTTACGCACTGAAAGGGATAAATTAAGTGATATTTGATAATGAAGGTCATTGACAGTACATCAAGCTGCTGTCTTTATCAATTTAGTATATTGAGTACATAAATTGTCTTGCAATTTATTTTAAAGATTTTTTGTATGTCTTTCAGTCTAATGTCAGTGCATATTGCATAGATACAATGAAAGAAGATCTAATTAGTTTTATAAATATTCAAATCTACCCAAAGACAACAGCAGGTATGACATCAGCCTTTTTTAAACTTTAGGTAGATATATTTTTATACAAATTATAGCCTTGAGAATTATTGACTCGTTAAACATAATCAATGACGCGAATATGTGTAGGATGAATTACCTCATAGACGAGAAGATCCGTGCAGCGACTTTCAGCCCGGTTCTGAGATCGACGACACAAAATTTTGGGCCCAAAGCAAGCCAGCCATGTTTGGTGTCCTTTAATATCCCGCCAAGAGGTGTCTTATCTGAAAAAATATATATAAGTCGGTGTTGTACCTACACTACTAGTTACAGCACAAAATTATGTTTTCATCCCAACAAATGAATGTACTTACCATCGAAATCGTCTGTCGGTTGAAGAAAACTAAAGACCGCAGGAGACAAACTTGTAGTTTTAACAATAGAAAATACACTGTCCTGAAGTTTTTGCATTGTTACACAATTTAAATTGGATTACTATTTTAATTTTAACCGAAAATACACTTCGTTAGAGGTTATGATACATATTATAACTCAGCGATAAGCTGAAAGGTTTGTTATTAGATTTATTATTCAAACTAATACAATTAATTGTTATTTCTTATTATTATTAAATAAAAGTGCGGTAAAAAAGGACAATCTCCATTTTAGACGCAAAATATTATAATTTTATCGCGCGGCAGCAACAAAAACCGAAAACTTAAATATATTGTCAGTCACTGTCAGTGTCAGTCGAGCGTCAGTTGGTAGCATTGATCCGAGGTTGGTAGAGCTTATAGAAAAGTCGTCTATGGTTTTAAATTAGTGATGCTACAAGTATTACAGCTTTTATAATCTGATAAAATAACGTTAACGAAGCGCACATTACAACGCAAGGTTATATAATAAAGAATGGTGCCGATTCTGTTGTAAATCGCACTAAACTAATTTTAGTCACATCTCATCTCTTTCTCACGAACATTATTGAAAAAGGATAGAAGATATTTTAAGTTTTCAAATTAATCTTTGCCGTCTTATTTTGCGTGTATTTAGGCGTAACCGCGATAGATGGCGACTAAATTTATATTGAAAACAAGCATTGGACTAATTTGACAGGACTAAATTTCTTACATCCTTTTCTTATGTTCTTTGTTAGAAAGAGACATAGTGAGATTAAAATTAGTTTAGTTGTGAACAACAGAATCAGGGCCAATAAGTGTTATTTATACTAGCTAGTTGGCAATACGTATTATCTTTAACTGGTCTGTTTGGAAAATGCTTACTTTTTCTTCAACATTTTAAATAAATATTATTTGGATAGCGAAACACGTATGGCCCACTAGTTGCGCCCCACGATTTCAACCGCGTACCCAGGGCATATATTTCTTTCCCGGGATAAAAAGTATCCTATGTGTTAATCCAGAATATTTTCTACATGTGTGCTTTATTTCATCCAAATCCGTTGAGTTATTGAAGCGTGATTGAGGTACGAACATCCAAACTCTCAAACTCAAAAACATCCAAACTTATAGTGTGATTTTATAAACTTATGAAGGTAGGTACTTATGTGATAAGAAAAGGTAGGTATTCTGGCTATCATTATTGCCATGAACCATTATCATCAATCGGATTGAGTGATGACATAAAGTAGATCTCTCTGCTCGGCTCTGTTTGGATTTGGTTAAAAATAAAAGTATGTTGTCGTAAGTAATATACCAATTTATAAAATTAAGGAAGTAAAGTAAAGCTGATTACATTCAATTCTGTGATGTATAATTAGGTATCTAAATTACATGTCTTTATGCTATTAAAGCACTTAAAATACATAAGTTTAAACTCAATAATATGATAATCAATAGCTTTTACAACAGTCACTGATACTAAATGAAATCAATATAATATAAAAATATTACAAAATAAGTATCCATCATTTGAAATTCACGAACATATTTAAATAATAAATTAAGCATACATAAAACTTAGGTACTACTAATAATCTATATTCAACAACGTTATTCACAGTCAATAAAGGCTTAATTATGTAGGTATATAATCGTACGTTGTATTATTACGTATTTTGTAAATGGGAAATTTTGTAGGTTTTTAATAATCTATAATTACTGCATATAAGAGCCAGTTTCATCATAAGTTCAGCGTGCTTCTTAATCATTGTAAAGATTACACACAAATAAAAAAAAAACATACTAAAAAATTTCATACGCATGCAGTACCCGATATAAATATCTTTCCCGATTAAAAAGATAACACTTGAGCAATTACATTCTCTTATTACTACTGACAGGTGTAACCGAGACGTTTACAACATTTCTATTAGTTTCGTTTCCATGTGGATGTATTTTGATTTGTCCTTGCACTATATTCATCATCGAGGTATATGGGCTTCCCGATACCTGGTCGTAGTTAGGATAATTCTGTGCTTTAGAATTTGTTTCACTACGGACACTCACATTATCATATACCGAATTTTTCAAAGAAACGTAAGATTTTTGAGTATTCTGAGTAGCGTTATTTGCTCCTGGATTAAAGCCGTTCTGCGTAGCAACTGGGCTGATTGGCTTCGGTGGAATTACAACATTTTCGTTTTGAGGTGGTACTTCATTACTAGTGATCGAAGGATTATCAAGTGAACTATTTCTTGTCACTTGTACGCTATTGGACTTTGATGAATTACCTAATGAATGTAGCGTAGATGAACTTCCTTTTAAGCTTTCTAATTCCTTTGAAAAAACTTCTTCACTTCTTTGGAACCTTTGAATGTGGGTTGTCATTGGTGATTTAGTTTGTTGCAAAGATGTAGCGCTTAGAGATCTACTCGGGGAGTTATTGGTACTGCTATCGATGGAAGTGGTTTGTTTATTTTCATTTCTGTAAGGTATTCTTGTTGTTGCATTAACCTTTGCATCCATCGATCCGTACGCACTGTCTTTTGTAGAACTCTGAGAAGATCCTTCTTCTTTCACGCCATACCTCCGAACGACATTTGCTGGTGCAACAGGTTCTATATTTTGGACATCATAAGATAGAGGATTTTTTTCAGCTGGTGGGTGTTTTACTCCCTCAATAACTTCTCCAGTCCTTGGGTTTATGTGTTTCTCCGTATCGTAACGTAGATTTACTCTGTGGCTTTCATCAATGGGATGTGATCGGGGCCTGTGTTCTAATTCTGTATCACTATCTTCAAACGCTGCTTGTTCATATGCACTTTCCTCCTAGAAATAATTCAACGATATAATAATTTTAATAGAGGTATTAACTTAGTTTTTTGTTGGATCAGTTATATTTATTTTATGGATCAGTTATATCAGTGGATTAGATACCCATTGGTCTCGGACTCAATTCCCATCCAGGTCAAACATTTGTTTGCATAAACACGCCTGTTTGTATGGAGTCTGGATGAAAAATAGATATTTATGTATGTTTTAATAAATAGCATACCAGCTTTCTGGTTTCTAAAGTACAAGTTCTGCTTAGTTTTGGATCAGTGCCCGTGTGTGAGGAAATGTCCTAGGATTATTATTATTATTACTAGCTTTCCCCCGTGGTTTCACCTGCGTTCCCGACGGATCATATGATTTTCCGGGATAAAAAGTATCCTTCTTTATCTACCTATGTGCCAAATTTCGTCCAATTCCGTTCAGTAGTTTAAACCTGGAAGGGTAAAAAAATCTTCACATACATGCAAATTTTCACATTTAGCTGTTGGTGCCCAGGGTTCGCCTGGGTGAATATCCAATTTTCTTTTTGACTAAACCAACCCTGTTTTCAAGCGAACAAAATAAAAGGCAATATTCAAAGCAGTCGCGACATTTTCTAGTTTAGAGATGCTAACGATCAACAATTGATTTTTATATTTAAAGATAGATAGTTTAGTAGGATAGGAAGGATTATCCGACCGATATATATATGGATGGATGTATGTAGATCGATATAGAAGGTAAGATAGGAATCCTATCCTATAGTAGATAGGAACCAGTATATAGGTTTCTTTTTTAATTATTAGTACGTTGCAATTTTGTTATTAGTATTAATAAGCACCTCTTCATCTGCTTCTTCTATAACGCTATTCTGAATCCATTCACGAATTCTCTGCTTTTTAGCATGTCGATCAACTGTTGTTTCAATTCCATTGTCTCTAAAATGTTTCAGTAGAATATTCTTTTCATTTGGATCACTATGGAAACTGTACATTGAAGGACAAAGTTCGTCGATATCACCACCAGCTGAAACAAAAATACAGAACCTAGTTTTAGCATCTTTATGTTTCTCGGAACAATAATTTTATAAGACTTAAAACACCTTACCAACTCTATCAGTATATCCTTTGGCCATCCATCGATCATCAAGGTAACGCGATAGCTCTACGAAGCTTAAAGCTCTTTTGTCTGCCCTAGGCTCTACAAATTTTTTGAACATTTTCTGAGCTCTTGAAGATACCATTTTCCATAGTTTTGGTTGTTTTTTCAGAGGGTTTGCACTGTTATACCAATTATAATAGCTGAAAATATAAAAAAAACACATGGATGATTTAAATAAGGTGAAGAGGTACAAAAGGTAATGAAAGAAAGAAAAAAAAAATGGACTTATACAAAAACATAAATCATGATTTATTTATTATCTAGGCATATTACATCTACACATAAGCCTGATTATCTTTTAAGTAATATCAGATACAGACGCTATACACAGGTGTAGTCCTGTCAAATTAGTCCAATGCTTGTTTTCTACATAAATGTAGTCGCCAACGTCTAAATACCCGCAAATGAAAATGGCAAAGACAAATTTGACAGCTCTAAATAAGTTCTATTCTTTTTCAATAATGTTTGTAAGAAAGAGACATAATGTGAAAAAAATTTGTTTAGTGCGATTTACAACAGAATCGGCACCAATATCTATAGACAGTAGCTAAGTCATACTTGTGAACAGGTGCTGCTTGTGGGGGCTGGTCTGCTAAAGTTTGCCATTTATTTATTTACTTATTAAATATAGATTCAGTCTACTTTGTAGTTTTGCCGCCGCGCCGGGGCATGCAATTGTTGTCAGTGCGATTAGAATGTAAATATTATGTAATGAATCTAAGCTTGTTTTGAAAAGAGTAATTGCTGAGTTTATTGCTGGCTCTTCTCAGCAAATGCAACCTTCCGAACCGGTATTAGAGTATTAGAGTCAGACTTTTCATAAGTGCCTGCGAAGGTCTATTTGAAAAATGATTTTGAATTTGAATTCTCGGAAACGGCTAATCTGTTTTTTTTTTTTTTTTTTGTTTAAGTTTTACAGATTTAATAACAACCAAAAAAATTTAATTTAAAAATTAAAATATAACTAAATTATAAATAAAAAACTTCCCCTAACTCATCCCCTGGTGGCAGAGTACCTAGGATACTGGCGGCATTGCCTCGCTGGATTGCTAAACTTATTCTTTGGGCTAAGTAGCCGCCAGCTCTGGGGTCCCGTGTGGCTTCCACCAACCACTTAGATATTTCTTTAAATAGGTGGTGGGCTTGCTGACCCCAGGGTCCTAGGGTTTCAACCCCAAACGGCTCAAATATATAATTGTTCGATAAACCGCTATATTTGCGCCGCTTGAGGTTCTCTGCGTTCTCTAATCTGATTATGATGGGACTTTCACTAACTGAACATTCCTTTGAAAGTCCCATTGTAACAGAATTTGCCGTTTCCGAGAATAGCCCAATATTAACAGGTGTCAGAAACGCAGGATCTCGGGGGCCGCACTGTATAATTTTACATAGAATAGGTATTACTATTGCCTCTACCATGACAAACAATAACAAGTCAGATCTATACAAGAATCCTAGAAAATATGCCATTTTTTCAATGTTTTTTACTTCCCGCTCTCCTGAAAATTAATTAATATAGGTACACAAGCGCCAAACTTGGTCTTCTAAGGCATATGTAACTATTAGGTATCTACTCTATTCTATAGTAATTCAAAAAATAATAAAACATAGTTGTAGTGTAACTAAAACTTATAAAACAAAATAGTTAATCTACTAATAATTCCTTAGCGAATTTCTGAAGTAAAATTTTGTCACAAAATTTAGTGAGTTTTATTATTATAGTAAACCCGCCGTGCACTAGTTTGTCTATATGTATTACCTAGTGTAGCGAGGATCATCAAAAGCTGCTTTCTGCCAAGGTAAACATCCAGTCAGGCAAATGAAAATAACAACGCCATATTGCCAGATATCGTGGGCAATTAACGCCCTGAAAGAAAAGAAATAAACACATCTATGAATTATGGTTTGCAATGTTTATATGTTACATATGTATGACTATTACGGAACAATGGTCCTTATGTTCATAATCTATAAGACCGCTATTTGCATATCATTTAAAGTTTGATAATAAAATTCACCAGTGAAGATTCTCAGATGAACATTCTGGTGGAATGAAAAATAAATCAAATTATATTGTTTTACTTGTAACTGCTGTCCATGGATAATTTCAATACTTCGGGTGGTGAATATGGTAGCCATTCATTTCGTCTTCTCACAACAGATTGAACTTTTCTTGTTTCCCCAAAATCACAAAGTTTTATTCTAGAAAAGTCTGACTTAAATATTAGAATATTGTCTAATTTCACATCACGGTGTACTAAATCCCTTTGATGTAGATGTTCTAAAGCAGCTGACAACTGCTTTGCTACTCTCTTTGTATGAATTTCTCCAATACCGGTGTCGAGCATATTAGAAGTTAAATCACCTGAAAGAAAGTCCGGCATTTTATCACACATCTGAATGACTTTTGCAGTCAACAAATAACTGACGTTATTGCCGTGATTTAATATAAAAATCAACAGTTTCATATTTATTTAGATAGCTCCGGTACTGAGCCATTCACATGATAGACGAATCATGCCGACTTCCATTATAAACATGATACTAATGAAGGCTGGCACTGGAATTGTGCTAGATTTAATATTCATTCAAACCTCGTTGCTGTTGGCGACTATCCAAACTAAAGTAAGTGAAATCCGAAGTAGATCGACTTTACATTAGACTGCAGTAAAAAAATGATACTTGTGTTGAAACATAATGTCTAAACCACATCATTTGCTCTATTTATTCAGTCAATGGATAAATATTTCATCAATCAAAAGTGGTACTAGAACATGCTTACCTAAGGGGGCGTATTCTTGACAAAATACATAAAATCCTGCAGTCTCAAATGCGACATCAAATGTCGTAACGATATTTTTATGTGCACCCAAATGTAGGCTATAGTGGAATTCTCTGTAGAAGTCTCTTATTGAAACATAGGGTTTTGGTAAGGCTTTTAAAACGATTTCTGTGTCTGATGCCCTATGTTCCACAAGTAATATTTTTCCAAACCATCCTTCACCAACTATTTGCAGTATATCAAATTCTTCAACTAAACTGACCTAAAATAAAAGAAAACCCTTGAATAATATAGGGGCCTCTTAATTAAATACATTTATGTATCGGAGAGAGAGTTCATACTTTTTCCAATTCAAATTCTCTAACTTTATGAATAGAGCCCGTTAAAGCTCTTCTGGTCCCATTATTCATCTTTGAATCCATGCATTCATTCTTTTAATGCTGAAAATATAAAAGAAACAATACATTAGCCTTGGTGACCTTAGAATTGGAATTTCGTAGATATTTGCTGTCGCTAATCACGGTGGTCTCAAATGGGTGATACAAACGTCCTCATTTCTCAAGAAATCGTTGAGTGAATGCTCTTGGATGATTGCCAGGGCCCGATGTCTACTCCAGATCCAGACGGTTGTCCTGACGTCATAAAGTGACGTCATAGCCTTTGAAATGTTTTAATGATATAATGGAATTCTCATTGTCATATCGGTTAATATTATTAGTAATAATGGTAAGTCAATGACATATGTTTAGCATTAGAGCACTTGAATGTTTCATTTCGCATCAAAGTAATGCATGTAAAATTAGGTCAAGCGAGTATTTTCCCAATTAGGGTCCAGAACCAAAAAGGTAAAACCCTTTTGTTGTCACTTCGTCCGTCTGTCCGTCAGTCATAGCGGTATATTTCAGTAACCACTAATGTTATAGATTTGGAATAGTTATAAATAGTGCTTACCCAAAATTAGTGCAAATAAAAAAATTACATAAAAATTATATATTCTTCGCAAAAGAGGCCGAATTTGGGACCGAAATTTCTAAGTAGGGCTACAACTTTAAATAGCGTTCATTTCTACATTTCAAAACAGGTTAAAACATTATTTTTTTATATTGCGTAGATTTTGAATTTATTATGTAAAATGAATAAAAAAAGAGTACGCCGATGGGCCCCTTATCTCCGAAGTTGACTAATCGAAAAATCTGAAATAATTACATTTGATAAACATTGATGTAGATATTACAGGAAAAATAGAATGATGTTTCTAACTAGCACAGTTTTTTCGATATCATCAAAATTCCTTCACATACAAATTAAGGTTTTTTATAACAGATATGGCGCCTACAAAGAAATCTAAGGAAGGTCGGAATCCTCGGCGGCTTTATTTCAATTTCTTTTTGCCGACAATCTTATTTAAGTATGTGATGATGTGGCCAAAGGTCTATTTTCCAGCCTAGGTTTCAATAAATGCACCTCACGACAATCGGCTAATAAGAATCAAAGATGGTGGTTACAGGAGATCAACCACTTCAAAATGCAAGAAATATTATTGATAAATTTATTTGTTTTTACTTCTCGTTTGTTTACATGCATTATTAATTTATTCGAAGAAAGTTGTAGGATGTTGGTATTGATGGTTTACCAACGTAAAGATCAAAGGAGACATTTTTCATTGGATGAATAGGATTTTAAATTAAGTAGATATCATCACGCCGATTATCCCCAAAGATGAAAGTTCAGGTGAAGGCCGTGGGTTCGAGTACGGTGAGTTTGAGCTTACGGTAAACGAAAACATCATGGGGTAACTCCAGCGTACTTTGTAGTAACCGCAGACCACATGCGCTACAACCCTCAAGTCGAATATCTGTCGCCAGATACCTGCCGATCTGTTCCGCAATTTGCACTTTAGAGCTAGTTTTAGTCAAAAAATTATGAGTACGTCTATGAATCTTAAATAAATTAATGTTTATTTCAAATTAATTAATTTTGTTGATATGACTTTCATAACTGATATCCATAATCCTAAAGTCAAAGGACTTGACGTGATTGAATAGTACCACGTTTTGTGTTTAATTAAGATAATTTACATTGATTTTCTTAATAATCGTGGATCCTAGATCCAATCTGGTGTAATATATATGATAAGCTTTTTATTTTCCGGTATTTCAGTTCTGATATATTATAATATTCTTTCTATTTACCAGTATTTTATTTATTGAAATAGCGTGAAATGATTGTTTAAATCAGAGCTATATATATTTTTATTTAGATAAAAGCTAACATGATGATTGATGGAAGATGGTCAAGAACTGTGGAGAGATTTACGGGAAATTATAGACCGAGACATGTTATGTGAAGTCTCTTTCATGCTTGTAAATAATTACATGATTTACAGAA
This sequence comes from Polyploca ridens, assembly GCA_951394255.1. NCBI lineage: Eukaryota > Metazoa > Arthropoda > Insecta > Lepidoptera > Drepanidae > Polyploca > Polyploca ridens. The sequence continues at coordinate 12,090,182 of OX596256.1, read as the reverse complement.
TTCCAGTTAGAGAAAGAAAAACTGCTGAAATACCTACTAATTAAAGCAATGATGAAGGTACAAAGCTTCACTACATACATAAAAACAGATAGTAGTAAGTTAGAGACTAATAAGTTAATATCAGAAGTTCAGTCAATACATTACATAAATTGTATATTTTTTTACAAAGCATATATATATATATTACTTTGACTTTAAATACCCAGTGTAATGGTAACATACATTCTACCACACTAAATTCTGATCGTCACACTACACTTATAAGCATGTTAAATGCTCACAGCTACAATTCAGTGATTACACCAAGGCTTACACAAAGTCAGATTCTGAAGATCATAAGCTTCTACTCGTAGTTTACTGTTCGTAAAAATGCTATCAAACCACCTATATTCTACAGGTTATTAGTTAATTGTTTCACTCTGTACATCTGCTCTAGTAGATTCTATTTCTGAATTCACAACAGCTACCTAGTTCATTTGCTATTATTTGTACGTAGTATATTATTTACTCTATGCTATTATTTACAATTGAAAATTCAATATTTTTATAAATGTAATACTCAAATCAATAGTTTTTTATAGCTTTATACCTATAGCTGACCCGTTGAAATCAAAATCTCATCAAACAGCTCTTATATCAAAATCATGATTTTTTCATTAGATGAGCATTAGAACGTGCGCGTACATTTTTCATCACCATTATGACGTATATTAATACTAAAATGGAAATTACCAGACATATAGGGCCAGCACCCTTGTTCAAATAAGGTTCACAAATCACTTGGACTTTATCCAATCACATAATACACTTCACATCGTAATTTTTTCACCTTTATCATCAGTTATACACCATTATGGATAATGTTATCGAATCCAAGGTAAGTTTTCGTAATGTGAGATATAGTTTTAGAGTAAGAACGGGTTGGACGTTCGGCGCTAGTGTTTCAACTGGCAGCGCGTACGCAGCGACTCCCGGGCGGTTATTTTCGTGCTACTGCACATACAAAAATCAATTTGTGACGGAAATGTTACGATCAACGACCTGGTAAGTGAAACTGGGCATGCATTTGCAACTAATAGGGTAGAACAATTTTATATTTTGTTATCTATTGATATAAAAAAGTATAGACATTTTTTGTATTATTTTTAAATAATCCTAACATTCTGTGAAAAATTTGTACCACACATATATCTAAAACGAATTCTTTTCTTTATTTTTACAATAAATGTGCTTTTTGTAAAAACTATAATAATTTAGGTACCTACTTACTCTTGACGAGCTAGTTGGCGTGGTTGGTTAAGATTCCACCTATTACGCCGCAGGTTGTGGTTTCGATTCCCACCCAGGACTTGCTTTTGTGCATGAACATGTCTGCATGTCCTGAGTCTAATTCTCTCAAACCAATTAAATATTTCCCCTGAAATATCTCATATATATTTCCTACTACGTTTTCACAGCCAAATTACAAAATCGAAATAACAGAGGAAGTTTGAGATTCAATATAGGGCACTTTATTTCCCGGAAGCTTATAAAACTCATAAAATGGTAGGGTAGAGGCACCAATAAATGAACGTTTAAGCGTTTTTTCCATCTTTAAATAGCTATAACTCGGTCATTTAATGACATAGGGGCTTGCTTTTTTTTTTCAATAATACCTTAAACCCTTATTAATTGAAGGATTAAAGTATTTATAACCTAAATCTTCATATATTTTTTAAAAAATTGGAAATGTAAGAAAATTTAGGTTTTACCCCTATAGTTGAACACTGAGGCCTAATTATGAACGTTTTGTACCCAAAAGTTGAACTAACATTTGAATAGGAGTAGGTTCCATAGTAGTTCGTTCATTTAATGGATTAATGAACCATAAAATGAACGAATAATATTCTAAGTGAATATTATTCGTTCAGCTTGAGGCAAATATACCCAAAGGTTGAACGAATAAAATGTGAACCGTTCAAATTAAAACCACTGATCGTAATGGTGATTCTATAGGAAAGTTAGATTTAAAATAATCAAAAACTCTAAAATAATTTGTTCAACTTTTGGTAACTAAGTTCATAAATGTATTAAAATTCATTTGAGTATTTTTGTTTTGGTGTTTAATCGTTAACTTATAGGTTTTAATGGGTATAAAAATTAGACCTTTTTCCATTAGTTGAACGCCGTTCATCTATTGGATCAAGTGAACAAAATTTAATCCATTACTTGAACAGTAAATTTCTCTAAAAAACGGTAAATAATGTAATAATATATATTAAGTTATTGAAAGCAGAATATATCAAGATTTTATTCCAACCAAAACTGCTCTAATATGACATTAATTCTTTCTATACGCTTACAATGTTCTTAAATTTGGAGGGACTTACCGTTATAAGGTTTCCATATAAAACCGATTTTTGGCGGGTAACGTAACACATAAAAATTCACCGCAAGCGCGTCTGGGCTGTAATTGTCAATGTTGTTAAGGAATATGGAAGAAAAAATATTGCCTTATGGGGAAAAAAATATTGCAAGCATGTAAATTTAGGGATTATATAATATTTTTTTAATTTTCGGTCGATCGTTCATCTATTGGGGGTCGGTCATCTTTTGGTGCCACTACCCTATCTAGATACTATTATATCACCTAGAATTAATAAATGGAGTCACTTATGAAGGTCAAATTTACTGAAGTTACCACCGGTTCGGAAGTCTTCCTTCGATTAAAGTTATAAGTAAAAGTAAAAAAGTAGTATATGTAATACTACATATACTACTTTTTTACATTCAGTTATCTGGTTTCCATAGTACAAGCTGTGCTTAGTTTGGGATGAGCGTATATGAAGAATGTCCCAAGTATATACAAGTCGTTGTTTTGATTAGCGACGTGCGACTCAGGGTCGATAATAAAATTATACTGGTGCTAAAAAATATAAAAAAATCTTATTTTTTTTTAATACAACAACCTGTACATGGTATCTAAATAAAATAGCATAATATAGGATAATATTAAATTGTATGCTTTGTGTGTAAGTGATACCTACATATTTTTAAGCTATGGGTATAATGGATAAGCACTTCCATAAGTAACGGAATATGAGCTATTTTGTGCACTAAAAGCCCAAAAAATGCTGAATGGATCGACCAACGTCAAAAACTTCACAGCAAAATAACCCGGCAAAGTAACTGCCAATTTACCCAAGTTATATTTACTTATAACTTTAACCAATAAATATATGGGTTGTTTATTGGAGCAATTAAATCTTATTTAATAATGAAACTAGCTGTCCTCCGCGGTTTCACCCGCGTTCCCGGGATAAAAATTAGTCTATGTTCTTCTCCATACCATACCATCTGCATGCCAAATTTCATGATGATCCTTTGAGTAGTTTAGGCGTGAAGGCGTAACAAACAAACAGACTTACTTTCGAACTTATAATATTAAGTTAGGATTAGTATATTAGCAAAAAAAAAAAATTAAAGCTACATACTACACACCAATATCATTATCAAGTATAGAACAATTATCGCTAGTTACATTTGTGTAATTTTATTTTTGGATTCAGCGAGTTCCTAGACCTTATTTTGGCATCATGCCAATATTGCTACGTACGTCTGATTATTAGGATTGTAAGTCATGCTCTAATTATAATGTGAATCAGAAAGGCTAACCTCGACAAAAAGTAAATATAAATCCTACTTTTAGTACTATCAGACCAGGCATGAACATGCTTGTTAATAATGATATGATCTAATTTATCAATAGTATGTATGCTTTAACAAAATATACATGCCTTTATTTTCATAACTTTTTTGGTTGTATGGAATTATTGCTCATATATACCACAACAAATAGTTCCCTCACAACTTTTCAGTCACTTCAGTCCATACTTTTCAGTCGATTAATTTGAGCTATTATGTCGATTATCGAGATCTTATCTTTAGTTAGGCGATGATTGATGAAGATACCGAGACGAAGGTCCCGGGTTCGAATCCTACAATAAGCTTGAGCTTTCGGTGAAGGAAAACATCGTGAGGAAACCATAGCACGGTGGTAGGGTACTTTGTAGTACCCATCTGTACTACAAAGTACCGGCTGGCTACCACCCTCAAATTGAAAATTTGTCGCCAAGCACCTATAGGTATGTTCCCACAGTTCAACTTGAGAGCCAGAACGTTCTAGGCTTTGTGTGTTTACCACCTTCGGCCACATCATACATCTTACCATGGTGAGATTGTGGTCTAACAAATGCCTACCTATACACATTAAAAATAAATAAAATATTAATTATTTTAAACCATTCGTAACGATAGGTTTTATCACGGATATATGATCTTTCCCTTTAGCTTCAGGGCAACCCATAGAGCAGACACTGTTTCTGCAACTTGTTGCATTTCATCCAACCGATATGAATAATTTTATAAATGTCGCATCATTAAAATATTTGACACTAAAGTAGCTTAGTCAACCATCTGATCACTTGTAATATCATAATTCAAAAATAACCCCGAATAATGTTACTACTATATTATAATAATAAAAAATATATTTATTTTTTAGACCTATCTGTATATTTGAAATTGTAATTAATATGTTAAAAAATGAAATTAATGGAATAATAATAAATAAGAATAAGACCTTAGTTAACAACTAAATTTTAATATAGGATAAATCCTGATTTTTGAAATACCTATGTGATTTTTATATAGTTTCACATAAAATTTAGAAATTTTCAATTTAAGTATCAAACTTTTTAAACATTATAAAAAAGAACTATCAAAGAACCCCATTTTTTTTGTCTAAAATACTTAAAGTGCTTTAAGGGCGGCCGCATACTATAAGAAATTTCGGACGCCCGCCGGAACCACTCCGCACACCTATCAGAAATTTCGCTCCGGCCAGTTTGAGCTTAGTTCGCGACTGGCCGTCAGGATAGCTGGTATAATCTTTTATGCTCCGTGACTTTTTATTCGTCTTAGAAACGCAGCCCACTTAATGTACCCAATAAATAGGTACTAATCATCATTAAAAAAATGTTTTTTGATCATTTGCAATAGAAAAAAATAACATTAGTATTATGAAAAATCGAGTTAATAATTAAAGTTTACGTATAAAATGGTAGAAAATACCAACCCAAGTAGACTGCGCTTGGGGTGTTCAAAACTACGTCATGCGTCATAATGATTAATATTTGTTGTCTTTAAATTAAGTAATTAATACAAATTCTAGTACAAAATGTATGGAGAGCGCGCCATCCGACATTCTGATCAGAAAAAATTCGGACGTCCGATAGTTTCCATCCGGTACGCATCCGAAGCGGACGTCAGACACGTCAGAATTCGGATAGTATGCGGGGTCTAGAACAAAATGTATGGGGAAAGTGCCTTCCGGCGGGCGTCCGAAAATTTCTGACAGAAAATTTCTTATAGTATGCGGCCGGTCTAATAGGTCTCGGTAAAATAAAGCTCGTTTCGTGCATATAGTTTGTATTTTAGTTGAACGTTATTAAATCATATGAAAATAAGCTTAATTGTTATAATAAATAGCATAATAATAATGCGGTTATAACGAAGTACAACACCATCTCCAAAAACTTTGCGTGTTGTCTATGATACAAGTAAAAAAAAGTATTGCTGTCTCACTTCCACTTACAAAAATCATGATACTAAATGAAATAGCGATATCGACAGCTGTTATTGTTGTGTATACAAATTGTCAATGTTGTTTATGTATTTTGTAATGAAAAGTGAATTGAATGTTTTAAATGTAAATTTATATGAATTCATGTAGAAGATTACAGTCGTCGGCACGCGTAATTTGGTAAGTGTGATAGCTTTCAGAAAATAAGCTTTTTTGAGATGTATATTTCGAGGTTATTTTAGTATTGTATTTTCTGTTGTCGTAAAAAGCGTCGGGATATTTATCCTCAGTGTACTATGTACTCTGCTTTGAGAGTGTCCAGTGCATGTTTCTCCATTCGATGCATTACATACAGGTGTTTCCACTCTGAATTGTCATATGATGCTCTGCTTAGTAGGTACAATCTTTTAACTAGTAATTCTAGACAGATTATGCCACAACAAATTTGATTGCATTGATCTGGTGAACAGTCTATGCTATGCAGCGCCTCGTACAGTGTCGGGGCGTGAGATGCACGTCCGGCATCTTTTCGCTCTCGGCACGTGCAGGGGAACTTTGGTCTCCGATCACCCCTCCGTCAGATGGTAGATACATACAACAACTTGTTCTTTCTCTCTTACAATAGTTTCCAAATTCAAATTACCACCATTCTGAGGCAAATGCTCTTTTAGGTTTCTCTCCCTCTTGAGATATAATATTTAATTGCTCATCAAACAATGTGTCAAAACAATATTTAAAATGTATGACAAGCAATAAAATATTATATCTCAAGATGTAAATATTATATTATATCCCATAGTGAAAAGCCGGCTTTAATTGCAATATGTATAAGTAATGTTTTACTTTTATTCTATTTTTTCTCTCTATCTTTGTTTGTTGTTAACTCTGTTATTCTTTTGTTTATCTTATTTGTATGTCACATGTAGGTAGCAGAATTGAAAAAAAAAAAAACAGTAATCTGTGGATAGCATAGTGTGAAGTACATTTTGTATTCAATGTTTTATATTTATACTGTAATGTACTACTGTTGGGTGTCCCAAATAAAATAACATTATCTAATTTACTAAGAAATAAGGAAATAAGGCATTCAACTACATACTACCACCAGATGAGTGTACCTGGCACATGGTTTAATTAGCTAGATACTGGCTAATTATGAAAAAGAATGTACTTTCTATTTCAGCGGTTCCCATTGTTTAGTATTCTACTAAATCTGTGGAATTTAGCAGTTCATCTCATTCTCTTTCGATTAATTAATCAATAGTAGTAATTAACATTAGAAAATGCCAATATCTATGTAAACTGTGTGCTATATACATTATCTATAAAACAGTGATATTACTTTATCCAGAAGTTTTAGTGAGTATTCAAATTACTCAACACCCATTTTTTTGCCACTGAACCCTTGTTTCTTTTTTGGCAGATTTCCATTTTGATAATAACAAAAGTTTTTGTCCCTTGTAATTTGAATATTTTCATAATAATAATACATACATACTTATAGTAATTTATGAGTATCTTAAAACATTAATTTTTTCGTTATGACACTTTTCTAGAAACGTTTTATTTAAATCTCGGACGGAACACGGTACCCTTGCGTCTCTCCTGTGGAACCCTATGTTTCCGTGCCACCTGTACCACCTTGTGGGAACCGCTGCCCTATTTTACTTATATTTAATCTATCTCTAAATACCTCCAAAACTGTATACTTATGAAAATGTGATAACATAAGCTTGAAGGAGTTCTCTCTCATAACTACAAAAAAATTGTTTAAAAACAAAACCTGGTACAACTTTTTCGTAGGTATTAATTTTTTTGGACGTATTTAGAGTGAGATTAAATATAATTATCGGCTTGGCCATTTTGCTAACGTCACATGGGCGTAAGGTGAAAAATTTATTCACTATTAATACTTTTCTGTAGTACAATAGTTCTTGTAGTAGCGAAACAGCTAAGCCTCATATTTTGACTACGATGTGTAGAGTTTGTAGAGTTAGGGCGTGTAGAGTTATAAGCTTGGCTCTACATGAGAATTGACAACTTTTTGACAGAGCGAGCTATATGGTCTTCTCATCTTGGCAACATTTTACATGAAAATGTTTTTGGTGGGATTTCACTTCTTTTTGTAAATTACTTATGACTAGATATATTTTCTTTTTGGTAAAATTTCCAATTATATATTTTTTTTGTTGTTTGTGTACTAATACAAGCTTACATACCGAATTTCAGCTTTCTAGGACTTCAGGAATTACCCTAAGAGTTTTGATGATCATCAGTGAGTCAGTGACGAAATCGGGGTTTTATAGATATCAATAAAGTCTTAAGTATTAAGTGAGCTATGTTATTGAAATTTCATATGTTTAATAAGTTCACTATTGACATCATCATATCCCGAAAATTTTGTTTATCTGGTATAATCCAAACCCAAGTTATGAGGGATAAAAAAAACGACGAAGCGCTTCGAGCAAAGGTAGGTAGTGCCCTTGCGCTTCGCTTGGCTCGTCTTGGCGCGGGGCACTCCCGTGCCTCCAGATTAGTGTTTTCGAAATCATCAAAATTCATTCACAAACATATTTAGTTATGTGGTCCGGTATTTTCTACAGTTATGATCTCCCTAATCGAGAAATTATACATCGACGGAACCCTTGCGCGAATCAGACTCAGACCCTTAGCCGGTTTTTTACAAGCTTTTATTTAACTTGCAAATCTTGCAATGTATGTATGTATGTTTGTTCGGGTGGAATCTTGCAGGTCGAATTTCACCCACTTCCAGTGTTTGGATTTACTTGATATTTGGTATACATTAGTATATTGGATGACAATGCAAGTACAGTCAACAAAAAGTAGAGTCACTCAAAAAAAGCTTGTATAAAAAATGATTTTTTAACAAAGAACTTATTATTCTTGTTGTTTCTTCAGATACAGACGAAGACGATTAGAATAGGAAGTTTAAAATTTGAATATTTCTATAAAAATGTTGAGCCTTTGAAAGTTTGTTTACTTACATTATTTATCTCGGCTAATTAGCCTTACTATAGTGCATAAAGTATCCCACCAAAAACATTCTGTAAAAAACTAGCCAAGTCTCGATGGAGCTGCTTGTTTTTCTCTAAAAAGTAATGAAATCTAGACAAAGTCGTGCCAAGTCTAAGGTTCCTTACTGCGATTCCTTTATTATTATAGTTAATGTTGTGTGACTTGGCCGTTGAACATTCTTTATACGTTAGTGGGTACAAGTACAGATTGGTGCAATGGTGTCATGGAGCACCTGGTTGTGTACCGTTGCGTGAAAGAGTAACAAACATCCGTACATACAAACTTTCGCGTTTATAATATTAGTAAGGAGTAGTAAAGTTATAAGTAAGATAAGATTAAATTAATAACATATTAAACCCACCAAAAAAAAAAAACATGTAAATGTTGCCAAAACGAGACCATATGGCTCGCACTGTCAAAAAGTATCAGATCTCATGTAGAGCCAAGCTTATAACTACACGCCCTAACTCTACAAGCCCTAACTTCACAAACTCTACACACCATAGTCAAAATATGTTGCTTGGCCTTTTTGCTACTACAAGAACTATTGTATAGCATCTGTGGTTACTGAATTATAGCGCTGTGACGGACGGACGGAGTGGCACCATAAAAGGAGGATGTTAAAAGATAAAAAAAAAAAGATAAAATGGTATTTATTAGACACACAGATTCACACACAACAATAAGAATAAGAAAGAAACAACTAGTAACATAAAAAATATAAGAAAAAACAACACAACAAACTAAAAGAATAATAAATATAATGCAATAATTTGCGTGTGATATCGTGGGTCTAAATGGCCCCAGCTCAGCATGTGCTGCAGATCACTACAGCGCTGATTTTCGGCTGAAGCCACGTGAGAATCACGGACATTTGGGCGGTGCATATTTATAATATAATGTAATATAATATGATATATAATATGATATATAATATGATATGATGTTCACAATCATATTGAGTTAATCTTGTTTTTCTGTTGAAAAAACATATTAAACCTAGTTTTATTTTGTTCCTTGACCACTTATAGAACACTTATATCACTACTATATACCTTTAGTTTGTTTTGTGTAGCTTAATATGTATAGACAGATTTTGTGGAAGCTTTTTGTGGTATAGTCGAAGTCATATAATGCAGTAAACATTATTACCTACGGACAGCTTTTTTAAAGTACCTTTTATTAATTCTATTTCTTTTCCAATTTCTATTCCAATTGCGTGTAGTTTACCCGCAATTGGCATCTGATTTCTCTACCACATTATCGTCTGTCGGTTGGTAGTTACAAAACAAAGTGCATTTACTATTAGCACTAAAAACTAAACTTTAAATGGCCATAAAAACGGGTTCCATCGCTATGCACTTTTTTACTATGCTTTTATAGCGTGTTTAGAGCTCGCCTTAGGTGGGACATAAAGCTTTTTTAAGTCTTGTCTGCTATTTGAAAATTGCATCAGATTTTTTGTATACTGGGAGACATTTAATACGGTTACCAAATAGCTACATATTGTGTATAGGCTTACTAATAATTTAAACGCGAGTTTGTGACTGAATCTCACTATCATGTAATTTCTCAAGAGACAACAGTTTATGTTTTGTAATCCATGTTTAATTTAATAACATGATATACATATATGAACAAAAAACTTTTTAATATAGGCAATTCATTATCTTTCCTAAGCCACTGGAAAGTTAAATTCAGTAGAAATTTTATATTTGCCTTGAAAAAAATAGCATATAATGGACCCATCCACTTTTCCTCTATAATCAGTTTATACAATAAAAAAAATGTTTTAATTCCCTTCTAATTTTGATACTTTATGGATGAACGGGAATTAAACTTTCCGAAAGCCTCTAGAAATCAGTTACTGAATAGTGTTTAGATTTCATTGAGTTTTAGTCGATGATATTCAAAATAGGAACATACTTTATTCGTATGGAGTAAAGTCCTCATTATGCACACAAATCTCATATTCAGGTCATAGTAGTACACTAACTTCATAAAAGCTAGCTAATATAACTTCTATTGTATGTACCTACCTACGCAATAGGTACCTACTGTTTGAAAACATGGGACAATACAATATCCAACATCCACGCATCCCGTGTCACATTTTAAATAACTATAGGCAACTCCACTCATGAGTATAATACCTAGACAAAACGCATTTTCCCTGTATCAGTCATAAAATATTTATTGCACCCGTTTGAAGTGTTTATCGTTATTTCCACGAATATATCGCTCTAATTGCGCCAAGAACGTACGAGTTAAAGTTTAGCGACCACAAATAACATAATAGTCATATAATAGCTAAGAATTAGCCGTTAAAATGCATGTAACTAATAATGGGTTCATATTCCATTTGTATGCGACTTGCATTTGCATTGCTAAGAGCATTATTAAAGCTCTCATTTTATATTCATTATTGTACAGTGGACAGCAAAGATATCAGTAATTAAATTTATATAATTACAATCATAATTTACAACTAAAGCAAAAAATTAAGTAAACTAAATAAAAAAATACAAAACATGTTCTAAAACGCATAGAAATATGTGGTTTTTACACTCGTTTATCTTTGCGATGATGGTCGAGAAATACTTTTGCTTTCATGCTTTGAACTTTTGTAGACTAGCAAAAACATTTTTCCTCACTGTACCATACCACAGACCATACGATACAAACTATTTTTAGCTTCATTATGCACATATTTACCCATGCAATGATCTTGAACTGTCGATGTCGCAATGCTATAATCATGTAGAGAGAATTTAAAACGATGTACCTATCTAAATTTCTGCATCGACATTTTACTATCGACTTGCCCATCAAAGGTATAAATAAAGATGATTTATGCAGTGTCTCGTAGATACTTTCGCTCATGGCTGTAAACCTAGATTCTGGAGTAAATTGTATGCTTACATCATACAGAGATGTTAAAGTGTTTATACAGCTTCCTGGGACATGTAACCTGGATATAGGAACTGGATTGTCCTTGACTCAATTTTTATGATGGACTAGCTTCTGCTCGCGGCCTCGCCTGCGTGGCCTACAGGAAACAAATGACATATTTTTCGACAACAATAAAACAAAACAAAACAGCCGCTTCGAGGTTAGAATTATTAAAGACGCTGAGACACGTATATTTTCAATCACAATTTTCAATCTATAGCCTAAACACAAAATACAAAAACTTCGAAACTGATGGACATTCATACAAACTTTCATAAACCCTTTCTTAGTGGATACCTACTCTTCACAACTCCCATATTTCATGTCTCTAGGACCAGTGGTTGAGGCTGTGGGTTGATATATCAGTCAGTCAGTCAGTCAGGACTTTGAATTTTATATATATAGAATAGATTCTTTGTGTGAGCAACCAAACGTAATATAGTAACATTTAAACAGATAACAAGTTTTGACTTAAATTTTAGAATGTCTATTTCTATAAGCTCCTTTCGTTGCGTTAAACCCATATAGCCAACTATTAATACTATATTTGTGTTTGTTTTCTTTTTTTTTTAACTTACGCGTCGTGCATAACACCTCTTTTATTAAGTCGGTGACAAATAGCAGAGATGTTAATTATGTTTCGACTTGGGATATAAAAATAATTTCAATGCCTCAAGTTGAATAAAAATGGCGACGAAGCGAGAAGGATCGATAGTTACGTTAACAATCAACTTCTCAAAAAATCTTTATATATTGTTGTTTGATAATTACCATTGTAAAGCAACGATCATGAGTCCAGAAGATCATCATCTTAGGCTGAATGAAGAAAGATGAATGAAATGAGTACACTGTAAGGATTTGAGAGAGCTTTCTAGTGGTTCTATTAATGCTACCATAACAGATTCAAGTTATTAGAGCGACGTTTTACATTTCACCAGATCTAAAATTCTATCAAACCAACCAACACAAACAACTAAATATATTCAAATAATAATGTCATTCTAAGACTGCATGACAATCTAACATTTCAATGGCTAAATAATGTATACTTATTTCCAAATGTACCGCTAAGAGGAACTCGGGAAGATCTGTCTGACATTAAAAGTCTCCAATTAAGCTCTTGCATAGATAAAGGCCGCTGAAGACCCGGTTCAGTAGCTAGTCGTGTCGTACACCGGTGCTGTACTTGTAATGTTTACTTTTAATTGATGTCTAATTGACAAATGTTTGTTTTAGAATCAATTTGATTAACCTTAGTCACAAATTCGTTTGTATTTACCTTCGCGGAATCTAATTGTGTATAATACAGGATCATTTGTTTTTCGTTACCCACTAATTTCGTCTCTAGCCTTTTCTATTTCAGTGCTCTGAATCATAGATTGGTCATTTATGTTACATATTTGCAGTACCTACTTAGATTGTAATAGTGAAGTAGATTTGTTGTCTACTGGCCTTACACATAAAATGCAATTTAGCTATAATACTGATCAAATAGGCACGTATACACCGTCACATTTTTTGATAATGACAGTAACTTTACTTGAGAAATGCGACCTGTAGGAGAACAGCCGGAAATCTGGACTCCTGGAGTAATCTGGACATACGAAAAAATTTATGTCCAAGCTAATCACCTCCTTACTAGTCCTTACGCAAGTATGGTGAGGTAAGGTAAGTTTAAGTAAGATGACCAATAAATATGTGTCAATTTAAACAGTGTTTTAGTTAAATAGCATTTTATAAGTAAGCTTACATCTGCATCGATACCTTTTTGACCGAGCGAGCGAAGATTCTCCGTTTCCTGCTTGGACATAAATGCTTTCGTATATCCCGATGTCCGGATTTCCTGCTGTTCTCCTCTACAGGTCGCATTTCTTAACAGATTCTCGTGATATTTTGTGACAAGGTTCGTTAATTATATGGTTTTTTTTTTGTCGAGACAGTTTTGTGCATCGACGAAAAAATTTCATATAATTATCGAGACTCGTGAGGTCTACAGCTCACAGAACCACTAGCCAAGGTATTATATATTTTACTATACCTCTTACACTAAGGAGGAAAAAAACCACGTGACTGAAAGAGTTATGAATATGCACGTGAATGAATATGAATACGGGAAGAAGGCCGAAAAAGAGATGGATGGATTGTTTGAAAGATGATATGGGTAAGAAAGGAGTGAATGCTGGTATGACGAATAGAAGAAACGAATGGAAGAGGCGTACATATTTTGCCGACCCCAAATGAATGGGAACAGAGGAAGACTAACTTAAGGATTCCTCTAAGTTTAACTAAGGGGATAAAATAGGAGATCGGCGGATATTATAAGAACGTTATCATAAAAGTTAAAGGTTACTGAACAAAATATCGTACGTGAAGCAATTTAATGAGTGATGTACCGAACGTAGCGTCCAAACAATCCGACGTGTTCTATACATAGTAGGTAAAGTCTTGGAGCCCGTTAGCTGGATGCACGCCCGCGACTCGGCCCGATACTCGACGACGATTTAATTAACGTATTGTACGCTCACCGCTATTAACGTAGCGTTTGGGTCATGTTGTTAAGGCGGAGGAGTCCTCTCAGTTTATGTTAATACGAATCGGTGGTAGAACCAATTTCAAAGAGTTGGAGTTGTGGAGTACAGCATGGGGTTCTTCAAAAAGGGTGTGAAGAGGTTTCTTCAGGGTCGGCAACGCGCGAGTGATACCCCTGGTGTTGCAAGCGTCCATAGGCTACGGTAACTGCTTACCATCAGGCAGGCCGTATGCTTGTTTGCCACCGAAGTGGTATAAAAAAAAAAAAAATTGTTTCTATTTCTAAAATTCGAAGATCGAAGCCCTTGAAAATGCAATGAAATAGGTGTTTTTTACAGCGAAGTACTCTCGCTATCTCAGCGATTACAAGAAAACTTATAGTTATAATAATCAGTTATTTTCCTTCTTGTTGATTTTAAATGTTTTAATATTACTATAGATGAATGATCCTGAAAATATCCCTGAAATTACCACCCTTTATCTTATTAAAAAACCAGAGTTCGATTATAGCGTATTTCTAAAGCTTTATTGTTCCTACTTCGCCTTAAGAGTGTTCTCTCGATAAGGGATTATGCACCATTATTATGCAGCGCTCTAAGGTTTCGGGAACTCAAGCTCTCGTCAATTAAGGTATCGCTACAACCCATCTTCTATCCATTGAGCCAGGCCAGCCCAGCCCAGGCTAGACTCAGCCCAAACGGCACAATAGCCGGGAATAATGAGACAACCGGTAAATCTTACTTAAATGGTTTTTGGTGGATGAAAAGGTCACGTAATGGCTCTTAATAGGTTTTAAAGGAATTGTTAGTGCATACTCAAGATGGTATATTTAATAGACAGTAATTTTAGTTGGATACGTTCGAATTAGGTGGTTGCCGTACGGCAAATTCGAAAGCACTTTAGGATCATGATGTTATTGTTATATTATATGGTTAGTTTGGTAAATCTTCAATATTTTGCAAGCTAATATAACAAGATGATAAAGATGTCTGTATGTTCTACTGCTGATATATTTAAGCAGTTCATAATTTCCCTTGATTCAACCTTATGGACCAACTAGAGTTGATGATTACCATTTCAACGTAGGTCACTTTCTCCGATTAATTCAACGACGTACATCAATTGATTTTCCATTGGTAATGTCTAAAGTCTAGGCTCAGAGACGTCGTCGGGAGACATTCCTCGACATCCGTCTGAGATCTTAATGTGAGGCTGGCCAGCCACTGCCTCCGTCACGACTGCCAATATAAAATAAAACTGCCTATTATTTTCTGGTTTCTCTAAATGAGCACAATGTTTTGAAGGAAGAAGCTGAATTTTTAATGAGCATTCATTGTCTTTTCTGAAAACAAAATTTCCAGTTGGTATTCCATAAGTTATCTATGGTTTGGTACGGGTTTCAAAGTTCTCGTAGAATATTAAGTGTTTCGAATTATGTGACTAAAATTCTGCAACATTGGTTACGAAACTGAATCACATCTTAACATTTTCACAAATTAACACAAATAAATATCAAGAAACCTCTCCATTTATCATGTTTCTCTCAGATTACTCCTTTGATTACCAACGACTATTTCTTCCTGCGTTTAAAAGCGAAATGTTTAGAAAATTTCTTGGTGTCGAAGGAATGTTTGCCCACCGTTTTATACGGCGTGTTCTCACGAGTCGCGCGCCTGTTCAAACCTAGACGACACGGATTTTAATCGGTACACAACGTCATTGCTGATTTATCGACCGATGTTGGCTAGCTTGGATTTTAATGTTTCTACATGTTGATACTAGTAACTCTAATAGGTATACCTTTTATCGATTTCTCAACCAATCGAAGGATAACTGTAGCTTTTGTAATTTACTGCATTTTACTTTGTTGCTGAATTGGGTAACGGTTGTTGCTGAGTTGGGTAGGTGTTTGCGTCTTTAATAGTATGTTTGATAATTGCATATGTGTTATGCAGAAGCTTAAATGACGTTGCTCCTATAGGTTTGTTCCCTTGCCCCATGAATTTTAATTTACATACATTGATGTCAAATTAACTTTCAATTCCATATGAAAGGTGAACTGCAGTGATATTTCGAAACATGTTCCCTTGATGTTCCAATGTTCTCACGGTTACTCTACTTGTCCTCAGACGTGGGTACGGCCGACACGCCTCCGCAAGGCGTATCATGTCCAACTGTCATCTGACTTTCAAATGAATAACCTATTGTAAGAAACGTGCCTCTTTTGTATGCACTTCGCAAATCTTTAAGAGATTTTTCGATGTCGTCACAATTGTTCGGAGGGTTTTTGGTTTTGCTCCTCTTTTTTGTGGATTTCATTATACTACGTTCTAATGTAAGGAACATGTTTACAAATAAGACTGAATTAATCAATTGACTTCGAATTTTTGCCGTATACAAAAAGCTATCATCTGCATCTAATAGGAACTTTTAGCTAGCAAGTATCAAGCAAGTATTATTGAATTAACGTGTCATGTTTTAATAATTTTAATTTGATATTGGTGCCGATTCTGTTGTAAATCGCACTAAACTAATTTTAGTCACATCTCATCTCTTTCTTACGAACATGGTTGAAAAAGGATAGAACATATTTTAAGTTGTCAAATTAATCTTTGCCGTCTTATTTTGCGTGTATTTAGGCGTGACCGCGATAGATGGCGACTAAATTTATATTGAAAACAAGCATTGGACTAATTTGACAGGACTAAATTTCTTACATCCTTTTCTTATGTTCTTTGTTAGAAAGAGACATATTGAGATTAAAATTAGTTTAGTTGTGAACAACAGAATCAGGGCCAATGTATGTCATACAGGAATAAAATACACAAATAACAACAATAAAACAAATGAAAAAATAGATTAGATACAAGCATAAATTGTATGTGAAATGCTGAATCCAATTTCTATAAAATAAATATTGCACATCATGACAGTTAGCACTAAAATATATTTATATCACCATCTAATAACAAATATTATAGAACTCGATGTAAACTGCAAAGTGCAAACATTTCGAGCAGTAAACGTTTAATGCCACAATTAATCGACAACATGGAGTATCATTCCCCATCAGAACAATAATAAAACGTAACTATTAGTGGTGAAATCTTAGTCCTTAAAACTTTACAACTATTACGGAATTTAATAAACTATTGCGTTATAGCCACTTCGGTTTCAAATGTTATTTGACACCATTTCCTGTAGAATAACTTTAGGTTCTGTAATAAAGATAAGTCTCCAGCCATATTTTCTGGTTATAGTTTTAGTATTCTTAGTATTATTTTTATTAAAAATATCTTTATAAATTTATTAGATCATAATTTTTAGTATTTCTATTGAATACAAACTACAATAACTGCCAACTGTTATTAAGATATTGTTTTTGCGTTAAGTATGTAATATTTCAGACACTTGCATGTTGCATCAAGACGTTTTTAGGTGACCGTCATTACACGTTGTTAGGCCTGCGGGTGTGTTCCTTAATCCATCAAATTACAAGCCGGCCATCATCTTAATATCCCCCGCCCCTCGACCAGGCTTTCAATAAACCAGTACCGCATTGATAGAGCGTAATTATAGTACGGCGGATACGCGAGCATAACTCGCTTGCAGCGAATTTGTGCAGTAATTCGGTCTGCTCAGTTTGTATTGTGGGATTGTTTAGATTCTACCGATACGCTCATATGTGTTTAATTTTATTGCCTTACTTTATCATCCAACCCCGATGCATTGACCATTTAAATAATTCTTGAATATTTAAATGTCCAACCAATATTTTAAAACAATATCCCAACGACACATAGGACGTCGCGCTATGACGGAATTCGACAAAAACATGAATACAGCTGCATTTTAATGACGAACTAATTTGCATACAAAGTTACCTTTAAGAATTCGAATGTAAAATGTTAATTATGTAAATTGATTCGATATCCTTCCTTTGACTTGAAAATAATGGTAGGAAATATGCCGTAAAGCTGCCCGTAAATCGTTTGCCACTGATATATTGGTAGCTGTGGCTATTTAGATTTCTAATCATAATAAATGCAATGTGAATATTAACATGCGCTCGTGATTGATTATAGGCTATATTCTAAGTACAAAATAATTGTAGGGATTTCACGTAACCCACTTGTAAGGCGGTATTATAAAGCTGCATCTGATTTATTTGATGAATGTTATGTACTTAATTGGGTTGAAGACACAAGTAATGTTTTTGAACTTTGCTACGATAATTTATTTTCTGACAGCTATCAAGCTTCTAAATAAGAGATATCTTCGACCGTTTTATTTTTAGAAAATGTATCCCTAAATCGTTTTTCGAGTTCAAAGATCACGTTACTGCAAATGGTTTTAACGACACATCACCGTTTTTATTGGCACGGGGCGGCCACTTAGTTATCGCCCTTAGCCCTACAAATCGTCCCGGGCTTTCTCCGGTAAATGTCCTATGAAATTGCCATCGTGAGTCCCGCTCTGACCATAAAGCAAGCGGGAACGCGACGCGTTTATGATCTAGTAATAATGTGCCGAGACAATCGTATGCACGTTCATACTGGCAGATAAATCTCCATTTGCAGGTAAATTCATGACCGAACACCTACGTGCTTTTTAAAATTTATTTCTTTCACCCGCGTCTACTACTTTGAAAGGTTCTTAAGGCAGACGTTAATTTTATTTATACGCTTCAGGGTACACGAGAGGCGTCGATGTTAGTCGTTAGAGGTAACAGATGCCAATTTGTAGACGTTGCAATTTAAATTTTGTACAAAAGTGATACAGCGAGCTCGTGAGCTGAGCTTTTCGTAATTTAATGAAAGTTATGCTTTTCTTATTAGCTTGATTCCAGTAAATTTGATACTGATGGTATTATAATTGTAATTTTATTCCGTGCCATTTCTAGCACTAGAGCTCTAAGCACCTTAATATTAGTGTTTTCATTATACTTTTTGTTATTATCATCACATTATATTAATCATTCGCTATCTGACATGCGTCATATTTTTTGAGTTGTTGTCCTACTGACAGACGGAACTACTGTTCCGAATGCTGGAGATCGTTCACTCGTTTCTGAAATTGTTGGTTTATAGCCGCGGGTATGAACGGTACTAGCCTGCGTGACCGTGCCTCTGGCTTCTCCTAAATTAATACTCGATTGTGTTGCACTGGCCACATTGTCTCGGAGCTGAGGTGGCGTGACAGCCTGTCGTTACATTGGAACACTTTCTAGTCGTGTCCTACACTGATTTAAGTGGAATTCGTAACATAGATCCTCAATAAAACAATCCCGTGCAAGTGCAACACGACATTTATGATTCGTATTTATTGAAACGTTAATTTTAGAATTTGCATCATCTGATATTTGTTTTCTATTTTGTATTACGCCGTCTATAATTTCCTATTATCGTTCGCTAACACCAACGGCGTATTCCGCTACTGGATATCTTATTACTGAATATCTTTTCCAGTAATACCAGTACTATTTATTAGATTGAGTCGTGAGACCCAGCAGTGCGGTAGTCAAGCGTCGGTACCTATAAAATAAATAAACAGAAAATGCATATTATTCTCGCCCTCTAGCACACATACAGTAACGGTATGTTTGGATACCCGTTGGCTTTATTTGTTATTGCCAAGAAGATTAAAAGAAAATAATGTTCCTTCATTTAATTGATGCCTTTTTCGAACCGTCACGTTTTGATTATTATTATATTCAGAGTATGATGTCAATTGTCAGTATGCTAACTAGTTAAACAATGTTACGTAATTTATCTCTTCATTCATAAGTAAATTAGGTCTCAAGATATCAGTGCACTGACGTGTATGTTTATATCTATCATCAATAATATTCTTGTTTATTTGCTGGGCATTGCTAACGATTGATTAAATTGCATCTGTAGCCAGCCTGAGCTCGCATAACACCATGTATAATATTCATAGTTTATTGCTCTATTACACAATCATTATTTATGGTTCGATTGCATCGCCATAAGCTGTCGGAATGTCGTTTTTTCCATACAATTAAACTCAAAATGACATGTCTGTATTCAGGCTATAGTGCTATCGGTATTCGGTACGTGACAGGTAAAATATTGTCATCTAATTTGCTTTAAGGCGGATTATGTTATAAAGTTTAATTCTGAGACACGCGGCATTTGGTACAAAAACCAATTTCGGTTTCTAATATTTAACATAACAAAAGCTACTTATGAGTCGTAAGTTATTTAGACGACTCCGAATTATTCGTCTTTTAAATTTCTAATACGAAGTGATCATAAAGTATGCTTCTACTTAAATATTGCTCAGTTTCAAGCATATGCTGTTGACTTATAAAATACTTTATGACAGTAACAAATATTGTCAGTTTTATGTCAGGGATATTCCTTAGATGCTCCTCTGTGTCTTTAGTCTTAACAGCCTTCTTTTATGGTTGGTATATTGCTGTTTAATCGATAATACATGTCCATTGCCTTTATAATTTGTCCATAGAGTTTATTGACTATATAAATTGACGGCAACTCTTGAGCTTCGCAAAGTTCAATTTGGTCGATCGAACAGTTTTAATGAACTCATGTTATTGTTGTAAGATATTTGCATAGAGATTAGTTTGAAGATTGCTTCCTGGATTATCGCTGGTTCCATTGCATCTATATTACCTGTAACCTGTCATACACAGAATTTTAATGTTTACTATTTGTTTCAGGTTTCAAAAGGGGTGGCTGCTGTATTATGATTGACCGGTAAGTCTTTGCCGTAATAATCACAAAAAATAATATGGTACAATATATAACGGTCTGAAGATAGAGTTATTACCGCACAATATCCATTGACAAAGGACATCTGTCCTATAGCAAACTGAGTAAGAAAAGGTCGTATGTCCCCAAATCCCAGACATTCTCTTCCCCGATGCAACATTCAGTTGCATGGATCGTGCGGCACGCCTGCATAATGTTCGCGGGCGCACATCGAAGACCTATTTTTTGCTGTACCGGGAGTGAATTTTAAATCGAACATGTCTTTATAAGAGCGGAGTTTCCATTTCTTGCGCCTCCACGTTGTTGCTCCTACTAAGATTTATATACATTCAATTCATTCTATGTTAATATATGATAGTAATAGTCTGTTTCGATTTATGATTAAACTCAATTGCCTAGTAATTAGTTGGGTGTGGTTAGAACATGAGTTTTATAAAATAACTTCCTGGACTTGGTATAATATTTATGTATTTGGTTTCTATTGATTGTAAATTAATATATTTCTGTTAATATACAGGATGTTGTTTTGGTCAGCGACAAGCGACCCAGGAGCGGTAGTACAGAATATATAATCCCCAAAAATGGACTTAATTCCATTAAACACTGTAAATATGTTGAGAAATACCTTATTCAATTTGAAATAAAATTACCGCAAAGTACGGTTACTAGGCACGTGCACAGACTAGAGCTAGGCACAAGCCGCCATCGCCCCACCCCTTTACTTCCTCGTACTCCCGTTGAGTATTATGTCTACACTTTAGCTTATTACATGATTAAAAAAAAAAAAAATATTTTTATTATTAAAAAAAAAAAAGTATTTTTTTTATATTTTTTTTAGCACCAGTATCATTTGTATTATCGACCCTGAGTCGCTCGTCGCTGACCAAAACAACGACCTGTATTGCTCGAAATTAATTTCATTTTTTTTAAATTCTCCTTGGACAACAATCAAGCTGGAGTTGGCGGTCTTCGACGTGATAAAGTCACAGTTTCTGATAACACAGATCTTCACGTGTGACGTAGTTTGATTTATTCACAAAACAAGTAGTAAGGGTTTGATCAGAAGTTGCAAGTAACGGTAGCCGCAGCTAGAATAATCTATTGATGCAGCTTTGTATTAGATATTGAGAGGTTGTTGAATCGTGACGTTTATGCGCTTCTTTCATGAACTTTGCCTGCATAAGGAACCTTTGTGTATTGAAATGGTAAATTGTGTTTGATTTTGTGGTTACCGTACACGCTTCGACTACCTACGGGTGGTTTTTGAGCTATGAATTGATGTTGCGAACGCCGAGTTTCATTGGTTCTCTATCATTATTGATTATTGTGTCTGTGCAGTACTGTGTATTATATGTTTACTGATTTTGTACTACTTGTCAATTATGGAGTCATGCAAAATCAGAGATTAATAAGTTTTTGTTAAAAAAATATTTATAATACAAGCTTTTTTGGTGACTACTTTTTGTTGACTGTTATTGCATATTGTCTTCCAATATACTAATGTACACCAAATAAGTCCATCCGATCACTAGAAGTGGGTAAAATTCGACTTGCAAGATTCCACCCGAACAAACATAGTTACAGTAGTACCCAATTAATATGGCTTACCGATGTACCTGCGCAGAAGATAGATTTTCAAAGCGCGGGAAACGCTATTGGTTGGCAGCTGCCGCCGTGTTAGCGTGCGCCGTGCGGAGGGGCGTGACTTGCGAGTGAGACGGAACTAACAGCTGCAGTGTATTATGAACCTAATAGTAGTGATCTAAGGTTGATTGTATGTTTTAAGCTTTCTTTCGTTAATCTTCGTGGCCATACTTTCTTTTCTGTGTGAACGAAGATTCACGACGCGCCATATCAGTTGGGTAATACTGTACCTACATACATTGCAAGTTAAATAAAAGCTTGTAAAAATATACACAAAACTTAGCCATTGCGCAATTTTTTTTAAGGTTTTTATTTTCATGTTCTTACTAGAATTTGAGGCAATCCAAATATTGTGTTTCAATATTTACTTAATTCTATTTCTTTATTCAAGTTTCATTTCCTGACCCACCCTCACCTAGAGTCATAAAATAAGTTAGATTTAACATCGTGTGTTCGAACATTACGAATAAATTAAATTGAAAGCACCATTTAATTAATGTAATACCCAACAGTTTATTGCTTGTATTTAAATGTATCGTATTTCGACACAAAATTCGTAGTTTCAATATCGAACGTGTATTGTTTATTTATTGTCTTTTACTATACGTTAGCCCCGACTCCGCCCGGCGGACACACCCCCGATATCTAGTCGGTTATCTCACTGTGCGATATTATGAACAATATTAATCTTTTCGCTTGAACTTTACTCACTGGAAGAGTTATCATAAATATCGCATACTATTTATTTATAACGCTTAATATCTAACCACAGATTAATGTCAAGGTAGAAAGTTATTTACGTGGCCTGGGTAGGTATACTACGCTCATGATCATGGCACATCCAGGACATCTAAAATATTAAAATTTTATACGAGGTGCGCACGAGCAGTCCAATTATTGCCAGAGAAATCGCGGCTAATTGAATACCAATACTATTTGTAATAGGCCGGTGAGAAAATTTGTAACCGTAGATTTGTTATTAAGATTATGAATGTGGAATTATTTTTGAGATGAGCAGTATTTATAGCGAGGTGGTTGCATTTAAATGTTTCGGATTATATTGGTACTTTGGTAATACCTAATGAATTGGTAATTGGGTAATTATGAATTGTAGACGATTCATTTTCAGAAACTAGATAATCTAGATTAAACTACTGAATACTTGGATCTAGGTTATCTAGTCTGTTAAAATAGGCCAAGACCATTTTTCCTCTAGTTATCTTTAAGTTGTCCTTGCGAAACATTGTGATATATTATTTAAATGATACTGTTTTAGGTGGTCGTATGTATGTACGGTCGCCATATTGGAATAGGAGCTCAGAGGATCTAGACGAATGTTCCTCATTTATACCGGTCAGTCGGTGCTTCGCCGCCGGCGTTGTGATGCTGCATTTGCATGGCTGAATAGGCAAGTTGACAGTCAAGTGATATATATATATATCAGTGGCGTGCATTCCATATAGGCAAATAAGCAATGCTTACCTCATAAGATTCAATAATATAATATATTGATTCAATTAAACTACATAATCATTTTAAATAAAAATTCTAACCTAACATTCAATACAAAATTTCAAACTTAGCCGCGCAGGCACTCGCGAGTTCGTGTAACAAATTCACGCACACTAAAACGATTTCGGCATATGCACACACGCACACACACTTCTTTAGGATAATACGACGAAAGCATAAATCACGTTTTTACTATGCGTAGCACACTGACATTTGACATTCGCGATTTATGGACCAAAAGTAACCATACCTACTCTGTTGTGACACTAGTAACCCAGCCAAATTAAAAAAACTACAGTTTACCAACGTTAGAACAACTCAAATATAACTTCGCAATTTATTTGTATTGTTTTATTTATGGTTTGGCTGGCATTGCAAAGGGTTACCGTACTTTGACAAAATTTATTATCGATAGATTCAAATCGAAGTGACTGATATCAATTAAAATTAAAATATATAAAAGATCGATCCTTAGAAAATCAATATCTATATTTTATATTATGATAAAAAATACATTTCTTCGTTAATTAGTAGCAAAAAATATTTTTAAAAATGCACTGTTTATTAGGTCACTAACAATAATATAATTAAACGAATATCGTTATTCGATTAAACTTACACTGTCGAGATTTTTAGAAAAACAACGATTTAGACGCCCTCCCATCGATTTCGGCATTGATGAGAGAGAAAGAGAGTAACTTGTGCTAATTTATTCAAAAAACTAATATTTAACTGCAAAAAATATCGATTCGAAAATTCGAAATGGAATATTATGGTCTCGTTAAAATCGATTTTCGATCTTTTAATTTCGTGGCGATCTTAAGATCGATCCGTAACTCCAAAGACGATTTAAAAGATCGAATATTGATTAAAAAATCGATCAATTCAACCGAGGCTGGAAACCCTAGTTTGGCTTTTTTTAAATATTTGTTCATGACCGACCATGGACACAAAGTCCTTCAGTCGCATACATTTTATTTATAATATCACTTTCATATAGTCCGCACATTATTAACTTTTACATAGTCCGCATCAGTCACCGTTCAGAACTGTTTTAGTAAAATGGTGGTCACTGTACTAAAACTTTTCACGAACTTTTTGAGACAACTTGTAAAATCACGATACACATAATTTTCATTCCACTAGTGCACGTGGATTGATCTTTATTAGATAAAATACCACCGATAATATGCAATAATACTCTCCTAGTACTTGATTGCCTACCTCCTCCGAAATTCAATGCACGCCACTGATATATATACTAGCTTCTGGTCGCGGCTTCGCCCGCGTGGCCTACAGGAAACAAATGACATATTTTTCTACAACAATAAAACAGAACAACTTCATCCCCTTCGAGGGTGGAATTATTAAAAACGCTCAGACACGTACAAATTAATTATCAATCTTCAGCTTAAGCACTACATTTTTAAGATCCTAACTTCGAAACTGACGGACTTTCATACAAACTTTCATTCCCTATTTTACCCCCTTAGGGGTGGAATTTAGAAAAACCCTTTCATAGTGGATACCTACTCTTCACAAAGAATATACCCTCTAAATTTCATGTCTCTAGGACCAGTGGCTTAGGCTGTGCGTTGATGTTGGTGATATCAGTCAGTCAGTCAGTCAGGACTTTGAATTTTATATATATAGACAGATAGTATCGTTAGTAAAAAGATGATGCGTTCTTTCTTATGCTGGATTTTTTATCGAGTGTTTTTAACCGAGGCACAGATTACTTCAATTTTTAAATTAAAATTGATATTGCGAAGCCAGGTTGGCAGAAGTTAACTATATTCTTGGTTCGGTATTTATCTACAAAGCTAGAAGGCTACTACTTGATGCCAGTGAATAAAACGGTTACGCTCACTAGAAAAGCATATTTGATCAAAACTTTCGAGTCAGGTAAGTTTTAGAATGTGACTCTTATTTTTAGTTCAATTTCAGCCTAAACGGGGCACAATTACGTAGTACATGTAGTACAGCATCCTATATTGAAAAATAAAAGGTAATCTGATTAAAAGGATTATGCAAATAAGTATTAATTTTGCTTATCATAAACCTAAATTAATCGCAAGAAGTTCAAACTGAATTCCTCTTTATCTGTGTGTACTCAGAAGAAATCTTACGACAGGAAAGATTGTGATTCACTTTTGTGCTTTTGTATCCCAAATCTTGTTATTAATAATTTAATTTACTTCAGTGCTTTATCCTATCTTCAAACTTAAGTTTGTTATTAGAAATTTCACTTAATCGACTTGGGTGTTACAAATTATAAACGAGGCGACTTAAAGATTTAACCGTTAACACCTTATAAATAATTATCAACGTTCGGTAAACTTTGTGGTTTTCAGATAATAGTTATTAATGGGCTTACAATCGTCCACAGTTAATCTGCTTTCAAACTGTACAAGAACCCCTCTTGTCTTACTGTAGTTTGTAAAGTCGTAATAAGTGTGACTAATTGAATAGTTGGACCGATAAGTTTTGATACATAAAGTCCTTGTTCTGTATCGGGGCATGTAGAAGTGGGATCGAAAGGTACGAACTGGGATATGTGGAACAAAGGGGTTGTTAATGCAGAGAAAAACGGTACTTAAATAGGATTATAATGGGTCGACTTTTCATTGCTATTGTTCTGTATTAGAACATGTAAGATCCTGTCATAATCCGGTGATGAAATGGGATTTAAGAGTAGAGAGAGATTAATACCTACTACTGAAGAAAGTGTTATAATTGATATTTACTCAGTTATTTTAGTTTTTTTTTTTATTTATTTGAATCTAATATTTGAATATTTTACTAACTTTTCACATAGATAAGATATATCCTACGGTTGAATAGATAAATCGTGACGCACCCACATATTGCGACGTTTAGTTAGACTCCTTGGTGGTTGCATTATGTGTTTGTAATACAATATCTGTTCCAGCCATGAGAGATAGCGGGTCATCTGTCGGTCTTATAAAAGATAGATCAGATGACTTGCAAAATAGAGCGTCCGTAAATACAAAGCACTGAGTATGTAGTTTAAATCTAGTTCTTTTAAGATTAAAATCTCGATTGGTTAGACTCGGAAGCTGAACTTTTTACACCATCGAACAATTACCCCAAAAAAGCGCAATAACATTCATTTTATTAGAAATCGATTCCGCTAATTTCCCACCACCGATAAGCTCTGATTGGCTTAGTCAAGGACACACGCGCTTTGATTAACTAAATATAGGACACACTAAACATTTATTTGCTGTAATTGGTCGGTACTGTTAAAAACACTTATTAGTTGTGGAGTTGGATTGCCCGGTATTAATACGGTAAGGATTTTTCCTCGATGATTTTACACTTAATTATATTTCGAAAACCTAACTAATTAGTATAGGTTTAATAAAATAAAAAAGTGTGTATTTTTTTAATTATTTCGGTATAAAAAAAAAAAAATAAAAAAAATTATGTACAACTCGCAACTTAAGGAACACGTCGCGGCGTCTCGGTGCGTATCGGGGCGCACTTTACAATTCAGGAAATGAAATTAATGTCTGTACTGTAATTAAAGCTCAATGTAAAAAAAAACTTAATTTCGTATTATGAAAAGGATGTCATAACATAAACAATCCCACCAAAAACATTTTCATGTAAAATGTTGCCAACACGAGACCATATGGCTCGCACTGTCAAAATGTTATCAGATCTCATGTAGAGCCAAGCTTATAACTCTACACGCCCTAACTCTACACGCCCTAACTCTTCAAGCCCTAACTATACACACCGTAGTCAAAATATGTGGCTTGGTCGCCACTTCGCCAATCTCCCATCACTTGTCCTCTAGCCGCAACACGGTCCGTGCGGTCCACAACGACTAATCGGTTTAAGTAATGTTCATTAATTAAAGTCCCGGCCCGTCGGATTACCTCGAGTCCAGTCCACTGTTCACTAGTGAACAACAATATTTTGTCAACTGACCCGCATCTACGCCATGACTTATCTTTGTCGCCGTACCTATTGGACAACTTTCACAGTATTAATGGGTGGATTAGTATTAAGTGTTTAGCGAAATGGTTGTTATGAAAAATTACGACCACACATCGCTTGATTTTCTATGGTTGATCACTATCCATAGGTTGTAGATTTAAAGAAGTAGAAGAATCAAAAAGAAGTCTAGCTAAAATATTCATAGCACCTACGCTCTTATATACGGATGGAAACTAGAGTACCAAGTAACCCATAACATCTCATAGTTTTAATAATATTTTAAATTTAATTAAAAAAATAACAGCTAAAACTCCTTATATTCTTTCTAGAATTATAACAAATTTTACTACTACCAGATATCGGGATAAACGTATAACCTCAAATTATTCCCCCGAGCAGATACTTCGACATGCAAATTAAGACGCGTAATATTCAAAAATATATTTTCCAGCTTCGTCAATGGTTCGCCTTGATAAATGTTCGCCATTTGTTTCAACTGATTGGGCCGTTCGAGGGATGGGCCTTTCTTGATTGTTTTCCTCAAAACCCTTCCAAAATCCTTAGGAATAAATGAAACCTGCTGATGGTAGATGTAGATAGCCAATCTATGACGTGATCACGTGAAGTATCTAATGCTTTAGACGTATTCGTAATTTTTTGGGGCAAGTAACTTTGTATTGATATCTAGATGTTTCTCTTTCTGATTATTTTCAACAGGTTTCAAGTATAATCTCACTTTACGAGCAACAATGTAGGCAATATATTAAACAGTTTTTGCAATATTTCTCCCTTAGTCGGTTCATTTGTTTCCCAGCGCGGCGCGTCTAGGATTTATTTACAGGCAACATTATATCGTCCCCTTCAAAGTGAACACGATATATTCATATTAATGTACGCCCGGCGCCTTATTCATATTTTACACGGGCAAACAGATTGTGTGTAATAATTGGACATGCGTCAAGCGTGTCACGGTAATGTGGTCATAAGTTAGCCGGGTGGCTCGGGGCGCGTGTCATTATGCCAATCTCGACAATTGAGCCTCGCTGCTTGCTCTGAGAACGCGTCGAAATGATCTATGAGTTGGTATTATGAGCTGTTGGATTGGCTCCTGCTCGGATTAGCCTACGGGTTGATGTACTGTTCCTTTAAATTATTGTTGTTTCCACTGAAGTTCTTCTGCCGCTGTCAGTTTTTTTTTTAATTCACTCAATTCAGACGAGTCTGAAGGCCCGCTAGGCAAATAAAATAAAATAAAGCCCTGCTTGTGTTTTAGACTAGATAGGTATGCTACTTCAGGGAATCCAAAGCTGAGAGGAGCAAATGTATCCTGTACAGTCATACCATACATTAGTAGTTAGTTAGTATACAGATTCGAACATGGTGTTCAAGCAGCACAATATTGTGAATTAATTCTCACGACACGATTTCTCATATAAAATTCTGACGCCGAAACAAATCACCCATACCGTAAACAAATCATCGCGTTCATTGATATTTGTAAATGTTACTAATACAGTGGAGGCATCGTGCCGTTCACACCCACCGCCGTCTGCGTTTGATTAAGAGCGGGCTAATGAAATTAATAACCGTGGAACACAAAGTCTAGCTAGCGCCTCCTTCGCTCTTGACAAATGACCGAGTGTAATTTCACACGGACCCATAATAATACAACGTCAAAGCTGACTATACGTACAACGACGTAACATCCTTTATAAGGCAACGTCGATGTAGCTAATTGAAATTGGACTCTTAATGCTGAAGACTCTTTATTGAGATAAGCTCAAGAATTTGTGAAAGTAAGTGTCTTGTTTTTGCTTGTTCATCTTATAAATCTCAAATATCTTTCAACAACTGCATTCATCAAAATGTTCTCAGTGAGGAAGGAGTTAGATATGTTCCTATGTACTATCATAGCATTCACAAAATACAAATCTACAGTATTCAGTTGAGAGAGCCTATGCAAATGTATAGCGACTTGTCAGACATTGTGACCTTGGTACACCACCATTACCCACGCAATCCGTACGCCGCAATTATGCTGAGTGCGCTTAAATTTCCCTTAAACAGTGATATAGTGGTATCGTAGAGCAGGGCGGTATTTATCATAGTGCACTTGCTCGGACGCAGACGGGACGCACGGAAACGAGATCGTCCCTTGGCGCGGCGCGGGCGCACCACCGATAAATCTGCCGCACTTAACTCGCAACCGGTAAATAACTATGGGATTTCCGCGTGCGAGAACGCGATGCGCTTAAGCATAAATCTATGCCTGTATTGTGATATTGTGTTGCCATTATGGGACTCCGGGAAGGCTGGACATCTCATAAATACACACAGTTTGTACGGCAAAGCTTCTCGTGTCGTCCCTTCAATGGGTGTCTGTGACGTTAGCCGTTTCCATATCTCAATGGCCAACACAAAAAGCCAGTGTTGGTCTGGCGGTCTCAGTTAATGTCACTGTCCGTTGATTCAAATTGTTACTCGCCTAACATGTAGCTAAAAGGGTGCTTTGTTGACTGCATCTGCCTACAAACGTATTAGTCGTTGTGTCTCGAAACGAATCGCTACCAAGATAATTATTAAGCATGATTTCTTTGTAAGGAGTACAAATAAATACAAATCGTTTGTATTTACCTACTGAAAATGCTCAAGGGCGATAAAGGGTTTCGCATGCCAATTCTGTCAACTAGTCTGGCCTTTGTACGTCCTAATAGGGTAGGTACTATGCAGCGATCCCGATCGCGCCGACGAACGAGAGATGCTACACGTGTTCCAACTGAAATTACCATTATTATCGATCATCTCGCGCCAGCGTCTCGTAACGACCCTCAATAGGCGCGAGTCCGACTCTGCGAATCTTATCGAACACTCGAGCGAACTCGATGCTAACCCAACCACGTCCCGTTACGGTCATCTTCAATTTCAGACTTGTTTGTTTGCTCCCTTCGACAGCTGAACTTAAACGATTGTTATTTCACGAATGAACTGTAGAGTCATTTAATCATCAGCATTTGCCTCTATTGCAACAAATCACAATTTAATCACACGTCTTCTACGTGAATGTACACCTATAACTACAGAGATCGTCTGTGTTATACAGCAAGTTAAGTGCTCCACAGAAAATTGAATTGTAATTGCAGTCAGTGGAATGCTAAACGTGTCATTCTTTGTTGATTGCGCGTCGTCGTCGTGCGCCGTCTAGATAGAACGATGCTCACGGCAATTATTGCATATCAACTGAATTGAATTCTCTTTGCGTTCGAGATTTATGCTTTCATTAAATTATTATCGAGCGAACAATAATATAGGTTGTGTTCTCTGATTAATGGGGTGCGTCTCGGTACGTTCGCTTAGCTCGTTCAGTGCAAATTATTGAGACCGCTTTGTTATACTGTCAGTTAGATGTTAATTTTATTTAGTGTCCGTGAAATTGGATGCCGTTGCGTTTTGTTCGTAGTTGCGACGTAAATGATAATTTGTATTGAAATGTTTAATGCATAATAACATTAGGCGGTTTGCTATTATCGTCTGGCCGCGGGCCTTCGTCGGCTATACACACAAATAGTCATTTCAGGGTATCGTTGCAGTAAAATGTTGGAGAAGTTTATTCTGTCCTGTACCTAACGACGTTTTGCTTTTATCCTTATCTGATTAGATGTATTTTCGATATATTTATCCAATTTATGAATAATGTTATGTATTCCATCCAATGAACCAATGTGGTTTTGAAATTTCGCCAGTAACACGAGGTGTTGAGTGTGACTCTTGAAGACTTACTTTCGAACCTGTGGTAACTTCAGTAGTTTCCATCTTCATAAGTGGCCCTGGTAGAGCTAAACTTTGCTATTTTTCAAAAAATATTGATATCTTTATTATGTTTCAAAGGATAATATCGGTCAATTTCCTGATGGATCTAAATTATAGGGCGTCATCTATCAATCTAATCGACGCATGGACTTGATAGAGGCTGTTGATATATGACACTATACCTACTCCGTCTTTTTACGATTCAGTAGAGTCTCAGCATCAACAGTAATTTTGAACTCTCAATTTGCCGGACCTAATAAAAAGAATTAGTAAATCTTTAATGAATAGAATTTCTCTAAGGTAACTGTAAAAAGTTGTTAGCTGGTATCCAAGTAAGAATATTCATCGGATACCGGCGCAGTACTAAATCTTTCAAGACTCACATTTAGCGGTGTCTAATGTAGGTAATGCCACACCTTGCTATCCATATTAATAATTCTAACAAAACGTTTAAGGGCATGCGGCGACTTTCGCAGGCTTTTCGATGTCACTGCACTTGCGATGTGCCTTGCAAATACTTTAAAGAAGGAAACGAGGAATTTCAGTTTATCTAAGAGATGCGGCTCATTCAAGTCTTAGATTATGCAAGGCGCTAGATCGGCGATTTGCGACTTGGTATTCTGTTTCGCTTCCCTAAAATTCCCTACTATGGTTCCATTGTTGGCAAAATTTCTAGAATCTCTAGTTTCGGTTGGTTCACTTTCGATGATGAAATGTAAGTGAAATAACAAAGTCTTTAGTTAGTATGGTGAAACTTACCTAATTATACCACACGTAACTTAAGCAATGAGATAAACTACAATTAACGAGACAGTAATTAGAAAGTATTCATTCTAATTACTTTGCTAAACTAGATGCTTTGACTTAGATGTATTCAGAAAAGACGAATAAGGAGTTTGAGAAAAGCGAACTTGATGATATGATAGCTCTAGGTTGCAAATTACAAAATACTCGATAATATAGATCCAACTAAAATAATGGTATATAAGTTCTAAGATAGAGCTAAAAATAGCCCTCTAATAGATTTCATAATAGAATCTACCGAGGCAAAGGAAACCTCGTGCACCGATTCCCCCAGATCAGTTTACGCTATTTTATGTTATTGATAATACAACACGACCGACACGGCGCTAACATAAATCGCTACACTTATCAGTGTTTCTATGGGATCCCGTTGTTTGTAGCAATGCGCATTGGTATACTTATGCGGGTTCAGTTTTCCAATACGAATTTCGCACACGGCAGCCGTGTATGCGTTGACCTTTACACGGCTCCCTGTAACACGTTCATGAGTTTGTAGCTCGTCTTCGACGGCTAAAATGGCGCTTCTTGGTCTTATTTCAAGCCGTTGACTTTCAACGGAACAGCCATTCTCTAATGAAGTGAAAATTCTATGTAGTACAATTAACCAGTTGATTATTTTCAAAGTGATTGATAGACTATATCCTTAATTTTAATTGGCTTTCGGATTAGTAGCGTTTATTTTGATGGAGATAACATAAATATTGTTGATTCAATCCAATTTCGCCATTAGGTACTAGAACTAGAGGAAAATAGAAATACAGTCCACATTCATCTCGTTAATAGGTTTGTACTGTTATCCACGAATTGCTATTGAATCGGAGCTTATTAAAAAAAAGCGATATCTCATATGAAAATGAAAATTAGCTTGAGATCAAGTTATTTTTGCAGCTAGTTTTAGACCTAAGAAAGAAACCGAAATATTGAAGTTATTCAAATACCTAATAGATACAGATATTCAACTAAAATGATGAGGAGGGATAAGTAAAAGTAGTTTTAGGCCTACGGTCTCCAGTGCGAAAGTAAATAAATGTGTTTGCTATATTTACTGGCGTTGTCGTTTTCTCTATGTTTTATTGAGTTAGTTGACTGAAAGTTAGTACAACGTACGGAATATTTAATATTTAGTTGTAAATTATGTAAAAAAATGATATGGCACAAGAGTTATATGTGAGATAAAGTTTAGTTAAGGGAAATGAGAAGAAGAATTGATGTTTTTTTGTAGACTTAAGTTTCCAGAAATGTAATTATTTATGGACAAAATTTAGAAGTGCATACCCAAAGTTGCAAAGATGTGATACTGAGATTTTGTAATCTAACTATAAAATGGATTGCACATTTAGCATGCAATCTTCGCAAATACCTGTGCATGAGAATCAACATTTAAAGATAGATATTTAAGCCTGATTTACTAATGAAACTGATCCGATCGTTAAAACCATATCTATTTGTAAAGTACAATTTCTAATTACTTTAAAACTAAGTGAGATAATTTCAATTGCGCACTAAATAGTGTAACTAGAGTTTGCCGTGCTGATTCCTCATTAAGGTTCGCTTACACAAACCCAACTCGTAAAATTAGCCCCATATCGTTTGCGGTCGCAAAGTAAACTAATCGCGGAAAAGCACTAGGCAACCATTTCGTGAGAACCAGATTGACCCGAGTTCTGCACAAGTGTGAAATGACATTTACGACCAGATACAACTGGTATTCGTATAATTAGATCGTAATTCTATTCGTATAGTCTTTACCGGATCCTTTGCGTTTCTGTGCCAAATACCGTGTTAAAGTTTATTGATACTATGTTCGCGTGTCATCTTCAGTATCTAATGTTGCAGTTAAGTCTACTTCTTTACTATCGTACCTAATAAAAGGGCTCATTTAAATATTTGTTACCTCGTGAAAAAGAGACTTTACGTTGATTTTTTATAGTTTTACAGTTTTAATTCTGGTTGCTTATGCACTGAATATATCAGTAGTTTTTGTTTCTGAAATTATTTTAAAATGTTGACAAAATAATTCCTACAAAATCCGTCCTACAAAATTGATTATATAAATGCCAGAACAACAAAAAATAAGCTGACAAACATTTAAAGAACGTTAAAAAAAGTCGTTCAAGAAATAGTGTCAACAATGAATATAATGAATTCAAGTCGGAGGTCTAAAGTACAATATAGCTAAAATTAGAACATGGATAGTAAAATGGAGGACGACGTCTGGCTAACGTGCAAGTAATGAGCCCATTTCTACAATATAATTTGATAGTACTGACGATAAGGCTTGCTTTATAGCGTAAGCGCCAATTATACGATTTAATTTGTCTTCAACTAGTTATTAGTCGTCCAAGGTAACTCAGCAGTAAAATTATCTAATTCGCTTATAAACACTTGTTTTTGTTCATTACAAACAAAGTAAACAAGGAAATAATTAATCATGCAACTCGTCATTGTAATTTACACTGCTGAATTTACTAGATATTGTGTTTTGACGTGATGGTAAGTTATTAGTGATTTTATAGTAAACTTTACGTTGATTTACATCTTCTTAATACCTATTTGTTTATTTTTCAATTATAGTATTCATTAGACGCTGCACAAACGTGGACACTTATATCTTGTGTCGGATACAAGCTACCAATGAATATTTGATTTCTATAAAATCAGTATGAAATCAGCCACTCCCTGCGCAGACATAAACATTTTTTGTATCCATTTGCTTCCACTTTACACATACTCTTTGACGATCAAAAAGTTTCGGTGTCGGTTACTGGAAACTAAAAGTCGTCAGTTGAAGACACAAGCAACATTAAAAAAATCCTTACAATTGTACTGAAACGGACGGAAAACAAGCAACGAATTGTACCAGTGATCAGAAGTAGCGACCGGTGACTGTGTCCGATCGCCGCCACCGGACACAGCAACTATGGTTACCAGTGACCAGGAGTAGCAACCGGCGACATTACTGTTATTTATCATAAAAATACACGAATTAAGTATGTACTTGAACGTTATCTGCTTTAGGTTTCCTTGTCTTATCTATACCTTGTTTACTTCAGATTAAGTTGATCCAAGCTTTTGCATCTTCTAACAATACTAGTTTCGTTGTTAACTTTCTCATAAGCGAGATTATTGCTGATAAAAACCTATTGGTGTCAGCTTCTCAGATTGTACCGGCCGTACCTGAAAGCGCATGTACTGCACCTATCTCGTCGACACGGGCCATGGGCTAAGCAAACACCGTGGTGATGAAGGCTAAGTCACAGGAGGATAACGATTTTTCTGATGTTGGATATAGATCAGCTGGATTATGTTTTGTACATGTTCAATTTAATTTTAGTTTAGCAGGTTGGTCATATGAAACGTTAGTAAAGGGATTGAATGTAGATGACTGAAATGTTATAGCGCCACTGTCAATCACTTAAGACTTCAATAATTATTGATTTCGTCATTATAAGTAAAATAAAGTTTTGACAGTGTTCTTTCTATTTTTGTTACTCGCTCTCCTTCCCTGCTTTATACTGCAGCAATTTTACCTTTCACCGTCGAGAGATATTGTCCATGCAGACTCGATCCCTACGCCTCATTACCATATACTGCGCCCGTGACAGCATCGCAATTAACTATCTGTTTATTGTTGTTGAATTATAAACGGCATTGCGTGACACCACTTCTGGGTATCGCGGTCGACAGTACATGTTGGTCTTTGCCATTGCTGCGAATGGTACCATGTACACGCGCTTTCATTCCCATACTCAACTGCACATACGAAGGTATATAATGTGATAGTTGGTGGCCGAGAAAGGCAACGTTCAATCGCTTATATTCGTAGAACGGTATGTGGTTTTAGAATTTTAATTTGGGAGTGATTTTTAAGCGATTGTCTTCCAAAGCTCTATTCTCTATTCGTTAAAAAAAAGCCTAAAAATTCAGGCCAAACGTGTAGGGTACGTTACTTTAAGTACCGAATTTTATTTATTATATGTTGTTCAGTAAATGAAAACACATTTTGATTTAATATTGCAAGCGTAATTAGGTCAATAAATGTTAGTTTCTGTCAATCTTATACGTTGCACACACAACGCCCCGTCTCCGTTATTGCACCTGCCCGATGCGCTGGCGCACCCGGTCATTACCATTTATCTGCGCGTGCGACGATCGCTTACATACAAACAACTATTAATAGTCATAAACACAGTGAAACTAAAATAATTTATTGATTGAGATAATCCTTGTGAAATCTTTGCACATTATTTGCTGTTTTGCCAGTTGTTGAAGGAATAATATTTTGGAGAAATTCTTCTAGCGGCTTTCTCAAGATTATTATGATTTGTTCTTGTGATTGCATCCATTTCAGCATTTCAGCTATCTTTTTTCCATCGAACCGGATTGATTGTATCCATTGTTAGAAGATCTTTACCGTTGCGGTTTGTTTGTTGTGCCCAAATAACTTATATTAGAACGTAAATGTCAATACAGTTTACATTGTTCTTGGCAATAATGTCCCAGGCCTTAGCATCATTGCACAACCAAATAAGATTTAATGTGCCATGCCATTGTTTGGTATTTAAATCATCCGATCAGCTGATTATTTTACATGTAACCTTTCACGATTGTCTACATGGTTTCGCTTATTTAGAATGTAAATTGTTATTTTCTGTTTATTTTGTATGGATGGACATAAATTATAAAGCATCTGTTTTAGTCAAATGAGAGTAGCTTAGGTATGATTTTTAATTTGCTCTTTATTATTAGTGAAAGAGGATGTCAATTAAATGGGTTTGGTGATGACTTTCAACGTAGATTAAGAAAATACAAAGATTAGCGACATAATTTAAGAAGCGAGTTTCGGACGGATCCACGGATTTAACTGTGTTCCAGTGGAAATTAAGACTTTACAGGATCTTTCAGCTATAAATAGGTAGATAGTTGATCCGTGAAAGTGGAACGAACGATCTGTTGACATTAATAATTCTTATATTCTGTTATGTTATGTTATTATTAAATATTCTATAAGTAAAAGCATAAACTCAGCAGATCCCATGTATTTTTTTGGTAAAATATCATTCATTTTATATCATTCACTTCATTAGCTTGCAGAAGTACAATAGACACTCCAATAGATTTGATGAACTGCATAAGATCTGCTGTGAATTCCATTCAATAATATTGCTTGATTATCCTTTGTAGGCAACTGAACAGTTTGTATGTTACAGAGAAGTGTTCACATAATTTACAGTTTTTCCACCTGGGCCACATATCCGCGGGCGATCATAAGATATATAGCGCGCGATATGTTTACGTTTGAGTTATGGGTTAATTAAGGGGATAACAATGGTCAAATCTCTAAAATACGCTGGACAAAAAGCATTTTGTTGACGAATCCATCCATCCATTTGTCCTGAAAAAAATATATGTTGTACATTGGTTCATCGCGCACAAGTTGTATTGATTAAAATTTGTGTAAATATCTTCAAATTTTGTAAAAACATATATCTTTACACGTATAATTTTAACCTAAATTGTAAATTGTTGACATAACGGCTCATCAGATATATGCGAAACTTACACCAAAAGAAAGCTAATGCATTTTATAACAATATGTATTGATTAATTTTTAAATTATATAAATAATATTAAAATTATAATAAAAAAACATAATCGCGAAGCATAAATCACTCGCTCCCCGCTAAATCCCACCCGCGGACGCCTGCAGCCGAGACTCGTCAGTGCCTTGATGGCTGCTGTCATGAAAGGACCTCGCACGGAAATTTTATACGACAAATAAACTAAATATTTAAATTTATGAATGATTTTTAAATCAATTTCTTCTGATAATAACTTAGATACAATTTTGAGCATATTTTTTAGCTTGTAAATATATTTAAAGTAGTCATAAGTAAAAATAATATTTTCAAGGAAATCAATAGTCGTCATAGACTAATCATAAATGTGTTAGGTAGGTACTAATAGTTATTAAGAATTTAGAGAAAGATCCCGGTTTCCTTTATTATTTTTATAACAAGATTTTATTTATCTTGCAATGATGTACGTTGGAGGGTGAAGGCCAACTTAGAAACTATATCATAATCATGACCTTTCACTGTAGATACTGGTTCAGACCAGGATCCCGCATTTGGATGGGTTACCATAAATCAAATCAAAGACTTACCCTCTCGTAGGCTCGTGTCTTGAAATGCGTCCCGCGCGGGAACCCGGAACTAGCGGACAGCGGTTATTTGTAGTAATTTATAATTTAGTTAGTGAAAAAATGTATTTTTGCGGATGACGTACGGCGTAGAATTTAGTAATGTCAGAAAATAATTTATTGATTTTTTCCTTTTAAGGTGGTCTATGATTTAAAACATAGAAACCCATCCCCATGAAGGTTTGGCCCAAACACAGTCCCCACCTTGAAAGGTCATCTTTCAACGAAAACAGTTATTTCCTAGTCGGAAGAAAAGTTAAACTAAAATAACAACTAACCTAGGAGAATAACCCAACCATAAAGGTGAAATTAACATAAAAATGAGACTAACCCATTATTAAAATAAGATAAAACAAAATAACATAGTATTCTATAAATGAATAAATTAATAATAGAACCTTAGTAGGTGTTAATAAAATAAACAAAAGAAATTGAAGAGGTATTCTCATTCAAGAGAGCGAAGGTAATGGACATAATCGATTTACCGGTAGTTTAAATATACCTATTTTGGGTTTTAAGAACTATGCGAATACGACCATCTTTGCCCTTTATAGTATTTTGAATAACCC
Source organism: Polyploca ridens (assembly GCA_951394255.1). Lineage (NCBI taxonomy): Eukaryota > Metazoa > Arthropoda > Insecta > Lepidoptera > Drepanidae > Polyploca > Polyploca ridens. Next base: position 12,050,780 of record OX596256.1, on the reverse strand, counting down.
CTAACTGCCTATGTACAGGGGACACATTATTATCCATAAGTAAAACAATAGTACCTTCCCTAACAGGGTTTTGCTCTGTATTGCACTTTTACTTAAGAATTGTGTGGGAATTAAGTTTAATTAAGAAACTGAGGCTCAGATGGATCCTCATTCAAGATGCCGAGTGGTCTAGAATTCAAGACTGTTTCTATTTGGCATAAAACAGTTAATGAATCATATGACAACAAATGATCACATATGACACAAAAAAATAAAACGGGTTTTAACACTTTTTATAGCGGATTCCCAACTTTAGCATTAGGTAAAATTATACACTAAGTAATACGATTTTCATTTAAGATCGACTGAAAATGTTCGTCAAATGAGTTTGAAACAATAAAATCTTGAACTTTATTTATAAGTCGTAGAATTTAGCACCTATAAAATGTCAGTCGATGAGGACTGGAATTAATTCAGTTCAGAGCAACTGTAGCATTTGATAACGCAACTATATGTTTTGTCAGAATGCGGTTTTGATAAATTCGTATAGTTACTGCAACCATTTTTGACTTTATGTGAGCAGCGCAAAGCTCAAGATGTGTAAGTGATATCACTTTAGATTACGCAAAAATCAGCCGCACTAAACCTTCCCAACTCTGAACACACAGGCGTTAGAGAATGAAAATAAATTACAGTACATCTGTCAGTTATCCCTAGATAACGAGATATTTTTGATCCAGATATCAGATGTAATTCGTTTTGAAATTGATTCCATAACTTAAAAATCGAAGGCGGAGCAGTACTATCAAGTTTTAGCAACCAGAGCTCTTTTATGAGAAGCTTAGAAGGAGGAGCAGTCCTATCAAGTTCTAGCAACCAAAGCTCTTTTATGAGAAGCTTAGAAGGAGGAGCATAAAAAATAAGCGGAGCAGTAACACCTAGTACATGCATTTGTTTTACATCAGCGCAAAATGCGATTAGAAATAGTCTGAATTTGTGCGAAACACTATACAATTCCAGTTGTAGGTTAGGTCCTACATGTAGAATGTCATTTAGTGAAACGCCGTTTTCAGTTTTTGCGCTGGAATCCAAAACAAGTCTAACTTTTGTTGAAACAGAAGACTCACGGAATACGCCGTGGTGCGGGATTATATATCCTGAAGTATCACTACTATCAGATACCGGGGTAATATAATCTTTATTGAGATATTCTTCAAGAATGCTATCAAAAGCTATCCTATAAGATGGAGAAGATTGAAGTTTATACTCTGAAGACAGAAATCTTCTTTGAGCTGTAATAACTGAAGAATCTAAAATACTTGGGTCCCTTTTGAAAGGAAGCGCAACGAACAAACGACATGAATAATCACGACGGGTTGTAGTTTTATTAATATTCTCACATTCCTCTTCCTCACCACTTAACCTTATTGTGAGTGGAGATGGAGAATCTTCTAACTCCCGGAAGCGTCGTAAAACAGCATCTAAAGGAGCACTAGAAAAACAACATAGTGCATGTATTATATTATTGTGAGTAGGTAAAATAGGAGCTTCACCCATTAATATGAATCCGAATGAAGTTTTAATCGCAACAGGAGTTCCAGGAGGACCCTGAATCTGTCCCTGTTTCATCAAACGCGGAAAGAGTTGAGCACCAATTAACATATCGACCCTTCCAGGCTCAAAGAATTTGTCATCGGCGAGCGGTACTTTATGAAGATAAGCCAACCTCGATCTATCGATATTTGAGGTAGGCAAGTAGTCTGTGATATTATTTACGACCAGCGGTTTCACAGCGAAAGAAATGTTTCTATCGAAACAAGAAGAAATAATGACATCCGTTACACCTTTAATTTCATTAGTGCATCCGCCAAATCCGTTAACAGAAACTGGTTCGGTTAACATCTTATATTTTAAAGATAAGCGTTTACAACATTCTGTTGTAATGAAATGATTTTGTGACCCATTATCAATGAGACAGCGCACAATATGCGAATTACCACAAGCATCGACGATACAAACACGAGCGGTTGCAAGCAAAACAGTAGAAGGTTGCGATACTTGCGATACAATATTGTTTTGTAGCGAGCAGAAAGTGACAGGTGCGTGAGATGATCTGCTTGTAGATGCAGTAGAACGAGGATTACTCTGTTCAGTGAGCGGAGGCGTATGCACAGGTAAGTCCCTAAGATTATGTGCCTGTAGCGGTCCAGTTGTGCTGATGGTAGACCTCAACCCATCGGTCATAGGTTCGATCGGCGTCGACTGCGTAAGAGAAGCCGATAACAACACAGTATTATTTTGTTCATTCGAAGGCGGGAAATGTAAAAGAGAATGATGAAACCTTGATTGACACACACCACAGGTTTTAGTTGAGTTACAATTTGAAGTTTTATGCTTCATACTGAGACAGTTAACACAACTATTATGTTGCTTAACAACGTTATAACGCTCTTTAGGACTCAATTTCATAAAATTAGGACAGCGAAAAAACTGATCATGTTCAATGTTATGACACATGACACAAGGTTGCGAGTTATTTGCAGTGACAAATGACTTTACGATTTTAGGAGTAGGTAATTTAGGATATTGTGACATTACAGTCTTTAAAGGTGTAGGATTAATGCGTTCTAAAATTCTACACTGTTCCTTTAAAAAGGTTATAAGTTGAGAATAAGAAGGTTGCTTTTCCGAGCGAAATGTGTTTTCGAACAGACGAATAGTTTCATTGTCTAGCTTCTTAAGTGCAAGAAACAAAAACAAGAAATCTAACTTATCAGATATATTCAACCTTTCAAAGGCAGCTACTGAATTAGCAAATTTATCAATAAAAGTACTGAATCCATCTACAGAGGCGGAAGTCAAAGTTTTAAAATTTAAAAGTTGATTTAGATAAAAGGTACCTAATGAGCGGACATCATCGTATTTATCAACTAAAGTCGAATAAATAAGATTGTAATTATCCCCAGATGGATTAATACCTGAAACTGTAGTCAAAGCTTTATCAGTCAGCTGACCACATAGATAAAATACTTTTTCAGAGTTTTTCAATGAACTATTATTGTGCACGAGACGGTTGTAACATTCGATAAAAGAACTCCACATACATGGATTACCGTCAAATTGAGGTAGTTTTATTGGCGGCAGTTTTAATTTTGGTTTTGATGAATAGTCATGATCAATTGGAAACGATTTCGTACTACGCAAAACTCCTTGAATACAAGCGTACATGTCTTCAAACGCTTCCCATTGACTGAATGTAGGGCAAAAGGTTTTATCATGTTTCATCTGTTCTAAGTTTAGTTGTTCTACAATTAAATTAAATTCCGTACGAATTGTTTCAATGTTAGAAGTTTTATTTATAAACTCGGAACGAACACTTTCTGACGTTTCAATCGTAAGTGACAAGTCGTATAATGACTGTATTTTGGCAAAATATGCTGCCTGTCTAGCTTGTAATAAAATGATTGAATGAGGGACCATCGTCATCTCATCTTCATTTTGATTTTCTTGAACTCTTCTTCCTCTGGTAGCCATTTTGCTAACAGATAAATAAAGTCAAAGAAATAAATAGATAACAAACCGAGGCGGTAGAGGTAAGGTAAATCGGTTGTTACGAGGAAAAATGCAATACAGGCGATATACGCGGTTGGAAAACGTTAATCACGTTATTTAAGTATAAACGTTGTTTATTAGCGGGTAAAGGACAAAAACTATCGTTTAAGCCTAGAAAGAAGAAGAGGAGTTTGCCTATCGGCTTACAACCTAACTAGCGAGAAAAATTAAAAATTAAATAAATCCGGCTCGAAGGACCAATGGAGGGTGAAGGCCAACTTAGAAACTATATCATAATCATGACCTTTCACTGTAGATACTGGTTCAGACCAGGATCCCGCATTTGGATGGGTTACCATAAATCAAATCAAAGACTTACCCTCTCGTAGGCTCGTGTCTTGAAATGCGTCCCGCGCGGGAACCCGGAACTAGCGGACAGCGGTTATTTGTAGTAATTTATAATTTAGTTAGTGAAAAAATGTATTTTTGCGGATGACGTACGGCGTAGAATTTAGTAATGTCAGAAAATAATTTATTGATTTTTTCCTTTTAAGGTGGTCTATGATTTAAAACATAGAAACCCATCCCCATGAAGGTTTGGCCCGAACATACGTCTTATGTTTCAAAATTTTCAATTTATTTTTCAACCACTTGCTGACGTCCATCCGAGTGAAATGAAAGGTTTACTTTTGTAGGTTCGGTAATAACGCAATGTTATGGTACCATCGAGGTAGTCTGATAATGGATACGGAAGGTGGCCATCGGAACTCCTAAAATACATATATGATAAACCCATCGTGTTTGGGTTCCTTTGATTTGTCTTGACAAATCTATAACCTTGTCTGGCATCCAGGCATATACGGGGTAGATACGACAATAAATGAAACCACGTAAAGTACTCATCAATACGATCAACTTTTAATTATGGTTACCAAAAACGAAATCGCAAAAAAAATTACAGCTTTTCATACAAAAGGTACATGTCTCCTCGGCAACAATGTATGAAAAGCTTGTGGTTTCATTTATTGTCGTATTGTCGTATCCACCCCGTATAACTCCTAAGCTGTGTATCTGTTATCTGTTATTATTAAATGTTATTCGTAGTTATATATAGTAAATTTTTAAATATTTCTAAAGCCTCTAGTGGCACATTATAATATCATGTTTTATAGCCATCTGAGGATAATGTAGTTGGCTACAATATTATTATTTCAATTATGTATATTTTTATAGTTATATTTATGTTGTTGCTGTTTTTTGTCCCATAATAAATAAATAAAATAAAATAAAATAAGCTATACATGATAAATTCAATTCAAATTCAAAAATGTTTATTCAATATAGGCCCTAATAAGGCACTTACGAACGTTACAATTGATTCTACTACCGGTTCGTAACTATACTTAAACTGAGAAGCCTCCCGGCAAGAGACTCAGCAAGCATATTCTTTTTTAATTATCTTAAAATACATTTTACAATATTAAATAATTGAGTAAAGCGAACACTTCATTTAAATGTATTCTTGTCTTCTACAAAATCGGAAACTTTATAGTACCCCTTCTTACATATTTTTTGTTTAATTTACTTTTAGAATCTATACTCAGATAGTTATTGAATTGATTTGGGTACTTTGTTATAGAAGCGTATACATTGCCCTTTAAAAGAATCCCTAATTTTGCTGAGCCGTGTTACAGGTACAGCAAGTTTGTTCTTATTTCTAGTGTTTAAACTAGAGATGGATTGAATACCTGTTTGGCCGGATACCGGATATTCGGCCAACCTAGTAGCCGGATCCAGCGAAACATTATAGTTTGGTGCATCGAAAGAAGCGAGCTTGTGTAGGTGGCGCACAAACGATCGGGCGGACTCGGTCGGATTGGAGTCTTTTAGTACATGAGCGAAGTTAGCTATATCTCACGGTAGCTTATGATATGCTGTGAGATTGCTTTAATGAGGTAGCAAATAAAAATAATACTAGCCAGTCTCATCAAGAAGAAAAAAGCGCGATTTTATGTGAGATTGTTTTTTTTATCTTAAGTCAGTGCAAATTGGTCGCAATGGTGACCCTTAAATTTAGTGGGTAGTTAATGCCCATAATAGGTACCTACCCAAAAACAAAGTTTGCCAAAATCCTTTCAGCAGCAGTGTGTAAGGCGAAACTTTTTTCTGAGCTGGCCATGTTTATGAAAACAAGCGAAACAATATGAGCACAAATTAATTCTCTAAGTCAAGTTCCGTAAGGCTCTTGTATCCAGCCTGATAGTAATTTGGTCACCGGATAGGCCGGATACCGGATAGTTACCGGGTATACGTTTCATGTATAGTTTAAACTATGAGTGTCGCTATTTTTAGGGAAGTTAAGTATATTTTTTCGAACATAAATTTAGTTTTCATATATGCACTGTGACTGCACTGTAATTATATTTATAGTTTTAAACTTATCTCTATGGGAATCCCTTGGATTCAGGTTATACATATATTGCGCGAATAGCCTTCTTCTGCAGAATAAAAATTCCATTGATGTTGGTACTGCTTCCCTAAAAGGAGGATGCCGTTAGACATTAAACTGCGAAAATAACTAAAATAAACTAATCTTTCCGAATATTCGTCATTGAGAGAACGGATTATCTTCACTGCATAAGCTGCAGAACTAAGTCTATTTACTAGATTTTGTATAAAAGATCCAGTTTTTCACCTTTATTAACAATGTTGGCGTTGAGTGTCTCAAATTCAAATTCAAAATCATTTATTCAAATAGATCTACGCAGGCACTTATGAAAAGTCTGACTCTAATACTCTAATACCAGTTCGGAAGGTTGATTCAGTCTCACATTGAAATGAAATGAAATTAATTTATTTGCGAGAATAAGGGTAATACTAATGCAAAATAGCGGTGTTAAAAATTAAAGAGTTCCAAACTTACTTTACCGATCTGTGCGGTGTGCAAATATTAAAATTGAATATAAATGTCGTTAATATTGGGTAGACTGAATCTGATACAATTAGTTTTTTTCTCATTGAGCAGTAAGTTATTAGCTGTAAACCAATCAACAACTACTGAAAGAATAATAAACCCAATCCCGCTTATTTCAAAACAAGGTTTAAAGCAAAACCGATTTTCGGAAATATTAAATACGAAATACGAAAATCTATCGTAAGCCTAACGTATTCGTATCGAGTGCCTCTTTGTATGGGAATTTGAAAAACGAATGTTGTCGAACGTTCAAATCGGTAGCACGAATACCTACGTTTTTCACACATCACGCTACGTAAATGTGGTTAACTTTTTGGATGACAGCTTAACCTTGTCTTATAAGTGACTTCGGAACAAGATATCACTAGAAATGGCGACGCCAAGGATTCCGAAGTTAGAGAACTTTTTGTTTATGAATTCAAGCGAAACAGTATGAGTACTAATTAATTATCTGGCTATCCGGCTACTAGGTTGGCAGTTTTTTATTATGTCAATAGGTTAACAAGCAGGCAGATCGGCCACCTGATGGTAAGTGGTCACCGCCGCATATAGACATTTGCAATACCAGGGGGATTGCCAATAAAACTCCCGCAGTCCATCCCAATCTGCTGACCGGTAATGGCAAACTTTGCGAGTCTCTCGGGGTCGAGATTTTCCTAGTAGCGCTAGTGGCACTTCAGAATGAACCAGGCAATGGTCGGACGATCCAAGGGGAGACCGACGTAGACCTGGTAATCATCTGGGTGTGTAGTCAGCAGAAGGTTCAGCAGAGAAGGCTCGTGGTTTTCGATATCAGGAATGCGGGTTGTATGTATCCTGCACCAGTTGCGAGAAACCATAGGCCAAAGGGAAGTCATAAATGGTTTTCCCAGCGTGACAATCACCTCGGCTGTGCGGTACCGTCCCAGCTAGGGCTTGCATTATCCGTTAGTTTTTAGTATCCGGATAAAATGAATATTTTTTTTTACTATCCGGATATCTGGATAAATCGGATAATTTGCAGAATTTCTTAAATCATGTTTGATTGATACCACTACGTAATTTCCAAATCGAAGAAGATAAAGTCGAAGGTTAGTCAGTTGACTGACCTCTGGCGATGAAAATAACAATCAAATCTTTTATTTATATGAAGTCCCAGCACAGTGTCGGTCGCTTCTTGGACGCGTTCAAAGAAGCAAGTTGTCTCAGTGTCGCCGCGATGAGACCTGTAGAGGCACGCGTATATACGGGTCGACCCACCGTAGTCTACGCGCACCCAGAGAGTAGACAGGTCTCTTGTCTTTCAGGTTATTTAGACGTCGACAACAGATACCCTCCCGGACGAACATACACACCCCGGCCTTTGGAACGAACAAATGTTCGAGATTGTAACCGGGATAGTGAAGATACGATGTATCGCTCGGGCAAGTTATCTTTGTCTCCGTCAGAAAGAACAAGGCCAGCATCGCCGTCTCAAGATGGTGATGGACAGTGTTGATATTACTGTGGAGTGAGGAGATATTGCAAAAGTCCACTCTTAATGTGGAAAGGGGCGCTGAAGTAAACCTTTTTTCTTCTAACTTTAACCATTTTTTGTTTTAAAATCGTAAAAAAGATGATTTTATTGGAAGTGTGCGGTTTATATGATCGCGGAGGCAAAACACAATGGTTGCGGGTCGACCTGAATGCGGCGACAAGTTGTGGAATTGACATGGGGGACGGAAGGGCCCTCGGTCCCCCCGGGAGTGCCTGTCTGGTTCCACTCCGGTCTCCTCCCCCGGCAGAACAGACACTCGTCAGGATTATGCACTGGTTGGCGAGACAGCCTCCTGGGCCAGAGGTTATTGGTATTGCCCAGGTTCGGGTCCCCTATTAACCGTACAGCCAAACCAATACGCCATACACATCAGAGATCGCCCGAATCGCATCGCTGGACCTCAACATCATACATGCCGCACACTTCGGATGTATGGGGACTGGCTCTCGTGAACCCTGCCGAAACACAACGAACTGCTTCATGACAGACTCACTCACGAGGGTGGTCGCTAGCCAGTCGGACATAGGTATAGCCTACTACCAAGCCGGGTGGCGTGAGAATTATGTGGGGCCGCCGCCTGTCTTCCACAACCCGAATCGGGGTTCAGTATGAGCCAGAGTCCCGTTTGTTTGTCAGCAGGGTGCACCACGAGCAGGTGAGGTTGACAAGGATCTAATAGATGTTGTTTGGACCCTTACACCCCTAAAGTATCCGGAAAAATATCCGGTATCCGACTAAACAGGTATCCGTTTCATCTCTAATAAATATCAACCAATCGGAGTCGTGGCAAGCCAATCACTCCAACAAAATTGAGTCCATAGTCATCACGATCTTCAGTACCAAATTAAGTACCGAATACGAAATAGAGAAGTTGGTTTTAATAACGTATGCTTTACTGCTGTGTTTCATCTGAGGAAATAGTCTAATATAAGAATATCACAGATGTAGTATTCTATTATTCGTTTTTTTTTATTATTCGAATATTCGATTTCAAGCCCTATTGTGATCCCAAGGTCTCTCAAATATAAATTTTTAATCGTACCTGTAAGTTATAGTGGTAAAAGTGCGAAAGGGCCGCACTTTTTTTAATTGTGAGAAAAGATTTTTTTTCTGTTCTACTAAATATTTGTGTCTGTCACATACCATTAAAATTTAAAATTTGACAGTACGTTATTAATTCGTAATATATTTTTCAACACACTTACCTGGTCATTATCAGACCCTTGAGATTCATCATATTACATAATGTTATATTAGACAACTATTGAAGACTGTAAAATCTTAGCTATTACTATTACTGAGGTCCAATATGTTGCCTGGTCATCATCAGACCCTTGATAGGTATATATCATATAGCAGGCGAGTAAAATTAAACAGATTTATGTGTTGTGTAAACCAAAAATTCTGTTCCTGAAGACCTAGCAATAAACAATTTTCGTTAAATAAATAATTAATGGAAATAGGCAAAGCTATAAAAACGATACGACACATCTGCGCTGTTACCTTTTCTGTAATCGAGTTGATTGTAGTACCGCTATCCACCGTTGGGGTGCATTTCCAAAGCCGCCCAGCGGTGAGTAGCGCAGAATACTCGTTTAGAGGTCAAATCCTCAAAGTCATTGGGCTATGTTACACCCTTAAGAGCTGATCGCAGTCTGTGTGGTCATTATTTTGCTTGTTGTAATGTCGACGGGTTAACAACCAAGGATTCTTTTGATAGGATGTGTACTCAATGATCGTGATGTTGCTTGCGTTTGCTAAAACGATACCTGATATTGAATTAGATTTTTCGGCCAAAGGATTTGTTCGCATAAGTTTTATAGAGTAAATATGAACAGCTGTATCTTAGACCTAAAATAGAAGCAAAATAAAAAACAATTAGTTGCAATTTTGATAAATATGACTAAGAAGCTAGTGGTGAAACTTCACTCAGCAAAAGTAATGGTTAAACTCGACTGAGACAAATCAGTAGTAATAATAATCCGCATTATGAAACAGAAGATGATTTTATTACTGATAGCTTTGTTCAATTCGTTATTCGCAAACAGAAAGGTGATTTCAAACTCTATTATTATAATAATACAGACCACTGGCCGAGAGGTTTCGAGTGCGAACTGCTGCGATAAATCTCAGGTAAGCCTGACGGAAGGGATGCTTGTTATTAAGACGTCGACAAGAGTTATAGTTTACCATTGGAGTGCAATTGCAGCCAACGTTTAAATTAATCCTTGTGTTGAAATAAATACAGTTTGTAAGAGTTTTTTCTCGCACTGAAGAAATTTTTATAACTGTAATAAGGATTATCTATCAAAATAGTGATGAGGGGGTTTACAATCAGTGGAAGTTTAATAATTATGATAAGATGGATTGAGCTTATCGGAGCTTCTTAAGAAAGAAAGATTACAAAGCTATACATAATCAGAAATCTTAAGTTTCTAACCCATTCTGAGCAATTGAAGGACAATCATGACTATTAGGAATTTTCAAAGGCTTCTGTATTATTTGCAATTTTCATAATAACCAGAAATCATGGCACAAAATCCAAATTGTATAATGAAATAGTATTGGCAAAAGTAGGTGCAACTTGCAACATAATACGGATTTTTCAAATAATTAGTAGATACAACGAAAACATTGCGATAAAGAATGCTATTAATTATTATCAATGGTATGTAAGAAAATATCGACAATCTTAAAAGCATTTAAATAATTATGAGCCCATTAAATATCACCGATAGTTCAACGTCTAACAATCGTCGACTTAAAAATGAGATAACTCCTCAGAAACCGTAATTAGTCTGTCATTTCATCGTCTTCGTTTCAAGACATTATCTCTAGCCCCATCGGAGTTTCAGTCTCGTCTCAACCGGTACAGTCAAGTGTTTCGCTTATTAATGATCGCCGTGTGTTATCGACTTTCGCCTTCAAACAAACAATTAAACAGTATTCCAGTTATCCAACTGAACTTTATATTGGTACGTGACAGTGAGGCGTGTTCGTTTTCAGGTGTTAACATGCGCATACATCACGGTTCGACTTGATACACCTGCGAGGCCACGCCCACAGCTTGGGACCCCGCACTCCTCCCCACACACCCGGTCTTTCGCGACACCATCATCAAGATACCATTCCACGGTAGAGCGCCATCCGGAGAGGTTGTCGCTGCCGCTGTTTTTGAGTTGTTCCGTACCGATACGAACTGAGTGCTGTGTGTTAAATAAACTTTGGTGTTTTCCGAATAAGTTTCTGTTCTGACGGCGAAGTTTTTTTTTTCGGTGAAGATATCGTAAGTATTTCTATTTTTGTTATGTTATGTTAATATTTTTCTCAGTCTGACTGTCAAAAGACTATGGTCGATCATTATTTCTTATCTGTCTCGCTGTCACAGCAACATAATTTGAGCGATATTTTCCTTCAAATACGATAGTAGCAAATAAATAGTATCGAAATTTTTAACCACAGCGATAATAACCGTCGGCCGTTTGTTTTATAGAAACAACGATAAAAATGTTATTTTTAACGCGCACCGATATTACTTAATACTTATTATGAAATAAAATTTCAATTAGATAATATAAAACTTCACAAACTTGTTGCTTCAGAGTGGGCGGAGCTTTAAGCTGATTATATTTTGTACGCAAGCGCAATGTGCCGCCTTTTTCAATGACAGCAAAATTATTTAACTCTTACCAAATCTAATGATGATTACAGTACCTAAAATTTTTGCACTAACTAGCAATTAAATCTTAAAAGATCCTAGCTTTAGTAGAATTTTTCTAGTCAGTCACAATGACTTCTGCGAAGGTAATCATAGTGATATCGTCGTGATGTCCTAAAAGATATCCGCCGTGGAAACTGTGACAATACGCCGCCAGAATACAACATTGTCTATTTTATTACAAATAAGCTACCTACTTCAAAATTTTATAAAGTCAACGACGAAGATTTTACAATGATAAGTAAGTTTTGTAATTTGACTTTTATAAGTAAAGACAAAATTAATCCACTCCCAAAACGCATGAATCAGTATCCAATTAATAATCTCAATCGATAAATAAATATTGGTTTTGTAGAAGAAATAGATTATCTATCAAAATAAATAACCATCCTTATTAATCTTGCTGTTAAATCTGTGATTAAAATTGGTGTGTGGTTTTCAAATATTTTGATTTGGGCACAATGTTTTTTATATATCCATATTTGTCATAGATTCTAACTTGTTTTGGAATTTTTATTGGAATCTATTAATCCAAATATTTAGCTATAAAAAGATGGTTAGTTTTTATGAACACTGTCTATTAACTGATTATTGAATGTCAGGAGTTAACGCAATTCTAGAAGATAACAATCCTTCTAATTTCTATTGGATCAATGATACATCGATTCACCATAAATTTATAATAGAACCAATTTAAATTGCTCTGAGAATTGTATGCCAGAGTCACACGTCGCGTACATCATTGGGTCCTATTTAACGTATCAGTGTTGCGTGGGCGCAGCAACAGGGTTACCTCGCGTACTGTTTATGAGTTTTATGACCGCTAATGGTCAATAATGTGCACCTTTTGACTCTGAACGTGGGGGTTAAGTTGTTGTGGCTGTGTTGGAAGCCGTTTGGTTACCTCGATAACCTTGTTGGGCCTTTAATTTTTATCTGTCCTTTGTATGATGGTCACAATAGGATACATTTGCAAAGATTCGTGACCGTTTTCAATTTCTTCCAGACAGGTTTTTACCACACTTTTTCTGTAGTCTATGTTTAGAAACTAAGTAGTGTTGTGTTTAACCTAGACATTGCTTTTAATGTCATTTTGTCTAAGTTCAAGAACCGTCAGTGTCCGTTTCATTGACCTGAGCAGCTGATGATTCATTAACGTCACCTGTTGCAATTTTTATTTTGACTCATTATTTGTTTCGAGTTTTTAATTTGTAATCATTTATAAATTATTAGAAAAGATGAGGTTTTAAGGACTGAAACAATTTATGATATTAAGTTTCAAGGATGATAAATGTAGTGAGACCGTGATAAATCACTGAAAATTTGTTAGCATAAATATTAAACACTACCAAAATTCTGAAGGCAGCACGCGCGTGTGGTTTGCATGTGTTCTATCTAGTTTTTAAACCCTTCAGTTAATAGCTATAACGTGACTAAATATGTTCGAATCTCCAGTTAATCTCAGATCCCCTTAAACTCAACTGACTTAATGTGTTACTGATTCCATACTATTTCTACCTTTATGGCCCTAGTTTTAGCCTCGAGGCTTGTAACATAATGCCATGTCTCGATAGAGTTATTTGATATCGATTTGTTAGTGTTTATATCGATTGAGGTTGTGGGAATATGATTGATGATCGTAGTAAATCAGATATTATTTGTTGCTTCATCAGTTTGGGTGAACCACATTTCGAAGATCAGTAGGGGGAGTCAGGTAAAATAATAAAATCTATTGCTTACAAAAATTTACAATTTCATGTGGTTAGAAGTGCAATTTATTTCATTTGTGAATGAACTAAATGAAACACTTGTCTTGTCTATGATAATCTTCTAAATAACTCTCTTAAAAATCTCATCGACCTATCAGTATCTAAAACAACCAATAAATTGTTTGATTTAATCGATTTAAGGCCCCGTCGACTCAAGCGACGGGAAGTCTTCAATTATAATTATTGTGAGGTCCATTCGCACTCGCATCAATATGGTTTTATATGTATGTATATGTATTCATGACTAACATCCGGCTTGAGACATCTGCCGCATTGCCGGTTATCGTCCAGTTGATGTCATCTCTTCTAATTATTGTATAGCCGGTGCATTTACTTGTATCCTTAATCATTATTAATATTGCAAGAACTTTCTATCAATCATGTCTACAACAACGTTAAAGTCATCATATGTTTCCCTTATTCAATAAATATGTATTATAATCTTAACGTACATTGACTTGAATCCTTCAATTAGATTTATATCAATAGGGTCATTCATTCCACTCTGCTCCAACATCTATCTCGAGTTCGCTTTGAATTATGTAAATGGTATTTACGAAATGGTCACTGTAATTTTATTCGTTGGGTATATCTGTACGGTTACCGAATTTGATTTATCGCCCGCCGGTTTGCGTATGACGTACCGGTGCGGCGCTTTATAAGTCAGTTCATCGTCTGACAGGAGATGGATGTCTGGACGCGAGCTGTTCCTTATTGCTGTCGTTTGTTCTTGAATTTATTGGACACGAAGTAACGGTTGCGCCCGCGCCGGCCCTTCGGTGGTCGTACGACGTGTCTATGTAATATATTGTACTGGGAAGTGCCATCCGAGTAAACCTGTTGACTTTCTTAAAAACGTCATTATTTATTACCCAAATACATGGCTTTTTCCATTTATCAACCCGTTGCGTAATTGAAGATATTTAATATTTTTTTACTATAAAATGTGTTGCTGAAGGCTTGTTATGTTTCTCTGCAACGTATTTTATATTGCTCTGGACGTTTCTTTTTCAGTTGTAAAATATAGGTCAACAATCAAAATGGTCAATGGCCCTGATTCTGTTGTTCACAACTAAACTAATTTAAATGTCACTATGTCTCTTTCTAACAAAGAACATAAGAAAAGGATGTAAGAAATTTAGTCCTGTCAAATTAGTCCAATGTTTATTTTCAATATAAATTTAGTCGCCATCTATCGCGGTCACGCCTAAATACACGCAAAATAAGACGGCAAAGATTAATTTGACAACTTAAAATATGTTCTATCCTTTTTCAATCATGTTCGTAAGAAAGAGATGAGATGTGACTATAATTAGTTTAGTGCGATTTACAACAGAATCGGCACCAATGAATCAGAACTTCTTTTAGTTTAATTGTCATTCTGTACAATAAAAATGTTTAGTTTAAATTACTTGTATTAGGATATCTAAAGTGTGAGCATTCCAATTGGACTATAATGACTGTTTCCTTCGTCTCACGAATGCGATAGAGCTATGAATGTGTGCTAACTAGCAGTGGCGGTGTTATTTATGACGGCAGATACCATCGGCACGGACTTGTCAATCACTCTGTGGATACGCAGCAGACATCAAAATTACACTTGACCGTATCATGTAACAAGCGATATTGAACTCTCACTATTTGTAATAAGAAACAATAATACAATGCGGGTTAAATGTTGGTACAGGCTTCGTCGTGTTGGCTGATCGGCTACGGCTATCCATCATTCATGAGCATCCATCATGATGGCTATCCTTTATTCGAGGGAGCGGAAGATGCGCCTGCGACGGTTTTTACACCCCTTGTTGCCTCCAGTATACTCAGTTATTCTTATTGATGGATCACGAATTTGTAATATTGCATTAAGTTTGATCTGACCTGAGATATTTGTATCGCCCTTTCATATTCATATTTCTCTTTAGAATATTCTCGCATTTGAACGTCATTGTGTATGCACAGCACATTGTTATTCTTCTTAGAGCATCATTGAAGAAAATAGCATGAAAGCCCCGTTGAAGGCACTATCTGATAGTCTTGAGTTTGCATAATTGAATAACTAATGTGACTCGGGCTCCCCAGGTACGCTCAGGTCTCTGGTAAAGGCTTGAAAGACTACCCTAACGATGAGATATTATCGCACAAGTGACGTTTCAATACAACGTGGATCAATCGTTTGTGGTTGACGTAGGAAGGTATCGGCCGATCAATCGGTCCTGCGCTCCTTGGTTGCGTTATCTGATGATCGTGCCACCCACCCGGATATATCGAGCACGTGCGTGCGTACCCACTGCCACTGAAACTTAAAAAACTAATGTGATAATATTACCGAAACATGTGCCGAAACTATATCAATTTTATTCAAATCAGATATAATAAATGTACGAGGGTCGTTTGATAAGTCAGTGACAATCTCAAAAAAACAAAAAAAAATCGGTAAAAAAACGTTTTATTTCTCAACGTAGTCTCCTTTTAGCTCAATACATTTAGTCCACCGTTTTTCCAATTTTTTTATCCCTTCTAAATAGTAGGTTTTCTCAAGGCCCTCAAAATAGGCGTTTGTTTCAGTGATGACCTCTTCATTAGACCCAAATCTCTTTCCACCCAGCCATTTCTTCAGGTTTGGAAACAGGAAATAGTCACAGGGGGCTAAATCTGGAGAATATGCTGGATGAGGTAGCAGTTCATAGCCCAATTCATGGATTTTTGCCATGGTGACTACACACGTGTGAACACGTGCATTGTCTTGATGGAACAAAACTTTTTTCTTCGCCAAATGCGGTCGTTTTTGCTTCAAATCAACATCGAATCTGTCCAAAGGTCTGCATAATATGCGCCGGTGATTGTTTTACCCTTTTCAAGGTAGTCGATGTGAATGACACCACGTGCATCCCAGAAAACTGTGGCCATCACCTTGTTGGCCGATAGACCCACCTTGGCCTTCTTTGGTGCACGTTCCCCCGGAGAAACCCACTGTCTTGATTGTTCCTTGGTCTCTGGTGTATTGTGATGGATCCATGTTTCGTCCACGGTTACAAAACGGCGCAAAAACTCGTTCGGATTGTGGCTAAACATCGCCAAACAGTCCTTTGAAGTTGTCACACGGTTGCGCTTATGGTCGAGTGTGAGCAATCGCGGCACCCATCGCGCGGATAACTTTTTCATTTCCAAATATTCATGTAAAATGTGATGTACCCGCTCAGTTGAAATGCCTATAGCCTCAGCCACCTCACGCACTTTCAATCTCCTATCGTCCAATATCATTACATGAATTTTATCGACGATTTCTGGCGTGACGACCTCTTTTGGGCGACCTGAACGTTCTGCGTCATTTGTGGTTTCGGTGATGGTTTTTTTACGCAAAAAATAATGCTTAATCAGCACACGAAATTCAGATTTTTCCATTTCCTTAAAATTCACGAGGTTGTCTGCTTAAAATGGCTGTCAAACACAAACGCAATGAGGCAGCTTGCAAATTTTTTTTCAGTTGTCTATTAATAAATGGCGGTTTATCGGGGCAGTGTTGCCAATAAAGATATTGCTCGTGAAATTAAGAAAGTCACGGACTTATCAAACAGCCCTCGTAGCTAAGTAAAGAATAATGAAGTACTTAGTAATATGAAGAATTCCTTTGAAATTATGTTTTCGAATTTATGTTTCGTTTGCGGAAGGTAATGCAGATTTATTTTGCATAGAAAATTTCGTGAAATATGAGGAAGCTTCGCGAGAGGCGACTGCATGATACAATCACACTTTCTTTCGCAAGACTTTGCGCATCCTCAGAAAGTTGCACATCTGTATTCAAATTGTTATTTACAAGATTACCTTTGAAGAAAATTTTAAAAGCATTCCCTAATCACATTTGTATTGTGGTAAGATGTAGTTTCGGATTTATTTCAAATGGGTTTGATTAAACATGCTTAGTCAAGGGTCCAAAGCTTAATTTTTCTCGTCTCTTTTTATACGCTATCATATTAAACGCTAAATGACATCACAAGTGTCCGCCATGAATCCACAATTGAATGTGTTCGTTAATAAACTTTTATTTTTTATTTTATTTATCTGAATGTTTCGACGGGAAGATGTGGAATGCCTTTAGGTAACGCCGGCTTCGTCTTGTGAGATATGAAAGTGGTCTATTGTTCGTCGTTTCCTATCTAAGATTATCATTCTTGTCTTATCTTTTTATTGTGTATATTTATTTAATTTCTCAAATTAAAGATTATACTTATATAAATGTGAGAGCTTATTTAATTCGTGGAATTATGATTTATTTGATTTGAAAGTACTATTTAAGTTTCCAAAAATTGATGTATAAGTACTGACGATAAAAACTGATGTGTGTAACTCGTGAAATTAGATTCAATTTAAAATTTCTCTGCTTTTCTAAAACAGTGATAGATTGTTTGACGTGCTTGCAAGTGTTGAAGGTATAAATTATTTTGATTTTGACTCGTACGTGTATGTTACAGCGTGATGTAACGTTTATGGCCGGTGTAATCTCAGTGTTTTATGTCCGCGCGGACGCCACAGACGAATGATTAATGACTTGGGCAACGACGATAGTGAGACGAGTGACTTGCCCGATGGACACACCGACAATATTGTCTCATTTATTGCTAATGATCTATTCAATATCTACCTATCACATACAATATTTGTTGAATTCCGCTTTAACACTTATATAATACGACTTTCTAATGTAAACGTACTAAGAGTCCGTAATTAACATAAACTAATCATCTCCAAAAGTAAGTATGGTAACGAGCAAAAAATTTCTAAGAACTCAAGCGCAGATTTTGTTTTTTTTTTCTAAAACGCCAGCGCTTTACAAAAGTGGTTATACTTTCCATAAACACACGTTGCGTATCAAGCGCAACGTGTAATTTTACAAAAACGTTGTTATAATGCCCCACAAAATTGCTGTGATTTGTTTCTGAACTTTCTGAGCCATCGATACTATACCGCGCCGTGCGATCGTCCGCAATTACTCAATAATCCATGTTGATACAACAAATATCATTGTTCCTGCATCGTAAAATTTATCTCAGCTCCGATATTTGAGACTTTCTCCAAACGATTTTGGCAATAAAATATTTTAATACCACTAAATGTGTTATTTGGTACGGCTTTTTTTTTTCTTAAAGTGAATGCTCCAAGGCCAAAGTATAGACAGCCAACAATACCTAACTACATGTTCTCAACGATTTTTTTAAAGTGTCGAATATAAAAACCCACATATCACTTGCATGAACATCGTATTCCATACAAACTATTTTAAGCTTTGCGTCTAGAGCGAATGGAGGATATTTCTATGCGGCAAAAAATTCTCAATGACCGCTGTATAGACGTACAAATAACTCATTAAAAATACGTTTGGCGTCGTCGCCGTCTTTTCGTCACCAGTATTTTTTTCTCTTCTCGGAACTCTGATAACCGCATGGATCGTTCAGTTGCTGGCTTGTTTTTGTAATAATCCCATGCTCACACTATTTTAAAGGATTTCTTATGATTATAATTTATGAGTAACAGAAATTCGATAAGTTTTGGCTTTATGCGGCGCTACATTTGGAGATTAACGAGGTCTTTAAATAAATTACTGTGTTGATATTTTTAGACGTGAGCGTTATCTTAAGAAAGATAAAGAAACTGCTTTTCTTAATTCTCAAGTTTGGTATCTTTATCTGTTCTTCGTGGTTGTTCCTCGTCGTCGTTTTGTCTCATGTTGTGTGACCTTGTGCCAGGTTCATCATTAGCATCATCAATAACATTCTTTGTATAAAACGATGCACTATTTCTCTAACCTAAGTCTGGAATTAATTTCATCCCAGAACCGGTGTATGCGAGCTCTACGTAATTATCGTTGCATAGATTCTGTGCGCCCAGTAATTAAGATATCGCCCCATCCTTTATTGTAATTTTGAAATATATAAACAGTCGGAGTTGGCTTGTCTTACCGCTTTTTAGATTTATGTGTACGAATATTATCAGAAAATCTTTTTAATGTAGCTCTTATTATGAGTCTTCCATGTGTCGGTCACTACGCAACCTCAATGCACTCCTCGACGCCAGTCGCCAACCCTGATATTGATATATTTTTTGATGATTGCACTATATCTTTATGTTTGACTTTTTGCTTAAATACATGTGACTTCTGAATTTATGACATTATTGATGGTTTTGTATGGAATAATATGACTTAATAATTGTAACAGTATGATGTATTTTGCTGGTGATAAGTATAATTGGGGAATGCCGTTCTTATTACAATAAATAAATTGAAATTGAATTATTGACAACTGCGCATGCAGATATTAATTAGTTGTTGCGGCTCTTAGAACTGTGCTAACTAACTAGCAATCATTAAGCTATCATAATATTATAGCTAGTTTTTGTTTTGAGACTTATTTCGTGGTCTCATTTTGCGTGTTCATTAATGCGTATTATAGAATCTGTGGCGTAGGCCGTTCACCGCTAAGACGTCAGACGTGCATAAATAATCGAGGGTAAACACTTTTTATCAAAGCGACACATTTTTAGCAGCGATTATTGATCTCATCACTTCGATGGTGTATATTTTATCGAATTCATCATTAGGAAAACAATTTTTACATCTCTACCATTTATATCATGATATTTATAAAGGTTTTTTCTTTGCACTTCAGATTCTGTACCCGTGACGCGCATGTAAGCCGACGTGTGAAGCCTACGTGATATAAATGTAAGTAAATATAAGCTCTCTAATTATTATGTCCGCAATTTAATTGAATATTTCCTCAGGTAGATCGCATGTCTGCCGTAGTATTTACACAACAATTTAAACATCATTTTTTATAGGTAATCTTAGGCTTCCCACTAATCGCTCGATTTCATATCGATTGTCCTTGGATATACGATTCAATTTGTTACGTGATTTCTAAATCTTAAAAACACCCTATTGCCCTTAATAAATACACAAGTTTATTGGTTATAAATTTCAGATAGAATTTATTGTATCCGTGTTGTTTACGATCGTATCTATTAGTTCTATTACCTATTATAATTTCAACGTTTCCTTGTTATTCTTGGTTGCGTTGATAAGGTTTTATATTTTGATAACCACTGATTTAATTGTCACTCATTAGTTGCATCTCCATTCTATCGTCATAGTTACATTGTTGTTAGCTGTACACCCGCTGCAGACGTTACGTAATTCTAAGCTTATTATATAGCTAATAAACACTGCTTGTTACTGTTGTTGCAAAACACAAAATATTGCAATAAATAATGAGACGTTCTTAATAGTAATATCTTAACCGCATTCTGATCTCGATCTCATCTGATACCGCGCGTTTATCTAGATCCCTTTGTCACGTTCTACTTATATGGTCTGTTAGCTGTTAGACAGGGATGGATGTTTATTTTCTTGGTTCATTTTGAGATGTAATTATTGCTGGTTAATGAGCGGCTAGACTTCTTGCAAGGGTAATTTACTAAGGACCTAAGGTCTTGCATGAGAGTTTTCAAAACAGCCACTTGTATTCGTGTATGTATCATTTTTGTGTAATTGTTCCATTTTATATTAACTTCACGTGGGGATATCACGTTTTCGTGACTTGAAGTTGTTAGGGAACTCATAGATAAATGAATATTTATTACATTACATTAATTAAATGCAATGACGATGTATTTAACGAATGTACCTATTATTAAGTTCTAAACATTTATTTCTTTCGTATTTTTATAATTATTACTTATGTTTCACTTTACAATGATAGATTCACAATTTAAACAGTTAAGTTATTGTGTTTCCCCTTTTTATAATTTGTAATCTTGCGATCTTTATTATCATTAAATCATGTAAGTACCTACTATCAAAGGAAGCTATCTTCTTAATATATAAAATGATATAGGCTGTGGGTTAATATATCAACCCACAGCCCAAACCGCTGGACCTAGAGATTTGAAATTTTGCACAAAGATACCTTATACAGTGGAGGCATCCACTAAGGAAGGATTTTTGGAAATTCCACCCCTAAGAGGGTAAAATAGGGGATGACAGTTTGTATGCAAGTCCGTCAGTTTTGAAGTTAGGATCTTCAAATTTTGTGCTTAGGCTGACGATTAAAAATTAATGTATAGTTATCTCAGCGTTTGTAATAATTCCGCCACCGAAGGGAGGAAAAGGGGGATGAAGTTGTGTATGCAAGCCCTTCAATTTCAAAGTAAACTTCACTAAATGTTTTATTATATGGTGTAGGCATCCACTAAGGAAGGATTTTTGGAAATTCCGCTCATAAGGGGGTAAAATAAGGGATGAAAGTTTGTATGCAAGTCTGTCAGTTTTGAAGTTAGGATCTTCAAATATTGTGTTTAGGCTGACGATTGAAATTAATATATAGTTATCTCAGCGTTTGTGATAATTCCTCCACCGAAGGGAGGAAAAGAGGGATGAAGTTGTGTATGCAAGTCCTTCAATTTCAAAATAAACTTCACTAAATGTATTATAATACAGTGTAGGCATCCTTTAAGGAATGATTTTTGGAAATTCGACCCCTAACAGGGTAAAATAAGGGATGAAAATTTGTATGCAAGTCCGTCAGTTTTGAAGTTAGGATCTTCAAATTTTGTGTTTAGGCTGACGATTGAATATTAATGTATAGTTATCTCAGCGTTTGTGATTATTCCACCACCGAAGGGAGGAAAAGGGGGATGGAGTTGTGTATGCAAGTCCTTCAATTTCAAAATAAACTTCACTAAATTTAATATTATACAGTGTAGGTATTCAGTAAGGAAGGATTTTTGGAAATTCCACTCCTAGGGGGGTAAAATAGGGGATGAAAGTTTGTATGAAAGTTCGTCAGTTTTGAAGTTAGGATCTTCAAATTTTGTATTTAGGCTAACGATTGAAAATTAATTTATACATGTTTCAGCTTTGTTGACAATTCCACCCCCGACCGGGTGAAAAGGTATGGGATGTATGTAAGTCATTCAGTTTCAAAGTAAACGACACTTAATATATTATTACACAGTGTAGGCAACCACTAAGGATTTTTGGATATTCCATCCTTAAGGGGGTAAAATAGGGGATGCAAGTTTATATGAAAGTCCATCAGTTTCGAAGTTAGGACCTTCAAATTTTGTGTTTAGGTTGACGATTGAAAATTAATTTATATGTGCCTCAACATTTTTGATAATTCCCATCCCGAAAGGGTAAAAAGGGGGATGAATTTGTGTATGGAAGTACACTAAATTTATTATTTAAGCTTATGGTTAACTAACGCAACGAATATCGGTGTTGTTGGAATTTGAACCCTTAAGGAGTGAAAAGGGGGATTAAATTTAGTATATGAAGTTCTTTATTTTCGGAGTGAAAATTTCATAATTTATTATTTCGGCTTATGGCATTGGCGTATTGAAATGACTCGCCTAAACAACATCAGGAAAAAGAGAGGAATCGGTATTAAAACAAAGATCCGGTTAATACGAGCATTGGTATTCCTCATTTTCATGTATGGAGTGGAAGCCTGGACTATACTGGCCCGAGAAAGAAAAAGGATTGATGCATTCGAGATGTGGTGCTGGGATGGATGTTGGAAATACCTTGGACCGCTAAACGCAACAATGCATCAATCCTATCGCAGCTCCAAATTAAAACAGGATTGTCCACCATATGCCACCAACGTATTTTTCGTATTTCGGCCACATGGTGCGCAAAGATGATGAAAGTTTGGAAATCTGATCATAGTTGGGAACACGGAAGGAAAACGACTACGTGGTCGTTCACCAACAAGATGCTCCGATCAAGTAAAAGACTCATCGTCCTCCAAGTTTTACAGAAACCAGAAGACAGAAACCAGTGGAGGCAGATCATTCGCTCTAGAAGCAAACCCGATGTTGACCACGATCCTCAGACATGAGGGAAAGAGAGATAAGGCCTCCAAAATTGTGCTGTGGAACTAGACTACAAGTAACAGCTCTCCGCCGCAATGTTATTGAGGCCAAAATATTATATAATAAGTCTTCTTGCCGCGTATACCATTGATCCTAAATCACCTTCCGTTTGAAAATAAAAGATAACAGTACCTAATTAAGGTTTGTAGTAACAGGGAAAAACTCTGTTTTGCTAGAGTTGATTTGCGGCAGGACTGATTCAGTTTTATGTGGCATCTTCGCATATGAGCTCTTAATCTACCTGAACTTTTGTCAATACCACACGTAGTGGCGGACAATAGCCATGAACAAACCTCTATATTGTTACAATGATTCATATCTAGAATAAAGAAATAATCTACGCGGACGAAGTCGCGGGCTATAAAGCTAGTCCAATATAAAGGTATTAAAAAAGGTTAGATTTTTGGAAATACATTATAATTTTATTTTAGTTTTCCGTTATCCCATGAATGTTTATGTAGAGTGACCGTTTATTTCCTTAAAAATGTTACGTAGCTGTAAGATTTAGAGATTCCCCATTGTTGTGCAAATTAGAGTTTTATCGTAACTCCGTAAACCGGATAGCGTAGATACAATAAAACACTATCATGACGAATTATACCTGTTTTGTAAAAGCCGCGTATAGTTGGCCTTTCTCTTTATTCGTAGGTTTTATCATTAACATCAGCGGGCGATGATGTTCTGTTTCAGCGTCGATTCTCTACGCCTTCGGCACCGCCTTCATGGCGTACCAAGATAGTAAGGTACGACGTGTGCACAATTATCCACGCGTTTAGATGCATCTCACTGCAAGCTTGAATGTCTAGCGTGTTTTTACGAATCGGCCTATCGCTTCGTTGCTTGGTAAGTGATGGTTATGTCACTGAACCTTCTTTGGAAGTATAAAAATGTGAAAGAGGATGCAATGGGGTCGTGATATGACAGATTGACTGTATGTTAACAATAAGACGAGAAAGATGATGAAGATTTTGACATAGAGTTTTTCATAGCCAAATAACAGTAACTGAATATTTTTTGACATTGGATACAAACAATATTTTAATGATTATAAGAAAATAGGTATATATTCGGAGAAACACATTTTTATAAAACTTTCAGCACAAAAACCTTTTTGACACACTAAATTTTCTTCATTTATATGGAATTTAATATTTTGTTGTTTCTGACGTTCTACAGCGTCCAGAGAATAACATACGTGTTCGCTCTCACCCATGTAGCAACAATATCACGGCACCCCATCTTGTAGGTGGCCCTGGCGAGTAACGGGCCGGTTCCCACGCATGCCGAGGACATGTAGATCGTTGGGCGACGATGAATGTACCGTGGCCAGTGGCTCTCCAGTGTGCAGTGTTATCATTGATTTGCCTTCAGCTTCTTTGCTTGAAGTAAACGCGTCTCTTACACTTGCACGGTTGTTTTCGATAACCTCACATGATTGTTCCTCATTATAATTTCAACTCCACAGCTGAACAAACGATGTTAGTGTTTGGGGTTGCCTGCAACAAATTTTGAACTATTTCATTCCTATAATTAAGCAGTTTAGTTATTGCTATACCATAAAGTATTGGTATTACTTCTATACATTCAGACCAAGTACATTTAGATTCTGGTAATATTAAACAAAAACGATTTACATTACAATGGATTGATTAAGATTACTGATATAAACATGCTTGTGAACTAAGACATTTCCTGCAAGAAAGTTAGAAACTATCAGGGATATAGTGCAAAGCATCGAGACTAATTCCATCATGTTTAAGTACTTTTAATAAACCCTTAGTACCTCCACTCAGAATTGTATTACACTGCAGAGCTTTCGTCATCACGATCTTTACCGTTTCAATTTATAATAATCTACATAAATAACAAGTTTATGAGAATCTATCTGTGATTCTTGTGTCTAGTCTAGACAGAGATATATGTCTAACATGAAATTCTATTTAATGCGAATCACATTAAGCTTTCACCGTTTCCAACATGTTCCGTATTCACTATAGCAAATTGAATGTGAAATGTTTTAATGTAACTTGTTCATTTCAAGATGGGCGTGAGCCCTTTGCCTTGGAACGGGCGTCTTGTCTGTGTATCGCATTGTCTTCCTATTTTGTACGTGTCCATCCCTACCTTGTGATGTGTACCTTGCAGAAGCTATGTTGTCATGATCTCATTACCTGACATTTATTTTTAACAGAATTCAATATTATACCACCTGTAGCTTTCATAATCATTGTTTCTTGTAAATGAAACCCTAATTTTAGCAACAATTTGTTCGAAAATCAAGTTCAATATACTTTTACGTATCTTTAAATCTCTTTTATACCAATATAAAAACGATTAACGAATTCTTGGAATCCGATCGTCATTTCGTGCCGTATCGACTTAATCGATGGAATTCGGAAGCCGGCACCAATCGGAATAAGATGTTAGTTTTTATAGCTGCGCTTGCGCCGAGGCGTGAGAGAATTTATGTAAATGATCAATCAACGGTTTGTAACGCTCGAATTTGTATTCCAAATGTTCGATAATCAAATGTTAGTCGATTATGATGTATGTTACATCACTTACGAGTTATTTTTATATCTAAACGTTGATAGTTATGTGGAATTTTGATTTCACCGCAATAATCTTTTATTGATATTTGTATTGCACTCAAACTGTTGAATTGCTGGCTGTACTTTATTTACTGATAATATTGAACGATGAGATTATTTAAGAGATAATGCAATAAGTACTGAGTCAATGCCGAGATACTGGAATCACATTCTATATTAGATTTATATTTGTAACGTTTGCATTGAGTCATAATAAGACTGATCATTGATATTGAATTGTAATTGAATCAGTAAAATTTCCAGACTAGCGGGATCCAGACAGTATTATTCACTAATGTTAATGTATTGTTACAAATATTTAGCGTTTTTTCAACGATTTGGCCGGCGTCATGTAAAACGCCACCACCTCGCCTTATTGTCATCTGCGCTGGCGCATGCATTAGTAGATTTTTGTTGTGTAGACTCTAGCACGAGTAAACATTCAGATTCTAGGATTTAACCATTTTTGGTACAAATAATTTGTGGTTTAGAAGGGCACGTCCATTTCATTAGCTAAATTACACCGTGTTTCTAACAATTTTAAGGTAAAAAAGCAGGTCATGAGTCTTTGCGCCCAAGGACCCCCAATTTTGGCTTATCATACATTTTTGGAACATTACAATCGCCCTACATGTTTTTTTCTGTTACAAAGAAAGGCTGTTAGATATAAATTAACAACAACTACACTTGCATGCAGTTATCGAGTTATCGACTCAATATTTCTTTGCGATTGAACATTTTCTCGTATTATTTGCATCTACCCTCCAGGCCATACGTTGCACATAACCCTTTCACTATAAATCTATACGGTGGACAACCTACTATCAGCTTTAATTTGTATGCAATAAGACTTGTGGACGTGTCAATTTATATTCAATAGGAATATTAATTATGGACAAGTAAAAGTTAATTTATA
Organism: Polyploca ridens; assembly: GCA_951394255.1. Taxonomy (NCBI): domain Eukaryota; kingdom Metazoa; phylum Arthropoda; class Insecta; order Lepidoptera; family Drepanidae; genus Polyploca; species Polyploca ridens. The sequence goes on along the minus strand of OX596256.1, from coordinate 12,023,835 downwards.
TTGTAGGGTGGTTATTACACGACTGCATAAGTGCCTGGTAACTTAAGAAAGATATACATAAACTTTCCTTGATATTATTGCAGTTATGTTAATGGATTAGAAGATATTGCTGCTTTAATGATCTTTATGAACCAAAGTAGAGCCCCTTCACAGAAAGGCCAAAGAAAGATACGACAATTTTATAGTAACATATTAAATCATTCACAAGAACATGCTAAAAGGCGAGTTCAGTGATTTTTCTTTCACACGACTTTGCAAAAGCCATCGCTGCATAATCGCATCATAGATGTAGCGATTTGAAATGCTCGCTTCTTTTGTCTTCTACAGATACATTTATCTTTTGAGTTTCTTTGTAGGCTTATGAGTGCGCTACTCCTTACGGGTTCTTGAGTCTTTTTTGAAGTAGTCAGTCAGTCATGTCGATCGTTATGAGCTTCCCATATTACGCTTGCTAAGGCAGCGGTCTCCATCTGCTCCATCAACCTTCCGTTCTTCGACAAATGTCAAGCCGGCTTTTCACTATGGGATATAATATAATATATATTGAGATTGACATCTTGAGATATAATATCTTATCGCTCTTCATACATTTGTACGAGACCGTTCACACTGCGCTATAATATACATTACATCCCAAACTATAAATATTTTATCGAGCGATATTTGAAGTATATTTTACCTCACGTCCCCGGACACCGCGCCTTCCCCTGCCTCGCCCTCAGTTTGAATGGCAACGTGTCAAAATATATATCTTACTGTGTGAACGGCAAACGCGGGATATCTAACTAATATTATAAAGAGGAAAGATTTGATTGTTTGTTTGTTTGTTTGTTTGTTTGCATTGAATAGGCTCCGAAGCTACTGAACCGATTTGAAAAATTCTTTCACTGTTGGGAAGCTACACTATCTCCGGGTGACATAGGCTATATTATATTTTCAAAAAAATTAGGGATCCTTACTAAAACTCCAATGATGTAACCCAAGGTGTAAAAAAATTACCTAAAATATTCTTTACATCGCGTGCGCTGCGAAAACTATTGATGATAGAATAAAATAATGTACTACGACTTTGTAGAACACATCATTATTTACAAAAAGTGTTGCGACAGTATATGTCTAACTATTATAGTTACCCAAGTAGCAAAATAGTCCTACAGCAATCGACCTATAAGACTTAACATCTTTTAAGAGTCTAATAGACGCTTTGAGTAAGATCACTGTTCTCACAACAACATCTTATACGACGATTTGCACTACAAGTACTTTAGATCCTATTACATAAGATATAAACGTTTACAGGATAATGTTATAAGATAGTTACTAGAACTTGTAATTATTACAATCTTGTAAGCGCATGCTATAAAACTAATAAGCAAAGTGTGGCTTTTGATCCTATAAGCGTAATTAATAAGATTAGTTACTCTTGTTAGCGTCTTGTTTCATTATTCTATAAGACATGAGTTTCTATAAATGTCCTCGGTGTAGCTGCTATAGGTAAAGGTATTATAGGATTAATTTGTCTTAGTCGTGACTTCAAATAGATTATTAGCACCAAACTAGCATGCCCAGCGATTTTTATATGTAAGTTTCTACTTATATGTGTCCTATATTTGCTATTACTAGAGTAATCGGCCATTTTGTTAAAAAGAACCCTAAAACCAATATGGTGGCGAAGTAGGTATGTCCTGTAGTAGTTAAATTAGACTAAATAGTATTATAAAGGTTTTGATAAATGCAGCAATCGGACATGATCCGATCCTATATGGCGGTCTCAGTATTTGTTAATATTATCGAATAAAAATATATCGAAGATATAATAAATATGTTTAGTTGTGAAGGGGCATGAAGATATGTTTATTATCATCGAACACTTTATCAATAAAATTATTTTCGCAAGATGAGTAGGCCTTCTTTATACAACAGTCAAAAGACAAAAGTTACGTATGTTATGCTTCGTGATCTGCTTACTACCCTTTGAAAATATTATATTTTTTGTCGAAACACTAGAATGGCACCGTAACAATAAGAATGAAAAGTGAATGCTCCAGTAATAGCATCACGCTGATCACTGTTGGATTAATTACACCAGTAGCGGCGCTCTCCAGATCTATAGAGGACTAATCGCGCGTATTCAGGGCGTTTACCGGATCTTTATAGGACATGTTATCTTGTAACTGCACCTAATAAGATAATTATAAAATTGTATTGCACTTTACCGGACTGTTACAAAACGACTAAAGGGCGTAATAATCTTATAACCTGCGCCCAAATCCAGCTTTATAAGCGTTTTCAAGAGTTCTATAGGACAAAAAAAACATGCTCCTAGGACACTTAAAGGACCAAATTTTGCTACTTGGGTATGCCACAATAAGTGTTCCATTATTTTAAAAATGTAATTGAAATGCCGCCGCTAGAAAAGGCTATTTATTTGTATCTTGGTATTAATCCTTATCAAAATAAATTACTTCATATTCAAGACTGCTTCAATACCTTTGTATAACTTTGAATTATTCAATTCGGACATTCCATTCGAAAGATATCACGAGTTTAAAAATGTAAGTATTAGAACACAGTGTTTGAAAAAGACTCCTCCGAAACGGCATGACCAATTCTTATGATATTTTGTGTGTATATTCAGTAGGTCTGAGAATAGGACGTAAACTATTTTTCATACCCGTAGGGTAGGGTGGGGTAGGGTAGGATAGGATGGGGTAGGGTGGGGTGGGGTGGGGTAAGGTAGGGTAGGGTAAGGTAGGGCAGGGCAGGGTGGGGCAGGGCATGGTAGGGTTTAGGGTAGAGTAGCACCACAGTCGCGGGCAATCAGAACGGGGGCTCTGTGCGCCCAGAAGCGACCCCAAGGAGGACGATGAGACGATGTGGTCACGACTCATCCGGCGATAGCACAGCGAGGGTGCTGGGGGGAATTGTCAGACTTCCCCCGGGATGAGCTATCAAAGCGCAGCGCTTGGAGGGGTGAGCAGGTACACGTTCAACACGAGAGCCCGCCCCCCTCTCGATAGCGCAGATGGCGACCACCGTGGGGTTTTAGCCGGTAGAATTCCGGCATAACCTGGCCGCTCCTCCCCAGGGCGGTCGGGTATCCTATGAGGATTTCCCCAAGCTAAGTAGCACCACAGGTGAGGGTAGTATATATATTATAAGTTAGTTACGACGGGCATTTAATGTAGATAAAGTTTGCTTTTTACAGAAAATCATTATCATTTATAATTTAAAAGATTTGAAATTAGCAAGAAACAGTATTCGCGATACCGTGACCGGGCGGACCTAGGCGGGCGCGGGCGCGCAAATCTATTGACACCTCATTACGACATTGCACCCGTGCGAAGCCGGGGCGGGTCGCTAGTAATTTAATATACAGCTCAAGATGTAATTTATATTATATCCCATAGTGAAAATCCGGCTTAACCCGCCAATTGCCACTTCTGCTAGCTAATTCTAGAATGAGATCAATACATGTCTCAAGAATAGATCGTGTTAATTGAAAATAGACCTAATGTCATCGGTACAGTTTCCAAATTAATTTCTTTTTATCTCGACTCAAAACTAGACTTGATCATTTGGTTGAATATGATAGAATACGGTCCTAAGATAGTGGCAAAGTAAAATCATGTTAAAATTCAATGTTTATTAGTAAATGGTGTACTCGCATGGGGTAATAATACCTATCGTCGACATGATGAATGAATATTTAAAAATAAACTTATTACATGCCAAAAAAAAAAACAAAAACAAGGAAAATACGTTTTAAATAGTAACTAACACAGAAGTTAGTATTTAAATTAAATTTATTCGATCTTATCGCTGAAGTCTTGGAAAAAATATTTATTAATGAAAAATTCCCGTAACCATATCAATATGCTAAATTCCGATCTACCACGATATGGGATATTTTAAAAATGACTATTTATGGCAGAAAACAAACATACATAGCAAGAAAAGGTAAAGTAAACACAAAATTCTATATTACAGACCGTTAGGTAATATTGAAATGGCATAAGTGATAAATCAACGACAAGATCGCGTGTACAGTCCCGATGTAAAGTGATAGCTAATATAGGAGACTTCCTGTCTCGCTGAGCCATTGGCTACTATCACGCGAATCTCGGTGGCGACATTCGATTGGGAAACTGATAATAATATGTGGATACGGAGTGATCGAGTACTTGAGATCGATTGATTTGAAAAGCGTAACATTTTAGTCTTTACCTGTACTTATTATTGTATTGGTATTCTGGTGCGTGAAGCGATAGTAGCTAAAGCTTGGGTTTCCTAAGATAGCGGCACTGCCACATAAACGACCTTACAAAAGCTGTCTATGTAAACAAAAAATCTAGGTTTTCTAGAGAGCGTTAGTGGACACCGTAGTGTCAAATTGCGGTGCCGCCATTTGCATTACGTCCGCCTTGACGGTATCAATAATTTCCGAACGTTTTTTTTCCGATATAGCGGTTTTAACTTTAACTGGCACGTTTCTGATGAGCCGGCCGTAAGATGGACTTTCCATGTGTCATCACCATAAACACGGTCGTCTTTTTGTGTGTTCTCATACCACCTTCGGCCACCTCGTCACTGAACTTGGTGAGATTGTGGTCAAAAACAGGCCTACACATCCTACTAAACGCAAAGGCATACTTCGCAAATATTATATTAGTAAGAATAAAATATTTATTGAGAAAAAAGAACATCCACATAATTCCACAAGTTAATAGTAAGTAAGAAATAAGTAAGACCTTTTAATTGCGTAATTTTCCGATAAAAGTGAGATGAAACAAGATTTCTAATGAAGAGGCACAATTCAGTAAACAACATGACGACACTCATCAGCGAGTCTAACTTTCTTCGAGTTTCCACAATTAGCGCAATTTGTGTTAATGTGCCTGCGCCTGCGCCGCCCGGTGCGGTGACGTTAGATAAACTCACGCGCAGATCCGATCGCCGCTGCACAGGATGTTCGCGCTTGTGAGAATTTTATACTATTAACATTTTAGAATAGAATAGAATAACTTTTTATTTGACGGTAAAACAATCAACTATGCTAATACATACTTAATTATAAATAATTTATTATACTGCCAAAAAAGGGTAACCGCCCAGCAATATTGTTGTGGTAATTAAGCCACAACGTTGATTTTCAGCGGCAACCTTAGTTGACGTTTGGACGCCCCTGCTACAGAATGGATGCTCTTAAAAATTAGAAAAAAAAACAATATGGTAAAGTTAAATATTTAGTAATTATAACAGTGAGCAGCAATTAACACAGCAGAAATAAATAAGTTTTCTATCAATCATGCTTTCATTTTTACACGTCGAACGTTTTCAGGATTAATGTATGTTTGTCCGTATTTTTTCATCATAAGTTTTTAATTGCTTGAACCGAGTTCGGTTCTGACAGCGGTCGGGAGCGGTCGCGCACATGTGCTGCGCGCGCCCCGCTGTCCTTTTTGTGACGCGCATCGAGTGCTTAAGTGTTCCCAGTGCCTTGTGCTTACGTTTGTGAATATTGCGAGCCAAATGGGTGAGATTGTTCCATATCAACTAGATTTAGTTAAATTTAATTTAATTTAAGCAGCAATAACAGCTGAGTTGAGACGACGATATGAATTATGTCGAGATTCCCGTCACTTCTATCCACTATGTTTAGCTTTATAGAAGAACACCGCATAGGACCCATACACATGCGCACGCGAAACACGCGACTCTGGCATAACCATGTCTAAGCCTAACAACTCTCTAGGTTGCATTAATTTTCTTTCTCAAAGGATTTATGCTGAGATTATGATCACTCCAACTGCGCACGACTTTCCATGTAGGTATAAGCTGAACCATCTACATAATAATATATCCCACGAATCCCTAGGTCATTATAGTTTATCTAACAATACAGGTACCTTAGCATATCCTTCTGTCAGGTCCAATAAAATCCCGATAGCGGATTCATGACCGTTAACTATACTGAATACTTCCCGCATGTATTTAGATAGCCAGGACTGTCCAACGAGCCTTTCAGAAGCCATCTCAACCCGTTGTTCCTCGCGAGGGACGCGCGTCCTATGGTGATAATTGGATGTCATTGTTGTTTTTTTTGGCATCCGGCCCTATTATAAAGAAGTGCTAAAATTGCATATCATTCGCAAAAGGCACTTACTCAATCCCTTTTGCCTCACTTTTCAAATATATTGGACGAGGTGGGCAGAATAGCTGAAGTAGGTTTCAAATCGGTTCGGTGATTTTGTTGGATTTCTCGGTGGTTGACGTTCCTTCCGTTTCGGGAAGTAGGTATAGTGAGTGCTGTATCGGAGTTGTCACTTGATGTTGCTGGAAGCCCTTGTCCTTGGTGACTCGTCCCATGTGAAATAGAGCATAGTGGCCCACAACATTGTTCGGGTCTAGTTTCGAACCCTTCGCATTGATTGCTTCAATAATCGATAATTTGAGTAATTCTAAAAGATCAATCCCTCCTTGAAAAGAGTGGTTAACTAGCAGGTAGCAGGATAGGGTTAGTTAGTTAGTTCGTATAATACCGCGGCTATGCTTGCCACATGCTTTTTAAATGCGTTCCCGAAAGATATACTTTATTTCACACGTAGTTGTACTTACATCGCAATCTCGCGACGCCCGCGCCGCGACGGCCGGCATATAGTATCCTCACCGGCGCTTACCCGACTGATTAGAGTCGGATACTATTGTGTAACATTATTTATTATTTACCCTAGCGGATCGATCAGTGCGGACTTCCATTATCCACTCCAATCCATTATTATATTAAATATATATTCCATTTCCTGAATTTCTCATTCCTGTAACATAGGTACTATATTCGTTTAGACCTACAACAACAAAAAAACACAATTGCGCTCATTGACCCGTTGGTTCTCGCGTCCAATTTGTGGAAACCGACGTCATTGTCACGTTTCTAACCGCTAACCAAGGTTTATGATGATTCATATTTATCAGTTCTAATACTTCTCAAATTTATCATATAATAATCGATCGGTCTTCCCTTCCAACTAAGTATTGGATACATAATACCTACGTTAATCATCGGTATGGAAACTGCACTGAGTTCCATTATGCAATCAATTGACATGTCCACCAAGTCCTCTCTTTCGGTGCATTCCAAATCATTTTTCAGTAGCAAGCACACTCCGCCTCCGGCAAAGTTTAAGCTACAGAAGGACGACGTGATGTGGTACTGTACATGTACCCAAAGTTATCAATTAATCCCAATTTTTTACTAGTTAACCACGTTGCCGTAACACACAGTGCCGCTATGTTGCTGCCCCCCCATAAACGCGGTTAACGTGTTTATCTCTATACTTATAGTGACATAGTTTAGCCACGCACGACCGGACGTGATCGAACTTAGACTCGTAGGTACACACCCCAGCGTGGCATCCAAACCAGAGCCTACTCCGCCGACATCTGTTATCAATACACTAAATCAGATACTTCGAGGATGGCACATCTCAACTTAAAGCTACGAAAAATATAAAATGCACGCAACAAAAATAAGTAAAAAAAACCCGGCCCTTAATCTTAACACAACTTCAAGTATTATGACTCCTTAGTTAGAGGACCTCTAATGGGTCAATTGAGCTCCCACACTTGGTATCCACCCATAAAACAAAAAACAATACTCCACTTCTTATACAAAACAACCATTAAATTATTACCCGCCGTCGACAAGCTTGCACGTGCGCAAGGGTCGACTCTCAGCAAAAATGGTATATACAATGTCGACAGAGACAAAAAAATAAATGGTCTAAACGCCCGTTGCTAGGATGTCAGCGTGATTCTTGTTTTTTCTCTATACGATACAAGCTAATAAGTTAATTGCTCAAACTTTGCCTACTTTATCCACCAGAGGTTTAAGTAAATAATGTAAAGGTTTTGCATGTCAGCCGACAATGTGCACGCGCCATAAACAGCTACTTACACCTCGTGGAAGGTAGGTTTATGGCAAACAAAATGGACTTTGAATTTGAATTTTTTTGAATTTGAATCACCAAGTTAATCTCAGTTCGAAGCGGTTTCACCATTGCTTGAATGATTTCTTCCGGATGGTTGATATATATAGCACATACATGTTGTATATACAGAATACATAGGTATCACGGATGACATGTATCTGTGATCTATATATGGGTGGCCCGATGTCTTGAACAGTTTGGCATTGATCCTCGTCTGACTAAGAAGGTTGGCGGATTTTTGCTCCTTGCAACGGATCATTGACATCTTTGTCTAGGGAGATGTCACGGTTTTGGCCCGTGCCAGGGCGGCTTGCGCGCGTGTATTGCCGCCACTGGTGCCCGCACGAGCCTGTAGCTCACTCTTCTTATGATGCGTGGAACGCATTTTCTATACCCGGTAGGGTTTTCTAAATAAACAATGTCAGGCCTGAGGCTTGCGGTATTTATTCCAAGCATTCTTATTGTCTCATTCTCGCACTATGCGAATTAGCGGTGAACCTGACGGATGGAATGGAGAGGCCGTGGAATTGAGCGGCACTTGTCGATTCATTGTAAAGGCAGTGTCCTAACACCACGCCAAATGGGTACAAACTATACTATACTATACCACGCACAAATTTTTCACTTATCCCGCAACCATGGGATTCCTCGGGAATGCGGGTGAGACCGCGCGGGACAGCTAGTATATATATAAAATTATAAACGCGAAAATCTGTACCTACGTATGGATGCTTGTTGCTCGTTCGCGCAAAGACTGCTGAACGGATTTGGATGGGGTTTGGCGCATGGATGGAGTATATTCTGGATTAACACATGGGATACTTTTTGTCTCGGGAAGACATGCGATCCCTCGGGAATGCGGGTGAAACCGTGCGGGACAGCTAGTCTCTTATATATAAAGTAACTAAGTTTCGGTGAAGGACCACATTCGAATTAAAATTACGACAGAAAACAAGTATTAAAACTTGACAGTACAAAAATTTATCCCAATCCAACCAAAACCTTAAGTAGCTATTTACTACACAAATGATCTCTAGCGGATCGCTTAAGCGCTCTCATCTGGTGTCCATTCAGGTGCCATCTAATAACTTAAATTTTGTAACACAAAAGAGCAAACACCACACGAACGCCACAAAAAATCACCACTCAAACGAAATAATATTTATTACTTAACATTGCATCGGGGAGTGGCAAAAACACGTGCAATAAGCAACTGATTCCAAGCAAAAAACTTTCAACACAGCCGTAAACCTTCCAAGTACCTGAAACAAAAAAAGGTCAAAGGGGCTGCTGGGGTATTAGTGCGAGTCCCAAAATATGTTCTTCCAATATTTTACAAGTTACTCTATAAAATAATACATACTTGCCTAACTGTTAAATCCACTAAAAAGGCTTAATCGCCCAGTTTTATTTCAGTTTAGTCTATAAGCTCTTTCCTACAGGCAAGTAAAACCACCCGATTTTAAGATGGAGCATCTGAAAATATAGAGCTGATACAAAATCAGGATACAAGATAGTTCAACCTTCCATATTTAGTAACCTGGCCTGTATGGGAAACAACAGCAACTCAAGAAAACCACATGTATCTACCACTATAAAATGTCCCGACGACACTTTTGAGCAGAAACGCAACGTCTAATGCATGCATGCATATATCAATAAAAATCATAAAAATGGAATGTAACTAGGAAAAAATAGTATACCTGGAAAAATAGCAATGACAAGGGCTTTACTCTTAGATTAAGGTTGTAACACCGCGGATTCACGGTTCTTACTGGAGTAACCAGCCTCTCATAGTAACCAGCGCCCAACAAGAACAAAGAACTAACATCATTTTATCAGTAGGTACATATACCCAATGAAACCTCCAAGTCAGCGTCAAGACATTTATAGAAGTATCCAGTTTTATAACGAAAATCGATCTCAATCCTCAGGAAAAATAATACTAGAGAGAGACCCCCGCTATAGCACTGAAATATGGCAAAATCTTTACACTATATTATGCAACACAAATCCTGACAACGTGATATGGAAGGAGTAAGATACGGCACTCGAATGCACAAACTTCAAGAAGTTTTGGCAAACCGAAAACAAAATCATCCCAACGGGATCATATAGGCCATTTCAACAACCCCATCCATAATCATTTATCCCAGAAGAATATCTATATATAGAAGAATACCTAATAATAACGTATCAATTTACTGACCGTAAATAAGAATGGTGGCAAATCAATCCCATTAAACTCAATCAAGAAACAAGAATCCAATAGGACAGAAAAAGAATCCAAGAAGAAAATTCACAATATTTTTACAATAAAGCACCTCAATTGGACAACAACAATGCATTAAATATATATCAAGGCATGAAACTCATGGGAAAGGTGATGGTATCCGGAAATGGGGCTCACTGATGGGACGGGCGTCCCATAACCATATAGGCAAATATGTCACAGGAACAGCTATTCAAATAATTAATTCTGATATTCACATATAAGAAACTTGAAAAGATAGGACACTACCCCAAACTTATGTAAACAACAAATCAAAAATGCAAATATACGCAGAGAAAATGAAGGCCCATCAGGATATCTACTTGGGATTTAAGAAAGGATATTGCGGAGGTAATGCGTAGTAAATGGAACAGCACTGCAAAAAAAACTATAGTAAACTATTCAAAGCATCATTATCGCACTCCCAGAAGAAATAGCCGGCATGGACCGAAAAACCATACGCTCTTTCAACGGGATGGCATCAATCAGGAACCAGGAAAAATTACACATTCACTGACATTTCACTTGTTACAACAACGGAAGTTGTGGAATGCTCTCCCAGACAACGTGTTTCCAAACAATTATAACATGGGTCTATTCAAGGCCAGAGTGAACAGGCATCTTATGGGTACGCGCGGTCCACCCTAGACTACATCTTCGCTTACCATCAGGCGGGATTGCGGTCAAGCGCAAGCCTATTAAATATAAAAAAAAAAGAAAATCGCAGATCCGTAACACAAATCTACGCTCTAGTTTCTGACATTGAAGAATCATCTGGACGGTTGATATCTCAGTACTTAAAAGATATAATACATAATAAGGAAATCATCATCTGCCTGCCCTGTTCCCAATAATTTGGGGTCGGCGTAATAATAAAGACAAATAGATCTATATAAACATTTAAGGACCGTTGGAAAAATGGTAATGGAGCTATACCTCGCTACACCTACCTACACTACTGATGGACGAAGTGTAAAATAACAAGAAATAGTTACCTCACCTTAATTTAACTAATATACTACATACCCTAACGTTTTGTTTGTATTAACATCATCGCTTACCACCAGGAGGGCCGTATGCTTGTTTACTACCTAAGTAGTAGAAAAAAGATACATAATTATACCCAGACTTGGGACAAACAAACATGTTCATGCACACAAATGCATATCCTGGATGGGAATCTAACCCACGACCTGCGGTGGAACCTTAACCAACCACGCGAACTGGCCCGTCAAAACAGAGGACCTGCATTTAATCCATGACGAAAGGATCTAACGACCATTATAGTAATTTATTAGTAATACGATATTTATGGACGACGACGTCATCATATTATCAACTAGCGTGACAAAACTGATAATATATAACATTATGCTTGATGAAAACAATGGGGCTGAACACTAACTAAACCAGGACAAAATGCTCATCCATAATCAGATTAAAATCACGGAAGTTCATGCACCCAGGAAACCAAAAAATACTTTCGGGAACACAAAAAGATATGTTATCCTGGATGTTTCTCATCCCATTAACGAAGATACTTTTTTAAGTTTCCAAGCATTCATCTGATAGACTACAGTCACATATTACTAAATAGTTACTACCACAGTCCTATATTACGGCTATGTTACGTACGGCCCTACAGTACACCAAAATCGAAACCCAGAAAACAGATATTTACTTCAAAAATCAATCGGCGCATGATATAGAATATTTTGACTACTATACTAAAAACCTTGCTGAATGTTGTGCTTTGGAAACCAAATTGACTCTAGAATAATAACGCAGAACAAGAAATATCGAAGCACATACCGAAGCTGAAATGAACAAGGAGCCGCTCAACCACAGAAGCTATACCCGTGCATGGAGGAGGTTAATTTAATGAACAACAGATAAATAACAAAATCCACCCCAGGAACAAAAAATCAAAATAAGAAAGAAGATGAAACCCCAGCACTCAACATACATCAACGCTCATCCCTCTCTATGATACCCGTCTTCCCACTTTCCAATATTGGCTATAGGCTGAACAGTCGGTCGATTGTGGTCAGCTGGCTGCGGTTGGCTGGCCGTCCTCTCCCATCCCAGAGCGTGTCACTCCTATATACCACGCACCCCTTGGTTTATCCATGGTTACTCCGATATAACTATTCAGGTACCAGTCATTATAAACTAAGTTAGTTGTATGGTGGTTGATGCTTGAATGGTTGTAAAGGACATGGGTCGGTCGTTGTACTGGCTGAGGGTAGTGCTAATCATCATCATCATCATCATAAGTTTTTAATTGCTTGAACCGATTTAAAAAAACATGGTAGGATCCTTATGTCATCCTGTGTGATACGGATCAATACAAGGCATAGCTATTAAAAACGCACTGTCGATACAAAAGGTTCAAAACAAGTATTCGTTCTGATTTTTTACTGCAGTTGCCATTATTATTCGTTAGTATGATGTCTTATCTCATTTCTGGAAATGTCTGAAGACAGGTCTTGGCAATCCCCGTGGTATTGATAATGTACATAGGCGACTAGGACTTACCTTAACTACAGCTTTGAAACAATTAATAAGTCGTCTAAGCAGACAGCAGAAACACGTAGCGCAATCAGAATGCTTTTAGGAGTATTTTTCTCGCAAACACCGGGATTTTCACGGCGCTTACGCGTTTTTGTTCATCGTTCTACAACAACAACTGTGGCCGGATGGCCTCACTTGAACGGGATATAGTTGTAATGTGTGGCGTCTTCTCTATACGTAGTAATAATAGCTCAAGGAGGTGGTTGGACATTACGATAGAGTGAGATGGGTGAATAATTGTGAATACCCAGATAGGGTGAGAATGGGTATAAAAGTATATTTTGCGCCGAACCCAAACAATGGTTTTAATGTAAATTCGTATTACTAAATAATGATTTAGCTATTTTAAAACTGAAACATGAATGTTTATTATGTACAGAAATAAATACATATTATTATACTAACTCATTAGATTATAATTTATAAACATTCTGTATAGGTGTAGCATTGGCGCCAACGGCGGTCCGTTACCGGTTTACATTCGAAATTAGAATAACTTCGACTAAAATTTACAATTAATGTTAATCCCACCAAAAACATTTTCATGTAAAATGTTGCCAAGACGAGACCATATGGCTCGCACTGTTCAGATCGCATGTAGAGCCAAGCTTATAATAGCTCTACAAGCCCTAGCTAGTTAGTGGCTTGGCCGTTTCGCTGGTAGAGTTAGGGCTTCTATTGTGAATCTTGATCCGTCCTTGATCTATATTCGTTCTGTAATCGTTATATATTATGCAGGCTTAGAAATCAAGCATATATTTTCTAAACAAATGCAAATAGCTCCGATATTGTAGGTAACTTTACTAGCGCATCCAAGATTATGAATGTTTCCGACTATCTAATTAAAATGTATGCGTGTACATTACGTTATTCACTTATCTCTGGACCTCGTGTCTTGTTTATATATGCAACCAGTAGGTATAGGTAGTATTATTAGTTAGTATTATTAGTAACCATTATTTTCTAACTAAGTACATTTATACAAATTGTATGCATCTACTAGTACTCTACCAACCCCTTTCCTGACATCTTTTATCGCTACCAAATCGACTGTCGTAAATCCAACTCGCGGTCCATTGTTGCTGTACATTGCTTATATGGGAGCGACCAAAATAAATCACGAACAAAACCATATCGGCGCGATCGTAGACTATCTCGGTCGGATCGACCGCGGGGGACTACAACGAGATACGGAGATATTACGCTATTGAATTAGCATTACCGCTGTTCCCGATATTGTTGTTTGTGGCGAAGGCATGGCTCATAATTCAACGTTGCATTATTTTAATTTTTGTCGTGCGTCGCGATCCGGGGTGCAGCCGGTGCGGCGGCGGTATGTTGCCAGATCGTGCGAGATCTCGCCTCCAGATACGATTAGATGCATATTCCTCACATCTCTGTCGAGCCGAGGTACGCGCGGCGCTCGCGGAACGTGTCACGGCATTTCCTGAGCTTCTGTTCGCCACCAGCAACAACGCACTCGACTACATAACAGTCTATGCTTTAATAAGACTCTCCGTGCACTATAATCACATCAGTAATTTGCATTGTTTTTGTTGCAGGTGGCTCAGCGACCTGAATGATCTTGACATCGCCAGCTCCACCTATTAAACGTAAGCACATCATAATTAACTTTTACAAGAAATATTCCACTCCTTCCAATCGAGAAACTGCTTATTTATTTCCTAGCGAGAGGTCATTGGTTTCTTTATTAAAGTTTAATTACTGTCAATTCGTCCACGTTTCTTCATAATTAAGTTATCTTGAAAGTTTAATTGACCAAATATAATATCTATTGCTGATAACGTGTCGCGCATTCGAAATTAATCAAACTTTGGCCTGATTATTCGACAGCTCGTAAACATATTCTGAGGAACATGTTTCATTAGTCTTTTTTGAATCGATAAAATCATTCATATTTAGTGAGTGAAGTATCTCATACCATCGGTGCGTTGATAAATCAATCGATGCCTCTGAACAAATAAAACCATTATTCAATTACGATCACCTCGCGGTCTCGATACGATTGTCACTTGACCGCGCCGAACCCGGGAATGAAATCAAACGTTAACCTCAATAATGGTATCGGGGATCCATCGCCAGTGCAGCGGTGGAAACGGACGGATATTGGAGATATTGAATAATAATTGGTGCACACGAGGCGAACCGGGCGGGCGTCACGATGGAGATGCTATCTGTCGAGCGTGCCGCATCCATCAGGCCCGAAGCTCACTATCTGGGACGGTATCGCGCACCAACGATAACCATTGTCTTACGGGACGATTATATCGGCGAAATTTGTGCTCGCCTCCGATCGGCCGTTTGTCTTTTACCGCAAATGAGCCGGATAATGGGAGACGGCGCATAAAAGGAGCGCGTTTCTGCTAAACTTTTTGCCTAGTCATTAATATGCCGTGGGAATGGAAACTTGTCCACTTAGTCAAACTTGGGCGCCATATGATTACTTCTACCTTTTATAGATCGACATTCACTTTAATCTTCAGGACGATCTAATAAATATCATAGATCTTATAGGTATAACAGTGCAGATTTATGTCGGTACTGATACTATGATTGATGAATGAATCAAATGATTCGAATAATACGATGTGGATTTCTTTATATATCAATGATTCATAACATGATAATAGCAAACGGTACTCGGAAAATTGTATGAAGTAAGACTATCTGGCGGTTTGTGATAAGAATTTGAAAGGTGCAGTAGCATAAATCATGAAGTATCAATGATGTCAACAATGAGGCACGTAATCCTGATACGATCCTCGATTGCTAAGCTCGTGTTGATGAATTTAAAATTCATTAGAAAATGTGTATTGCAATCTGAAAGACTTGTAAATTAATAGAGACAAGTGCTCGATGGCTAATGTCAAAGTGGGGAAAATTCAGTTGATAAAAATTAGTCAGTAACTGGTCTTGATGTCTTCCAAAATTAATAAAAGAACAGCAGCAAATACAATGATTTCTTTGCAACTTCTCAACCGAAAAAATTCTTAACAAGACATCGTCTTGTTAACACTTTCACAAGTGCCTGGTAATTTAGCCAGAACGTAAATGGAATTCAGCTCCACATGAGGTCGTAATTCGACGATTCATGCGTGCTTTGACGTCGACAAGGTGCAGGCGTTTAAGCGCTCTGCTTCTGATTGCGACCGCGACCACTTAATAGCATTAGCATCATTGTCTCTCGGTCATTAATAAGACGCCGGACAGTTCTATTGGCCGGCACTCCATAATAGGCCGGACTGTGTTCCTGGCCCCGTGTCACGAATTTGTATCCTAATGGCCTTTGGCGGAGTTATGGGCACGCTCTCTGTTCCCGGATATCGGATGGTTCAGCGCATCGCTACCTATGGACAATAGTCTACGATACTTAAGTTCAGACAGCGTGCATTTTATTAGCCAATTGTCGATTAAAATTATTCGCGGTTCACATTACATAGAATTACCATATTTGTGTCTCATTGGTTTTTATGGTATGGTATAACTCTTGGTTTAAATCTTTTGTGTTGATGACTTCGAGGACGTGAACTGATCATGATAAACTATTGAAAGAACTTTGTTTGTTCCTTTAGGAGTCATTGTTACTAGTATATTGCGTATGCTATTGTTACGGTGCTCTCTATTTGTTTGTGTTGTTCGGAACCCATTCGAGAGGATGTCAAATTGTAAATCAATAGTAAAAAGTGGCATATTGTGTTTTTAGAAAAAACGACCTGACTGTTTAGAAATGCTTTATGTTCAAAACATGGACAGTAGGTTAATGGTACACATAGAACGAGTTTATATGCTGCTATTGTGTTGCTGAAAGAAATCTGGTAGAGACAGTAATTTTATGGTCTATTCCCTAGATTTGTTAATTCCTTTGACACAGATTGGTATCATAGCGTCATCCGACAATTGCTAAATCGCTGCATCAATTCCATTGGACAGCTGTAAATCCATTTAACTGCTAAAGGAGCGGCGCAAGCGTCACTCCATCAATTAAGTCCAATTACCCCAGCGTGTTGCTTGGATTTGTTTGATCCACCGACCGCCGGATTAACAAACCTGACTACTGAGCTACACCGATTTGTCGATAACCTCTTGCTAGTTCCAATAAAAAAATAACAAGATTTATTTATAGTGAGGCATCTAGTTAAGATGAAGTGTTGAGTTAATTCTGTTACCAGGAAATAAGGCGATTAAAACAATTAATTTATTATCTGCACAAGCGACACTCGAGCTAGCGCCTGCGCTTGTTTGTTATTACAACTGGGTGATAAAGTACGATGATGGTATATTTCTTAATTGCTCATTGCACGATAGAGACACTATCGGAGCACTATTTCCAACATAATAAGCATTATCATAACAATAACAAGCCAGTAACTCGCGGCATTCGATGTGCTCATGACGGGAATACGATAACCCGTACAAAACGCTCTCAGTTGGTTTTCGTGTGCTACACTCAATACACCACGCTTATTTTAAGGGCCAGAATTTTCCTCGTACTTTGATAATTTATAATCGTAAACAGTTTCAAGTTCAGTGTTGTTTGAAAAATAATAAGTGCATTACTGTGAAAAAACTGTGCATGTGTTGGTTTTGAAACCGGGAATTAAATCCAGGTAATTGTATACCAGGAACTACTTTTTATTTTGATTGTTCAATGCAGTCAGGTAAAAATATTGGGATCGGAAACCGATATTAGATTTCATAATTCACTGGAACTTCTTGGTCTTTGGTGTTACCGGTCCCATTGAAAGAGGAAAGGTCGTTTCACGCGTTTGTTCCTCTAAAATTAATAATGAGTAATGTTTCATATCCATGATCAATACACATTACACATGCCATGTTAATAACGTCATTAACAATAGATGTCTGCGCAACCGTGGGACTGCAACAGTCTAAATAAAAGTTGTACGTTTCCTCATTTAGAAATGTCAATAGAAAGTTCACTATGTGTTTTATGCTATCGAACATATCCGATAGATATTTCGAAACCCGTATGATTGATGGGCCGACTGATTTATTTTACTGTTGTATAATTAGCTTATTGTTGCCATTGACCGTTCAATGGCAAGTTTAGTTTGAAATAATTCGAGAGCACATCTTATTGCATGAATGAAGATTTTTTTACGTTTGACCGGTCGAGGCACATCTTGATTTCCCATCGTGTATGTCATTAATCATATCTCGTTTGTCCAAGGACACGTTTTTGACTTGTTGTTAAATTCATTTGAATTCACTCCAACTGGATAATGACCGAATACGAATGTCCTTTGTTCTTGTATTGCATAACTTGGCAACCGTTTTGTTTTTCATATTCACTGGGGATATTGGTCCCATTATCTTATGAGAAGCGCTCGTGGTGTAGCATGATTAGCCGTTCTTAATCGATCGGCAAAGTTAAGCTACGCCTGTCGTGGTCGGTACCTGGATGGGTGACCGCCTAGCGGTATTTCAAATCGAGCGTTTCCGTGCTTCGGAAGGCACGTAAAGCCGTTGGTCCCGGTTATCACTTAACTGTGATAGTCGTTAAGCTAGTTGGATGCCTCCTAGGCGGCTTGAAAAATTCCAACAGTAGGTTGACCACTAGCCTACCTCCACCGATCCGCAGTGGGCACGCGTGGTGGAGTATTGCCCATTCCCTTTCACCTTCATTTGTGAAAGGAGGCCTGTGCTCAGCAGTGGGACATTATAGGCTGATGATGATGATCTTATGATCTGATCTTCCTTTTTCTTTTGGGTATAAATTCTACGAGTGTTCTGTCTCTGATATCAGTTTATGTTTGTAATACAGTGGATATTTGTATCGCTTAATTCGAATTAGAGAATCTAAAAATTGGGATGATTGATTTTGTGTTTTAAAGCCTTTTTCATTTCAATCCAAGTAGTTCTTCCACGTTGGGAGTTCTTTTCGGCATGTGATATTGAACCATGCATGACACAATATGTCATTATGTTTCAATTATTGAAATGGGAGCCAGATAACGATTTGCAATGTTTTATAATTCCGCCTTGATAGTTATTATCTCTGTTTTAATCGTTCAGTATTTAATAGCTTTGATAATATCAAGTATTAAGTAATACAATTTTTTATGAGTAACTTTTGTTTTATCAATACTATTTGAACTGTGGGCATTTTCCGATGTATTGAAGAAGTATGGAAATAGAAATCTCACCAAACATGTCTGAGTCTAGTTTGAAAATAAATATATGCTCATAATACCTACTCATTTAATTCAATTAGTTATATTCTAGCCCTGAAGTAGGTACTACGCTTACGTCCTTCGGGTAAATACCAGAGGAAACTCCACCTACATTTTATCAATATTGTTTGTTCTTGATATGTATATTTATCGCATTTGACATCTATGTGCCAATTGCGGAATAACTGTAGTTTCATTTACATACCTACTTTTATTAACAACAACAAAAGTCACCACATCCAGCAAAGCAACATTTGCCTAGGAATTCATGATGTTTAAATATTTTAGAGAAATGGGAGGTAGCTTAGCTACTGTAATTCGTATTTCGTTTATAATTTCTCTTCATCATTAAAATTTTAATTACTTTTAGTAATGTACCGGTGATTAAGGCTGAAAAATGATCTATCAATTATGATTGAATATTCTGCCATAAAAGTTTTTAGATTTATTGACTTTGGCTACTTGCAAAGCATTTAAATGTACGTTACCGAATCCAATCAGTGTTCAATGGTATTAATTTTTGTTTTTTGTGTCATCGCGCTGAATACTTTTAAATTTTTAAATGAGGTACGACCTTTTTTATTAGTATGCTCTACGTTTTGGCTTTATGTAAAAAGGTGTGCTCAATCAAACCATAGGGCAGTGTTTTTTTTTTACCGAAATCAAGACATTACACACAAAGAATCCTATAACTGTGTTTTTTTCCATCTTAGGTATAACTGTTCTTTAATGCACATAAAAAACCGAATCGTCGTTTCTTTGTTGTAGGTTTGGTTCAATATTCTATTCCTTATTTTCAGTCTTTCTTTCCTCCCAATACTTTTAATTTTGTCTTATTTAGTATATTAAAATCAGTGATGATTTTGATAATTGGTAAATATTATGTTTCTGGCCTCAATTTTTTACGACTGTAAACTTTTATTATTATACCGATCTTTGATGCTATAAAAAAGCTTATCTCTTGTACAAAAACATATTCGTATCTGTCGAGCATTACTAATTCTCTCTTATCTAAGCTTTAATTATGAAACGAAGCAATTCTTGAATTTGTTATCTATTTACTTCTCGTGTTTGTTACACTCCATTTGATTTGTTGCTACTGTTAAAACATTTAACCGATTACTGTTTTTCTCCTGATTTTAATCGTTTATTTTTATTATCTGAAATCATAGACTTTTATGCTTTATGTTCTAATTTCTAATACGCATATATGCTTGCTTAAAATCAATCCCAATTCTCTTCTCAACAACTATTAGAAAGTTATTTTTCTATCTGCTTAGAAGTCTTCGTAGTGCACGTATTTACATGGGCGCCGCATAATGTACGCAAAGGCGAGTGTAGAATGGGTACTGGTGTCACACCGTGGTGACCCCACGCCATTCTGAATACATTACCGATCGCCCAGACAATTGAGTAAGCCAGAACGTCATTCGACGCGTGTTTTGTCTACCCGTGGACGTTGAAATATTGTCTTGAATGTCGAAATAGTAAGATTATAGTTTTGGAAACTTTTAAAGTGTAGAGTACACCTTAGCTACTTTTGTGTAGTAGATTGGCTGGGTCTTAAATACATTTTGGTAACTTACATTCATCATGTACCTAATTCAAACAAAGTAAAGCCTTCGTTCAGCATTTGACATGTAAATTCAGACTGATGATAGGTATTATGAGAAAATCACGAACTTTAAGATTTGATAACACAATATGATGTGTCCATCCTACGGACAAGAGTTTTTCTAGATTTCAGACTTAGCTCATATGTATTGTATTTATAAGAATACATCACCATAGCAGGTTTATCGGCCTGATATCGTTTTAAACCCTCCAATCGTTTCAAAGATTTTATTTTTTAATACGACTAAGTCGGTAACTAGCATTCGGCCCGTCTGACGGTAAGCGGTTATAGTTACCGACCCTTCCCCCCTCCAATTGAGCTCAGGCAACCTTACTCACACACAGGAACGCAACATAAAGTTATTTGGCTGCGGTATTCTATAAGGTGAAGATACGTCCCCAGTCGAGCTGCTCCTTGAGCGAATAAACGCTATTCTCTACCTCTCTAAAAAAATAATTCTTGAGGATATAGAAAATAAACAGGCTGTTCTATAATCCAATGTTCTTTGTCCAGTGCTAGCATGGTGGTGGTGCTGAACGGCGTGCTCGCCGACGAGTGCCCGACGTCGGTGCGCGCGCTGCTGGCCGCACACCCCGGCTACAGAGACGCCGCGGCGCAGCTGCTCGCTGCAGCCGCCAGGGTTGTCCCCCCGCCTGGCCTGCTCTATGTCGCACAGAGAGAACTCGCTGCTGTTGTGCCGCATGACAGTAAGTGCACACCCTTGTTATTTGACTTAAAGTATCGGGCTGATGATCTTTTCAGCTCATGTCAGAATCCCATTGGATTTAATGCTCTATAATGAATACATAAATATCATTTCGGCTCAAGTTACATAATGTATGTTGGTAATGATAAAGTGACCAGAGCCAAAGTGATCTTTAGGTCTTCGTCGTAAGTCATATAATTCGATGTTATAATAGGTGTTGTAGTTCGACAATAAGGGATGAAGAGATGCATTCGCACAGTTGCTTGCTACGACTACTAAGATTGTACGTTCATCTGGCTAGCGTAGTAAGCCTGCTACTATTGCACGATACTGTGGACGGTACTCCAAATTCTAAACAGATTTCCAAACACCTTAAAATATTCAGATTTCCTATTGAGCCCTTACCGATATTAACCAAAATATTATTATTCTTTACAGAAAATGTTAACATCATTGGATCAGATGACGCCACATCATGTATTATAGTCGTTGTCAGGCATTCAGGTATGATCAATAACATTATTCTTCAAATTATCTTCCCTCGTATCCTACATAGTATCTGGATAAACTCCTGTCTTCCTATCTACACTTTCACATGCAGTTGCGGAAATCGTGGCTTCGCTAAGCACGTATCGCATCAATGAGCTCCGGTTGCTGCATTGAAAAAAATCTTCTTGTCATTGTCATATGTCCTTTAGACGACCCATACATTCCGAATTACTTCGAAAAATATTCTTCCACGCTTGCATCACCTTAACCATCTCTTTTTCGTTTACTAACTAGGTCCTATAAATAATTATCTTGATCATCATCTTGTTTTTCACCGTAGTAATGTAATCAATATGTGGTTCCAGGATCCGGGGCAGTGGCCCTAGCACATTTAGATGGATCTGGAACAGCAGAAGCGGCGGCGGCCATGTTGGCGCGCGTGCAACAACTCGCAGTGGGCTACCCCGAGGGGAGGCTGGAGTTGCAGCTCGTCGGAGGGTTTACTGATCCACACAGATACAGCGATGAGCTGTTTGCTAATATTATGCGTAAGTCATTTGTATCTTCATTGGTATAATGATCCTTTTGTCGCAGATTTAGAGATAATTTTAAAATAAAATGGGATCATCTGTCTGTCGGCGTCTGTGTTTCCTGACTCATACAACCTGGGGACTTTCAAGGCCAGAGTGAATAGGGTCCTTCTGGGTAAGCGTGTTCCATCTTAGGCTTCGTCTTCGTCCCTTATGGGCGGGTCAGTGGACAAACGCAAGCCCACTTAATCAAAATAAATAATTAAAAAAAAACATCTATGCTAAAATTTTTGAATGAAACATTCTGATAATACAGCTTGGGTGTTTAAAGACAAAGCTTCCGTTAACATACTCGAAGCTTATCAAGTTACTACCGGTTCAGTAATCAGCCTTTAACAGATAAGTTAAAGTTAGGCTACACGCCGTAAATAGTAAGGCCGTAAGTCGACAACGGGCGTGAAGAAATAAAAATGTTCTCAATCATATAACAACCTTTAACGAGGGTGACGACGATAAAATCATTCAATCAGCAGTATATTTATCTAAATGGACTGCACTTATATACCTTTGGTACCAATAATATGAAAGAGACTTTTGATATTTTTATGTAAGCTCTCATATAAATCTAAATTTCTCGGATCCAAATCTAACTGCTTTTCAAATATCAAAACATATTTCTACGTTTAAAAATATTGCTACTTCGCCATTTATACAATGTCAAGACTGTGCTTTATCACCTTATGCAGTCCAAAGAGATTAAAATAGAAATATCCTTCGTAATTAATAACTAACAGTGAATTTGGAAATAAATAATGTTATAATAGTAATTGAGGTCGCAACGGTGTTCATTGTGAGCGAGCCAGCAGTGCGAATTATTAGCGGAACGACGCGTGGGCAGTGCCGCTTAATATATTGTAACAGACTGTGTTATTGTCGCCGCCTTTATTTATCGATGAGTTTTCTAGAATGATAAATGACTGATGATTCATAGATTATAAACCAGAGATCATCGGTGAAACACTGTTTGACCAATATGATGTTATAAATCCAAATATAAAAGAACAACATACACGTATACCCTGAATAAGTTTATGGAAAGTAGGACGTTGTGGTTTTTTTAATACTACTAAAGTAAAAAAGCTTACGGCCCGCATGATAAGTGGTCACAGTAGCCTACAGACGCTTGCAACACCAGGGGTATCACTCGCGCGTTGCCGAACCTGCTAAAATCTCTTCACACCCTTTTTGAAGAATCCCATGCTGTACTCTCTTGGGAAAACCTCAGCGAGGAGCTCATTTCATAGCCCGAGCGTCCGTGGTAGGAAGTAGTCCTTTGAACCGCATAGTACGAGACCATTTTGGTTATAATGTGTGTGGATGGACTTCCCGTCGACGGCGAAAGTTGCGATAGTAGAGGGTAGCCGTGGGCATCAAGTCAAACAATTCTTCAGAACACTGTCTATTGTACAAGTGGTAGAACACACAAAAGGAGGCAAAGTCACTGCTCAGACTAAGAGGCTCTAAACCGCTGGTGAGTTTGGGATCGTTAACAATTCTAATGGCACGTCGCTGAACTGAGTCTCAAGGCCCAAGCTGGTATCCAGTTGCCATTGCCCACAGATAACTCCATATGAGGCCGGACTTGCTACTTATAAAGTGGCAGTCTTTGCGCGCATAAGAAGTAGGTACTGCTTCGCTCTATTGAGCACACCCAGTTTTAAGCATTGCAGCTTGAGTTTTAACCTTGTCTTCTCGATGACTACGGAACAGAACTTCGTTAGAAATATCGACGCCGAGGATCCCGATGCTTATCGTGATGTTTAGGGACGTGTTCTGGAATTGTGGAGCCACAGCAAATGTGGTTTTCTTAGCGGTGAACTGCGTGATCACCGCAGTCTTGTGTTTTAGAGGGCTTGAAAGTTGAAATAGACAAAATGACTGTGGAAGTACTTTCACCTTACAGAATACCGCAGCCAAATAACAATTTAGCGCATGAGTAAGTGCTTATTGGGGAGGGGGGAAGGGTCGGTAATAAGTGAGTGATGCCTCATGTGTTGCAAGCGTTCATATGGCTACGACAACCGCTTACCATCAGGCGGGTCGTAATCTTGTATATAGACGAATTCGTCGTATAAAAAAGGGTTAGTCGAGCTAGAGTAGTAGTAATGGGAGACACTAGTTGTGTACTATCGATATCTCAGTTTTGCTGTAACTCGGGTTTTAATTAGTTGACATTGACAATAATTAAAGAAACATTGATTGTACAAATGTTCATAAAACCTGAGATAATCGTAGTCAAATTGATTAGCCCTATACCCAATGATTTTATAAGTAAATGAGGTAGATAGGTTATAAGCGCTCCGCGAGTGGCACGTTAAAACTGCTAGTTAGCTCTCTTTAGCTGTGAGTCGTGTCAGAGCAACGACATGAGATGTACGACAGTGTGCCATTTATGAAGTTCAAATCTTGTGTAGGTAACCTATCTACTCTTTACTTATAATATCATCGCCTAGACCCCGAACTAAAAATAATATCTCTGATTAAGTATATTTCCACTAAAACAGTATCCTTCCACCGAGTAAGCATCGAGATAGACCTCACACTAGCTTGCTGTTGCGAACTGAACACAGCTTTAGGCGGCGGTTCAGCGGCGCCACTAGTGACCGGAGTAGGCGTGGACATCCGCGCTGGAGATCTGTTCCCAGCCACCTTCCCTGATAAAGGACCCGAGCTGCCTTTACGTGGTGCTCGGACTATTACTGGAGGATTGCACTCGGCACAGGTATGTCGTCTAGATAAACCATTAAATATACTTATAGGTAACGATTTAAGATGAAAGTTAATACGACTCCATTTTCTTGATGTATACTGCTGAATCCCCTCAACTGTAGATTCCTCGTTGAAATTGTGCATTCAAAGTGTTTCAGTAACTCTAAATAAGTTACCATCTATCTGGTAATAACCTGAATATAAATCAATGTGGTAATTGACTTATTTGGAATTTCAGTCTAAAATCTTGAAAGTTCTTTTATTCTGGGTAAAACAATACTGATTATTGTTCCACAAATACTATTTCGTCTTAAGTCTAAATACAACAGTATAGTCTATATCAGGAATGAGGTAATATGTATACCGAGATAATGTCACCCTAAGCTAGTTGTATTAATAGGTGCGATCGTAGAGTAAGAATATTAATAGAGTGATAGCGTTAACAACACTTGTGCGAAGCGTGAGCAGTTTGCACATAGATGCGTTCATAGATATATCGTAGGTAGTCTAGTGATTCACTGACAGAAAAAATTACGATTGGAGTTCCTTAAATCGGCATTCTCGGTAAAAGTATCGATAAGAAACGATAATTTGGCATTCTTTATATATTTTATGTTATATCTATTTAGTCATTCAAACGCTATGAACGCGCAGTTCGTTTCAAGGCAGCTTTGCACATTGGTAGAACAGTCGCTTTATTAATATTTTATCCCGTGGTGCGATACTTTCTGGCTGTTTCACTTACGCACTGTCGCTCACTTTAAGGACATCCATATGTTGAAGCAAAATGTTGTTTAAGCTGTGAACACGAGTTTTATGTCCGTTGATCAGGTGTTGGATATATACGACAACGGAGTGGGGATGCTACGCATCGGGCCGTTCAACTACGACCCGCTGCGCGGCGCCGACCTGTGGCTCGAGCAGTCCGATGACTTCATCCTGCAGCACCTCAGCACCACGCCCGCTGTTGAGGCGCCGCACTTTGTTCATAATGTGTGTATACAGTTCATTCTATGGATACGGTATTTGGCGACAGTTAATTAAATGTCAAAAACGGTAATAATAGCAGTGTTTTTAATGAAATACAGGCAAGTGACGTCATAATTTTACAGCATCAACTGTTCTAATCTTAATGGATCAACTGGTAAAAAAATATACAAAACATAAAATTTACAACATATTTGACGTTTCGGTGTATTTTTAGATGTTTTATATACTGGATAGTGTTTATCAAAAAAATAGTTGAAAAAGTGTCCAGCGGCAAGCAGTAAAATAACAGTTCCAAATTCCTCTAGAATGGCGCTATAGCGTATGTTTACGCTGAGTACAGTGCTGCCAGATAAAGTAGTTTTTCCGCAGACTTCAAAACAGTAGATGGTGTGAAAATACGTTAGATCTACTGTAATTGCGGTGTATCTGGCAACACTACTCAGCGTACTTATCTTGTACAAAGAAAATTGCTTTTCTAGTATAATACCCCTTTACGTTCCCTTATAATATCAAATCATTATTAGACAGTAAGAAGTTTTAGATTAAACTGTGTGTCGCCTACCGCACATATAAATTCATGCATTTTTGATAAATATATTAAATATCAGGTGCAGGAAATAGCTTAGATTATGTTTTTATTTTTGTAATATCTGCAATATTTCGTGCAGTTTGCGAAGACATTCGAAATTGTACATTTTCATAAAGGTCTCGAAGATGTGTTTTTTAACCCCAACCAAACGAGGTTTTTTAATCTTCCATAACATCAATACTTTCCTTCTAGATCCGGGTAACACTGAAGTTCATCCAGCAACATCCGTTCCCGGCCGTGACCGTATTCCCGGACAACCGGCCGCACTACTACCGCCGCGACGAACAAACCGGTTGTTGGGTCCCCATGCGTTTCCAAACATAAACCATGTTCCCATTATGAAAAATAAGTTTTAGCGGGCAATTTGAGTTTTCGATTTATTGGTAGCCAGTGATAAAAACTACTTTTGTATAAAAAAAGAGGAATTCGTATCAATAAAAAGAAAAGAGGTAGATAGGTTACCTACACAAGATTTGAACTTCATATGGCAAACTGTCATTCATGTCGTGTCGTTGACGCGCTGACGCGACTCAAAGTGCCACTAGCGGAACGCTATAACCTATCTACCTCTTTTACTTATAAAATCATTGTGTTAGACCGTTTCATTTGATTATGAAATACTATGGTTGATAAATTTTTCGCAAAGAGCATGTAACCTAATCAGCATACCTAAATACCTATTTCTTGTCCATTGATAAAATGTCTGTCAATCTATAGCAACAATTTTGAGAAACTAAAATTGTGTACAATAAATATCTCAGAAAATATATCACCCAGGTAAGGTAAATTTTTAATAGTACACTTTTTGTTTCTTATATTTTCGCTATCGATTGACACTACCCAGTTATATATCTATGGCCGCTCATTTCAAGATGGCGCTCATCTAGGTATACCAGGCTTAGAATTCATATAAAATTAACCTCTTTAGCGTTAACAAGGAAATAATCGCATAACATTGTTCGCAATTGAGTTAATTATTATTTATATTAGTCTGCTACTACTTGCATTCCATGACAGGACATAATATTTTAAAAAATACTGAAGTTTCAGCAATTCATTTGATGTTGTATCAGAAATTCGGTAAATTAATCCATAATAGAGACATATCAGATTTTTTTCTAGTGTAATCTATGACGATATTATTGACGATCATTCGATGCTCTTGTCCTATTTAAATCTAGTTTTTTTTTTATTCCAGTGCTATTAGCTACTTGTTATTATTGACTACTAAATATTAATATGACGCAGTGAATTTAAATAATAAATAGGTTATTAAATTAATTTATAATATTGGGAATACTATTGTTTTTTTTCAATTGAATAAAAAACTGAAAATAAATTAATTAGAAGCATCCACTTAGTAAGAACAATATTATATAAGTCAACATTGAAATCATTTGTAGTGAATGGCGTAGTTACACCATTTTTTTCAAAAGAAGTAATCTTAAAATTCTGGTACGAGTTATCACGAAATTGTGGCGTAATTTATAGACCACCCATTATATTGTGATAATTAAACTATTATCGCTTAATTCTAATTTATATTTATGAACAAAAGTGGGACTCAAAATCTTCAAGAGTAGTGCATATCGAGCAGCATCGCCTCTGAGCAAACGAGAGGGCGATACATTTATCTTAATCGAGTGACAGAGATAGACAATTGCGCTCACTGTATAGAGCTTTATAACTGTTTATATTATTGAAATGTAATTTACTTTAAATATTTTATTCTAAACATGAAGTTTGTAGTTCTCACTTTTGTATGTAAATATGACATTTTATTATTATGTTGTTAAGTTAAATTTAATTGTATATTTTGTCATGACATTTTTTTTTAACGCAGCTTCTTGTGAAGATTACAATGGTCACGGCTTGCCTTTTTGGAAGTATCACGTGACTATAAATTTGTATGGGTTAATAAATAAGCTATCAGAGAATAAGCTAATTTGTAAATATTATAGTGACCGATTAGTTATAGTTAGTTACAGACGTTAATAGTTATTGTTTTGTGAAAATATTATGAATATATTGAAAGTTTGAAAGTTTTCTGAGTTTTATTTTAATCACCTGGTCACACCTTTCGTTATTATATTTTCATGAGGACTTTTTGGTGGGAACTTGCATATATTACACATTTTATTTATTTTATTATATTATAATATCGGTATTTTATCCAATAAAGTGATCTTTATTGAATAAAATACATTGATATGTGCACAGTGAAGTGAAATGAAATGAATTATGTGTATCGTGTCTTTTCAAGTTGTCTCAAGAAGTCCGTGAAAAGTTTTTGTACAATTTACCACCATTCTACTCAAACATATTATAATTAGTTTTGAAAATAATAATAATAAATGTTTTATGGATTAATTATATTACATTGTGAATATAAGTATATCAAGAGAAATGAGTTAATTTAATAATAAAATTAGAATTTAAAATTGTATGATATGTACTGTATGATATTAGGAAAAGCATGTGGATCGAAAATAAAAGGCTTTTTATTTTATTTATTTATTCTACTCAAACATGACTTTTAAGGACGGTGACGCGAAGTGCGACGAAGGACTATAGAAGTGATTTATTTTGTGACTATATTATTACAACTCAAGAAAGCTGAAATAAGACAAGGCTGTATGGTACAGACCTTTGCCTGCCTTTTGGCGAATAAGACAAACAAGGAAATCCCCCAAATTTGGGGGTTTTTATAGCTATGGTGGGACATTTGGGGGATAAGACTTTTCGAGGGAAAAAAATGAAGTTGGGGAATTGGGGGAATCACTGAAAGTCTGGAACAAGCCGTGGTATTTTAATCTCATTTTTACGAAAATTGAACGCTCCAAGAAATAACTCTGATCCGGAAGTTGGTTCGCGTGAGTCCACCCGTGCCAGCGCATGCCGCACTGGCACGGGTGGACTCACGCTAATTGGGGAGATTTGAGGTACGATATGGGGGGAACAGTCAACTTTGACAAAGAGGTCAATCGAAGAATCCAACTCGGCTGGGCAGCGTTCGGGAAGCTACGGCATATCTTCACGTCCAAAATACCTCAGAGTCTGAAGACAAAGGTCTTCAATCAGTGCTTGTTACCAGTGATGACATACGGGACAGAGACGTGGTCTTTCACTGCTGGCCGTATAAATAAACTCAGAGTCACTCAGCGAGCTATGGAACGAGCTATGCTCGGAATATCTCTACGTGACAGGGTCCGAAATGAGGACATTCGTAGTAGAACGAAAACGACCGACATAGCTCGTAGAGTTAGTAAGCTGAAGTGGCAATGGGCAGGCCACATCGCTCGAAGAGCCGATAACCGCTGGGGAAGAAAGGTTCTCGAGTGGCGACCACGTACTGGAAAGCGCCGAGCGGGACGACCTCCCACCAGGTGGACCGACGACCTGGTCAGAGTCGCTGGGCGCCGCTGGATGCAAGCGGCCCAGAACCGTTCGAAGTGGAAATCAATGGGGGAGGCCTATGTTCAGCAGTGGACATCGAATGGGCTGATATGATGATGATGGGGGGAACGTGAGCCGTTCATCTGGCAACACTGCTGGCATCTGTCCCGTCCAGTGCTGCCAACTTAGCGCTTTCGGCGCCAGATCTAGCGCTTTTGTTTTGTGTACGGCTCGTTTTAGCGTTTTTTCCACAATCCAAACTTATGTCATAAACTGACGCGGTCCGACTATCTGCTACATTTGGAGCAATCGAAATAGTATCACAGGTTAATGAAGAAGTTCTAAGAATCATATGATGATGAAATTAAAATTACATTAGAATTACATTAAAAGTTTGTTTACTTTGATATTTTTCTATCTCAGCCGTGCAAACTCATGCGAAATATATAAAAAAAATGCACGGTAGTTACTTCAATTTATTGGGTGTTAAGTTTCAATTAGAATTTGGTGCTGAATATAGGCGTTTTCCCAACAGCTGTCGATTTTTGTCATTAATTTATCGTCTAAACAGTATTTAGCTCGATCTAGCGCATTTTTAAGGGACTGGCAGCTCCTTTTCGGTTAGAAGAGTTGGCAGCACTGGTCCCGTCACTGTCAATAATTGTCAACTCAAGTAAGTGAAGTAAGCGCAATTGAAAGTGGTTTCACAAGTTTTGGGCAACAAATTATTGAAAATAATTATTGTCGAAATTATTTGACTGTGTTTTTAGCATCTAAACATGGAAAAGCCGACGGTCACTGATCAACCGCCGCCGTATTCAGCGACAATGTCTCCAGGTAAGACTTGAAAACAACTTTGAGAAACCTTACTTGTTTGGCTGAATGAATCATGTGAATCTAACTTACTGTAATACAGCTATGCTGCGCAATTTTGATGCAATTTCCTTTTTTTTCGCATCGTTGTAGTAATGCTTATCGAGCTCTTGATTCAGATTTGATTTATTTGTTCTAATTTTTACATTGGTAATCATTCATTTGAGTGTATGGCCTAAAAGTGTTTGATACCATAAACGTACAACAGTCTTATCTATATGACGCTAACATATCTGTTTTTACGAACAACTTTTCAGACTTTATCAAATCATTCACCCAACTCATGTATTTTAATGAGCAGCTAAATGAGCATAGGCTCCCGTTGGTTCTCGCGAGGGACGCGCCGATGTCATTGTCTTTTTTTTAACCGCGAGCCAAAATATAAATAATGCAGCATTCTAAGAATGAGTTAACTAAATGTTCAAAGGGGTAGGCAGTTCATTGAAACAATACTTAGGAATGGTCTAGAACTTAGGTGAGCTATCACCAAGTATGATGTGTCATCATTTCTGATAATAACAAACATTTGTTTACAGGTGATTAGTATAATCATTTTTGATGATGTATTTATGTCTATCATTAGCATTACCTACTGATTGTCAAACAACATAATGATCGTGTCTATGATATGAAATTGAAGGATTGTTTTTTCCATACAAACAATAATCAGCTGATAGAATTTTATTGTCTTTTGTGTATTGATCTACATTTGATTAATTTCTATTTGTTTACCACATATTTTGTTTATTCATAACAAAATATGTGGTGAATAAATTAATAATCTTCTCACTGACTTGACCTGAACTACAGAACTAGGTATAGCTTTGAGCAGGATCGGGTTATAATAACAATTAAAATCTATTGTTATTTTTTAACCGCAGACCAAAGGGTTAATAGTACATTATGATACATGTGTGCAAAGTTGGTAATTACTGATGAGGCAGTTTTAAGGGTGTAATGATCATTGCACACACATCATACAATGTGTTTCAACACACTTGTGAGGAAAAACCAGATTTGTATTTTTTAAGTAGATTTTTTGATAATAATAATAAAAATATCAATGAAAACGTGAGCAAAATGGCAGTGCAAGTTTTTTTTGCGAGCGTTTCGCTGTCAAAAAACAGACACAGACAGACTCTACCATTATTTTTAGTATGCCAGAGACCTATTTTATACAAAAAGTGTACTTAATACTGTTTTTGGTAAATTTTGTCACAAAATAACATGGGTTAAACTCATGGTGGTTGATACCGCTGATCATCATCATCTCCCTGGCCTGTTCCCAATCATTTCGGGTTGGCGCAAAATGTACGCTTCTTCCATTCGTCTCATCTATCCATCATACTAGGTTGCTACTGCTGGTGACATTCAGCAAACTAATCGTATAAAAGGGAAACCCATTAAAGTTAATATGAGATAGAAAATAATGCTTTTCTTGCCTAGTCTGTATCAGGTCATTGCACTTTTATCAATGTCTGAGTGACCCAGTAACCTTCATCAGCTAATCTCCATCTTAACTTCACTAACATTAAACATTGGTAAAACAAAAATCTTATGAATACTTTTATATTTCAGGGCCACAAGCGCAGCCCTATCCACAGTCGCAGCCCTACCCGCAGCCTGCAGGAGCCCCCGGTGCTCCGTATCCGCCTCCACCCCCCGGCTATACCCCATATGGAGCACCCCCTCCTGCCACTGGCTTTGTACCAAACTATGGTGCAACCAATATCATAATACCTCCACCTATTATAGCAGTTGGCGCTTGCCCCGCTTGTCGTGTCGGTATCCTAGAAGACGATTTCACATGCCTCGGTATTTTATGCGCTATCTTGTTTTTCCCTATAGGAATTTTATGCTGTCTCGCTCTTAAGAATAGAAGATGCTCCAATTGTGGTGCGTTGTTTGGATAGAAAATAATGGCCTTGTTAATGTTATAATGAAGTTGAATTTGAAAGATTTATGTGGAAGAAGGGGAATGGAGATTCTACTTTTAGATTGTGTTCCTAGTTGTGTGAGAGGCAGATGAATGTTTAAAAAAAATACTATATTGCCAATACCATAAATTTTATTTTTGAATAACAAGAAATGAATTAAGTATGTACATATATTAATTTTATACATTCATCTGTTTTTTTTTTTAATACATATCAAAATTTCAAGTGTTCAATGTTTTGTTACATTGATTGCTCTGAGCTGTTCCACTTGAGAATCAGTTCTGATTTAAGTATTGTGACATCACTACCTTCACCCATATTATTTACCACTCTGAAATTGTGAGCGAGCATAAGCATTTCATTCATAAAAAAAAGACATTTAGAACTCATTAGTTGACATTCCAAACCAAATCAGATGTTTCAATGCTTGTCTCTTTTTGGCACGTTAATGTATATGAATTGCCATTAATTTTGGCTTTTGTTTTTAGACTGTTAAGTCATTTTTCAACAATGAAAGGAAAAATCTGCATAACAAATGCATATAAGTGGATGATAGCAGAATATTAATGCATGAAGGAAAACCACGATTTTTGTAATGTTCCATATAATTTTGATGACATTTAGTTACGCAAGTTTGGCTGCTATTCGAAACAGTTTTACGTTTTTTTACAAATTGACTGATTAACAATAATAATATAGTGGTTTTCAAAGGAGCAAATAAAACCTCAAAGCATTTTATTTAACTTTTTGAGGGAATATGTTCAATTCATTCAAGTATTGTTATATGTAACTGCTGTCTATTGAATGATATTTTATCATTTTCCTGCCCCATTCCAAGTAACTTGGGGTCTGTCATATCATATACGATGATGATATAAATTTATGTATTCAATTTTTTTAAATTTTGACATCTTTTAGATCTTTGATTGAATCATGTTTCTAAATGTCAGGGTTGTCATTTTAGATTCATTCGATAAAAACATAAACTCAGAAATTACTGGAGAGAAGAGCTAATATGCAGATTGCGACACGTATATGAATCGACACTCAATACTTTTATTAGGATTAAATTCGACGTCACTCGAATGACGCCATTATTTGAGGCCTTTTTCTATAAAATGTCTGACAACCTTAATCGAAATAAGATTGTCAAGTTGTTTTGTCTTTTTGATCTTAGATTACTGTATCTAATTAATGATAATGAAATCGTGTTATTTCTTAGTGATATTTTATCAAAAGTGCTGATCGTCGAGATGTAAACCGTAGCTCGAGACTGATTATTTTACGCAAAAAATAGGTCATAGATCGTCCCTCAAAGTTAAAGCCATTTATTCAATTTAGGCCCTAGCAGGGCACTTATGAAGGTCAAAGCTACTGAAGTTACGACCAGTCCGTAAGTCGGCCTTCAACTGAGAAAAACAGGGAAGAAACCCAGCATATTGCATATTGGCTATTTTCTTTTCCAAAATATTTGAAAAAAAAAAAACATTAACACATGGAATGAAAATTATTATTGTTGATTTTTTTTGCATTTCGAATTTATTTAAACGAATGAATCTTAAGTTTCGTACCCTGATTTACTAAGCAATAAAATAAAATATTGTTAAGTTTAAATAAGGTATTAACTTTAAATATTATTTGTAGTATCATTATAGTTCATTCATTCGTTCATATTATGTAAGTAAAAAAACGTAATGTTTGAATATTTTTATCTTTTGGACTATGTAAACATTATGCTATGTTATGTTAGATTCTTACCCCCTTATTCATAATGAAGTTATCAAACGTTGATTTCCGAAGTCTTTATCTGACACGTGACATTTGGTGATCGAAAGAGTGAGACGGATGACACTATTACACTGATTTAGTTAAAAAGTGATTATTAATAAGGGGGTTATTGTTTTATGGGTAGCTAATCAAATAACCAGGGGCCATAATCTGCTATTACAATTATTATTGTGTTCCAATGAACTATCAGTGGTGTAAAAATTGACAAATTTGACAGTATGGTCAATTCAACGGCCATGTTGCCATGAAGATCACGATGGCTTCATGGCAACGGAGTCGCGTGAGAATGACATTTTTGATTAATAGCAGACTTGGCCCCCAGATTAAAAAAAAAACTATAAAAATCTTTTTGCAGGCCCATACAACTATTTCTGACATTAATTTCATAAAATATCACAAAACAAGATTAGAAATAACGAATATATTTTTTATTAGTCTCCATAAGAATTATTGTAATTCTTAATTTCTTTATTGTATTTACTTATTATTAGGTATAAAGTAAATAATCAATCATTTATATTTTAGTTCCCATAAGTGTGTATAAGTTTAATTTTACTTCATGATTTTAAAAATTCATATTTTTGCCATAATTTTTGTTGTTTATTTGTGATTTTTGTACCAAATTGATAAAATTTTGCCATATGTTACCGTATTATGTTTTTATTTATAATACAGACAGAAAAAAACGTATAGTGGAATGTATGATGTAAGTAATCACTCTTTTTTGAGATATTATCGACGGGAGAATACATAGATATTAACAATATTTCGTTGCACAGTCAGTGTCACAATTAGGTGATCTATTTTTATACAAACTGTCGAGAAAATGTCAAAAGAACAAATATGAAAGGGTAGTAGGGTTCTAAAGAGACAATCTACTTTAGATGCTGACTGTACCTAGCTAAATATTTATTGCTGACGCCATCTAGTGGCAAAAGTTGGTATAAGCTAAACTTAGCTTATTGTTAACAACTGTTGATTATAAAGTTCACATCTTACCTTCATAAAGTAAACTTGTTATATTGAGTTAATGTTTAATAAGGTCTCAGGTAATCTAGACTGAATATAAAATAGAACAGATAAAGCCAAAATATGCCTTTTTTCATCCTATCATAGGTAGAATGTTAATTATAATGTGATTATATATATATATACGATTAAATGCGTGATTTATTAAACATATATATGAATTTTGTATAGTTTTTGCAATAAAGTTTGGGAATAAAGAGTCATCTTTTTTTTCGTTTGTATAACTCGCATGACTGATAGTTCTACAGAATAGGGCTAAAGCGCTTGCATTAGCCGCGAGAGGCGCTAGTGTATAGTGAGGTCCAAAGAAATTCTTGTATTCACAACCCAACAAATTGTTTTTGTAAATGTACTTGATCAACAAAGTCTTGCAACAGTGTACAACCTTACTATTTTAGGATATAATAAGTATATAACTGTCTCTTTTTGGCACAACGAGCCCCAATAAGAGTAATAAGTACAGCTATTCACAAGTCACTTCATTTATTAGAGGTCATTCTTTGCTAGTCTTTTTTCTATGGTGATGTCTCTAGAAACGTCAATGTTAGCGAACTATTCACTGCAGATTTTCACTAAATATTCATAGGACCTTTCTCGCTAGTGGCGCCAACTGGTGGTCACAGAAACGGTAGCAGTCATACTGGACTTTAATACTACATAATTCCGATAGAGGGCATTCGTTATGCGATAACTAATGATCAGAGTTAATTTCAAGTGACTGTATTTTCGATGGTATAAAAACATTTTTGCAAAGCCTGGATAAAAATAGGTACCTAAGGCGATTTTTTTTTAAATCTCGTTCTTGTTCACACTGTCAGACTTTGTTATCGAGTAGTTTGATTTCTTACCAACCAGAGAACTTCTAAAGAACAATAATTTACAGTCTGGCATAGATACCCATACAAATTGGTACAATTAATCATGAATGGCATGGCTGCCGTCCCGTATCAACCAGTGCGCGGCCTGCTGGGGACAGATAACCGCATGCAATCGACTGGATACATGGCAGTTAGGAACAAATGATGCTGAAAATAAACACTATCAGCTCAATTGTAAATTGTTCCTTAAAGAATTTGAAGGCCCCCGAAAAAGAAGCTTATTTTACTAATTTACAAATCTGAATATGAGCTTATAAAAAAAAAAAACAAATTTGGATCCGCTCCAGAAATGTAATATTCCTATTGACTTGACTCACTTCCTCAATTGAAGAGATTTTCAATTGTCTTTTCAGACAAGCGTTTTACACGACTTGTCATTGGCGCGACTAAAAAGTCGCTAACTAAGGGATCTCGCCCACGAGTAACTATCGCTGAGTGATTATTTTGTTGCCACTCCGAGTTCAATAAGTACAAACGCCCACGTGCTACAAAATTTGCTCATAAACAAAATATACTGTTTTTTGGGGAGGGGGAAGTGACTTGGTCGTATAAAAAATACGTTACATTATAAATTAAGTTGGGAAATAAAAGTGACAGTTGGCAGTTGTTTTATTTGTTTCGTTATTGACGCCCACGCCGAACTCCCACTCTTCAAAGTTGTGGGTACTTAATCTTTGTTGTGTCGTGTTTTTTGAGCCACTGGGGGCTTTGATAATTTGTAGCTAGTACCTTTAGTAGGTATTGTTTTGTCATTATGAAATGTAGGTATAGATCTAATAAAACGCATGGGTCAAAGTTTTTTTTTTATGTCACTAACGTGGCAAACAAGCTTACGGCCCGCCTGATGCCTATGGACACTTGCAACACCAGGGGTATCACTGGCGCGTTGCCGACCCTGCAGAAATCTCTTCACACCCTTTTTGAAGAACCCCATGCTTTACTCCATTGGGAAAACCACGGCAGGGAGCTCATTCCACAGTCTGAGCGTCCGCGGAAAGAAGCTCCGCTGAGCCCGCACAGTTCGAAACAATTCTGGTTTCAATGTGTGAGGATGGACTCCCTGTCGATGGCGAGAGTTGCGATGGTGGAAGGTAGCCGTGGGCATCAAGTCGAACAATTCTTTAGAACATTCTCCGTTGTACAAGCTTGATGTAATTAGGGTTCTGAAGAGTCATATAGCTAGGTATGAGTAGATAGGTGTATCATGACATAAATAATAATAAATTTAAGAATATTGGTCTCTGTTTTGAATCACTAAACAATAATTCCTGTGATTTTTCTTATTCGCTCGTTTCATGTCCATTTCCAGAACCTAAAGTATTTAAAACCCGTTCATAAGTAGTTAGTAGGTAGTGGTTACAAACCAAAACTTTCGAATTTGTAATATTAGTATAGGAAGTAGTACCTATATAGATAGATAACGCTTTATTGTTACACCACTAGAAAAAAATAAAAATACAAGAACTTAAAAAAGAAAGTGTTACAATGGGCGGCCTTATCACTAAAAGTGATCTCTACCAGGCTACCTTAGGATGGAGAGGAGTTAAAATAAACTGTATATAATTCGCTCTAAAACTGAATAGTGCATAAATATTCCACGATGAAGCATTACAGAACGCAAGCAGCAATTACCTAACTTCCATTATGTTCCCATTCATCAAAAGAAGCTGAACTAATTAGTGCACCTC
This sequence comes from Polyploca ridens, assembly GCA_951394255.1. Taxonomy (NCBI): domain Eukaryota; kingdom Metazoa; phylum Arthropoda; class Insecta; order Lepidoptera; family Drepanidae; genus Polyploca; species Polyploca ridens. The sequence goes on along the minus strand of OX596256.1, from coordinate 11,985,509 downwards.
ATCTCGCATAGTACCAAGCTCTAATTACAAATGTAACAAAAGGAAAGCAAGCATAATCAACCTTCTCTACATGATGAGGCTCATAGCCTATTCACCAGTAGGATTTCGAATTAAAGTAGACCGCTGGTAAGTAGACATATTCACAAATAAACGATGGTACACGCTTTTAGGTTGGATTCTTGGTCTGGTTGGTATGATTTTCATAGAGCTAATGAATCTAGACTTACTATAATATAAAAGGTATGTTATATACTTAATATAATAAAGTGGAAGATTTGTTTATTTATTTGTTAGGGCTAATCTCTGGAACTACCAGTCGGATTCGAAAAAATATTTCACTATACTATATTTCAAATAGAATGAGTTCGGTGACACATGGTGTTTTATTTGTTTATATCGATATAATAAAGGAATACTATGATAGAGCGACGTTACATGAAATATTGTGAGTACTATTTCAGAGTAATCAAATGTAATTTCATTAGATATTGGTAAAAAACTTTTGACCTTGACGACTCAACCTATGTGAAATAGAGTATAATATGATGCTATATTCTCCCCGAGTGTTGTAGTTAGAAAATTGTGAATAAATTTATCAAAATTAATGATTCATGTGAAATTCGTTTCGCAGTTTGTTTTATAAATATACATTACTTTGAAGAGATTTTACTAGGTACTATCTCAGAGTACCTATATAAATAGGTACTACGTACAAGTACTATGTCAAAGTAATATTTACTTACACCCTCTGTCAGTCAACATAATTATACTTACACAGGTGTAAACATAAGTGATTTACGTTAATTTAAAAGCAAACACATAAATTTCACTCAACGTAACTGTGAACGTGCGGTTATATAATTAGAATTTGGAAATTAGACACCTTGTTAGGGCCCTTAAATATAAATTAACGAGCCGTTATGTACATAAGGGAACAGGGACAGTAACTCAAACAAATCATACTGTTTGTGTTAAGTTTAGTTGGAAATAGTATTAATTTTGTAATTAAGTTCGTGGTTACATAAATCAGATAACCTGCCAATAATTATAAATGCGAAAATGACTAAATGCACATAGCTAGACCATATAGTCTGGAATAATACTTAAAATTATTTTTATCTCCGGGGAGACCGGTCCCTTGGGATTACGGTAGATAAATAAATAAATATCCTGGGAAATTCCTCACACACGGCTATCTTTATCCCAAACTAAGCAGAGCTTGTACTATGGAAACTAGATAACTAATATAATACATATACTACTTGTTGTTTGTAAATTCATACTTAATATACATAATTACACCCAGACTCAGGACATACAGAAATGTTCATGCACACAAATGCATGTCTAGTGCGGGAATCGAACCCACGACCTGCGGCATGATAGGAACTGCGCCAACTGACCCGTCCGTCTGATTCCGCAGGGACGAAGCTAAATTATTTAATATTTTAGAACGTAATTTTGAAACAATTGAATTTGGACCTTAGACCTTTGATACAATGTTTATATTCGATGAATACAAACAATTTTTTGAGTTTGTCAAATGCCGATTTGACTGTAGTTCTGGGAACAAACGTAGTAGCGGTACGGTTCTACGAGAGTAGGCTACGAGTTAGCTACGAGGTTCTACGGGTATTAGTGTAGCTTCGTAGAGTTAGCGATTAATTATAGTTAAACTTGGAAACTAGCTATGCCCCGCGGTATTACCTGCGTTCCTGGGATAAAAAGTAGCCAATGTCCTTCTCCATACCGTAGGCTATCTGCATGCCAAATTTCATGATGATCCGTTGAGTAGTTGAGGCGTGAAGGCGTAACAAATAAACAAACAAACTCACTTTCGCATTTATAATATTCTATTAGGATTAAAGTATGTAACTATGGATACATAACTAGGCACCTAGGTTCTTTCGCATCAAGTAGATATTTGTTTACGGTGTGGTGAGTGAGACCTGATTTATTTTTAGCTTAATGTTTCCGTAGACCCAAGTCGTTCAGGTTTAAGTGTGTATACAACTTTATAGGCAGTAAAGTTTGACAACTTACACCTTATCACGAAAAGACCGCAGAAGTGAGATTGCGAATTTATGTTTGGATTCGTTTGGACACTTTTAGAGTTGTAAAGGTGTTTGGCAGATAAATAAGATTTATGTTCGGATTTACAACTATAAAAACTTGGTGGCCATCGATTAGACGAGGAAGACCAGGCTCAAGGTCTGTAAGCTCTAGTTCTGTACCTACTAGATGTATAGGCTTACGTCTAACCCAGTAGATCTCCCAGATAAAATTGATTTAAGTAGTTATTTTTTTATATTTAGTGTTAATTTTTTTTATCAACGTTTAAGGTGCCAGCACGCATACGGAATGCGTTACAAAAACATGCTATATCTTTATTTAAAGGGAACTTTGTCAATTTGACAATATTTCTTTTCTCTGTGGTCGTCCCCGTAGAAGAAGTATACATTATAAGTAGCAAATGTGGTAAAATAAGCAAAATCATTTCCACTGCAGGCAAGTAACCGAATACAGTTCATTGAGTGATGATGACCTATTTCTGGCTAAGATCAATGTACTCAAATGTACGCAAGAAAAAAAAAACAAATCACGCAGAAGTAATACTTCTGACTTGGGCCCTACAATATGAGCAGCTCTCCACATCCAACGAAACTTTTGTTCCAAGATACCTGTAAATATTTTCCTCAATGTCAGTTTCACTTTTAGTTGAAACATTGGATGACTACAAATTATGTAATAAACTTTACGCATAGTCCTTTGTATCTAACTTGTTAGCTGGAAAACATATTTTTCGAAGTTTTTATATTTTGTAATGCGAAGCGAGCACGAGTCGAGCCACGAACGAACAGGATTCTTTCGTTGTTCGCGTAGCGTGGACGGACTTGCGAGCCTCGAACGAGTATTCGTCTCGCGCTCGACTGCGCTCCGCACGAGTCAGATTTTTCGCGAGCATAAGGATTCGCATCGCGCTCGTTGTAGGCTCGTTGAAGGCTTGTTAAGTAACTTTCATCTTTCACTTGACATCACGAGCAACGAATGAATTCTGTTCGTTCGTGGCTCGGATCGTGCTCGCTTCGCGTAGCATGGACGCACCATAAAGAGTCTACGCTATACAAATCGAGTACGATCCGAGCACACGCTGAGCATGAATTCACGACTGCGCTCCGCCGATTCTCATTTTTTTGAGGATTCGCTCCGCGCTCGTGTTGGAGGCTCGTTGTACGTTTACATCTGACATCGCGAGCAACGAACGAAGAGAAGATCGGCTCTTGCTTGGTTCGCGTAGCGTAGACCTTAAGCTATCGGTCTCTGCTTCCAACATTTGATTGTAGATATTGAACATAAATAAATGACGTCGTCAACTTTGAAATTATTTTCTTTGTCGTTTATTTAATTAGGAAATAAATTTCCATTTTTATTGAATACTTAATAGGCATTTACATTTGTTTTTTTTAACGAAGATGATTTGCTTACCCAGAATTAAGAAACCTATTCACTCTGGCCTTAAGTTCCTACATTGTAAGAGTCAGTAAACACAGATGCCGGAAGCAAGTTCCACTGCCTTGCTGTCCGCATTATAAATGAGGATACGAAACGCTGTGTCCATATTTTCGGTATGTCAACCGTATGAGAAATTATTTTCAACACGTAAAATAAAATGTTTTTCTCTTTATAATGTTAGCTGGAAAACGAATCATAACACAATAAATTAAGTAAGTACTGTGTAAAATTCTGAGATTTTAATTTGAAGAAGCCACTGCTACTTATAGGTATCTAATTTCTATTAGTTATTCTGTGGAATTTCCTTATTATAATATAGTTCTTGTGAAAAATAATTTATTTCGATCCAGACATTTCAGTACCCAATTAGCCTCTGAAATCACGATCCCTCACTTATACATAGGTAAATGGAGCGGCAAATAATACCTACCCACTTAAATGAGAAATATGAAGTACTTTTGGTACTAATAAATTGCCATAGTTTTCTGAGAACTGATTAGCGATACGAAACTTAATTGGGGCATGTCAAGGGAGAGTTAATTAATTGAATATACAAACATATTTGGGAGCACATGTTCAATTTCGCACAAATTTCTTACCTACAGAAGTAAACACGCAAATGTTTCATGAATTTGTTGAATTAATTGAGTGGCTCTGTCAACAAGATATTATATTGTGTCTATGAACACAGATGCTTAAACTTCGTAGATAAATGCTTCGGTTATGTTTTAATTTATTAGCAAATACGACATTAACAAGAACGTTGCATACAATGGAGAAAATTTACCTATTCTCATGCTCAGCCATTGAATTTGGGAAATCAGTGTCGTGTGAAAGGAATTGAGTCGCTTATGTTTCTTATTGTTTACTTACACTATTGTATCAGGAAATTCCACTAAAGATAGCATAAATGAATACATTTTTCAATCAACATTTCCATAAGCTAAAACATAAGGTGGATCTTTTTTCTTCATATGTATAATTGAAACTTGCCTGTTCTTTTGTATGAAGAGTTGGAAATATTTTTTGCTATTTCAGAGTTACCATAGTCACTTATCATGAGTAAAGAGTAAAGTTCAAAAAGGTAATACATATTTGGAAATATTCTATCTGTAGGTTAGTAACATAATATTGTTTCGTGACCAACATTTGTAAAATTCTCATATTAGTCGAGATTGAAATAATTGAATTTAGAACCCGCACCGCACCAATGACATTAGGTTTATTTTCGATTAACACGATCTAGTCTTGAGACTGAGTTTTGATCCTCGTTCTATAACAGGCCTTAGATAAGACGTAACTCACGTAACCTTATCAATATATATATATAATAATGAATCCTTATTTCCTTGGTCACGCCATCATCATTTCATCTTTTTTTAAAGTTTTCTAATACTTTATAGAAGTTCTTGTTTCCTAGGACACAACGCAAACGAAGTCGCGCCGGGCAGCTAGTAGGTCAATATTTTTTATACAAACACATACGTTTCCGCTCGTGTCTGTGTACGTCAATACTAACAGATTCGTAATTAGATTAATCAACGGTCCCGGTAGAGAGCTTTCTCCCCGGTTGAGAGCTTGTCCCCGGTTGAGAGCTTGCTCCCCGGTTGAGAGCTTGCACCCCGGATGAGAGGTTGCTCGCGCATTTTGTTCGCGTAAGGGTGATAAGGCCAAATTTTGGGTCCTCACCTTCTTGTCCTTTCAAAACTTCAAAATCAATCATCGGTAAAGGTGTTCCATCTGAAGAAAATGAAGATTAACTGAATAGTCTAAAGGTTGTATTTCATAGCTTAATTTGATGCTAGCTAAGTATACAGACTACTTAATGGAGTTAATTAAGTACTTAACGAGGTAGTTAAGTACTAAGCCTGGTATTAACTACCTACTTGAAAATCTCAGCAAATAATCACCTGGAAATTTTGTAAGTGGTTTCTTTTCTTGAACTAATTGTCGAAGTGGGAGCTCCAATGCTTTCAGCAGCTTTAAGTTAGTTATGAGCGTAATTTGTTTGTTATTGTACTTAACTTTTTAACTATAGAAACTCATAAAAATAATTGGTTCGGACGAATAAAACGTAATATAATGTTATATTTCAACATTTGAATCTATAAAGTGGGAGAAAATTGCTTTTGATTTTAACGAAAGGTACTTAAGTATACATTTTTATAATAATAATAATCCATTTATTTCAGACTACTAGTGATCCATAGATATATCCCACCAAAAACATTTTTATGTAAAATGTTGCCGCCAAGACATATAGCTCGTACTGTAAAAAAGTTAACAGATCTCATGTAGAGCCAAGAACTATTGAATAACAAAAAAGTAATGAATGTAGCGAAACGGCCAAGCCACATATTTTGACTACGGTGTGTAGAGTTTGTCAAGTTAGGGCTTGTAGAGTAAATGCATGTAGAGTTATAAGCTTGGCTCTACATGAGATCTGTTAACTTTTTTACAGTACGAGCTATATGTCTTGGCGGCAACATTTTACATAAAAATGTTTTTGGTGGGATTTCACTTCTTTTTGTAAGTTGCTTATGTTTTTTTTTTTTGAAATTTCCAAGTTTTATAATTTTTTTGTTGTTTGTGTACTAATACAAGCTTACATACCAAATTTCAGCTTTCTAGGACTTCAGGAAGTACCCTATGAGTTTTGATGATCATCAGTGAGTCAGTGACGAAATCGGGGTTTTTTAGATATCAATAAAATCTAAAGTATAAGAGCTATGTTATTGAAACTTAATATGTTTAATACGTTCGCTATTCACATCATGTTCCGAGAATTTTGTTTATCTGGTATAATCCAAACACAAGTTATGAGGCTTCAAAAAAACGACGAAGCGCTTCGAGAAAAGGTAGGTAGTGCCCTTTCGCTTCGCTTGGCTGTCTTGGCGGGGGGCACTCCCGTGCCCCCAGATACCTTACAAACTAACATAGATATTATAGTAAAACATTTTTTGTTAGAAATATATGTCCTCGACTCGACTGTACATAATTAACATGACGTATCAATTTTACACTCAAAACGAATTTATTTCTCCTTCGGTTAATTAGAAAAATGATACCACAACATAAACATAACATATATTAATTCTCATTAATCATATAACTCAATATTGCCTCCGAATCGTTTTCGAACTTTGAAAAGCATTCATCGGCATCGTGTTCATGTAGGTACCTATTGCCATCCCTCAGCGCTCGATCAGCCCAACACAATGCTTTAGGAATTCAATTTAGGAGCTTTTAACACATAATAGAATTTGTGGTACGTCTCTAAAACAAATACGAGCATATGTGTGCGACACTCAGCTCCGGATTTACACGATTTTGGGGCTGGGGCAAAAACGACAATGGCGTCCGTTAGTAGGTACGTCAGATAATATACATATGTTATGTTTATGTATTTGTTAATCATTTGTTTTAACTAATAATTCAGTTTTTATCTTTTAAGGTGCAGCTCAGTGGTAGTGACGTTGGATGCCGAGACCAAGGTCCCGGGTTCGAAGTCTACAATGGGCTTGACCTTGTGGTGAAATAAACATCGTAAGGAAGCCATAGCACGCTGGCCTCCACCCTCTGGTTGAAAATCTGTTGCCAAGCACCTATCGGTGTATTCCGATAGCGCACTTGAGAGCCAGTTCGTTCCAATGTTTGTGTGCTTACCACCTTCGGCTACATCATTACCTACCATGGTAAGTCATGCCTATACACAGTAAAAACAACCTAATAACTACTCTTTGAATTGGTAGTCGCTTTTTATTTTTAAACATATGAATTTGGCGTCCCCTTGACATGCAGCCCGTTTTGCCCCTCCCTAGATCCGGGACTGGCGAACACTCATGCAAATACTTCAGCATTAAGTCATTTGATTTACATATTTGTAAACAAAATGAATAACTTAATGGAAAATACTTGAATTAACTTTCAAGAACATTATGGATGGAATAGCCGTTAAGATCGATTGAAGTGCGGAGCTTAGATAAAAGGTGATGTGTATTTGAGCGCTATTTTTCTAAAGATATTTTATTTTTTTCCTTTTCAGCTTGGACAAAAATACTTTCGTATGTCTGTTCGGCTGTCCGGTGTTCTTGTCAACAGGTCGCATTTGTCAACCAATTCTCGAGAACCGAATTATATGGATTTTTTTTCTCAAAGCGGTTTCATGAACTCATGTTGTACTCATTAAGTGTATTCCGAAACGGTAAATTCAACTGTATGTACAACTTAACGTTCATAAGTGCCTTATTAGGGCCTAAACTGGAGAGAGGTAGAGCATAGCGTTTATTCGCTCAAAGAGCAGCTCGACTGGGGAAGTACCTCCACCTTACAGAATACCGCAGCCAAATAACTTTATGTTGTGTAAAGTTGTGTTCCTGCGCGTGAGTAAGGTCGCCAGAGCTCATAGGGAAGGGGGGAAAGGTCGGTAACGCTTGAGCGATGCTTCGTGTGTTGCAAGCGTCCATATGGCTACGGTAACCGCTTACCATCAGGCGGGCCGTATGCTTGTTTATCGACTTAGTCGTATAAAAAAAAATAAAAAAAAAAACTGAATAAATTACTTTTTGATTTTGATTTTGATCATCTTCTTGGTTTGATCTTCATCAAAAACTGAATCGGCGATCTATGATTTCTGATCTTTGATTCCTACCTAACACATCGCCTCTACATCTTTACTGCTTTAATGCAAAGATTCACGTTAATTTTTTTTTAAATATACCCCGAGTGTAAAGAATTTTGCGTTAACTAGGTATATATTTGTATGGGAGAAAATTAGTACCATGAGTATTCCGCTAGAGGCGCTGTGCCAATTCCTATAGAGAAGTGTCGTAAACGCAAACGCATTATTAAGCGTTTACTAACCTCAATTCTTTACACTCGGGGTACTGATCAGAAGTCAAAGACAACACTAAAAATGTATGTTAGTTGCAGTATTTTGTCAGCACTGTTATTATTATAAAGCACTGACTAGTTGCGGAATTGAATTGCTCGCTGCTACTACCCTAAAGGGATTTTTCCTACATGAGGTAACCTAACTAGGTCGGTAACTGCCAACAATTTGACAGGAAATGTATTATTTGTCGGGAGTTAGAAACTTGTTAAAACTAACACGATCTGACCGAAGCCATTATGTATAAAACGTTGTGATCAAAGTTAGCGTGACGGGTTCCAACTCCATTACTAGTTGTGAACGTTCCGAGCACAAGTTATTTGTTCTCACGTCCTTTTCAGTTGCCCTTGTAATTGTGAGGGATGCACAAACAACATTTCAATCTTATTGTTAACAGTTTCATATTTTCAATCAAATTTCTTAGTTTTTTTTTATACGACTAAATTGGTAAACAAGCATACGGCCCGCCTGATGGTAAGCGGTTACCGTAGCCATATGGACGCTTGCAACACCCGAAGCATCACTCATGCTTTACCGACCTTTCCCCCCTCCCCTATGAGCTCTGGTGACCTTACTCACGCGCAGGAACACAACTTTACACAACATAAAGTTATTTGGCTGCGGTATTCTGTAAGGTGGAGGTACTTCCCCAGTCGAGCAGCTCTTCGAGCGAATTAACGCTATGCTCTACCTCTCATAGTATTCCTAAAATTAAAACAAAATTCGGTAATTATGTTACAATTGAGAAGGAAACACCGGGCAACACAGACTAGACATGATAGCTGAGAACAGGCGGCATGGCATTCGATTGACAAACTTCGCTCAGAAAGCATTGTTTGAATTGTCATAGTTATTTGGATTTGTGTTGGATAAACATAATATACGCTGGATTCTACTAATCGTCGTTGTTATTCCTGGGATATTCAACATTACCTATGGACCATCCTTTTATGTTTCTTGGATGGGACATAACTTTTATAAGAACCGGACTGCATAACTAAGTTTGTTTTGTAAACGAATTGTGATGATTTCGTAGAAACTAGTTAGAAACTTCAATCTATGTATATTTCCTGTAATATCTACGTCTATCAAGCAACTATATCGGAAATAACGGGTGTGGTAATTTTGTCATTATTAAATCATTATAAAAAAAAACTTGTTTTGGCATGCACAAACGAAGCCATTTAAACTTGTTTGAAATTTTAGTCCCCAATTTCAGCCACTTTTGCCAAAAAAATGCAATATGTTTCGATAAGCAATATTTAAAACTATTCCAAATTACAAATTAATATCATTAGCATTATTGGTTTGCTGAAATATACCGCTGACAGACGAGTGGATTGGCACCATAATGTTCCTTTTTTAACACGCTTTTATTAGCTTCACCTGTATGTATGTATCTATGTATGTATGTATGTATGAATGTATGTAAAGGAATCTTCGAACGTAATTTTCATCGACTTCCAGACGTCAGATTAAACTGTTATTTTGCACACTTATCAAGTACCGATGACAATACAATAATTTGGTAACATCGAGCTGATCTGATGATGGATCCGGAAGGTAGGCACTGGAACTCCATAACGGAGCAACGTTTCCTAGCCGTGTTTGGGCTTTTTGGAATTGTCATGAAATGAACTTTGACCATGTATGGTTTTCAGGATCTGATGATGGAGTGGGAGAGTAAGCACTGGAACTCCATAACGGAGCAACGTTTCCTAGCCGTGTTTGGGCTTGTTGGAATTGTCATGAAATGAACTTTGATCATGTATGGTTTTCAGGGTCTGATGATGGAGTAGGAGAGTAAGCACTGGAACTCCATAGTGGAGCATCGTATACTAGCCGTGTTTGGGTTTGTTGGAATTGTCGTGAGATGAACTTGGACCATGTATAGTTTTCAGGGTCTGACGATGAAGTCGGAGGGTTGGCACTGGAACCCCATAGCGGAGCATCGTATTCTAGCCGTGTTTGGGCGTATTGTAATCGTATTATGTGCATTTTGGCCAAATATGGTTTTCTGAGTCTGTTGGTGGAGTCAAAGAATAGGCACTGAAGCTAAATACTCATTATAAATGTGAAATAAATTGATATTGGGTGAAAATATAGTATAAGTAATATAATAAAATGGTATGAATAATTTATGTTGACTAAAAAATAAAAAATAAATTACAGTTTAAAAAAACTAAAAAAACACGCTTTAAAAAGCCCTGCACTAAAAAGTGTTAAATAATTATAAAATTGAACCTAAATATATTCTCTGTCTACCACACACTTTTCATTCAAATATTTAACTTAATTACAAAAATTGCTTACATTTAGGCCCTTACGGGATAGACAGAGAATATATTTAGGTTCAATTTTATAATTATTTAACACTTTTTAGTGCAGGGCTTTTTAAAGCGTGTTTTTTTAGTTTTTTTAAACTGTAATTTCGAGAATTCTTTGCTGTTGAGAATTAATTTATTCATCATAAAGTAAAAAACTGTGCAGTATAAAACCTGTTCTCGAATGCACAAACGAAGCCTTACCTAATTACTTTTATATGTATTAAAAGTAGGTATTTTTGTTTTGAGATATCTGTGTTCAGCATGACCAGCAAGTTGTCCAACATAGCTTTCGAAAATATGCCATCCCGAAACCTTCTAGGTTTCGTCTGCTTACCAGCTTTAGGCTCAAGTCTATTCACACTTAAAAATAAAATAAAAATCCCGCCGGTGTAGCTACGGATGAAAAATATGTTTTTATTACATAATTTATAGTACAACATCGGGAACCCTGTCATGCAATAGTTAGGTACAGTAAGTTAATATGTAACTAGTTAGTGTATTGATAATGGCTTGCTCTACGTCCGGTGAAGTCACATTTGTAACTGTTGGCGTAATAGTGTTGTAGCTACTACACTGAATATCAGACATAAATCTAAATAGGTACCGCAAGTCTCTCCATCCGTATGAAAACCAAGCGTGTCACTTTTTTTTACCTACCATAATGTTACAAAGATTTAGTTAGGCTGGCATTCGATTTTTAACGTGAAAATGAAGCGATGCTAATTGTCAGCTTAACACATCCCTCGCTACACATCTCTGGTGGATATGCAGCCTTATTCGAATTTCCTGTTCGCGCGAAACAGATTCAAAAGAAGCACATTCAGCCTTTTTTTGCACAGATTTTGACACGCGAAGTACATACACTCGCGGCATCTATAATATTTAGATCTGTGCTGAATATCGCGATTTATTAATAGAGAAGAAAAAAGTCACAAATAAATCTATACTAATATTATAAAAAAGTTTGTTTGTTTATTTTGAGGAAGTAATCTCTAGATCCGATTCTGATTCTTTTCACACTAATAGTTTACTATTATATAGAAATTCATATATTTGAAAAATAAAAATAATTGAATGAAAAGAAGCACCTGGGGACAATATAGCTTTTTCATCTCGAGAAAGCAGGTGAAACCGCGGGAGACAGCTGGTAAAAAATAAAACAGAAAACGTGAAGGACTACATTATTATAATGATTTCTGTTTCGTTAGTATGTTGGTATGTAACTTAGTTGTCTTCTTTTTCTCCAGCCAAATAATATGTGCAACTCTAAGGAAAATTCATATGAGACTCAAAATATATGCTCGTTAGTAGGTCCTCAAGATGAAGGAGACTAAACAAAGAATCACTCTTGTCCGAAAACAAAAAACCTAGTTTTTATTGTTTAAAGTCATTTTGTAGCGAATATTAAAATAAATTCCACCTCTACATGAAACAATTTTTCCGTTGAAAAATGAAATGAAAATTAATCCATTCACTATTTTTAACGGAATGGATTTAATTCGTAAAAAGCGCTTTTAGCTATTTAACAGTGCGATGTTTGGAAACATGACCGTAAAAGCAATGGACTCTGAATCAATAATGTGTTGTGGTCAATTTTGCATACATTTAAACGTTCGTTTCAATAATTAATATTCCGATTGCTAATGGTGGCTCACACGGTCTGTCATTTTCCTGTTATTTATTACTTATAAGTATGTCTATCACCTCATTTTTCAGATTTTTGTTTTATGAACTTCGGAGATAAGTAATCATGTGGCCCCGTATTCTTTGTACCAATATTTTACAAGAGGAATCTCATCACATTACAGTGTCTTTGAGTTTTATGTAGTATACTTCCATTTCATAATAGCACGTTCCTCTACAACTAAACTCCAGTTTGAATAAAGCTTTGAACATGTTCAGTAATACGTGCACTTATGGCGACGCCATTATTTGTCCGCTGTATGTAAGCGACCTAGTTCATTTGCTTTCACGACTAATGCCATGTCCGTGATACAGAGTTTTCGCTATGAATAGATGCGTGGCCAGCGTCCGCGTAACACACTTTTAATGACACATTAATATAAAAGCCTTTTCTGAGATGGAAAAAGAGAAGATTATAAGGGAAGTTTGGTTTGTAAAAGATATTCGGGATGATATAGATGCATTTTCACGCAATTGGGTACATTCTTGGGTAAAAAATATATAATTATATTTAGTCCGTCATTTAGATTTTCAGAAAATATTGGACTGGTTTTTTTCGTCAATCAAATAACAAATTATGAACAAATAGTACGTTAAAGTTCTGCGTGACGTCACATTTCGCAAAAAATGTTAAGAAATGTGACGTCATGCGGAACTTTTACCTTTTTTGATAATCTAACTGAGGGATTATCATTTTTTCGGAAACTAGCCAATTAATAAATTATGAGTTCTGACAAAAAAACTGCGGCGGTTATTGTGGTTTTATTTTGACGTAGAAAATAAATATTAATTGCGCCACCTTTTGGTAGAAAATATGGTTCCGTTTCACGTAACTAAACACATTCAATAAATAAACTAGGCGTTTCCAATGATTAACTAATATGTATGTATCTGTATCTTTAATATTTCTGTTCCTAAAAAGTTACAAGTCTATATAATATGCAAAAAGTTAAGTATACTTAGGACATAATAAAGTATCATAATCTTAATCTAAAATTCAAAATAAGATTTTGTAAAGAGTAAAAAGGTTAAATACCTAACTAGGCTAAATTTTCATTTAGAACTTGCCGATAAAGTCTCTGAATTTATTCAAAGCCTTTTAGAATTGAAATGAAAATAGACTGCTTTTTACAATAAGATTCTAGAAATAGTTTAGAAAATACGTGGCCAGTTCTATTTTATATTACAATTATTAAGTAAATAACTTAGGTACTTTGGTAATCTCTTACTTTGTTTGGTGACTGTCAATGTTACCCACGGTTTGAGATAGATACCTCTCCATAATTAACCATATAATTTAAATTAAACTAATCCTCATAATGTTTCGTTTCCCCAACTCGCTAATTGCCGACGTGGTTCGTAATTAATCAACGAAAACTTAGTACCTAGTCTTTGATGAAGTGATGTTAGTCAAACTTTGTTCAAACATTTGGTCAAACGTTTAGTTCTTTGATGAAAAGTTTTGTAATTTGCCAGGTGTCCGAAATAGTCTTGCTAGATCCTAAAGCTATCCAGAAATATATAATTATATATATGTATTTATTATTTTTAATTGATATATATTATTTCGGACAAGGTAAAGTAACAATAACTTTAATAAAAAGTAAATTATGAAGATAAATGTCAGGTAAATAAATAAATAGGGATACTATAAACTTTATTTACAACAGAATACGTACAAATTACAATCTATATACCTATAGAAAATTTCCTCAAGTCTGTCGCCGGCAAGGTTCCCAAAAGGCTAACAGCGTTTCCTCTTTGGATAGCCAAGCAGACGCGTTGGCGGAAAAAGCTCGCCGCCCGCTGGTCTCCGGAGGTCTCGATCAATTTTGATGACAAAAAATAAATTAATTAAATAAATATCCCGGGACATTCTTAACACACAGATATCTGGTCCTGAGGTAACGAGACCAAAATATGCGAATCCATGTGTTTAAACCTATTTTAATTGGCGCTACGCAACACAAATTAACAAAATTGTAAGTATAACTTCAACAAAAAGGGCTAAGGGATAACAAAGAGCTTAATATCATTAATATTATGATGACAGAAGGTACATGAGTTTCATGTAAAATTGTAAATTCAGACGAGACGGTTCGTTAATCCGGTATAAATAGAAGTTAATGGTCCATTTCTAGCCGCTGTGGAATCAACCACGAAAACATTGTGCAATCCACAAAATATGGATTATCTAGGCTTATTATTCATTATAAGTACAATACGTGTATCCGAGATAAATGATAAAATAAACGGAAGATCATTTAGATAATATCTACTTAAATGATCATATAAAATGAAAGATAATAATTAAATTAAAAAACCCGACTGCGTAAAACAAAAAATAACTGAAAAGATAAAAACAAGCTCTTTAATCTATAGAATTTTGAATATATAACTTGAATTTTATAAGGTATTGCAGTCACGCAATTACTACGAAGCAAAATAATAGTGCGATTTCTCGCCAGTTTTGTGACATACATTTTTCGTCTTAAAATCTATAGTAGTAGAATATCTACATTTTGCTAGCGAGTCATCCCGAAGTATACGCCTACTGCGAGTTGTGCGACAATTCAGTATATTGAGTCAAAGATGTAGGCTAGTTAAGAGTCTAGAGATAATCCTTGGACAACTTTTCGTCGGATACTTAGCCGTAGCACACAGTTTGTGTGGTTACACTAAACTGTATATTTTGACATGTAAGGTTTATTGTACGTACAATACACACTCGTTTATCAAACTGATAATTATACCCAAGGCTGTGTTTTTACATAATCATGTAAATTATGGTAATACATGTATAGTCACCCTATATGGTAACTTCAAAAGTTATGACATTTTAAAATTAAAAATGATTAGAATTTACGATAACCTTCCGCCCCGCTGTGTTGCTTGCATTCCCAAGGATCTGATAATTTCCTTAAAGTGATAAAATATCTATGTGTGCAAAAAAATTCCAACCCTCTTGGCCAATCAGGCGTGATTAAGTTACATCCGCACAAACTTTCATATCCTAATACTTTTAATAACCGTTAAGTTTTATTAAATTTCCTACGTAAGTTTCTTAATTTTTTTCCGTAAGAACCTTCTCCAGAGTATTAAAAACTCTTAAAAAAAGATGGTTGATATCTGTAAAGTCTTTCTCAAGTTATGGCGTGACCAAGGGAAATAGGGATTCATTTTTTATATATAGATTTACTAGCTGCCCGGCGCGACTTCGTTCGCGTGGTGCTACCCTACCCTACCCTACCCTATCGAAACCATCCAGGGAGATAATTCTTCTGTACGTGTGTATGTCACTGAACTCCTGTCGTGGCACTGCAGTCGGTATCTATGTTATATTATCGACTGCAAGTGAGATTTGTGAATCTAACCCATCCAGGGCGCCACCCATACGCATAAAAAAATTCATTCAAATCGGTCCAGCCGTTTAGGAGGAGTTCAGTGACATACACACGTGCAGTAGAATTTTATATATTAAGATTTATTTGTATCTAGAAAGTTTGTGCAAAATCTTGACGGTAAGTTTATGGTAGCGATGAAAGAAAGTTGTATATTGAAATAGCCTATCATCGACCGAGCCCCTTATATCGGGGGGCACGGCAGTGCCCCCGCCGAGTCGAGCGCGAAGCAAACACTGCCGTACCATCCTTTACTGGAACCATTTCGCCGCATTTTCAGGCCCCTATTTGAGAACCTCTGGATAAGACCCGAACGCAGAAATTTTCGTCATCCAGTAAACTATAATCACATACTTAAAATCCAAAATTTCAAGTCTGTGGGTCATTTAGTTCCGAAGTTAAGCGAAAGCAAAGTTTCACATTTATGAAACTCACTCACTCACTCACTCACTCTTGATCATCAAAATAGAACTAGTACTTCCCATAAACTCAGAGAGCTGAAATTTGGTACAGAATTAGGGTTTAATGACCACATAAAGGGAAAACTATAAAAACTAGGATAATCGAAGATCTGGAGTACCTGGTGACCCTGATTAGAAAACACAAGAGCCCAACCAAACTATTAGAGATCGACATACCGCCTTTACAAAAAATATTCAACTTGGTGGGCCGCTTCATTTTCTACAAAAAGAAGTGAAATCGCATCAAAAACATTCTGTAAAAACTAGCCAAGTCTCGATGGAGCTGCTTGTTTATCTCTAAAAAGTAATTAAATCTAGACAAAGTCGTGCCAAGTCTAAGGTTCCTTACTGCGATTTCTTTATTATTATAGTTAATGTTGTGTGACTTGGCCGTTGAAGGGAACACAAGGGTACAAAACCAGGTGTTCCATGACACCATTGCACCAATCTGTACTTGTACCCACTAACGTATAAAGAATGTTCAACGGCCAAGTCACACAATATTAACTATAATAATAAAGAAATCGCAGTAAGGAACCTTAGACTTGGCATGACTTTGTCTAGATTTCATTACTTTTTAGAGATAAACAAGCAGCTCCATCGAGGCTTGGCTAGTTTTTTACAGAATGTTTTTGATGGGATTTCAATTACGATTAGTAATTGAAATATAAGGGGCTGAAAGGGTACCTTTTAAATATGTATTTAAGAGCATTAGGGTATATGCTACGGTTGGCAATAGGTAAATATCCTCGGGAATATTACTGGGATTTTATTTTTATCAATAAAAGAAGATTTTTCTAAAGTCCATTATAATAAAAAATATAGGACAATGAGGTCGCAATCAATGTAATAAATATTATAATCCAGCTAGTTGTAGATTTCTTCGATTCAATCAAATAAATAACTCTTTTATACAAGCTTTTATTTAACTTGCAATATATGTATGTATGTTTGTTCGGGTGGAATCTTGCAATTCGAATTTCACCCACTTCCAGTGGTCGGATTGACTTGATATTTGGTATACATTAGTATATTAGATGTCAATACAAGTACCATCAACAAAAAGTACAGTCAAGTACAGCTTGTATTAAAAATGAAATTTTTAACAAAAACTTATGATATAGTGTCTTCATCCTTGTTGACAATCATCTTTTTGAGAGTGTTGGTCAATATTTTTTTTTAAGGCGATGATAGCTCAGTGGTAGTGACGTCGGATACCGAGATGAAGGTCCCGGGTTCGAATCCTACAATGAGCTTGAGCTTTCGGTGACGGAAAACATCGTGAGGAAACCATAGCACGGTGGTAGGGTACTTTGTAGTACCCGCCTGGCTGGCTACCACCCTCAAGTTGAAAATCTGTCGCCAAGCACCTTTCGGTGTGTTCCGATAGCTGCACTTGAGAGCCAGTTCCTTCTAGGCTCTGTGTGCTTACCACCTTCGGCCGCATCATCACTTACCATGGTGAGATTGCGGTCAAACACAGGCCTATAAACAGTAAAAAAAAAAAAAAAAAAAAAAATCCTGAAACATTTCCAGCTTTAGGCTAGTAAGGCATAAAAGTCAGACACAAACCACCTCTTTCTGGATGTGGACACAACTGTCTTCAGGAAGCAATGTATATCTTCTCCTGTGGCAATTTGACGCCTGTTGTAATTAGCTTAAGGTTCATTACGGTAATTAACCTTAATTAGTACATATGTTAGCGACCCGACGGGACCAGTTTAACGACTATATTAATGTGAAAAGCATATCTCAATGAAATTTATATTTACGGACAAAAATAATATACAAAAATATTAAGTACTTAGAAAAATTATTCAATTCATGTAGGTCTGATGTAAAGCTTACTTAATTCCGTTCTAAATAATTATGACCTCGTGCATTTTTCCTAAAAGCCTACATAAGCTCCCCTCTCTCAGGGATTTGTGCATCAAGTATTCCAACTTTACCTTACGTAAGGATTTTTGTACTTAATAAACACAGATATTAAAAAAAGTCGGATATATTCTCGCTAACAAAAAACTGTGTCACTCGAGTCGGCCACCACACTGTACGTACAAGCCGGCACGTACACATTCACACATTAGTTGAGCGCGAGTAATCGACTCTGTGTAAACGGCGACAGAGTCTAATTTCCCGCGGAATAGCCAAATAAGGTGTGCGTGAGAGGTGGCCGACTCCATAGACCCAGTATATATAGAGAATATGTCCTCCGTAGTCTCTGTTAATAAATGAGAAATCGTGAAATCATATATCTCGGTCCCTCGGAGCTCAAAACCTTGTTTTATCATGAATACAATAATCATAGAAATATAAACAAGAAGAGTTATATAAGGTAACAAACAGTGATCAACATGAAAAATAATGTCAGTAATGCCAAGGTTTTTTTGCGGAAACTGCTAAGTGAGACATTGCGATTACATTTTATCGCAGATATTTAATCCAATAAAGATCAATACCATAGTACCAGCAGTACCAGTGAAGTGAAATAATAGTACATTATGATACATGTGTGCAAAGTTGGTACAACTGAGGCGGTATTCAGATAAAGGAGCCGAGAGTTTAATGATCAATGCACACGCGTGTCATACGACGTTTTTAAACAGACTTGAATTTTTTAAAGTAGTGTTTTTGATAATAGGCAATGAGAACGTCAACTAACATGATATGGAGCGCAAGTTTTTTTTTGCCAGCTATGCGCTGTCAAACTGTTTAACCCGTTTAAATTAAGAATGCTTCGTCTACACACATACCAATTGCATTGAGGTACAAACTTAACATAATCGGGATTATACCTATCGCACAAAAAAGCTCTAGTGCGTAATAAGGTGCATTAAGATACTAAAAACGGCGCAATAAATGTCACATTACGAGCAAGTTTGTTGAAAATATAATTACTTTTCATGTTGTCTATAGAAGTCCGTCAAAAGTTTTATTAGAACGGCAACCATTTCACCAAATCCTTGACTTGTACGAATGGCTGACTGTACGGACTGTGCGAAAGTGATATAAATATAAATATAAAGATAAAAATATATAACTAGAACTCAAAAATACATTGTTTATTCCAATAGTCCATCGCAGGCACTTATAAAATAGTCCGGTTCTAATACTCTAATTAGGTTGCATTTGCTAATACCTTATAACATAACTCGACATTAGCAAAACCTAAATCCTAATAAAAAACATTTGGTTGCCATACTGAAAACTAAGAAAAAGAACTCGAGTAAAACACGGAAACAATATTAACCAAGTTTACTATAATAATGGGTAAACTCGATGAAGATTGGTGGAGTTAGTCAACTCCATTACAAGTTAAGCACTTCAATGACGAGTTTATGAGAACTCGATCTGTTTTCGACGAATCAAATGTTTGTTTGTCAAAGTTTCCAGTCGTTTGTTCTATGTTGAAAGAAGGTGTAAATAATTCGATATCACAGCCTGAGTTCCCAAAGTATATAGATTACTTGTAATGTGACACCTTGAAAATTGCTTTTAGGTAAGCCCTTAGAAATTCAGGGCAGCTTACACTTTGACATTTTCATTTAAGTCTTGTCGCTTTTTAGGTGTTACTACCCAAGATTCCTTTCATAATGTTAAGTGTCGTCTTTCACGCGAGGTCATGTGGTTCTAAAGGATGCAGGTCATTTCAGGTTAGTTTGTCTGTGTGGAAGTGTGGATAGAGAATGGTCGTCGCGTGTAATGGTTTTTTATTTACGATGTAAACTTTTTTTCAACACAGTCGCTCATAAAGTGACATTTATTGCAAAACACAAGTCTGTTTTTTTCCTCGCAAGTGAGTTGAAAAACGTGGTATCACACGCGTGTGTATTGATTATTACACTCTCGGCTCCCTTATCGCGTTCGCCTGCGGCTGGAGTGTTAATAACCAACTTTGCACACATGTATCATAATGTACTATTATAAGGTTCATTGTCTCTATAATATATTTTTCAACGCACTTGCTCGTAGTCACATTTATTACACAATTTTTAGTATCTTAATGCAGCTTATTACGCACTAGTGCTTTTTACTTTACATTATCGCACCGTTTAATGACAGGTATAATCCCGATTATGTTAAGTTTGTACCTCACTGCAAGTGATATGTGTGTAGATGAAGCATTCTTAATTTAAACGGGTAAAACAGTTTGAGAGCGAATCGCTGGCAAAAAAAAACTTGCACGCAATATTTGTTGACGTCCTCATTGATTGATTATCAAAAAATCTTCTGTATTTTATTTGAAATTATTGATAAAAAATCCGTAAAAAGTAATGCTACATTGCAGTGTGTTACACAGACTAATACTTATCACATAAAGTGTCTCTATTGCTGTAAAATATTATGTTTTCCATAATAAATTTTCTTTACTTGAAGTATATTCCGGAAAAGGAAAATTTCATCTCTGACGGAATATCATTACTCTTTTACTACTCTTACTTTGGTTATGACGGAAGGAGGTTTACTAGACACAGAAATTTCATATTTTATACTTAAAAAAAGTAAGAAATTAAAAATAAAATATGTAGCTTGTCATGCAATTATTTCCTATAGATTTTCCAAATAATCCTATATATTATAGCCCTACTTTTCTGCACATTCTCCTTTCAATACAATGTATCCAATTCCAATATATTTCGAAAAATCCATGAGATAAAAAGTAGAAGCTGAATATAGACATTTTTACTGATAACTTAGGATTTCCAACATTTACTGGTCCCGAGATAAACCCTAGAGCAATAAATTGTGCCTAAGTGATATAATATCAAGCAGTGAACTATAAAAGGGATTCAGACGTAGACAGAGAAAACTATCACTCTACGGATTCAGATATGTAACAGGTGTGAGAACAATAGACAAGAGACCTCTGCGCTAGGTTATATATTTGCATCACTTGAAGTAGTTGGTACTGGCCCTGATTCTGTTGTTCACAACTAAACTAATTTTAATGTCACTATGTCTCTTTCTAACAAAGAACATAAGAAAAGGATGTAAGAAATTTAGTCCTATTAAATAGGCTACTTTCCTAAAAAAAAACAAATTAGTCCGTCATTTACATTATCAAAAAATATTAGACACGTATTTTTTCTTTTGTCAATTAGACAAAAAAATACGAAGATATCGTTTGTTGAAGTTCCGCGTGACGGTCACGGTGTAGTACACTTTTTAGGAACAAGTGACGTCACGAGCCCCACTCCCGAACTTAGTCGCGCTTTATCTTCGTAAATTGTTAATGATTTGGTAAAGCAAAAAATACGTGTCCAATATTTTTTGATAATGTAACTGATGGACTAATTAGAATTATTATATTTTTACCCAGGCAACATCCCTATTAGTCCAATGCTTGTTTTCAATATTTTAGTCGCCATCTATCGCGGTTAAGTCTAAATACACGCAAAATAAGACGGCAAAGATTACTTTGACAACTTAAAATATGTTCTATCCTTTTTCAATAATGTTCGTAAGAAAGAGATGACATTAAAATTAGTTTAGTGCGATTTACAACAGAATCGGCACCATTGTCGTTTACAATATTTTCGAAAACAAAGTTATGATTAAATCTTATTAAAAATGTAAGAATCATTTTATTGTTTGTTACTTTTCAACCGACTTCAAAAAAAGGAGGAGGATCTCAATTCGGTCGTATTTTTTTAAAATGTTTATTACCTCCTAACTCCGTCATTTATTAACCGATTTGGAAATTTCTTTTTTTATTTGAAAGGGTACATTCCCGTTTGGTCCCATTGTCATCAGATTAGGATCTCATTACTTCTTAGTGTTCTTTGAAGTCGGTTTAAGTATATTGTAAAACAGTTCAATTATGTTTCTATGGTATAGTACCTAATTCCTTAGTATTTTTGCATAGGTCAGTAGTGCAATTCTGTAGTGCAATTCTGTTCTTTTTTGACAGCTGACGACGACGACGTCCGTCGTCGCGGTCTATTCTCTATACATTCGTAGTGCGGTGCTACATTTTTCAATTGGTCAATTAATTAATGTTTAATTTTAGGAAGCTCCTATTAAGGTCGTATTATGTATCCATTATAAAAAAAAACCTGTCACTTTGTGGATCACTTTCATTTATGATAGTTTCTGTGTAATGTTATGATATTTGAAGTAAGTATGTTTTATTACAAATTATTTATTATAAATCCAAGACTGTTCTTTGTCGAAATCAGTCAAAAACAAAGGCCCAGTTCAGCAGAGGACATCTCGTTACAGAATATGATGATGATACTAATTTTATAGTGGTTACAGAGTTGGTATACATATTTCAGATATCTGCAGCTCGGATAAGTCATATTATGGGCATCCTTAAATCAGCCAATGATGAAGATATCTTGGAAAAACGTCGTCAAGCTCAACAGTTGAGACTTTTGGCGAGTAATTCTTTAACTATTCTTGTTGAAATAAACATTGATTAAATTGTGCACAGCACTACAAAGTCAATGCATTTTTATTTACTGGAAATGCTAAAATTCTTCCAAATTCTATATAGAAGTCCTTGATATCTGGCTTATTTTTATTATTCCTTATAAAAAAATACCTCGTCAATTTAGTAGTATGTACTTACATACGAGTATGTTATTAAACATTATTCGTGAAAAAATGTTAATTGTTTCAATATTTTCAAAATATGGGCGCTATATCTAGCTTTCTTTTTGTGAAGTTTAAGTCGTAATATTAAGATAAAGTTAAACCAATGAATAGCCTTCATATTAAACCTTTAAAATTGGTATATTCAGTACATTAAAGTTTTACTAAAATATGAAATAAAATTAGCCTTTATCTAGTTTCCATATCATAAGTTTGCTTAGCTTGGGATGACGACTCAGATCATTAAAATAAATGAAATCCACTCGCAGAGCGCAGTTGATGTTTACAATACACCTTCCAGCCCATTTTAATTCTTTTGACCTATTTAAGTATTCAATTGTTTCGACATGCAATAGTCCGGGAGGTACTGATGCATTTTAGGTAGTATTAATATGCCGATCGATGGCCATCTTTTTCAATAGATCTTGAATGACTAATATGTGAACCACGCATTAGCGATGCACCCGCGGTGGGTTTAGGATTGGAAGGTTACGGCAGGGGTAAACTTTTTTTTTTACAAATTCATGCGAGCAGCTGACGCGTGTTCCCCCCTCCACCATGCAGCAGACGATTTTTTTCAGCTCAGTATTATGTCAAATACTTATGAAACAAGTTTGAGCCGGCGTACTATGTCTTTTTTTTTACTGGGAGTGGCTGATGACGGATGTAGAAGACTTGAGCACTTACTTGAGCAGACGGTCGGTTCACTTATTAGTCATATAAGATCAACTATACATTTCAACGTCAGCCGGCTTACTATGACTTTTGTGTTTGCAACGCTACCTCCCGGACTAACCGTCACAACGGAGTCGTCGTCGGTTGCTGTCAAAAACGTTTCAGAATACCAAAGCTGTTCTTTTTTGACAGCTGACGACGACGACGTCCGTCGACGCGGTCTATTCTCTATACATTCGTAGTGCGGTGCTAAATTTTTCAATTGGTCAATTAATTAATGTTTAATTTTAGGAAGCTCCTATTAAGGTCGTATTATGTATCCATTATAAAAAAAAACCTGTCACTTTGTGGATCACTTTCATTTATGATAGTTTCTGTGTAAAGTTATGATATTTAAAGTAAGTATGTTTTATTATAAATTATTTATTATAAATCCAAGACTGTTCTTTGTCGAAATCAATGGAGAACAAAGGCCATATTCAGCAGAGGACATCTCGTGACAGAATATGATGATGATACTAATTTTATAGTGGTTATAGAGTTGGTATACATATTTCAGATGTCTGCGGCTCGGATAAGTCATATAATGGGCATCCTTAAATCAGCCAATGATGAAGATATCTTGGAAAAACGTCATCAAGCTCAACAGTTGAGACTTTTGGCGAGTAATTCTTTTTACTATTCTCGTTGAAATAAACATTGATTAAATTGTGCCCAGCACTATAAAAGTCAATGCATTTTTATTTACTGGAAATGCTAAAATTTTTACAAATTCTAGATAGAAGTCTTTGATATCTGGATTATTTTTATTATTCCTTATAAAAAAAATACCTCAATGTCAAATTAGTAGTATGTACCTACATACGAGTATGTTATTAAACATAATTTGTGAAAAAAAAGTTAATTATTTAAATATTTTCAAAATATGGGCGCTATATCTAGTTTCTTTTTGTGAAGTTTATGTCCTAAATATTAAGACAAAGTTAAACTACTGAATATCCCTCATATTAAACCTTTAAAATTGGTATATTCGGTACATTAAGTTTTACTAAAATATGAAATAAAATTAGCCTTTATCTAGTTTCCATATCATAAGTTTGCTTGGCTTGGGATTACAGCTCAGATCATTAAAATAAATGAAATCCACCCGCAGAGCGCAGTTGATGTTTACAATACACATTCCAGTCCATTTTAATTCTTTTGACCAATTCAAGTATTCAATTGTTTCGACATGCAATAGTCCGGGAGGTACTGATGCATTTTAGGTAGTATTAATACGCCGATCGATGGCCATCTTTTTCAATAGATCTTGAATGGCTAATAAGTGAACCACGCATCAGCGATGCACCCGCGCACAGTGTTTTAAGAAGACAATTTTTCGGACATCGCGTTTTTATTCTAAAAACTGATAGATATAATCATTTAAATGCAAGATATCAAATCCCCATTTAGTTTCACTAGTTTTTGAGTAAATGTTTTTTGAAAATCGTCAAATTTTCATCCGGATAATTAGAAAAATAAAAATAACTCTAAAACTAAGCATGACACGCAAAATTGATGTTAGGTACATCGATGGCTTCTCTTATGCTGCACCTTTGAGAACATAAACGAATATCGTAGCTTTGTTAGATTTGCATATATACGCGTTCTTAAGTTTTTAGTTTTTCTTATTTTTCTCGAAAATTCCGCCGTATTGGGATAAGTTATTTAAACTAAAATTATGCTCTTAACTTCCCCTACCCACTACATAAATTTCACACCCCAATTCCATGGAATCTAGAAGTTATTTCAAATTAACTATTTTTGTTAGGGTTGTCAACTTTTTTATCCGGATTTTATTGACTCAATCTTTATTCGATATTGACTCTGGCATCATACTTTAATTTTGAAATTTAACGTTAATACTATTTTTTAGGGTTCCGTACTCACAATGATAAAAAAAGAACGTAAATACACCGTTTCACTCACAGCCTACCACTGAAGAGGTCTCCCAAACTATGAAATAAATGTTAAATCAAGTTCAAATACAAGTCTGCATTTTATTGATATGAGATCCTAAGGAGTCTATGAAATCGTCAGTTGTATTTCAGTTAATCCTCACTCTTTACAAATTATTTACTTCTTTGCAAAGCACCACACATTCTTCTGGATCATAACTTTCTAGTTCATTAGTATTAGTAAGCTCTTCCAGCGAACCTGGGTAAGGTAACGGTTTTAACCATGGTTTTAACAATGTAATTGCGGCTGCAGTCGTTAGAGCAGGTGTGCATGTGAGAGAACACGATCAGTAGGGCTATTTTCAATATCGGAAATGGATTTGAAAACTTCCGAGACGAATTTCTGCAATTGATATTTTATGATAATTTCCGAATTCGGAATATTTTTGACGTTTCTCGACGGTATAACGGATTTTCGGACGATATCAATTCGATTCATCGAAAAAAATTGATAGTTTTAGCTTGCGGATCTCTTTTCGAATTTTATTTAACGTTAGTTTTTGACCATTATTTAATATAAACGATTTTTTTAACTTATTTAAAAGTACCAGTGGCGTGCATAGATTTTTGAGACTAGATAGGCGACACACTTTTGTATTAGCGAACAAAATACAAGAATAATATATTATATTGGCAGCACCCAGTTAGCCAGGTGTAATTTTCATAATATTTCGAAATACATTTTAAAGATTTTTAACTTTTTAGGGTTCCGTAGCCAAATGGCAAAAAACGGAACCCTTATTTGTCATCTCTGTCTGTCTGTCTGTCCGTCCGTATGTCACAGCAACTTTTTTCCGAATCTATAAGAACTATACTGTTGAATCTTGATAAGTAGATGAATTCTGTGAACCGCATTAAGATTTTCACACAAAAATAGAAAAAAACAATAAATTTTGGGGGTTCCCCATAATTAGAACTGAAACTCAAAAAAAAATATTTCACCAAACCCATTCGTGTGGGTTATCTATGGATAGGTCTTCAAAAATGATATCGAGGGATATGGAGATTAAAGTTCAATTTTCTGCCAAGAATCACTCCGACTGCTTATATGGACTGCACGCTGCACGCTACTGGTTGGTACGAAACGGAGTGTGTTTGCCTCTGTTTAAATTATAGATAAACATGTCAAATTATGGATATTAATGAGAGTTTTAGCCAGTAAAACCTGTTACCACCTTCACCGCGTACTTCCAGATTATGTTATTACAATTGAGTAAGTGACTTTTGCTTGTCATGTCTCATTTTGCCTTTAAATTTACTTTACCCGGAATATTTTATTGTAATAATAATATAGCTGGTCTCATTAGAGTCCTACATCAGATAATTCAAACCACTGATTTTATATATCAACGAAAATGCTACCAGTTAAATATAATTTTTGCCTAAGTCAAATTAGATCCGGATATTAATTATTATCTGATAATGTGACAACCCTAACGACATAAAAACCGGATCTAACTTAAAAAGGTTGTAGTTTCTAGATTCCATGGAATTGGGATGTGTAATTAATGTAGTGTGTAGGGGAAGCTAAGAGCTTAATTTTAGTTTAAATATCTTATCCCAATACGGCGGAATTTTTGAGAAAAATAAGAAAATCTAAAAACTTAAAAACGCATATATATGCGAATCTAACAAAGCTACGATATTCGTTTATGTTCTCAAAGATTCAGCATAAGAGGAGCCATCGATGTACCTAACATCATTATTGCGTATCATGCTTAGTTAAGGAGTTATATTTTTTTTTCTAAATATAGGGTAGAAAATTTTACGATTTTCAGAATCCATTTACTCAAAAACTAGTGATGATAGCTAAATGGGGATTTGATATCTTGCATTTAAATGATTATATCTATCAGCTTTTCGAATAAAAACCCGATGTCCGAAAAATGGTCTTCTTAAAACACTGTGCCGCGGTGGGTTTAGGATTGGAAGGTTACGGAAGGGGTAAACTTTTTTTTTTAAAAATTCATGCGAGCAGCTGACGCGTGTTCCCCCCTCCACCATACAGCAGACTTTTTTTTCAGCTCAGTATGATGTCAAATACTTATGAAACAAGTTTGAGCCGGCGTACTATGTCTTTTTTTTACTGGGAGTGGCTGACGACGGATGTGGTAGACTTGAGCACTTACTTGAGCAGACGGTCGGTTCACTTATTAGTCATATAAGATCAACTATACATTTCAACGTCAGCCGGCATTCTTTTTCATTCCGGTTTCTTACATAAAAACAAAAGTGGCGTAGCAAAGCACTTCATGCATTAGCTAGCAAGTAATAATTTTTAAAACGTGATAAAAATACCAAAGTGGTAGGTATTGGTAAGAAATAGGTATTTAAAAGATCTAGAAATTGCTGAGTTATTCATCGGGTACTTAACCTTCAAGTCATAGATTATATAATATTACGTACCACAGATTAAAATACTGCGGTAGATTTATCAGATTTTATCATTTTCTAACCATTCTACCTGCGTTCACAAGGAATCTTATGTTTTTCCCATTGAATTATTACGCTGTTTTACATATTTATTCTTTATTCTAGTATATGAACTATCTATGGGTCAAGCTTAGAAAATATATATGTCTAGAAAGAGTATCCCCATACTACATGACTTTTAAAAAGTGGCCAACTTTGCTACGTCTTATCCTCGCGGTACTTCATTCTGCTTGTCATAGTGACGTTTATAATGTTACCAGTTGTTGAAAAAAATCCAATAAAATGGGGAAAAATATATTACGGTGTCTTTATCTTTTTAAACTCCGAAAATAAAAGTGGAATCGGGATAATACATGATAATAAGGATAAGATTAATGGCTCCGATATAAATTTTATAGTTATTATTTTTACTTTGATGTCAACGAACAGTAATTATTTGCTTTGACGTTTCAAATCAAGACAAATCAAGCAAATCAAGTCAAATCGAGTCAAATCATGTCAAACCGAGTGAAATCGAGTCAATAAGTCAAATTGAGTCAAATCCAGTCAAATTGAGCCAAACCGAGTCAAATCGAATCAAATAGAGTCAAACCGAGTCAAACCAAGTCAAATCAAGCAAATCCAGTCAAACCGAGTGTTCGCCATATTATTTAGTTATTGGTCCGATTGCTCTCAAAATTGATATTTGAGAGGCCTTTGGAACATAAACCATGAATCTTTTCTCGAAATTCAAAAAAGTGGCCGCCATATTGAACTATTTAGTTATTGGTCCGATTGCTCTCAAAATTGATATTTGGGAGACTCTTGGACCATATAACTTGAATCTTTGCTCAAAATTGAAAAAAGTGTCCGCCATATTGAACTATTTACTTACTGGTCCGATTGCTCTCAAAATTGATATTTGAGAGACCCTTGGACCATGTAACATAATTTTTTGCTCAAAAATGAAAAAAGTGGCCGCCATATTGAACTATTTCATTACTGGTCCGATTGCTCTCAAAATTGATATTTGAGAGAACCTTGGACCATATAACATAAACTTTTACTCAAAATTGAAAAAAGTGGCCGCCATATTGAACTATTTCATTACTGGTCCGATTGCTCTCAAAATTGATATTTGAGAGAACCTTGGACCATATAACATAAACTTTTACTCAAAATTGAAAAAAGTGGCCGCCATATTGAACTATTTCATTACTGGTCTGATTGCTCTCTCAAATATGAATTTTGAAAACAAAAGGACCAATAACTAAATAGTTCAAAATGGCGGACACTTTTTTTCAATTTTGAGTAAAAATGTATGTTATATGGTCCAAGGGTCTCTCAAATCTCAATTTTGAGAGCAATCGGACCAATAACTAAATAGTTCAATATGGCGGCCACTTTTTTGAATTTCGAGAAAAGTTTCATGGTTTATGTTCCAAAGGCCTCTCAAATATCAATTTGAGAGCCATCGGACCAATAACTAAATAGTTCAAAATGGCGGACACTTTTTTTCAATTTTGAGCAAAGATTTATGTTATATGGTTCAAGAGTGTCCCAAATATCAAATTTGAGAGCAATCGGACCAGTAAGTAAATAGTTCAAAATGGCGGCCACTTTTTTTAATTTTTAGCTTAGATTCACGTTATATGGTCCAAGGGTCTCTCAAATATCAATTTTGAGAGCAATCGGATCAGTAACTAAATAGTTCAATATGGCAGCCATTTTTTTCAATTTTGAGTAAAAATGTATGTTATATGGTCCAAGGGTCTCTCAAATCTCAATTTTGAGAGCAATCGGACCAATAACAAAATAGTTCAATATGGCGGCCACTTTTTTGAATTTTGAGCAAAGATTCATGTTATTTTGTCCAAGAGTCTCCCAAATATCAATTTTGAGAGCAATCGGACCAATAACTAAATAGTTCAATATGGCGGAAACTATTTTAAATTGTGAATATTTTGCAATTCCAATAATATTACATACACGCGTGTCGAATAACCTTAAAAAAATAGGTCCGCCATCTTGAAATTCAAAATGATATTCGTAATTAACTCGAGGAAAATCTTTAATTAATACCCATTTTGATTTTTCATTACTGAAGCGAATACTTATCTTACATGACATAATCGTCCTTAGTATTAAAAAAAAAACGACTTTCGACTCAAAAATTCGACTTGTCCACCGTCGCTTTTGATTTATATCAGTATCTACATACTCGTATTTAACTATTGACTGATATTACCATGGGAGTTTTGAGTTCATAAACTGGCAGCACGGGCAACACATAAAAAATGGCGCTTACTCAAAATATTTATTTTCGTAACATTTCAATGGCTTATATTGCAGGAACGAATAGGAAATATTGTTACTTACCGATGATAGGTGAGTTTTTTCGTTGGTCTAGATCGACCCATGTAGTTTTTATACACTTTTATAACACAAAACGACATTTTGAAACAATTCAATTTTGGTGAATTTGGTTGTGTCCCAGTGACGTCTGGACTGACACTGAAGACGGGAAAATGATTAAGCCCCTAACAGTTAGGGGCTATTTTTATCGACGCGTAAACAGCTTCGTAGCTCCGTCTGGATATATCATTAGTCAAAGGGGTCAAGTTTCGTCAATTGAGTAGATACCAACCTACCTAACAACATAAACTTTCACGTAAATTATTATACCTTGGATTTAAATTTCCGTACACTGTTAGGTAAACGTAGTATAATCGAAATAAACAATTTTCGTAATAAATGTTCGTAGCTTATTAGTATTCTATGAGTCCCTCATCCCAGGACCACGGTACTGAGCTGCAGAATGATAAACAGTGGTGGCGTCGAAGGCAAAAGTGGTATTTTAAATGAATCTGGTTGACTAGAAGTGACATTAAGATACCTTATAATAGAGCGTTTAGTTCAGCTAGTTAGATATACAGAAAGAGGAAGAACTAATAAGTTTTTGTTAAAAATGACATTTTTAATACAAGCTTTTTTTTAGTGACTGTACTTTTTGTTGACTGTACTTGCATTGTCTTCCCATATACTAATGTATACCAAATATCAAGTCAATAAGACCACTGGAAGTAGGTGATCGACTTGCAAGATTTCACCCGAACGAACAAACATACATACGTACATTGCAAGTTAAATAAAAGCTTATGGATGGATTATGGAAAGAGATATGAATGGATAAGAATTAGTAAGAAAGGAGTAAATGGTGGTATGACTGATGGAAGAGACGAATGGAGGAAGCAACGAAGCGAAGAAGACTATATAATAATCACATCATAATATTCTTTCGGTCTACCGGATCAAAAAGGTTTGGCACAAATAAACAAAAGTTTACTCTCAATAACCGCCTTCCTAGATGTATCATCAATGTTCCACTACTGAGCACAGGCTTCCTTTCACAAATGAGGGTGAAAGAGAATGGGAAGATACTCCACCACGCCACCTACTGTTGGAGTTTTCAAGCCACCTAGGAGCACTCCAACTAGCTTCACAACGTGATAACTAGGACCAACGGCTTTACGTCCCTTCCGAAGTACGGAAACGCTCGATTTGAAATACCAACTGATTTATAACGGCTAATCATGCTACACCACGAGCTTCCTAGATGTATACTAGGAGTTAAATTCAATACGTCATATTTTTTTAAATTAAGCCGTAAAACAGGTTTGTCTAGTTCTAACTCACCGATTAGTCCATACCCGCGCAGCTCGGTAGCACATTGCAGCAAACAAAAAGCCTTGAAACAAAGCTATGTTTAAACACAATTCTATGTATCTGTGTCGCAGGCTGTATGTACATTCCTTACTGGCGCCGCTTCCTCTCCAGCGCTATCTGTTGCCGAAATCTCCACCCACCTCCGGCGACCGGCAAAGATCAAGTTAAATGGAACAGATGACCTCTTCTACTTTGATTTGTACGTTTTTGGGTGATATGCGTTTTAACACCTGTTAATATTGGGCTATTCTCAGAAACCACAAATCCTAGTGTGATGGGACTTTAAAAGGACGGTTCAGTATTTTCTTAGGCATAGCTTAGTGAAAGTTCAATAATAATTAGATCAGCCATTTCCGTGACTCAGCCAATATTAACGCAGGCGTCAGAAATGTATTCTCTCGGCGGTCGCGTTGGCGGCGCGGTGGCGGCGCGGTGGCGGCGCGGCAGCGGCATCGTGTACAGGAGCGCTTAGAGTGAGACTTTTTATAAGTGCCTGAGAAGGTCTAATTGAATAAATGATTTTGAATTTTGCCGCACTCTAGTTATATCAATTAAAAAGGAATTTCCTTTAAAATTTTATTTTTAAATTTTGTCACCTGAATCCTCAATTTTACTCCTTAGAGGCAAAATTTCGGGAAATCCGTTATAAGAGCTCATGGTGCATGCTCACATAATCAATGGTGGAACTTTAGTGTAAAATTCAATGCTTCTAGAAACACCGGTTTATTGTACGTTTATCTATAATTCAGTCAGTGTCAGAATATTATTATCCGAATTTGATTGGAAATAAATAATCTACATTTATTTTTAATCAGAGCCAGAAGCCTGTCTTGCCAACCCTTTGTTTTATTGATAATACGTGTACAATCCATCTTAAGATATTATCTAGATGACTTAAAGTACAGTCAACAATAAAAGTAGCTGAATAAAACTAATTTAAAAAAAACTGCACAATGGAAAGGAAACAGAACTGACAGTCATTTTGTAAATGTGTGTTTTCAAAGTTACTTTCAACATCATGGATAGTTTTTGTATATCAACTGGTGATGTTTTCAGCTACTTACGTTGCTGACCGTACATTAATCCTATTTATCTATCTTTAATATTCAATACCACACAATCATCCATAAAACGGGGTCAGTAGGCTAGTATGATGGACGTTTGTAAGGGTTACACCGTCTGTATTCAAATATCTATTCTACAGACGGCACTGTTCACTATTCACTGAATGAAACGCTCTGCGACGTGGACGCTGCTCAGCTGACAACAATTCATTTGAGACACAGGTTTAGCAGAGCGATTCTTTGAAATATATATTTTTTTTTTCATAAATAACTTGTTTATAAGTTCAGTTTTTCCACTTTATTATGCAAGGGAGTACAGTGCCCCCCCCCACACTGTTATGAAAGATTGTTGAATAGAGATTTTTGCAGGGTTGTGACAGGATTGCTTCCTCTTCTGGTGTTGCAAGCGTCTATAGGCTGATAATCTCCTACCAGTCGAGGTAATTAGTAGTATCTTAGTAGTTTTAAGAGAGGTAGAGCATAGCGTTTATTCGCTCAAAGAGCAGCTCGACTGGGGAAGTACCTACACCTTACAGAATACCGTAGCCAAATAATGTTGGGTTCCTGCGCGTAAGGTCGCCAGACATCCCTTAGAGTAGTAATATTGAGCAATCCAATTCCGAAACTAGTCAGTGATTTGTCACTGATTTTGAACAGTAAGGACCAATCACTGCATCGTGTCTTCTTGGCTTGGCCAATCAGAGCGCATGTGTCCTTGACTTAGCCAATCAGAGCGTATTGTCGGTGGTGGGAAATTGGCTGAATAGATTGCAAGCAAAATCAACGTCATTGCGCTTCTTTGGGTTAATTGTTCGATGTCGCCAGAGCTCATTCATTGGGGAGGGGGCGCGGGTCGGTAACGCGTGAGTGATGCCCTTATAAATTGTATTTTTTTTAAATAAACATTTATTTTTTGCCCTGTGTATTGCAAGGCGAGCCCTATGCTTATTCATAGACTTCGGGGTATAAAAAAAACAAGATGCTTTTTCAATTCGTTAGGAAGCTGTATAAGCCGCATCAAATACAGACAGACAAACAAACAGTCTATTTTACATGTAAGGAGGAGCATGCAGGCTTTTTGGTATCAGTAGATTTGAAGACGAAATTAGGTAGGATTTCGTTATCGGTAGGTTTTTATTGTTCAATTAGGTACTAGTAATTTTCTTAATTGTATTTATAGTCCATATAATTTTTGCTGAAATATTTTTGAATATTTTATTGCAACTTTTAAAATTAGTCTCACATTAAACAGTAGCGAATTTTAAGGAATAGGTATTATTTCAACAACGTATTTCATTACACCTTTATTATGAGCTTCAAAGCTAAGTTGAGCCCCATGTGTATAAACTAAACAGAATATATAGCTATATCTTGCTATATCCTATATCACAAACTACATACCTACTTACCCCCTTTGACACATCGTCCTTTATGTAACATACAAATGCCAGATAGGTATGTAAATGTCGGCATGAATCTCGACTCCCCGTGGGCCCTACAAATCTGTCCCAAGACTCCCACGCCGTAATTTCGCTCTATTTCTCAAAATATGGCCTATACTGAATTCTGCTGTAGACGCAATTCGTGCCCCAATCTTGAAGATAGTGAGATATAAGAATGAAAAATGAGAATGTTGCTCTAAAAACTGTACAGGATGTTTCTTTTTATTTTTCATTCCTTGATCTGTTATTGTTAATACTAGAAAGTAGACCTAAGGGATGTACACATTGAAATATAAAAGTCTATATTTCGTTGGATGTACATGATACTTTATGTCCCCAGTATAATACTGTAATTATACTGCGAAATGGCATATTAATATTATATTTCTGAATGATTTATGATCCCGACTGCCTCAAAACAGAGTAAAAAAATAATAGACTGACACTATGCTCATATGCGTGTGGTGAAGTAAAACGGCAAAAATTTATCGGAAATAATTATTATTTTTGCATATTTTGCACTTGTTACTTGCTCGAAATGAAAAGCAAAGTGATTAACTCGGATCAAATCTCACACTTGAATTATCTCTTAAGAGATTTGTTCTCTCGAGCACCAGTAAGCCCGATTGGGTTTTTAAGTATAACAATAGAAACCAATTGTTATTTTTTAAATGCTACTCAAAGAGCTCAATCTCAAGCTAAAGTCCTTCCCGTAGGCTCAGAGTATATGAGTA
Source organism: Polyploca ridens (assembly GCA_951394255.1). Taxonomy (NCBI): domain Eukaryota; kingdom Metazoa; phylum Arthropoda; class Insecta; order Lepidoptera; family Drepanidae; genus Polyploca; species Polyploca ridens. The sequence goes on along the minus strand of OX596256.1, from coordinate 11,950,586 downwards.
CTACGTACTAGGTCATTTGGTCCATCATATGGAAAGTATTACAAAAATGTTCGATACTTTTATATAAGCCGTTGACCATAGATAAATAGTACATTGTGATACATGTGTTCAAAGTTGGTTATTACAGACGAGGCGGTATTAAGCGTTTTATCCGTTTAAATTATGAATGCTTCGTCTACACACATATCACTTACAGTGAGATACAAACTTATCATAATCGGGATTATATCGTAAAACACTAGTGCGGTAATATAAAAAAGCACCAATTCGTAATAAGGTCTTATGATACTAAAATCAATAAGGTGCAATAAGAGCCACTTTACGAGCGAGTGTGTTGAAAAATAAGTAATAGGTAACCTGTATAAGCAGTGTCACTTAAAACCTTTTGCGTGACATTCATTTGACATAATGCAACAAATTCAATAGAGAGTGATTTATCCGATTTATGCCACACAATACTGTAACTGGCAATGAATAGGATCTGATATTAAAAGCGATGCCTATAAAATTACATCCGTAACGGTAATGGAGTCCGCCAAATTGGGGCTTGCCGTGAAATTGTTGGCGCGAAATGAAAGAACGTGCCCGGAGTGATTATTATCAATTTTATCAGAAGGAAAATGTGTTTTGGCGCAACGAAAATACTTATCTTGAATACTTTGATTAAATAAAGAGGTCCCTCGTTATTTAGTTCCTTATTTAATTTTCAAGATGTTATGAAAACATGATCTGACTCGCCAATTTTCTGTTTGAAACATTGATTCATTTGTTTCTAAGGTCCAAAATAAATATACCTAAAACGATTAGCATCTTAAATGTATGAATTGAACGTTTGTAGGTATGAAAGAGTTACTGTACATTGTATTTACCGCTAAAAGGTGCATAGCCAGTTGCTGTTTTTATTTCATCAAGTTTTAGATACTGGTGCCAATTCTGTTGTAAATCGCACTAAACTAATTTTAGTCACATCTCATCTCTTTCTCACGAACATGATTGAAAAAGGATAGAACATATTTTAAGTTGTCAAATTAATCTTTGCCGTCTTATTTTGCGTGTATTTAGGCGTAACCGCGATAGATGGCGACTAAAATTATATTGAAAACAAGCATTGGACTAATTTGACAGAACTAAATTTCTTACATCCTTTTCTTATGTTCTTTGTTAGAAAGAGACATAGTGACATTAAAATTAGTTTAGTTGTGAACAACAGAATCAGGGCCACTGTATTTCAAATTAATTTAAGTAAACATACACTCTCATTTATCCTCGGTCTGAAACTACCACATTCAACCGGATAGTGGATTTAAACTTTTACAACTACGGTGTCTTTCATGTTTTTCTTACGTGTATTTTTATGACAAGTGTGCTTTGAGAATTATTTTTAGGATATAACATGCGGATAATACTTTATTGAAGCTTAGTTCTTAGCTCTATCTATGATAAAAATGTCGCTGAATAGGATTTAGATTTAGTAGATGACCCAAGCCTGTCATAGACGAGTAGCGCATCCTCTTTGTCTTTTACATAGAAAATATAATAAGACTATTAAGGCCCGGTTTCAATAAACAAAAACGAATCGTTTTGCTTACCAATGGTAGGTTTTTTTATTGCCAAACTGGGCATATAGATCATTTCATAAGCTAATTTTACCTGTGATAGCTACTTCCATATGGGAGGGTCTGATATGCAAAGCTTTGAGGTCTTTGCTTCATTTTTAGTAAAGATATAGGAGTCTTAATTTTAATAAATCTTAACTGATACCGGTCGGTAAATTATTGAAACCGGGCCTAAAAGTATCTCTTTAACTTACTGATTGGTAATTGGTTTTGTAATTTGAGTATATTATTTTTTACAATACTTTATTTAATTTTATTATAATAATTCATCCCAAGTGAATTTTCATTTAGCAGGAATTTCATCTATTTTAGGGGAATAAATTAAATTACATCAGTTATTAATATATTTTTAAATAATATCATTTCATCAAATAACAATATTTGTATGAGCTGCAGGTAAAACAGCTTTTATTTTACTTTTATCTTTACCTGTATTAACAGGATTACAATGCTTTTATCAGATCAGTTTCTTGCCGGAGTCTTCTCAGTTTAAGTGTATTCCGAGACGTGGTGCGGTGGTAAATTCAACTGTATATACCAATTTAACGTTCATAAGTGCCTTACTAGGGCCTAAACTGAATAAATTACTTTTTGATTTTGATTTTAATTTTGAGATCATAATTTTAATACATATTTTTTTTACTCTGTTGGAGAAGATCCTATTTTTTACCAAAATTTATTCTATTTTTTTTGCAATAAAGTTTAGGAATAATTTATGCAATAATAACAATTGGATTATTAGAATTGTTTGACCTCATCACATATTATATAATTTACTAGCTTCTGCCCGCGGCTTCGCCCACGTGGCATACAGAAAACAAATGACATATTTTTCTTCAAAACCAAACATTATAAGCGCTCTCACTCCCTCTCAATTGAATCTCTTGAATTGAGTCTCATAATTTTAAATGAAGAGTATGTATACCAATTTCCGAGTCAATCGATCCAGAGGATACAAAGTTTAACAGAAATTTCATTCCCTTTTTCCTTTTGGGGGTAAAATTTGGGAAAATCCTTTCTTATATAGGATACCATAGATTTAGAATTTTCTACTAGCGTGTGGATACTTACCTACACTTCACAAAGAACACACGCTCTAAATTTTATGTCTCTAGGACCAGAGCGGTTAAGGCTGTGCGTTGAAAAATAAAATAGAGGGTAAATTTTAGACGGGTCAATAAGGGCGGGTTGAAGCTTCGCGAATATGGTCTTAAGTGAGTGTCCTTTAATTTAAGATTTATTGCAATCGGCATTTAGAGATTTAAAAAAAAGGTATAGTCAGCGAGAAAATAGCGATTTTTGAAAAAGATTTTTATTACCTTAATCGATCCAGTCTCTGACAACCCTTTCTTAGTGGTTGCCTACGTTATTATAACTATCTTTATGCAAAATTTGCAATTTTTGCTCTCCGGAGGACTCGATCAATTTTGATGACAAAGTGCGAGCAAAACGGCGAGCTTCGGATCCCCACGGTCCCATGGTCTCGACCGCGAAAGGCATAAAAATATAATATATACAGTTATAAAAGTACTTACTTACCTTCTTCATTCGATTGAATGTGTTTCGTATCCCGTACAAGAGTCAGTCGTCACGGAGGTCGTTGCTTTGACACAATCGCCAGATTCACTGAGCCCAATGAAAGGCACCGCGAGAATGAGAACTGTGGGCCATTGAAACAGCTTACTATAATAATAAATATGTCCTATAATATTACATTATGATCCACGTGTGCTAAGTTGGTCGTTACACAAGAGGCGATTAGGGACCCGAGGGTGTAATGATCAATGCACACGCGTTTCTTACGACGTTTTTCAACACACTTGCGAGGAAAATAAACAGACTCTTATTTTTTGATAATAATCAACCACACACAAATACAGGTATGTGGAAAATGGCGCGCAGGTTTAGTTTTTGACAGCGAACGCGTTGTCGGTCTGTTTAAGAATGCTTCTTGCATAAACTTAACATACCTAATCGGGATTATATCATAAAACACGAGTGCGGTAATGTAAAGTAAAAAGTAACTTTTTAACAAAAAAATAAACCGCCTTCAAAGTACACTAAAAAGTATATAAATTAATTTTTAACAAAAAAATAAACCGCCTTCAAAGTACACTAAAAAGTATAAAATAACTCTTATCTGACACTGTTTTGAAGTGAGCGAAATCGCATGACGTGTTCTATAGGAAATATTTTGCTGACTTCAAAACAGTGTCAGATAAGAGTTATTTTATACTTTTTAGTGTACTTTGAAGGCGGTTTATTTTTTTGTTAAAAATTAATTTATTTTTGAATTTTTAGTTTCATTATATACTGAATACATCTGCGTAACCCTTTCGAGTGTACAGGCCTGATGTTTTGTTGTGTGATTGCGTAAACAATGCATATTTATGCGATAGCAGCAATCGCGGCTGATTTGCTGTAATTTTTTTAAGAGTTCTGATGTCTGTCTCCGAAACTCATCATCAGATCTATATCAAATTTATATGGGACCATTTTGGAATAAACCCCTTTCGAACAAAAAAAGAATTTTGCAAATCCGTCTATATATGACGGAATTATGCCCGAACATACATTAAAAAAAATAAAAATAAAATATAAACATCCGAATTGAGAACCTCCTCCTTTTCTTGAAGTCGGTTAAAAAGCATTTCGTGTATAATATGAACACATGAAGTGGTTTTTACTTTGCTGCATTAAGAACCTGAACACGTGGACAAATAATTTATTTTGCTATTACTAAAATATATGTCCTTAAATTATTTAAACGTTTTGAAATGATATGTAACCAAATCCAACACTCGCATATCTCTTAGCCACACACCACGAAACGCTTTCAGCCCCCCGCACCCCAGTTCGAGATCGCTGAGGCTGAGAGTTCGCTTTTGATTACGCTTCTTTATCTCTGACTACCCGCTTCTCAGGGCGTGCGCTGCGCCACCGCCCGCCGCGTCGTCAACACCGGACAAAAGACCCGTTCAAAATTGTTCGACTTTATCACACTCGTATACACAGAGTTGTTAATGGAATTGTATGTACTTCCTGTGTTGTATTGATCAAGGTTTACTCCCAGTTTCTAGAACCCTCTCAGTGTATTTGACTGTGAATCTTCATACATGAGAAACTGTCTTGTAGCACACATTACAACCATTGGTGAAATTATAGTCAACTGAATTGCGCCCCGCGGTTATACCAGCGAATACGTTACCTGTGTACACACAGGTTCCTCATATATGTAACGATATAATGTAGGATTTGTGTCGTTTTCTACATAAATTATAAAATGTTGCTTTTCTCGTGTAAATGTTACTTTTTGAACTGCCTCATGTTACTTTTGAGTATCGGCCGCTGGCAACACTGATTGAGATATATGCGGTATGTATCCAGCGTTGCCATTAGGGTACGCACTAGTACGCATTGCGTACTATTTCGTTAGGTAGCGTTCTCAGGTACTCTCCGCCAATATGCGTACTATTTTGTGACGAGTTTTTTTATGATACCTCTATGATCAAAATACCTGTGGAACTGTTGATAATTCGAACCAATTTGAACCTTAAGTAACACAATTTGACAAGTATATTGACCATAGAGGTATCTTTAGAAAACTCCTCATTTTCTAGCCAAAAAATACAAATTTTCAGCACAAAATGAGCACTAGCGCCCCAGTGTGTTTCTTTTGTATTCCATGTTTCGTCCTATGATTCATCATTCTGTGTTACTCTTTATGGTTTCCCTGGTTTGATTTTGTTATTTCGTGGTTCCTTCGGTTTCGGTGTGCAAACGGAAAATGCAATTAATAAACTTTCTTTATCTGAGAAATAACTTACATCATTTTTTATTCACTGCGTACTCAAAAGTTAAGTTTCGTACTATTTTTAGGTGCTGTGCGTATTCTATCGCGAAGTCACTCTGGCAATGCTGTATGTATCAAACAGTCAGTAATAAACGAGCTATCACGCGAGTCGGTTGTTTCATTTAAAACATTGGCGACGATGATGGGATATAAGGGTAGTATGTTTCCACATGAGGTAAGGTGAGTCTAAGCTTTTGAAAAGAGTAGGTAATTGCTGATTTTATTGTTGGCTCTTCTCAGCAAATGCAACCTTCCGAATCGGTATTAGAGCAGAGTCAGACTTTACATAAGTACCTGCGAAGGTATATTTGAATAAATGATGTTTGGATTTTGAATTGAATTTGAATTTTTTGTAATAGTATTTGATATAACATCACTTGTAGTACAGGTATCTTCAAGCTCGTTTACTTAGCCACGTTATAAACTCAAGTTAGCTTATATCAGGCATAGTGATGTGACCATCAGTATGATGTACTCGGGTCATTGGAGATAGTGGCGATATGACTCAATAAAATAACGTCGGATACCGTTACAAAGCTCGTGATTTCGTATTACAACATAAATAATTCAATATTCAATTAAATAGTCGATAAATATTTGACCACTTAAACAATGTTAATTGACCGAGCGAGCGAAGCGTCTTCGTTTCAGCTTAGACAAATGCTTTCGTATGACCAGATGTCTGAAGGATGTTCGGCAGTTCTTCTCTGTAGGTCGCATTTCTCAACCGATTCTCGTTTTTTGTAAGCAAGTATAATTATCGAGACTCGCGAGGCCTACAGCTAACAGAGCCACTAGATGAGTAAAGAAAGGTGTAAGTACTTAATCAAGGTGGATTGAGTTTCGTATGAGGTTCATTAATTTACAAAGATCCATAGCAGGTTGTCCATACCTACCCAAATGTCCCATGTAGCACCTCGATAATTTAAAGATCAGTAAACAATAACTCAAATAAAATATCACTCCACTGCTCTCTGTACTCGAGTGAAAAAAAAACAAGTATCGCATCACTAGTTTTTCCGCCATCTGAATCGACAGCGCATAAGTTTACCGTGTAAACTTGCGTAATAAATCCAACGAACGGGTCCTCTCGTTCTGGCACCTTGCCAGCTTTGGAAAACAAGAAGAGTTAGCAACTGTTGCGCTAATCTTGGATTACGTTTGATAGATATCCGACTGACAATTCAATAAGGAGGTAATTTGTCGGGGGATTTTGATTTTTGTTTTTGGTAACACAAATTGTAAATAGATACGTATAGAGAACACTTTATTTACCAAAAACATACAGATTTCTTTTTATTATATATCGAAATACAGAAGAATTCTTAGACTGAGTAGATAGGTTTAAGGCGATGATAGCTCAGTGGTAGTGACGTCGGATACCGAGACGAAGCTCCCGGGTTTAAATCCTACTATGAGCTTGACCTTTCGGAGAAGGAAAACATCGTGAGGAAACCATAGCATGGTGCTGTAGTAGTTAGGGTAGGTACTTAGTAGTACCCATCTGGCTGGCTACCACCCTCAAGTTGTCCCTCAAATCTGTCGCCAAGCATCTATCGGTGTGTTCCGACAGCTGCACTTGAGAGCCAGTTCCTCTAGGCTTTTTGTGCTTACCACCATCGGTCACATCATCACTTACCATGGTGAGATTGCGATCAAACACAGGCCTATCCAAGGGCGGGACAAGGACTTATATCCAGCTTGGATTGGTTTCAAAATACACTATACTATAGCTGTTACCCGCAGATTCACTGAAACGGCCGAGCCCCAGGGGGGTCATGACCCCCATGACCCCACCTGGATCCGCCCTTGGGCCTATCTTATAATCAGTAAAAAAAAAGTTGTTAAGGCTACGTTTATATGATACCTTTTATTTCTGCTGTGTTCATGTAAAAAACTGAATTATCTAAAGTTTCCACTCAGTAATAAAAACCCGTGAAATTTTACGATAAATCGATACAAATGAGGTGGTGGTGAGATCTGCAACTGGATCAAACTTTTTCATTCCTATTTTATAGCACCTCAAAGTTTAAGTTCTCAAGTTTTGAAATGGAATTTGAAAGCCACTTTGCGATATAAACTGCTAACATATCGCGGCATCTAGGTTACAACGGGCAACGCTAACATGCTACATTTTACATCGCAATTCCGCTTTGAGTTAGAAAGTAGCTTTTTGCTGCTAAAATATTCTGTGAATAAATAAAAAGAAATTGCGCTGCAATAAAAAAAAGTTTTTAAATTAACAGTGTAAATGTTTTTTATACAACACTAATATTCTACCGGCTGTTCTACTGGGATTACCTCCTTACAGGTTCTCTTATCTCCCTTTACAGTACAATACAAAGGAATATTGTATCATCTTATGTATCACTGACTTCGACAAGTTAAATCGGCGGCCGTAGAAAAGTGAATTAGAAGGCAATGAATAAATTTTCCATGCGAGTAAATGCGCCCGCCGTACAGTGGATCGTGTCTTATTCTATTTAATATCCAATATATCATATAGTACTATGAGAGTGTATTGGAAGTGACAAATGGAAATGTGCACAATTTCTAAATCTCATTTTTCAAACAAAAGTATTAATAATGACGTCGCTTATATTTTCCTTTGAAATAATATTACAGAAAGAAAATCTGCGCTACGTGTAAAGACAACATACTTAGGTTTGTGTCAATAGAATATTGGTGATGAAGAGACCAAGGTAGTAAGCTCACAAAACCTAGAAAGCTATTCTATTTTTTGCTGGTTTACGATTGATCATTTCATGATACATTTAAGACTTGAACAATCAAAGATTTATTCGAAGTGATGGTTTTTTAATACAATTCTGACCTAAACTGCTTGTCTTTATAAAGATTTCTTTTTATTTTCCCAAAAGTCAATGATTAAATATTAACAGGTACGGACGGAGGGTTGAGTTACAAAATTATTCATCACTACCGGTAAAAACAGTAACAGAACTGCTGGCTTTAAACGAAGACAGCCCTAATGGTACTTACTTTTTAAACATCTTTGTGGTCAGAGTTGTTTGTTTGTAACTCACAAAATGTGAAGGTTGTTTTCTAAGCTGAATGAAGTTATATTTTGTTTCTTTAAGTGTACCTACTTTTGTAGAAGTTTCGTGATAGGTAGGAGTTGATATTTTGTGTCTTAGGAATTATGATTTAGTCGAGGAACATCAACAACTACTTAAACTTACTTGCTTTTGTGCTGCAAAACCTAAGAAACCTATTAAACCTCTAGAAACCTCTAGCCGTGATTTGGACAATATTAGCTAATATTGTCCAAATCACGGCTACGGCTATTCTGATTATGGTGGGACTTTCGCTAAGCTATGCCTAAGAAAATACTGAACCTTCGTGTGAAAGTCGTTTCCGAGAATTGAAATTAATCGCTCGATCGAAAAAGTACGAAAACGAACTTCTATCGAATGTTTACAATCGCTACGTTATTCTGGCAATTTTGAGGCTGGATTATTTTCAATTCGGGATAATTAGAAGGAAAACCAGTCAACTAGAGCTTTGATTGGTCGGGACCGTTTGAATTCACTCCGCCCTCGAAATTTTACAGCCGAATAGGACTCGAACCGTAAGTTCTATTCGAAGGTTATTTCGAAGGACGCGAGAATTGGGTCCCAGCTGTCAGAAACGGATTTTCTCGGCGGCAGCACTGTAGAGTATCATCCTACTAATATAAAAGAAAGTCATCCAGTTAGTCTATGGCATGGAGAAAAGTAAAATCCCACCTAAAACATTTTTATGTAAAATTTTGCCGCCAAGACATATAGCTCGTACTGTCAAAACGTTATCAGATCTCATGTAGAGCCAAGCTTATAACTCAACATGCACTTACTCTACAAGCCCTAACTTCACAAACTCTACACACCGTAGTCAAAATATGTGGCTTGGCCGTTTCGCTACCGTCACATGGGAGTAAGGTGAGAAATGTATTCACTGTTCATTACTATTTTGTTATTCAATAGTTCTTGTAGTATTGAAACGGCCAAGCCACATATTTTGACTACGGTGTGTAGAGTTTGTGAAGTTAGGGCTTTCAAATTCAAATTCAAAATCATTTATTCAAATACACCTTCGCAGGCACTTATGAAAAGTCTAACTCTAATACTCTAATACCGGTTCGAAAGGTTGCATTTGCTGAGAAGAGCCGGCAATAAACTCAGCAATTACTCTTTTCAAAACAAGCTTAGAGAAATAAGCTTGGCTCTACATGAGATATGATAACGTTTTGACAGTACGAGCTATATGTCTTGGCGGCAACATTTTACATAAAAATGTTTTTGGTGGGATTTCACTTCTTCTTGTAAGTTGCTTATGTTTTTTTTTTGTTTGAAATTTCCAAGTTTTATAAATTTTTTGGTGTTTGTGTACTAATACAAGCTTACATACCAAATTTCAGCTTTCTAGGACTTCAGGAAGTACCCTATGAGTTTTGATGATCATCAGTGAGTCAGTGACGAAATCGGGGTTTTTTAGATATCAATAAAATCTAAAGTATAAGAGCTATGTTATTAAAACTTAATATGTTTAATAAGTTCACTATTGATATCATATTCTGAGAATTTTGTCATATCTGGTATAATCCAAACCCAAGTTATGAGGGTTAAAAAAACGAAAAGGTAGGTAGTGCCCTTTCGCTTCGTTTGGCTGTCTTGGCGGGGGGCACTTCCGTGCCCCCAGATAAGCGAAGCGCTCGTGGATAGCTTGATTCGCTGTTTTTATAATCGATGGGCAAAGTTAAGCAATCACTGTGGATGGTATCCGTGTGCATGACCGCCGCCGTTTCAAATCGAGCGTTTTCCGTGTTTCGGAAGGCATGTTAAGCCGTTGGTTCTAGTTATCACTTAATTGTGATAGTCGTTAAGCCAGTTAGATGCCTCCAACGGCTTGGAAACTCCAGCAGTTTGTTGACCTCTAGTCTACTTCCACCTATTTCCAGTGGGCACGCGTGGTAGATTATTTGCCCATTATTTTTCACTCTCGTCTGTGAAAGGAGGCCCGTGCTCAGCAGTGGGACATTATAGGCTGATGATGAAGTAAAATAAAACGTAACAATCAATAACAAGTCCGCCCCAGGGGTACATTACAACCGCTGTTCACAAAATGGCGTTTAAATCCAATTTAATTCGGATTGCTTCAGTTTAAATTCGTTTATAACGGAATGTCGGGTACATTCCCGGCGGTGTAGACCCCAAAATCATTATACTGATGCGATACACGCCCTCAAAGCTGTTCATTACAATTATAGCGCATTTATACGATTTAAAGTGGTGTACAAGTGAAATCAGAAACTTTTATACAGCTAGTAGAAAGCCTATCAAAAGATGGAGCACCATATAGTAGCAGAACTGAGTTCTTTCCATCTTTAGCCCTTTTGAATTAATTACATTCCATCGCAAACCACGTCATTATTTTAGTCCATTCTCATCGCTTCCAAGTAAGGAAGCGATGAGAATGGATATCTCCCGTGGTTTCACACACATTGCCGGGATAAAAAGGAGCCTATAGCACTCGGGGATAATGCCGCTTATCAGAGAAAGATTTTTTGAAACAAATAAAAATATAAGTAAATATCCTGGGACATTCCTCACACACGGAAAAACACGGACTTGTAAATTAGTGCTGCTTATCAGTGATTAGCGCGTTCAAACAACTTTCTTAGCTTTATTATATTAGTATAGTACTAGTTGCGCCCCGCGGATTCTCCCGCGTACCCGAGGGATATCCTACCCTACCCTAACGTTAAGTTTTCTTAAATTATCTACGCAACTTAAAAAATGATGGATGAAATCGATATAGTCGTTCTCGAGTTATGGCGTGACCAAGGGAAATAGGGATTTATTTTTATACATAGAGATATATTGTTATAGTGATTTGAACCCAGAGAATTCAGAATTTTCAGGCACATACTTGCTTCTCAAGACACTAATCCCAATATTGATATGGCGATGTGATGTTCACTATCCTCGGCCTTTTTATTTTACCTATTAATTTTAGACACGTCCTTCATCAATATTTAATTACAACTGCAAAAATAATGAATGAAGCTTGATATGAAGTGAACGTTAGGAGCGCTTGATTGAGCCTTCAAACGCAGAGCGGAAAGCAATGCAGCTAATTGGATACATATCGCGATATTGCGGCATCGGACATCGATACGGAACTCGATGCTAATTGACTCAATCGAATTCGCAACTTTTCGTATATTTTTGTATTGGAATAATTCAGGCTTTTGGCAGCCCCGTGGATTTTTTGCTGAAATTTCTCAGGATATTAAAGAATATTGTGATCTTAAACAAAAAAAGAAGTATCGTAAAGTATTTCTTCGGTTTCCTAAGTAAAATATCAAACATAATATTTCGGATAATATTCAAAAGAACCCCGAAAATACCCTCGGAAAAATCCTATGAATCCTTATTATTGGAAGCCTGTCAAGCCTGTAATCTTACAAATATCTTCAAGAAGGTCCTATACGTTTAGGAAAAAATATTTCAAAGTTGACCTTATGCCATGAACCGATCGGCCAGTGAAAAGCTGGCGATTCGAACTCAAATAGGTACTTAATAAAAAAAACTTTAGTTAACTTTATTCGCTGTCAGCCAACGAGAATTCAATTCACTTCACTAATTTGTTGCGTGCGTCCATGATTTTTTGGGTGAAAGAGGAAAATCAGAAATTCTGAATACGTTGATTTATTATTTAGGTACTGCGTTGCAAATTACTTACCCGCACGCGCTCTTATTTTATTTTTACCTATCGCGCCGCAGGTCGTGGGTTCGATTCCCACACAGGACATGCATTTGTGTGCATTAACATGTCTGTATATCCTGAGTCTGTGTGTAATTATGTATATTAATTATGTATTTACAAACAAAAAGTACTATATGTATTATATCAGTTATCTGGTTTCCATAGTACAAGCTCCGCTTAGTTTGGGATCAGATAACCGTGTGTGAGGAATGTCCCAGGATATTATCTATATATATATATTTTTTTATATTTTAGGGTACCGTATGTAATAGGTGCCAATGTTACCATATTACGCCTACGCCCGTACGATGCCGCCCGTCTATCCGTTCTTCCACCTTTATCTAACCGGGCTGCAGCTTTCTACCCATCATGGGCAACCAGTTTTTCCCAGAACACGTGTCACTGTGGCGTCTATGATGGCAAATAATAAAATATTCTATACAATCAGCAAAATTCCACTGTAAAATTGGCTATTACTAAGCCTCCGCTGTCCGTCAGCCCGTCTGTCTATCAGTGGGCTATGTAGACAGTTGAAGTTTTCACATAATGTATACTAATAATAATAACAAAGACAGCATCCGGTCACGGTACGCTGTGAGATTAGTTCCTCCTCCTGTTGCCTCATAGTAGGCGCGCATGACATTTTCATTGATCGAAGATGACCATCGCATGCGCCGCACTACACCACCGGGAACGGGGACCCTGTTCGGAACCGGTTGGTCCGATGGTCCCAAATTGCGAGGTGGCCGGCCTCGCCGCCGACGTACAGGTGGTGGCGACGTCGGCGGCGAAAAATACTCGTCACTCACGTTCAACGCTGCTGCATTTGTCGGTGTCGCATCTGCAATCGACTGTTGCGAGGCGGAGCGAGGTGGCGAATCCGGAGGTCTTAGGTGTGCTGTTCTGCTTCTTGTCAGCATGTCAGATTAACATTTTATCAATTTAGTGTATTTCTTGTGGCGTTTTTTGATTCCAAATTGTAATACCTTGTAATTCCATTGCATGTTTGACAACTGTCACTTCATAGATTGTTTAAATTTTTATAGCCAAGAGCCTCGACAAACACCTCAAGAGGCTCGCGTTAGGCAGCTGGATCAAGGGCCAGATTCAAAAGGCAGTGCTCCTGGAGACGGCTCGCATTGTGAGAAAGTTCCTCAGTCTGGAGCCTTAACCACCGGTAACTAGGACCCTGTTCCCGTTGCCGGTTGGATGCTGTTTTTATATTTTTAAATGTATTTTTTTTTATTTTTTTTTATAATTATATATTTAAAAATGTAAATTATAGGTACAAAAATAAATAAATGAAATAATAATAAATGAATTTGAATTTGATTTTTGAATTTTTGTAAGAATATTGTAAAAAATTAATCATATTTACATAGGATTAGGTTTTTTATAATATTTTTGTATTTATAAATTAATGTTATAAAAAAAATTAATTTTAAGAAACTAAATAAATAAAGATAATAATAATAAAGCTTTATTTAATTCCACAGTTTTTTTTTTTAATATTAACTCATTTAATTTCATCTCCTTCTAACGTGGACCCCCTCAGGGTAAAAGCCTCCCCCAAAAAATTCCATTTATCCCTATCTTTAGCAGTGTTCGTCCAGTCTCTTCCTGCAACGGATATAATCTCGTCCTGCCACCGGGCGCTCGGGCGACCTCTACTTCTCACACCATGCGGTCCTTTCCATTTTGTGATGTTAATTGTCCATCTATTGTCACCGTATCTCCCAACATGGCCTGCCCATCTCCATTTGAGACTTTGAGAGAAGTGTAGAGCATCCTTTACCTTGGTTATTTTCCGAATATTTATGTTTCTTACTCTATCTCTCAGCTCCTTTCCATTGCATTAATGTATACAGGGTGTAAAAAAATCCCCGACATAACCGTAACGAAAGCATATTAGACACCAATCAAAGTAACTTTTCATGGAAAATATTGTTGGGAAATATATTGCATTTTTTAGACATTTTTAAATGCATTTTTTGCCACCGTGCAATGTAATCCGTAGCGCAGCTGGAAAGTGTGTGTGCGTGCGAGCGTGTCAGCCAACACACCCAGTGCGTGATATGAGCGTGTGGGAATAACCGTGTACATTGCGTGTTTTTATTTCAGCGTCCTGTTTATAATGAAATGTATGAAATAATAATAATGTAACTTTGGAAAAAATATCAGTAACATGATAAATAACACATGATTACAAAAAAAAAGATAATAAATGCAACATACTGAACCTCAATATTTCCGAAACCCGTAACTTCCCAGGCGTGGCTCCATATAAAAAAAACGTATTTATTTGGGTAATATGTGGATTTCGGTAATGTCGGAGAAAAAAACACCCGGTATATCCGTTACTTATAGCAAAAATTCAAGAAACGTCTTTACGGAACTCTTCGTTTACGAGTCCTACTCGCACTTAGCCGTTTTTTTTACTACCGTACAGAACCTTCCATAGTAGAGTCTGTCTCGTAATTGGCTGAATTTGCATTTCATTCATACCAACATAATATGATGTACGCACTACACGGGTTTAGTACATTATCATTTACTTATTTTACATACTACCCAACTACTCTCTTATTACATGAAATGTTTTAAGCCAAGTCTAGTAAAACCCAGGTTTTAAGATAGTCTCGGCTATTTTTATTACATGACGTTAGAAAGTGACTGATATATTCAAAACCTGGGATTTGCTAGAACCCATCTCACGCAATAAGGGGTTATAAGATTTTAGGACAAACTACAAATTAATTACTATAACTATTGAACGATATCCTACATACCCTCGCCAACGCGTCTAATTTCAAGGCAATTTAGATAAAGACAGGGTTGCTATCTAAGCCTGAACTAAACTAGGTCACTTATTGATAGGTAATTCGAGAACTTTCCGATACCGTACAGGCCCTTATTAAGAAAATTACAAAGGATACTCCATAGACCCTTGATTTGGAACATGAAACTAATCTCTATACAGGTTGTTGTTTTGGTCAGCGACGAGCGACTCAGGATCGATAATATAAATGATACTGGTGCTAAAAAAATATAAAAAAAATACTTTATTTTTTTTAATAATAAAAATAAAAAAATTAAACTTTTAGAAAATCATGTAATAAGCTAAAGTGTAGACATAATACTCAACGGGAGTACGAGGGAGTAAAGGGGTGGGGCGATGGCGGCTTGCGCCTAGCTCTAGTCTGTGCACGTGCCTAGTAACCATACTTTGCGGTAATTTTATTTCAAATTGAATAAGGTATTTCTCAACATATTTACAGTATTTAATGGAATTAAGTCCATTTTTGGGGAATATATATTTTGTACTACCGCTCCTGGGTCGCTTGTCGCCGACCAAAACAACACCCTGTATATAAAAATGTATCCCTATTTCCCTTGGTCACGCCATAACTTGAGAACGACTTTAGCGATTTCGTCCATTTTTTTTATAAGTTTTCTAATACTCTGGAGAAGGTTCGGAAAAAAGTTAAGAAAGTTGCGTAGAAAATTTAAGAAAACTTAACGGTAGTGTATGGTAAGACAGGATATTCCTCGGGTACGCGGGTGAAACCGCGGGGGCAACTAGTGTTATATAAAATGGCTTCGTCTTACAGTATTGGTTTTACATAATATTGTAGCTTCATCATCATCAGCCTATAATGTCCCACTGCTGAGCACAGGCCTTCTTTCACAAATGAAGGTGAAAGGGAATGGGTAATACTCCACCACGCGTGCCCACTGCGGATCGGTGGAGGTAGGCTAGTGGTCAACCTACTGTTGGAATTTTTCAAGCCGCCTAGGAGGCATCCATCTAGCTTAACGACTATTATATTATTATACTGTAGCTTAGATCTTGGTAAATGTTTTTTTTTTGCCTCTATAACAATTCAACAAATAATAAAATTGAAATAATATTAAAAATTAAAGGGCCCATACAACGTCTTGGTATTTTGTTTTCATAGAACAATGAGTTAGTTAATATATTATACGGAACCCTACGTTTACGTGTCCAACTCGCACTTGACGTATTTTTTCTTATTCCAACTTTTAATTAGTTAACGATAGGTTTTTAATAACTTCGTATACCTGGAATTTGTGGAAGTTTTCATAACTTTTAAAGCTTTCGTTGTCTACGATTAATTTGAAACATATTTAATTAAAGATCCAAACTTACGTCGAAATATTAAATATCTGACCAAAATCTTTTTTCGTTCTCTGTTAGAGTTACCTAGTTATTTTGATTTATTTCAGAAACATTTCTGGTGAGTTGAATGAAGTTTACTAAACTTGATGTCTGTGTGTAACGTAAACTTCAAAGTCCAAGCCACCCGCGCCGCCAAGTTGCGGCCAAGCATCGAAATAATGGCCAAGTTTACAAACATTCAACGACTCGGTGCTTGTCCTGACCAAACTATGTGCCGAATAGTTATAAGAATAGTTTGTAATTTGTAATATCTTATGTCATAACAATACTATATTTCCGCCCCATATTTTACCGCCAAGGTACTCAAAAAGTATTTTCCTCCCTGCAGTGCAATTTTGTTATTTTTTTGACAGCAAACGGCGACGACGCATGACGTCATTCCGTCGACGCGGTGTATTGTCTATACATTCATAGTGCGGTGCTACATTTTACAATTGGTCAATTAATCAATGTTTAATTTGTTATTTTTTTATAATGGATTCATAATACGACCTTAATAGGAACCTACACCTGTCACTTTTTGGATCACTTTCATTTATGATAGTTTCTGTGTAAAGTTATGATATTTAAAGTATGTTTTATTACAAATTATTTATTATAAATCCAAGACTGTTCTTTATCGAAATCAATGGGGAACAAAGGCCATGTTCAGCAGATACATCTCGTGACAGAATATAATGATGATACTAATTTTATAGTGGTATTTGTAGACGATTTTTTTAGCTCAGTATGTTGTCAAATACTTATGAAACAAGTTTGAGCCGGCGTACTATGTCTTATCACATCCATTATCAGCCCGTAGTTAAATCAGCACGGATGTACACTGACACTTATTAGTCATATAAGATCAACTATCCATTTTGTCGTCAGCCGGCTTACTATGACTTTTGTGTTTGCAACGCTACCTCCCGGACTAGCCGCGTGAACGGAATGACATCATGCGTCGACGCCGGTGACTGTCAAAAACGTTTCAGAATACCAAAGCTGTTGTCAGTCAGTTAGTGTAGAGTTACGAACAATTAACCCAAAGAATCGCAATGACGTTCATTTTGGATGAAATATATTCCGCCAATTTCCCACCATCGACAATGCGCTCTGATTGGCTAAGTCAAGGACACATACGCTCTGATTAGCCAAGCCAAAACACACGATGCAGTGATTGGTCCTTACTGTTCAAAATCAGTGACAAATCACTGACTAGTTGCGGAATTGAAGTTGATTGTTCAGTATTACTACTCTAAAGGGATTTTTACTCGATGAGTGGATATAGATCACAGTGCGCATTTCTGTCTGAATGCTTGCTACTATGTAACTACCGAACCTATGTCCCCGGATGTTTAGTCCTCTATATGCATTCATATCCATCATACCTCTTTAAAAGATACGTGGTTTCCTTACCAATAAACGATTTGAATGCTAAATTAATACATAATCTATGGAGTAAGAGAGGTAGAGCGTAGTGTTTATTCGCTCAAAGAGCAGCTCGACTGGGGAAGAACCTCCACCTTACAGAATACCGTAGCCAAATAAATTTACGTCGTGTAAAGTTGTGTTCCTGCGCGTGAGTAAGGTCGCCAGAGCTCATAGGGGAGGGGGGAAAGGTCAGTAACGCGTGAGCGATGCTTCATGTGTTGCAAACGTCCATATGGCTACGGTAACCGCTTACCATCAGGCGGGCCGTACGCTTGTTTACCGGCTAGGTAGTATAAAAAAAAAAAAAAAAGTATCCTTTGCCATACGGCACGGCTCCACAACAAACTTTCGCATTATAAAATTAATTGGTTAGTACAGGGCTTCCCAAACTGAGCGTCGCGACGCCCTGGGGCGCCGCGGTATTATCCCAGGGGCGTCGTGAGGCGATCTAAATAGTTTGGCTGTCTGTGTCGATTCGACCGAGTCGAGTGAGTGCTATGCGCGTTGTGGTGCGGCGGGAGAGGGCGGCCAGTGCCATTTCTTTTTCAAAAATTTAGATGCTATTTAGAGTTTTTCTGACAAATTGTTATTAGACTAGAACTACAACTAGTAGGTAAATGTATGGCAAGAAGGCCAGGGCGTCGCAAATATATGGCAACTTCACAAGGGCGTCACAGTTCAAATAAGTTTGGGAAGCCCTGGGTTAGTAGAATGACAACTATTCGTATGATTGCTTGTTGCTGTTCTACATTGCATAAAAAAATGTTGCCTTTATGCTCTAACTACCCAACTATTCCAGATAGGTGTAGACACAATATATTCAATAGTAGTACCACAGTTTTACCATTTTAATACAGTAGTACCCAATTAATATGGCTTACCGATGTACCTGCGCAGAAGATACATTTTCAAAGCACGGGAAACGCTATTGGCCGACTGCTGCTGTCATGTTAGCGCGCGCCGTGCGGAGAGGCGTGACTTGCGAGTGAGACGGAACTAACAGCTGCAGTGTATTATGAACCTTATAGTAGTGATCTAAGGTTGATTGTAAGTTTTAATCATTCTTTCGTTAATCTTCGGGATCATACTTTCTTTTCTGTGCGAACGAAGATTCACGACGCGCCATATAAGTTGGGTAATACTGTACTGTGGTAGTACTGTAGTGTATGTAGCGTAGTGGTACTGCTCGAACGTAAATGGTATCGTCGAGTATCGGTAACGAGCTCCCATAGGTATTGATTATACGATCATGTACGTACTAACTGGAATATTGAGCGTCGAAAGTTTTTGCACTGTTCGGTCTGATATTATAAACATGGAAGTTAAAGGCGCCGATCCCACTGAAAAGAGTTCTAGAGTTCCGAGTTCTGCATTCCACGTGGATTGTAAGCTATGAGGCACCTTAGAAAGTAAAAAAAGTGTATGATGTGTGATCAGTAGCGAATATTGCAGAACTCTAGACGGCTTGCTGTGTGCACAATAGTCAACACGGAATGCAGAACTCGGAACGCGGAACTCTAGAACTCTTTCTGTGGGATCGGCGCCTAAATGTTTACGCTTGAATTGCTGAATAGATTTAGCCGCACTCGTTTGTATATTTAGATCATTGTAATTAATGTAAACACAAGTTCAATATGAGACCCTGTTTGTATTGTAAGTAAGTCTGATTATACCATGCTAAAGGGAAGATGTGGTTTTATTATCTATTTTGTTATTTAGACTAGACCCCTATTATATATGAGTGAGTATAAAACAAACATAATTTTACAAACGCAACAAAAGAAACAGATAATTTAAAAAAATATAATATTTAAATTCCACTTTTTTACATGTTACATGTAGTAACTCCAAGTAGGTTAGGCTAGCTATATGCACTCTACTCTCTCTTGCTCGCGATAGTTGACGTATAACATTGAATCAAGAATCTTAAATATAAGATATTCATGCATTGAATGTATCATTCAAATAATCCTTACTTATATAATAAATGTGAAAGTGTTGTTTTTCGTTCGTTTGTTAAGCCTTCACGTCTCAACTTCTCAATGGATCATCATGAAATTTGACATGAAGATAGACAATAGTATAGAAAAGGACATAGGCATTTTTATTCCGGGAACGCGGGTGAAGCCGCGAGGGAAAACTAGTATAATAAATAATAAAACTAATTATCTATTTTAGCAAATGCTCGATTAATTGGCTTATTCCCGTTTGTCTACGTTCCCGTTTGTCAACGGTACATATACTTACCTATAGCGGTGTATCGCGTGCACCAAGTACAGTCAGTATGTTAAGTCTAATTTTAAAGGAATGTAAATATTGGTTTGAAATTAAATAAGTACATATTTAAGATTTTTATAGTGTAGTTTTTATGTATTATGTAAAAATATAATATATTATGACTAGTAATTATTTAACCTATGCAAAGCAAAATCAACAACATACGTTACTATAATATACAATGGGTAAACGTTGTTTATTCATTCGTAATGTTTTTATCTAATTGTGACTATACAAAAATAAAAATAAAAAAAGTAAAAAAACAATAAAGTCGAAAATTCAAAATTACAACTTTTAACAAAGTAAAATCAACAAGTGCAATAAAATAATTTGGTACACTAAATATAACGTAGGTATATAATTCAACTACACAACACAAAAAAGTAACGGAATAATAGGTAAATAAAATATAAAATAGAAGTTATTTTAACGAAACATTGCAAAATCAACAAATATAATATAACAATTAAACTACTAAAATTAAAAATAAACGTATCACAAAAAAATTACTAAATAATAGAAATTAAAAAACATCAATTAAATAGATAGGTTACATGTATTCTATGTAGTTCTTAGTCATAAATATGGTAGTTTTATAATAAACAAACAAAAATAATATTAAATAAATTCGGCATACAACTTTTTACTCTAACTGTACTTTAACGTGTGCTCAGGTCGTAATATATACAAACATAACCAATGTACATATATGTACCGTTGACAAACGGGAACGTAGATAAACGGGAATAAGCCGATTAATTTTATTACCCGACTGACCCGGAAGGAGGGTTATGTATGTTATGTATGTAACAGTAGGTAATATTGTGTGATATCGAAAAAATATTACGACTCAGACTCCATGGTATGTGCTACATACCTCGGTAGAACTTTATGCGACATCACGAACATGCAAGACTGAACAGCAAAAGTACGTAACCAATAAAAAGATATAGGTACATAATAAAAGATGTAGATTTGGATGTATTTTTTCGGATATTTGATTTTTTATTTGGATTATGTTTTTATACAAAAATTCATTAATAATAAAATTAATTTATTTCTTCATTCAGTTCAGGTTGAGTTGGATCGCAAGAATTTGTAATACGGCCCCCTGATTTTCCTGAATAGATAGGTAACAAACTATTGTACCAGATATCATAATAGAACTATAGGTAGGTTCATAATGATGGTGTGAATACATTAACAACTCCCTTGCAGCGGTCCCTGGTGAGTGTACAAAAGCTCGCCGAGACTGAGGCGTGTACAGGAACACGAGGCGAGGAACAGGAAGCTGAGGCGAGAGGCGAGCCGACTGTCACACCTTTGTGAACACTGGAAAAATACATTGTAATATTAATGTATCGGGTCTATTCGCCGATTCAGGAGTTCACTTGTGACCACGATCAATGCAACTTGATCGAAACGTCGAGGTTAGTCAAAATTAAATTTTGATAATAATCTGTGCGCGAATAGACCCGATACATTAATATTACAATGAATTTAGTTCGCGAAAGCTTAAAAAGTACTACTGGAAAAATATTACATGAAAATTACTTTTTGAAGGACTATCAGTTACACTATGACTGTTCACTCGCAGAAAGATAGATGGCGCCACAACATCTTGCAGCGCGCTTTCGAAGTTTATTCTGGGATCAGTATAATAATTATACAACTGTCATATGTACAGTTACATACATACAACATGAACAGTTGGACAGCGGTCCCCAGACACGATGACTAAGCCTGACGGAAGAAAATAAAGGTCACCCATCCTACAATGAGCTTGAGCTTTCGGTAAAGGACATCATAGGGAGTACAATGGCATGATGGCACTTTGTATTACCCGCCTGCTTGCCTACTACCCATCTACTACCCTCTCTCACCAAGAGAAAACTCTGTCACCAAGCATCTACCAGTGTGGTCCGACAGTCTCTATAAGGCTCATATTACGCTTCGGTGTAAGTGAGGTAGGCAGGGCGGGTTGGATCCGTACCGTTTAATTTAGCGGAACACAGGCTCGCAAAGGCAGGTACGGTTCAGCAAAGTATGTCAAATCCTCACACTATTTTACTTGGGCTATAGATGTTGACGGTTATTCAATATTGTGTTCCTCTGAAGTGTAGTAGATAAAGAATAATGTGAGTAAGCATTTTTATTTCTATTATTCCATGGCGTAGTTTTATAGTCTAACCCCCTTATTCATAATAGCTTTTTCACAATCACTCTTTCGATCACCAAATGTCACCTGTCAGATAAAGACTTCGGAATATTAGCTAATCAAGGTTTGATAACTTTATTATGAATAAGGGGTTGGAAATATATCTTTATTTACAACAAATATGTACAAAATACAATCTATATGTATATAGAAAATTTCCTTAAGCCTGCCGCTGCTTCCGATAAGGGGGTTAGAATATAGAAAGGATTTGTAGTATTGGGTCCTGTAAGAAAGATAAGTATGTAGGGTTTTTGCGGAGTCGGCAACGCGCTTAGTTAAACGGTTAAACCTACAATAATGTACGTTATATACAGGATGTTGTTTTGGTCGGCGACAAGCGAGCGGTAGTACAGTATTACCCAACTTATATGGCGCGTCGTGAAACTTCGTTCGCACAGAAAAGAAAGTATGGCCCAAAGATTAACGAAAGAATGCTTAAAACTTACAATCAACCTTAGATCACTACTATAAGGTTCATAATACACTGCAGCTGTTAGTTCCGTCTCACTCGCAAATCACGCCCCTCCGCACGGCGCGCGCTAACATGGCGGCAGCTGTCGGCCAATAGCATTTCCCGCGCCTTGAAAATGTATCTTATACGCAGGTACATCGGTAAGCCATATTAATTGGGTACTACTGTACAAAGTATATATTCCCCAAAAATGGACTTAATTCCATTAAATTCTGTAAATATGTTGAGAAATACCTTATTCAATTTGAAATAAAATTACCGCAAAGTATGGTTACTAGCCACGTGCACAGACTAGAGCTAGGCACAAGCCGCCATCGCCCCACCCCTTTACTCCCTCGTACTCCCGTTGAGTATTATGTCTACACTTTAGCTTATTACATGATTTAAAAAAAAATAAAAAAATTATTTTTATTATTTGACGGGCCAGTTGGCGCAGTTGGTTAAGGTTCACCTTACGCGCCGCAGGTCGTGGGTTCGATTCTCACACAGGACATGCATTTGTGTGCATGAACATGTCTGTATGTCCTGAGTCTGGGTGTAATTATGTATATTAAGTATGTATTTACAAACAAAAAGTAGTATATGTATTATATCAGTTATCTGGTTTCCATAGTACAAGCTCTGCTTAGTTTGGGATTAGATGGCCGTGTGTGAGGAATGTCCCAGGATTAAAAAAAATAAAGTATTTTTTTATATTTTTTTAGCACCAGTGTCATTTGTTTTATCGACCCTGAATCGCTCGTCGCTGACCAAAACAACGACCTGTATATTATACGACGAAGTCGGTAAACAAGCATACGGCCCGCCTGATGGTAAGCGGTTACCGTAGGCACATGGACGCTTGCAACACACGAAGCATCACTTACGCGTTACTGACCCTTCCGTCCTCCAATGAGCACCTCACGCGCAGGAACAACATAAAGTTATTTGGCTGCGGTATTCTGTAAGGTACTTCCCCAGTCAAGCTACTCTATGAGCAAATAAACGCTACACTTTACCTCTCTTAAAACCTTAGACTCTTGATATATACCTTTATTAACTGCATTAGTAATAACTTATTGCGGTACCGAGTTGTAAAATAATCTACACTTATGCTATTTTCATATGGTAAACCGTAAATTAAACGAAAACAGTCTAACTAAACTGTGCCATTAATTACAGGGGGCCAAGTCTGCTAAAATGTCATACTGGCACGATACTATTGCAATTTCATTATCATTGAGCCGAAGTGCGCAGTCTACTAATTCATAATGGTCTCATAATGAACGAAAAGAATTTTAGTACAAAAACTGTCAAAACTGACAACTAAAAGATCATGTAGTTTCAGTGGAAAATCATCGGAAAGCTATTATGGTGTAATTATGACGCCATTATTGCACTATTGTTTTAAAAGACTACCAAAACTGTAAAATGTGTCAATTTTGTCACCACTGATAGTTCATTGGAACACAATTGTAATAACAGACTTGGGTCCTAGGTCTACTTAGCTTGTGCTCCGATGAGGATGTGTTAAGAGATATCCTCGGATATTATTTATAGAACCAGTACATTATTATATCACATTACACTTAGAAAATTGTAAGAACTCGTTAGAACGCTAATGAAACTTCGAAAACGTATCACGTTTCAAAGTAGGTAGGTTACTGAAAAACCAGAACCCTTAGAAGTAAAACAACCTACTGCGGTTCCTGAAGAATCACTGATATCCGATACTACCTACTTGAGGAGTGAAAGTGATTCGCCAGATGAATACACAAAAGGTATTTTTAGACTTTTTTACTAACTAAAATGGAAGCCAAAACAATATTGCTAATGGACTTCATTTTTTCAAGTATAGAGAAGATCTTATGCAATTCATCAATGCCGAATGTTTTAATGAATTAAATTGTATACATTATAATGAGTGACTATTTTATCAAAAAATATTGAAATTACGTAGGATCTGCCGATAATTCTAAATAATGAATTCCGTTAGCAATATTGCTTTAGCTGCCTTTTTAGCCCCCTGAGTAGAGTTCTAATGTAAAACGAGATATATTTTAGATTTATTTAGATTAAAAGATATATAAAAAGATTTTACTTTTGACAAAAAATAACATCGACTTCAAAATTATTAGTTTTGGCGGAAAAGTTTATTGAGCATCTCCTCTTTTTAACTCTTTTATTGCAGTTTTTTTGAATAGGGTTTACTAATGATATACAATAAGTGTATTTATCGTGCCTTGCTTGTAAAAATTAGTTTTGTGTTTATTATTAGAATTCTTTGTTACCTATATTTTTCTACGAAAATTAATGAGTTTCTTAACTCTTGTTTATTTTTCCATTAAGTAAATTAAATCTGAAGCTGTCTGCATGCAAATTTGTTATTTCAATATTGAAAGTGATCGAGTTCGTTACTAAACGTACAGAATACTAACTATCTAAAAGTGATTTTATTTTGTAGCTTGCAAACAAAAACAAAATAAAAACCTAAAAACGAAAATGTTAATTTAATACATGTTAATTTATACTATATTATGTTACATTTATAGTCGTTTTTATTTACACACCATAGGCTATTTGCTCTTTTTAGTGATAAGGCCCTAACACTTTCGTTATTATATGTGTTTTGTTATATTGTAAATCATATGTGTTGTAACATCGTTTTTATTTACACACCATAGGCTATTTGCTCACTTTTAGTGATAAGGCCCTAACACTTTCGTTATTATATGTGTTTTGTTATATTGTAAATCATATGTGTTGTAACATCGTTTTTATTTACACACCATAGGCTATTTGCTCTTTTTAGTGATAAGGCCCTAACACTTTCGTTATTATATGTGTTTTGTTATATTGTAAATCATATGTGTTGTAACATCGTTTTTATTTACACACCATAGGCTATTTGCTCACTTTTAGTGATAAGGCCCTAACACTTTCGTTATTATATGTGTTTTGTTATATTGTAAATCATATGTGTTGTAACATCGTTTTTATTTACACACCATAGGCAATTTGCTCACTTTTAGTGATAAGGCCCTAACACTTTCGTTATTATATGTGTTTTGTTATATTGTAAATCATATGTGTTGTAACATCGTTTTTATTTACACACCATAGGCAATTTGCTCACTTTTAGTGATAAGGCCCTAACACTTTCGTTATTATATGTGTTTTGTTATATTGTAAATCATATGTGTTGTAACATCGTTTTTATTTACACACCATAGGCTAATTGCTCACTTTTAGTGATAAGGCCCTAACACTTTCGTTATTATATGTGTTTTGTTATATTGTAAATCATATGTGTTATAACAATAAAGTGTTATCTATCTATTTGCGTGCCAAACATCGCGATCGAATCAGTGGTTAAATCATGAAGAGGTTGTAGCGACTTCTATGAGCCATCTATCAATAACACTAAGATAGTTCACACACTGAAAGATAGATGGCGTGGCGCCACATTATCCTACATCCTGCATCGCGCTTAAGAAGTTTTCTCGAGAATTTGCATACATAACAACTGTCCGACATATACAGTTGGACCGCGGTCCCCAGGCACGATGACCCAGCCTGGCGGAAGATCTTCCCTTTTAAATGGAGGTGTCATCCACCTTGCACCTCCATAGTGGTGACCCCGACGTGATGGGCACCTCCATAGTGGTGACCCCGACGTGATGGGCACCTCCATAGTGGTGAACCCGACGTGATGAGAATTAAAGTTGGGATATGTATACCTAATGGAAGGCACGTAAAGCCGTTGATCCCGGCTTGTGCTAGTCGACTTAAGCTAGTTATGGAGGCCTTTTGGCGGCTGGAAAACTAAAAATAGGTTAACCAATAGCCTACCTCCAATGATCCGCAGTGGGCACTGTACTGGGCAGTGGAGTATTGCCCATTCCCTTTCACCCTCGTTTGTGAAAGGCGGCCTGTGCTCAGCAGTGGGACATTATGGGCTGATGATGATGATAGATACTAAATTATGAAATGATACAAATTTTTTAAAAATTACCAACGTAAAACAAATGGACAGATAGACAAATATCGAAATAAACAATTTGCAATTCGTCTGTATTTTTACCACGTAAAAATGCAGGCTTCGAAGGAAAATTAGCTTTTTAATAATTAAAAAAGGTTTTTTTAAATAAGTAAAGAAAGGCCTACGAGACGAGATAAAGAATGTAAACAAACTCTCAGGTATTCATAACAATTTTATTTAATAAAATATTTACAAATTTTAAACTTCCTATTCTTATCGTTGTCGTCTGCATTTGACGAAGATTATTCATCAGAAGATTCTAAAATGAGTCGTATTGACCACAAAACCATCTATTATATCATCAATCATTCATCCAAAAAGAAATGAATTATTCACAAAAAGTTGATAGCTGCTTTACCGACCGTTTTCCTGTACCAAGAATCACACAACGTCAACCGTTGTCGACCAACTGACGTCATTATTACGTGCGAGGGATAATAATCGTTCGCTATCGTAATGTAACTCAGTAAAGGTCAGGCCCCCAATTCTCGCATCTTGTCGCAAAGACATTTCCCAAAAAACATGGCGGATATCTTAAAATTTCTATAAATTTTTCCAGATGACCGCAATGATTTTCTCCAAATGTTTATTCGACATCGATGTCTAAAGCGAGAGAATTGGGGGCCAGATTGTTTACGTATTTTATCTCGTCTCGTTGGTTTTACTTTAGGTACATACAACTGCATCCCAGATTTTTTAAAGTTATGCAATTTGCAATATCACCTCAATGCAAAACACTCACAGGCAATAAATAATATTACTA
This sequence comes from Polyploca ridens, assembly GCA_951394255.1. NCBI lineage: Eukaryota > Metazoa > Arthropoda > Insecta > Lepidoptera > Drepanidae > Polyploca > Polyploca ridens. The sequence goes on along the minus strand of OX596256.1, from coordinate 11,922,984 downwards.
CAATAGAAAACTACATTCATCGACAATGAATTCGATTCGAATAGTTTATAATGCTAGCTCTGTATCGTGATTGAATGCAATTTGAGGTAGCCGAGAGCTGCGCTACCTAGCTAGGGTACCTACGTCAGAATACGAGAGTTCAAAATAGCTCCAGTTTAAGTGAAGTGGGTGCCTACATCAATATTATTGCTTATTGCCCGTATCAGTGATAGAGAAGGGAACCGTTGTATATTTGCGGTTTTGTTATTTGTTTATATGCACGTGTAATTGATAATAATTATTATTATTATTCGGCTTAACAATATCATGCTTCTAATAGTACCAAATTTTTATAACAATTTAGTTAACATTGTTCACTGAAATTATAATTCCTAAATAATGTTTAATTTTGTTTTAGAATATGTACTTGTCATTTTATGCTAAATAGGACATTATTATTGTATATTTATTTACTACAGACACCTTCCTAAGTTTCTTACCGGGACTTTTCAATTTAACCGCATGGCAACGTCAGTAGCTTTGATCAAGGGAGAGGGGAGGAACCTAACTTGAAAGAAGCTAAAATATACCAAACAATACTTAAAAAAAGACTAAAGATTCTTGAACCAAAACTCGTTGAGCGTCAAAGCTGTTCAGGTTCACGCGTTCAAATAAATAAAAATGTAAAATATTATTTTAAATTTCTCCCGATTTTAATTGGAATAGTTCAAAAACTGCTATCATTATGAACGTCACGTTCATAATGATGGCAGTTTTTGAACTATTCCACTACGACAAGCAATGACGCAGAGGTAGCGTAAAACGTAGCAGTCACGTACCTACATCATCAGCCTAAAAAGTTAGCCTGTTTTATACACAGGTCGTTGTTTTGGTCAGCGACGAGCGACTCATGGTAGATGATATAAATGATACTGGTGCTAAAAAATATACAAAAAAAATCTAAAAAAATATATGAATTGGAAACTCATGTAATAAGTTAAAGTGTAGTCGTAATACTCAACGGGAGTGCGAGGGATTAAAGCGGGTGGGGCGGCGGCAGCTTACGCCTAGCTCTAGTCTGTGCACGTGCCTAATGATAGTGACCATACGTTACGGTATTTTTAGTTCAAATTGAATTTACAATATTTAATGGAATTAAGGCCATTTTTGGAAAATGTATTTTTTGTACTACAGCCTGGGTCGCTCGTTGCCGACCACAAAAACAACCTGTATAGTGTAGTATGGCGACGCTTTGTCTAGGTATATCTATTTCTATGAAATAACTATTTACCTACATTAAGAGTCATGACACCATAATCCGGACATGCTTGTCACGTAAGTTTCCCTCTCCTGGCCAATGGTATTGCTCATCAAGACGATGTTTATTTATATGTTGTAGCTATTGCCGGTGGCTCTACATACGAATGAAAGTTTCATGATGCACTATAATAAATCCAAGACGTGACCTGCTTCGATTGTACGGAATGAGTCACCACCTTTGTGATGATGGGATGGGTTACGGTTGGGTTTCTTCCCGGGAATAAACCCAACTTCGAGTAAATTTCCAATTTGGTGGGAAAAAACCCGGGAATATTCCCATTGGCTGGGAAAATACTCAAATGGTCACATTTAGTAGATTTTGCGTTTATAGCGAGAGAGAACTTTACCAAATCGTTTGAATAACATTTAACAAGATTTCTATTAGGGTCATACACATATCATACAAAAATAAAAAATAAAATTTGTGACGAAGAAGTGCATTGTTGTTAAAAAAGTGACGTTTTGGGGTGTTTTGGGGTTGTGGTGGACAGGCGGCGGCCCCATACAATTCCCACGCCGCCCGGCTTGGTGGTAGTACATACTCGTCCGACTGGCTAGAGATCACCCTTGTGAGTGAATCTGTCTGGAAGCAGTTCGCTTTGTTTCGATAGGGTTCACGAGAGCCAGCCCCCCTACATCCGAAGTGTGCGGCATGTATGATGGTGGGGTCTAGCGATGCGATTTGGGCGATCTCTGATTTGTGTGGCGTGTTGGGTTGATACGGGGGTCAGGGAGACCTGGTGAAACGGCTGTCCGCTGGCCGCCCGTCGGCTAGTAGGGGACCCGATTTTGCAATATCAGGGTTCAGTCAGTCCACAGTAATATCAACGCCGTCCTTCAAAATCTTGAGAGAGATATAGATAACCAGCCTGAGCGATACATCGTATCATCTTATCTAGTGTGCATGTTTATCCGGGAGGGCCTCTGTTGTCGACGTCTGAATAACCTAAAAGACAGAGACCTGTTTACTCTCTGGCTGGGCGTGGACTACGGTGAGTTGGTATATACGGGTGGACTGGCGTGCATCTACAAGTCTCATCGCGGCGACATTGAGACAACTCGCTTCTTTGAACGCGTCCAAGAAGCGACTGACACTGTGCTGGAACGGTGCCCCATAACCGGGTGATAGTCCTCGGAGACTTTAACGCCCACCATAGCAAGTTCGGTTCTTCGCGGACTTACCACGCTGGGAAAACCGTTTATGACTTTGCTTTCGTTACGACTACGCCAGCACTACCCTTATTGATTGCCACTGGATAACTCGCGTGTCACGATAAATAACGTGTGAAACCACAGCGCAGAATGCTAGTACCAGCGAAGAAGAGTTTGTAGCGATTGAATTTATTGGAAAAGTGGATTGAGGTCAAAGATGTAAATATAATTTTTGAATTACAGGTCGAAGAGAAAAGCTTTTGGGGATGCAACTTCATGTGGTCTTGAGTATCAAAAGTGAACCCGGTACCCTGGTGGAAGGCCATATGCGGTAGTTCTAGTACATGCAAAGTCCTTTCTCTCTGACTCCTACTTTCCAGGATATGTTCTTGGAGATCAACGTGATCATGATCTCCTGGGGTACTGGGGTATGGCTTTATCAACCAAAATTCTTTAATTTCGGCTGTTCTATTGAGTCAAAATCAGAAACTACTGCTAGAAAAGTATAAGAATCCTCTTTAGAGTTAAGGCTCGGTACTAGCCAAACATGTTGCCGTATTGTCATAAGTTTATATAGAAAACGTAAAGTAGTAGCCACGAAAAAAAACATCTGCCTAGTTGAAGAGTTTAACTAGCCGCCAAAAAAAACCGATTCAAGAAAAACTTTCTAGATTCCTGTAAAAAAAATATAGAATATTTCTAAAAACGTGAAAAAGGGACTCCCGTACTGTCATAACTTTGGCGTAATTAAGAACTTAAACCTAATAAACTGTACGTAATCATGGAGAATAAAGAACAGAGAAGCCGCCGAATATTTTTGTTTTATACAGTACCATACTGATATTTTGAGTAAAAAATTTGCAAACTTTTCGCCCGAAATCTCCATACAAAATTACTATGGCGGCGCGCTTTCCCGATATATAGTCGCTCGGTGAACTCCGCAGCTCAGTCCACCCCACGTCTTCGAAGTGAGAGCACGTCACTTTATGCAAAAAAATAAGACGTAGGTGGCGGCGTGTACATACACAACATCCACGCACAGTGGTCGGTTTTAGGTAAACGTTGGTAAAGAATAGAAGGTAGTCAAGTAATTTTATAATTTCGTTTCATTGATTTTTTGAACCAGAAGTATTTTTTACTTCATACATTTACAACTTATGTGTTTTTGTTTATAATGATAATTTTAATGAATAACTATTATGAAACATAATATAATAATTATTTTTTGGGGAATATTTTATGTATGTATATACTTTCTAATGCTTTTTCAGTTGATAAGACATCTTACGAAATAATTATTGTTTTTTGTAAATATTTATGTAATAAAAATAAAATGATAATTATAGAATTTAATGATGAGGTATTTTTCATCATCGGTTGTACTGTTGTACTAAACATGTTGATTTTTTAACACCTCGTATTATAGCTTTCCTTGAAGGTATAAGTAGAATAATCAAATCTAGTAAGTCGATGTACTAATTTGAATCTTTGCAATAATGTAGTTTCCGGCCTGCAAAATGGTCTCCGTACAATACTATAATTTTGTACCATCGAGCTGATCTGATGATGGAACCGGAAGGTTGGGGTTCTTCAAAAAGGGTGTGAAAAAGGCTGTGAAGAGGCTGCAGGGTCTGGAACGCGCGAGTGATAGCCCTGGTGTTGCAAGCGTCCATAGGCTAAGGTAACTGCTTACCATCAGCGGACCGTATGCTTGTTTGCTACCTTAGTGGTATAAAAAAGGGTATGCACTGGAACCACATAACGGCACAATGTATCCTAGTCGAGTTTGGGCTTATTGGAACCGTCTCGAAACGTTCTTTAGCCATAATCAGTTGTCAGGGTCTGATGATGGAGTCGGAAGGTTGGCACTGGAACTCCTTAACGGCACTACGTATCGTAGTCGTGTTTGGGCTTGTTGGAATCGTCTTGAAATTTACTTTGGCCATAATTAATTTTCAGGATCTGATGATGGAGTCGGAGCGTAGGCTCTAGAACTCCATAACGGCACAACGAATCCTAGTCGTGTTTGGGCTTGTTGGAATCGTCTCAAATCCTTCTTTGGCCATAATCAGTTTTCAGGGTCTGATGACCGCCATCTTGAACTTCTTAGATACTGATCCGATAGCTCTCAAAATCGATATTTGAGAGACCTTAGGGTCTCAAAATAAGAATCTTTTTCAGAATTTTGAAAAAGTGTCCGCCATTTAGAACTTTTTAGATACTGGACCGATTGTTCTCAAAATCGATATTTGAGAGACCTTGGAGTCACAAAACAAGGATCTTTTGTCAAAATTAGGAAAAAGTGTCCGCCATATTGAACTTTTTGGAAACTGGTCCGATTGGTCTCAAAATCGATATTTGAGAGACCTTGGGGTCACAAAACAAGAATCTCTTCTCAAAATTTAGAAAAAGTGTCCGCCATTTTGAACATTTTAGATACCGGTCCGATTGTTCTCAAAATCGATATTTGAGAGACCTTGGAGTCACAAAACAAGGATCTTTTGTCAAAATTAGGAAAAAGTGTCCGCCATATTGAACTTTTTGGAAACTGGTCCGATTGGTCTCAAATCGATATTTGAGAGACCTTGGGGTCACAAAACAAGAATCTCTTCTCAAAATTTAGAAAAAGTGTCCGCCATTTTGAACATTTTAGATACCGGTCCGATTGTTCTCAAAATCGATATTTGAGAGACCTTGGAGTCACAAAACAAGGATCTATGGTCAAAATTAGGAAAAAGTGTCCGCCATATTGAACTTTTTGGATACTGTTCCGATTGGTCTCAAAATCGATATTTGAGAGACCTTGGAGTCACAAAACAAGAATCTGTTCTCAAAATTAGGAAAGAGTGTCCGCCATCTTGAACTTCTCAAGTACTGGTCCGATTACTCTCAAAATCGATATTTGAGAGACCTTGGGGTCACAAAACAAGGATCTTTTCTCAAAATTAGGAAAAAGTGTCCGCCATCTTGAACTTCTTAGGTACTGGTCCGATTACTCTCAAAATCGATATTTGAGAGACCTTGGGGTCACAAAACAAGAATCTCTTTTCAAAATTTTGAAAAAGTGTCCGCCATGTTGAACTTTTTATATACGGGTCCGATTGGTCTCAAAATTGATATTTGAGAGACCTTGGGGTCACAAAACAAGAATCTTTTCTCAGAATGTTGAAAAAGTGTCCGCCATTTTGAACATTTATATACCGGTCCGATTGTTCTCAAAATCGATATTTGAGAGACCTTGGAGTCACAAAACAAGAATCTTTTGTCAAAATTAGGAAAAAGTGTCCGCCATCTTGAACTTCTTAAGTACTGGTCCGATTGCTCTCAAAATCGATATTTGAGAGACCTTGGGGTCACAAAACAAGAATCTCTTCTTAAAATTTTCAAAAAGTGTCGCCATGTTGAACTTTTTAGATACCGGTCCGATTGCTCTCAAAATCGATATTTGAGAGTCCTTGGGGTCACAAAACAAGAATCTTTTCGAGAGTGCAGAATGTTGTGTGCGTGTAATTGCACACAACACTAACCCGCAGTAAATACCCATTTGCCACATGTTGCTTTCATAGCGTAGTTGCGTAGTTTAGTTCGTTCGATTACGGTGGATGTAGATTTAAGAATTTATGCTATTTGTTTTAAGAATTTATGCAACATAAAAGGTTTCAAAGGTTTTTCGTTTGTTTTAATCAAGATATCTGCATATCTTGGTCAAAGTTGGTTAAGTGTTTTAGAGCATTCCATCTCATAAAGACATTCCCGGGAAATCGAAAAAAAAATCCCGACATCGGGAACGACTTATTTCCCGGGAATTCACCATGCTATGGTTTCCTCACGATGTTTTCCTTCAACGAAAACTCAAGCTCATATGTTATTTACCACCTAGAACCTAAAGAAACTGAAATAGGTATACTATAAAGGTCGTCGCTCCTATATCAGCATCATCGCAGCAACAGCCGGCACTCAACTCAATCCAACCACTAGCTGCCAGCACGCCGCCTGCGAGGTGGCAGCTCGCGGACGGCGCGGCGCTGGAAAATTAGTGACGCGGCTTTGGCAAGATTCCGCTTGCTGGCGTCACGCAGCAAGGGAGCGGACCGCTCGCTGGAAGCGTGTGGTCAGCAGGACTAGTGGCTTGTAGCGGCAAGCGCGCTTGCCGCGAGGCGTCAACTATTTTATCTAGTTTTAGTCATTGTAAAATTTACTTTTACGCAAGGCTTCACTTGCATGGCAAGGTAAATGCCGAGGCATAGCCGTGTTGTTACAGTAAGCGGTGACCCAAATGGTGTAGATTCTGTTGTAAATCGCACTAAACTAATTATGCCATACCACCATAATAATGAATAATGAATTTGGTCAATGTTCATGTCATGACAATTCCAACAACCCCAAAAACGGCTAGGATAATTTCCTCAATTATGGAGTTCGAGTGCCTGTCGTATTACTCCATCAGACCCTAAAAACCATATATGGTAAAAGTGCATATCATGACAATTCCAACAACCCCAAACACGGCTAGGTAGGATACGTTACTCCGCTATGAAGTTTATTTTATTTCTTTTTTTTTTTTTTTTCAATGGAAAACTTACAGCTAAGTATACATAAAGATACATCAATATATGGAAATGAAAGGCTAATTAAAAGTTTTCACAGATATTCCATAACAATTTCTAGTACCTCCTTCTCCATCATCAGATCCGGGATACCATATCTGGTCAAAGATCGTCTCACGAAAATTCTAACAACCCCAAACACGGCTAGGATAGGATGCTCCGCTATGGAGTTTCAGTACGTACTCCCTTACTCCATCATCAGACCCTGCAAACCATATATAGTCAAAGTTCGTCTCACGACAATTCCAACAACCTCAAACACGATTTGGATACGTTGGTCTGCTATAGAGAGCCTTTCGGGATTGTATTTAAAAACGAACTAATACACTTGCAAAGTTTAAAATTGTCTTCCTAGATTTTATTTACATAGTTACATACTGCCATACTACGTAGTTATAACCGTAGCTGCCCGGTGCGACTTCGTTCGCGTGGTGCCCTACCCTACCTTAAATATTTCAAAAACTTAAAAATTGCCAAATCTGTCCAGCCGTTCTCGAGTTTTACTACTTTTTAGGGTACCGTACCTCAAAAGGTAAAAAAGGAACCCTTATAAGATCACAATCTTGTCCGTCTGTCTGTCTATCCGTGTGTCACCACCGATTTTCTCAGGAACGGGTGGACCTAGCAAGTTAAAATTTATACCAGATACTGAGGTCTATAGTCCCTATTAGGTAAATAAAGTCAAGGTCCTAAGTCAACACGATAAAAAAATATGGGCAAATTTAGATTTTCGAGATAACTTGTAAGTATCAAAATTTACCTTAATTTTCATCTATTTAAATTTTTCGGAATTTTCCCTTTACTTGTGCTGTAAGACCTTGTTACCAAAGACAATTCTAGTTCAACCGGAAGTACCCTATAGGTTTTGGGTCGAAAACCTATATGGTAGTTCCCGTTGACCTAGAATCACGAAATTTGGCAAAAAGCAAAAAGCACAAGTAAAGGAAAATAAAAAAGCTGAAAAGGACACGAAATATAAAAAAGCTGAAAATTAATATAAGTTTTGGTACTTTTAAAGTTTGCGCCTACTACTAATTTCACAGTCAATTTGAGTAAGGTTACATTATGATTATTATTGTACGGAACCCTCCGTGTGCGAGTACGACTCGTACTTGGCCGGTTTTATTTATTTCTGAAACAGAACTGTTTTGTATTCCATTCCAACAAAACAGACCAAAAAGATCGGACCTCATACTACAGCCACAGCTACAGCTAAAAAACAGAAAAAAATCTGAACGCATCTATAAATACCTATTTGACAACCATGTGAAAAAAAAAATCTAAAAAATAATTTTAAAAAATTAAATCGACTTCAGAATACACTAAAAAGTATGAAATAGCTCTAATCTGACACTGATTTGAAGTCAACGAAATATTTTCAATGTAATATTTCGATGTTTAGTCGAGCTCTTTCGCCGACTTTAAATCAGTGTCAGATTAGAGTTATTTCATACTTTTTACTGTATTCTGAAGTCGATTTAATTTTTTTAAATTACTTTTTCATTCCGTCATTTTTAGTTTTTCTTAAATGAACTAGAATTTGACCAACATTTTGAGATGTTTTTCCTTTGACCCCACACCCGTAGCTCGTACCAATAAGCCAGGCCGTCAAACTTATTTGTCCAGATCTTGAAAACGACTGAAGCGATTTCGATACAACTTACACTGTTCCCTATGTTGAAGTAAAAGTAAACCAATTAAAAAAATTTTGGTTACAATCCGATTAATATCTTCGGAGATATGCGAGGACAAATATACATACATACAAACATACAGTATTTCCGTTAATTATTATTTAATTTCTCATCGTTTAAACCTACCCTGGACTTCCACAAATATTTCATAACCAAAGTTAGCCAAATCGGTCCAGCCGTTCTCGAGTTTTATCGAGACTAACGAACATCAATTCATTTTTATATAGATAGATAGGTACTTGAAGTTTATACAAATTTCTTCAAAATGTCTTCCTTTTTAATTTGGTTGATTTGAACACGTAGTTCCAAAAAATAATTCTAAACAAAGTTAATGCAATACCAGATGACCTAACGTAATAATAATTTCCGTACGTTCATCGATGCACCGCTCGATGTACCGCTTATTCCCACACCTATCTTAAGTTCGCGCTTTCTGTCATTGGAACCACTGTGTTAAGCGACTGTCGTGTGCGTGAGCGCGATCGCTGTATGAGTAGTGGCGATCGCGTTTCAATACCTAATTTTCTCCCGCGCCCGAGCCGTAGCCGCCCCTTAAGTGGTACTTCATACCATGCATCGGAGCAGTTTCTGCAACAGCAAAGAACAACGTCCGGTTGTGGGTGGACTACTCATTTCACCTTCGGATGAATCTGCCAAGTACCGATGATAGACTTATCGGCAATGAGGAGTTGGTGAAGGCAAGGTCATAAGACTTAACTCATTAGCCGAAAGGTTGCTATAAAATGAATACTGTATTTTATCGAACCGCAGGGCATTGGGGTTGGGAGAATCCACACATTATATTTCCGGCATAACCTGGCCGCTCACTCTGGAGCGGCCAGGTTATGCCGGGCTTGTACCCTAAACGCCACAATGGTTGTCATCTGCAGTAATCTGCACTGTAGAGGGGGTGGGCTCTCGTGCAGAACGACCACGCGTGCACACGCACGACGCTTACGTAGCCCGTTCCGGGTCCCGGGGGAACTGTGACCTTCCTCTAAGGTCCACGTGGGTCCGCGCGTAGGTAATGTAGGTACGTACAACAGCGAGTATGGTTGAAATAACAATCAAAAGCATCAACTAATATTTTTTTTTAGGTACAAAAAGCCATTTGAGTATTTTCCCGCCGTTCGGGAATATTCCCGTATTTTTCCATTCTTTCCCGTATTTTCCCGTATTTTTCTTTTCTTCCCATATTTTTTCTTTCCCTGCCCATCCCAAGATGGGATAGACAGTGAATAGTAAAACATCTTTCTTTTAATTAAAAGAAAGAGATAATGAAACAAGTGACGATTAGAAATAATTGTAAGGAGGTGCCTTGCGGTTTCGCACAAATGTAACCCAAAAATATTTTTACAAATCTGTTTGATAGTTACTGATAATCACGTTCAAACAGACAGGAGAGTTCGTTTATTAAGGCGCCTATCCCACTGCGAGCATTCTACTTTGACTATCGCGGTCGCTGTGGGCAATGATCAAAAGCTCCGCTCGCCCAAGCCAGAAAACACGGAACGCAGAACTCTAGACCGCTCGCTGTGGGATCGGCGCCTAAAGATGCTTTGAGTATGATTGCATTCTATCATGTCTATACCATAAATAAGATAAATACTCATCCTCCACTCAGGGATTATTATTTCAAAGAATTAAAGCAGACGAAAATGAATTGACTCTAAATTATGCCTTAAACTTTGGACATTTTAAATATTTATTAGGTACATTATTCTCTAATAATGAAGTTTTACGCCGCAGCTGGATATGGTATTAACGGTTTGACAGATAAAGATCTCTCAAAGAAAAGTCTAATAAATTAAATTAAATTTGAGTTTTTTGGAATTAATATCTGGTGATAATATCACTTATATTATATTTATCATACATCGCATATTTACCTAAGCATGGATTAAGTAATTTGCCATGCTATATAAGTTCTTCAAAACTGAATATGTCGTAGCAAGTTGAAAAAAGTTGCGTGTTCCAAATATTTGCAAATCAGCTTTGCCGTACATTCCTTTTTTCAAAACGACGGCTAAGCAACGTCGCTCCATTCAAACCAAAAGTTTTCCCAAGATACTTACACTATAACTTTTATTTCGACCCAAAATGTCGTTGACATGGAAATTTTCAAAAAAAATTGAAAGAATTATTAATAATAAAGTTATCAAACGTTGATTAGCTAAAATTCCGAAGTCTTTATCTGATAGGTGACATTTGGTGATCGAAAGAGTGAGACGGGGCACACTTTTACACTGATTTAGTTAAAAAGCGATTATGAATAAGGGGGTAAGTGTTTTAGTTTCGAAGATAGTCTGAAAACCATGTATCTACTCAATCGCTAAAAAAATTTAGTTTCATTAATACATAGGTAGGTACACTACGGTAACCACACCCACAATTTGCTTACGTGCCGTGTTTACCTCTAATACATGCATTTTATGTGTGAATATGGGAGATATTTTATTAGCAAAATATGTTTTTTATTACTACATAATATAAAAGCAAGGGATGATTCCTGGGTAAAAAAATAATAATTCGAATTAGTCCGTCAGTGAGATTATCAACAATATTGGATACGTATTTTTAGTTTTACCAAATAAAGCGCGTCAAAGTTCAGGAGTGGGGGCTCGTGACGTCACATTAAAGTAAAAACTATACATTAACGTGACGTCACGCGGATATCTTCGTATATGTTTGATTAATTAAAAAGAAAAAATATGTGTCTAATATAATGTAAATGACGGACTAGACTTTTTGGCGGGAACTTGCAGAGTGACATAGCGTTTTCATTTTTATTTTCATAAATTCGTGTATTTTGAGTTTTATTGCATATTATCGGTGGTATTTTATCCAATAAAGATCAATCCATGTGCACCAGTGAAGTGAAATGAAATGAATTATGTGTATCGTGCCTTTTCAAGTTATCTCAAGAAGTCCGTGAAAAGTTTTAGTACAACCACCATTGTACTAAAACATGACTTTTATGGACGGTGACTGACTGAGGACTATGTGAACGTGGTTTATTGTGACTAAAACTTATAATATAACTGGAAAATGGCAAAAAAAACAAACCGAGTGACGCCAACAAATAAAAAAAAAATGTCGGACTAAATAGAATTTTCCAGTCGTCTAGCCTATTATGACTTGCTCCTAATATTTGCGCTTAATTTGCTAGGATTCTATATTATCTTAAATGTTTAATTATAAAGTAGGATTATGTAGACCATGAAAATAGGCTCTATCTCGTAACGCGGGTAAAACGGCAGGGCACAACAAGTTTACAGCTTTTAGTTTCGTCCAATAAACATTCAGTTTATTGGATTTGATAGTAAGACAAAAACTTTTAGGAAGATTAAGAAAGTTTTGGGTTGTGGGCAACGTACCTGATAGTAATTGAAGTAAAGGCAACTGACTAAGCAAAGACTGAACGACTTTGTTGTGTATTTTTAGATATTGATAAATAATATAGTTTGAAAATTAATTTTGTATGATGTCAAAGATAGTAAAAAAATAAATAAAAAAAGTTTACATGTGGAAGAATCCATAATACATTTGTGATGCAATACATACCGTGGTTTTTTGCAGTTTACATCAAAATGGTAGCATAAAAGTATTGCAATATATACATATATGGAATGGTCTATTTACAAGCTTTCATTTGATACCCATATTGTTATAATAACGAAACTTTTATTTTTAATACCCCCCCTATTTTTTTATTCTTAGACGCTATATAAAAATAATATACCCTATGACACTCCCCCAGTCAAGACGAATCTAACGACACCTCATATGCTTAAATCCATCAAGCCGTTTAGGCTGCAGAGCGGCACAAAGAAATAGACATACATACATACATACATACACTCGAAAAACATAACCCTCCTTCCGGGTCAGTCGGGTAAAAACGCTGCGCATCCGATAATGTTGCATTCATGCATAACATAACAATTTTTTTTTGGTTTGAGCGGTTTTGAGATTTTATTAGAAAACTAAGAACCATTTCTTTGTTTTCATGTTATAAGTACTTCGTTTGTATTAGGTACATGTTAGCCTTAGTGACTTAACTTCTAAGTTCTAACGTCTAAGCAGTTGTTTCGTATTAATATGCAGAACAAATCAGTTTCAAAATATCGGTTCTAGTTTTCAAGTAGGAAGTTAATTAGAGAAAAAACTTCTTCGGACTGAAAAATAATAGACACCTACCTAAATTACCGATTGGTCTGATTTTGAAAGCGAGACATTTTTGCCCTCACTGGTGAGAGTGGGACAGACAGCCTGAAAGCGGGAAGTCCCCGTGTCGTTTTTAAGAGGAAACGCTGGTGGCGTTTGTTCCATACAAACGTAATCCTCAGTTTCCTCTCTGGATAATGACACTAGAGCAATGATTATTTTACCATGCAATCTGTAGGTACCACTGTATGTACCGCGGTTGTGTTTTTCTTCATAAATTAATTATTATAAGAATTAGGAGCCATCTAAAAATACAAAAACTGACCATTTTTACTGCCCTTATCAGACGTCCAGCAAACAAATTTGACGAATATAAAAAATAAAAGGAAAACCGACAGACATAGCCAAAGCCCTCCTTATTACTATTCTTTAAAAAAAAAACGATCCAGTATTAGAGGAGGAAACTGGGGATTACGAAATAGCGATTTCATCTATTTTAAATAGGTATAATCGATCCAAACTGCAGTTGTCTCTATCGTCCCTCATACATTAATATCCCAGCAACAGCGCGACAGCAATAGATTTGTTAAATACCTATTTTTCAAATTTATTGCAGCCATCCATTCCTCTTAAGGCAAAAAAGCGCGACCCCCGCCCTGGGTCTGAAGCTGGGTACGCCCATGATCGCGTTTATTATTTTGTTTCTCACACACATCCTAAAAATGCGAAAGTGACTTTGTTTCTTTATTACGCCTTCACGCCTCAAATACTCAACGGATCATCATGAAATTTGGCATGCAGATAGCCTATGGCATGGAGAGTACTTTTTAGTGCGGGAACGCGGATGGGACCGCGGGGGACAGCTAGTTATTACTATTAATAAAGTTTTTTTTCCTCAATTTTAATTTTAAATTTGTGCTAGAGTTTTTCGCAACAGCATACCTTTTCCTAACGTATAACGAACAGGAGTTTGGATTTTCGAATTTCAATATTCAGAAATACAGTCCATTATTCATTGGGAAACATATTTTTTTATTGCTGCGTTGCTTCCATGTTTCTCGTAAAATATTTTTATGCCGTTGTATTAGTTATATATAAAGTTAGCTATCGCCACAAATACGTCACAGTGACAACACCGAACCGTCCTCAAGAGTTCATTTGAAAGAAAATAGACGGCCTTTTCGAACTGTGTAAATTTTTTGGTAGGACTTAAAAGACAAAGGGTTTTTGTAGCAATAACACGCGAGCGGGTCGCTTGGGACCATCCCACAACTATGTGTCAGGGATATAAAGACATACAGGAAGTGATTTTGTTACCTCTTCTCTTCTTGTTCTCGACGATTAACGGTTAAACCAATCATGAAGCTCAGCTCGGCATTAGCGATGCTAGAAGAACTGTAGACGTCGGCGACATCAGCTTTGCGAGGCCTCTTTCATTTCCCAGTCGGAAAGAAAACGTTAAATTAAATAAGCTGAAAATTTATGTATGTGTTATATTTACTATACTATACAAGCAAACACAAACAAAAAAAGGAAAAAAAAGACAAATTTTCGGCATTTTGCCTGTTTTACATTTATATATCTAGAGAAAAAAGATGGATACCTATATATCAGTCACCGGATTCACCACATTTTAAAGCGATCACATCCAGCAATTCCTTTAACATTCCACGTAACTACATAAATACACTTGGGCGCGTTCAAACACATTACTTACAGGCCCTTATAAACACGAGGGTAGTCCGTGGGCTACCTGCAAATCGACTTCCACAGCCCTTTATGCCTTACAAGGTAATATGCGTCAATCAATACCTTAAACCATTTAGACGTAAACACACAAATAGGTAAGTGTGTGAGTGTGATTAATTCTCGTGAACGCTGATTGAATTTGGTATTTGATGGTAATTTATTTTGCTGATAATAATTTGTTCAGAATTACGCTACGGAATAACATAGAATAATACACTAATCTTTTTAAAGATTATCTAATAAATACACGAAATATTTTTTTATACTACTTAGGTAGCAGACAAGCATACGGTCCGCCTGATAGTAAGCGGTTACCGGAGCCTATGAACCCTTGCAAAACCAGGGGCGTCACACGCGCGTTGCCGACCTTGCAGAAATCTCTTCACACCCTTTTTGAAGAACCCCATGCAGTACTCCATTGAGAAAACCACGGCGGGCAGCTCATTCCACAATAAAGAACATTTCTCGAGGCTGGCGCTGCCGATCATCGACTGTGTTCCCAGTACGCTGGCAGCGTTTCCTCTATAAATGCCTACAGGAGCGCCGGCTTTTAGACAACCATTCACCATACCATACACCCGTGGGTGCTTATGCCCATTTGATGACAAAAAGGTACGTTTTGCGTGATACATAAGTAGAACTAAGACAATAGAATAATCTAATAGTCAACACGGAATGCAGAACTCGGAACTCAGAACTCTAGAACTCTGTCTGTGGGATCGGCGCCCTACGATTTTAATTAATCTATGTCTTCGTCGTCGGTACGTAAAAACAAATGAAATCATCTCGGTTACAATTATGATATGGAAACTAATGTATATACGCTGACTTATCTTACAAACATTTGTAACGAAAAAGGATTTGGATACGTTAGCTAATATTAGATTTCAATTCAGTCTTGGCCCTCAGACTTTGAAATGTGAAATAAAATTATTCGCTCGGCCCACGCAAAGGTCTCTTGCTATTTTGATGAAGCTAATTTATACCTAAATTATAAATAGCTTACGACTGTCGGTTCATATTTCGGCCCAATTTGATGAGATTGCAATTCACTAAACGTTTCTGTCGTCTCACAATTCACGCGTATCGCATTACGATAAAGCGGTTAACCATTAGCTTTTTTGACTACAGAAATATTATCGAGTTATACCGTCATATGAGGGAGCTACGGAAATCTCAATTGTCTTCGTAGGCCTCTGTTATATCGGGAGACGCGAGTGATACTATTGCTTGCTTAAAACACGAGCCGGGAATGCGTGCGCGGACGCAGCGACGCACTTATCGTATCTTATTCCTACGATCCTATATTCATACAATACATCCTCGTAGACACGCTACGATAATATAGTAATCTACTACGATATGAACGCTACGGCTGCTACGGAACCATATTTTGTAGCAAAGTGTACATAATTGAGTTTTTTAAACCATTTAATCATTGTTTAAATGTAAAATACACAATATCGATCTTTCGCCTGTATTATTTTTAAAACAATAAAAATATGCAGAGCAAAATAATTAAGAAAACGTCCAAGTATTTTCAAAAAACAAAACTAAATTAATGTTTTTCATTTATCAATAGAGATTACATTCTCATTCCAAAATATGAAACCAACGACACCTTTTCTTAGAAACAAATTAGTTTCCTAAGAACAAAATTGGCTTTTACGCCTTGCCCGTCGGAGCTGACGTCAAATATAATTTGGAGTCCGAGCCAATACACCTGGCTCTAATGTTAGAACCTGTAGCACAACTATGCGCGTCTTTAAATCAACGTAACCGCTCTAAACTTCCCTATAAATCTAGTGTTAATAAAAAATCATTCCTAAACGCATTAACTAAGCACGAGTATTTCTTAAGCGTGTTGAGTATACATAAAAGTAGATCGCTTAAATGAATCTTTTCATTCACGTTACTTTCTGAGTAAGTCTTGTTACGTGTAAATTATACCCAATAAATTGGCTGCAGTTGTCATTACGAGATTTAAATACATACCACATCTTCCTTTTTGCTTTAATCTAAGTTATATACCTACATTATTACTAAAACGGCGGTCATCTTAAAAAAAAAATTATATGTTTGAATCAAATTAAACAAGCGTAGGGCCCGCCTGATGGTAAACGGTTATCGTAGCCATATGGACGCTTGCAACATACGAAGCATCACTCACGCGTTACCAAACCTTCCCCACTCCTCGTGGAGCTCTGGCGACCTGACTCACGCGCAGGAACACAACATAAAGTTATTTGGCTGCTGTTTTCTATAATGTGGAGGTCGAATTCCCCAGTCGAGCTGCTCTTTGAGCGAAATAATGCTATACTCTATTAAAATACATTATTATTTGCTGATAATTAAATGGATTTTTTATTGTATCCAGTAAAAGGTGAATGTAACACAGCAGCGGTTCTGCTACTATTCTAACACCGCGCCAGTGTGTTCACATACTGAGGAGCTGTCTACAACCTTTGAGAAACGTCACTTGCTATTTACCCAACATTCGCCAAATACTCTATTGAATAAACTCCCGCCGAGTCAATATTGGCGAATGTAAACACATTTTGTATCAATATATCAACATACTTTGCAAGTTATCAGAGATTCGAATAAATATTAGAAGTTTATCTCGTTATATTTTTTAGACACTGCAATGATTGTTTGACGATGCGTGTATTTGCTGTTTAGAATATTATTTATGACAAATAAAATGTTTGATTTAAACTCTATTTTATCTTCTCAGAAATATAATACTATTTATTTTATTGTTTATTGAGAAAATATATTGAATAGATATTTAGACAGATTTGTAACCCAAGAATTATTGTAGATTTTTCAAAGGATAGAAGTTGGTTAATATATTAGATACATTAGAGATTGGATCAGTTAGATTATCAAAAAATAGTGGACAAGTATTTTTGCTTATCAAATCATTAAACATTTACAGAAATAAATCGCGTCAAAGTTCGGGAATGGGGGCTCGTGAGTCGTGACTTTTGAGTATAAATTTTACCAAACGTGAAATCATACGGTACTTCAATATACACCTAACACCATATCTTTGACAACAATAAAAATACGTGTCTTATTTTGATAATGTAAATGACGAACTAAATATATTTTTTCAGGAATCTAGTCTATTATAGGCCGATTTATCTCTTTATTATTATTTTATCGCCACGGTTTTAGCATGGATCTAATGGTGCGTCCATGCTACGCGAAGCGAGCATGAGTCGACCTTAGAACGATAAGGGTTCGTTCGTTGTTCGCGTAGCGTGGACGGACTTGCGAGCCTTGAACGAGCATTCGTCTCCGCTCGACTGCGCTCCGCCCGATTGTCAGTTTTTTCACGAACACAGGGATTCGCAACGCGCTCGTTGTAGGCTCGTCGTATGAACGAATTCTGTTCGTTCGTGGCTCGGCTCGTGCTCGATTCGCGTAGCATGGACGCATCTAGTTTCCCATGATCTGCAAAATTTATATAAAAAAAACCCTGAAACTATTTTTCAGTAAATAAGAAACATAAATATTATACATTTACCTATATATCAGAAGAGGTAGTTATTACCGTTTCCCACTGAGACCGATCTTTCATGAATCAACGTAGTCATACGATTCCCAGCCTAATTGCAATGGAAAAGTTTAAACCCAAATTGTGTCCCGGCGGATTTAAGTAGACACGAGTCATTCATTCTACTATAACGATCCGGGGAACACATTAAAACAGTCGGATTATTAAGGGATTTGGAACGTGAAATTTTAATTTAAAATTATATCAACGATATAAATTAAACGATTTATGTAGGAATTAACCGTGTATTTCAACAAGCAATATACATCAACAAGCTTTTAAAACATTGAAAGCCGATATTGTTTATTTGAAAATAAATGAGTATAAATAATTAAAACTGATATATTAAACACTACAGACATGATAAATGTTTAATAAAAACCGTTGGCACGCTTTTGTGATGTGAAATATAAACCGACCGAAACAAAAATAACCTTTTAATCACACAAAAATACTATTATCAATTAACTGCACAATAAAATACCACATTTGCTCAGATCCTCGCGTCGCATGGCATCTAAAAGAATTAAAACTACGTAAAGGTTAGTGGAAACGCTTGCAAATTTCAGTATTTTCGTTCGGGAGCCATTAATTCAGGCTTCTAGAAGTGCCCTCGACTCGACTCCGCTATGCGCCTGAAAGGCTGAAACGCCTGAAACTTTATTTAGATCAACCGCACCCTCGATAATGACGGGTTCAATTTGTTTTATGATTGCTAATATGTATTTCATACCGATTTTACTTGGGGTCTGGATGGTAATTTAATGTACTCATATTTACCTATTTACCATGAGTCAACATATATTTTTTAGACATTGGTATTTAAAATACTGGGCACAGTATTGAGACCTCTAACTCTTCAAAGATAGCTTGCATTAAGATATTAATTATTTTTAACTTGTTTTATCCTCGTGGCTCTCCACGCGTTCCCGTAGGATTTTATGATTTTTTCGGTTTAAAAAGAAACTATCCAATGCTAAGTTTTACGATGGGAAAAAATATTTTTTTCCTTATTATTGATCGAGTAAGGTTGATCTTCACGATTCTATTTTTGCTATTCAAAGTTGTTGCCATATGATGAATATTCGTCTACACCTGCATCCACAGTGCACCTAAAGCTCCTAATTAGTTGCCGTGGTTTGCAATTATTGATTAGCTCCAGTTCGAACGTGGCTCGAGGATCGAGAGGCCCAATAACACTGTAAATTACTAGTGTAGGCCTCATGGTGGTGCTTGCGGTTTACTATGCAGGTCGTTGTTTTGGTCAGCGACGAGCGACTCATGGTCGATAATACAAATGATACTGGTGCTAAAAAAAATATAAAAAAAATACTTAATTTTTTTAATAATAAATATAAAAAAATTAAAATTTTGAAAATCATGTAATAAGCTAAAGTGTAGACATAATACTCAACGGGAGTACGAGGGAGTAAAGGGGTGGGGCGATGGCGGCTTGCGCCTAGCTCTAGTCTGTGCACGTGCCTAGAAACCATACTTTGCGGTAATTTTATTTCAAATTGAATAAGGTATTTCTCAACATATTTACAGTATTTAATGGAATTAAGTCCATTTTTGGGGAATATATATTTTGTACTAACGCTCCTGGGTCGCTTGTCGCCGACCAAAACAACATCCTGTATTATGTGAATAATTTACGTAGCTAAATACTTGTTTATGTACTGTTATATTGTATTTTGATGAACAAAAGAGAACTAGTAAGTTGTAGTGTATACTGACGAATTTTTTAGGGAGTGCAGTACGATGTGTCTTTCAAAATGCATTATGAAGCAGGAAAGTGATAACGGATAAACTAATCGTAGTTTGTTTATCTTTATATATAAAATTCTTCTGCACGTGTGTATGTCACTGAACGCCTAAACGGTTGGACCGATTTGAATGTTTTTTTTTTGTATGCGTTTGGGTGGCGCCCTGGATGGTTTAGATTCACAAATAGGGTAGGGTAGGGTAGGGTAGCACCACAGGGTAGAGTAGCACCACGCGAACGAAGTTGCACCGGGCAGCTAGTGTTTGTCTATTATGACAGTAATCTGAATAAATTAAAATAATTTACTATGTAATTATTTTATACCACTTTTGTTTTGTTTTTTGTAAAAAAAAATCTTAAGTGTCTATTAATCTAAACAATAACAAAAATAATATAACTAAAAAAATGTGTCCCGTTAAACCAGGAAACATCTTCAAAAAAGCAGCACAACCTATATCTCAATAACCCTGAGGGCGTACACAACGTAATCTCAATCTGAATAATAGCTGATGTAGCGGCCCAAAGCCCCTGGTAAGTGCTGATATGAACGGCTATCGATTCCCGGAGACTCCAAACCTGACGTTAAGAATCGTCCCGTTTTATCTTAAAAAGAAATGCGCCATAGATAACGATAACTTGTAAGATAATCTTTAGATTATCATACTTATAATAAATCATAACAAAATGAAATAATACCAATGTCTCGGTCAACACTAAGTTTGCTAGCTATTTTAAGTTACATCAAATAACCTAACTAATATTATAAATGCGAATATGAGTTTGTTTATTTATTTGTTACGCACTCATGCGTTAATTAAACAACTGTCATGAAATTTTCCATGCAGATAGCCTATGGTATCGAGAAGGACATGGGCTACTTTTTACCCGACTGACCGGAAGGAGGGTTATGTTTTTCGAGTGTATGTATGTATGTATGTATGTATGTATGTATGTATGTATGTATGTATGTATGTATGTCTATTTCTTTGTGCCGCTCTGCAGCCTAAACGGCTTGATGGATTAAAGCATATGAGGTGTCGTTAGATTCGTCTTGACTGGGGGAGTGTCATAGGGTATATTATTTTTATATGGAGACAAGAATAAAAAAATAGGGGGGGTATTAAAAATAAAAGTTTCGTTATTATAACAATATGGGTATCAAATGAAAGCTTGTAAATAGACCATTCCATATATGTATATATTGTAATACTTTTATCCTACCTATTTGACGTAAACTGCAAAAAACCACGTTTAATGCAAGGACAGTAAGTACTGAGCCGTTACCATACGTAAATCAGAGTTGCGATGGTTGTTAGCGTTCCTTTACCGTACCGCTCATTTACTTACTAATACATACAATTCTTTTTGTATAAAACTAAAAAGTCTGAAATAAATTAAATTATTAAAAGAAACAAAAAACCCGACTGCGTAAAACATAAATTAACTGAAAAGAGAAAAACAAGCTCTTAAATCTATAGAATTTTGAATATAACTTGAATTTTATTAGGTATTGCAGTCGGGGATAAACAAATATTACAAAAAAATACATACTTAGGTTATTGGTTGTCCCCGATTGCAATACCTTATAAAATTCCAGTTATATTCTAAATTCTATAGATTTAAGAGCTTGTTTTTCTCTTTTCAGTTAATTTATGTTTTACGCAGTCGGGTTTTTTGTTTCTTTTAATAATTTAATTTTTATCTCGGGAATTCAGGTGTAACCGCAGGGGTATAGCCAGTAATGCAATTAGCTATTTG
Source organism: Polyploca ridens (assembly GCA_951394255.1). Classification (NCBI taxonomy): domain Eukaryota; kingdom Metazoa; phylum Arthropoda; class Insecta; order Lepidoptera; family Drepanidae; genus Polyploca; species Polyploca ridens. The sequence continues at coordinate 11,901,228 of OX596256.1, read as the reverse complement.
TGTTTGTATATGTTACACGATAAATAGTCCGATAATATATGTTTTTGTAATGTTACATTACAAATTAAGAACATCGGACTAGCCTCCCACCTAGCTTCACCCGTGATCCTCTATTTTTACCCCTATAAGGTGGAATATCCGAAAATCTTGTATCGGTGACATAAATCTTGGATGCCAACGTCATAAAACTGAGAGAAGAGTTGAGTAGTATTAGTAATTTTATTAGTACCGATACAAACCTTTTATAATTATGTATATATTTATACTTAGGCGGAGAAGTTCAGAAGTATGATGTAACCTCCCACCAGCTAGATGAATCGTTGTAAAAGGATATGACAATGTTTTAATATGATAATATTATGCATATTACTTGCTACGGAAGTGCATCGACGATGTCGCTGATTATAATCAAACTCGCTTCCAAAAGCTACGAGCAAGAACGCTACGAAACTGTAGAGCGGCGTGAGAGCGCTTTATAAGGTTGGGCTGTAGTGCGAGCGTAAGGCGATATAGGATATCAAGTCTATGAAATCGCCGTATCAGCTTATGTGACTGGCGGGCCTGGGTGGCTAAAAATTTATAAAAGAGGAGGCTCGAGCAATATTGCTAATCCAATTAATTTTTTTTACGATTTTACGGCGGAACTTATGTAATTCATCAATCAGTGACTTTTTTACCAAAAATATTGGGATTCCGTAGGATCTGCTGAGAATTCGAAAAATTAAGCAAAGTAGTAGGTAGTAGTAGTAATTTAGCAATATTGCTTGCGCGGCCTTTCTAGCCCCCCCCCCCCTGGCAGGGGGGGCGTTGCGCGTTTTAATTTTGAACTTTCCTAAACGCTCTGCGACCATACTGACGGGCCTATGCAGGGGGTGTCGAATGAGCATTTTGAAAGACGTCTAAACACTACAAAAAAGACATACTTTTGTGGCCTAAGTATAGCCGTCTCGAATCCGCCGCCGCACCTTCACTGTGAATGCTCACTCAGGTATTTTTATCTCAATTTGTTACACACCCAGCTTACTAAGTTGATTAATATTTAAATAGTAAAATAAAATAAGTGTAAGTGTGCAATGTGTTAAAATGGTAAGTTAGGTATTCAGTCATTTAGAACACTAGGTTGACGTAAGTTAGTGGAGGAGCTAAGTTAGATTTTGTAAATTATCTCGTTTATCACTAAATATTATACAGGGTGTTTTTTTGGTCAGCGACAAGCGACCCAGGAGCGGCAGTACAAAAAATCCATTTTCCAAAAATGAACTTAATTCCATTAAATACTGTAAATGCGTTGAGAAATACCTTATTCAATTTGAAATAAAATTACCGCAAAGTATGGTCACTAGCCACGTGCACTGACTAGAGCTAGGCGCAAGCCGCCATTGCCCCACCCCTTTACTCCCTCGCACTCCCGTTGAGTATTACGTCTATATTTTAGCTTATTACATGATTTTCAAAATAATATTATTATTATTATAAAAAAATAAAGTTTTTTTTATATTTTTTTAGCACCAGTATCAATTATATTATCGACCCTGAGTCGCTCGTCGCTGACCAAAACAACAACCTGTATAAGGTTTACATTGTCCAAGGAATAAATGCAAAGCCAAGCAAGTAATTCTACGAGTGAGTCCCCGTGGTAACCCAAGCGACCCCGAAACACGATGGACCGTAAAATTATACTGTCTAAAATCATTCCCCCAGCTCAATATATCATTGCGCAGGTTACCTTTAGATTTCAATATCCAACGTTATTCATTAAATGATAGGGATATTTCCACTGTAAGCGAATCGAGTTCTGAATAATTAATAGAAAATCTTTTCAGTGAAAATTAATGAAATACAATAGAAATATAGGTACCACCTCTGAAATCTCGATAAAAACAAATTCCAATGCTGCACGATCAAATTATATGAAAAGTTCGTTTTTTCAAGATGTCAGAGTTGGCTGTCCTGAAAATTTGCCTAGAGGTTGCGAAATAACCCTGTATTATCCATGTTTGGTTCAATCCATTGTCTTAATATTGATGGATGTTACATTGTTTGTACGAGTCATGTAGTAGTGTCGTGAGTAGAACCTTGTATCATTATATTCTCTACCCACCTAAATAAAATAATAGGCAGAAAAAATAACAAATAAAATTTTATATTTCGAAGCCTTGCCTGGGGAACATTCGAAATTCAAAACATTATTGTTTTTGCTACCAAGAAGCTTATTATAGATATATAAGATTCTTAGTTGTTACCGATCTAATACCAGTTTTGAAATCAAATTCAAAGTATTGCTAAAATAACAAGTAGGTGCTTTTAGAAAAGTATAGACAACCTGAAACACCATTAGATAAAACTAGAACTAGGTAAATATCATATCAGTCAGATATATAGGAGGCGGGCCAACTGTGAATGAACTGGTAAAGGTCTGAAAAGTGTTGCGAGGAACCCCCTTTCCCGCCTCTACCTTGGCAGTGGATTGAAGTGGGCTGATATGATGATAAATTATCATTCGATTCAGGTACCTCTTACCCTCATTTTCAATATATGTCGCTAAGCAACTAAAGGTGTGTCTTTAAATGTAAATGATCATCCCTAATGTTAGTATAAAATGGAAATTCGCCAACTTTAATAACTATTCGGCAGTTAACACACTGCCATGCACCACGCAGCGTAGCGCGTGAATGCGTGTTTTAACGTTGCTTGTATCTCCGTTTGTATAGAAAACACGCACAGTCCAACACACAGAAAATGCATCCATGCGCGTTCGTTTTCGTTCGTTGGCACGCAACATGCAGCGTGATGCATGGCAGTGTGTTAACCGCCTTAGTGACTGTCTTGAGAAGTCGACTGTATCCTCACGGTATCCTCTGTATCTCTTTTAAAATCGTTTTTTTACTAAACCATAAAACAGGTTGCCAACCATATTATATTTTGACATATAATTTACAGGTATCTCGTACCTGTAAATTATGAATGCCTACGCTATGAAAACCAGACGAGTTAATTAATAAAACCTGAAATCTCTTACAAAAAATCCCATCCAACTCCTTTACAAAAACTAGGCCTCAACTGAAGTGCACTCAAAAGCCTCGGTTTCATGGTCGTCAATAATAAAAAAGCAAGTTTTTCAGTAGTCATTATCTGTGGGCGGTATACAACGAGCGTACAGTCGGTGAACCGTTTTGAGTATTGTTGACCCATTTCCCGCGCTGAATTTACTCACTAGAGATATTACAACTGAAATTATTTATATAAAATGACACTTTCGAATTTTATTTTTAGATACATTTATTCCTGTTTTGTGGTTTATGTGCCTTACATTTTATGAAGAATTGATATTTTATTAACTTTGTCATTTCCTAATATTATCAAATGAGGGAATAATTACGATAGAACTTCGTAATTTGAGATTTAAAAAAGCTCTTGATGCGTAATACCGCTTTTATTTAGATGTTACTATAAGATCGACTTTGCTTTAGAGCTAGTTAAAAAATATCGCCTTTTACATTGCATCCTTGAAAGGAGTGACACAATTTGTTAATTAGGCTAATCTCAGTTGAATGGATAAGCGCAGGCAGCACTGCAATGAAGTGCAAATAGGTTTGCATTTTAGGGTTCCACCAAAGATTTTCATAGGGCATCGTGCCTCTACCCAGATGGATAATCGGCCTTACTAAAGCATGACATTTAATATCACTCCGCTTGAGGGGCTCCTGAGCAAATCGCTCTCAGTTCGTATTGCGCACGGCTGTCATCGCGTCATACTCGCTGTACTGATTAAATAAAAAATGTCAACTTGCGTATTAAAATACTGTCACAACACTTATAAAAACCAAGGAAAAACTAAAAAACTAACCTTCCATGTGTAAGTATTGCGATTTCGACACTTTTAATTACCTAAACTTATTACTTTTAAATACTGTCAATTATGGCTTGTTTATTTCGTGTTCCCATAGAGGCGACTATCCTTCTGGACGTTTTAAATTCTTTGGGTTCCACATAAGCTACGAAAAATGTTTTTCCTTTATTTTTGCTGTAAGTCCTTGCTTCTTGCCATGATGAGATTGTGATCAAGCACAGCCCTATAAACAGTAAAAAACATGATTCTTGGTCTTCGGGAAGTACCTTGAAGGGGTAAGATTTGATAAGTGAAATTGCAAGTATCAAAATATCCTACTTCCCATTATCCTACTTAATACATATTATAAAGTTTGTGAGTATGTATGTATGTTTTTTACTCTTTCACGCAAAAACTACTGAACGGATTTGGATGAAATTTGGCACATAGGATAATTTTTATCCCGGGAAAACATACCATCAGGCATTATCTTTTGATTGCGTTCACGTATTTGATATTAATTTCCTGAGATAATAATAATAATATAAATTTTAATTATTATTAATTAATAATTATTCATAATTATTAATTATTATAATAAAGCGCAAGAGTTTTTTGTTTGTTTAAACGGGCTAATCTTTGGAACTACCAGTCGGAATCAAAAAAATCTTTCACTAATAGGAAGCTACATTATCCCCGAGTATTATAGGCTACTTTTTATCCCGGCAACGCGAAATCGTGAAACCACGGGGGATGGCTAGTTTCCTGAGAAAAAGGGTCTTGTCAGATGGATAACAAAGTGATGAGTGAACAAAGAAAAGAATTTATTTTGTTCGTTTTGATAGTGGTCCGAAACGACAAATGCGATCAGTAATGTGGATTCTGAGCAACAATTAGATTTAACTAAATGTTAGTTGCTGTATTATAGACCGCGGTCGTTTACCGACAGCCAGTCACATTCAGAATGAATTGACTTACAAAATATACGCCATTCGATTCGGTAATAGGTACCCAATCACTTCGATCACTTAAAATTGGGTGCGCACCCGATTTACTTTTGTTCCGGAATTAACGCTAACAAATCTGGCAACCCTATACAGAACCCAGGGAAGCTGGTTTATCAATGGAAAAGCTAGGTAGACATAAAGTCTATTTACACAGTCGCTTCAATTAAAGCCAGGTGCCGACTGACAGTAGAGTGTATTGATTGCTTTTCTTTATTTAACTTAAAGAAAGACACAAAATAAGTGTAAGTGTGTAACATTTTAATGTATCCTGACTGAGACATTAGAAACAAATAAACACACAGATATTGCTACGGTGACAAACTGGTCAGACAAATAGGACCTAAATTAGACGGTCGATTAGAATATTATCTGTCGGTCAGTGGGCTTTATCACATGCTCGAACCGTAATAGGCAGACAGTGGAAATTTTCACAGTATGTGTATTTCTATTGCCGTTATTACAAAATATTATAAAAATGAAACAAAAATTTAAAATTAAAGAGGGTCGAAACGTCTTTACAGAACCCTTTGTGTGCGTGTCGGACTCGCACTTGACCGGTATTTCATTTATTTATGGTGAACACATAATTTATTCATGTGTTGAAAATATAACACACTTGTTGTGCTTATCAGTGCTTATCGACGGGCCTGTTGGCGCAGTTGGTTAAGGTCCACCTTACGCGCCGCAGATCGTGGGTTCGATTCCTATACAGGACATGCATTTGTGTGCATGAACATGTCTGTATGTCCTGAGTCTGGGTGTAATTATGTATATTAAGTATGTATTTACAAACAAAAAGTAGTATTTGTATTATATCAGTTATCTGGTTTCCATAGTACAAGCTCTGCTTAGTTTGGGATCAGATGACCGTGTGTGAGGAATGTCCCAGGATATTTATTTTATTTATTTATCAGTCAAACAAAACAAACACAACACAAGTTCAGTTTAGTTCTTCAAAGCACTGGACAGCCTCGACTTACGTGATGGAGGTTAAGAGATAGTAGGTATACTTTTTATAACATTCAACGGACACGTTGATGGAGTAGCTGAAATTAAAAAAAATATAGGTATTTGGGTTCAGCCGGTATTTGGGTTGAAAACCTAAGGCTCGGAAAATACATGAAAACCTAATTACAAAATAAAAGCCTATAGTAAGGTGTCAACATTTCAAAATGTCTACTAACAAGTAGAAATGTACAAGCTTGCCTCAAATAATAGTTAGTTTGTGATGGTCGTAGGTTCGAATCCCACAGCGTTTGAACAATCGGGCGACCACGCAATGCAAGTACACCTATCTTTGTTGTTAAAAAATAATAAATAATAATGAAAAATTAAAACCAACAAAAATAGGTGATTTAGAAATTGCACATCACATTGTATGTAGAATTAATTTTCGCGGCTATCGTGCATTTACCGGGTCGATAACCCGTTGACGCTGCAGCGCAGCGGAGCGACTCGCAATCGGCATGCCGAAGGCACCCGAGCTGTGCCCGACCGTTGCGTGAGCGAGCAGCGCGACGCGGACGCGGGAGGGGCGCGACATGGCTTCGACGCGGCAAGCAAACTGCCGCTGTTGCTGTGCCGTCGCCGCCGTAATGCAAGTGCGTCATCAAGTTATTCTGTAATGGGTTTCCTAAAAATGTCGGCAGAAATTCAATTAATACACCAAATAGAACAATTTCCGTGTTTATACAACTACTTTCTGCCGGAGTACAATCGTAAGGATGTTATTGATGATGTTTGGGGCCAAATTGCTGGAAATACTCATTTGACAGGTAAGATTTTACCAACTTTAAATTCCAATTTTTCACGTACATCAATCATACTTACTTATTTATTTAATATTATGGCTAACTTTACTTATATAGGACTTTGTATCATTTCATAAGATTATAATATTTTACACGGCGAATTCTGTTGTTATGAGTAATTGTCGTCGTGTTGCCATATCAAAATATTTAATTTCCGTAATATACGAGTTATTATTTGTTATTATGTTTTGTTATCAACGTTAATAACGTATTATCTCAATTATTATTGTAAATATTTAAAAAGTCAATTGTTGTACAATCAAAACAATTTTATTAAATGAGTTTTAAGTAAGTATAAGAATCTTAATCAGACATCTCAGAGGTTCTGTTGTTTACAACTAATTTATTCTGTATTATTATTAAATTTTCTAACAAAGAAAATAAGAAAAGGATGTAAGAAAGAATTATTTTAAAGGCCTCAAATTATTCCTTAATTGGATCAATAATAACGTCATTTCAACGTCTCTAAAAATCTTAATTTTTTGTACAAACCTGGCCATGATTCTTTAGTCCTGTCAAATTGTTAAATCTTTGAGTTTAACGATATTTATTATTTTAATACATATTGAGTTTAACTGTAACATATTTATCCATAATGAAATGTACCTACTGTTTAAATTTTAAGGATTCTATTCATATTTTAATAATATCGAGATGTCAAGTACAAGTAAATATTTATTTTTTATTTCAAGAAAAATATCTGCACATGTTGGTAAATCCGAATATCAGTTCAAAAGTTTTACAAGTGGCAACACTCGACGACTCGGACTGAATACCTATGCCATATTTGCCATACACGTGCCCGCGTCACGTTCGACATCAGAAACACAGAGGGCGTTTGCAGCGCGGCATTTCTCGTAACAATAAACATTATATTTGGTATCGTGCACTGTATTATCATCTTTCGTGAGCAGGTGATAAAGTCCAAAACTGATAAATAAATATTTATTGGCGTATGGAAATATGATAGAATTAAACATTGATGTTAATAATCTCTGCGTAAAATGTCTGAAATGTTTCTTGAGATAAAATAACATGTATGAATATCGTCTGTATCGCATCAAATCAATCAAATCAAAATCAATTAATAAATAAATTATTATCATCGTTTATGTTCCAGTATTTAAATAAATAAATAAATAATTACTTGGTTCTCTAGTTTCTGCTTAAAATCAATTGAGACAAAAAAAACAAAACATTAATCTACACTAATAATAAAGAAGGATTTTTGTATTTTTGTTTGTAATGAATATCTCAATAACTACAGGCCCAATTTTAAAAATTCTTTCACCTGGAGAAAGCTAAATTATGACTGAGTAATAGGCTAAATATTATTTAAAAAAAATATGGATCGCTAGGAAAACTCCAATAATATAACCGAAATTTCACCCGGGCGACGCCGGCCACGATCAGCTAGTTCAATCAATAAACTTGTTAATACTTACCCAAAATAAAAACGAGTTCCTATTAGCAAAAGATATATTTTTTAAATTTATAAAATGCTTTCTTTTCAGTTAACGAATGCAGAGAAAAATGGAGGAACATACGTTCATCATTCCTAAGAAGTATGAAGACAAACAAATCGAAATTAAAAAAGCCATATTATTTAGCTGAATACCTCAAATTCGTTGTACCATTCCTGAAACCTGTAAACTATTTAGAAACCGAAGAAACACAGCCTGATACCGTGATATCAGAAACCGAAATAGAACTAGATCTTGTTAAAATGGAAGCCGAAGAATATGAAGAAAATGAAGAAGTACATTTAGAATGTAATGGAACAAGTATAACTGATCCTCTAATAGCACAAAGACCTATAAGAAAGAAACGGAGATTTGTACCAAAAGCAAAAAAGAGCAGCACAGATTTTCTAAGAGTGAGACGAAAGATTAATTCTCAAAGAGATGGTATTAATTCTTCTGTGGATTTAACATCTGATAATAGCCCGATGCGTATGTTCCTGATGAGTCTTCTGCCAGAATTGGAGACGATGACTGAAGAACAAACGAGAACGTTTAAAATAAAGACTATGATGCTAGTCGATGACATAAAGACGAGTCCTCAGGTGAAACGGAATACAAACTGGGATAATTCTGAACGTCTTCAGAAGCGACTAATAAATTTACTTCTGAAGAATTTAAATCGTACCACGTAATGATTTGTGGAAGAACATCATGGTATAATGTGGTATTAGGGACTAATAAATTTACTTCTGAAGAATTTAAATCGTACCACGTAATGATTTATGGAAGAACATTATGGTATAATGTGGTATTAGCGACTAATAAATTTTCTTCTGAAGAATTTAAATCGTACCACGTAATGATTTGTGGAAGAACATTATGGTATAATGTGGTACATAATCGCTCGTTAGTCAGTGATTGCTTTTTTGGTACTATCTTGTTATTGGATTTGAATATGTAACTTAATGATACAATGAACAAAATAACTATTAATACTTAGTAAAATATTTTTATTTTATCATAGATAATTATGTTTTTCTTGATACAATACTATCTATCTATAGTAATATAATAAAGCTGAACAGTTTTTTTTGTCTGATTGATTGTTTGTTTGTTTAAAGGCGCTTATCTCTGGAACTATCAGTCGGATTCGAAAATTGAGGAAATTATAGGTTTTTATCCCAAAAACGCAGGTGAAACCGTGAGACACCTAGTCCTACATAATAAATGTGAAAGTTTTATGGATGTGAAAATGTTTGTTACTCTTTTCCCGCAAAAACTACTGAACGGATTTTGATGAAATTGGTATACATATAGAATATGTTCTGGACGGATATATACTTTTATCCCGGGGAAACAAAAATACCTCTTGGGAACGCGGGTGAAACGAGATGGATGCTAGTATTCTAAATATTATTCCAACTTAGGTATATTTTTTTATTTTTATTTATTTACTCTTAGGGAGATTTACAGCTTAATTTCTACGATAATGTAAACATAATAGATGATCCTATGTCATTTACGAATCTCCCCTAGTGCCAAATTACGTTACGATTGGTTATACTGGTGAAGCGTTAAGTTTTGCCTTCGTAGAACAATATGGATACCTACATGTTGCAGTGATTAGCGACCGTAGAAGTTCATTTGGCACTTTGTGGTATGAATGTTTTTTGTATAATATGAGCCATATTTGAACGTTTCTCTAAAAACCGTAAAACTGACTATTTTATTCTACAATATGCTAAATGAAATATCTATCCATATTGTTAAACACAGGTAAAAAAAAAACACGAAAAAATTCAAATTTCCCGCCTCGTTTTAAGAGAAATCAGAAACTCAAATTCGCATTTATTATAAGTATTAGAATTATGAGGAAATACGCAAATAAATTGTACAGTTATATCTGTATATACAAATTCAACTCAAAAAACATTACCTATCAGTATTTGTCCAAACTTTTGTCATATATCCAATTAGCGTTCGACAACATTAATTTTTCTGAATATGTATGTATCGACTTTTATCAAACAATAATGTGTGTGTAACAAGTTGCATGTAAATTGGAAACTTGTTTTGTTTTACATCAACTTTTTTAGGGATCCATATAAAAAATATAGCTCTATTGGTGACACTTATTTGTCCAGCATCCACATGCTATGAGTCTCTAGCTTAGCTTATAAACAAGTTAAAAAGTATGAGTAACTGTTATTTTTGATTTTATGTTTTTTTTACCGTCATGTATATTTTTTTTTATTTTTTTATTTACCGATGTAAGTACCAAGTATTGGAACGTAATTTTCCTTGCTTCGGAGAGCACGTAAAGCCGTGGTCCTGGTTATCACTTAGTTGTGATAATCGTTAAGTTGGAGGTTGAACCTACTTTTTAATTTTTTGATGATTTGGTGAAGCAAAAAATACGTGTCCAATACCTTTTTACCTAGGAATCATACCTATTCACGGAATCATAAGGGGCCCCATTATATGCCCAGGACCTCCAATAGGTTAAAGAAGGCCCTGGGGACAATATAGGCTGATGATGATAATGACTGTATTGGAATCACAGATACTGAAAACACCGATTCCTAATGTAGTATAAACGATGAAATGTCAAAAAAAAAAAAATATTTTTTCTTACATTTTGATCGAGCTAAGTTGATCGTTAGTATGGAAAGTAATTTTTTTTTTGATAATTCATTGTTGGTCCCATAGTAAAAGTTTCTCAGCATGACTAACCCAACCTAGGTTTTAAAAATATGCCATCTCGAAATCTCCACCCAGTACCTATGTTAGTGTACGGGACCCTTGTAGAGACACCCGACACTCACTTGGCCACATTATTATTCTGTCCCATTAAGTACTACATGGCGTGTGTTGGAATTATGTTTGGTCGAAGAGAAATGAAGCTATTACACTGCCATTGTTTCGCCGAAATGTTTTCGGTGAAATTCGTTTTCATATAAAAGTTTTAATCGTTTGGAAAAAGTATTTTCACGCCTCCATGACTTTTTGTGGTATTATCATTTATGCCAATGGATAAATAAGTAATGTATAGTCAATAAAAGCCAGCAGTTATATTTTGTTTATGTATTGATACTCAATCGAATCATATCTTTTGTATCGCCAAACCATTTATTCATTAAAATGAATAATTCGAATAAAACAAGCAAATAAAAACAATAGTTTAATATATTCACAGACAAGAAGATAGTGGGTAGGTAAAGGTAAAAAGGCAATTACAAAAACATACACAAATCGTTATAGACAGCAACTATATGATGCTATAAATTTTGCTATAATACAAATTGGCAATTTTGAATCTATATTTATATCACGACTTGAAGTCCTAATCATAATATTAAACAAACAAAATGGAACAAGAGACCCGGAATTTAAAAGAAAATACAATAATAACACAATTTAGATACTTTGGTCCCATTATAACAATGATATATTTAATTTTGCCGTCTTATATATTTTTATGATATGAAGCTAAAGTTTTCGAAGAATAAAAAAATCTGCGAAAACGGAATCTAAACATTTAAAGATTTTTATTATAATCCATTATACATTTTCTTTTGTTACATTTGTAGCATGTACCAAGCTCGACAACAATCTTAAACATTTATTTAACACACGTCCATCTGTTAAAGTGACAAGGCAAACTCTCGCCATATCAAGTCTTCATATTACAACTTCCAATAACAACGCTTAATTACAAATTGAGTTTAATATTTAATTAAATGTTTATTCGAAGGGACTTACTTGTTTCGGGGTATTATGTAAATTGTACCAATTTCATTGATTAACCTTAACTTATTTAAATTTTAATGGGGTATTTACGGTTTAGCATAAATTTTGTTTTTAAGTTTGTTACGGCATCAATCAATCATTGAGTTCAATAAAGCTAACAATACTTCAAATATCACTGAATAGCACACGAACGCTTTTCACTTTGTCCAGAAGACCTCACTAGTCTATTGAGGGTAATTTTTGGACTGCTGCTTGCACTGTCCGAGTCCCCTTTGGCACAAGTCTTCGTTCTCATAATCATCAGATCAGTTCGGATGCTTGGTCTTCTGACATTCGGAGCGACGACTCCACAGGCATCTGACAATCTTCTCTTAATAGATAATGTACATTTTTTACTTCTACTACTTTGGCTGCTAGTCGGTGGTAGCGTACAAGGGCTTCCGAAAGCCGTGCTGACTCGTTTATGGTGGTTGGGTGCCATTTCTAAAGGTAGGTTTGCTACTACGAATAATTCGTAGAAGAGATCGTCTACTCTATAGTTTTTCTTTGCTGATGTCTCGATGAACACGCAGGCAGAGTCTTGAGTTGTACAGTAAGCGGATGCTTCCTCTGGTTGAACAGTTCTGGGAAATAAAAATTGATATTATTTTGGATTACGTTCGTGGTTTAAAGGAAAGTTCAGTATTTTAGACAATACGGTAGGTAGGTGTACTGAGATAACTACAGATGATCACGCTATGTCAATTAGGAGGATTCTTGCTCTTGTTAGAACATATCCGGGATACAACGTACAATTCCCAATAATCCTAATGATCCTACCGAACAGACAATAGAATAGCGATTATATCTGTACTTATATTTTTTTCCAGTTTGAATAGTCTTTTGTTAGAAAACAATCTCACCATAGGGCTGAAGATAGTTAGCGCAAAAGCCTAGAAAATAAATGTTTTTTTTTTTTTCAAATACAACTGAATTTCTAGTATACAGGTTGGAAATTTAAGACGGCGGCGAGTAAGTGTAGAAGACTATCCCTTTCTTGTTCAGTTATTGCTCGGTGGAAAAAAAAAGCAATTTTCGAAAAAAAATTGCTTAATCGATCCTATATCCGACAAGGATCAAAAGGTTCTACCGGGCCAAGTTAGTAATAAAGCCAAGTAAGTTTAAGGTTTCAGAAATGTCACAAATTGGGTCAATTAATAACCTAGTATATTGATGGTTTCACCTAGCCTACCTTAGATCCCTATCACTCTTATTCCCGGCTATCGCCATAGGCACCCTGGGCGCCTGCCGTCGTCCTCTGCTACCACCACTGGTAGCACTCGCTTTGGTCTCCAAGATCTGCTCCCGTAGCCTGATCACTTCTTCAAATGACTCCCGGCTGTCCATCGCGAAGACCAGCACGAACAGGTCACCTGTGGGTATGAAATTAAAGATCCGAAAATAGAGTAATCAAAGCATTTTTTTTTTTTTCAATTTTAACCGTGGATTGGAGCTTTTCAAGAATTATGTGTACCTAGTACTTAAATCAGTTATCTGATTTCCGAAGCACAGCTCCGTTTATTTTGGGATATATATATTGATATTTATCTTGATCTAAGTATGATAGTTTCTTTAACTTTATAAAAGTTAGACTAAACTCTTAAAAGCTTGAAGGTTGTACTAGTTCGTTTTCATATCACTTCTTTGTGTAAAAACTACAGTATTTCAGCTGAAATATATTAATTCTTCTTTGTCCGACCCAATTTCCTTTTTTTGGGATCGGGTTTCCTCTTTTGCTTCGGGACATTCCGTCTTGGGAACTTTACTGAAGTCTCTTTTAATATTAGACCACCTGGGGGCCAAGTCTGCTAAAATGTCATACTGACACGATAATATTGCGATTCCATTATCATTGAGCCGATGTTCGCAGTCCACTAATTCATAATGGTCTCATAATTAATGAAAAGAATTTTACTACAAAACTTGTCCAAACTGACAACTAAAAGATCATTGTGGCACGATTGTAGTTTCTATGGAAAATCATTGGAAAGCTATTATGGCACCATTATGACGCTATTGACTGTAAAATGTAACAACTTTGACACCACTGATACCTTGGAACCTAATGGGTAATTGTAATAGCAGACTTGGGCCCATCGATGGCTAGTAAATGTATTTATTAATACAAATACATACTGATCTACTTAAAGAATTAAGTTATGACTGTAGCGAGCGTATTTACTGTGTAGTCAATCGAGAATCGAACAGTTAACTTTATTACTCAGTGCCGTCTTAAGATCGATACTAAATATATCCACATAATTTATGCATTGCGTAATTTACTGCCATTTATTAGTGCAGTGACATATCATCGTATCGATATCGACATTGAAAGACAATGGTGACATCTCTTTCGTACAAACATTATTGAAAAAGGATGGCAACTTTTAAGCGGAGTCTTCACCGTTGCAAAATTTACATTGAAAACTTGGAGTTGATATAAAAATAAATATCACACATGGTGTTAGTATCGTCTAGCTGGATGACACTAATTATTTTATTTTAGTTTAACTAAATTGACACTGCAAAGACAACATTTTAATTTATCGATAGATAATCAATCACTAACGTCACTATTATCGTATTGGTGATAAATTATTCTCCGGTGACTCCTACTAATCTGACACCACATTAAATAATATACGACTGTATGTCGCTCCCTATTGGCAGTTATTTTGGGGATAAACTCCTTATAGCACCGTATTTACCTATATATATATCTGTAAAGAAAAACAGTAATTCACGGAAGTGTTCCTGTTTTAACAAAACAAACATCAAATATACTTTTCTACGCAGTGTTGTGATAATAATCCATATGTAAAGAACGGAATTTTCGACAAAAATAAGATTTTTAACAATTTGGAATGAGGATATATTGATACTGATAATGTATTCAAATATTTATTCCAGAACAAAAATGTGTATTGTGAAAACACAACAGTCGAAACTAAAAAAAAACGGCAATTTTGACTGTATAATATTTTTATTATGCGTTATAAGTTTTATAAAACTAACTTTGTAAAACTAATCATGAGAAACGGTACGTAATCGTGCTAAGTTTCAAGTTTATAAACTCAAGGAATAGATTTTTCATACAAACAAAATCTTCCCTTTTCTGTTATAGGTTGAATTTCCAAAACCCCTTCATAGTACTCGCCTACATTATAAAAGGAAACCTTTCACGTTTCTAGTTCCGACTGGGTACCTTCATTTTGTACCAATCAATGATGTTTTCAATCCGTGATGTTTTTCCATAACTTCAAAATTTTCTATGGCAAACTGAGCTAGAGCTTGCTAAGACAAGAATATATCTAAAACAGCTATGAAAAAAAAAATTCCAGTGATTTTCAGACGCTAAAAATAACCCATTTTATGTCATTACCTGGGATAAAAAAGGGATGAGGTAAAAAGATGTTACGTGGAGCATACCATTACTCTGAGGCACACTCAAGGCTTCAATTTATTTTAGAACGTTTTCCTCAGCGAGTTCTAACATCGTAATGGAGCTCCTACAAAGTAGGTAGCCCAGCAAACACTTTATTTTCTAGGTTACTGTATTTTTGAGACTGTCTGCTAATGACAGATCTGAAATCTGCCGTTTTGCAGAAAACGGACTGAATGTGGCTACCGTTCGCTTATCTATAGAAATAGTCAGACTAATATGAACTCAATACCACAGCACTGTGTCAACAGTACTAAATGACAAGACAGTAGGTACATATATGTCATCTGTTGCCAAAACGGTGCCGCCCACTGACACGCTTGAATATTACGGAATCTGTTGAGCAAGGCGTCTCTTGGAGGGGGCGACAACTTGCACTAATGTGCAACTACCAAAACATTCCGATAGGTCAGACATACTCAAACTTTCTTTGAGCCTCTTTCAGATTTTAGCCGTCCCGCGGGCCGCTACATAAATCACAAAGTCAGGTCACAATCAAAGCAATTTATTCAATTTAGGCCCCAGAAGGGCACTTATGAAAGTAAAATTGTGCAATCAGTGTCCTGTGCAGGGTCTCCAGATGGAGGGTTTTGGGGAAAAATAAAGTCTTGCGAATTTTGGGGTAAACCAAAAGCTTCGAAAAACGTTTGGGGAAAGAAATGTAGACTTTGGAGATATAGGGGTTTTATGCTAGATTGGCGAAAAAATGAATGAATTATGAAATTTCAGATGATAACACAGTCACACAGTAAAAAAGTCCTACTATAAAGTACTGTACCACGGTGCTATGGTTGCCTCACGATGATTTTCTTCACCGAAAGCTCGAGCTCATTGTACTATTTGTCACGGTTTATTTAGTTTGACGCTTATGTGTTTGTATGAAGAAGTATACTGGGTGGAGACTTCGAGATGGCATATTTTCGAAACCTATGTTGGGTTAGTCATGCTGAACTACTTTTACTATGGCACGAATAGTGAATTCTCAAAAAAAAAAATATTCTTCATAGTAAATGTCAACCTTAGGTTTCGAAATCTCCACCTGTTATAGGTGTTCTAGAATTAAATGGTCAAAATGATGGAGTCGTAATTTGGACCATTAATTACAGGACACCTATATAAATCACTGCTGGGTGAGATTATAATTATGTCAGTGGATTTTAATTGTTTTTTTTTCTATAAAATTACAATGACTTTCTCTGCAGTCGGCGAAAAAGCGGGATTCATCTAGGCTATTATTTTACTAGCTTCCGTGACGCGGTTTCACCGCATTTTCGGATGAAAAGTAACCCGCACCACTCTCTGGCTATATCTCTATACAAAATACGTTGATCCGTTGCTTCGCGAATGACAAACCAACTAACACATTTTCGCATAGTTATACAAATTTAATTAGACCAGAGTAGAGGTGGCAACCCTAATTTTAGGTTAAACTATCAGTTGGTGGTTGGTGCAAACTAGGGCACGTTAATTACCGCTAGAGATTGCCGTTGCACACGCCTAAATTGAGAAGGTACTTGTGTCTCTACTCGACTGTGTTATTGTTACGACATGCAATCATGATGGGTAATACCACTAACATTCAAGTTATACGTTCGTGTAGATTTATGGGAATATAGGCGCCGACCGACCCCACAGCGAGCATTCTAGAGTTCTGCGGCTGACCGCAGAACTAGTTCTACGTGCATTCTCCTTGACCGCCGCGGTCGCTATGTGCATAGATAACAGTGAACGCTGCTCGCAGAACTTTAGACCGCTCGTTGCAGGATCGGCGCAGACAGTTGCACCCACAGAAACATGAAATTAAGCACAATATGATGGCATCCACGTAATGGAAAGCGCCGAGCGGGACGACCTCCCACTAGGTAGACCGACGACCTGGTCAGAGTCGCTGGGCGCCGCTGGATGCAAGCGGCCCAGAACCGTTAAAAGTGGAAATCAATAGGGGAGGCCTATGTTCAGCAGTAGACATCCATGGGCTGATATGATAATGATGATGGCATCCACTATAACTGCCGCTCTCTGAATTAAATCTATCCTAGTTTTTGCGATCGAGTTTTCTTTTTGTAAGAAGGTGAGGACCCAAAAGGCCTTATCATCCTTACACGGACAAATCGGCTAGCAAGCTCTCAACCGGGGTGCGATTGAGAATTGATATTTTGACACTATTTATATGAAATGTAATGTCAAATATCAATCCACAATCACGAAATCAAGGATACATCTAATATAGAAAGCGGCTGTGAAGGGGTAAAAGAGGGGATTGTGGTTTCCGCCAGGCGGAAATAGCTTTCCGCTTCACTAGCGTATTGGTATATATTATTATATATAAATATCGAACAAATCTAATAGCTGCATAAATAAGCTGCAAGTCATTCAGTGAGCTATGGAACCAAACAGAACAGAGGAGGAATAAGGTCATTCGTAGAGTTATATTTACGAATATTGCATTCCGGGCAGCATGGTGGTAATAAGCAACCATCGAGCAATCCAATTCGGCAACTAATCGGTGCTCTTGCACTGATTTTGAACAGTAAGGACCAATCACTGCATCGTATGTTCTGGACTTGGCCAATCAAAGCGCATTATCGGTGGTTGGAAATAGGTAGTTTTTGTATACCACTAAGTTGCAACAAGCAATTTAAGCAAAATTAACATCATTTCGCTTCCTTGTGTTAATTGTTCGATGTAAGCAGCCCACATCAATCGAAGAGTCGATCGGCTATCGACGGGACGGGAGTGATAGTCTACCGTGGTGACAGGAAAGCTTTGCGTGAGACGCCCAGCCCACTGGCTGATCAAAGTCACTGTGAGTACTTGTACTATTATTTATTCTGTGCTGTGAGCCGCTGCATTTAAATGCCCCAGGCCCAGTTCTTGAGCAAATCTATGAGGGCTGATTATCCTCAGCAGTGGATATAGGCGTAACATTTAATGTCGTCGCTAGACTGATTTGCTAAAACTTATTAAAATATTTATTACTCACGCGCGAACCATATTGATGAAAGACGTTATTGAAATTAAGGTTAGGTTTCGGTCTTGTGTCATGGCCGACATAATGATGTGCCGGTGTTTGTAGTGATGCTAACACTTGTCCTGGCTAACTGACTGACCTTAATGACTTAAATTTTCCAAAAGCAAAATCATAAGCATTATATAACATTAAATTCTCGAAGTTACAGGATCAAACTGACATCTTGCAATATCTATAGTAGTTTGCGTATAACAATCAGAGGCCAGGATTACACTGTTACCTAACGTAATACCTGGATACTGTGAATACACGGGCTAGGGTTTGCGTTGCAGCTCAACGTGCCACTTTGTAGTCTGTTTACATTGTCATGGTTTGCCCTGTGAGTGTCCAGGGATGAATTTAGGAATGGGCAATCGGCCCGTTAAGCTTTTCAAAATTCATCCCATACTGTTAATGATATTCCCATCTTCACTTGCCACATACAGTAAATAAAAAACCGGCTAAGTGCGAGTCGGACTCGCATTCGAAGGATTCCGTACAGACGTTTCTTGTATGGTGACATTGGTGACCCAGCCTAGCAAATTTAAAATTTTTATAAAAACTTTATTGTTTGTTGTTATAGCGGCAATAGAAATACACATTTAGTGAAAATTTCAACTGTCTACCATATTCTCCGGAACTTTTCTGGATATAAAGTAGAGGACGTACCGTTAGATTAGTTTTCCGGCAACCCAGATGTAGGCATTGGGTAGATGCGTGGATACGTATTGAGAGATGAGCGCGCATGACAGCTCCGGGACCATTCTGGAGAAATAGGAGCCAGCTTGTCTGGCGTCCCAAGCGAGGTTTGAATCCGCTAGCACCATCAAGGTGCGTTTGCGCTAGCGCTTGCATACTGGGGTTCGCGTGGTGAGCGACTTTAGCAGCTCCGTTACCATTCTGGAGAAATGGTAGTGTGTGATCACGGTGCAACTCTTGACATCTAATGAGTACCAGGGGATACTCTGGCGGCGTGACCTACCGCAGATGGTCCCTGACGCCTCGTAAGGGGTTGCCAGGAATAGTGAGGCGTCTTTTATACCTAAGGGTCGGTAAAGGTGGCCACTATAGAAAATCTCAGTAGAAAAGGAAGGGTATGTCTACCATATTATAATTAACTAGCCTTCTGCTCGCGGCTTCGCCCGCGTGGCCTACATAAAACAAATGACATAATTTTTCTACAACAATTAAACAAAACAAAACAGCTTCATCCCGCTTCGAGGGTGGAATTATTAAAAACGCTGAGACACGTATAAATTAATTTTCAATCTTCAGTCTAAACACAAAATTTGAAGATCCTAGCTTCGAAACTGACGGACTTTCATACAATCTTTCATCCCATATTTTACCCCCTTAAGGGTGGAATTTCGAAAAACCCTTTCTTAGTGGATACCTACTCTTTACAAAGAATATACCCTCAAAATTTCATGTCTCTAGGACCAGTGGTTTAGGCTGTGCGTTGATATATCAGTCAATCAGTCAGTCAGGACTTTGAATTTTATATATATAGATTATGCAATGTAAAAAAAAATATAATCCGAAATAAAGTCACATATCTCGGCTCACTGAATAACTCTCGTTCTAAGATGTTTTTATTGCACTATAGTGTAAAGCTTTAGAGATTACATGCAGTTTATTGGAGGTAAATACATTAATGAAGGTATTCTATGTGGTAAGTATAATGTAAGATTTATATTAAAAGCGTAACTTAATAAAAAAAACCTTTCATGAAAATCAACACTAGACTCTTTACGGACCATCATGCAAACTCTTCAAAACGTTTTAATTGACACGTTGAATTTTAGTTAAAAAGTTCTAAATATATTCGCCCAGTCGCCCCTGAGACTCCGCAAATAAATCCGGGCCTGGTCTTACGAAGTTACACTACTAAACTTGTTAGCGAAGGATTGCAAGGTTGTGCAATGTTATTTTACACTCATATATATCAGCTTAGGAGATTGCACGTAGTTTATTGTTGGCAAATACATTACAACATAAAAAGCGTAGGTACCATCCTCCGCTCGAGGTAACGGTCAGCTTACCACAGTCGCGTTATGTAGGTACCTAATAATAGTGGTAATGATGCCAGTACATTTGAAAGCACTTTTACAGGAGAAAGCAAACATCTGTTTTTTTTTTTTACTGTTTATTAGACCTGTGTTTGATCGCAATCTCACCATGGTAAGTGATGATGTGGCCGAAGGTGGTAAGCACACAAAGCCTAGAAGGAACTGGCTCTCAAGTGCAGCTATCGGAACACACCGAAAGGTGCTTGGCGACAGAATTTCAACTTGATGGTGGTAGCCAGCCAGGCGGGTACTACAAAGTACCCTACCACCGTGCTATGGTTTCCTCACGATGTTTTCCTTCACCGAAAGCTCAAGCTCATTGTAGGATTCGAACCCGGGACCTTCGTCTCGGTATCCGACGTCATTACCACTGAGCTATCATCGCCTGTAGAGTGGACGCCAATGAGTGAATTAGATTGAGATTATGTTTTTAATACCATTAATTGTATTATAAATGACTGCGTTCCAAAGAATAAGCGAAGCAGTGTAAGTACGAGGAACATTTACCCCGAGTAGTGACTCGGGGTAAATGTTCCTACACTGCTATGTTTGCTATGTTTGTGCAATGTTTGCACTGTCACTGGTAAATATTTGACCAGTGACAGTGGTCACTGATCAAATATTTTGCGACATTGAGCTCAAAGCTTTTCTTCATAAGAGATATAAATCGACATGATCCGCAAAATATTACGAAGCGTTTGCTCATTGTAGGACAAGAATTAAGAATATGATAGCGTTTGCAGAGACTCGAGTCATCATTTTGAAGTTTATTTTGAATGCATCGAGATTGCATTCAAAATAAACTTCAAAAGACCCAATGTCTCTGGAATTACGATAATTCTAAAAGACTTAGGGTCTAATTATCTTCAAAAGATTTTAAATAATGGGTAGGACGCCCGCGTTTGTGAATCCAATGAATAAATGACTGAGAGTCAGAAGCCACTGGCTACTTATTTGGAAACCTCATTTGGCGACGGTAGGTAGCCAGAGGTAGCCATGGCTACGTAGTCAGCGACGTCGCTATGGCGTCCCAGTGTGTTAGCGCCCTTAAGCATTTTGACTTTAGTATTATACACTAAAAAGAGTATTAAAATGCAGAAGACAGTATAGTTTTATCTTAAATGGCTCTGTGTTACGTACTTCCCTCTCATTATACTAACTCCTATATTATCTTTAAACTTTAGAAAGTGGATTAGGTTAAGTACTAAGTTTGAGTGTATTAACTTCTATGTTCGCTCTTATACATTTTCGTAGTAAAATTATCATAAGTGAGTTATTTTATGGGATTATGAACATAACAGTCATGTTAGGTGCTTTTGTTGTTTTGCAGATGTTTTTTTGATATGACTACTTCTCGCCATGGTTGGGGTGATTCATGAGGAAGGTTTATGTGTATAATTCTTTAAGATTTTGTGTAAATTGGCTGCAATATGACAATAATTATTGAAGATGTCGGAGAAAACATGCGCGGATAAAATTACTCTGCTACCCGGGCGAAGCGGGTTTGTTATTATAATCCCATTTAAACCTAAATTTAAATTGCATAATTAAATTAATCCCATTATTTAAATCCGAATTTGTTTTAAAACTTCATAAATTCAATTTCTTTCTACGATATAATTAGAAAGGAATAATTAATAATAGATTAAGTTGCGATGCAAATAATCGAGTCTTATTAAGTTAGCTGAATAAACAATCAATGGATAATAAATAACATAGATTAAAACAATTAAGTTACACATAAAGCAAATGATTTCAATCAATAAACCTTCTGCAATTAAAGGCAAAATTAATTTATTGAGTTTATCTTCAGGCCGAAGTAAATTAATCGGTCAGTAAAATGGAACTTCATTTTGTTTGTGTACTTTGTTACATATAGACTCAGACTGGGATACATTGGCATGTTGGCCAACAGACAAATAATTGTCTGCGGACTTGGTCTGTAACTCTGTACATTCAGTGTTTATTAATTGGCAATTATGTCAGCAATAGTTTGTATATGAGAACTGGGGGGCTAAAAAGGCAAAAAAGTCAACAAGTTCAAAATCGTGTTAATTCTTGATAAAGCTCCTAAAAATATGAGCGACAGTTCATTCGATGCGGAATGACGTCTAGAACAATTTATCTCGACGATTTATTAGCACATAAAAAATGCAATGCAATAGTTATCAACAAATTAAGATGAAAACAGATAGTATTTAATTTTTCGTTAATAACTCAAAAACGATTAATATTTAAGAATTTTTTTCATTAATAACTCAAAAACGATTAATATTTAAGAAATTTTCTGTCAATAAATGTGTACTTCCGGAACTTTATCTCCATTATTTATAGATGTAATTCAAAGCCGAAAATAGGTCTCCCTCCACCCAACCGTTACGACATGGGCGCACTGCCGCTCAAAACGGTGTACCACAAAAAAACTATTTTTACAGTAACAAACATTAATTCAAATAATAAATTATTACAAGAAACAAAAAACCCGACTGCGTAAAACAAAAATTAACTGAAAAGAGAAAAACAAGCTCTTTAATCTATAGATTTTGAATATAACTTGAATGCCATAAGGTATTGCAGTCGGGAACAAACCAATAACCTAAGTATGTATTTTTTTTTGTAATATTTATTCTGCAATATTAAATATCTTTATTTATTTCAGACTTTTTAGTTTTAACTAATGAATGAGTTGTATGTATTAGTAAGTAAATGAGCGAACTAACGCTAGCAACAACCATCGCAACTATGTGAGTTACGTACGGTAACCGCTCAGTCTTTCCTTGGCTCCTGGCATTAAACGTGGTTTTTTTCCGTTTACGGCGAAATGGTTACATAAAAGTATTATAATATATACATATATCGATGGTCCCTACGTACAAACAGATATATCCTATACATGATGTATGGGACATGTCTGTTTATACGTAGGGACCATTGATATGTAAAGGGCTGTTCACAAGCTTTCATTTGATACCCATATTGTTATAATAACGACATTTTTGTTTTTAATCCCCCCCCCCCTCTTTTTTTATTCGAAGACGCCATATAAAAATAATATACCCTATGACACTTCCCCAGTTAAGACGAATCTAACGACACCTCATATGTTTAATTCCATCAAGCCGTTTAGGCTGCAGAGCGGCACAAAGAAATAGACATACATACATACATACATAAATACACTCGTAAAACATAACCCTCCTTCCGGGTCAGTCGGGTAATAAAAATAACAACTTGAAAGAATAAATCACCGTTGGAAAATGTCATTTTTCAAAAAGTTATAAATATATAAATAATAAATATTCATAGCTATTACGTCATCAATCTTTTTGACGAACATATAATTATTGCTCCCATTCAAAGTTAGAAAAACTCGGCAAAATTATTATATCCCAGCACAATAAAACGGGCTAAAAACGTTTTTCCCGTTTTAAGAATCCCGTTTGTATCATTGAAACGTATAAGGCAAAGTAAACAAATGATAAAAGTCGGTACTTCACCAGTTATATTCGAAATACGATACTTTAAAGAGGTACGCACTTCAACAAATTGTCGAGGGCCTTTTGTTACGAATATTTTTAATATGGCGTGTCAAAAAAACGAGGGCGTTTGGATTCGTAGCAATAACCGTCTACGAAGTACTACGACGCTGTGGCGAATACGTAGACTCAAGAGTAAATTAATAGTTCTGCGTCCATAGATTTTTTGAAGTATTTTTATACACGCAATATTAATAAAAATATAAATCCAAAAGTATTAAGTAATCCCTGCCTGTCTGTATGTTCCTTTCTCACGACCAAATCCCTGAACAGAATTCGATCAACGAAGATGGCTCATAAAAAAGTATTGAGATAATAATCACTTCATTGCACGTTCAACTTTATGAAGTTTTCTTCATTAAATTGACTTCCAACTTGACTTGAATTCCAGTCTTGAGATTGAACAGAGACAGAATCTAATAAGACAGCTTAACTTGTTCAACAGTTGGCGTTAAATAAGTTAAACCAATCGGAATTGCCGGCGCTGTCTGCTTTTTCGTGTTGACATTGTCTCAAATAAGTTTATAGTTCTTTAACACCTTGTTAGGTATCCAAGCAAGTTTATTTTTATTTCATCTTATCTATACTAAACTACGCCAAAGACTTTTATGCTTTACCACCATTTAGAGAATTTCTTCCACGAGGTATATATGTAATCCGGGCGAAGCCGGAACGAGTCGCTAGTTATTTTCAATGTACTGTTACAATTTCAGATTACAGAACAATATTCAATTTCCGCATACAAAGATGCCCAGGTTTAGTTTGAAGCCAACATGTGTTATTTTTTGCAACAAGTCATGCACAACTTTTGTTACTGAGAGAAAGTTTGTAAATTTTACACAACGCTGCTTATGTAGGGATTTAGTGTTTTGTTTGCGAGCACATCGTGTTTTTGTTGTTCTATTATAAGTTTAGTCATGCCGTTAGTAACTTTTGTATCTTAATAAGTGCGAATTTTCATGTAATTTATTAAAACTGCTATATTTAATTGTCTTGGTGATAAAATTAGGTTTTAACAAAATAGAGGTTTGTGTATCAATATAAATCCTGGAATTAGTTTACTAAGATTTATGCACAACAAATATTTACGTATAGAAAATATTAACGGCAAGGTTGCCAGCAGGCTGACAGAGTTTCCTCTTTGGATAGCCAAGCTGATGCGTTGGCGATAAAGCCACCCGCTGGTCTCCGGAGGCCTCGATCAATTTTGATGACAAAGTGCGAGTAAAACGGCGATCTTCGAAACCCCACAGTCCCATGTGCTAAGATAATTTCGTTCAAACTTAATAAGTATCAATCAATCAATCATCGTGCCATCTTATTTTACAAACAATAATTCGTGTGAATTATTTCTGAATCTTAACATACTTTAAAACGATCTAGGATAACCAATAACTCGAATCCAAAACATTTTAAAATCTCAAATTTAACACAATCATGTAAAACTCTTAGCAAATTGGTCCTCTAAATGTTTTTGTTCTAAAATTAGTCCCATAGTAAAGTTCAATATCTACGAAGGTACCGACCCTATGAGCCAAGGGAAGGGCTATAAAGATGCCGTTAACTGAACTTGAAGGGACGAGTTTCAATGTTGAAAGAAAGTGCTTTCGACTCATTATTTGGTGCCGAATTGGTAAGAAACGTGATTATGCCTTTATGACAAAGGACAGGTAACCCAACTTTAAATATAAGGGTTTATTGCAGTTACCTGCGTACCGTATGTAACTATAGAGAGCTTAAGAATTTTAATTCTTAAGCTTTTTACCAATTTTAGTACCATTTAAAAATATTAGATTAAATAATTGGACTGTTTTACAAAAAACTTAAACCGACTTCAAAGTACATTCGGAAGTAATCAAATCCTGATCTGATGACAATGGGACCAAACGGGAAGTGTGCCCTTTCAAATAAAAAAGGATTTTCCAAATCGGTCAATAACTGACGGAGTTATGAGGTAACAAACATTAAAAAAAAAAATACAACCCAATTGAGAACCTCCTCCTTTTTTTGAAGTCGGTTAAAAATTTGATTAGTTTGTTTCTTTGGAGCATTATTATGTAACAAAAGTGACGACTAATGCCCGGTTTCAATAATTTACGGATCGGTATCGGTTAAGATTTATTAAAATAAAGACTCTTATATCTTTATTAATATGAAGCAAAGACCTCAAAGCTTTGCATAGCAGACCCTCCCATATGGAAGTAGCTATCACAAGTACAATTAGCTTACGAAATGATCTATATGCCCAGTTTGGCAATAAAAAAACCTACCATTGGTAAGCAAAACGATTCGTTTTTGTTTATTGAAACCGGGCATAAGACGTCCCGCTCGGCGCTTTCCAGTATCGTTCGGTTCTCTGGAACCTTTCTTATCAAATGGTTATGGTTCTTTGAGTAGATGTGGCCTACACTTTCATTCTTCTACAAAATGTCATCAATTTTTTTTTTATGTACAGAAATAGAGAAGACACAGAAAATACAAGGAAACTATATAACTAACCGGTGAGAAAGGAAAGTCTTCTCATAGCAGGAAAAGGATGGTTTCCAGAAGTATCCAGCAAGTCCAGCTGGTAGACTTCTCCTCGGATCCTGTAGAGCTTGCGATGGAAGTCTTCTATGGTCGGAGTATAGCTGTCTTCGAACTTGGTGCCGAGGAATCTTGATACTAAGGAGGTTTTGCCTACTCGTGCTGACCTGGGGGTAAACAAAATATATTTTCAAGAGATGTAGAGCGTAGCGTTTATTCGCTCAGAGAGCAGTTCCACTGGGGAAGTACCTCCACCTCACAGAAAACCGCAGCCAAATAACTTTGTTGTTTTCCTGTCGCAAGCATCCATATAACTACGGCTACGGTAACCGCTAACCACCAGGCAGGCTGTAATAAGTAACGTAGTTTACCGACGTTGTCGTTTACAAAAAATTGGAGATGAGTAAATTTCCAATAAGAGACATCGTATAGATCTGAGAAATTACTGTACAATTTGATTTTTATTCCACCGTAATAAGTGATTTCTTTGTGGCCTAAGGCTCTATTCACACGTACCTCAACCACACTACAACCCCAACCACATCACAACCACACCTGGCGGGCGCTAATTTGTATGAAAATTAATAGTTGAATTCACACGAACCACATTTTGCCGTCACTATCGACCGCGTGTGTGATACCGACCACACCGCAACCATGTCGCTACCATAACGCAACCAGCAGTGACACCGTGAACTAGCGGTACAGACATTTTGTAGGTACCACAACGCAATCGCAAGAATCCGCAGCGTGACGCAGTGACACTATTCACAATAGTAACCACAGCTTGACCACATTTTGTCGCGACGCTTTGGTGTGGTTGTGGTACGAGTGAATAGACGCTAAGTCTTATTGTGTATATTATATTAGCAATTGTAAAAGGTGATAATGACCGTCAGAATGCAGAAGAGAGAATCGCATTAATTATCATTTTTTAATACTCCATGTTATAGAGCAGAAAGTGAAAATAAGTAGGTAGTTACAATAAACAAAAATAACATTATAATATAAACATGCCGCTGCTGCTGCTGCTGGTCAGATAAATAAGCTGTCAGAGTCACTCAGCGAGCTATGGAACGAGCTATGCTCGGAATTTGTCTACGTGTCAGGGTCTACAATGAGGACATTCATAGGAGAACGAAAACGACAGACATAGCTCGTAGAGTTACTAAGCTGAAGTGGCAATGGGCGGGCCACATCGCTCGAAGAGCCGATAGCCGCTGGGGAAGAAAGGTTCTCGAGTGGCGACCACGTGTACGGTGGACCGACGACCTGGTCAGAGTCGCTGGGCACCGCTGGATGCAAGCGGCCCAAAACCATTCGAAGTGGAAGTTAATGGGGGAGGCCTATGTTCAGCAGTGGACATCCATAGGCTAATATGATGATGATGATGAATATAAACATGCAATAATGATAGTTCGTGTTAGTTATCCAGGTTTTATGTAATGTACCCTATTTAATATAGTTTAAACCATTTTCTATTTATTTTCTAATTAGAAAGTTGGTTGCGGCAATCATCTAGCTGCGCAGTTTAGTACGCTACTGGTGTACCCTTTTCCCCGAATTACGTTTAACAAAACGTGATACTAAAGAAGTTAGTTAATGCTATGCGATTGCCATCTACAATCTTTTATGTTACATGAACCTGGAATACGATATAGTAGGGAAAATATATAGCTATAGGGTAAAAGAATTGTTCCATAACACTATATTATTATTATAATCATTTAAATAATGCTGATAACAAACATATTACGTTCACTTACTTATGTACACTTCAGACGGTCTCAATTGAAAGCGTTCATATTCACTTACAACATTCTTGAAAATTTTATCTTTGAAACAGTTATGAAATAATATGAAATAATATGAAACAACACGATATACGGCAAAGCTGCGGAAGCATCGAAATAACTGAAAGTTTTTAGAATAGACAAATTTTGCAGAAACCATACATAATCTTATGTTTCTATTAATTAAAACCACCGAAAGTTAGTCTAAAACCCCGTATTACAAAAGCGTCTCGTAAAAGCCCAGGATTTAAGAAATCCCCAGCATTTTTTTTATATCTATGACATCAAAAATTTACAGATTTAACTACACTAGACTTAAACCTTCTTTTGTAATAAGGGGGAAACAGTTTAAATCATTACACACAGGTAACACATAGTCGTGAATGTTATATTAACGCGTTATGCCTTCACGTTGTTATCCAACAAACAAAGACAAAGCTCTACCCGCACAGCGTTTGTCTACCGACGAAACTTTGTAATATGTTCAAAAACATACATATTATATCAAAGGAAATATCTTTTCAAGTAATCTCACCGAGGGAGTTTTGTGTAACTAACGTTGGTTCCGGGTTAAAACGACTTGCGTCATAAAAAAGAGCGAAGAGTCACATTAAGAAAATATGTAGAGCATTTTATATTACTCAAAGTCAAAGTCAAAGCCATTTTTTTATGTTAAATGGGTTTGCGTTTGTCCTTCGACTGACCCCATGAGGAGTTATGACGAGGCCGAGGATGTAGCACGCTTACCCAGAAAAAGCCTATTCACTCTGGCCTTGAATACATCTAGGTTATAGGTGTCGGGAAACACAGACCCCGGAAGAGAGTTCCACTCCTTTGCTGTTCGTATAAGAAACGATGAAGCGAAGCGTTGTGTCCGGGTACGCGGGATGTCGACAACGTATGGGTGGAAATTCTCCCGGCGTGTTGTGTTTCGATGGAGTTTATTCAGTTAGGACCTAGTAGAGCACTTATGAAGGTCAAAGCTACTGAGGTTACCACCAGTTCGTACTGAGAAGAACAGGCAAGAAATAAAGCAAGGTATTTATATTGTTTTTTTGGACAATCTGACTATATTGGCAATTTTTTTTATTAACAAAATAAAGTAGATTACGTAATGATAAAAATGCATTAAAACTTGTTTGCATTTCATTATTTATATAGTTAACGTTATTATTTAAGCTTTTATAATCAATCAACGATCCTGTTGGCGTATTATTTGCAAATTTCATGGCGATCGGCCCATTAGTTTATGAGTTATGCTTGAATAAATAAACAGACATTCTTTTTAATAAAACATTAAAAAATCAGATTGATTTTTTATCCAGGATACTCTAGAATAGCAAATTAATTGATACAAATAGATGTTTTATTAAAAAGAATGTTTGTTTATTTATTCAAGCATAACTCATAAACTAATGGGCCGATCGCCATGAAATTTGGCATGCAGATGGCCTATGGTTTGGAGAAAGACATAGGCTACTTTTTTATCCCGGGAACACAGATAAATCTGCGTGGAACAGCTACCGAACCGACAAGTAGTCGACGTTCAGTTGTTATAAAGCAACAGGGTTTCCCTTCACACCTACGCAAACAAAGCCAAGCATTCTATCTTGTCAGGATCTTGATGGTTTGTTTGTTCAGGACGGTCGTGATCTCCGGACCTCGGGCCGGGAAGCTCGGTAAATATATAAATAACTAACTTTTGTGTGAGCACGCTTGCATAACTTATACCTACGATTCTGATCAAACATGACTTGATTAGATGAAGGTATAATGATAATATTGCTAACAAAATGTTTACCAATTTTCTTGCTTTCAACATATATGTAAGAATGATCCCGAGATGAAGTGTTTTTTTTTAAATACTTTAAATGTGTATAGCAAACTATCTAGGTCACAGACATAAATCTTAAAAGATAAGGCAAGTCCCTTCGTCCGTATGAAAACCAAGTGTGCCACTTTTTTCTTTACCATGTTATCACAAGAACGCTTTAGTTAGGCTGGCATTAGACCTATAACTAGAAAATGAAGCGATCACTGATCATATTTTAGTAGACAAATATCTGCTAAAATACAAACTCTCTCTCTGCTCTCTACACATCTCTGGTGGACATGCAGCCTTATGCGAGTTCCCCGGCCGCGCGAAACAGCGTCAAAAGAAGAGCATTGCTCTCCCTTTTGGCACGTGATACATATTCGCGTCATCTATTTAGATTTATATCGGTGGATAGTCCCCATTTTCAAAAAGATATTTCTTTTCTACAAATCATTTAGCAATCAAATCAAATCAAATCAAAAAAACATTTATTCAGTTTAGGCCCTAGAAAGGCACTTATGAACGTTACATTGGTACATACAGTTGAATTTACCACCGGTTCGGAATACTCTCATAAACTAGGAGTGGAGTTAGATGACAAAGACGTGGACTGGATCACCCGGGTAGGCCCACGACGTCCACCAGTATCATCCAGCTTACCTGAGGGAGGAACCAGGTTGCCGCGCCCGGTCATAGTGCGTCTGTTGCGTAGAACAAAGCGCGACCAATTATTAAAGGCGTCTAAGTCACGCAGGAACATAAATAGTGCAGACTTGAAGGTGCCGGGTGCTCCACTTAAGGTTTTCTTTAACGAAAGGCTTACCAAGGACAATAGAATTTTGTTTCGCAACGCCAGAGTACGATCAAAGCAGCAAGGCTACGCGTTCTGTTGGTGCCACCAGGGTGCAATCTACGTCAGGCAGCGTGAAGGTAAGGCAGCTGTACTCCTGCGATCGCAAAATGACCTGGACCGCTTGTTGGTTAATAATATTAATAATACTGACACAGATAATGTCACGTCACAACTTCCCCTGTAGATTGGGTTTCCTTGTAATGTTGTCAAAGATTTTGAGTTATATTGCTGTGTCTCTGACTTGTGACTTTGTCAGGGAAGTTATAAGTAAAATGTTAAGTTTATACAGTTATGAATATTTCTTTTTTCCGGATTCTGTTTGCGCCATATTATGTAAAATGAGAAGCCTCTTATCTGTTACGAGTAAAAATATTGCTATGTTAGATTGTATAGGGGTATTTTGGCTGGAAACGTACGAGTGCATGCAGTTCTTGTTAGTTAACTATATTCATGAACGTATTCTAATGAAATTTGTAACTAACTTATGTTTAGGTATTTGTGTATGCCAAATATTAAGCACAATGAACAATCTAAACATATTATTAATATTAGGCTTTGGGGATGTTAGTGTGCGTTTGTCTGTTTATTGGTTAATATTATGTATATTGTCACGCCTATGCGAGATTTTAAAAGAAAACAAGTGTATTATTGTTATGGCGTTAGCGGCCACCGCACATAATTTTGTTCACTATGCGCGTTTGCTACCTTTTGTAATTTTAATTTACTACATGTGGTGTGTGACTGGAGGATTTGATACAATTATTTATCAGACAGGCTTTAAAAAAATATTGTTTTCGGTTTTAATCAGTAATAGACAAGTAATACTTACATATTCAATCGAAGCTGGGATATGCTCTTTTTACAGTGATGGTTCATAATAATATCGGAGTTGACCTGGATGTAGTGCGTATTGACTGTCATGTAATAAATGAGCCCGAACAGTGTAAAGATGTTTTCTCGAGCGAACATAACTTCAAAGTCCTAACGTTTAACATAAGAAGCATAATAAAAAATTTCGACCATTTCCTTATATTTTTGTCTCGCATGAATGTATCTTTTGATATCATTGTACTCACCGAATGCTGGATAAATGCAAGTAGTATTATTCCACAGCTATCAGGGTACAGCGCCCACCAAACCACCAGATGCAATAACCAAAACGGTGGTGTAGTTACCTATATAAAATCAACATGGAACGCTACAGTGTCTGAACCTGAAATCAAAGATGCTGATTGCTTACAGATAATTTTTAAATCAATGAGAGTACTAGGCGTTTATCGCTCACCCTCTTTCAGGAATTTGGGTAGCTTTCTCACATCATTAGACGCCTACACAAACAGCATAGGTAATGAATCTTGTATTATACTAGGAGATCTAAATATAAATATACGAGATACTTTATCTAACACCCATAACCTTGAATACTTATGCTTTATGGCAGAAAATGGTTTTTTACCAGCAATCACCGAACCTACCAGAGTTGAGGCATGTCTTGATCATATCTATGTTAAAGGCAAAAATCCTGTTACAAGTGTTGGATTAGTATGTAAATCGGACATCACAGATCACGACGTCGCTATGTTTGGGACACACTTAAATAAACCAAAAACGCAGAAGCCTAGTCGTTTTATCCTTAAAAGAGATGTCGATCTTATTATAAAGGAACTTGAAACTATAAGCTGGTCCTGTCATCTAAGTTCATTTTCCGACATAAACGATTTAACTAATGCATTTACTAAACTTCTTATGAATACCCTGGATAAACACACACGTAAAGTGAAGGTATCCAGATCTAAATATAATTTAAAGCCCTGGATTACGCCTGGACTTATGCGGTGTATGCGCCATCGTGACAAACTTCACATGCAAGCGAAACAGGACCCTAACAATAAGGTTGCTTGAATCTCGTACACACGCTACCGAAATTTTTTCATTGAATTGCTACGTAAGGTTAAGTCAGACTATGAAAAAGCGGAACTCCAGGCAAATAAAAATGACACCAGAAAACTATGGAAGACAATCAAAAACGTATGTAACCTAAATCCAACAAAGACGGACGCCTCTGAACTTTTATCGCTCGAAGGCTGTGTTAATGAAGAAGGTTCTTTAGATCTATGCAATGAGCATTTTTCTTCCGTAGGGCAAGGATTGGCAGATGTGATTATGCAAAAAGTTTCTAAGTCTGAAAAGGACTTGGCAAGTTCTGTTAAAACTGGAAGTGCGCCAGCCAAATCCTTTTTCATGAAACCCACAGACTGTTATGAAATTGAGTGTCTTATTAAGGGATTACTAGACGATAAAGCACCAGGTATTGATGGCATTAGTAATTCTTTGCTGAAAGACCTCAGAACAGTTTTAATTGAACCGCTTACTATAATCTTTAATCATAGCATGACCACTGGAGTATTTCCTGACGCCTGGAAACTTGCGTTGGTATGCCCGATACATAAAGGTGGATCAAAGTCAATGATAAACAATTATCGCCCCATTTCACTCTTGTGTGCCTTCTCGAAATTACTGGAAAAACTTGTAAATGATAGATTGATAAAATTTTTAGACTCACGAAATCTCATCTCAGATAGGCAATTCGGTTTCCGTAGGGGAAAATCGACAGAGGATGCTGTGTCCTTACTAACTTCAATAGTTTCATCAAACTTGGATAAAAACCGGTGTTGTGTTGGCGTATTTCTAGACCTAGCCAAAGCTTTCGACACTGTCTCAGCTCCGATCTTATTGAAGAAACTAGAGAGCATAGGTATACGAGGTATTGCCCTCAATTGGTTCAGTAGCTATTTAAAAGAGCGGAGACAGCATGTCAAAGTCGGTTCAGCAGTGAGCGGATCACAAATTATTCACTTTGGGGTCCCACAAGGAAGCATTTTAGGCCCAACATTGTTTACACTTTACATCAATGACATTCACGAAATATCAATCAGAAATGCGAATATATTGTGCTATGCTGATGATACAGCTTTGATATTTAATGGACCAACATGGAAAGATGCTTTTGCGGCAGCGAATTTTGGAATAACTGAGGTCCAAAACTGGCTACAAAACAATCTCCTGACCCTGAATACAAAGAAAACAATGTACATCTGTTTTCACAAAACGTCAGCTTCTGCGCCATCGTCGTCATTGTCGCCCATTAAAATACACTCTTGCGCTGGTAATCTTACATCCTGCAACTGTGAAGAACTAACAAGAGTGAAAGTTATTAAATACCTTGGAGTCTTGCTGGATGAAAATCTTTGCTTTAAGGCCCATATTCACGCCTTGTCCGGGAGGATTAGAAAAGCAATACATGTAATGAAGTCACTTCGTGATGTGGCAAGTTTGGACACACTTAAATCGGTGTACTTTGCACTCTGTCAATCCCTTATCATGTATTGCATCGCCATCTGGGGTTCTGCCGCAAAATCTACCATAATACAGGCTGAAAGGGCTCAACGCTCTGTTCTTAAAGTAATGATAAATAAACCCCGTATGTTCCCCACATGCGATGTGTACAAAGAAAGTGGTGTGCTCAGCGTCCGTCAGTTGTTCATTTTAAAAACATTTTTGTCTATGCACAAGTCAGTATTTAGTCTTAAGAACTATGA
The DNA here is from genome assembly GCA_951394255.1 of Polyploca ridens. Taxonomy (NCBI): domain Eukaryota; kingdom Metazoa; phylum Arthropoda; class Insecta; order Lepidoptera; family Drepanidae; genus Polyploca; species Polyploca ridens. The sequence goes on along the minus strand of OX596256.1, from coordinate 11,866,685 downwards.
TGACCTAGTAAAACGAAGAGTTTACAGGCTTCCGAATCCTCCAGTTTCCACTACATTTGCTCAGCGTTTTGGCGAATCCATAAGAACGCGCATATATAACAATGTAAATATGCAATGTGACAAAGAACTCAAGTGTTTACCAGTTCGACAGGCAAAACGTATTGTTCAAACATGGCTTTTAACACGTAGTTACGTTGAAACGGAAAAACTAATGATTTGGCAATAACTTGATTTACTTATGTATAATATCGTAGATTACATGCTTGAAATATTATTATTCTATATTTATTTTGTTTTATTTTTGGTTTGCTTTATTTTTTATTTTCTATTCTAATGTATTAAATTAATTTTTATATTCCCATTTTATAATGTCAGCTGAGGAAAATACTATCTTTATAGACTAAACGTATCCTGGTCTCCACGATACAGGCGTTGCCTAGTGTGGAGATCACCAGATATTCTCGCGTATTTAAATATCTGGTTCTACATGTACACTTAATTGTCTGCAATACTTTCATTATATACTAGTACCTAAGTTGTTTATGTAGCAATAAATGCATTTTCATTTTCATTTTCATTTTCACACTTAAACTGAGAAGAAACTCAGCAAGGTTTTTTTTTTAATAAGAATAAGACCCCCAAAAAAAACATAACAAAAATGGTGCCAAAAATCTCTTATCGCAACCCTCATGGTGCGTCCATGCTACGCGAAGCGAGCACGAGCCGAGCCATATCAAGTGCTCGCGATATCAAGTGTGGACGTTTTACAACGAGCCTACAACGAGCGCCTGTTCATGGAAAACTGACTATCGTGCGGAGCGCAGTCAAGCGTGAGACGAATGCTCGTTCGAGGCTCGCAAGTCGTCCACGCTACGCGAACAACGAACGAATCCTGTTCGCTCGGCTCGTGTTCGTTCGCGTAATATGGACGCACCATTATGTTACGTTAATACGGCCAGCAATGCTGCAATATAAATGTTAACAACGTAATTGTGATATCACGGCGGGATCTGTAATCCGCATGCAGTCGTGTTGCCAAAGCCGGGTGTTATGGCACGACACGTGTCGTATCACATCGTTATCTTCATAATTGCTGTCTGCCATGTTACTACGTACTTGTGTAATGTGGTTTAATTTCACTGAAAAAGTTGAAGTAATTTCAGGAAATGGAGTCGTCCCGACAGTAGGTAGGTATGTCTTATTTCTAAAGGTTTATTCAATTCGTTTATCAGAGGCCGTAATTTAGATTTTCTATAAGGGTTACATACAGACTTATTCAATGTGTACCATTACCACATAGGTTTCTGGCAGGTTTTTCTGAGTTAAAAACAGACATCTGAACCGGTGCTTATGTACACCCTATATACAGGATTATTGGTAAAAAAACTAACAACCTTCCAGACTATTTTCATGAAATTTAGTATGCGGGGGTTTCGGGGGCGATAAATCGATCTAGCTAGGTTTCATTTTTAGAAAACGTCGTATTGTCCGTGTACTCAGGCAATGAAAAACTGCCACAATATCATTAGAATACGAAGGTAAACGCCATCTACAAGCTTATAATAGCTCAGGTCCGAAACCAGAAGACCCCGGATCGAGTCCAGATGATTATTCTTTTCCCTTTTTTTTCAAGATCCTTCTTTTGTGAGAAAAACTATAAGGATGTACCAAAAAAAAAACGAGCAAAGCGCCGATACTTTGGATTCTTTAACGATAAAAAATTTACATAATTTTCCAAGTTGCACAAATAAATCAACGTTAAAAAGTTGCGTGGGACATTAAACAGTAATTTTTCCCATCAAAACTTAGCGATAGGAAAGATTGTATAAAAGACAAGAATTTTATACAAAGCCGCCTTTTGTTCATTGTCTTAATATATCTTAGAACTTTAATGTTCTCTCCAAGTTTTTCACAACTTTTAAGGCGTAATTAATTAGTTTTTCGCTTACGTTAATAATTAATCAACGGAAGCAAATGTTTCAGAAATATGGGTAGGTACATACCTTAACATTTATTTTTAGACGATAGAACTTTTCAGTCTAGCCAATTTTATTTATAGCTCTTTATATTGAAATGGTAAAATGTTTGTTATTGATGTTCCTTATTTGGTATACTTAACTTAAAAAAAGGGAAACTTCTAGGAATCTTAATTTTTTTTTAATATTTTGCGGGATTTACTTATTTATAAGATATATACAGGATGAATTTTTTTTTCTAGCCAGTGAGTGCAACTTCTGAACTACAGGTCTTAGAGAAAAACGCTGAAGGGAACCCCGAGCTAAATTTTCAAGAAAATAAAAATGCCATTAAAAAAAATGAAAAAAAAAATGTGTTTTTAACTTTTTTCAAAAATTTTTTTTTTTTCTTTTTCTGCTACTACTTCACAATACGAACAAAATTATGTATGACAATCTTGGTCTGAAGTTGCTAGAAGTTATCAAAATTGACCTCAATTTTTTTGTCAGAATGCTAAGAGCCAATTCCTTATGGTTAAACATAGTGAGGTCCCTGCGAGATCTACTCCAACTCGTCAAACTTTACGCAGCATAAAACCATGGTCAAGGAAAATATAAAATAATATTTTGGATAACTTCTAGCAACTTGAGAGCAAGATTGTCTTACATAATTTTGTTCATATTGTGACGAAGAAACAGAATTTCGAAAAAAAAATGTTTTTGAAAAAATTCGATATCTTCGAAAATACTATTTTTTTTTAATAAATTTTAATCGCATTTTAATTTTCTTCAAAATTCAGCTCGGGGTTCCTTTCAGGGTTTTTCTCTAAGACCTGTAGTTCAGAAGTTGCCCACACTGGCTAGAAATAAAAATTCGCCCTGTATATTTATAAAGCTTTTTACTCGTCTGACCAGGAAGGTCGACATATCTAGCCACGTTTTGTTCCGAAGTCACTTGGACGACAAGATTAAGCTGGCATCCAAAAAGCTCGGAGTGCTCAACAGAGCAGGCAGTACTTCACATCGGGGCAAAGGCTGCAACTTTATAAGTCGCAAGTCCGGCCTCATATGTACTGCTGTCATCTATGGGCGGGAGCACCTGAATACCAGCTTGGGCCTCTAGACTCGGTTCAGCGACGTGCCAGAATTGTTGACGATCCCGAGCTCACAAGCGGTTTAGAGCTCCTCAGTCTGAGGAGAGACTTTGCCTCCTTATGTGTATTCTACCACATGTACAACGGAGAGTGTCCTAAAGAATTGTTCGACTTGATGCCCACGGCTACCTTGCAACTCTCGCCATCGACAGGGAGTCCATCCTCACACATTGAAACCAGAATTGGTTTGAACTGTGCGGGCTCAACGGAGCTTCCTTCCGCGGACGCTCAAACTGTGGAATGAGCTCCCCGCCGTGGTTTTCCCAATGGAGTACAGCATGTGGTTCTTCAAAAAGGGTGTGAAGAGATTTCTGCAGGGTCGGCAACGCGCGAGTGATACCCCTGGTGTTGCAAGTATCCATAGGCTACGGTAACCACTTACCATCAGGCGGGCCGTATGCTTGTTTGCCAACTTAGTGGTATAAAAAGGAGGGTTATTTACATACCTAAATTAAAGTGTAACAGTGAAATCAACACAATAAGTAAAACATACGATAGTTTTTCAATGTTTTTAAAAACACAAATTGTTCATGGCACAAACAATAAGCAATGTTCACATGCCAGTTTATTTTTAACGTGTCACCACAAAGGTCAAACACTCAAAATGTACTGTCCTTACTTCAATGTCTGTTCACACAATAGGCAACTACTGTGTTATGCAGAACCACAAAATATTTTATGAGAATGTTTTCGGTACCTAAGCTGAGCGCGTCATGTTTGGATCTCAGACCTCATTCCTCTTATTACGATAGAAGGTTTTAGTCGAGACTAGTAAAACCCAGGTTTTAAATATATCCGTCACTGCCTACTTACAGATTAGGTATTGTAATATGACAACAATAATCTCCTTTTTTTTAATTCGATTAAAAAAGATAACAAAAAGTTATATAATAAATTAACTTTGAATTTTTAGTTGTATCTATATGAAATTTCTATGGGACCATTTCGGTAAAAACCCCTTTCGAACAATAAAAGAATTTTGCAAATCCGTCTATATATGACGGAGTTATGCCCGAACACACATAAAAAAAAACATACAAACATCTGAATTGATAACCTCCTCCTTTTTGAAGTCGGTTAAAAAAACCTTTTGTAATAAGTGGGAATGTCTATGAATGGAACTTGATTATAATCAACAAAGTTCTATTCATCAAGATTGAGAAAACATAAATGCAAAGAAATAAAAACTGTACATTGGATTGGTTTATTTTGAAAACTATCCCAGGTCGATCTTTATGGCATTAACAACTTGAATATCTACGCGGTATTCAGTGGTATTCCTCGCAGATATTCAGAGGTGCTATTGTACATACCATAGCTACTATTTTACCTATGGTAGTATTTGTCTCCTCAATCACGAGACTTTTGTTATAAACCAAATTGAAAAAAGATAATTACTTCTGTATATAGGGTGACTGGTAATTAGTAAACGATACTTAGACACATGATTGTATACTCATGATAACAAACAACTTTCCCAAAGAAACAAATAGGGATAAATAACTAAATTAAATAAAAGCGCATGGTGTATTCTTATTCTTGTTAGGTACTAAATATTATGGGCTCATGTGCTTAATAAATTAAAAAAAAAAGATTTTTGGGAACGTTGTTTGTTATCATGAGTACAATCATGTGTCTTAGTATCGTTTACTAGTTACCAGTCACCCAATATACAGGTTGTTGTTTTGGTCAGCGACGAGTGACTCAGGGTCGATAATACAAGGTGATACTGGTGCTAAAAAAATACTTTATTTTTTTATATTAAAAATAAAAATAATATTATTTTGAAAATCATGTAATAAGCTAAAATAAAGATGTAATACTCAACGGGAGTGCGAGGGGGTAAAAGGTTGGGGTGATGGCGGCTTGCGCCTAGCTCTAGTCAGTGCACGTGGCTAGTGACCATACTTTGCGGTAATTTTATTTCAAATTGAATAAGGTATTTCTCAACGCATTTACAGTATTTAATGGAATTAAGTCCATTTTTGGAAAATGTATTTTTTGTATTACCGCTCCTGGGTCGCTTGTCGCTGACCAAAACAACACCTGTATATGCAACAATATGATTACCGAATTTTTTAAGCACAAAGCCCAGATTATCAAAAATTCCGTCGAAATATAGTCTCAAAGGTATTCCAATGCGAAAACTCTGTAATCGAATCGGGAGCACAACGATAATATGAACTGACCGTCAACAAGCCTGCAACTATGCCCCCAATGTCTACTTAAGGTAAATATTTAAATGGTTGAAAATACCCACGAGGCGCGTTAGGTATTCTCGTTTTAGTATACAACGTTTTTATATTCATAAGCATTGAATTTTAAAGAATATGTGCCCACGTACTCACCGTGAACTAAGGGATTTGCGAGATTTAAAATAAAAACTATGATTTTTATTCATGGCAGTGGAGAAACGCCCAAGGGATGTCAAACTTTGTATGTTATGGACCATTTAACAAAGAATAGTCATTATAAATATGCAAGCCCAGTATTGGGAGATGCTTTTTAGGGTTTCAAACCAAAAGATAAAAAAAGGAACCTTTATGGTGCCAGTCCGTCCGTCTGTGTATCTGTCTGTCTGTCTGTCACAACGCTTATTTCAGCAACCGCTAATGATATTGATTAGAAATTTGGAATAGTTTTAAATATTGCTGACCCAAAAAATAGGGCAATAGAAAATATCGTAAAATATTTTTATATTCTTTGCGAAAAGGGCCGGAATGGGGGACCGAAATTCCAAACTAGGGCTACAAGTTTGAATTATACCCATCATATGAAGGGCTTTCGGCTCATTTGTAAAATACAATACAGGTTTTTATTTTCTTTTATGTGAGAAGTTTTCTGTGTTTTTGACATATGATGAAAAATAAAAAATAAAATATAGGTATATATGTAACAAAAATCCTATATGAATCCTAACTAATATTATAAATGCGAAAGTGAGTTTGTTTATTTGTTTGTTACGCCTTCACGCCTCAACTACTCAAAGGGTCATCATGAAATTTGGCATGCAGATAGCCTATGTTATGGAGAAGGACTTAGGCTACTTTTTAACCCGGGAACGCGGGTGAAACCGCGGGGGACAGCTAGTCTGAAATAATTACAGTTGATAAACATTGATGTAAAAACAGGAAAATAGAACGAATGTTTGTAACTAGCAGTTTTTTACAACTAAACTCAGTTATGCGGTTCGGTTTTTTATGGCCAAAATCAATAAATATACGTTCAAGGAAGGTTGGACGGACGGCACCCTCGGTGTTCGAGTCAGACTCAGACTCGCACTTGGCCGGTTTTATTCATTAGATTTCGGGGCATTGATGAAGGAAATATTACTACTGTTCCATGAACCAGTGGTGCCGATTCTGTTATAAATCGCACTAAACTAATTTTAGTCACATCTCATCTCTTTCTTACGAACATTATTGAAAAAGGATAGAACACATTTTAAGTTGTAAAATTTATCTTTGCCGTCATATTTTGCGTGTTTTTTAACTGGCGTAACCACGATAGATGGCGACTAAATTTATATTGAAAACAAGCATTGGACTAATTTGACAGGACTAAATTTCTTACATCCTTTTCTTATGTTCTTTGTTAGAAAGAGACATAGTGAGATTAAAATTAGTTTAGTTGTGAACAACAGAATCAGGGCCAGTATCCACATAATTATGTTTCGAACGACGTTTCAAGCGGATATATTCTTAGCGGATGACTTGTTAGTGTGAAATTTTTTAGTTTCTATTATTTTTTGTTTTATATACATAGCTTTTTTGTGCTATTATTATAATATTATAAAGATAAAATGCGTGTGTATCCCGAGCGCCTCTTTCGCCAACAAACAGTTTTGTGCAGTTTGGCGAACTTGTATTAGTAGTAAGTAAAAGAATTTGTAAAAAAAGTTGTTTTTTTTTTTAAAAAAGCTGAGCTTGGGAATCGAATCTACACCTTTATGATCGGGTTTTTAGCGAATGTGTCTTCATGAATAAAAAAACGTATGTATACCTACATTATTTAAATAAAATTACTGACTCGCTAAAGTATTAATTTAACAAATTAAATCACTATAAATAAAATACCACAGATTTTCCTACTATTGAGTTGTATTCATAGCGTAAACAAAACCTAACCTGAATATAATGCGATTGTATAAAACCCATTGATAGGTAATCTATCAATTTCGCGGACCGCCGATCAAAGGCGTGATATGAACAACACTAATCTCACCCATGCCCATAGCTATACCTAGATACTATAATTTGTATGGGCTTGTCCACTACTAATGGACAGTTACAAACTTTAAAAGTTACCTACTTTCGAGTTCATTACGTGATACTTTTAAGTAGGGCGATGATAGCTCAGTGGTATTGACGTGGGATGCCGAGAAGAAGGTTCCGGGTTCGAATCCTACATTAAGGTTGAGCTTTCGGTTAAGGAAAGGGGAAGGTAGGGCACTTAGTACCTAGTACCCATCTGGCTGGCTACCACCCCCAAGTTTAAAGTCAATCGCCAAGCACCTATCGGTATGTACTAACAGCTGCATTTGAGAGCCAGGTCCTTCTAGGCTTTGTGTGCTTACCACCTTAGGCCAAATCATCACTGACCAAGGTGGGGTACTTTTTTTTTGAGAACATTAAATTACCATTCCTTTGTTGTATTTCTCTTTCGGTGCTTTTGTTTGAACATACAATTCAACTGCTAAAACTGAAATGCTACTATTGATACCCACCTAATTTAATTTAGATAAAGTTATATTAATCAAATGAAAATTAGGAACAAGAATACAGAGTGAAAATGGAAATGTAATTATTGTTCTGTGATAGGAGTTAGGACACTTACTAAAACGATAAACTCTACACCTCACAAAATTCTCACTAATTCCCAGCACCAACACGAGTATCTCACGAGTTTAAAGAGTTAAAGTGTTATCGGTACGTGATATATTCGGCAACACATAGATGGTAATCATGAACGTTACGCGCGGCGTGGAATTTGCAATTTGGTTCCGTTGTGAATTGTCACCAACAAACGTTGATTTATTACGGGACGGATCTATACGGGCTGGGTTATGATTCAAGATGGGCATATGCCCTATATTACCATTATATGAAATAAACTTCCTATTTTGTTTACTTGAGATATGCTTGGGGTTGACAACAATTACACCTTGAAAGTGGTAATAGAGCTTAAGTAGTTAAGTTTTCCCAATGGAGTTCAGCATGGGGTTCTTCAAAAAGGGTGTGAAGAAATTTCTGCAGGGTCGGCAACGCGCGAGTGATACCCCTGGTGTTGCACGAGTCCATGGGCTACCTTAACCGCTTACCATCAGGCTTGTTTGCAACCTAAGTAGTATAAAAAAGTGGGTAAACAAACACAATATCTACCAAGAGAACTTTTCAAGTTTAACTGCCAGACCATACCGTAGGTGCTTGACAACAGATTTTTATGGTTTCCTCACATTTTCTTACGGACTTTTGTGCCAAATTTCAAATCAATTAAGGCGAAACATCCGCTCAAAAATACCACAAACATATACAAATAAACTTCCGTATTTATAATATTAGTACATTTTCAATAAATCCTAAAAACAAAGTAAAAGAAACATTCATAAATTCAGTTGTTCCTTGTCTAGCTGATTGAATAAAACTGGCCAATTTCTGTGACGTCAACCGTTATCTGTTTAGGATATAGAAAATTCATTTTGTTGAAAGCCAGAAAAAGTTATTTGTTAGTTTTATGTTGAATGAATTTCGGAAAGTGGGATTAGTTGGATATACTTACATATATATAATTTATATACAGGATGGATAGAACGAAAGGAAAAGTACCTACTCAAAAGTATTGAAGTTAGGTAATATTTATAAAATAATAACACATTTATTTTTAAAACTTATAATTTCATGATTTTACTTTTTAAATATTGTTTTTTTATTCAATGACGCGCCCATTATGGACGATGACGCATCCTAAGATGGAACACGCTTACCCAGAAGAAACCTATTCACTCTAGCCTTGAAAGTGCCTAGATTGTAAGAGTCGATTGAATGATCCAATTTATTGGTACTATAAAAATGTATGATTTTATTCCTTTGCATTTATACAGGATTATTGGTTAAACACTAACTAATTCTCAGGACTATATTACTAACATCATAAACAACATTTTTTGTTCTATGACTTTACCCCCTTATTCATAATCGCATTTTAACTAAATCAGTGTAATAGTGTGCCCCGTCTCACTCTTTCGATCACCAAATGTCGCCTGTCAGATAAAGACTTCGGAATTTTAGCTAATCAACGTTTGATAACTTCATTATGAATAAGGGGGTTAATATTTAACTCCAATACAGTCATGCAAGGTCTGTAGTTTGTTAGTGTTTTATAAATAACCCCTGTCTATGTGAGTGCGATTTTCACCTGAAACAAGCGACTTTTCAAAGATATTTTAAATAGTTCTACTTAAACTTAAGTTTCCTTTTATAAAAATTTGCTAACCTTAACATTCAGGGTAGGAACTTTCCCTCAGGTCCTGTCAGTTCTGTCTGCGCTGTATAAAGAAGGTGTTTATTAAACTTTTGCATATGAAATTAATGAGCTTTTCTGTCATAAATAAATGAATATCCTGGGTTATTTCTTTACTATCTGTCCCCCGGGGTTTCACTCTCGTTCCCGGGAGTAGCTTAACCAGTAGCTTATGTAAACAGTAGTTGAAAAAGCTGACGAACTAGCTAAAGCTGGAGCTAATGGGACCCCCTATGGCCCCGAGCCAATTTGTGGTGTACCTAAAAGCCTGGCTAAACTAATAATGAGGAACCTATATGTAAACTCATCAATCGATTCTTGGAAAAACGCTCCTGGAATGAACCATTCTAAGGCACTCATAAAGGCCTTTAATAAAAAGTCTACCATAGAGGTATTATCTCTAAGTAGAAACAACTTACGCATACTTGTGAGAGCCTTAACGGGGCACTGTGGATTGAACAAACATCTGTTCACCATCAGCGTTCACGACTCGAGGTTGTGCAGATTCTGCCGTGAGGCAGATGAAACACCAATACATCTCTTGTGTGAGTGCTGTCCACTTATGCCTAAACGAAATACTCATCTGGGGAAACACCTGTTACACCCAGATGAAGTAAAATCCATTCCTGCCAAGAATATTGTGCAGTTTATTATAGCTGCAGGTCTTGGCAGTGAAATTTAATTAACGTGGCGATCACAATAGATCTAGTCTGGTCGCAGTGATATATACAAGCTCTGGAAAGACTTGAAACAGCCACTTAACCCAAATAATTATAATATGTAAACAGTAGCTTGGTTGCCTTGGTTGAGTAGTTAAGGCGTGAAAGCGAACAAATAAACTCACATCGCATTTATAAAATTACTAGCTATCCCCCGCGGTTTCACCCGCGTTCCCGGGATTAAAAGTAGCCTACACTGAAAAAAACAGACTACAAGTGACTAAAAAAAAATTTATTTAACATTAACACAAAAGTTTACGACCAATAACCTAAACAGAGTGACTTGCGAACTAAACCTACCAGTACCAAAACTAGTTTTTGTTAATTACTAAATTATTTGATTAAATGTAACTAAAGTTAGTTTCCCGACAACTAAAGTTAGTTTCCCGACAACTAAAGTTAGTTTCCCGACAACTAAAGTTAGTTTCCCGACAACTAAAGTTTGTTTCCCGACAACTAAAGTTAGTTTCCCGACAACAAAACGTCAACTTACATAACTAGTTTTGTAGATCATTTCTTTCAGTGTATGTCCTCCTCCATACCATAGGTTATCTGCATGTCAAATTTCATGATGATCCGTTGCGTAGTTGAGGCGTGAAGGCGTAACAAACAAACTCACTTTCGCATTTATAATATTAGTTAGAAAGTAAGGATATAACCACTGCATCACAAAACGCTGGTGATGGGATAAAAAAAACATTAGGTTCAGTGCTAGGACACAATGGAAGAATATAATCAATACGACGATAAATTACAACGATGTTACGGGTTTCCTTGATCCAATCCTAAGTCCCTGGTATATTAATTTAATAAGCTTTCCATAGGACCAACGTCTCGAAGGGAATTCATAATTTTCATCAGGATTAAACGCTCGCCATATTTGACCTTATGACATTTAATTTGCGTAAGAAGATTGCTAAGTAAATTCTTGCTTTAAAGATAATGATTTGTCTTTGGTACATTTAATCTTATCCCGTAGATTGAAAGGCTGGTACCTATTGAACTGGTGAGATTATCTGGAACGATCGTCTAGTTGTAATAATGATGTAGGTGTCTGCAAATTGTCTGTAAATGTTAGATAGATTTTATGCGAGAATATAATAAACTTAACTTATGCCTCGCGGTTTCACCCGGGATAAAAATAGCCAATGTCCGGAGAGTGACATAAAAACTATCTGTCTGCAAATACTGTCGATCCGTTGCTGTGAAAAAAGATGGTAACAAACAAACTTCGTAAGTAGATACCCTCCTAGAACCTGAACCGGCTTTGACTTTGGCTATACCATTTTACAACAGAAAATTGAAATATAATTTCCTAATACAGACTCTTTTATGATTTTAATCATTATTTTAGTAATACTGATTTTATTAATAGTACAGATGTGAATGCAAGTAGGATATTTAGAAACTTTCTTTTAAACACACAACAAAACTTAATACAGCCTTTATGCAGTCGACAGAACTAACAGGACCTGGGGAAAGTACCCTGAAAGGAAACTTAAAAGTAAGTAAAACTGTTTTCAAACGTCTTTGCATTTCTATTTGGGAGAATCGCGCTGACATAAATGCAAAGAAATAACTTCTATATTTTTATAACATCAATCGATTGGATCAGTCAGGCTGTGTTAATATTATGAAATTATATACCTAATTAATATTGTAATATTTTAAGAATCATCAATAATTATTACTTAATTTTATTTATTGCATACTTGCTTCAATGTTTTAGTCTCAGGAAAATAAAAGGTTTACCAACTCGCTCCACGATAAAGTTTTAGCTAATATGTTTTTTTTTATCGCGAGGAGTTTGGAAATCAATATTGGAAGTGATAGTTTCGCTTCTGCTTCTGTGCAATTTACTAGCTTAAGTTTTATAAAAACACTTACCCCAACATAACCAGTCTAAAGCAATTCTTCGGTGGTGGTGCGGACTCTTCGCAACTCTGCGACAGCGGCGCGCTGGGTCCAGGAGACCTCTCAGGGTCGGACTCCTCGCCCACGCCCGCGCCGCGCCGGCACAGCCACGACGTCCCACACTTGTCCTTCGCATCCTCAACTGGTGCTGCGAACTGACACCGGCGCGGTGACCGCTGTCTACCACTCGACAGCGAAGACTTCAAAGGTGACGGTGGCGCCCTCACGGGGCTCGGTGAAGCTCTAACGGGTGACGTGGACACTTTGACAGGTGACGATTGCAGCGACAGCCCGCCGCGCTCGGTGGTACCGTTTAACATTGTTCGTTATTTTTCGAGCACTTGATTACATTTTTGTTTGTACGTTCACTTTTTGAGTTTGCTACATGGCGCTTGTGAATAAAAAACAAAGGTGTTTGTAGAAAAAATGTGACGACGAAAATAAATTGAGCTGACAGAAAAAAAAAACATTTTAACTTAACTTTATTAATTATGAACGCAGTTCTGTATATATGTCAGTGACACTGAACAGATATTAATTATTTTAGGTACTCCAATGCACTATGAGTTATAATAAAATGTGGAGATCAAATTAAAAGAGTTGAGCAAAATAAGAGTATAAAACACCTATATTTTTCTCATATGAGAGACACATTTCACGTTGACTTGACGAGAGTGACGTGTCTTATTATTATGCCCATTTATAACCCCTGGTGCGTTAAATTTAAGCAATATCGCTTTTTTCAGTGCCCATATATTGTAACTCAGAATAGGGTCAGCCCACAGACTTAAATCTAAATAGATACCGCAAGTCTCTCCATCCGTAAGAAAACCAAGCGTGTAACTTTTTATGTACCTATACCATAATGTCACAAGATTGATTTAGTTAGGCTGGCATTAGATTTTTAACGTGAAAATGACGCTATCATATTTGTCAGCTAAACACATCCCTCGCTACACATCTCTAGTGGACATGCAGCCTCATGCGAGTTTCCTGTCTGCGCGAAACAGTTTCAAACGAAGAACATTCGGCCCCATTTTGGCACAGATTTGGCACGTGAAGTACACTCGCGGCATCTATTTAGATGTATATCTGTGGGTCAGCCTAAGGAACATCTCTCTCTTCGTGTGCTTACCACCAACGACCATATATCATTGGTAATGAAAATTTTAGAAGGCGCTTGTTTTCCAAAAGTGATACTATTTCCTAATATATTTACGGAAACTTGGTCACACGAAAACAACTCCCTAATCGGATGCACCAACTCACTGAGTATAAAACCCTAATTATATTGTATGCAAGAGCTCATAGGGTTGCCGGTGCGATGGTTAATGGGACGACTCTATCACGGTTCAATTCCCGCGCGTTGTTGTCATCAACTCGAATGGAAATACTCGATGGGCTTGCTGTTCCTGCTATCAAGTATAGTATAAAAGCTTTTTGGAGTAATAGAAAAATTGGTTCATAAATACGAGGTATTTTTCGATGTGAATCTAAAAATATTTTTAAAAAGTGCGGTCTGGAAAATAGTAAAAATCTGTTTTTTCCGTCGCGATAATGTGAATTTTGTGAATACGACCGGAAAGCTGACCGAACATGTACGTACACTCGTGGCACACGTAGTGCCTCCTCGCTGTAGAGCAAAGAAAAAATATTTGGGCTATTTTGCGCTAAGCAAAACTGTATTCATGTAAACAAAATCGCGGTGAATATGCAAGAAGTATATCGAGCGCGCTTCGGAAGGCACGTAAAGCCATTGGTCCCGGTTATCACTTAATTGTGATAGTCGTTAAGCTAGTTGGATGCCTCCTAGGCGGCTTGAAAAATTCCAACAGTAGGTTGACCACTAGCCTACCTCCACCGATCCGCAGTGGGCACGCGTGGTGGAGTATTGCCCATTCCCTTTCACCTTCATTTGTGAAAGGAGGCCTGTGCTCAGCAGTGGGACATTATAGGCTGATGATGATGATGATGATGATATCGAGCGCGAGAACTTGCGTGTGTTTTGGATTTCTATATTTTTCACATATTATCTAATTAATTAGTGACCTATAACAGTCAATAATTAACAATGAATAAAGCGATGTATAACGGTAAGAGTCCGGAACAAAACATATTTAAAAATATACCCCTTGTTTTCCTTTATAACGATCGGGACAAAGATCGGCAAAGTCCTTTGTAAGCAGTTCCCGAAACTATTGACTTAGCTTTTTATTTGATCATGTGATGATATTACGATAATAATTCTCTTTTCGGCAGTTGGATAATAATAAAATACAGGCAGCAATCTAATCATTTCCTTTTTTGCTCACGATGGCGATCGATGGTATCGATTGTGTGTCATCATCATCATCATCATCATCAGCCTATAATGTCCCACTGCTGAGCACAGGCCTCCTTTCACAATTGAAGGTGAAAGGGAATGGGCAATACTCCACCACGCGTGCCCACTGCGGATCGGTGGAGGTAGGCTAGTGGTCAACCTACTGTTGGAATTTTTCAAGCTGCCTAGGAGGCATCCAACTAGCTTAACGACTATCACAATTAAGTGATAACCGGGACCAACAGCTTTACGTGCCTTCCGAAGCACGGAAACGCTCGATTTGAAATACCACTAGGCGGTCACCCATCCAGGTACCGACCACGATAGGCGTAGCTTAACTTTGCCGATCGATTTAGAACGGCTAATCATGCTACACCACGAGCGCGATTGTGTGTATGTATGTCTATTGCCATTGCTGTCCCAAAAACTACTAGTCCTTTAGAGCTCATTTTAGATAGAACTTATCTTCTCACACTATAGGGAGCACAGCAATATGCGTTCTAATGTTACAAGTTAAATCTTACCGTGGGTTCCAGAGCTCAATCAACACTTTTATTAATATTTTCGCACTGTGCTATTTTACTGTAGCTATAAGATAATTAACTTTGTACTTAAGTGTTTGTCTAACTAGAAACTCAATAAACTTTATTATTATTGTTAATGATACTAATTCCAAAGAGACGCAGTTTTGTTGCATACTCCACATGTCTCCGTTGTGCGTCTTTTGTGGCAAACACTGTATAGTGACATACGACAAAAATGATACCTAATAATGGCGATTTTTGAATGAGAATTTTTTATTTTCTGACTTTTAAAAATTGAATTTCAAATGGAAATCATTTCGATTTTCCAAGAATCAACCGTAAAAATCTTTTTTTATATCAACTCCTAATGAATTACATAGTTGAACGCACTGAAATATACCAAATTGATCTTTATTACCGTTGAATAACACAGATTCAATACAGCATAAAAGGTCAACAAGGCCTTCCCGAAGGAATACAAAGGACAAAGACTAAGGCTATTGAGTGCTATAGCCACAAATATAGCTTACGATCTGAGATAAAAGCAATTTGTATCGTACATCAAACGGCACTAAGTAACTGTGATCCGGAGTTTTAATTAGGATACAACCGGTTTAGTTATTCCCTCGGGTGGTTGTGAAGAAATAGCGAAGGATATTTGATCCGGACGTCCGGTTGACATGGCATGTCCTTAGATTTGACCAGTGTTTTTCAATTTGTGGGTCACGACCCCTAGGGGGGTCAGAAGGAAAAAGACAAGGTAGACTTCGCGCAAGCGGGCATCCAACTTACCTCTTACTTAGTTGCAAACCTCTCGTGATTTCTTGCTAACTAATAAGTCAAATCAACTATCAAAATAAAGAAAATCATTATCGTAGTTTTTTAATCGCTTGGCTCGCGGTTAAAAATATAACAATGACATAAATTGTTATAATAGGACTCGCGTCCCTCGCGAGAACCTACGGGTTAATTTATAAATTCTGTCAATCTGAAAAGGGGGTCGCGAAATCAATAAGATTGAAAAACACTGGTTTAGACGAATGATTTTATGATTCGAAATTCAAAATGCATTTTTTTAATGTCTGCCTCTTCAACTTCGAAAGGCAACTTTTATATTTTGATGTGCTTTCGTTTTAAAAGTTACTTTAGTTTATTTAGAACCAGCACAATATCGGAGACCTAAAATCTGAATTCACAGAAATAGGGCATTAAATTGGCAGCGCGATGGACTAAATAAAAACCCACAATGTTGAAAATCATCAAATTAAGATTGTATTTTCGCTTCTTCTTCACAATATAAATAAACCCAACGGAAAACTTAGTGACAAATAAAACCAAGTCACGAAATTCCAACTAAAGTCTATTTCGCTTCATCAAAAACGAATGTCTCTCGCCGCAGAGCCGTAATCGTATTGTCGTGAATGTACGCAGATTTCCCTGTCACTGTGACGTTCTACCAAGAAAATCGTATTTATTAACATAAAATATGTAAAATAACGTTACATATCGTGGTTTTTATTTCTTTGCTTTGGCTTATTTTCATCTCCCTAATACTTTTGTCTCCCATTTCAAATTATTAGCAAGTTAAATCGGTCGGCGTCTTCGTTTCTCTTGTTAATTTTATACAAGCCTGATGGTTGATCTGATACTGTGTGATTAATTATTTTAATAATTGGACTGTTTTACAAAAACCTTAAACCGACTTGAAAGTCCACTAAAAAGTAATCAAATCCTGATCTGATGGCAATGGGACCAAACGGGAAGCGTACCCTTTCAAATAAAAAAAGAATTTTCCAAATCGGTTAATAAATGACGGAGTTATGAGGTAACAAACATAAAAAAAAAAAAAAAAAAAAAAAATACATTCGAATTGAGAACCTCCTCCTTTTTTTGAAGTCGGTTAAAAATAGAATGGTTATTCGATACAATGTTGGTAGCATTGATTCACCGTTTGAATATCAGAGAAACACGGGCGAATATTGCATCGATCAAGGACTCAAGCATAGTTTCCTAGTTACAAATGTAGAAGACCTCTTATCTATCTATCTGATTAATTATAATATTTATATACAACGTGTAATGGAAAGGGTATCTCTATAAAAGTTTTAGCTCAAAATAAAAGTTTGCATCCAAAATTGAATTAAAATCATAACCAAAGTGTCACCGCTCTATGAAAGTCATTTTCACAGATATACATCTAAATCAATGGTTCCCTACCTGTGGTCCGCGGACCACCAGTGGTCCGTGGGAGCCAAAATATGGTCCGCGAATGATTTCAAGGGCGATGCATTACAGAGATTTTTAATCTCATACACTTGTGAGTTCAAATTTCTGTATATTAGGATTGAGTTACTAAATTTTTGTTATAAAAAAAAAAGATATAACGTATACACTTTTGCTAGATAAAGTAAAATTTAAAAAATACGAGCTTTTGCTAGTGATCACAAACTTTTTTTGATGTTTGTATGCAGATGATTCAAGTGGTGCCTGCTAATAACAAAGAATTCAAAGTGGTCCCTGGTCAAGAAAAGGTTGGGAACCACGGATCTAAATAGATGACGCGAGTGTATGTACTTCACGTGTTAAAATCTGTGCAAAAAAGGGGGGTTCTTCTTTTGAAACTGCTTCGCGCGGACAGGGAACTCGCATAAGGCTGCGTGTCCACCAGAGATGGGTAGCGAGGGATATGTTTAGCTGACAAATAGGATAGCTTCATTTTCACGTTAAAAATCGAATTCCAGCCTAACTAAATCAATCTTGTGATATTATGGTAGGTGCAAAAAAAGTTACACGCTTGGTTTTCATACGGATGGAGGGACTTGCGGTATCTATTGTGAATCTAAGCTTGTTTTGAAAAGAGTAATTGCTGAGTTTATTGCCGGCTCTTCTCAGCAAATGCAACCTTCCGCCATAAGTGCCTGCGAAGGTCTATTTAAATACCTAAATGATTATGTCTGTGGTTATCTTTTCGCGTCACTTGCTAATCCTATCCTATCCTAACTATTGTTGTTTGTTACGCCTTCATGCCTCAACTACTCAACGGATCATCATGACATGCAGATAGCCTAAGGTACAGAGAAGGTCATAGGCTACTTTTTATCCCGAGACCGCGGGTGAAACCGCGGAGTACAGCTAGTATTATTATAAAATTTTCTCTTTCGCGATCTGTGCGCCTAGTACCAAAGAAGTCGTGTACTTTTATGGATATACCCGTTCCGTTACACGTTTTAAGTCACAAAACAATATGGGAATCAAGTAACAACTGCTCATTCTCTACCTGTCTCTAGTCTGTCAACCTTACGAGAAATATTATTTTCCACCTACCTATACATGTATAATTATATATGTCAGTAAGTTAGTACAAACACCACATATTGCCGCTCAGCTACCAAGCTCTGGGGAAATCTAACAATGTTTAGGAACAGCTGGAGTTCCAACCAATAATTTAATTTCCAAGAAAAACATGACGGCTAGGTAACCTGTCGACTTTACAAATGAAATGTAAGTATATATGTGTTCCCTCTGTAATATTCTTTTCTTTTCCTGTTAGTGATTGATTGAACAAATCCTAGATAGGTGAAGCAAGTATTTTGTTATTTTTACACGCTTTTATTTAGTTTCACCTGTCCCGTTGTCTCTAATGGAATTTTGCGAGTTTCACCCACTTTCCGGTTTCCGATTGAGCTGAAATGAAATCGTGACAATGCAATATTATGATGACGTCGAGCTGATCTGATGATGGAGCTGGAAGGTGGCCATAGGAACTCCGTAATAAAACCACATAACCCCATCGAGTTTGGGCTCGTTTGATTCGTTTTGATGAGTACTTTGTCGCAAGTACAGTTAACAAAAAGTACAGTCACACAAAAAAAAGCTTGTATTTGAAATATCATTTTTAACAATGAACTTCCTCTTCTTCTTCTTCTTCCGCGGACGCTCAGATTGTGGAATGAGCTCCCCGCCGTGGTTTTCCCAAAGGAGTACAGCATGGGATTATTCAAGAAGGGTGTGAAGAGGTTTCTCCAGGGTCGGCAACGCGCGAGTGATACCCCTGGTGTTGCAAGCGTCCATAAACTACGGTAACCGCTTATAAAAAAATATAGTATAAAAAAAAAAGAAAAACTTGTTTCTTCTTAGTTTTATGTTTGGCAACCAAAACCAAATTAGGACTTATTTCTGATAGTTTCGAACTATATTATATTTTCAGTCACAGTAAATCACTTTCACATATAGTCCTCAGCAGTCACCGTCCTTATAAGTCATGTTTTACTACAACGGTGGTCGTTGTACTAAAACTTTTCACTGACTTTTGGGACAACTTAAAAAGTTACGATACACATAATTCATTTAATTTCACTGTCCATATTATTACATACTTGAAACATTAGATTCCTTAGAATTATGGATTATTAGCTAGTTTCAAATAAAATTTTGAATAAATTTGTGCAACGTAGGATTTACAAATAGTATTTCCAGAAAACTAGTTCAACTGTATTTTTACTGAAATATATATTTTGAAATGACACCGATTCGTAGAATATAAGCGTATGCAAGTCATTACAGTGAACTAAATGAAAAAGCCTTCTAACCAATAGTTCTTCGTCGAAAGTACTCACACACACGTTTGTTCGTATTTACATTTCGCTTTAAAAACGGCGGCGCATTCCGTGGTTAATGGATTTCGTTTAATTAGTTCGGTTCTTTTTCTATGAAAAGCCCGTCGATTAAACAGATTAAAATTGCCATATTTTTATTCAATAATTTTATTAAACTGAAGACTCGTGATTCCAATAGTTTGTAGTCAAATTGAAAAGAGTTTCCGGAACTCCATATTCACATACACAAAATCACTAATAACGATAGGTAGTAGAATATGTGACTCATATTCTACTACCTATCGTTAGTGTTGCCATGGGTACTTCAAGATTTTTTGAATTTCGGACTATCAAAACCTGCAATTGTATAAGTATCCTGACGAATATTACAAATTAAAATGTGATACAGCTCGTGTTGCAAGTGTCTAAAGACTTCTCCTTCTCTCTGCGTCTCTGTCTATACATCACTCATTTTAATGAACAAATAATTCGGTTATATGTTTCACTTATTATGCGTAACTAGCGACCCGCCCCGGCTTCGCACGGGTGCAATTTTGTGTGGTGTCGAGCGATTTGCGCGACCGCGCCCCTCTCGGCCCGCCCGTTCACGGTATCGCGAATACTGTTTCTTGCTAATTTTAAACCTGTGATATCTTTTAAAATATAAATGATAATGATTTTCTTCCTGGGAAAATTATCTAACTCATAGTTAAACCGCATCAAAATCCGTTGCGTGGTTTAGAAGGAGTTAGCGGACAAATAGACAGACAAACAGACGCGGAAAGCGGCTTCATTTTATACTATGTAGTGATATCGCAAATAAATACATTAATTTACATAAGTTTTAGTCGCCGACCAAATAATTTGGACAAAATATATTTCAAAACAGTGCGCAGTGTAAGGTACATTAAAGTACAAAAGTGATTGCCAATGCTGATTTCAATGAAACCATTTCGAATTGACTTCCAACTTTTGAAACGTGAGACGTGAAAGTAATTTCTAGGATTGGTGAAATGACTCGAGCGAGTGCTCTAAAGACAGACGAGTGTCTGTCTTTCATAATAATGGACTTTTGTAATCACTTTCAGTTCTTTTTACGTACCGAACGAGCTATAAAGCGCAAACGATTTTCATCTTTATCTATCGGGGGTTCAACAATAAACATAACAATAATCGTTTGATAAAATTGTAATCTCGACTGTACCTACGTTTGCAAACCTACGTGACGGTCAGACTATGATAGAAAGGAAAATATCGTAAAAAGGGATTTTTAAAGAACACGGTTAGTGCGTACTTTTTCCGATGTAAGCAGGGTTGCCACTTTAACATTTTAATAAACAGAAAAAAGTGTAATATTCACAATATTTCAACTATTTTCAATAGAGTTTGGGTGCGATTGGAAAGTGTTACTTCAATAACAATTCCCAGATTTATGATTTCCTACATCTTAAAGACTACGATCAAACCTTATCTATAAATTCAATGATTGTGTGTGTTTGTATGCATGTTTTTTCCTCAATCTCGTGGTAATGGTAGAGCTTGTAATTAAATATTCTATTTCTTATTTATTTTATTACAATTTATTTTTTGATTGTTTTATTATACCACTGAGGTGGCAAACAAGCATACGGCCCGTCTGATGGTAAGCAGTTACCGTAGCCTATGGACGCTTGCAACACCAGGTATAAAAACGCGCGTTGTCGACACAAAATATTTGAATTCGATTTAGAAAAAAATAGATTTCCACTATTCGACAACCCTAAATGAGTACATGGTGCCCTCGTAAAGGAGCCAACTCCACATTTCAGGGTTCGCATAATATTCCGTAATACCTGAATCTTCGTGTAGCCATTAGTTTGTCTGGCCTTTAATTAAAATCGTACACCAGGGAGCTATACCTACGATCAGCAATTCACCTATTTCTGCTTAAAATGCTAGAAATAATATTTATGTGCGTTTAGGGCATCCGGGAAATACTAACTTAACTAAATTAAGGCTATTTTTTGTACCGGAACCGATAAAATATAAGAATTATTTCTCGTTAATAAATAATAAAATATATTTATCCCACCAAAAACATTTTCATGTAAAATGTTGCAAGACGAGACCATATGGCTCACAGTCAAAAAGTTACCAGATCTCATGTAGAGCCAAGCTTATAACTCTACACGCCCTAACTCTAAAAGCCCTAACTTCACAAACTCTACACCTTATTCAAAATACGTGGCTTGGCCTATAGTTCAAATAAATAAAACAAAACATTACAAAATTGCCACTCAATAGATAACTCGATGGTTACTAATGATTTTGAAATTGAGGCGATGATAGCTCAGTGGTAGTGACGTCGGATACCGAGATGAAGGTCCCGGGTTCGAATCCTACAATGAGCTTGAGCTTTCGGTGAAGGAAAACATCGTGAGGAAACCATAGCACGGTGGTAGGGTACTTTGTAGTACCCGCCTGGCTGGCTACCACCCTCAAGTTGAAAATCTGTCGCCAAGCACCTTTCGGTGTGTTCCGATAGCTGCACTTGAGAGCCAGTTCCTTCTAGGCTTTGTGTGCTTACCACCTTCGGCCGCATCATCACTTACCATGGTGAGATGGCGGTCAAACACAGGCCTATAAACAATAAAAAAAAAAAAAATGCCGCTTTACTTTACTTTCAATAAACAAAAAAATATCAGGAGAATGAAATATGAGCCTTAAATTGAAATAATTTTGACCCCGTCCCCGAAGGACATCCGAGAGAATATTCATTAGCTTACGAATTTAAAAAATACCTTATTACCAAAACATAAGACGTCAAACGGGATCGCATGTTAACCACAGATTAAAAATTAAGTACAGATGCACTAGCATCCTGCAAAAGACAACATTTCGAGCACGGATGTTGCGCAGCCGGTACCTGAATGGGTAAACTTTTAATTAAGTCGCCTTAACTACAACTCCATAACTACAAAAGTAGGTGTGGCATTCTAGTTAGTGTTTTGATATTGGTACCTACTATGAATATACTTTAATGAGTAATATAAAGTTATACTTAAAAAATAGTGAGGAAAAAACAAATGAATGACTGTTTTCAAAACTCAAATGTACCAGCTAAATGAATTTAGAAATTTGAATTTGGAATTCTTAACCAAAGAGGAGATATTTCAGATCAAGTACGATAAAACGCTAATTTCGTAATATGTAAGGAACTAATATTAAGTTATACTTAAATATTATACTTAATTTTTAATTTAACTCGTATTGTTTTGAATCGAGTTTTTGATTTTTATTTTAAAACTTCTGGCTGTAGAGAATAACTATTATGGCGTCATTATGGCACTATTATGACGTATGACATAATAACGGTACTACCAAAACTGTAAAACGTCACAATGTTGACATCTGAAAGTTCATTGGAACACAATTGAAATAGCAGACTTGGGCCCCTGTTGTCCATTAAATGTAATGAAACTATTAATACACTTAGTAAAATTACTGTGACTCACAAATAAAGCATTATGATATACTTTTTACCCACAGCTACCTACTTTTAAATACCTTTTCAAAATGGTGATCTAACTACCTTATTATATACCTGACTAATTGATTGTAATCATATTAATGTTTCTGAAACCATCGAGGCTCAGAGCAAACCATCGAAGAAAAAGTCCCTTTAGAGTAGTAATACCGGCAATCTAATTCGGCAACTAATAAGTGCTTTTGCACTGATTAATAACAGTACCAACCAGTCACTGCATCTAAATGTTTAGTGTGTCCTTGAATAAGCCAATGAGAGCGCATGATGTCCTTTGACTAAGCCAATCAGAGCGTATTTTCGGTGGAGCGGAATTGCCGGAATAGATTTCAAACAAAATTTACATCTTAGCGCTCCTTTGGGTTAATAATTCGATGGGGCAAACTAAAAAATTATACCTCATATCCCGAGGAACAATACCCACTTGACCGGAAATATAATTGTATAATAACCTCCATTGTGGAGGCGAGATATTGACGTCCTCCTGCAAAAGTGCTCCAAGTGAAGGAAACCGTAATAAATTTTGAAAGCAATCTGGCGCTACAGTTCACAGGTTCACTGGATTTTCCTTGTACCGAATTTTAAATTGATTATGTATTGCGATTGCGACTGTTAACAATAATCGCGCAACTGTTAACTACAATGTCGTTGTAAAATACAACTTGTAATGTTACTGAATTACTTTTAAACTGTTTTTTTTTTCTAAATATATGTAATATAACTAAATGTATAGTCGTCCTAGCTTGAATATATCTGTTATTTGCAGTAATTATAAATACTTTGATGTATACTCTCGCTCGCTTTACAATACGTCGCCAATTTTCAAAATAAATATAAGCCGGCTTGTTGACTTCTTTTCTAGATTATTTGGCGGACCATCAATATTTCGTCACTGATCTTATATACAAAAACAATTATGTTATCGAAAGTCGACAAATGTTGTAACGACACTCTACTTAAGTGGGTAAGATGACGAAGACTATGACTGTATATCTCACATTAAAACATCGCCTATACCGAAAAGGTTTTCGTTATACAGAACAAGCAACTAATTGTATGTTTTGTTTTACATCATCAACGTATTTATTTGTGATGGAGGGAGACAATATTTACCTTTACAACGGCAAAAGTTTTCTATCAGTCTTGGTTTCGGAAATATCGAAACTTTTCTGTTTTCTTATAGACAGACATCAGTCTAGCCATTGTCCTTGGACAGGATATTTTTTCAGGTATTGAATTACGCGAAGGCAGACAAAACCAATGAAGAGAATCCAAAACTTCAGTGTTGGAAAAAGGTAAGTAAGTCTTACCTTAAGTTTTTTCATTCCCTGTACGGCTTTTTGTGCGATGTGTCTTTTAGATAGATAGACAATTTATTGTAACACCATATCATGGTAGCAATAAATGTTACAATGGGTGGCAATTTTTTATTGTGATAATTTTATTTTTTACTTTATGCTTTTAATCTTGTTGTTTGAAATAAGCACAGAGTATTTTAATTTCGAATTAGATTTTAAATATTGTATAGATACTTACTAAATAGTGCGCGATAAGTTGAGAACCTCGCCTGCTTTCCCTAACTTATAGGTTGTTCGTAGTATTTATATACTATGAGCTTATAGCATGTAGCAATAATCCTGCTCCACCGGGAGCTATACTTCATGACGTGTAGTATACAAGCACGCAACTGTAACGTCACCAAGCCAGAGGGCGAACCACAAGCTCTTAAAACAATATTATTATAACCTTATTTGACTTTTGTCTTTCTTTGACATCCGGCGTCAAAACGGGACAAAAGACAAATAAGGTTATTTTAAGAGCTTGTGGTAGGCCCCCAGGTCTCAAGTTATTGCGCACGGGAGTACCTACAAATTTCTAAATGCACAATGCGGCAAACTGAAAATCAGTGTTTATGTTGTTTGTGATAGCA
This sequence comes from Polyploca ridens, assembly GCA_951394255.1. Classification (NCBI taxonomy): domain Eukaryota; kingdom Metazoa; phylum Arthropoda; class Insecta; order Lepidoptera; family Drepanidae; genus Polyploca; species Polyploca ridens. Next base: position 11,841,529 of record OX596256.1, on the reverse strand, counting down.
GTATTTGTTGCAATGAATAACTATTATTCTATTTGCATTTCATTCTAAATTCTATAAGTTATATCTATTTACATACATTAGCAAACCCAGGCACCAGTATAATTTGCACAGCTAACCGTTTTGTATCGACTAATCCCATTCCAGCGAATCGATTACCGGCTTAGTTGCGAACGTTTTGGCAAAAACTAATTTTAAACGAAGCTACGTAAGCAAGAGTACGACACACGGTTAATCGGTCGTCGTCGTTATAATCTAACTGCTTTATCGAATACGATGCATCGCTAAAACGATTATCTTATCGACCGCCCCTTTAATGGTTTAAATGGTACTAACGGTGTATCACCGGACATTAAAGGCATATTACTGGCGTATTTTTATAACGTAGCTTTAAATTTTATTAATTTATAGGTAATATACATCTACTATTCTCCGCTCCGCGGTTTCACCTGTGTTTGCGAGAGACCTTTGTTTTCCTGGAATTAATTAATTCATTATTTTAGTAAGTTCCACAAGTTGTTGATTATACCTTATTCTGTGTATATAAAAACTGTAGAGACTGACCCTCTTGCTCATAAACCGCAACCGAAGGATATTCCTTGTGTTGCCTATGTGCACCCCAAATTCAAAGGAAATCTAGAAAAAACTAGTGATCTAGGAGAAATCTGCGGCGGGAAAAGCAATTTTAACATAAAAGAGCAAGCTAGCTTACATTGCATTAAATCTTTTTCTTACTTAATGTACCTAAACCTGAAAATTAGATTTATACTCTTAAGTGCTAACAGGAGAAGTAGAGAAAATTACCTACTGGGAGTAATGTTGTGAACTTAATACCTACGTCTCTGAATGTTAGGTCTTATTTTTAAGTGCGAAATAAAATATGTCTGGGTAATTTTGCTTTGATTTCAAGAATGTTAAAGTTTATTTTCGATAAAGGACATCATTCAATTTGGGCTATTTAAGTGCCGGCCAGATGAAAATTTTATTGAACTAGCTCCGCTTTAATTAGAGTTTACGTTAACACAATCGAATAAGTAAAAAAACTCTCACTAAGCCCACAGATCTAACACTGCTGCCGATTCTGTTGTGAATCGCACTAAACTAATTTTAGTTACATCTCATCTCTTTCTTACGAACATGATTGAAAAAGGACAGAACATATTTTAAGTTGTCAAATTAATCTTTGCCGTCTTATTTTGCGTGTATTTAGGCGTAACCGCGATAGATGGCGACTAGATTTATATTGAAAACATGCATTGGACTAATTTGACAGGACTAAATTTCTTACATCCTTTTCTTATGTTCTTTGTTAGAAAGAGACATAGTGAGATTAAAATTAGTTTAGTTGTGAACAACAGAATCAGGCAATATCTAGGAAAATTTACTTCTGGCCGGCACTATCAGAAATAGCCCAAAAAATTATGAAGGTTGAATGTTATCCTTTCACACAATTCTTATTTTCACACGTGGTGATCAGTTATTTTTAAATTTCAACATTCGGTGTGCGCCGTGTGTGTTTTTGCCAGTTTCTCCATTTATTCAATAGATAGTCGAAACTTATTTACTCACTCACTTTTTATTTTTCTTTTTTAATCATTTTATTCTGTAACTAGGTATTAAAATGTTAACATCCTATACTACTATATTTGCATTGTACTAGATATGAAAGGACAAAGGAGGACACGATAATCCTTAAATCCGGTAACCTGTTCTACTACCGGGAGGGTGATCACCTGTCACAGGGTGGTGTCGGGTTTATTGTCTGCAGGCCCCTCATCAAGAATATAGTGAGGATAGAGAGTGTCTCACCGAGAGTCGCATACCTGATACTCAGAATTACCAAACGGTATTCGCTGAAGGTCATTCAGGTATACGCTCCGACCTCATCACACCCAGATGACGAGATAGAGACATTGTATGAAGATATCTCACGAGCCATACATGCCTCTAAAACTCACTATATGGTATTGATGGGGGACTTTAACGCGAAGCTAGGCATTAGGAATGACGAGGAGCTGAGAGTGGGGCAATTTGGAATTGGGCAGAGGAACCCTAGGGGGCAACGGTTGGCCGACTTCATGGAGTTGGAGGGACTCTTTATGATGAACTCCTTCTTCAAAAAGCGGCCGCACAGGAAATGGACCTGGACTAGCCCCGATGGATCTTAAACGAGATAGACTTTATCTTGACGACAAAGCGGCAAATCTTCAGTGATGTTTCTGTGATCAACAGGGTTAAGACCGGCAGCGATCACCGGTTAGTAAGAGGCACACTGAACCTGAACATCCAGGTGGAGAGATGTCGTCTGGTAAAGTCTACGCTCCGTCCCCAATCTGCATATATCCAAGACCCTGAAAGCTTTCAGCTCGAACTTCACAATCGCTTCCAATGCCTGGATGATTGTGCGACCGTGGACAATACAAACAACAGGCTCGTGGAAACTGTCCATGCGGTAGGATCGAAGTTCTTTAAGACCCACCGCACGAATAGAACCCAAAAACTCGGATGAGACTCTCAAACTCATGAAGCGACGACGTGAAATGAAGTTGCAGTCTTCAGCTGATACAGCCGAATATCGGCAGCTAAATAGGCAGATCTCAAACGCAATGCGACACGATATACGACTCATTAACAAGTCATGTATTGAAGAGGCAATAAAACAGAACAAAGGTTCTAAAGTGTTCGCAAGAGATTTGTCTATTGGTCAAAGCCAACTGACCAAGCTGAAGACCGACACGGGCAACATCATTACGTCAAAGCCAGAGATCTTGAGAGAGATCGAGAAGTTCTATGGACAGCTGTACACCTCGTCACGGAAACCAGATACATTACCGGTCAGTGACGCAAGAGCAAAGTTGACCCGACATTACACCGAAGATATCCCGGATGTCAGCCTGTACGAGATTAGAATGGCTCTGAAACAGCTTAAAAACAACAAGGCGGCGGGTGAAGATGGAATTACAACAGAGCTTCTGAAAGCGGGTGGTAAACCGGTACTTGTAGTCCTTCAGAAACTATTTAATTCCGTCATACACGAAGTTACAACGCCAGAAGTGTGGAGTGGAAGCGTGGTGGTGCTCTTCTTCAAGAAAGGCGATAAGGCCCTATTGAAGAATTACCGCCCGATCTCCCTCCTAAGCCACGTTTATAAGCTGTTTTCGAGGGTCATTACGAATCGTCTTGCACGTAGGTTTGACGACTTCCAGCCTCCCGACCAAACCGGTTTCCGTAAAGGCTTTAGTACCATAGACCACATATATACACTCCGCCAGATTATACAGAAGACTGAGGAGAAAGCCTTCGATTCAGTCGAAACATGGGCGGTGTTACAGAGTCTACAGCGATGCCAAATTGACTATCGCTATATCGAAGTGTTGAAATGTTTGTACAGTAAAGCCACCATGTCAATCCGAGTCCAGGACGAGAGTACGGTACCAATCCAGTTGCAGAAGGGTGTAAGACAGGGTGACGTAATCTCCCCGAAACTCTTCACCACTGTAATGGAGGATGTATTCAAGCTCTTGGACTGGAAAGGATATGGCATTAACATCAATGGCGAACACATCACTCACCTTCGATTTTCCGACGATATAGTCATAATGGCGGAATCGCTGGAAGCTTTGAACATCATGCTCAATGACCTCAACAGAGTTTCCCAACAGGTAGGCCTCAAAATGAATATGGACAAGACAAAAATTATGTCTAATGTTCATATTCCGCCAATGCCGGTGATTGTTGGGAGCACTGTTCTCGAAGTTGTAGACGAGTATGTCTACCTAGGACAAATTGTCCAACTAGGTAGGTCCAACTTCGACAAAGAGGTCAATCGAAGAATCCAACTCGGCTGGGCAGCGTTCGGGAAGCTACGGCATATCTTCACGTCCCGAATACCCCAGAGTCTGAAGACAAAGGTCTTCAATCAGTGCGTGTTACCAGTGATGACATACGGGACAGAGACGTGGTCTTTTACTGCTGGCCGCATAAATAAGCTTAGAGTCACTCAGCGAGCTATGGAACGAGCTATTCTCGGAATTTCTCTACGTGACAGGGTCCGTAATGAGGACATTCGTAGTAGAACGAAAACGACCGACATAGCTCGTAGAGTTAGTAGGCTGAAGTGGCAATGGGCAGGCCACATCGCTCGAAGAGCCGATAACCGATGGGGAAGAAAGGTTCTCGAGTGGCGACCACGTATTGGAAAGCGCCGAGCGGGACGACCTCCCACCAGGTGGAGCGACGACCTGGTCAGAGTCGCTGGGCGCCGCTGGATGCAAGCGGCCCAGAACCGGTCGAAGTGGAAATCAATGGGGGAGGCCTATGTTCAGCAGTGGACATCCTTGGGCTGATATGATGAGATATGAAAGAGCGGGGCCTCCTGGCACAGGTATTCATTATACTTAAAAGGAGACCCCAATGTATAGTACATTGGGGTCTCCTTGTTATTGTAGATGATAAATTACCCAAATAAATATTTTCTTTTTTCTACATCAATACAAGTTGTCCCGTAATACCATATGGTTACCTTTCGCTTTACTTTTATAAGTTCAAAGCTTTTAAAAGGCATTACGAGAGCCCAGACAGATGTAGTGAGTGATCAAACTCTATGTTGATTTCAACATTAAAATTTCAAACGTAAATAAAAAACCAGTCGATACCCACTCTACATCGTATAAATATGTTTAAATCAAGAGCCTTGCTAGCATACTCTACTCAATATATTCTATAAGTAATGTTAGTTAAAGTCACCACAGACTCTCACTTTTAATATCACCGATTTGTGATTTGACTCTACTAGCAGTATTAACTGAAAATACGATAAAATTTTATGGAAACGCGAGATCAACTCAATCAGTTATACTGGCTGAACAAATTATGATGAAACTAAGCACATTTTTTATTCTGAAAATCATTAGATCCACGGAAAGAATATTTACAGATGAATAAAGAACCTCCTCCTTTTTAGGGTACCTACCTCAAAAGAGAAAAAAACACCCTTATACACTTGAGTGTTCCGTTGTGATCACTTTGTTGTCCGTCTGTCTGTCTGTCCATCTGCCAAGACCCTTTTTCTCAGGAACGCGTGGAGGTATCAAGTTGAAAATAATATCAAATACTCAGGTTTGCAATCCCTTGGAGCTGTGACAAAATCAAACTTCTAAGTCAACGCAAAAAAGATACGGCCGTTTATGCCGCATATTTTGACAATCGCAAGGGAATCAAAACCTAAAGGGACATAGAATTATGAAATTTGAAAAGAAGCAAGGTCATGTAGCACAAGTAAAGGAAGAAATCCGAAAACCGTAAAGTAGTTAGTTACATCACAAAAAAAATACATAAAAGTAAAAAAGGGGGAAAATCTTTGAGACTCGATTCCCGAGATGAACGAATTATTTACATAACTACAAGTCTATACGGAACCCTCGGTGCGCGAGTCCGTCTCGCATTTGGTCGGCTTTTTTTTAATTTAGTTAAAAAGTAATTAGCGACCGCAGATTCGCGGCGACTGAAAGCACCGAGTCTGTTGTGGCTCTTACACGTATACTATCCAGCCACGAGTATAAGATAGAGGCAGCCTTTATTTATTCATAAGACGCGACGCCGGCACCTGCTCCCGACGGATATACGCCTCAATCATCTGAATCTAATTCGGATATACGATCCTATAAGGAAATCGTTAATGGAACATAGATTTTAACACGCTAATCTGTTTGTACATTAAGATTACTAAAAGGAGTTTTTTTTTTCAAAACTATATATAGGTACTTCATTAACTGTTGAAATAATACCTCCGTTCTGGGTCTATCAAAAATAACAGGTCATCTGCATCCATTTGGGTTGTCCACATTACTCCATAAACAAACACATGAATTCCCAAAGAAATAAAGTGAGAAAGTATAATATATAGTACATTATGATACATGTTTGTGTGCAAAGTTGGTTATTAACACTGGAGGCGGTATTAAGCGATGAGTGAGCCGAGAGTGTAATATTCAATGCACACGCGTGTCATACGACGTTTTTCAACACACTTGCGAGGAAAAAAACAGACTTGTATTACTTGTAGATTTTATGATAATAATCAACCACACAATGAGAACGTTAACAAATAGGGCGCGCAAGTTTTTTTTTTTCGACAGCGGTGATCTGTCAAACTATTTTACCCGTTTAAATAAAGAATGCTTGGTCTACCTACATACATATCACTTGCAGTGAGGTACAAACTTACCATAATCGGGATTATACCTATCATAAAACTGTGCGGTAATGTAAAGTAAAAAGTACTAGTGCGTAATAAGCTGCATTAAGATACTAAAAACGGTGCAATAAATGTCAGTTTACGAGTGAGTGTGTTGAAAAAAAAGTTATTCTTGAGTCAATACTATTTTCTGACTGTAAATGCAGTGCCACGTCTTAGGTACATATGAGACGTGGGGATAGAAACTCCTTTTGCTCTCGCTCCCCGCACTACGCTTGTCTACTTGCACGGCGAGGCACAGCATATGTAGTCTGACTATACTACCTGATTGAAAATATGACTCATTCCATTATTAAAAAAATCCTGTCAAAACACTTATTACGAAACTAGTTTTCTCCCTCGCAGGTTAACTCCTACCCCCCTTTTAACACCTTAAGAGGAAAGGATGTTTGCAAGAAACTTGAAATAGGTTTTTAACATATCTATTGCTGTCGCGCTGTGTCCGAGCTATCCCGCAAGAGGGCGATAGAGACAACTACAGCTTGGACCGATTATACCTATGAAATCGCTATTTCGTAATCCCCGGTTTTCTCCTCCAAAACTGGATCGATTTAAAAACAAAAAACAAGAATCATAATAAGAAGGGCTTTGGCTATGTCTGTAGGTTTTCTTTTGTTTTTTTATATTCGTCAAATATGTTTGCTAGACGTCTAATAAGGGCGTTAAAAATGGTAAGTTTTTGTGATTTTAGAAGACTCCTAATTCACACAAAACACAACCGAGGGACATACAGTGGCACCTATATTATGTAGTGCTCACCTACGTTATGTATGGAATTCCGATATGCGTTTTCTATAGGTCAGTCAGTGTTAGACAGTTTAAAGATTGTATGAGAGCCAATCTTACCGACAATAACGAGTTCTTACCTTAGAGTTTCATAGAGAAATGCTTATTCAAGATTAATGTACCTATATTGTACGTTCAAGCTTCTCGTCTCAGATATTCCATACAATTAAGGAAACCATATGAATTGAAACGGAAACGGTTTGACGATATAATAGGATCCGATTTAATTGGACCCACCCACGTGAGCCTACAATGTTTACGAATGTTTTTGAACAATAATTAAAATGATAAATCGGAAATGCGGTTAAGTATGTTTTGTGTATGCTTTGGTGTGCTTTGGTTTATGGTTTAATTCTGATATTTTGATGCTGTTTTAAAGTTTGTGCGATTTTCAAATTCAAATAAATATAGAAACGAATTAGCCGTGTTCTGTGTTTGATTTTCAGCTATTTTTAAAACTGTTCGATTTTTAAATTCAAATAAGTACTTAGTCTGATAATGACTAAACACCCGTTGTCTTTTTGTATAAATATAAAAAATATAATTATCCTGTGACATTTCTCACACACAGTTATCTGATCCCAAGCTAAGCAGAGCTTGTACTATGGAAACCAGATAACTGATATATTACGTATACTACTTTTTGTTTGTAAATACAGACTCTGGACATATAGACATGTTCGTGCACACAAATGCATGTCCTGTGTGGGAATCGAACCCACGACCTGCGACGTGATAGATGGAATCTGCCCCAACTGGCCCGTCAATGTATGTATTGACCTTAGGTATTGGCATTTGTTTTTTACAAGCTTTTATTTAACTTGCAATGTATGTATGTATGTTTGTTCGGGTGGAATCTTGCAGGTCGAATTTCACCCACTTCCAGTGGTCGGATTGACTTGATATTTGGTATACATTAGTATATTGGATGACAATGCAAGTACAGTCAACAAAAAAGATTATATAAAAAAAAAAAATTTTAACAAAGAACTTATTTTGTTTTTTAATACATTTCCTTGAAACTTTTGCTGTCCGCGCTTCAACCTGGTTCCCTTTAGAAATATAAATATAAAGGACAAACCAACAATCACACTTTCAATTTTATATATTTAGTGGGGTTGATTATTAGCCAATTTTGTTTAAGCACACACCATCTGAAATTGAAACTACTAGAACAATATTCAATTTAAAATTAATCACCATTTCGTTTATACTAGGTTCAATTAATTTAATCAAAACACAGACAGATCTTTCCAGACTGAAAACTATTAGAGTAAACGAATAGTTGAGTAGGGATCACATAACAGGCTGTGCGGGACGCGTCCGGTCCAATGGGCCGGTGACCTACAGAGGCTGCTTGATGGATACAAATTGGACGTTCCACAGTGGATGGCACTTCTATATAACATGTTAGTTACCGTATAAGAGAATATAGTAAACTCTGTTTCATGTCTAATCAATGGATCGACAAGTTAGGGTAAATTACTGATTGCAATCTGAAGACTTCATTAGAAAATGAATGGATGTAAGGATCCACAGATACTCAAGTTTGTATGAAATCAAAAGTAGGTACATCTGAATAAATCCAGATGTCTATTTTATAAATGCGCAGGTCTTGATATTTTGCCCACAGGTTCTTTATATACAGGGTGAATTTTTGACAATCGCAAGGGAATCAAAACCTAAACCTTTTCTCTAAAACCTGTAGTTCAGAAGTTGCCCACACTGGCTAGAAATAAAAATTCGCCCTGTATATGGGTAACAAAAAGTCTGCGTAATCTTAACTAATATTATGAATGTGTATTTGTTTGTTTGTTACGCTTTCACGCCTTAACTACTCAACCGATCATGATGAAATTTTACACGCAGATAGTCTATAGTATGGAGAAGGACATATGCTAGTTTTTACCTCGGTAACGCGAGTTTAACCGCGGGGGACAGCTAGTTGAAAAAAACGAACAAAACTCACTTAGGTTTTAATGAACTCGGAATGTTATGAGATACAAAAAACCGTAAACTCACGTTATAATGGAGCGCAGACTTCATAAATCTTAGTTTATAACAAAAGATTTTCGTGCCGTAGTTACAGCTAATAATTTCATTTTTTGTGAGCCTTTACGTGAAATTAGAAACAATGGAAATACTTTGAGCGACTATTACGACTGACCAGTAAAAATATGCAACAAAGGAAAATTTAAATAACATTTTTTTCTAGAAGTACTACGTGCGCGATAAGTTGATTCCTGGCGCGGTGACGTTCCAGTTGCGTGCTTGTATACTACACGTCATGCAGTAAGGCTCCCGTATTGTACGTGTAGCGGGATTATTACTTCATGCTATAAGTACAATACGGGTGCCATCAGAGAAGTGCAGGGGAAGCAGGCGAGGGAGTCGTATTCCACTCGGGTCTCAATTCATCGCACACGGGTATTACATTTCGATTAATGTTCTAAATTACGATAAAAGAACTAAAGTACCTACTCAGTCAGCGAGCTATGGAACGAGCTATGCTCGGAATTTCTCTACGCAACAGGTTCCGAAATGAGGACATTCGTAGGAGAACGAAAACGATGGACATAGCTCGTAGAGTTAGTAAGCTGAAGTGGCAATGGGCAGGCCACATCACTCGAAGAGCCGATAATCACTGGGGAAGAAAGGTTCTCGAGTGGCGACCACGTACTAGAATCTCTTCACACCCTTTTTGAATAAACCCATGCTGTACTCCATTGGGAAAACCACGGCGGGGAGCTGATTCCACAATCATATTTCACGTATCATCACTTACTATATCCGCAGTAAGCTATAATATGAATTTATAAAGATGTGCAATAGAGTAGAGTCATCATCATCATCAGCCTATAATGTCCCACTGCTGAGCACAGGCCTCCTTTCACAAATGAAGGTGAAAGGGAATGGGCAATACTCCACCACGCGTGCCCACTGCGGATCGGTGGAGGTAGGCTAGTGGTCAACCTACTGTTGGAATTTTTCATGCCGCCTAGGAGGCATCCAACTAGCTTAACGACTATCACAATTAAGTGATAACCGGGACCAACGGCTTTACGTGCCTTCCGAAGCACGGAAACGCTCGATTTGAAATACCACTAGGCGGTCACCCATCCAGGTACCGACCACGACAGGCGTAGCTTAACTTTGCCGATCGATTAAGAACGGCTAATCATGCTACACCACGAGCGCTTCAGAGTACGATAGAGTAGAGTAATATGTAGGAATTTAAAGTAACAATAATCTGCAAAGAAAGCTTATGTAGTAACCATAGGGAAAAACGTTAAATGTTTTAATTTACTACTAGATGTTAGTGGCCGGCGTCGCCCTGGTGAAATTTTGTTTACATTATTGAAGTTTTACTGGGATCCCTATTTTTTTTAATAATATTCTCAAAATGTTCAAAAGCGATGACAAAAAACCTTGGTAAAAAGACTGGTATTTTGAACATAGCGGTAACGTAAGAAAACTCCTCATTCAGAAAGAAATATAAAGCTACAAATCTAGCGATATTAGTTAAGAAGTGGTGGTAGGTAACCCTAGGTTTTATTTCTGAGGTATTTCGGTAATTAACGCGCCTTGGATATAGTTTTTTATCAATAATATTTTTATCGCCGTCTCTCATCCCTTATAAATACCTACCGTTCTAGATATTTCAAATATTACAAAGTTATTTAATTAAGGCTATAAAAGTTTCCCGATATAACCGAAATGTAAGACATTTCATCATTATTTCCTGCCATCTTTTTACATATTTTGTTTATCATCAACACCTGATTATTTATGTAAATATACTAGCTGTCCTCCACGGTTTCACCCGCGTTACCGCGATATAAGGTACCCTATGTCCTTTTCCATACCATAGGCTATCTGCATGCCAAATTTCATGATGATCCGTTGAATAGGTAGGGCGTGAAAATGTAACAAACAAACTTACTTTTGCGTTAGGATTTGTATACATATGTAATAAATTAAAGTAAAATACAAACTCAAGTATTCATACATCTATACATATGTAAGAAAATTGAAGTAATATACAAACTCAAGTATTCAAGTATCTCTAAGTATCATTAGAGTCGAGTTATAAACCTCTTTTTTTAAGTTACTCCAGAAACAATAAATAGTTTTTATTATCTCCCTAATGTAAGATATCTATATAGATTCATACAAAGACGCGTACCTTTCTAGGCACCTGCTTTCAAAGCAATCGCTCCATAATACCGTGAAAAAGGTAAGCAAGGATCTTACCTCTTTGCCGGGATTCTTAGAGAAAATATCACCGTTTTTTATCTAGCCCTTTTTTGTCGTCCGAAATATCTTTTGCCTACTGTGCGAGTTACATTCAGGATATTTATGAACACTTTATTAGGTTTCCCATGTGAAGGAAAAAGATTTTGACCTTTTATTTAAGTTTCAGGATATTTTTATTACACCTATATGTAGAAAAAGTTTTGTATTTAAGACCTACTAAACCTTACTGCTAATATCGAGAAACATGTCACAATTTTTCTACAAACAACAAAGTTTTTAATTCTCAAAAAAAAACCACAAGAGTTTTCCTACTTTCACCAAATAGTTTACTGTTGAAAACGTTATTCACCACACTTTTAGCCAACCGCGAGCTTTCACTACATACGAAACACTTGACATAAATAGTACGTTCGTAGACGCATGAGTTCGTAGCGCTACGGCGAAGGTCTACGCGTGTGACTACGATCGGCGGTCGGCAAACACTGGCTACGGCTGTGCTACGAAACGTTTGGGATACCAGCCTCATATTGAATTACCCGATATTACACAAAGTTCTGAATAATATAGTGGAAATTAAGATTCACACAGCTGCTTCATGAGGATAGTCCTCATTAAAATAAATTACTTTTGCGTGCTTTTTGGAATATGTACGTGTAAAGTTACATTTTATGCTTTATTTAAATGAACGGGAATGTTGTATCAAAGATTTTTTTTCCAGGTTCGCGCTTGTTAATCTTAAATAAGTTCAGTTTCACAACTAAACATAATTTATAAATATTAACTAACAAAATGTGTTTAATAATTAAATTAATTAAACAGAAAGTTTAATTTTTAAAAGTTTGGTTTTGAATGCGTTCGATTCTCACATAGGACATGTGCATGAACATGTTTGTATGTCCCGAGTCAGGGTGAAAATATGTATATTGTACATATTTACAACCAAAAAGTAGTAGATATATCTAGTATGTCTGATACAAACCGATAATTATTAAATTAAGTTTTAATAATGAAATTGAATACCGTGAGAAAGGTCGCTGGTTCGAACCCGATAATATACTTGAGCTTTTGGTGAAGGAAAAGGTTTCTAAGAGAGGTAGAGCGTAGCGTTTATTCACTCAAAGAGCAGCTCGACTGGGGAAGTACCTCCACCTTACAGAATACCGCAGCCAAATAACTTTATGTTGTGTAAAGTTGTGTTCCTGCGCGTGAGTAAGGTCCCCAGAGCTCATAGGGTAGGGGGAAAGGTCGCTAACGCCTGAGTGATGCTTCGTGTGTTGCAAGCGTCCATATGGCTGCGGTAACCGCTTACCATCAGGCGGGCCGTACGCTTGTTTACCGACTTCATCATATCATCATCATTTCAGCCTATGGATGTCCTCTGCTGAACATAGACCTCCCCCATTGACTTCCACTTTGAACGGTTTTGGGCCGCTTGCATCCAGCGGTGCGATGCGATGGTTTACCGACTTAGTCGTATAAAAAAAAAAGAAAAAAGGAAAACATCATGCGGAAATTCATACGGTCTATAAAATAAATAGTAGGTATGGTGGTTTGTAATACCGGCTTGGCTGGTTACCAATCTCAGGTTGAAAACCCGGTATCTGCACTTGAGAGCGCTCTTCCTAGCCTTTATGTACTTTCCACTTTCGGCCAATACACAGTTTAAAAAAGTTTTATAATCAAAATTATAAAGAGAATAAAAAATATTGTAGTCCAAATTAGCAGTTACCATAGCATATACCTACTATTATAGGTATTTGAAAATAGTATATCAATAGAGTTTAAGTTTAAAATTAAAAGATGGGAATAACTACAGCAATACATACCGACACAAAAGTTCGTTTTGTAAACATGGCCACACTGACAGGTCGGATATAACGCAGCAACAGATATCTGTTGCGCTTGTCAACAGCAACAATATTAATATGGCGGAACTATAGTTTACGACCGCCTTTGTCACAACACTACGGGAAAGAAAGATATTTCATAAAACTTGTACGTATTTTCCGCTAGGATATTGTAGGAATCTTACGTATGTTAGGTAATCTTTTATTATTCTTTTTCTATTATTTGTCTCTTAGATATTACGTACAGTAGTACCCAACTAATATGGCTTACCGATGTACCTGTGCAGAAGATACATTTTCAAAGCACGGGAAACGCTATTGGTCGGCAGCTGCCGCCATGTTAGCGCGCGCCGCGCGGAGGGGCGTGATTTGAGAGTGAGACGGTACTAACAGCTACAGTGTATTATGAACCTTATAGTAGTGAGCTAGGTTTTAAGCATTCTTTCGTTAGTTTTCGGTGCCATACTTTCTTTTCTGTGCGAACGAAGATTCACGACGCGCCATATACTCGTAAGTTGGGTACTACTGTACACGATAGTTGTTACGTCATATTGAACAGGGATAGTACGATTGATAACTAAATAGAAATACCTACTGTTAAGCTGAAACAATTAAAATTTAAATATTCGTCTGTCTATCCAACTGTCTGTCTGCGGTCTTACTTATTCGGAGACTATTAGTGACAGCTGAAATTTTGCATATATACATTTACAATTTTCGCCTTTCCCAGATGAAAAGTGGATATGGTATAATATTCTCATTGTTATCATTGAATAGATCTTTTAGAAATATAGTTGTGTTTTTTATAAAAAGTTTCGTTTACGAAATGTCATAGACGCGCGTAATAATTGTTTGCATTGTTATTTTTCAACCGCGATCCAAAGGATTAAGTTACGTGTCCCCCGATGAACCGTTGCTTTTAAAAATATTCACAGTATTAATATACTATTATGGTTGATGAATTGAAAAGGAACAGCACCACAATCGTCCTTTACAATTAAATTTTCCTTTAATGAATACCTACGTTCTATAAACATTCACCAGCATACAAACATTCGAGTAATATTGAGTAATTAATGTGTGTTATTATCTAATTAATGTAACATACCTACATAGATTTAATTTTTTCTACTACCGTCTTTCTAAGCATACCTATATACTATATAATTATAAAGTAGGTAACTAATTAGTTAAATTAACTGTTTATTTACAATAAAAAAAAATACTTAAACAATAAGTACTTTATTAAGAATAGACTAGACTAAAATTAAGATAAGTTTTTTTTTTATTAATTTGAATAATATTATCATAGTCAAAGTCAAAGCCATTTATTCTGTTCAGGCCCTAAACATGCACTTATGAAGTTATTAGCTACTATTGTTATCACCAAAGTAAGCCTTTAACACTTAATTAAAATTATATATTACGCCTTGAATTCGAAAATAAGAATAATTAGCACACTTTAGCAAAATGAATAATAGATGGAACTGAAAGTTAATTAAAACAGTGACGCGGACACGTTTTGTGAATTTAAATGGGAAATGTGGGTCCATTTATTGCTTAATGCTAGTTTATGGTTCTCGACGAACGGGCGCCTCGTAAATAATATAACACAAGGAGACGTGCAATTTGTTTATTTACGCTGGCAACAATAGTAATGTCAGGAACGTATAGAAAATTTAAAATATAAATCACATATTTTTATGATTTTGTTTTATAGAATAATAAATTAGGGAATATGCAAAAGTTGTTTTGTTTTTAGTGATACAAATGCAAACCTAAAATCAAGATAAGATTATTTAAGAGAGGTAGAGCATAGCGTTTATTCGCTCTAAGTGCAGACTGGGGTGGGGAAGTACCTCCACCTTACAGAATACCGCAGCCAAATAACTGAATGTTGTGTTCCTGCGTGTGGTAAGGTTGCCAGAGCTCATTCGAGAAGGGGAAGTTCGGGAGCGCGTGATTGATGCCTCGTGTGTTGCAAGCGTCCATATGGTTACGGTAACCGGGTAACCGCTTACCTTCAGGCCGGCCGTATGCTTGTATAGCAACTACTTTGTACATTTTTTTTTCCAATTTGATGGATCGAAATTATGGTATTCAATTGGAGCTTCACAGGCACTTATAAATAGTCTGACTCTACCACGTTCGGATGATTTCAATTGCTGAGAAGAGCCGGCAATTTCAGAAATATTTCAATCTATTCTCTTTCGAGTTCTATGTAAAAATCTGTGACAATTTACTTTTGTATTCTAATTTAAAAGTAAACTGAAATAAAAATTAGTGGCGTAGCTTGCCCTAGACCAAAATTACAAAATTTGTTGACTATATCAAAATTTGTTGGGGCCTTTCTATCTGATTGCGGCCAAATCTTCTTTTTTCCAAAGCATAATTTTTGCTTACACACGTTCGGAGCCCCTATAGGCCTGGGGCCCCGTATTATTGATACGGCGGTAGCTAAGTTCCTGATAAGAATGTTAGGTATTACCATGGAGTAAATAATATACTACGTACAGTATTACCTATGCGTTGTTATGTAAAGTAACATAGTTATGTAAAAAAGCACAGATAAATGTCGGTATAGCTTTTTATTTAAAAAACTAACGAAAACTTAAAATTCCGACCTGAAAGTGCATTCAGAAAGATCTATAGTTAAGCTGAATGGCGTCAGGTGTGCTCCAGTTAGTAGGAATAATTACTTCTACCGCCGTTTTAATACCCGTATTACTTATTTTTGGGTTGCAGCTCAACTTTAAAAATTTTGTCATTTTTTTATTCTCCGGAGACGAGGTACCTACGTATAAATGAACTTTATATTATATCAATACGGTATATTTCTATTTGACACCCTTAAACTTCAAATATAAATTAAGATACTATGGACAAGGTAAGGTAACCAACACGTAAACGGTCTAGCTGATGGAAAGCAGTTACCGTAACCATAAGCTTGATTGCTTGGAAACTAGCAACACCATAGGGAACTTGCAGTGTGACGTTGCGTTTTCATTTTTATTTTCATAAATTCGGTTATTAGTTTTATTGCATATCGGTGGTATTTTACCCAATAAAGATCAATCCGTGTGCACCAGTGAAGTGAATTGAAATGAATTATGTGTATCGTGACTTTACAAGTTGTCTCAAAAAGTCCTTGAAAAGTTTTAGTACAATGACCACCACTTTATTAAAACATGGCTGGACGGTGACTGATAATGCGGATAATGTGAAAGTTAATGTGCGGACTATATGAAAGTGATATTATACAAAGTGTTTTTGTTTTTAGCCAGTGTGGGCAACTTATGACAAGTCTTAGAGAAAAACTCTGAAAGGAACCCCGAGTTGAATTTTGATGAAAATAAAAGTGCCATAAAAAATTATTTAGAAAAATTTGTATTTTTACTTCTGACCAAAATTGTCATACATAATGTTGTTCGTATTGTGAAGTAGAAGCAGAAAAAGAAAAAAAAAATTTTTTTTCTTTTTTTTTATGGGATTTTTATTTTCTTTAAAATTCAGCTCGGAGTTCGGGAAAAAAAACCATCCTGTATATAAAATGTATGCGACTGAAGGACTTCGTATCATGGCCATGAACAAATTTAAAAAAAAAACTCTCGTGGGTTACCGACCATATAAAATCAAAAAGTTCCTTGGAAAACCACGCTAGTACTTTTCACACTACTACTGTATGAAAATGTGTTTGACGTACGTCTCGAATATTTACTTACCAAACGGTTAGGTTGTTAACAAATCCCTATAATTAAATCCGGAGCCAAATAGGTTTTATAATAGAGACTCCATAATTTTTCCGGGAATTAAGAATTGGTAAACAATTTGAAGGATATTTTTACAAGCTTTTGATTAACTTGCAATGTAGGTATGTATCAAATCTTGCAAGTAGAATTTCACCCACTTGCAGTGACCACGCGAAGAAAGTCGCGCCGGGCAGCAGCTATTGAATAAAATGCTGTTTTAAAAAAGTATTTCTTTATTAATAATTATTTTATAAATATGCTAACTACTGTAATGTGGTTGAAAAATAAATCTGTGATAGAAAGGTTTGAAATAATGAACCTCATTTTCTAATTGAGCTAAAATAGGTAGGTACAACTATAGACTGTCTCCTACCATGTAATTACACAGGCAACTCCCTGGAATCCCCTGAAGGTATTTCCTCGTCCATTTATAAATCTATCTACGTGTTTAAATCCGGCTTCCATTGTTAAGTGGGCAGAACTCGTGGCTCGCTCTCGATTTAGTTTTATTCATTCACTACCTACTTGTAATTTACATGACAGCTCTTTATTTAGTGCACACACTTTGTGATTTAAGTTTGTTTGTGTTTTAAAGCTTGTTAAACATTTAACAATTATAATACCTACATAGTGGCGAAACGTACTTATCAGCCGCCCGGGGCGCAGGTAAAGGTTTAGAAGATTTTGGTATTCCTCTCATCCGCCATTTTGTTTTTCAAGACGTTGTCCACTGATAACATTTATAAAAATCAATAGCTGACATCAATACAATCAAGAAATATTCTGTGATAATATATTTTTAATGCAAAATTAATTAGGTACTACACCCAAAAACTATCATAATTAAACATAATTAAAAAACACGCTTTAAAAAGACCTTGTAAATATAATCTAGGCCTAGCCTCCTCCCCCCACTAAGCTTCGCCACTGTACCTACTATCAATAAACACAGAATGACTGAATCTAGATTTTATTTTGATTAATTAAATGATACAATATTGTATGCATTTTCTCGGGGACTTTTTAGCAAAATCATCGAAATATGGTGTTATCACAAATCGGGTGTCGCCATGCCGTCGGCGACCACCCGTCGCCTCTAATGGACTAAACTGAGAGCCTTTTAGATTAACACTTTTCAAACAAAACGAATTAATCTGCTTTCACTCGATAGGCTTCAGTTTGAACAAAAAATATAATTAAAAAAAAAGCTTGTCAGATACCAGTGAGCTGGATTTGTGCTATAGGGAATTCGAAATAAAGTTCTAATTAAATTAACTTACTTTTAACGTTGTACGTACATTTCCCTTTGTACACAACAAAGGAAAATGTTTAGTTTAAAAAAGTTGCCGTTTATGTAATTTAAGTTATGATGACCAATATTACATTAAAATAATAACTCAAAAATAGAGTAGAAAGAACACCGAAGACATTACAGAAGGCATTTCAGGACGGGCACGACCTTAACTAATGAAGAAAACGAAGAAGAAGGAAGAAGAAGCACACCAAATAAATAAAATAGGAAACAAAACAACATAGGCCATATAAATACTACATACATAAATGCTGAAATCATACCTTTAACCCTCCTTTTGGCTTCGCCGTCTTTGAGTATATTACTCAAAGTTCGCCGTAGTCGGGTAAAAATAGATCACGTCAGGTAGATAAAATTAAACCTAGTAGCAACACTTTACCTAAGTATAGTAGTAATTCCAATTTCAACCTTTGACCTTCTTATTCACCGCCAATACGAAAATATCCTCAAATAAGGATGAAATAAAACAAATCACCACAGAAAAAGCAAAAATAAACATAATCCGTAAGCTATTTACCCTACTCAGAAAATTGCAGCAAATCCTTTTCTACCGTTTGGAGAGCCGCGTAGTTCATGCCTTGTTCACACAACATCCAAAAGTACGAGTACTTGTTCTTAATCTTTAAATATTTCGTATTAAATTAACTTTTCAAATAAACCCTCCTTTATAAAGATTGAACAGTAACTAAGAAATAATATTTAACCTCATTCACTCAGCATAATTAACAATGGAGAAAAATCAATACAGTTTAGAAGATATTTTTGTTAGGTAAGTATACATCAGTAGCAGAAAATCTTATTTGTGCTCATACTTAAATATCTTTAAACATTGTATTTTCGTTTATAATTAGGGTTCCGTACCTCAAAAGGTAAAAAAAGAAAACCTTATAAGATCACTCTCTTGTCCGTCTGTCTGTACGTGTGTAACCACCGATTTTCTCAGGAACGGGTGGACCTAGCAAGTTGAAATTTATACCAGATACTGAGGTCTATATTCTCTATTAGGTGTATACACGATAAGAAGATATGGGCAAATTCAGATTTTCGCGAAGACTTGTAAGTACCAAAATTTACCATAATTTCCATAATTTTTTATTTTTCGGAATTTTCCCTTTACTTGTGCTGTAAGATCTTACTTTTAACCAAAATTGACAATTCTAGTTCAACCGGAAGTAGGTACCCTATAGGTTTTGGTAGTTCCCGTTGACACAGGAACACGAAATTTGCCAAAAAGCAAGGTCTACAGCACAAGACAAAGTACAGAAAATTCCGAAAAATAAAAATTTGAAAATGAAGGTAAATTTTGGTAGGTACTTTTAAATTTTGCGCCTACTATTCATTTCACAGTAAATTTAAGTAAGGTTACATTATTATTATTATTGTACGGAACCCTCCGTGTGCGAGTCTGACTCGTACTTGGCCGGATTTTTTTCCGAAAAAGACAGTTAAATAGCAAGACCATCAATAACAGTTGGAACGCAGCACCACCGAATCGTAAATGTCTACTGCAGGACCCAGGCCTTCATTCGCCGCACCAAATGAAGGATTAGACGTAAAGGGGGCCCTAATCTACTCGCGTCGCTACGCACGTACTGTTATTTTATTGTTAAGTAGCACGTAGGAAAACTAAAGTATAAGTTTCCATTAGGGACCAAATTTTCGTGAGATTGTTTATTTCTTTTGTTTTTTTTATCATATCTGAAGAATCTGCAAGAACAACATCTACTGATGACTATATAGATTTGACTAGAATTTATGTATTAAATAAGGCAGGTACCTATTTAGGTAGATTAGTTTTGATGTGAGAAAAAAGAGTTGGTAAGAATTACTCGGCCTACATCAGGCTACATCGTCTCAAAGATGTACGGTACATTTTCGTTTTTATGTGCGTACGAAAGTAATTGACTTCTACCAATAAAATTCGTATCTTCCGTAAACGGATTCCATCAAACGTTTGCTTTTATTTGAAACACAAATTTAACGCTCCATTCGTTTTTTGTCCGTGTTTTTCGATACAATTACCTAACGTGATTGAAATATCCACATACTATGTATGTACCTCTATCTTATCTTTATATAATATATCTTACTTTCTAAAAAAAATAAGCTGTTATGTTGCTCAGCCCTCTACATAGTTTTTATAAAATTGAACAATCATAGCAAACCCTTTAACACAAGCTCCTTATAATCTCCTATCAAGAAAATATTAACCTCAATATTACGTATAAATTAAATAAACTGTTTTATTACAAAACAAACGATTCTTAGCGTCGAATTTATACCGACGTGACCGGTTTAATACCAACGTAAAAGATCCAGAACCAGCGTCTGCATCGTGTAGCAGGAGGCAATGGCAATATGAATTCAGTCCGCGTGCGTCGTACAAGGCGCAATATGTCGTATTACGAAGCACAGACCTTGATTAGATCACAGCTATCCCGCTTTCTTGCGTGCTTCATAAGGCCATATTCACACAGGTTACTCGCAATAGCCTCATGTGGCTGGTCACCGAAAACTTATACGCCGACGTTGCATCGTGTGGCCACAGGACGTAACTGTGCGGTTAAAGATTAAAGATAAAAGACAGGCACTATGGCGCTTTAAAACATAAATGCCAGTGTGCGATGAAGAAAATAAGGAAAGCGATTTAAGTGCAATTTTTTTGGGAATACTTAGGTAAGTTAATTATAATTTTATGAATAGGTATTTTGTTTTTGTTACTTTCCTCATAGTTGAAATAAAAAGCAGTTTTTAACTCGAGTGAAAATGACCAATCTCACACTTGAAATATCAAAAACAAACATCGCATGTGGGATTGATGCCTTTCAACTCAATGATATTATACTAGAGATATTGTGGCAAGTCCCTTAGGGGGACGCCAACAGATAGGTAGGTAGGGTTCGATTAAATGAAACAATGGAAATTAGTCCAATGAAACATTTAATTGCCTAAAATTCTGTGGCCGCCTCACGTCCAGATTTCACAGGGGGTACAGTTTTTAACAGGGGGAACACTGGCCTGAACTAAGGTAGAAGTAGCAGCTTCAGTTTTCGCTTCGGTCTGGTCCAGCTCCCAGGATGTCAGCGGGAGTAGGTAGTCCAGGCAGGCAGTACAGGAGGTAGGTCCCTCAGCGTTCCACAGCTAGTTATCAAGCTGCATAGGTAGATGCAAGGTAGGCGTAAATGTAGACGTAAATCCCTAGCGGGATTCCACGTGATATTAAACTAGATACAAAATTCGAAGCAAGTGACGCAGCCGTCACCTGTGAAGTCTCAAAGCGCACTGGCCGTGGAGAATTCTCGAACTGAACGACTGGGCGTTGGCCGCCGCGCCGGCGCAGCTCGCAAACCCGTTAGATTTGTTAGGGATGCGTAGGTGCGGGAACCATCATCATTAATACGTACTTGTAGATTCCGTACAATAATATTTATTAAGTATTTAGATTTTTAGGTTTTATTAGTTTAATAGGTTATATTTAATTATGTTTTAGAATAAGTTGTAAATATTATTTTAATTTAAGTGTAATTAAGTTTTATTAAAGGTTTTCTAACTATACTTATATTTATTTATGTAACTTGCAAGTGCAACGTTACAGTACCCCGCCAAAAAAACGAAGGATTTTGCATACTAGACTGCAAAATCCGACTACTACCTATTATTTCATACTAAACTTATCATTACTCACAGACTACATTCTATACTTCGCGCATCATACCATCTTCTTTCATAACATCATCAAATCTTACTATTAATGACTTGAGATCCTTACAAACAGAGTATAATTAGTAAATTTTAAGTTATACTCAAACAATAAGTTAGGTGTACTAAAATACTTATGTTTCTTTAGTACACTACAGTTTAGGTAATAGTTTTAATCTAATTTTAAGGCTAGTATATAGGTTTTATTTTATTCTTTATAGTTAATAAGTTTCATATCTTTGATATGCCAGGAACCTAGTAGTTTTCCAGACATATCTGCTAATTCATAGACCAGAGGAGACTTTTTATCAATGATTTTACATTTTATGAATTTAGGAGCTAATTTTTTATTAAAATACTTGTCTTTATCACTTTGATAAAAAGTCCTTTTCCAGATAACGTCACCAATATTAAATTCAGCAGGTCTTCTGCGTAAATTATATTGTTGACAATTCCTACTATGAGCCTGTAGTAGTAGTGATTGTACTTTATTAAAGATACTAGAAAGCACACCAATATTCTCAGCGTAGGAATCTCGAGGTTGAAAGATGACGTCGTTATCGTTCTCAGTATCGATATAATGTGAACCACAAGTAACTAATTCACGCCCGTACACTAGAAAGGCAGGAGTGTAGCCTGTTACCTCGTTTACAGAACTATTCACAGCGAATTGGATTTTTGGTACAAGTTGATCCCAAATACGTTGATCGTTAGAAATAAATGTGGAGATAGCAGTCATAACAGTCTTATTGTAGCGTTCAACTGTATTAACATGAGGTGAATACTTAGGAGTGAAGTGTAATTTAGGTACTTTATATTTTTCAAACATCTGTTTTAACGTAGCACTTATAAATTGTTTACCGTTATCAAGTATCACAGTAGAAGGAATGCCATGTATTAGAAATACTTGTTCTTCTAAGATCTTAGTAACAATTTCTGCAGTCGCGCGCTTGATTGGAAATAATAAGCAATACTTACTAAAACAACAAGTCACGACTAAGATGTAGCAGTTTAGTTTTCTAGTAGGCGGTAGAGGTCCTACTAAATCTATGCTTATAGTTTGAAAAGGTCTCGAACAGTGTTTGGGCCGACCCATTTCACCTAAGGCAGCGTGGTTTTGGTGTTTATGTGATATACAGGTATCACAGGATGTTACAGCTGTTACTACGTTAGCGTGCATACCAGGCCAGTAGTACCTAAGACTGATGCGCTTATAAGTTTTAAAAATACCAAAATGACCAGCGGTTGGTTCAGAATGGTTTTCAGATATAATTTTTGTTCTATATTCTGCAGGAACAACTTCTTTCCACTCGAACTCTTTATTTAGAGGATGATGAGTTTTCATGAAGCGAAATAAACGATTATTCTTGACTAAGTAGTTTGGAAAAGAGGTAGGAGAATTTTGAGAACCATTGTATATGTTTAGATACCATTGATCATTTGTAGTTAATGTAGTGTTTAGATTATTATCAATGGCTGAAATTTGGCAAACGCGAGACAAAGCATCCGGTATAATATTATCAACACCTCGACGGTGTTTCATTTCAAAGTTAAATGCAGATAGACGAACACCCCATCTAGCTAAGCGTCCAGTAGGGTTATTTAGATTAAGAAACCACTTGAGTGCTGAATGGTCTGTATAGACAGTAAACTTAGTACCATTATCGAGATAGCATCTCCAGTGTTCCAAAGCCACCAAGACAGCAAGAGCCTCTCTCTCAGTGATGCTATAGTTTTTCTCTGGACCTGTCAAGGTTCTACTAGTGTAGGCGATAGGATGTTCAACTCCGTCAATAGTCTGCGTTAGTAATCCTCCAACACCATAGTCACTAGCGTCAGTGTGTACTTCGAACGGTAGGTCAAAGTTAGGGCATGATAGGATTGGGGCAGATACAAGAAGTTCTTTGAGTTTAGTGAAAGACTCCTCAGCTTCAGTAGTCCAAAGAAAAGGATTAGATTTTTTATTAGTAGAAGTTAGCTTATTCAAAGGACCAGCAATAGAGCTAAATTTAGGGACAAATTTACGGTACCAAGAAGCAATTCCTAGAAATCTTTTTACTTCTTTTTTATTTGTAGGAGTAGGGTAATTTAAAATGGTGTCAATTTTATTAGGATCGACGTGAAGACCTTTAGAATCAACAACATAGCCTAGATATTTAAGTTCCGTACGGAAAAATACGGATTTTTCGTAGTTAATAGTCAGATTAGCCATTGTTAGTTTCTTAATTACTTTTAAAAGCAGGGAAATGTGATTTTCGAATTGAGCCGAGCATATGACGATATCATCGATGTATACCAAGACTGAGTTTTCAAATTCAGGCCCATAGAAAAGAGTATCAACAAGTCTTTGTTGAGTAGCGGGAGAATTTGTCAATCCGAAGGGCATAGTCACAAATCTAAAGGTGCCACGATGAGGAATATAGAATGCAGTTTTATTCCGATCATTCTCAGAAATAGGCACTTGCCAGTAGGCCTTAGATAGGTCTATGCTACTTAGGTATTTAGCATTTTTTAGGTTATCTAGAATTTCTGAAATATAAGGTAATTTATATGCGTCTTTTTTCGTAACAGAATTTAGCTTACGACTGTCTAGACAGAATCTGAGCTTGCCATCCTTCTTAGGAGTTAATAATACAGGTGAAGACCATGGACTCTCACATTCCTCAACGACACCCAGCGACAGCATCTCGTCTAGTTGTTCAGATAAGATACGTTGTTTTTCAGGCGAAACGCGATAGTATCTTTGCCGAATAGGTAAGGCATCGCCAGTATCAATAGTATGTGATACTAAGTTAGTTCTACCTAAACCACGTTTTTCAGTTGAGATATTTTTAAACTGTTCTATAATGTTATCAGCAGTAACTCGCTGACATTCAGTTAGTTCATTATAGGACTGTAGTATACTTTTAGCATCAGTTACAGTAGTCACATCACCATCATAACTAGTAGCATCGTGCAGAGATATAGAATTTGAAAATTTAGGAAATAGATTAAATTTTGTCCAAAAATCAATGCCTAGAATTAAATTTGATTTAACAGTCGGAACAACGTATGCTTTTAGTAAGTGAAATTGGTTTTCAAAAGTAACTGGAAGATTAATGTATCCTATAGAAACCATACTTTGTCCACCAGCAGCAGTAAAAGTTCTCACAACATCGTTATTAATGACTGTATGACCTAGTGAAATTAAATTTAGATGAGCATTATTACCTAGAATAGTTACTGTAGAACCAGAATCGAGTAAACCGCAGAGGTTTTTGTCGCCTACTTGGATAGCCGCGTAAGGACGAACATCATCAATAGGTTTTTTATCGAAGATTGTTGTAATGAAATAACTAGAAAAGAAAATTTTAATAGTTGAAAGCCAGGCTTTCCAATCCTTTTCATCAAAATTTTTAGTTTTAGTAGAATCAGTAGTTTTAGTTAAGTTTTTTACCTCATTTATATTACAGCAATCTTCAGTAGCTAGTTTTTTTGAATTAGATTGAGATTTACATTTAGGACATTCAGGGTAAGTGACATTCATTGTTCCACATTTAAAGCAAATGGGGAACCTATCAGCTTTACATTGCTTCAAAGAGTGTTCAGAGTTACGGCAGCGAGGGCAGAAAACATTTTTAGTATTAGAATTAGAAGAAGCAATAGCAGCTACACCTGAATAATTAGTATTATTTGTTGGTTGATTTTTATAGTTATATTTCTTGTTGTAAAAATTACTATTAGATTTATTAGAATTGTAACTATTGTATCTATTTTGATTATATGTATTAGATCTGCTAGTACTAGGTTCAGACGTTTTTGAAAATGCTAGATCAGGAGCTAACGTATCAGTAGACACTCTAGGAGGTTCTTTAAATTGAGAAGTCAAAGACTGAATTTTTTCAAAGTTCTTACAAATGGTTCTTAAATTATCGATAGAATTGATAGTTGAAGAATTAGAAGCTAGTACGCTAGAGTAACACGGTCTAATATTGTGCATTAAGATGTCTAATTTCTCTTGTTCAGAAATCTTTTTAGTTAGCCTGGAAAATAATTCAGACATTTTAGCAAAATATATAGTAATATTTTCAGAATCACCCTGTGTTCTGTTTCGTATCTCAGACAATAGCCGGTAGTCGAAATCAAAATGACTAAAATCCTCAATCAGTAAAGAAATTAACTCATCCCAAGTAGTAACACTGTCTTTAATACTACGAAACCAATGTAACGCATCGTCCGTGAATATTTCCGTAGCATAGTTCATTAATTTAGAAGGCGATATGTTTCTAGCAGTACTACACTCGTTCACTCTCTGGACAAATGCATGTACACACGTTTTGCCGTTAAATTTTATTTTTTGTATATCATTTAAATGCGAGCGGTCACAATGTATCGTTACGTTTTGTACAGAGTCTAGCGACGACGATGTCTGTTCAACGTCTACAACAGGCTCACAGCTAGGAATCGGATTAGCCGATTTATTAATAGTAAAAATTTTATTAATCAAGTTCGTAACATTTTTCGACAAAGCCCTCACTCTTTCTAAATGTTTAGAGTCCGTGCAATCTATTCTTTTTAGACGGTGATATAGATGATTACCCAACGCTCTAGTGCGTTCAAAGAGATTTGAATCGTACTTCTCCTCTAACGATTTAACTCGCGATGTAAATTCACTTAAGGAAGTGCTAACGCCAGAAATATCAATATCCGGATCGATTCCAGATTCACAAATATCAGAAGTAGGTATAAGCGGTGTTAATTTATTTATTTGTTTACGTAATCCAAGTACGGTTGATGCAGGTTCCTCGCCTCTAATGAGTACTTCGTAGGTTAATTCGTTTTTGTTTAGCAAAAAGAATTTAATAGTATGAGTTCCCATGATTAACTAGACGATTTACTTAAGTAGTTAATGAATATAATGAGAAATGAATGATTGGTGTTCTTTACAAGATGAGAAAATAAGCTTATCTACGATTAGGTGATGGTCAAAGCAAATAAAATTAAAATTGAAATGTTTTTTTTTTTTTTTTGAATGAATGAAAATGAAATGAAAACGAAAAGATGAAAGAAACGAAAAGGTATGAAATGAATGAATTTAGGTATGCGAACTGTTACGTATAACAAACAATAGATTTAATTTTACAATTTAGTTTTAGCATATATTAATTATTATCAGTAGGTAGGTACTAATAATAACGGTTTAGAATATTCAAATAGTTACTATATAACAAAATTACTCAATCATTAACACAATTAGTAGGAAGATACTAATACGTAGCAGTTAACAATGATAGGTAATGAAAAATGAGAAAAGAAAAAATCAGGGTAAGCGGTCACATAAAAAAATAAAATAAGATAGTACGTACCAGTTCGCTATTCTGCAATGTCACCTTCACGTTCACAGTACAATATGTAGGTAGATAGATGATTGTACTAGCTGCTGACTTCTGGAATAATCTAGACGTGAATAGGCCACTAGAAACACACGTAAAGAGCGCCACTGTGGCAAGTCCCTTAGGGGGACGCCAACAGATAGGTAGGTAGGGTTCGATTAAATGAAACAATGGAAATTAGTCCAATGAAACATTTAATTGCCTAAAATTCTGTGGCCGCCTCACGTCCAGATTTCACAGGGGGTACAGTTTTTAACAGGGGGAACACTGGCCTGAACTAAGGTAGAAGTAGCAGCTTCAGTTTTCGCTTCGGTCTGGTCCAGCTCCCAGGATGTCAGCGGGAGTAGGTAGTCCAGGCAGGCAGTACAGGAGGTAGGTCCCTCAGCGTTCCACAGCTAGTTATCAAGCTGCATAGGTAGATGCAAGGTAGGCGTAAATGTAGACGTAAATCCCTAGCGGGATTCCACGTGATATTAAACTAGATACAAAATTCGAAGCAAGTGACGCAGCCGTCACCTGTGAAGTCTCAAAGCGCACTGGCCGTGGAGAATTCTCGAACTGAACGACTGGGCGTTGGCCGCCGCGCCGGCGCAGCTCGCAAACCCGTTAGATTTGTTAGGGATGCGTAGGTGCGGGAACCATCATCATTAATACGTACTTGTAGATTCCGTACAATAATATTTATTAAGTATTTAGATTTTTAGGTTTTATTAGTTTAATAGGTTATATTTAATTATGTTTTAGAATAAGTTGTAAATATTATTTTAATTTAAGTGTAATTAAGTTTTATTAAAGGTTTTCTAACTATACTTATATTTATTTATGTAACTTGCAAGTGCAACGTTACAATATGCTACCCTCATACTAAGCGGCGTTCAGTTATTGTTGAATTAGGTGAATGCGATAGATAATACGGAACGTATGGTACAGAAAGAGATAGCTATATGTAGCCGCTAAGCAAAATTACGACAATTGTCTGAATTTGTCTGCAACAATTTTCGTGCGTTAATGCGATATCTACCTCTTTTTATTATAATATCATTGTTTCAACTGGTAAAAAAAATCTACTAATAATTAATGCGTCTGCAGCTAATTATTCAATAAAATCTAGTAAGGTACCAGCCAGTGTTTTATGCGGTTTTATGACTCGTGTAGGTAGATTACGTCAAAAAAGCTTTATTGTAACAAATAAACAACAATGACTAACATAAAACGATATGGGTAAGTCCGTAATTTTGTAGAATTTATAGCCGTTGTAAATAGATTTCCCCAATATTGAACGCACACACTATAAAATAATTTGATGAGTCGTTACTCACGCGTGTAGTCTCACAAATATTATATATGTGAAAGTTTGAATTGAATGTTTTAGTTGTTTTTAGATGATAGCTCAATCAAGCTTGAACAGATTTGGATGAAATTTTGCACACAAATTATTCTCTGAATTAACACGTAGGATATTTTTTATCCCGGGAAATAATTAGACCCTCGGCTACGCGAGTAAACCACGGGATTGGTAGTAATTTATTAAGTTCTACCAAAGATAGTGTTAAGTATGACACAGAAAACAATAGTTTAACGTAGTAGGTACCACAGAATATTCAATAGTAGTTCCTACTACGTACGTTTGTCTCCATTCATCGCGAGCTTAGTGCTACGCCCAATCTATATATATAAAATTCAAAGTCCTGACTGACTGACTGACTGACTGACTGATATATCAACGTAGAGCCCAAACCGTTGGTCCTAGAGACATGAAATTTAGAGGGTATATTCTTTGTGATGAGTAGGTATCCACTAAGAAAGGGTTTTTTGAAATTCCACCCCTAAGGGGGTAAAATAGGGGATGAAAGTTTGTATGAAAGTCCGTCAGTTTCGAAGATAGGATCTTCAAATTTTGTGTTTAGACTGAAGATTGAAAATTAATTTATACGTGTCTCAGCGTTTTTAATAATTCCACCCTCGAATCGGGATGAAGTTGTTTTGTTTTCTTTGTGTTGTAGAAAAATATGTCATTTGTTTCCTGTAGGCCACGCGGGCGAAGCCGCGAGCAGAAGCTAGTGTTATTATAAGTATAGAGGTAGATAGGTTACCTACACAAGTACCTCTACCATGAGTTTTCTACACTAACGTTATCTACACTCGCTAGCGACTACGGTGAATATTTTGTATGACGAGGACCGCCTCTAGTAGACACTTTTGGAAGCATTTCATACAAAATGTTTCACCGTAGTCCCTAGCGAGTGTAGATTACGTTAGTGTAGAAAACTCATGGTAGAGGTAAAGATTATAGCTTCATAAATGGCACACTGTCATACTTACATGTCGTGTCATATTGACGCTCTCACGCGATTCATATAGCTAAAGTCTTAAAACATAAAAATCTTAAAACATAAAATCAAGCAGATTCTTATGTCCATACAGCTTGAAACGGCGAAGTTTATGTACCGACAGTAACACAGATTTTGACTGCCAATCATTTTCGTGAAGTTGCATTGATAGTTGCAAGATATATAATTTTACATTTAGATTTTTTTTGCGTTTACTTTTTTTTTACGTTTAGATTCTTTTACATTTAGGATATTATTATTATTATTTTTTATTTATCATCATAATTTTTTTTTCTTGATTTTATTAAAATATTATTGAAATGGGCACGGAGCATAGTATAATTTAGTTTTATATTTTATTTATATTATTTATATATTGGGGCAAACTGAAAATCAGCGCGTTGTGTGTACGACAGTGCACCCTAGCATTATGCTGAGTTTGCTACCATTTGTCAGACATGTTTATATATATTTTTTGTTTATTTTTTTTTTGCTTTTTTGATGTCTTTTTACTATGTTTGACAATAAACTTATTCTTATTCTTATTATTCTAAAGTGAGATAACTAGCAGTCTTAACGTGCCACTCGCGCAGCGCATATAACCTATCTACCTACCTCTTTTTTTACTTATAAATCATTGGACACGCCATCGAGGAACAATCCCTTTAGAGTGATCAATCCAATGCCGCAATCACTGCATCGTGTGTTCTTGACTTGGCCAATCAGAGCGCATATGTCCTTGACGTAGCCAATCAGAGCACATTGTCGACGGTGGGCAATTGGCGGAATAGACTTCAAGCAAAATGAACGCCATAGCGCTTCTTTGGGTTAATTTTTCGATGCGCTACGTTTACCTATCGCCTTGGCTAGATTTCTTTCTGCGTGATAATACGGTAGGTACCTATGTGATGGTCAAAGATGAAAGCACAAACCTAGAAGGGAAACTAACTCTCAAGAGCAGCTGCCAGAATATACACCGGTATGGCAGCAGATTTATACAGGTGTAACTGAAAGTGTATATATGTTACCGGCCAAACCCGATTTTAGGCTAAACTAGTATGGCCTAGGCCAAACTAGTTCTTCCTATACACGATAGGATAAACCGGTATAGACTAGGCCAAACTGGTACAACCTAAGCCCGGTAGGAGAATCTAGTTTAGCCTGGGCTGAACTAGTTTATCCTACCACACTTCAGGATAAATTGGTACCTATCACCTATTCAATACACGTAGGGAAAATAGGTAAAGAAAACTTGTAAGTAAAATAATTAAAATTTAAAGAATAATCATGATTCATTTATTCAATGAATTTGCCAGAGACAATTATATTTATTTTTGCAAGGTGTACTCTGATAGCACTCAGAGTAGCAGAGCACAGTTTTTTCTTGCAATTGCATATGTTTGTTGTACAGAAAGATCGACAAATGCCTACCCTAAATATCTAAATAAACACTAGCAAAGAGATTCAATAGAATAAAAAAAAATAAGTAGCTGGGTAAGAGAAAGAATACCTGCAATATAATTTCTGCAGAACGCCATGTTTGGTGCCAACTATGTACAAGCCCTTATTATGTCTCTGAAGAATAACTCCGATTATGTTTCTGAGATGAGGTGATCTTCCTTTGTCTACTTCTGGAATCGGTATCCTCGCTCAATCATTGTCGACTACGAGTTCAGACCAGGCCATACCAATTTATCCTAAAGTGTGGTAGGATAAACTAGTTCAGCCTAGGCTAAACTAGATTCTCCTACCGGGCTTAGGATGTACCAGTTTGGCCTAGTCTATACCGGTTTATCCTATCGCGTATAGGAAGAACTAGTTGGGCCTAGGCCAAACTAGTTTAGCCTAAAATCGGGTTTGGCCGGTAACATATACATTACAATAATCCACTTCTTTGGTACTAGGCGCACAGATCGCGGAAGATAAAATGTTATATTAATATTAGCAAGCGACGCAAAATGATAATGACCCTCATTGACCGGTGACATGTTGGTTATGATTTTAAATCAATAAACTTGAATTTAAACAAAAATAGTAATGAGTTTATTTTGACGTGAAACTTTTTATAGAGTCTGTACCTGATGTAGTCTTCTTCATCCCCTTCGGATGTATATACCCTTTCCGTTACACCCTATATAGATAATACGTAGGTATGTTGTACATACATGTTGCAGCATTTCTTCTGCATGAATTCTTTTTGCTCAGAGTATTTGTGGACTCTTTGTCGGTTATGACTTTTATTTAACCGCCCTTGGGCGGCGGGGTTAAAACCACAGAACAGATAAATAAGGTTAGAATGGTAATGTGGGCGGGGCAAGCGCGCCACAGTTATGATTCGATAATCATAACTCGACCGATTCGCGGTCAGTGCGCGTCGGATTACATTGGAGAACAGAGCTCTGCTTATAATGCCGTGTTGTGCTATAATAACGTGTAAGACAAAAAAGTCAGACCTCAAGTATAGAGCGAGGAGGTATATCTTTCCATCGGTAAGTCGAAAATAACATTTAATTACAATATTATTAGTAAAAAACATAAAAACATATTGAACACTATGAAATACCAAACATTAACAAAATTATTACAACAAGTTATGAAAAACATACATTGACCGATGTGTACTCGCTCAATCAGCGCAATGACCAAATCCGCTTTCAATGTACTGCATACATTGCGTCTTCTACACTTCGGCCCTTTGCTCTGATTGGCAGTGATGTAAGGCGCAGCATGTTTATCGATAGTGACGTGACCATGTGGTTTGGTTAAATAAAATCATCGATAGAATTCTAGACTATATATAATATAATCTAAGTAAAATGTAATTTGACTAATGCAATAAATTATAAATTGTAGGTTTCCTAAAGAACCTAACGCCAGGGAACAATGGATTGGCGTGACAGGTAGAGGTAACTGGAAGAGCCGATAACCGTGTGGAAGAAAGGTTCTCGAGTGGCGACCACGTACTGGAAAGTGCCGAGCGGGACGACCTCCCACCAGGTGGACCGACGACCTGGGGCCCAATTCTCACTTCCCTCGAACTAGCCTTCGAATCGAACTTGCATTACGAGTTCTATTTCGACCGTAAAATTTCGAGGGGCGGAGTCTATTTTTCGATTCCTGTATTCTCGGCACTAATCGAACTAACCTTCGAAATAAGTTCGAGTGTAAGGAGTAAATGTTGCCATTATGATGGATACAAATTGCACGATGCGTTTCGTTTCACTTGATAATTGCGTTTTGTTAACGTACGTGATAATTTTATATCTTAAATTAAAATTTAAAAGATTTTAATGAATATAAAATATTTAAAACAACGTTTTACTCTTATTATATCCTAATATATCTGGAATTCATAAGTTAATCAATTTTATATAATAATTATAAATGAATATGACAAAATATTTTCTGTGAGTAACGGAAATCCTTAGGCTTATCTGTCATTACGTTTCCAAATGACAACCTAACTGTTTGACGTTTGATAGTTCGCATTCGAAATACGTTTCGAACGGTCCCGACCAGTCGAAGTAGTTCGAGCGCTAGCCCTCGAAAAATAAGAGAAAATGGCGGCTTCGAAATTCTCAGAATAGCCTAACTTGATTTTCACTCGAAAAAAGTACGAATTCGAACTTTATTTGGGACAAGTGATTAATTCGAGTGAATGAGAATTGGCTCCCTGGGGCCCAATTCTCACTTCCCTCGAACTAGCCTTCGAATCGAACTTGCATTACGAGTTCTATTTCGACCGTAAAATTTCGAGGGGCGGAGTCTATTTTTCGATTCCTGTATTCTCGGCACTAATCGAACTAACCTTCGAAATAAGTTCGAGTGTAAGGAGTAAATGTTGCCATTATGATGGATACAAATTGCACGATGCGTTTCGTTTCCCTTGATAATTGCGTTTTGTTAACGTACGTGATAATTTTATATCTTAAATTAAAATTTAAAAGATTTTAATGAATATAAAATATTTAAAACAACGTTTTACTCTTATTATATCCTAATATATCCGGAATTCATAAGTTAATCAATTTTATATAATAATTATAAATGAATATGACAAAATATTTTCTGTGAGTAACGGAAATCCTTAGGCTTATCTGTCATTACGTTTCCAAATGACAACCTAACTGTTTGACGTTTGATAGTTCGCATTCGAAATACGTTTCGAACGGTCCCGACCAGTCGAAGTAGTTCGAGCGCTAGCCCTCGAAAAATAAGAGAAAATGGCGGCTTCGAAATTCTCAGAATAGCCTAACTTGATTTTCACTCGAAAAAAGTACGAATTCGAACTTTATTTGGAACAAGTGATTAATTCGAGTGAATGAGAATTGGCTCCCTGGTCAGATCTACTATCCGATTCAGTTCTACACATTGTGGTACACTTTACGAAAAAACGATCACACCTCTACAGATGATGCACAATCAAGAATTGAAAGTATAGGATCAAATCTATATTTGAAATTTAGCATAGGTAATTAAAATGTTTGTCTAGATGATAAGACTTACCATATACATTGAGCTATAGTGATAATAGCTCAATAACCATATATGGTTTTCCGGGGTGTGATGATGAAGTAGGAGGGCATGCGCTGGATGGGGTTGTTGGAATTGTCGTGAGATGAACTTTGACCACATGTGGTATCCCTGGTCTGATGATGGAGTAGAATGGTAGGTATTTAAACTGTATAACGGAGCAACTTATCCTAGCCGTGTTTGGGGTTGTTGGAATTGTCCTGAGAACAGCTTTGACCATATATGGTTTTCGGGCTCTGATGATAGAGTAGGAGGGTAGGTAATGGAACTCCATAGCGCAGCAACGTATCCTAGCCATGTTTGGGGTTGTTGGAATTGTCGTGAGATGAACTTTGGCCATATATTGTATTCAGGGTCTGATGATGGAGTTAGAGTGTGGGTAAGCACTGAAACTCCATAGTGGAACGACGTATCCTTATCCTAACCATATTGGGGCTTATTGAAATTAAAATATTAAACTTAGTTACAAAAAAATCTTACGAGCCCTTACAAAGCTGCGCTTTTAGCTAGTATATAGTAAAAAATAAAATAAAATAATTTCTTAATATTAATTTCATGTTACATTTTTCCCCACGCATTCATCAGATAATTTATCGATAAAAATATCGACTTTATCAAGCAAATCAAATCTGTCAAATTTAGCTTCATAATTTTAACAGCTCACGCCTATGAAGTATCGTATTTTTTCGGTAATTACTTACTAACGATAATGTCGTTCTTCATTGGCGGGTCCCACCCACTTAGTGAAGTGCCACGCACAACGAACAACCAGACTATCAATAATCAGTTTAGAAATAAAACAAATCGAACATTAGAAGTTAAGATTTAGTTAACTATATAATTTGTTGTAAAAATTTTCGTTATTTGCGCACTATAATCTAATAATATATATAAAATGCTTTTGTGGGTACGTAAATACGCAGTTTTCTCAATCACCACCAACCCCAATCAACTTCCCGTTGGGGTGGTAAATACCCCTTGGTCTCCAGGTAGTAGTAAGGGAGTTTGGTCGCGGTGGGTGGAAGGGGGTGGTTGTGGGTGGCGAAATCTTAAAACATATATTGCTGTCCTTTTCTAACGCATGAAGACTTCTGAAAAGATCTCAAAATTTCTGGAATGGAAAGTTCCAAAATGTGTAAAACGGTTATAATCGATCTGGAATGTACTAGAAAGTTCAACAAATATCTGGAATGATCTAGAAAATTCTAGAGTGAATGCAAACTATTATAATCGATATAGCATGTTTTGAGAAAGTTCTACAAATTTCTGGCTTCATCTAGAAAGTTCCAAAATGTCCAAAACTAATAACAGTTTTATCGAATCGAGTTAGAATGTTCGAGAACGTTCTAGAAATTTCCCGAATGATCTGGAATGTTCCAAAATTAGTGCAATTTATTATGATCGAGAAAGTTCTAGAAATTTTCCGAAAGATCGGGAAAATTCCAAAATGAGTGCAATTGATTATGATCGATTTAGAATGTTCGAGAAAGTTCTAGATATTTCTAGGAAGTTCTAAAATGAGTGCAATTTAAAATGTTAGAGAAAGTTCTATTTTTTTTGGATTGATCTGGAAAGTTCCAAAATGTGTATGAGTGTTATTATTGATCTAACTAAAAGAACCAAATCGAAATCGAAAATAGAAATCTATAATATCTGTTAAAAATGTATCCTTATATATTTTTTATACCACTAAATATGCGATGTATTTTAACCACCCGAGCAACGCCGGGATTCGCTGCTAGTATAATATATTATATATCTATCACGCAGTTATCCGTAAAAAAACCACTACATACCCTAATAGTTTTATTAGTTTTTAATTGTCACAAATTGATTATTGCCGGTCCAAAAAATCATTATGCTGAATAATAATATAATTAATTCAATAGAAAAAGATATGTTAGTTTTGTGTAATCCGTACAGCATAACCATGCAACTATCGATTCCAAGTTCTATGAGAATAATAATTGATAATCGAACCGATTCATTAACGATTATACACTACCCATCCCTACTGTAAGTTGTCAACATTTTTGACAGGTGTATGCATTTTTGCGTGTGTGAGTGTCTATGCCCACGGTAGCTTAGTGCTAGTGGGCGAACGAATATCTGCCCTGAGATTTATGTGTGCGTGATTTGGTTGTGTGCGAAATATTTGTAAAAATATGATTGCGTATGTGTAGAAATTAAAATAGTGGGGGTCAAGCGGCGACACTGGTCCTAGTACAAAATTGGAGCGAGGGCCTTTCCAACCTTATTTATCTATTCCGTGGTTAAAACCCCGTCGTACCGTAGGTAGGAGTGAAATTACGCTACAATGTGTGAACTGCTGAGACACGCACCAAACTGCATAAATTCTGGAATAAGAGTTGCAATGAATATGAATATTTGTTCATATATCATGAGAGTTGTCCAATCTGATTCCTCCACACCCATTTTTACACCGAACCACAAGACACCCGGAAAATTTTCTGTACGTTTTTGACATACGGACACATTCTGCCTCCTGATTAAAAAGCGGACAGCAAGGGAGCGGAATTTGCTTCGGGCGTCTGTTTCCTGACTGTTATAATGGCCTTGTAAATAGGTTTCTTCTGGGAAAGCCCGCTACATCTTAGACTTCGTCATCGTCCTTTATGGGCGGGACAAAAGGCAAGCCCATATAATAAAATTAAAAAAGTCCTGATATCAATTGGCATAGTTAATATTATACTGCTAGATAATGAACAAAGAAGTTATAGGTAAGACAATTTTATGTCAAAGTATTGACATGCAAACAAACGGCGGACTGATGGTAAGTGCTTACCACCGCCAATGATTAGTTGCAATATCTGGGGATTCTCAAAACCTTAATAAAACAACAAAACTATTTCAATAATTAATTTATTTGTTTACAAATTGCTTACAATCTGGAACTAACTTCATCTAATCATTAAATGTAAACATATCGCTGTTGACCTTTGAATTACACCGAACAGTTAGATACAATTTACAAAACACGGCACGGATAAAACAAGGTACTGTACAGCCAATGAACAAGTAAGACGAAACAAAATAACCAGGGAGTCTATTCGTAAGACTATGTTAACATTAGAATCCCCCGATTCTCGCGTCTTCGACATCGAAGTCTTATTAGACACTTGGCGAAAAACATGGCGGACTTCTGTCAAAATGAAAATAATTTCTAATACGTCCACCATATTTTTCGTCAAATATCGAAAACACTGTGATGTCGAAGATGCAAGAATCGGATCTCGGTGTGTAGTCTTAAAAGTAACATTGTTACCGATTTCTTTCCATTCCTTATAGGAAAAGGAACTTACAGTAGTACCCAACTGATATGGCTTACCGATGTACCTGCGCAGAAGATACATTTTCAAAGCGCGGGAAACGCTATTGGTCGGCAGCTGCCGCCATGTTAGCGCGCGCCGTGCGGAGGGGCGTGACTTACGACTGAGACGGAACTAACAGCTGCAGAGTATTATAAACCTTATAATAGTGATCTAAGGTTGATTGTAAGTTTTAAGCATTCTTTCGTTAATCTTCGGAGCCATGCTTTCTTTTCTGTGCGAACGAAGATTCACGACGCGCCATATCAGTTGGGTAATACTGTAACTAGATGAAAAATTGTTATTTAAAGCGGGCAGATTTTAATTCATTCGGTTTTAGGATTGAAACATAGATGTATGCGGTTGAGACTATTTATGACTGTCCCAGGAGATTTATTTATAACATACTAGCTGTCCCCCGAGGTTCCACCCACGTTCCTAGGATAAAAATCCTATGTCCTCCTCCATACCATAGACTATCTGCATGCCAAATTTCACGATGATCCGTTGAGTAGTTGAGGCGTGAAGGCGTAACAAACAAACAAACTCACTTTCGCATTTATAAAATTAGTTAGGATTAGAATTTTATTCTTCATGTCTTAAAATAGAAACCCTGGTAAACAATAAAAACAGAATAACGAAATTTAAAATGACAAAGTATAAGATTGAGCAGTGTATAATAAATAATATAATATAAAACTACTTAATACTAGATGAATTACGATAAAAAATAAATTTCTCTCCACACTATTACCATACTAAAAAAAACTGATATGGGACAATGGCTACTAATGTCACAAGGTTTTTGTTACTATTACTATAATCACTTTGTAAAGGTCTTACCCATGATAAAGAAACATAAAATTGCGAAGAAGAAAGAAAAAAGGAAAAAACGCTAAGTAATTCTGAAATAACAAGAGAAGAATTAACTAATTGATACATTGATAAATATTCGTTGCAATACCTTTACAAAATAATCAGAATAAAATCATTAAAACACACGATAGTTTTAAACATCGTAATTTAGTTTCTATTTTTTAGCCGAAAAAGCCGAAATTGCTGAAAGATATGACGAAAATATTTACTAAAAAAACCATTGCACATGGAAATTTGTAGCACTGTAGCTATTAAAACAACCAATAGTATTTTATTTTTTTACTCCGTTTATACAAAGTGTAACGGAACGGGTATGTATATCTGAAAGGGGTGCAGACTACATCAGGTATAGACTCAAAGTTTCAGCTCAAAATAAATTACTCTAAATTCAAACCATAATCAAATTGTCACCGTTCTATGAGGGTCATTATTTTTTCAAGTCACTTTTCTTTTTTTCTTTAATGGCGTCACACGGCACGGCTTGTGTATTGCCAGTTTCCAGTTATATTATAAGTTCTAGTCACAATAAATCACTTTCACATAGTCTCAGTCAGTCACCGTCCATAAAAGTCATGTTGTATAATGGTGGTCATTGTAATAAAACTTTTCACGTACTTCTTGAGACAACTTGAAAAGCCACGATACACATAATTAATTTCATTTCAATGCACTGGTGCATATGGATTGATCTTTATTGGATAAAATACCACCGATAATATGCAATAAAACTCAAAATACACGAATTTATGAAAATATAAATGAAAACGCTACGTCACTCTGCAAGTTCCCGCCAAAACGTCTCTTCACGTCACTTGCTAATATTATTTAATTATTTTTTTCATTCTCGATTTGAGCGCCTAGTACCAGTCGATATACCTTTTCCGTTACACTTTGTATAAGAACCGTATTTGATAAGTAAACAAAGCCTAGAAAATAACTTGCTCTCAAGTATATCTGACGTAACACACTGATAAGTGATTGGCGACAGTTTTCAACTTGAGGGTAGCCAGGCGGGTACTACAAAGTACCCTATCACCGTGGTATGGTTTCCTCATGTTGTTTTCTTTCCCACGAAATAACCTAAGAAATTAACGTCACTACGATAGCCAAATCTTATTGGTTGCATTGCATAAGGGGCGACCCACCATCCCTTAAAACAATGATATAACCTAACTTTTCTTCTATCATTTTCTTACATCGGATGTCAGAGGACATAACATAAGTTAGGTTATACTAGTGGTAGTTTGCCCCTCCTTACTATTATTCCAGTCAACTTAAAATATAATGTTATTAAAAAAATTACAATTTGAAGTCAACAATAACATTTTTCTATACAGAAAGAAGGAAGAAAAGGACTCACAAAGAAATCGGATCAACGGAATGTTTCTTTGATTTTATTGCTGATTATACCCGGGTTTACAATCGACTTGCTGCGTTGACTGGGATATCACAGTATGAAGGGATATTCTAGAAGTCCTAGGCCCATATATAACAAGAATCAAGAATAATGTTAGTCTTAAGAATAGATTGTGTTCATCGAAAATAAACCTTATATCATACGTATAGGTTATAAATTCAATAGTTTCAATCTCATATTAAAACTTGCCTTATCTTTGACTGATGTTCTATGTACATCAGAACTTGAATTATAAGACGGATCACAGATACAAAAAATATTCATAAAAAGTGATATTAGCAAGTAATAAAATGTCTCAAGTATTTGCAAACTATACGAGTTTGGCAAGCAAGTATTCAAAGTCAGTGCATAAGGAATATTTTTTATTTAATTAAAATTATTCAGTGATAAAATAAGTTTCGAAGATAAAATTAATCTAAACTAACGGAATTTAACATTATAGGTTACATTATGGTTAGTTCAGATATTTACTTTAATTTTACAGTAGTATTAGAACTTTCAGAAGCTTTTTATTCTATTTATTGAGATAGATTTCTCAATAATACCTTGTTAAGTCAGAACAGTCCTTAAAATCGCGCTTCTATCATATAAATAATTAAATAAAGTTAGCAATTTTGATAATATTAAAAAAATATTGAAATGTTTTGAAGATCAAACTTACTACACCTTATACCAAATACACCGTCCCGGTGACGTTTAAGAATGTCATAGAAAAATTGATCTTATTGCTTTACAATTAGATTACATTAATAAACGAACGCCAAGATAAGAAGCCATATTTGATAAAAGGTGTCTCTCCTTCCCGCACTTTTTTTGTCTTTCTCTTTTTGGCACATAGGTGTATATGGGCTGTCAAAAGTCACGTATCAAGATAGTATATTGTTTGACAAATTAATCTTATGATAAAGACTTTAGGTTTATTTTACTATGTCATTCTTAAACGTTATTCGGGACTTTGTATTTGGAATAGGGTGTATAATAGGCATGTTGTCAACGCAAATTTGATTGAAAATTACGCGTTTTATAGCGAGGAAATGCTGAAATAGACCAGGGACGTGCATTCATACATTTACAATACATAAACACTAAAAATAAAATCTACTTGTATTGTACCACTAAATGCACATCCCATACTGTTAATTGTACTTAAAATAAGTAATTACATGTGGCGTTGTGTTAAATATTTCGAATAGTGTCCGTCCGATCACTCGACTCTCACTTTAGTGTCTTTTTAAAATATATAATTTATTTTTTTACAATAAAATCAATTTTCTTTCGTCGATTTTCGTTTGGTTTCCGTTCCCTCGATGGTAAACTTTCCACATGTTAATGTTACGATCATTTACGAATAAATCTAAATATATATTAAAACTCAGGTACGCGGCGCGTATGAGAAAGACATTACCAAAACCACCAAAACCTCAATAAAAAAAAATCTTCACTGCACGTATACTCTCAATAAACATTTTTGACATTTGTCAT
The DNA here is from genome assembly GCA_951394255.1 of Polyploca ridens. Classification (NCBI taxonomy): domain Eukaryota; kingdom Metazoa; phylum Arthropoda; class Insecta; order Lepidoptera; family Drepanidae; genus Polyploca; species Polyploca ridens. The sequence continues at coordinate 11,800,287 of OX596256.1, read as the reverse complement.
TGATCGTCAAACGTCAAAATCAAATGTCAACTGACGAAAGCTAGGATTCACAACTGAATCATTTTGTGGACGAATTGATGTGATTAAATGAAAGCAGCCTTTCAGCATGTACAAATCATAAAAATCAACTCACAAATCTCGATTCATTTAGAATCTCTCAGATTGTGACGAGACGGAACTATAGTTGTGTCCCTCTCACACGCGCCGTCTCACACATAGCAGCTGCCGCATACTGAGGGTGGCTCCTCAGTTGGTATTTGCGACATTCTGTTGCTGTTGTTGCTGCTGTTGCTTGTGACGCCGATGGTCGTAATTCACTAATCTCTGCCCGACTAAGTATTTATCGTTCTTTATGTGCTCGTATAACTTGGTGAATTGGCGTATCTGAAACGAACATTTATTGTGATTAAATAAAGCACTAATAACAAAAAGTGATTTCAGATTTCTACATAGTTTTTTTTATCCATTCATGAAATTAAGCATTATGTTATAACTATAGTCTAAAGATATGACTCGAACTTGATGAACCTCCTTTTGGCTTCACCGTAATCGCATTTTTTATGTCTTTTAGCAATAACTACATTTGCAGCGTATGTTATAATGAGTTTCATTAACAAAATATTTTATAAGTACAAAACATTATATCGAAGTACCGCAGACAATCGAGCCATCGTACGAAGATTAAAATCATAGATAGATTTTCTTACATACCTAGTTACACGTGAAGCTAATAAAAGCGTGTTAAAAAGAAAATCTATATTTTTTTAATTCATTCAAATTTAAATCCTTCGAAAATTATCACCCCGAAGGTTGCATATCCACCAGCGATGTGCTAAGCTGCGTTGCGAAGGATGTGTGTTTTAAGCACCAATAGAATCACTTCATTTACCTAGCCTCGCTCTGCGCAGCTCTGATGGATATGGGCCATTATGGGCTTAGCGGAGCGAAGTACATACAAAACAAGCTAGAAATGCGTGCGAGGGATGTAAACGAGGATTATGTGCGAAGAATGTGTGCGAGGAATTCGCGAATGAAAATGTGCGCCTACCAGTCAGTCAATAGATAGTGTTTGGTAGAAGTCATATACGAAAAGAGTCCGCTAGCTATCCTCGCACCGCTCATCTGTACACATCACACATTCCTCGCACATCCCTGGTGGATGGACCGTTTCACAGCTTCTCTACGCATCTTCGCATCGCTCCGTTACCTCGCACATCTCTGGTGGACGCGCAGCTTAAGATATTTTTAATTACCAAGATCGCAGTTTTTCATTTTTTTCTGTTTCCTTTTTTATCTGCAACCTAAGTAGCACTGTTATCCACCACAACCCTTAAAACTCCCAGAATGCCTGTAGTTTTTACTAAAAAATCAGTCATATTTTTTTCTCGAGTATTCAGGATCAGGTCCATCCTCTGGTGCACGCTAATTGTTGAATTTTGGACCACGTTGTATAGAGTACAATACCTGGAACACAGAGAGTGCACAGAGCACGGCCATGAGCAGCAAGGCCGGGTAGACGCGGCGCGTGAGCAGGTTGCGCTGCGCCGCCGACGTCACCACCAGCGGCGCCACGCTGTGCGCGAACGCGTACGGCACCGCCAGCGCCAACCCCAGCCAGCACACTATCGGCGCTGCCACTGCTGTTAGTATGAACCTACACACAACATATTCAGTGAATACCGCGTGTTGTACTCCCTTGGGAAAACCACGGCGGGGAGCACATTCCACAGCCTGAGCGACACAATACGATACCATTTTGGTTCCAATATGTGTGAATGGACTCCCCGTCGATGGCGAGAGTTCCGTTGGTAGAAGATAGGTTTGATTGATGATTTCATTGTATTGTATGTTCCTGATCCTATGGGCATCAGGCATCAAACAATTCTTCAAAGCACTGTCCGTTGTATAAAGGGGTAGAACACACATACGAAGGCAAAGTCTTTCCTCAGACTAAAGGACCTCTTGTGAGCTCGGGATTGTCGGCTATTTTAATGACACGTCGCTGAACCGAGTCTAAAGCCCCAAGCTGGTATCCAGGTTCTCCTGCCCACAGAAGACAGCAATACTCCATATAGCGCCGAACTTGCGACTTATAAAGTAACAGTCTTTGCCCCGATGAGAAGTACTGCTTCGCTCTATTAAGCACACCGAGTTTTTGGATGCCAGTTTGACCTTGTCTTCCAGATGGCTACGGAACAGAACGTCGCTAGAAATATCGACGCTATTCATGATGTTGAGGAACATGTTCTAGAATGTTATTGAAGAGTTACAACAAATGGGGTTTTCTTAGCGGTGAACGCGCAGGTGGTCTTAGTGGGGTTGAAATGGACTTGGTTTTGTCGACCTCAATCAGAGACACTAATCAGTGTACTCTCGATTTGAAACACAAGTCATTCGTGGCTTTTCTCCACTATGGAACGAGGGATATTTGCACGGCCCGTGTAATGAGCGAATATGAATGAGTACTGAGAAGCAATAATTGAAATAGTAAAGGTCGCATCGTTACAAGCGTCCCCTGTACTGTCGTCTGCATAGCAATCAATGCCGTCAATAGACAGCATTACATTGATATGCAGGAGGAACAGTGTTGGGAATAACACGGAGCGAGACGCCAACATTAATGTCCATGCTATCGGAGCAGCTACCGTCAACGACGGATCTTATGCATCGACTAGACAGAAAGCCGGCGAACTATTTGCATATTCCCTCGGGAAGCCCGGTATGCTGGTAACTTCCCTAAAAGACCCCTGTGCCAGGCCCGATCTAATGCCTTTGCCACATTTCAGCACCAATGCCTCACCTGAGTCTCAATGGCGCGTGACCAACGGTGTATGAGATACACTAGAAGGTCACCAGCTGAGCGACTGTGGCGGAAGCGGAATTGGCTGTCTCTCAACAAATCTTGATCCTCTAGGTATCTCATGAGTTGCGTGTTCCATCACTTTGGAGAGAAGGGAGGTGATAGTCCTGTAATTCGCCGGCTCTGCCCTTTTTGGTCACTGGGTGCACCAGGGCAGTGTTCCACGAAGATGGGAATTCCATTTTCGAGTAGGAAAGCGCGATAGTACAGAAAACAATTCAGTTGTGACAACACACTGTTTCAGCACCACTGTTGGTATGCCGCTTGATCCACTCGACTTATGGATGTCTGGAGAGCAACGCCTCCCGGACTGCGGGTCGGTAAAAGGTGTGGCGACCATCATCCAAAATCGGGTTCGAGGCAAAGATAGCCTAAAAGGTCAGTCTTTTCTTTAGCACTATGGACCAAGTTCCCGTCCGGCTTACGTAATGGTGGCAAGTACGACTGGCAAAAGTTTCCTTCAGCAACTTTGGCAAGAGACGGACCGCGTACAAGGTACTTGCGTCTGGATGAGACAGTGTTCTTATGAGCCAAATGGTGCATCCACTGTCACAGAATATCCGTCCGGTCGCGTAGTCAGGAATAAGGTCCAGTAAGGAACTAATAAGTTTGATTGTTGCTCACTTACCTCAAATGGTAAATAGCTTCAAAATTTAATTATTAAAAAAAAGAATACACTAGAAGGGATCATTTTAAAATATGGGCTAAAACATCGAGGAATGATCCCTTTATTTTATTATTTTATTTATTCAGATAGCAAACGGTCACAATTCAAATGACATTATTTATTTATTTATTAATTACGAAATCAACAGCGATACATTAGTGAAAAATTACTTAAAAATGAATAAAATGCACGGCCAATAATAGATTTCCATTATAACATTAATAAAAGGTTGCTCGATAGACACAATTAATTACAAAAAAACAATAAACAAACATTAAAATAAGCCTAAATTATGAACTACAACAAATACTTTGTGAGTGTATCTGTATCTGTGTATCGTGTATTAATACTAAAATACACAAAAAGACCTACAGTATCATATATGATTTATAGTAGTAATACTTATTTATTTATTAATTGTGGGAAGACCAACAGCTATTTAATACAAAACATAAAACATTAATACCGAGCAATAATCCGATTCCGCAACAAGTCAGTGATTTTGCAGTTTTGAACAGTAAGAACCAATCACTGCATCGTGTGTTCTTGACTTGGCCAATCAGAGCGCATGATCGGTGGTGGGAAATTGGTGGAATAGAATGCAAGCAAAATGAACGTCATTACGCTTCTTTGGGTTAAAATAAATAGAACTTACTTGAGATCCATCTCTCTAATTCCGTCTCTATAGGCCTTCTCTATAGCCCGACGCATGCTCCAGTCCGGTCCCATCATAGTCAGTGCACAAACTATCTTGGTGTACAATACGCCTAGCGCCCAATCTTGCCACACGAACAGTACTGGAGACTGCTCTAGTGGCACTCGCAGGGGTATTACCAGTACCTGTGGGTTGGACAGAATTAATAACATTTATGATTAGATTTTGGTTAGTTATTTAAACAACTAAGATATTTTATTATTTTATTTTATTTTTTTTTTATTTTATTTATTCGGAAAACCAACAGCTGATTACATTAGTATAACTTCAGTGTACATGATGTGTGAGCCATTTAAAGGTCTTCACCAATAGAAACAGAAAAAATATAAAGAAACAAAAACAATGTTGTAAAGACAAGGTAAGACAGAAAGTTAAGTTTAACGCAGAATATAGGTCATTATTCTATTGTAGATCGTTGTGCTACTATACACTACTTAAGTAATCGTTAAAAGTAAACATTATTAAATAGAAGTCAACATTTTATGTTTGTATGGTTTATACAATGCACGCTCAGTTGTCGGAGAAAAAACGCCCACTAAGCCGACGCCTCAGCGATGAGTTACTCAAGTTAAATATATCGATTTCGAAGGAGTTTGAAATAACGTTATATGCGCGGCTAGTCCTCCATAAGAATGAATTCTGTCTATAGTTGGCAGACACTGAAGGCACAAAGAAAAGAGGCTTGTGTCGAAGACGTTTGGGTTGTACATTAAATCGTAGCTTTGAGAGTAATTCAGGACAGTCTGTGGAACCATTCACAATCTTAGAAAGAAATGTAATGTCAGCAATTTCTCGACGCGACGCAAGTGGTAGAAGGTGATGCTTTTTGCATAAACCCAGGTAGTCAATAGATTCTAAATTCGAGCGCAGACGGTAACTTAAGTATTTTAAGAATTTTTTCTGTATGTTCTCAATACGCGATATATAGATATTGTACCTAGGATTCCAAATTTGAGACGCGTACTCCAGGTTGCTCCTGACATAAGTGCAATAAAGTATTTTAAGTGTTTTAGCCTTGATAAAGTTTTTGGAGCTACGCATTACAAATCCCAGGGCTCTTGAGGCTTTCGCAATAATACTACTTATGTGGTCGTCGAATATCAGCTTGGAGTCATGAATGACACCTAGGTCACGCACATTTAGTTGTTTCAAAAGTTGTTGACGTCTTAGTGTGTAGCTACAGCTAATTGTGTTTTTTTTACGTGTGAATGATACGACGGAGCACTTCTCCGGATTCAGGTCTAATTTGTTGAGAGCACAATAGTCAGACAGGCGATTTATATCAGACTGGAGCTTGTCAGCGTCATATTGCGATGAAACAACTGAATATATTTTCATATCATCGGCAAAACATAAAAGGCGGGAAGATTTAAGACAGTGCTCGATGTCATTTACAAAGACTACAAAAAGCAAGGGGCCTAGCAAGGAACCCTGGGGGACTCCACTTGGAACCGGAATCCATGCAGAAATGTAGTTATTTATGACTACTGCCTGCGATCTGTTCTCTAGATAGGATGAAAACCACCTCAAGAGGTCTCCTCTTATTCCAATGCCGTGTAGCTTGGTAATCAGCAGACTATGGTCAATCCGGTCGAATGCCTTACTGTAGTCAGTATACACCACGTCAACCTGATGACCACAGTTCATTGAATCTGACACAAAATCATTTAGCAAGATAAGATTCGAGACTGTTGAACGTCCTTTTAAAAATCCATGTTGGGATTGACTAAATGAGTTTTTAAGAGCAGCGTAGACCTGATTATATATTATACGCTCGAAAATTTTTGACACAATACAAAGCTTTGATATCGGCCTATAGTTTGAGACTTGGGTCTTAGTGCCTTTTTTATGTATCGGTGTGATAAATGCAGTTTTCCATATGGCTGGCACTTTACACTCGCGCAGAGACTTCTTGAAAAGTAGGGAGATCGGCGCTACGATCCCTTTGGCACAGCTTATCATAAACCGAGCTGGCAGGTGGTCGGGTCCAGCTGACTTTGATACGTCCAAACTAGTTATTAGCTTGTACAAATCCTGCACGTCAACATAAACTGATGAGATATCGGAGACACCGTTACTATTTTCGGAAGAAAATAGAATTTCGTGGTTAATGGAACTAGTGTGATTGAGAAATGTGGATTGGAAATATTCTGAAAACAAGCGACAGATACTCTCACCCGAATCAGCAACCGTATCGCCGTATGTAACGTAACTCGGAAATGCGTTACCTTTTGATCGTGATTTCATATACGACCAGAAATGTTTAGGGTTCTTTTGTATAGAGTTTTCGACAGAGTCGATGTAGGAGCTGAAACATTTTTTTTCCATAAGCCTAATTCTTTCGCGTAACAAGGTGTAGGAGTGGAGATCTGAGCGGTTACCATATGTTTTAAATTTGCACCTAAATTTATGCTTCTCCTTAATTGCCTTCTTCAACGCTGACGAATACCAAGCAGGAAAGGAGTCGATAGTAGATAACTTGGAAGGAATGAATTTATTTCTAAGCATCTTGATTGTATCATAAAAGAAACCTGCAGCATCATCAATAGATCTATGAGAGAACTCAGATTCCCAGTCGACGGTCGTTAGGTTTTTAATAATTGACTCGTAATCACCTTTGTTATAAAAGTACTTCACACGGGGTGCGGATTTAAGACAGTCAAGTTGATCAAATTTAGTCACAATATCAAGGGCACTGTGGTGAGCATCCAGAGGGACTAGTGGGCTGCAACTTTCTGTCACAACAACATCAATATTTGACAAAACCAAATCCAGTAGCCTGTCAAACTTATTGACAACTCCGTTAAATTGTGAAAAATCCAAAACGCAAAGCCCGTCAAGGAAAAAGATCTCATCCTGACTTCTCGCATTGGATGGCCGCAAAAAGGAGGAGCTTGTTGCAGTCCAATTAATGTTACTCATGTTAAAGTCGCCTACAACGAGAAATTTGTGTGATGGATTATTCACAACAATATTGGTGAGTGAGTTCATAAAGTTCGCTAACTGGTCAGAGAACGAATGACCTTTATTTTGACTACATAAATACAGAACACATATGTGGAGTTTCGTAATCCCGGTCTTTTGCTTGATATTAATTGTTACCCATAAATCTTCTGCAGTAGAATTAAAAGTAGGTTGAGAATATACAGGTAAGTTTTTGCGTGTCGCTATTAATACCCCACCGCCACGAGACTGACATGTTAGCTGATAATCGCGGTCCCTACGCCACACTATATACCTATTATCAAAAAGTTCCGCGTCCAAGACACTATCTGTTAGCCATGTTTCCGTCAGTATTACAATGTCGTATGAACTCATATAGAGATTCCGCAGAAACATATCAGTTTTAGAACGAAGCCCGCGTACATTCTGGTAGTAAATGGACAGACTGTTATTACTTATGCCGTTTGCAGCCATTGGTAATTGATAAAAAGAACTAGTAACCAAAATACTATCATAATAAGCAATAAAACTAGTACGTAATAAATAGTTAGTGTTTGTTTGGTTTCGTAACAAATGCTGTTTACATTTAAAACCGTGTCAGCAGTGTACAATGCAACAGAGTTCAAAAGTGAACAAATTAAAGTTGTGGGGTAGTGAACAAAACGATTTTTATTCCTTGTAGTTACTATTACAGTGTTACGTGAATACGAGTTAACAAGAAGGAGACAGAAATAGTATATATAACGTTTAAGTGCAAGTGAGAAAAATAGCGAATTAGCAGCGCATAACTCGTTGAGGACAGCAGGCAGGTAAGCGGCCAGTAGGTATCGACAGCGAGAACAAAAGCGAGGCGTTGGCGTGTGTGTTAGGACAGAGGTGACAAACATAAGTAGTGATTTTAAAATAATGGGAGCGATATAAATATTAATTTGCATTTGATAACAGTTGCAAGTGTTTGATATACATTGAAAGAGTTTTCGTAAGTAACGATCATAAAGGTTAATTTTGATATTGTTTAGCTTGATAGTAATAGAAATATGAAGTGTAGATTTTAATGTAAATACATAAGAAATAACATACAATATTAATATTAATAAATGATATAGTACATCATAAAAAAGTCCAAGTATAATGGCGTCGCCATGGACAAAGCAGGAAAAAGTTACCAAAAGAAAACAAGCTAAGCTAATTTGTTTAAATCAATTTCTGAGCCAATCACAGCCACTCGAGAAGTGTCGTTTTTACGCACGTGTATCTTGCCATACTTCACCCATATATACTTATAGTCCTTCGCCTTAAGGACAGATTTAGTTTTAGTTAACAGACTTTTAGATTGCGGGGTTAAGTGGTCGTTGACGTAGATACGTTGCTTGTTGTCTTGGAACCCAATGTCTTGTGCCGAGAGGGTCTTGTTAGCACGAGCTGCAGCAACAAAATCCTCTTTAACATACCTGTTGGTAAAGCTGGCTATGATAGATTTCTCATTGGATCCGTATACTGGAACTCTGGTAATGAAATTGATTTCAGACTTTGGAATAGTCGAATCAAGCCGCTTGCCAATAGAGTCGATGACTGAGAAAAGATTTTCATTGTTCTTGAGAGGAACTCCTTTGATCTCAACATTGTTCAGCCTACTTCGTTGCTCGATGGTAGCGAGTTCTTTTTTGATTGAATCAAGCGAATTTTGCATCAAGTTTATGGAATCCTGCATGAGATCGACCTCATTCATCCTCTTTTCAACTACAGTGAGCCTTTCACTGTGTTCACTTATAGTAGCACCATTGAATTCAATAGACGCTTTCAAGTCAGCCAATTCCTCTTTGATCGTTTTAATATCCTGGAATAGAGTAGGGAGGTTGACGAGTGTTTTTTTGACGTCCCGGATCTCTGCCATAATCGAGTCAAGTGAGGCTGTTCCAGGTTGGGCTGCAGCAGCTGACGGCGAAGAGATCCTGCACGAAGAGCACTTCCATGCCGCTCGACGGTCAGGGCCCAGTCGTCTGTAGCCTGATTCCGTAATGTTGGCACACGCAAAATCGAAGTGCCGTTTGCAAGTACCACACTGAACTCCATCGTTAAAATTGACGTCACAGGAAGCGCACTTCATTGTAAAGTTATAAACGAGTAATAGGTTGACGATCTATGAACTTATACGTTGGGTACTTAACGCGTCTTACTTCGACGGGCTTACAACAT